>OZ022498.1:115176100-116667657 GCA_963989385.1 Ctena decussata
GGTATTAATTTGCAAAAATCATGGAGGTGGTCTGACTGTTCCAACTTTCAAGAAAGTTGAATTTCAGAGAAACTGTAAAGTGCAAAATATTTTCACAGCCCCTCAGTGTAAAATGCAAATGTTTTCTTAAGGAATTAAAGGAAAGTAATGCTTGTCTGAAAGCCTAGTTTACCATGTTGTGCTGCTTTATATTCTACAGGAGGTGCACAAGAGGTTTCGAGATGGTCTGCCATTATTAGACCCGTTGAAGATATGGGCATTAAAGAAAAGGGCATGAAAGATGTTGTCAATGTAGGTAAATAAGGTCTGTAGGAATGCATGTTTCTCTTATGGTCTACTATTTTTTTTGTCTCTCCTGCTTGCTAAAGCAGTACTGAGTAGCACCATAGAGATCACTTTCCTGTGACATGTTGTCGCTAGAGATCACTTTCCTGTGACATGTTGTCGCTGTCAACAATGTTTACCTACTGTATTGGAGCCCCAGTAGCTCAGTGGGTAAAGCGCTAGCCTGCTGATCTACCAGTCTCGGATTCGAGCTAGAGATCACTTTCCTGTGACATGTTGTCGCTGTCAACAATGTTTACCTACTGCATTGGGGCCACGGTAGCTCAGTGGGTAAAGCGTGAGCCCGCTGATCTACAGTCTCTGGTTCGAGCTAGAGATCACTTTCCTGTGACATGTTGTCGCTAGAGATCACTTTCCTGTGACATGTTGTCGCTAGAGATCACTTTCCTGTGACATGTTGCCGCTAGAGATCACTTTCCTGTGACATGTTGTCGCTAGAGATCACTTTCCTGTGACATGTTGTCGCTAGAGATCGCTTTCCTGTGACATGTTGTCGCTAGAGATCACTTTCCTGTGACATGTTGTCGCTAGAGATCACTTTCCTGTGACATGTTGTCGCTAGAGATCACTTTCCTGTGACATGTTGTCGCTGTCAACAATGTTTACCTACTGCATTGGAGCCACGGTATCTCAGTCGGTTAAGCGCTAGCCCGCTGATCTACCAGTCCCTGATTCAAGCTCTGCTTGAGGCAAAATCTTCCCAACCATAAGCAAGGTTCCATTGCACACAGCCTGTCATTATCAACCTCTCATCATCCTGATATGACTGAATTACTGTTAAAAAGGACGTAAAATTGCAAGTCATCCATCCATCATACCTACAGCATTCAGTTCCATCTCAGGGAGTTTTGGCAGTTGCAACATAGCCTAGAGCTGAATTTTGTTAAACATATTGATAATTATAGGGATCATCTACCAATTAGCTATGAAAATGTCTTAAGTATCCCTGGTTCAAAGATAAAGTGATAGGTCACAGCATGTAATCCTGAAGTTTCCCTTTGATTTCTAGATTCCTTTTGATGTCTGTCTTGTTACCAATTTTGCCAGAAAGTTTAGAATCGTTCAGAAATAAGATGTGTTGGCTTTAAATAAACATGCTCTCAGATATTCTTGACTTTGTGTTTTGCAGCAGAAAGACAAAGAGAACTATAGCTATGGTAAAGAAGTATTGTTCATGTATATGAATGATTTAAGGAGTGTGGTAATCTTTATCTTTTTTCGTCCATATTTGCGAAAGGGAACAATCTTTGTGAGTTCCTATTGGCTTCCCTGGATGATGTAGCTCTTCTAGAATGGGATCTATTCTTAAATGAAAGAATTTGCTCCCAAAGAATTTGCTCCTATAGGAGCAAATTCTATTGGAGCAACTTCTTTACTAAGAAGGTTGAACTCTATTGGAAATGGCAGCAAAAATGAAAATGGCAGAGTTGCTTCCCCTTCCATTTGCCTTAGGACATACATTTACCTGTCTGAAAGAGCAGCCTGATCTGGTTGGAAGCATTACTACAAGTCAAGTATCTACTGCAACCAACGTCCTTCTAAAGGCGATGGTAATCTGTTACGGTCAACTGTCAGATAACATATTCCGCCGAAAAACTGATTTCTTTTGATCCAATTATAACTATTAAAAACGCTCAGCTAAAGTCGCGGTAACTAGATTTGTGACGTCAGACTCTCGCTGTACTCTGTCAACCTCGCGCTAACAATGTGACCGCCGCGGAAGTCGTTGATAATGTAGCTGACAGGTACCGTTAAGATAAGTTTTGTGACTAGGATCAACTGAGCCGACGTCTATGAAGAAACGACTTTGATTGTCTGTCTTTTTAATATTTTGAGATAACGGAACGTTTCTGAACCTGCTCCAACAAAGACATGTTGCAGTAGTGGATTGACACGTTGTAATATTTGACATATATACACACATTTTATGAATCATGCTTCAGTATGTCTTTAGTTCTAATAATCTGTTTTCAGAAAATAGAAGCATTTGAACACAGATATATTCTCATCCTCTCACAAAAGATCCAAAATTAAAAGAATGGCATGGAATGTATGAACAGAAAACAAAGGTACGATTTTTTCTTAACCATCTCTGCAATGGGGTCTTCTGTCTGTGAATTCTGACGTAAGCCAGTCTGTTCTATATGGAGGTGTTTTAAATCAAGTGTCTGGCCTAGTATATTGAGTGTTCGCCTTAAGGAAGGGAGTCGTAGGTTCTACTCCCATAGGAGGCACATATACAATCACTTTCAGTCCAGTAGACCAGAAATTCACACCTGATGTGCCATGAGCTGGAAATAGTGGTATCAGCGTGGTGGTCAGTGATTACAGTGTCCTTAAACGATGATGGTGGCATCCGCCTTATCGAACCAGCAAACTGTACATTAGCCTTGCCCAAGGCTTAGAAATATACACATTTGGATTTTTCATGAATTTTCTTGAATATATATTTTTTTCTTTGTGCTAGTCTATAGTTATGGGGCTGATTTCTAAGCCTTGTTACAAGCAAAAATGGACCCTCAGATTCCTGAGAGCATCCCAGCACAGCTATAGTGGTTGTATTGAAAGGTTTATGAGCTTGTGTTTAGACAGGTAATTGATAACATCTTGCAGCTGATTCCTGGTTCCTAAATTTTACAGTTTTAAAGTAATATCTGTCAGTTTGACCTGGTCATTTAACCCTGTGAAAAAGAATGTGAATCAGAAATAAAACCTTGAAGAACTTATTCCAGGCGTTAACAAATCAAAGTGCCGATAGCTCTGAAAAAACAAAAAACAAAAAAACAACAACAAAAATAAAACAACAGATTCTATGAAAATAGAGCTGGTCACTAGATCTGAGATAAGTTTTACTGTATTCTGTGTAACTCTAATACATAAAATAGATTTTTGTAAATAAGCCTTTAACGCACATCAATTCATATCATACACCTGCCAAACTGCTAGCCGGGCCGGGTAGCGCAATCGGTAGGGCACCTGACTCGTAAGTCAGAGGTCCTGGGTTCGAATCCCGGTCTGGCCACATACTTTCGTTTCTCCTTCCGCTGATTCAAGAAGGGCAGTTATCAGTTACTGGCGTAAGTATGTGCACTTAGTACTGGTTAACCGCTTAGGAGGTCTAAGCCTGCCCAGGAATAGTGTGGTTAGGTTAACTGACCGTCCCGACATGACCTTAGTTGTTTACCGTGGACGTTAAGCATCAAATCAACCAACCAACCAAAACCAAACTGCTATATCCTGTATGTACGTACTGTGTGAATCCTGACAACAATAACTAGTTTTCACTGACTTTTAAGTACAATTAACGTTTCCGGCATTTCATATTTACCATGGACAAGTAAAAACGGGTACCCATTTCAGGGTCTGGGTTGGTCGACAGCAAACCCGTTAAGCCCCCCCCCCCCCCCCCTCTGCATCCCCTCTCCCTGTTAAGCCAACCCCCACCCCGCCCCAGTTATTTAATTGCCTGCCGTCCAAAGGCAGCACTTCTGTTTTGAGATTTCTTAGTTGTTTTATGTGTTTTTGTTTGTTATTAATATCGGTTGTTTGTGATGTTAAGGCTAGCTCAGTGACCATCTACATGGGAAAGGGCTGCTCGGCTGCCGCTGGTGATATCTTCTTTGGTGGTGCATAATTTTGTGTTGTCTTTTCCCACATGGTGCCTTGGGCGGGATATCTGGAATTGAATTGTTTCAGTTTTGTCATTGTCGACAACAGTACGCCATGTGTTTTGTTGAATGAATAGCAACCGATAAACATATAGCTGCCATAAGATGTCCAATAAATCGTTCCCTGGAGGCCTTAAAAATTTGAAAAAAAAAAAACACACACAAAAATACATTACGTTCTCTGCATTGATTGACAAACTAAGAATATAATTTTAAGCAAATTTACATCTTTTCAACAGTTTTTAGGGGACAGCTTGTTTTACCTGAAAAAAGTAAAGTGGCGAATAAGGTAACGTAAACACAATTGGCGGATTGATTTCTAGTATGCACTTTGTTTTAGCCCCTGATTCATTATTCGGACATCATAAAACATTTAAACATGCTCAAGAGTTCTCATTCAACTGCGTACACTCCAGACATTCTCAGCAAAATTGTCTTATGAGCACGTCATTTCACAGCGGAAGAATGCAACTGTGACAGCCTTGAATGACATTTCGGCTATGGATATGTTTCGCTGAGGTAGGGGGCGGGGGTAACGTCATTACGAAAATTGAAATACACACACCATGAATGACAGATAGACTCTGACATTAAAAAAGGTTACATAGTCTCAGGTCAAGACCAGTCTTCTCAATAGGAATGTCTCATTGACATTTCACCTTAATCATTCAGATTCAGGCTTACATGTAAAACCTTTTTCAGGCTAGGGAGATATATGTTTCCACAAAGTGCAAAAAGAGATATCTGTATTTCAATCTTAAAAGCAGATATCTTTATCTTCAATACAGATATCAAAACTAGAAATCCAAATGATTCTATTTAAAGATGAAGTAGATAGATGTATTTGAAATAGAGGTATCTTTATTTTAATTAGAGATATCTATATTTTCAATAGAGTATTACAATGAATAATTATGTTGAGATATCTATATAAAAATAGAGACATCTCTAATTTAAATACAGATATCTATATTTAAAATATAGATATGTCTATCTTCATATTAGAACGAGAATCTCTAATTAAAATTTCGATATCTACATTTGAGTTAGAAATATCTGTAGTGAAATTAGAGATATCACTAAATGAAGTAAAGATATCTGCATTTACACTTAAATGTAGAAATTTCTATTCATAAATAGAGATATCTGTGTTTTAGATAAAGATATCCATATTTAATGGGTACAAACCCAACCTGATTCCCATATTTAATGGATAAACACTAATGGCGACCGAGAGGTAAATAAAGATTGTAGTATGTGAAATGGAAATATCGGTATTGCCAAAGGAGATACCCCCATGCTTGAATACTGGTATCTACTAGATATCTACAATCGGGAAGAATACAGCTGTATTTCGCATTTGAATGCAGGCAACTACATTTATGTCTGAGAAAGATATAGTGATGTCGCTTTTTAAATAAAATGCAGATATTTCTACAATAAATTAAAGACACCTCTAGTTCAGTTAGATCCCGGAATTCGAAATATCTGGAGTTGAAGTTTAGATATTCAAACAAGGAACAAAACACAACCATTTTTACACCAGTAAATGGTAGTTCTGAAGGGGAATTATTTTTTCCAAGCTTGAAGCCATTTTCAACACATGAATAAACTCAAATCCAAAATACACAGACCGCCTATATTGGGCTAATCCTTCATGTAAGAGAGCACGAAAATGACTTCAAACTTGTTGAAGTATAAGAACACATTCCCCCTAAGATGGAATTGTGGAAGCGGAACTTAACCCCTAGAGCGGAGTTGCGGAAGCCAAAGCGGAACTTCATGAAGACATTCCCTTGGATTTGCGGAAGCGGAACTTTGTGAAGACACTCCCTTCTGAGCGGAGTTGCGGAAGCGGAACTTCGTGAAGACAGTCCCTCCTGAGCGGAGTTGCGGAAGCGGAACTTGGTGAAGACAGTCCCTTCTGAGCGGAGATGCGGAGGCGGAACTTTGTGAAGACAGTCCCTCCTGAGCGGCGTTGCGGATGCGGGACTTCGTGAAGACAGTCCCTTCTGAGCGGAGTTGCGGAAGCGGAACTTCGTAAAGACAGTCCCTTCTGAGCGGAGTTGCGGAAGCGGAACTTCAAGAAGACAGTCCCTTCTGAGCGAAGTAGTGGAAGCGGAACTTCGTGAAGACACTCCCTTCTGAGCGGAGTTGTGGATGCGGAACTTCGTGAAGACAGTCCCTCCTGAGCGGCGTTGCGGAAGCGGAACTTCGTGAAGACAGCCCTTTCTGAGCGGAGTTGCGGAAGCGGAACTTCTTGAAGACAGTCCCTTCTGAGCGGAGTTGCGGAAGCGGAACTTCGTGAAGACAGTCCCTTCTGAGCGGCGTTGCGGTAGCGGAACTTCGGGAAGACAGTCCCTTCTGAGCGGAGTTGCGGAAGCGGAACTTCGTGAAGACAGTCCCTTCTGAGCGAAGTAGTGGAAGCAGAACTTCGTGAAGACACTCCCTTCTGAGCGGCGTTGCAGAAGCGGAACTTCGGGAAGACAGTCCCTTCTGAGCGGAGTTGCGGAAGCGGAACTTCGTGAAGACAGTCCCTTCTGAGCGGCGTTGTGGAAGCGGAACGTCGTGAAGACAGCCCCTTCTGAGCGGAGTTGTGGAAGCGGAACTTCGTGAAGACAGTCCCTTCTGAGCGGCGTTGCGGAAGCGGAACTTCGTGAAGACAGTCCCTCCTGAGCGGCGTTGCGGAAGCGGAACTTTGTGAAGACAGTCCCTTCTGAGCGGAGTTGCGGAAGCGGAACTTTGTGAAGACAGTCCCTTCTGAGCGGAGTTGCGGAAGCGGAACTTCGTGAAGACAGTCCCTTCTGAGCAGAGTAGCGGAAGCGGAACTTCGTGAAGACAGTCCCTTATGAGCAGAATTGCGGAAGAGGAACTTCGTGAAAACAATCCCTTCTGAGCGGAGTTGCGGAAGCGGAACTTCGTGAAGACCGTCCCTTCTGAGCGAAGTTGCGGAAGCAGAACTTCATGAAGTGGGCAACCGCCTAGATAGCTTTGTCATAGGGGCCTGCGGCCCTGATCTATCAGGGGCCATTCGGGCCCCCTCTGGCTCCGCATTAGTGTAGAATTATCATCAGTACTTTTTCAAGTTACCTGTCTTAGCCTGAGCAGTTTGCCACTGCAACACCAGCTTTGTCAATAACGGATTAAAGCTAAAAAAAATCCTCCATTGCGCTACCACAAAGATGGCTACACCAACGGGCAACCACCTAGATAGCTTTGTCACAGGGGCCTGCGGCCCTGATCTATCAGGGGCCCTTCGGGCCCCCTTTGCTCCGCATTAGTGTAGAATTATCATCAGAACTTATTTAAGTAACATGTCTTAGCCAGAGCAGTTTGCCATTCTCCATTGCGCTACCACAAAGATGGGCAACCACCTAGATAGCTTTGTCACAGGGGCCTGAGGCCCTGGTCTGTCAGGGGCCCTTTGGGTTCCCTCTGGCTCCACATAAGTTTAGAATTATCATCAGTACTTTTTCAAATTACTTAGGCTGAGCAGTTTGCCATCAAAAAGCGATAATGTGTTCGCGAAGTTCCGCTTTCACAACTCCGCTCAAGGGGTAATGTGTTCGCGAAGTTCCGCTTCTGCAACTCCGCTCAAGGGGTAATGTGCTCGCGAAGTTCCGCTTCCGCAACTCCACTCAAGGGGTAATGTGTTCGCGAAGTTCCGCTTCCGCAACTCCGCTCAAGGGGTAATGTGTTCGCGAAGTTCCGCTTCCGCAACTCCGCTCAAGGGGTAATGTTTGGGAAGTTCCGCTTCCGCAACCCCGCTCAAGGGGTAATGTGTTCTTGAAGTTCCGCTCCCGCAACTCCGCTCAAGGGGTAATGTGTTCGCGAAGTTCCGCTTCCGCAGCTCCGCTCAAGAGATAATGTGTTCACGAAGTTCCGCTTCCGCAACTCCGCTCAAGGGGTAATGTGTTCGCGAAGTTCCGCTTCCGCAACTCCGCTCAAGGGGTAATGTGTTCACGAAGTCCCGCTTCCGCAACTCAGCTCAAGCGGTAATGTGTCCGCGAAGTTCCGCTTCCGCAACTCCGCTGGAGGGGTAATGTGTTCACGAAGTTCCGCTTCCGCAGCTTCGCTCAAGAGATAAAGTGTTTGCGAAGTTCCGCTTCCGCAACTCCGCTTAAGTTCGCCAAGTTTCGCAACTCCGCTCTGGGACTATCTGTGTCTGAAGTTCCGCTTCCGCAATTCCGCTGTAGGTGAAATGTCTTTCCCAAGTTCCGCTTCTGCAATTCTGCTCTTAGGAAATGTTACCTGTCAACATAACCCCACCACCCACCCATTACCTCGGTATGTTTTTCGTGCTCTCTTACATGAAGGATGAACCCTATATTGCTTCTGTAACCATAAAATAAAAATGTACCACGAGGAAACACTCCTGCAGTAGAACAATTTTATCAGCTTGATCTCGCAGGATTGTGGGGCTGTTAAACAATTAATGAATAGTTATGTAAACAAACTGATGCTGAGTTCTTTAATCTGATCATCTAAAGATTAGCTACAGTCAATTTAATGGCCATAAACTGTCAATAACCTCTCCTAGAACATTTCGCTTAGCACAAGTCGGATATATCTCAGACAAACCCACAAGAGAAAATTTCATTTCTAGATTAGCCAAGCATCGACCATAAAAAAAAAGAAAGAAGTGAAATATCAAATATGATAAAATATATATATATATATTGGACAATTTAATATATCCGACTGGAGCAAGTCTAACTGTACATGTGCATGCAAAATACAACATACACAGGTAATGTGCCTTTTGTGGTATTCTTCCCAGGGACAGTGCCTCCTTCCATACTCAGCTGAACAAGCAACAACATGGAGATATCACATTAATCCTGTTAAACACCCCAGGGGCATTACATTTTGCAGAAGGGGGGTGGGTATTAAGAGCCTATATAGAGGATATTTGACTTTTTCAGTGTTAGATCGATTTTTATTTCACCAAATGAACACCAAGAGCAGTATTTATCACGAGTGTGAAAATACCACTTTTGGTGTTCACGAGTGAAATAAAAATTCATCTTACACTGATAAAGTCAAATTTTCTATTGCTTTTATGCTTGAAAATCGCAATAATTCTGTTTATTCAAGAGCTTCAGCCATCACGACAGAAACACAATTATTTTTCTAGCCATTTAGTGTCAATTTTTTTATGCTTCCAGCGTGTTTATTGGGTATGACATTGGTTGGAAACAAAGTTTGCAACTGAAAAATAGCTTCAGATACCATTTTGATAAACAGATCTAAAAAATGCCAAGATAGAATGACTACAGGAGACTTAGGCGGCCTGACGTCGCATGCAGTAACAATGTTACGTTGGCGCTTTAAGGTGAGGTGGGAGTAATTCAGCGCCGCCGTGCGGCAGTTTCCGTCACTACGTTACGTAATGACGTCGAACGTTCCATTTGATAAAAACAAGATGGCGTCAACGTTAGCCGCTTCTGTGATCACTTCATGGTCTGCTCACAAAATGCAAGGAGGCTGAGCGCTGGGCGAAATTTAAAGGAAGTACATGTAGAAAGTGCCGTAGAGGAGAAACTGAAAAAGATAGTTAGTTTTCCGTGCGGAAGACTACTTGTGGGATATTTAACAGTTTCTTAACAGTTTATGAGACGGAGTTCGCAGCTTTTGAGTTAGAAAGTGCCGTAGAGAAGAAACTGAAAAAATATAGCTAGTTTTCCGTGGGGAGGAAGCTGTTCTCTGACAGTTCCTCATTAGTTTGTTAGATGGAGTGCCTCGTGAAATTGAATCGAAAATCGTACAATGAATAGTCAGATCACTGTCTACACTTCCACCACGTACTTAACAGTTAACATGGTAACAACCATAGACAGTCGTTATCATACCACCCACACTTTAAATACTAATCAGCAAAAGCTATGCCAAATTTTAGTTATATCAAAAATTCTTAGACTGTCCCTAGCATTTGAACACCGCCAGGCAGCCTTATCAACGTCGACGCAATGTCGTCAGAATCTTTTATCGCCGTTGATACGATAATTCAACATCTGTTCTGTCAATAAGCTAAAAACAATGTGGCGTTTCTTTTCCTTGCCTTTCTTTCACTTTTCTGTTTTTCATTTCTTATTTCTGTTTCGAGTGTCTATCAAAGTATCTCCTGGACCCTAAAGATAATCAAAGCTGCTTATCATTTTACACAGAGAGAGAGAGAGAGAGAGAGAGAGTCGATGAAGTCCAGTCGTTGGACGGCTAGGTTACCGTGCAGAATATGACAGGCCCTTTCTTGGGTCGGGTCAGGAACTGGAAAACTTGACTCGCTTACACTGTACAAAATCCAAGTGGACAAGGGAATTGTTCAAATGTTATAACACGTGGAAGCCCGCCCCAACTCGGGTGCCCGTCAACTGTCTCGGGTGCCCGTCAACTGTATGGGAGGGCATAATGGCAATGCTTTCGATTTTTTTTAATTAAAATACTTAGTTAAGACGGATCATGCAGAGATTGAGAGAAAATTATTACATCTGCCTTCATCCTGCACTTTCCAGACAATGACAATCATTAGTGATGAAAGTTCCAGACAAATTTTGCCGGTAGCCTACAAAAAGCGATAGTTGATATGTGGCGCGAAAAGTTAAGTAACGTTAACGTCACCATGCGCAACGTCAACATTTCAGTCTAAAGAGACGGCAGGCCGGGCATTTAATGTACTTTAACTCGAAAGTTAAGTCGGCGACCTACTATTTTTATTGCTTTAATGTGAACTTCTATCATTGGGTCATACTGTGTTAGTTTTTGAAGAAAAAAATGTGTTTTGTTTTATCAGAATGAAGGTTTTTATCCAAGAGGTACGAGCAAAAAAGTGCATTTTTCATAGAACGCCATTATAACGTCGGGTCGAAAAAGTGGAAAAATTGACGTTTTCGAGGTCAGATATATTAAAAACGACATCGGCAACCCCCCTTTTTTCTTACATTTTCTGAAAGAGGGACTGAAAATGTACAATATAAGGAAGTATGAATAAAATCATGTGTTTTGTCAATTACTCCCACCTCACCTTAAGTAACGTCATTAACGTCCTAATGACGTGCAAACATGCATGACGTTATCTTTGTCAAGGCAGATAACATTTTGCCAATTAATCAACAAAAAACTTGAGGCTATTTCACAATAATCCTATGTGTGAAACAGTGAAATCGAAACTGATAATTTCACTGTTTGAAACATTGAGATTGTCAGTTTCGATTTCACCGAGAAATCTCTATAATTCATTGAAAAGTATAAAAGAAATTGTAGTTATCAGTGATGGGTATACTTATAGAGGAAGCAACTCTACGACTTTTGCCTCCCTTCTTTGTAGAGGTCAACTCATAAAGGAAAGGATTTGCTTCTCTAGGAACGAATTATTTCCTTTAAGAGTAGACCCTATTCAAAGAGCTGCCTCATCCAAATTACTTTTAGAAAAGAGGCTTTAGGCGTTTTTAGAGCAGGGGCGTTCATGAGGATTAATACGGTATTTTATAAACTTATAAAACTATTGCAAAATTGTGCAGACTTTTATCAGACTGCCTCTTACAAGCAGTCTGTTTTTTGTCTACACTGTCTATGCAGGCAGGCTGACCAGTACTTAGGATAAATTATGGCATTTGGTATCAAAGTTAGTTTGAGAGTATGATGTTTGTTTATTTCAGCATGCAAAAAAATGTCCAATTAAGATGTTGCACCTGTTTTGGTGCATTCTGAGCCCAGTTATCTAAAGCATTGTTGGCTTATTGAAATTTTTAGTGAAGGACTCGTCAAGTATGATAGACTCACATACACATAAAATCAAGTTTTCTAATATTTTTATAGCCAACAAGAAATATCTTTAAAAAAAGATATAAGACGAAGTGAAAGAAGACATATTTGAAACAAATAATATTTTTTTTTTTATTTCTGTTGAAATTGCTCATTTCCTATTTGGAATTTCAGAATTTCCCCATATATGTCTTGTACATCTCCCTATTTGGAATTTTCAGATCTCCCTACCAAAATACAAGAATTCCCTTCTTTGTTTAATCGTTCTCCCTATTTGGAAAAAAGTAGAGTAAAATCTCCCTATTTCCGATATGCTTCCGATGATACGGTACTGTATTTTACCCGGTTCAGTACAGCCGGGGGCGTAAATTTACCGGAACGGACCGGAATATACTGAATTACCGGAATGGACACCGGAACGGACCAGTTTTCCCCTATCTTCAGTAGATATTTGTAATATTTTTTATTAAATAACTCTTATTTAATATTAACACATATTCTGTATGCCATCTAGCGCAAATCAATTAGAGATATTAGTCAAAATACTCTTTGAGTATTTTGCGCCATGGGTAGGCCTCTTAATACCCCACGCATATGCGTTTCATCTTAAAATCATATAATCTTATACAAAAATTTGGTTATCTTTCTTCCAAAACTTGGAGCGAATGAAAAACACAAAAATTCCCGAATTTTTGTTCCATAGTATCATGACCAACATTTCACTGAGCCATAGAAAATATGTAGAGCTATATGTATCAAGTCGGCGGATGAATTCAGGGGTTGCAAGTTAAGATAATACATGTTAGTCATAGGTAGGGCCTTGAATTAATCTGCGCGTGTAGATTGTATCAAAATATCTCAAAAATCGGCTGGAAATATGAATAATAAGGGTCCGTTCCGGTCCGACCCGGTAATTAGGTCCGTTCCGGTAAATTTACGCACCGAGTAAAAAGAACTACTTTTTTTACTACGAAAGACTATTCGCACCATAGAATCATTTTTTTCTCAAGCCATCGGCATTTGCGTTTCTCGCGTTCTGCTTAACTCTATCAATCATTACAGCGTTAAAGTGAAAAACATATTTAAAACTAAATGCAAAGTGCAAATAATAACATTTTTAATGTAACTAAATCTTCTGACAGGTGAATAACAATTCCATGACATATGCTCTCTTCCATACAGAGATCAAGTCAAGTTTTGGCGCCAACGATGATTTTATTAGACTTCGTCTAAAAATGGCAGTGTTTTTGCATACAGTACATTTGAAAATAAGATGTTATAGTCTGTTTGCTTCCAAGTGCAAACGGGGTTTTGCTCAAATTTGACAGTTTGGTTTTACAATACAGTTATTGGTCCAAAAGATGCAGCTGGAACCACAAATAGTGTAGACCTTGATCAGACTGCTCCTACACTGTTTGCTGGGGCCTGTTTGTCCCTATACTTTGAATTTTTAAGGTAATTCTGTATTTATTTATTTCTATGCCCCCGTGACGATAGTCAGGGGGCATTAAGATTTGCTCCTGTCTGTCCATCCGTCCGTCCGTCCGTCTGTCTGTCTGTCCGTCCGTTCGTCACACTTTACGGTATAGAGTTTGTGTAATCAACTCCTCCCACAGTTTTCAGTGGATCTTTTTCAAACTTCACATACATGTTGTGGACATATTGAAGATGTGCATGTGGGTTTTTGTTGGAGCTACGATTAATTTTGACAGAATTACGGCCTTTTGAACTTAGTCATTTTAGGCAAGTTTTGCCATTGTAGGGTATGCAGTTTGTGTAATCAACTCCTCCCACAGTTTTCAATGGATCTTTTTCAAACCTTGCATACATGTTGTGGACGTTTTGAAGATGTGCATGTGGGGTTTTGTTGGAGCTAGAATTAATTTTGACAGAATTACGGCCTTTTGAACTTAGTCATTTTAGGCAAGTTTTTGCATTGTAGGGTGTGTAGTTTGTGTAATCAACTCCTCCCACGGTTTTCAGTGGATCTTTTTCAAACCTTGCATACATGTTGTGGACATATTGAAGATGTGCCTGTGGATTTTTGTTGGAACTAAAATTGATTTTGACAGAATTACGGCCTTTTGAACTTAGTCATTTTAGGCAAATTTTTACATTTGTAGGGTGAGGAGTTTGTGTAATCAACTCCTCCCTCAGTTTTCAATCGATCTTTTTCAAACTTTGCATACATGTTGTGGACATATTGGGGATGTGCAAGTGGGTTTTTGTTGGAGGTAGAATTGATTTGGACAGAATTATAGCCTTTTAAACTTAGTCATTTTAGGCATATGTTTGCATTGTAGGGTAAGTACTTTGTGTAATCAACTCCTCCCACAATTTTCATTGGCTGTGTTTCAGACATTGGAGACTTGTTGTGGACACAGTGAAGATGTGCATGTTGGTTATGATAGGGAAAAAATAATTCTGAAGGAATTATGGCCTTTTAAACTCAGTCAGTTTGGGCTGCATTTTGCACTATAGGGTATAAAGTTTGTGAAATGTTTTCAGTGGATTCTTTGTAAATAGCATTTGTGCTTCAAGGTGCTTTAGGGATGTACACATGTCTGTGACAGGCGCTGCACGGGGGCATCATTAGTGTCTTACAGACACAATTTTCTAGTTTACATTTAGATAGCCACTGAAATAAAAACCATAAAAGCTGATCTGAAGTAAAAGAAATCTTAATTACAAATGGATGAACTTAAATGTCGGAAAAGAGTGTTACGGAGATTAGGCTACTGCACAGCGGCTGATGTCATAGAATTGACAGGTCGGGTAGCATGTGCAATAAGTAGGTAAGATATCTGTTGTTGCTAACAAATGATTTTAATAGTAAAAAAAGTCAATAACACAGGGTAAGTTGCTATTTTGTCAGATTATGTTCTGTGTATTAATTTTATATGAAATTAGCAGCTAAGTGATATTAGCCTTGTAAGAACAGAAGCTGCAGTTTGTCATCATGATAATGGAATGAAATACATTCTGGAGACCATCTTCAAGTATATTTTGATCTAGCTAAAATATGTCAGAGGACTTTTCACCTGCAATAGTGCAATCGTGGCAACTCAGTATAGCATAATTTTCAGGAAAAGTGGAAGACGAAGTGGGGGGGGGGGGGGCAAGTCAGTATAGCATTATTTTCAGGAAAAGAGGAAGATGGGGGGTGGGGGGGGGGGGCGCACGTCAGAATAGCATCATTTTCAGGAAAAGAGGAAGATGGTTGGGAACACGTCAGTATAGCATCATTTTCTGGAAAAGAGGAAGATGATGGGGGGCAAGTCAGTATAGCATAATTTTCAGGAAAAGAGGAAGTTGGTGGGGGACAAGTCAGTATAGCATCATTTTCAGCAAAAGAGGAAGATGGCGGGGGGCGTGTCAGTATAGCATAATTTTCAGGAAAAGAGGAAGATGGTGGGGACAAGTCAGTATAGCATCATTTTCAGGAAAAGAGGAAGATGGCGGTGGATAAGTCAGTATAGCATAATTTTCAGGAAAAGAGGAAGATGGCGGGGGACAAGTCAGTATAGTATAATTTTTAGGAAAAGAGGAAGATGGCGAGGGACAAGTCAGTATAGCATCATTTTCAGGAAAAGAGGAAGATGGTGGGGACATGTCAGTAAAGCATCATTTTCAGCAAAAGAGGAAGATGGCGGGGGCGAGACAGTACAGCATAATTTTCAGGAAAAGAGGAAGATGGTGGGGGACAAGTCAGTATAGCATCATTTTGAGGAAAAGAGGAAGATGGTGGGGGACAAGTCAGTAAAGCATCATTTTCAGGTCAAAGAGGAAGATGGTGGGGGACAAGTCAGTATAGCATAATTTTCATGAAAAGAGGAAGATTGTGGGGGGGAGCAGGTCAGTATAGCATCATTTTCAGCAATAGAGAAAGATGGTGGGGACAAGTCAGTATAGCATCATTTTCAGGAATAGAGGAAGATGGCGGGGGACAAGTCAGTATAGCATCATTTTCAGCAAAAGAGGAAGATGGCGGGGACGTGTCAGTACAGCATAATTTTCAGGAAAAGAGGAAGATGGTGTGGGAAAAGTCAGTATAGCATAATTTTCAGGAAAATAGGAAGATGGTGGGGGACAAGTCAGCATAGCATCATTTTCAGGAAAAATCGGAAGATGGTAGGGGACTAGTTAGTATAGCATATTTTTCAGGAAAAGAGGATGATGGTGGGGGGGGGGACAAGTCAGTGTAGCATAATTTTCAGGAAAAAAGGAAGATGGTGGGGGTGGGGGCAAGTCAGTATAGCATCATTTTCAGGAAAAGAGGAAGGTGGTGGGGGATAAGTCAGTATAGCATAATTTTCAGGAAAAGAGGAAGTTGGTGGGGGGTGGGGGGGGGGGGGGCAATTCAGTATAGCATAATTTTCAGGAAAAGAAGAAGATGGTTGGGGGCAAGTCAGTATAGCATAATTTTCAGGAATAAGGGTAGATGGCGGGGGACAAGTCAGTATAGTATAATTTTCAGGAAAAGAGGAAGATGGTGGGGGACAAGTCAGTATAGTATACTTTTCAGGAAAAGAGGAAGATGGTGTGGTGAGGGGGGGGGCAAGTCAATATAGCATTATTTTCAGGAAAAGATGAAGATGGTGTGTGGAGGGGGGGCAATTCAGTATAGCATTATTTTCAGGAAAAGAGGAAGATGGGGGGGGGGGCAAATCAGTATAGCATAATTTTCAGGAAAAGAGGAAGATGGCGGGGGACAAGTCAGTATAGTATAATTTTAAAAGAGGAAGATGGCAGGGGGACAAGTCAGTATAGTATAATTTTCAGGAAAAGAGGAAGGTGGTGGTGGGGGAAGGGGAGGGGGCAAGTCAGTATAGCATCATTTTCAGGAAAAGAGGAAGATGTTGGGGATGGGAAGGCAGTATTTATTAGGATGAATACCGTATGTTTAAACGATTTTAACATGTTCAAAACCAGAGGACCAATGGTCCTGTAGCTCACCTGACACCTTCTGTCAATAGACACAATTTGTCATTTCGCTCATTTGTTACAAATTTGAAACCAGTAGCTTAAAAGGTGTGCATATTTTAATTTAAAAATCTCAGTGACCTTGAGCAAAGTTCAAAAAATGACCTTGACCTTTGATGACCTTGTCTTCATGTTTTCATTTAGTTAACCATATTTTCCAATTATTATATCTAGGCTTTAAAAAAATCCGTAACATCAACTGTTTAAGCATTTTCCCACATAAAAGCATAACATACAAAAGTTGACCTTGCCATAAATTAGGTCAAGGTCAATGCGCCGTCATGATTTGTACAAACTATGATGGGCCCGAGTCCTCATTGCTACATACCATGCCACGAGGTCCTTGTGCCTTTGGTTCTGCAGAAGTAGATTTTTGAAGGAGTTTTACCATATATGGGCATGTTGTACACTTGAATGGTTTCTGAGAAATCCACTGCTTCAGCATTTTCCAATGCATCAAACTCGACCTTGCCATAAATTAGGTCACAGTCAATGCACAGTTCTGATTTGTATAAATTATGATGGACCCAACTTCCAAATGCTACATACCAAGTTTCAAGGTCATAGGCCTTTTAGTTCTAGAGAAGAAGATTTTTGAAGGGGTTTTACAATATATGGACATGGCGGCCATCTTGGTCATGAGACCCAGATCCTGGAAACCTACTTTCGTTCCCCCATCCCACTAAGACTCCATATGAAAATTGGCTTCAATCAGGGAAGTGGTTTCAGGAGGAGATGTTTGAAAATCTTGACAGCAGATGGACCATATATTGCTAATATCGTACCTTAGCCTTGAATAGTTCCTGAAAAATCCACTGTTTAAGCATTTTCCCATATAAAAGCCTAACATACCAAAGTTGACAGTGTCATAAATTAGATCGAGGTCAACGCATGGTCATCATTTGTATATACTATGATAGGCCCCAGTGCCCAATGCTACGTACCAAGTTTCAAGGTCATAGGCCTTCTGGTTCTGAAGAAGAAGATTTTTGAAAGTTTTTTTTACCATATATGGATATGGTGGCCATCTTGGTCATGTGACCGGGATCCTGGTAACAATCTTTCGTTGCCCCATTTCGCTGAGACTCCATATTAAATTTAGCTTCAGTCAGCCCAGTGGTTTCTGAGGAAAGGATGTTTGAAAATCTTGACTACGGACGGGCTGACAGAATGACCTTGACCTTTAGTGACATAATATCTTCAGCTGTTCATTTAGTTGACCATATATACCAAATATTGTACCTTAGACTTAAACAGTTTCTTAGAAATCCACTGTTTAGGCGTTATCCCATATAAAAGCCTAAGGTACCGAAGTTGAAAATGTCATAAATTAGGTCAAGGTCAACTCAAGGTCATCACTTATATAAATTACGATGGCCCCGAATGCCCAATGTTACATACCAAGTTTCAGGGTCATAGGCCTTTTTGGTTCTGAAGAAGAAGATTTTTGAAGGGTTTTTATCATATATGGGCTTAGCGGCCATCTTGGTCATGTGACCTAGACCCGGGGTATGAACTTTCGTTCCCCCACCACACTGAGACTCCATATGAAATTTGGCTTCAATCGGCCCAGTGGTTTCAGAGAAGAAGATGTTTGAAAATCTTGATGACGGATGGACCGACGAAATGACCTTGACCTTTAGTGACATAATATCTTCAGCTGACCATATATACACCAAATATTGTACCTTATACTTAAATAGTTCCTGAGAAATCCACTCTTTAGGCCTTTTCCAATATAAAAGCCTAAGGTACCAAAGTTGACTGTCATAAATTAGGTCAAGATCACTGCAAGGTCATCATTTGTACAATCTATAATGGGCCCGCATGCCCGATGCTACATACCAAGTTTCAAGGTCATAGGCCTTTTTGTTCTGGAGAAGAAGACTTTTGAAAGGTTTTTACCATTTATGGGAGTGGCGACCATCTTGGTAATGTGACCCGGATACCCCCAGCGATCTTTCGTTCCCCCAACCTAGGAAGGCTCCATATAAAATTTGACTTCAATCGGCCTAGTGGTTTCAGAGGAGAAGATGGTTGAAAATGTTGACGACGGAGGGGCTGACAGAATGATCTTGACCTTTAGTGACATAATATCTTCAGCTGTTCTTTTAGTTGACCATATATACCAAATATTGTACCTAAGACTTAAACAGTTTCTGAGAAATCCACTGTTTAGGCGTTATCCCATATAAAAGCCTAAGGTACCGAAGTTGACAGTGTCATAAATTAGGTCAAGGTCACCGCACGGTCATCATTTGTACAAACTATGATGGGCCTAAATGCCCGATGCTACATACCAAGTTTCAAGGTCATAGGCCTTTTGGTTCTGAAGAAGAAGATTTTTTAAAGGTTTTTACCATATATGGGTGTGGCAGCCATCTTGGTCATGTGACCCAGACCCGGAGTAGGAACTTTTGTTCCCCCATCCCACTGGGCTGCATATGAAATTTGGCCTCAATCGGCCCAGTGGTTTCAGAGAAGAAAATGTTTGAAAATGTTTACAACGGATGGACCGACGGAATGACCTTGACCTTTAGTGACAAAATATCTTCATTAGCTCATTTAGTTGACCATGTATACCAAATATTGTACCTTGTACTTAATTAGTTCCTGAGAAATCCACTGATTATGCATTTTCTCATATAAAAGCCTAACGTTCCAAAGTTGACAGCGTCATAAATTAGGTCAAGGTCACCGCAAGATCATCATTTGTACAAACTATGATTGGCCCGCATGCCCGATGCTACATATCAAGTTTCAGGGTCATAGGCCTTTTTGGTTCTGAAGAAGAAGATTTTTGAAGGGGTTTTTATCATATATGGGCGTGGCGGCCATCTTGGTCATGTGACCCAGACCCCGGGTAGGAACTTTTGTTTTTCCACCCCACTGAGACTCCATTTGAAATTTGGCTTCAATCGACCCAGTGGTTTCAGAGAAGAAAATGTTAGAAAATGTTGACGACGGATGGACCGACGGAATGACCTTGACCTTTAGTGACATAATATCTTCATTTGCTCATTTAGTTGACCATATATACCATGTATTGTACCTTAGACTTAAATAGTTTCTGAGAAATCCACCGTTTAAGCATTTTCTCATATAAAAGACTAACGTTCCAAAGTTGACCGTGTCATAAATTAGGTCAAGGTCACCGCAAGGTCATCATTTGTACAAACTATGATGGGCCCGCATGCCCAATGCTACATACCAAGTTTCAAGGTCATAGGCCTTTTGGTTCTGGAGAAGAAGATTTTTGAAGGGTTTTTACCATATATGGACGTGGCGGCCATCTTTGTCATGTGACCCAGATACCCGGAACAAACTTTCATTCCCCTGACCTAGGTAGGCTCCACATGAAATATGGGTTCAATCGGCCCAGTGGTTTTAGAGGAGAAGATGTTTGAAAATGTTGACGACCGACCGACGGACGGACGGACGACGGATGCCTGGCTATGCTATAAGCTCACCTATGAGCCTAAAGGCTAAGGTGAGCTAAAAAGTAAGAAAGCAAGAGTTGTCATTACCTGTTCTACATATCTGTGAAGTATAAAGGGTATTCAAGTTATTGAGTGAACATGAAATCAGACCTACAACTATGAAGGGGAAATAACTCAAAAAAGTAAGAAAGCAACAATGCGACACATTGTCATGACCTGTTCTTCATAAATGAAGTATCATGAAAATATTCCAAAGGGTATTCAAGATAAACAGCCGATAAGAAAATGTTTACAGATTGATGTATGGACAGACAGACAGATGCCAAGCTCATTGCTACATTCCCCGAACTTTTTGGTTTGGGGATAAATATGAAAGAACTCATTCAGCAGTAAATTTCCGTGTTAGCAATCAAAACTGTGCTATATTAAGAGTAAAATATATAGTTATATAGGAAAGTCAGTCTTAAATGACCATTTTAAAGATTGATCCGTATTGCATCTATTTCATCAACTTTAATGTTTTCACTTTGAAGTTGTTTTAATGGTTTTTACCATATATGGGCATGAGGGCCAGCTTTGTCATGTGATACAGACCCCGGGTAGAAAATTTCATTTCCCCATTCCACTGAGACTCCATATGAAATTTGGCTTCAATCGGCCCAGTGGTTTCAGAGAATAAGATGTTTGAAAATCTTAACGATGGATGGACGGACGAAATGACCTTGACCTTTAGTGACATAATATTTTCATTTGTTCATTTAGTTGACCATGTATACACCAAATATTGTACCTAAGACTTGAATAGTTTCTGAGAAATCCACTGTTTAAGCCTTTTCCCATATAGAAGCCTAACGTACCAAAGTTGACAGTGTCATAAATTAGGTCAAGGTTAATGCAAGGTCATCATTTGTATAAACTATGATGGGCTCGCATGCCCGATGCTACATACCAAGTTTCAAGGTCATAGGCCTTTTGGTTCTGGAGAAGAAGATTTTTGAAGGGTTTTTACAATATATGGGCGTGGCAGCCATCTTGGTCATGTGACCCAGATACCCGGAACAAACTTTCGTTCCCCCGACCTAGGTAGGCTCCATATGAAATATGGCTTCAATCAGCCTGGTGGTTTCAGAGAAGAAGATGTTTGACAATCTTGACGACGTGTGGATGGACGAAATGACCTTGACCTTTAGTGACATAATATTATCATTTGTCCATTTAGTTGACCATGTATACCAAGTATTATACCTTAGACGTGAATAGTTTGTGAGAAATCCACTGTTTAAGCCTTTTCCCATACAAAAGCATAACGTACCAAAGTTGACCATGTCCTAAATTAGGTCAAGGTCAACGCAAGGTCATCATTTGTATAAACTATGATGGGCTCGCATGCTTGATGCTACATACCAAGTTTCAAGGTCATAGGCCTTTTGGTTCTGGAGAAGAAGATTTTGAAAGGTTTTTACCATATATGAGCGTGGCGGCCATATTAGTCATGTGACCCAGATACCCGGAACAAACTTTCGTTCCCCCGACCTAGGTAGGCTCCATATGAAATATGGCTTCAATTGGCCTGGTAGTTTCAGAGAAGAAGATGTTTGAAAATCTTGACGACGGATGGATGGACGAAATGACCTTGACCTTTAGTGACATTATATGTTCATTTGATTATTTAGTTGACCATGTATACCAAGTATTATACCTTAGACTTGAATAGTTTGTGAGAAATCCACTGTTTAAGCCTTTTCCCATACAAAAGCATACCGTACCAAAGTTGACCATGTCATAAATTAGGTCAAGTCAACGCAAGGTCATCATTTGTACAAACTATGATGGGCTCACATGCCCGATGCTACATACCAAGTTTCAAGGTCATAGGCCTTTTGGTTCTGGAGAAGAAGATTTTTGAAGGGTTTTTATACGCCCGTTTTGAAAAAACGGACGTATTATGTCATGGCGCTGTCCGTCCGTCCGTCCGTCACACTTTTGTCCGGAACATATCTCTGAAAGTATAAGGGGGAACCAAATGAAACTTCACACATAGATAGAGGACAACAAGGGGAAATGCAGTTTTCACAAGAACCGTAACCCTGTCACAAGTATTTACGAAGTTAGCTCCCTTTTCAGTTTTTTCAATATTTTGCTTGTCCGGAGCATATCTCCGAAAGTATTAGGGGGAACTAAATGAAACTTCACACATTGATACAGGGCAATGAGAGGAAGTGCAGTGCACAAGAACGGTAACCCTGTCGCAAGTATTGACGAAGTTAGCTCCCTTTCCAGTTTTTTCAATATTCTGCTTGTCCGGAGCATATCTCCAAAAGTATAAGGGGGAACTAAATGAAACTTCACATATTGATAGAGGACAATCAGAGGGAGTGCAATGCATAAGAACCGTAACCCTGTCACAAGTATTTACGAAGTAAGCTCCCTTTCCAGTTTTTTTTTTCAATATTAAGCTTGTCCGGAGCATATCTCCAAAAGTATTAAAGGGAACTTAATGAAACTTCATACATTGAAAGAGGGCAATAAGAGAAAGTGCAGAGCACAAGACCCATAACCCTGGCTTAAGTATTTACAAAGTTAGCTCCCTTCCTATATTTCAGTATTTTACATATCCAGAACATATCTCTGAAACTATAAAAGGGGTTACTTGATGAAACTTCACACACTAATAGAGGGCAATGAGTGAAAGTGCAGAACATAAGAACCATAACCCTGTCATAAATAATTACAGAGTTAGCTCCCTTCTTAATTTGTGCTTTATTTCGCTTGTATGAAGCATATCTCAGGAAGTATTGAAGGAAACCAAATGAAATTTTACACATTGGTAGTGGGTAATGCAAGGAAGTGCAGAGCTTAAGAACTATAACATTACCTTAAGTAAATACAGAATTAGTGCCCTTTCTAATTTTTTCAGTTATTTAGCTTGTCTGGAGTATATCTCTGTACATATTAAAGGGAACATGAATGAAACTTCTTATATTGATAATAGAGGGCAATGACAAGAAGTGCAGAGCAGACGAACCATAACTGTATCCCAAGTTATTTTGGAGTTACTTCCCTTCTTATTTTTTCTCCATTGTATGCATGTCTAGAACATTGCTCTAAAAGTGTTGAAGAGAATTACTTTTTCCATTTTGAATTGCATTTAGTTTACACAGAAAATCACTCCTACACCAGGATACCCATTGTCCTATTCCAAGCCTTCGGGGAGCATCCATCGGTTCCACCGTTTTTCTTGTTGTTTTTGTTTTTGTTTTTCAATTTGCCCATTCCAAAATTCTTTGTCCGGGCCCTAACTTCTACATCATATGGAATTCAGTCATGAGACTTCACAGATGCGGTTATTAGCTCACCTGAGCCATAGGCTCAGGGTGAGCTATTGTGATCAGCCAGTGTCCGTCGTACGTTGTGCGTCGTCCGTCGTCAACAGTTTGCTTTAAATGACATCTTCTCTGGAACCACTAAGTCTAGGGCTTTGATATATTTGGCATGAAATATTGTCTAGTGGACCTCTACCAAGTTTGTTCAAATAGTGGCCCTGGGGTCCAAAATGGCTCAGCGGCGGGGGGGTTTGGGTTCGAAATTAAAATATACTTAAAAATCTTCTTCTCCAGAACTACTTAGTGAAGATGCTTGAAATTTGGTATGTAGCATTGCCTAGTGGTCCTTTACCAAGTTTGTTCAAATGATGGCCCCAGGGTCCAAAATGGTCCCGCCCCCGGGGGGTGGGGGTGGGGCTGGTTTAAACCATAGAAATACAAAGAAAAATATTCAAAAATCTTCTTCTTCAGAACCACTTGGCTCAGATGCTTAAAATTTAGTGTGTATATCAAGTTTGTTCAAATGGTGGCCTCAGGAAGCAAAATGGCTCCATATCAGGGAGTCCAAGGTTTGAACCATAGAAATACATAGAAAAATATCTAAAAAATCTTCTTCTTCAGAACCGCAATGATCAGCTGCTTGAAATTTGGTATGATGCATTGCCTAGTAGTTCTTTACCAAGTTTGTTCAAATGGTGGCCCTGGGGTCCAAAATGGCCCCGCGGCAGGGTGTCCTAGGTTTGAACTATAGAAAATACACAGAGAAATATTCAAAAATCTTCTTCTTCAGAACCACTTGGCTCAGATGCTTGAAATTTCGTACGTAGCATTGCCTAATGGTCCTTTACCAATTTTATTAAAATGATGGCCACAGGGTCCAAAATGGCCCTGCCCCAGGGGGTCCTGGGTTTGAAATACAAAGCAAAATATGCAAAAATCTTCTTCTTCAGAACCACTTGGCTCAGATGGTTGAAATTTGGTATGTTGCATTGCCTTATAGTCCTTTATCAAGTTTGTTCAAATGATGGTCCCAGGGTCCAAAATGGCCCAGCGGCAGGTAGTCCTGGGTTTGAACCATTGCAATACATGGAAAGATATTCTTGGGTTTGAACCATAGAAATACATAGAAAGATATCCCGAAAACTTCTTCTTCAGAACCACTTGGCTCAGCTGCTTGAAATTTAGTATGTAGCATTGCCTAATGGTCCTTTACCAAGTTTATCAAATGATGGCCCCAGGGTCCCAAATGACCCGCCCAGGGGTCCTAGGTTTGAACCATAGCAATACATAGAAAGATATTAAAAAATCTTCTTCTTCAGAACCATTTGGAAATAGCTGCAAACTATCAGGTTTGTTCAAATGATGACCCTAGTTTGACCTTTAACCTTTTTGCTCAGGTGAGCGATTCAGGGCCTCCTGGCCCTCTTGTTCTATCAAGACAATTGTGTTGTGAACAAGGAGAAATATCATAAAGTCAGTGAAGCGTAAAAATGTAGGTCACTGTCCTACATGGTCGGTTACACTCAAATGCGCTCGTCCAGATACAAGTAATTTCCAAATATCATAACTCTAACCCTAATAACTACTTAGAAACTGACCGAACACAAAAGCTTCACATACATTAACCTAGATTTTTTTCAAGTCAGCAGACCATGACCAGTAAGTCAAGGTCATACATGCTGCATACATTTAGGTGATCATGTACTGATGTAAATGTGTACCAAGTTTCATTACTTTAGTCCTAATACTTTGTGAGAAAAAGACCTAAACGCAAATGGTTAACATAGGTTAAACTACATTAACCTAATTTTTTTCTAAGTCAGTAGACCATGACCAGTAGGTCAAGGTCATAATGGTGCATACATTCAGGTGATCATGTGCTGATGTAAGTGTGTACCAAGTTCCATTTGCTGATGTAAGTGCGTACCAAGTTTCATTACTCCAGCCCTTTGCCGGGACGCGAATTGCAGTCGGTAGGGCACCTGACTTGTGAGCCAGAGGTCCTGAGTTTGATTCCCGGTCCGGCCGCTTACTTTCATTTCTCCTTCCGCTAATTCAAGAAGGGAACTTGTCAGTTACTGATGAAAGTAAGTGCACTTAGTACTGGTCAACCGCTTATATATTAGGAGGTCTAAGCCTGCACAGGAATAGTGTGGTTAGGTTAACTGACCGTCCCAACATGACCATAGCTGTTTACCGTGGACGTTAAGCAATAACACAGCAACAACTCTAGCCCTTATACTTTGTGAGAAAAAGACTTAAACGCAAATGGTTAACATAAGTTAAACTGCTCATAGACACGGACGCGGATGCGAACGCTGACGCATACTCGGACTCCGACGCCGGGGGTATAGCATTAGCTCGCCTTTGCTTCGCAAAGGCGCGAAAAAAATTGATTTTGGTTTGTATAGGATAAAAATTCAGAATCAGAATCAGAATCCAAGGAAAATCATTCACCAGGACCTGTGAATCAGGGAAGCTAGTCCCTAGCCCTTATAAGAGAAGTAAACTTAGTAACTGAATCCTCTGCACACTCAGCAGCAGAAATAAAGGAATCTTTTAGGGAATTCCAATCTCTAATAGTCTGGGGGAAGAAACTGGACTTGTAAATGTCAGTCCCAGCCAATGGGATTTGAAATGCCAGGGAATGATGATTCCTGGTACGCCTGCTTGGGGGACCAAGGTCATTTATGGGTATACTGGCTGCACCCCTCAGACCTTTTTAAAGCATTATGAGTCTACTATCTTTCCTTCTCTTTTTCAGGGATTCCCACTTAAGTTTTTCCAGAATGCCAGTCATACACCCAGTTTCATATGTATAATTTCCCGTTACAAATCTAGCTGCCCTTTTCTGCTCCTTCTCAAGTTCATCTTGAAGAAGTTTACTTTGTGGGTCCCAAACTGAACTACCATACTCCAAGACTGGACGCATCATTACCTTGTATGATCTTGTATACTGACTCTTTAACGTCTTGTGGACATGCCGCCAAGTTACGTCTGAGGAAGCCAAGAGTCCTATTAGCCTTTGTGCAAATATTACTGACAAGTGTGTTCCATTTCAAATCATTGGTAATGGTTATACCGAGATACTTGATAGTTTCTACGTTATTGAGGACAGTACCCTCTAAGGTTTGTGAAGCATTGGTCTTCTTGATTGTTTCCTTGTAATTTGCATTTGACAGGTGGAAATCTCATGCCCCAACTCCTTGCCCAACAACCTAAACGATCTATATCCTCCTAAATTAAGAATGAGCAGATCGAAAATCTTCTACCTCTCGCCAGTTTTGAGAAAATATTGGGGTGAGAGCAAGTAGACTATACCTATTGTTCATTAGGTACCTGCCCGCTTCGACAAAAGTCACAGGGTATAATCGAATCCGCCAATTTTCGCTTCCTGCAGAGACTGTCCGTCATATTTGGCTTCCGCCGAGACTGTCCGCGAACTCTTGCTTCCTTCAGAGACTACTGTCCTCGAAAAACGGCTTCCTACCGAGACTGTCCGCGTGATTCTGCTTCCTGCCGAGAGCCTCGGCAGGAAGCAGAATCACGCGGACAGTCTCCGCAGGAAGCCATTTATCATGTACAGAAGTCTCGGCAGGAAGCAAGAGTTCGCGGACAGTCTCGGCGGAAGCCAAATATGATGTACAGTCTCTGCAGGAAGCGAAAATTAGCGGAATCGATTATACCCTGTGAAAGTGGAAACAGATCAAAACCTCATGCTGCCTCGGCGACCCTCGGGTAACTTCGCAAGTCGAAGGCACCCAATGCGCTGAGGAATAAATAAATAAATAAACTTACCAGTTTTAAAACGACATGGACGGGACACACCAACAGGAAGAACACATAAAACGTATGCTACAATCAAGTTATTGTCTCGAGATCCCATCTTGCCTGAATATGTTCTGGTTGACAATAACTGTAAACTAGAGACGCGTCATGACAAAAGCTACCAGAAGGCCGAGTTGACTGTGGTTCGGTCATTCAAGTTTGCAGCCACTAAAAAATAACTAGACCTATCAGGACACGCACATTTACCATACTATTAATTATTAAAAAGATATGCATACGGACAAAATGTGTGCGAGTTTAGAGAAGTGATCAGACGTGTTCACATGGAAATATCCATACTGCATGTTTATACTATACATATAGAATGGTGTCACGAGTATTTAGGATACCCTTCGAGGGGGGGTAGCCCCCCCCCCCCCCCTGCCGAGAAGGGTATTCTAAATATGATAATGAAGGACTGATACTGAAGGACCCCCCTATTTTTTGCATGTCATAATTAAGGATGTCAATATTTACTTTCAATTCTTTTGTAGACTTTCAGCGTGAAACAAATAGACTTGACTTGAAAAGGTTGCTACTATCGAGTACTTTCGAATAGTGATTAATGGGTATGCGTTGGAATACAAGACTTTTTTTAACCCATTACCATTTCTTGTCATTGAGTTGTATGTATTCTACGAGTCCAAGCATTAGCAGTGCATTCCAAAGTTTCGTATGGTGCTAACAAGGTTTGTTTTTTCACAAAGTAGGTCATAATCAGTCACCCTGACAGGTCACAAATATTTTTCTACTATCTATTGAAATCAAATTTTGTTTTGATGCGTCCTTAGTATTCCGAAAAAGGCGTAATTTTTCAAGTGTATTTTACGGGTCAAGCCAAAGTCGCCCAGTATATAAACAAAAAAGAAACCTATTGCCTGCCGTGGAAGGGAAACAAACCCTACTGGTCATTGGACAACGATCGTAACCCTTATCGAATATGTTTCGTGGAAAATAAGTTTCACGTTTCATAAAATTATTTTACGGGACGTATTATACGGGACGGAAATTCTGATTAGTACAAGAAGGGACCCAGCAAGAAGCTGGTACACTCTTGAAAAGTGCACATTGTCTTATTCATTTAAAAATGTACACACCACGAACGGCCATTCGGAAGCTGCAAAAGATTGAAAACACCGGAGAAATTTTCAGTTTTTGAATTTTTCATATTATGATTTCATGATTCAACAACATATTCATTTAATATTTACCTACTTCTTAAACTGAATTTGATATGAGCATATATGCGCTGAATAGTTTCCACTGATGAGAATGTGCAATTAAAATTAAACACTGATGCACCGTGGTCTATTTTTAGGCAATAAATCGACGTTCGAGTAGTCCCGTATACTTCAGAAATGTGTCCCGTAAAATACATTTACATTTAATAGCAATTCTTTAAAGAAAATCGTTCTGACAAACCCTGAGGATTAGAAACTATATTTAAATTGATTGTAATATGTGCGTCGTTATTCTCTGCCCTAGGCTGAGTAATGTGCTCTCTTTATCTGTAATTTTAATTCGTTTCTTGGAAAATTTGGTCAAATTTCAGGTCCGCAAATATAAATTGCCTAATTCGCAAATTATATGGTGCTAGAAATGATGTTCTAGTACGGTTTAGTTTTCTATAAGTGTTATCTAAGTGCTATTGTCACCACAAATTGGATATTTTCTTAGTGGGAAGACTGAAGAAATCGAGCGATAAAATACAACATTAATGTCCCGTAAAATACAAATCTAAAACGAGTTTCACTGGCGTAATAAGATGATTTTATGGCAATTTTTTGTCATATAACAACATAGTATACACAAGTCAAAGAAGTTTGATTTTCGATACATGTTGCTTGAAATATTCTTCTCGGAAATTCTCATATTACAACTGGTGAGATTTCAAGTTTTTCTATTAAAGAACTTAGAAAAACAACTTGAAATGCAAAGCAGTACTGCTGATATAAAAAAACCAAACAGACTGGCAAATTGTAACGCAAACAATTCTCTGTGGTTAAACATAGAACTTGTTCGTGTACCAATACCGCATTTAGCCATTTATGTTAATACTTATATCTTAACACAAACCATTCACTGTTACATTTTAAGATCGTGTATTTTACGGGACAGTACAGAAGACATGAAAAGCAGTGTAACCGTTCTAGATGTTCTATAAAGCATAAACGTTTTAAACAGATAGGTTGTAATTTTAAAGTTTAAAACAGTAGTTTTCCTTGAGGTTTACAAATCTATAACTTTCTGTGTTTTGCAGGAATAGTTTTCTTTCATGTTAGTTAAGTACAATGAGATCGTATTGCTCCTTTTTGGTAGAAGAAGAGCATTTTGCTCTTTCAGAAATAATAGTGTGAAGATTTCTATAGCTCAACTTTGTCCTAAACAAAATCACTTGCCTCTACGGTGGATTATACCCTTATACTTCTAGCAGTTGCTTTAAGTCTATTGGTATATATGACTCGTAGAATACTGCAAAGAAGTGTTAGTCCCTTCACGTCGTCTCTTGAGTTGAGTCCTCGTCTTTGCTTCTTCATGGTGTTGAAATTTGATTTATGTGTTTACCGTGATGATTCATTGACGAGTTAGAGGGTTATCATGCGAACCGAACAACCAACTAAATGTTTTGTACCACTTCAGAAACTGAGGGTGAGGTTGGGCCTGTAAAATCGATTTAAGCCCCCCAGTAATTCATTACTGACCGTTCCAAGGCGGTAGTTCTGTTGTGGTTCTTTGTTGCCTGTTTTTGGTGTCAGAGTTTCTGTGATGTTTTACCTTATGTATGTTATTATTATTTTTGGTTCGGTTTGGGTTGCTGAGTGGCCACCTTTTGGGAACAAGCTGCTCACTCGGTTGGCCATATGTTCTCTGTATCTTGATTATTTGTAATCTTAGTTGTTTCCAACTATGGTTTGAGGGCTGGATTTGGATTTTGATTGTTTCAGTTCCTGGTCTTTGCATACTTTTTACTCTTGTCTGAATTCACCTGATATTTATTGTGCAATACTTTAGATTTAGCTTCGAGAGATACCAAAATTATGAAATGACAGTGAACGATCTCTATATGACTTGTCTGCTTTTTCAAAATTTTAACCACCCAAAAGTTACACTTTCTTGAGAATCATTGGCATACGCGCACAGAAAGCTCATTTGCAGCGGGAACACTTGGCTATTGGGGGGAGGGGGGGGGGGGGCGATCTCTATATGACTTGTCTGCTTTTTCAAAATTTTAACCACCCAAAAGTTACACTTTCTTGAGAATCATTGGCATACGCGCGCAGAAAGCTCATTTGCAGCGGGAACACAAGGCTATGGGGGGGGGGGGGGGGGGACGATCTCTATATGACTTGTCTGGGGGGGGGGGGGGAGGGGTGCATTTTAATAATGTTCACCAAATTTTTTACGACTCTCCCAGTCTCACCAAAGTTTTTTTGCTCGCCTGAACAAAGTTCAGGAAGAGATGTTGCAGTACCTGCCGTCGGCGTCCGCGTTAGCAAAATGTTGAAGTTTGACATTAAAGTTTTTTTCCCATAGTTTCTACACCCTTTGATCGGCCTGAATTATATTTGGGATGATGATGGATATTGGTCTGAAATTAGATTCAGCACCATCTCCATCCCTGGTCATCATTTATAGGTCAAGGTCATGAACTTAGAAATTTTATGTTGAAGTTTTACGTTAAATATTTTTAAGATCTCATAGTCTCTAAAACCTCCGATCAATTTAAATAGTATTTGGTGTAGTGATAGGTATTGGTCAGAAAGAAATTCTATTAAGCACCATTCCCACTCCTGGACAAGACCTATAGGTCCAGATAAGGGACTTAGAAATTTTATGTTTTACTATAACGTTTTTTAAAAGTCTCATAGTTTCTATACACTTTGATCAATTTGGATTATACATGTATTTGGTGCGGTAATAGATACTGGTCCGACATTTTATTCAGCACCACCCCGCCCTTACTCATGAACTATAGGTCAAGGCCACGGACTTAAAAATCATGTTCAAGTTTCAAAGGTCATTTTCAGGCAATATTGTCTATCTTTATGCTTTAGGCAGACCTATCCATAGTACTCCCAGTGGTAAAAACATCTTTAAGCAAATCAGTATGAAAAGTGATTGGATCCCCAGCGAACAGTTTGATATAAATGTACATGTACATTTACATTGTATTGTCACCATTTTATTCAAGTTTATGATACATGTATATGAAACAATTCACGTAGTGACGTAGGACCGTTATAAAACCTTAGATAACCTTTGTGTGTGTGTGCGGGGGGGGGGGGGGGTGCATGAGGGGGCCACAATGCATTTTTAAACTATTGGGGGCCTGCCCCCCTCCCCCACCCCCTATTCGTACGCCTATGTGAAATAGCTTTTCTTTTGTCCTATTCTCTAAACGACATTCCCCAGTGGGGCCGTATTCATAAAACGACTTAAGTGGTTGCTATGCTGTTGCTAAGGCTACATTTCTTTGAAGGAGATTCCCTACAACTATGAAATTTGCTCTGGAGGAAAGTCTTATAAGACTTACAAGTCTTACATAGATATTTAGCCTTAGCAACCGCATAGCAACGACTTAAGTGGCTTTATGAATACGGCCCCTGCAGGAGACTCAATGGAAAAATCCATAAGCTGCATCTCCTAGCACCGAGTCTGTCCGACCTCTTAAATTCGAAGAGGTCGGAGAGTTTTGCGCTTGGAAGTCGCTGCGATAACAGGACTTCTATAGTTTATACCACTGATAGAGCAAAGGATACCGACGGGAATATGACAATGGAGCACATCAGGGAACTAGGCCTACACGCACTTAACGTGTTGAAATTAAATGAAGTATCCAGAAAATACCCATAGCCTAAAGTTCAGAATTAATCGCGAAACAAGGTCTTTCAGCGCGGAAGTGGGACAAATTTTAGTGCAGCAGTCCATAGACCCATTCCACACACCGCACTACTTGTAGGTCTGACTTTGAGATTCACATTTTATTTGAACTGAGGATTCCAACAGATAACACCTTGTCATCTGTTGATTTAATGTCCTAGTAGATATGTAATGAATGATTTATTAAGGCAAAATTGAGTTATTTCCCTTCGATGACCTCAATAATCTGTCAGGTTTCAAGTTCATTAAAAAGACCAAACTGTGTATATATTCTGGCCGGAATATCCTTAGATGGACGCCTATCCTCCTTTTAAGCTTGGCAGCTCACAGTATGACCAGGTAAGTCGTTTCTGTTGTCTGTGATCACTGTGATTACCTAAATCAGATAAGCATTGTCCAAACTGTCACAACACAATGGGGACATGTACATTAAACGGTACACAGCAGTTTATGTTGAATATTCATCCTGGACAAAATCCTTTGCCAGTTAGTAATTGCTAGTTAAGATGCGACAAATATTAACCAAATCTCAAAACACTGAAATATTCGTTTTAGTTCAGTTTTAAATAAAAAAAATACGCGATTTATCGTAAGCTGTATCTAGTTTCATTTTCGCTGGCACGCCTAACCGATATATTACCTTGCAAGAGATACAACTCTTATAAGCGAGATGATGAAGGACAGGAATGATTTACCTTTCTTGTTACTGGACTTGTCACACCGGGTAGGCGGCAATCGAAAACGCTCATGCAGTCGACGAACGAGGATCAAAAACCATTAGAAACAGCGTTTTTCGATTGCAGTTGAAAACGCTGTTTCTAACGGGTTTTGATCCGTGTTATAATCGATTCGATTGCCGTCTACCCGGTGTGCTTATGATCTTTTTAATTCATTTCTCTTGCAGTCAACGTTCGGAGGACGGCTTCGTCATTTGTTGGACATCACAGATCCAAGAGTGTTATTTACATCAAGTGTAAGCTAGTTCCTCTCTGTACTCACAGAACTTTGTTAGATGAATGCTCAATTAAAAAGTCAAGCACATTTTTCCGACCCTACCGCTAGTTTAACTTATTTCAATGAAATAAAGGGCCATATTTGGTATACAATTGAAAAACTTTCCCGAAAGCGATGCCATTGCCATTGAATGTTGTAATGCCCATAACCATACATAACCAGAATACGAAACATCCGAATTTTTGGATGTTTCCAATTGGCATGAAACCCAAACAACCAACCAATCAACCCATTTGCCTTATTCAAATATTGTGGCGTCTGATCTGGGTCTACACTGTTTGCCAATGTCCCTTTTATGGGACGCTAGGCATTAATGGGTTAATATATTTACTGTCACTAACTCATGTACAGCACATAACCCAGGGGCGTAACTAGGGGTAATTACATGTTACGCACAAGTTTTATCTCTAACCCCTTGGGTGCTAAGTTTTTCATGTAGTCGCGTCTGTTTTTGCAGTTACTATTGAAATCTTGTCACGTTTACAAAAATTCAGCATCATCAAATATGCAGGTGCGTGTTGAAATTTTGTCAGTTTGACAAAATTTCAATACGCACCTGCGTATTTGTGTATAGGCAGTTACGCCATTATAACCAAACAGTACATTATACAAGCACTCGTCTTGAATGTGTCATGCTGTTAGGTATTTTTTCAAAGTATTTACATTCAAATGGATATAAGGTATATGGGCACACTGCCATGCCCAACACCCCACCCCCCGTGTTTAATTTTTCAAAGGGTTGTCTCAACTTTCGTGACTTGTTTTCCTTGGCACCGTAACCCACCCCGAAAAAAGGGGTCTACTCTTAAAGGGAAAGAGTATGCTCTTGGAAGAGCAAACATTTCTTTTAAGAGTTGTTCCCCGTTGAGAAGGGAGACAAAAATGAAAATGTTAGAGTTGCTTCCTGTGAAATTGTACCCATTAATCCTAATTTTTTTGTGAGCAAATACACTGGGTGGTCTGAGCGTTTACGGGTCGCTAATGCACTTAGCACCCTGTTTCGTGTTTATGGGCTTAGTTTGTGTTTTGGGGCTTATTTTGTGTTTTTATTTTCTCTAGAAAAAGTTACAAGACAGTATAGACTTACTGGATGCCTTCAAAAACAATCAGCTGCCAGAAGATGTAACGAACAAAGATCTATGGGCAGCACAAAAAATAAAACAGGTATCTGGGAACAGATTATTTAACTCTAGATACAAGAGATCGGGCTGTCCATGAGTAAACCTGTTATTACAATCTTTCAAACAAGGGTACAAATATGTGCATATAAATATACAGTCAAAGGGCCGCGTAGCGCAATCGGTAGGGCACCTGACTCATAAGTCAGAGGTCCTGGGTTCGAAACCGGGTCTGGTCACATACTCGTACTTTCGTTTCTCCTTCCGCTGATTCAAGAAGGGCAGTTGTCAGTTACTGGCGAAAGTATGTGCACTTAGTACTGGTTAACCGCTTAGGAGGTCTAAGCCTGCCCAGGAATAGTGTGGTTATGTTAACTGACCGTCCCGACATTTCCGTGGACGTTAAGCAACAAATCAATCAATCAATATACAGTCAACTCTCGATATCTCAAAGTCGAAATTCATCTCATACTACTGATACTACTGGTCCCAGAAACTTTACTTCGAGATATCAGTAGTTTGAGATTATAGGAGTTGAAATGTGAATAAAAATAGGAAATATGTCCAAATTATATTCTTGAAGTAAGAGGATATTTTGAGATATCAGTGTTCGAGATATCAAGAGTTGACTGTATTTATAAAAATGGCTTTTAAACAGCCTGTTTCAAACACTCAACATACAAAGAAGGTATTTTTTTCTAAATATCCAAGAGAATGAAAAAAATTGAAAAATTTGATAGGGTTCGACTGATGTTAATGCTACTGACTGATACTATTACAGCCCTACTAACGCGGCCTATGTCAGTGTTTGCCTATGTTGCAAGGTACCGATTCCTGTTGTGTGACCCAAATCATGCCCTGAGGTTATAAAACTTGAGTACATTCTGAAACTCAAAATAAAGCACACTGATTGGCTGCTTCCGAGCATATGCTCGGAAGCAGCCAATCATTGTGCTTTATTTTGAGTTTGAGATTATACTCAAGTTTTATAACCTCGAACCTATTTTTCACAAAGTGTTTTTTTTCAGTCTGTGATCCACCCTGATACAGGCAAGAAGATTCTGATGCCTTTTAGAATGTCAGGTAGGCTTGGATTTAGCTGCCATTGTTTCTGTATGAGTCTTGTCCTGGAAAAATTGTTTGACCCATTAAGAACTGGGCATGCCAAGACCTGACTAACCAGGCATGCTCTGTTTGTTCTTAGATATTTACAATGTTCAGTTATTGTCTGAGCAAACTTCGCAGCCTCTTACCAGACTGCATATATGATAACGTTGGTCTGAACAATCCACATTGGCTACTTCTCCATATTTACCATTTTTACAAACGGAAATTTTCAAACAAATTTTGTGACTTCCTATTTGCTTCACTGGACGATGAAGCACCACAGAATCGGGTCCACTCTTACAGGAAAGAATTCGCACCTGGGTGCAAATTCTGTCTTTTAAGAGTCGACCTTCATTTAAACATGATACTGGAGTTGCTTACACTGAAGGTGTATCAGGTCACCTTAAGATATATGAATACGTCTCCAAGGAAATCACTGATTTTGAAGTGTTTGTCGCCTGTCTTATAGAGTGTCACACTTTAAGGGAACAATTTGCTGTCATAGAAAGGCAGTTTTTCTCCTTTAAGAGTAGTCCCTGCTGGAGAAAGGTTTTATCTACTTAGCAGGAAAGCAAACACTAGGCACTTGTCTCTCTTGGTAACATGGCGGTCAAACAAGGAAGCTAATTCAGTTTATCTCATACCATGCCCCAAGGTTATAAAACATTTTCCATGCTCAGCTGAGCTACCTGCTCATAAATAGCAAATTACTATTAAGTACAGTTGTTTTCTTTCCCAGTTTACCTGAGTATGTAATTTTCTCTGCTTATGAATATGAAAATGCCAACATTAGCTGGCATTTTCATATTTATCAGCAGGAATGTTTTTCTCTGTTTATGAATATGAAAATGCCAACATTAGTTGTCATATTCATATTTATCAGCAGAGAAAATCTCATTCTCAGCTGAGTTCATTATGGAAAAAAGTTTTATAACCTTGGGGCCAGGTTTCATAAGAGGTTCGTCATCAGCCGTCTTCACTGCAACTTTATAGTCTCAATATTTCTTCTCCTTCCAGTTGAGGTAAAGGACCCTTTAAGCATATGTCACTCATTTTGGCCGATCTTAAAGCAAAAATTAGGAGTGGCTGTAGCGTAGTGGATAACACTCCGGACTACCAATCTAGGGGTCGCAAGATAGAGCCCCCGCTTCTCCGGTCTTTCGGATGAGACTTTAAACCGAGGTCCCGTCTTCATATGACCTCGTTGTTGGTGGGACGTTAAACCCGAGTTCACTCACTCAAAGCAAAAGTTGGACAAAATGCGACTTTCTTCTCCCACGAGGACACGTGGATAAAATTTTGAGGTGACATTGCAGCATCTAAAAGTAATGCTTTTGCAGAACAAGCCGTAGGCCAAAGCCTGAACGATGTTGAAAGCGCGCGAATCCAACGATTTGAACATTCGAAATGGCTTCAAACGGCTGCGTCTAATTGCAAGAAATTAGTGTTTCACACTTAGGCGCATATTGGTCTGAGCATGTGTAGTCTATTACAAGAGGCCACCTTTGGCATCACGAGTAGCAAAAACACAAATTCAGTAGACCTCTTCAGACTCAAATAAGTTAATGTTCGATTGTAGTAAGCAAGTCCCTGTCTTCAACAACCATGCATTTTTTGACTGTAGATGCTTGGTAACACAGGGTTCACTTTAAGCATTGATAGGTGTCCTCGTGAACTGGCTCAGATAGCACATGCCGCAGACAAAGAAGTTCACAATAAAATGAAAGCACAAGACACGGATATGAATGCTCAGCATATGGGTAAAATTCACGCTGTCCCCTTCACAGTTGTTGATGGCACTGACTTTGGGTTTTGGGCAATGATGGGCACCATATCCATGGACTTGTCAGCCCCTCTTGTCCGGAGTCCAGCTGCCGGTTGGTAAATACGCAGGTGCGTATTGAAACTTGCCAGATTTACAGTTTATATAAGCACTGGCATATTTATAATTCTGTAAACCACTGCGCAGCTGCATATAGATATGACAACGGACAGTGAAAATCTTCCAACCTGCTGTTTGTTGCATAACGCGCATATTGAATTGTATCAGGCGGTGAAAGGCTGAGAAAATAATCAGTTAATCCCAAATTCGCACCTGCTTGACCTTCATCACTTGTGTATATACTCGTTGTTTTAAGTATGAGCCATCGTTTTCTTTTTCAGGATATGTGCCTTTTGGGAGTCCTATTGTAAGTACTGATTTTTCATACAGTCACTGGTCACATGAAAAAAAAAAAACATTATCTGTGTGGAGCAAAACTAAATACAGTAGTAATGATAACTGTAATACTACAAAAAAATTTCGTTACTAAAACAGGAAACATGTTTTCTTCAATACTGATATATTCTGACGACAAGCCTTTGCGTAAGAAGCAGTGTAATCGCATCTTGTTGAAAATTGCGTAAAAGCAATGTGATCATATCTTGTTGAAAAATTCAAAAGCAAACAGGCTGCACGGATATGCGTGCTGTCTTGTTTGGATTTGGCAGTCGATTGCTCTAGCATGCGAGTTTTATGCGTGCATATTCGTATTCACTGTAAGTACCACAGACATTGAGTTATCTTACGTTTTGACCACAAAAGGTAAATGTTTCCGGAAGACTTGTGGTCATAGTGGCAGTGGGTATTAGAGGCCTACCATATCTTGGACAAAAATGAAAGACGGAGCTCATCCCCGTCATTGTCTGTAAGCTTCCCTAATTCGAAACAGGAACCCATTTACTGCTGAGCTTACAGGGAAAGTTTTCAGTCGTTGGTCCGTTCCGGATTCAAAACTGCGACCTCTGCACCAAAGCAAAGCGCTTCTAATCAGCCGACCACGGTGCTCATTCCAGTGACAAAATGAACAAGTTAATTTCTTTGTTGCGCGCATCGCACAACAAAGAAATTAACTTGTTCATTTTGTCAATAAAGGCACTAGGACCAATTTCATCAATGTCTATACTGGGTGTTAAACCAATCTGCCTCACTATTTCATGTCTTTCTGGTATTTCCATTTCAGGTTGTTGGGATGCTACTGCCCAATTTGTCATTTAAACAAATGATATTCTGGCAATGGTTAAATCAGAGTCATAACGCATGTGTCAATTATTCCAACAGAAATGCAACCAAAGTACGTCAGCCTTTTCAATCACCTAGTTTTTTTCAAACCTTTGGACTTTATTGATACTGTGTTATAGGCTATTTGCTGTCTGTAAAACAGGTCATTTTGCAGATTTTCTCTTTTATTATTGGTGATATAATTGATTTCTTTTCTCCACTGGTATTGTCAAACTAATACATAACTGGAGCCGGGCCGGGTAGCGCAATCGGTAGGGCACCTGACTCGTAAGTCAGAGGTCCTGGGTTCGAATCCCGGTCTGGCCACATACTTTCGTTTCTCCTTCTGCTGATTCAAGAAGGGCAGTTGTCAGTTACTGGCGAAAGTATGTGCACTTAGTACTGGTTAACCGCTTAGGAGGTCTAAGCCTGCCCAGGAATAGTGTGGTTAGGTTAACTGACCGTCCCGACATGACCTTAGTTGTTTACCGTGGACGTTAAGCATCAAATCAACCAACCAACATAACTGGAAACGGATTTTCAGAATTTTATCTTGTCAATTTTTAGCTTTTGTCTATTCAATCCTGTACAAAAATTTACAAAATGTTCAGCTTAAGTAAAGGGGAGTACAATAATTTAATGTAATAGCTATAAGCAATGCCCATATATGCATCACAAACAAGAAATGTTTCTATTGATAAATTTATCTCAATTCTCTTTGCAACCAATAAATAAGTGAACTCCATTTTTACTCAGATGAAAAGATTAACAGGTATACAGGTGCCGTTGAGTAACTCTGTACATTTAACTAACAATTGACATAGGTAAATATTGACCATTCTATGGCTGTTGCAGAAATAAACTTACTCCCTTGTAAAATACAGTTAAAATATCTTGTAAAAATGGGCAGTTTTCAAAAGAAACTTTTTAGTTTCAAAATATAATTTTGAGGAAAATTATAGATTAGTTATGTATAAGATAGACATTAAGGATGCGTTTTACTTCACAGTGATAGCTCTGGTAGTTTTAGAGATATTTAGCAAAATGACCTGTTTTATAGACAGCAAATGGCCTATACTTAAATACAGAAATGCATACATGTAACACTTTATTATTTGGTATTGTACTTTTTATACGCCCGTTTTGAAAAAACGGACGTATTATGTCATGGCGCTGTCCGTCCGTCCGTCTGTCCATCCGTCCATCCGTAAACATTCTTGTGCGCGCCATAACTCAGTAACCGTTTGAGATATCTTCATGAAATTTTGTAAGCATATGTAGTAGGTAGGGGGAACGTGTCGCGTACAAGAATGGTTGCTCCCCCTTCCTTCCTTGGTTTCAGAGTTATGCCCCTTTGATTGTTTTTTACCCTACAGGTCTTGTGCGCGCCAGAACTAGATAACTGTTTGGGATATCTTCATGAAACTTCATAGCAATGTGTATGAAGTCCCAACGATGTGTCGCATACAACAATGGTTGCTCTCCCTTTCTTCGTTTCTGAGTTACACCCCTTTTATTAGTTTTTCTGAGTTACACCCCTTTTATTAGTTCTGTGTATACTTATATTATGCATACATTAACTCAGTAACTGTTTGGAATATGATGAAACTTTATAGCAATGTGCATGATCACAAGATAATATGTCGCATATAAGAATGGGTTCTCCCCCTTTCTTAATTTTGGAGTAAACTCCCTTTCCTCCGTCCATAAACATTCTTGTGTGAGCCATAACTCAGTAACCATTTGGGATATCTTCATGAAATTTTGTAGGCATATGTAGTAGGTAGGGGGAATGTATCGCATACAAAAATGGTTGCTCCCCTTTCCTTAGTTTCCAAATTATGCCCCTTTGATTGTTTTTTGTTCCTGCAGGTCTTGTGCACGCCAGAACTAGATAACTGTTTGGGATATCTTCATGAAACTTCATAGAAATGTGTATGAAGTCCCAACGATGTGTCGCGTACAACAATGGCTGCTCTCCCTTTCTTCATTACTGAGTTACATCCCTTTTATTAGTTCTTTTCGGCTATTTTTGTGTATACTTACGTTGTGCATACATTAACTCTGTAACTGTTTGGAATATCATGATGAATTTATAGCCATGTGCATGATCACAAGATGATGTGTCACATATAAGAATGGTTGCTCCCCCTTTCTTAATTTTGGAGTAACCTCCCTTTGATCATTATTTTTAGGCATTTCCATTCACTCCATATCTCCTTAACCCTTTGATATATTAGAATGAAACTTTGTAGGAATGTGTGTAATAATGGGGCAATGAATCCTGAGCAAGAACCATGACTCTGGCTTGCTTACTGGATTGTCTGCCCATGCACAAATTTCCTATTTACTCTGTAACTCCTTAACCGTTTAGAATATTTTAACACAACTTTATCGAGATATGTATATTGTCAAGGGAATGTATTAGAACCAAGAATGGTATATCTAGTAGATTTAGTATATGAATTATCTCCCTTGTTTTATGTGTTAAATATTTAAATAATGTTGCCAGCATTAATTAAAATGTGGTTTCCCCTGTTTGTCTGCCAGTCTGTCCTTTTGTAAACAATCTTGTTCATTTTATAATTCCTTTATGACATTAAAACGGGCGTATTATGCGCCGCTTGCGAAGCCCTTGTTCTATTTGGGCCACGTCCAGTGTGTGGCATATGTCTCTTAAATATCATCATCATTCCTTTTGCTCAGAATTATTGGCGGGCTGGGATTTCTTGATAATAAGTCCGCTTTAATATTATATTTTCTAGGACAGTATCGTAAAGCATAGCAATTTATTTTTGTTAACAACAGCATAAATATGAATGAAATTGTATTTTAATTGTCTGCCTGTCTCTGGTTTTTAATATTTATTAGTTGATATTTTCACATGTCATGCGTCATACAAAAATCTGGAGCAAAATTGGATTATGCAATAACAGATATTTTAAGTTACATGGAGATCAGATCTAGTAGCAGTAATATGTATCTAGACTAAGAGGTTGTTTGCGTCAGTACATAGAACTGCGTTACGAGTATAAGGCATAAGGGCTGTAATATTTTGTCATTCCCACATTTTTCAGCCAACGCCAACTAGTAGATTTGTTATGGGATATGTTGGAGCTGTAACAAGTGCGGTTTCTATAGCGGTAAGTGGGGTGTTCGTGCTATTTACACCTCTTGTCCTCCCTTTCGTATGTTAAGTTTGAAAACATTTTCTGACAGCTCTGTAGTTGGTTTTTTCAGTTTTTTGTTTGTAGGTCTGCACAAATTGAACCAGACCTCTCTCTGCTATGGTTTGTCTGTTATTTTACTTTTACACACATTCATCAGTTATTTGGAGCTGACAGGATATCAGAGCTCCAGATAAAGTAGTTTTATGGTAATTCAGATATAATTTTTCTTGTTTCTCAACTAATACATATGATGTGACTGCTCATTAAAACGGTCTTGACAAGACAATTCTGAGCAGGGCCCGAACATACGTTTTTATGAAAACAAAATGATAATAAGAAAAAAAAAACATTTCCAAAAATTTCTCTGTTACCTCTTGTTATCTGAAGCACTGGGATATACTAAAGTACTGCTGTCTTATATGCATGCGAGACCAGGCCGCTGTAGCATCGATGTGCAAAAGGCAGAAACGGACTTTACCACTTCCAAACACTTTATCCGAAAAATGTCTTAAAGATTAGGTGCCAATACAAGATTTCAGATGCAAAAGTCTGGAAGAGGCCAGGGATGCCAAACATTACACTCTTCTGAAGCTGGCTCAGCTAAGATATGCAAGCCATATCACCAGGATGACCAACGAATGGTTACTAAAGAAGTCCATATGTGGAGAACCAAAGATGCAAAAACGCTTCCAAGGTGGTCAAAGGAAACGTAAAAAGAACATCACCAAAAGCCTTCATTAACTACCATAGTCATGTTAACTGATAAAAAAGAATTGTCTCACAAGAAAAGCTGCAGATGACAATGAGCGGAAGCAAATCTTAGGAGCTCAGCATAAATGTAAAGAGCACAAAGCCATAGCTCATGTATCAACAGCAGAGTATCATCATCATGATTGCCCTGCTCTCTTTCTCACGGACGACTTAGAGGAAAGATTGGGCTAATCAGTCATCACAACACTTGAAACGCTTAACATTAAAACCCATGGTAAAATTATTACAATTTCAGAAAAAAAGATATCATTACTGCATTATTCTGACATCTGTTCTTGGTTATAGGTTGGTCTAAGTAAACTAATCAAGAAAGCAAATTCCATGAGTCCAGCGACGAAGATGCTTATACAAAGATTTGTACCATTTCCAGCAGTAGGTAAGAACATTAAAATTATAAAAGCATTTTCAAAGTGTTACTATCACCATTCTGAACTGATGTCCAAGCTTAACGTTGGCTGAAAACCATTTTTCAGGCAGGGCCTGTCAGAATCCAACTTTAACTTCGCGTGCAAATTTATGAAGGTTTTAAATAAACTAAGAATTTTGGAATTATCAACAATCAAATTGTTTTGAAGCACACGTTATGGTGTCTTTACATCAGAATAGTTGCATTTTTAATAGAATTTTATAAAAGTTGTGCGAAATGAAGATAATTCAGCTCTTATCTTTTGGTCTGATAAGCATACTCACCAGATTGTCTACATAGAGGGCCATGGAGTATCCTGATTCCTATTTTTCAGAACAATATAATTTGCCAACGGTTTCAATCTTTTACGTTAGCTGTAAATGAAAAGAAATTTAACAGCATACTTTTGCTCGTCGAAATCAAAGAAATCGAAGGTAAACATAAAATATTTATAACTAAACCGTATATTATATCAAAAAGGTTTCCAACACCGATAGAATTGCATCACACAAGTCACTGCTTGTTGACTGCATCATATAGTTTATAAATATGTGACATCATAGATGCTTAAGGAGGCTAGAAATATTATACGGTGTTCTGTTGATTATAAAATGAAAAAAAACAATAAAAAAAAATAAAAAAAACAAGTATATATAGGTTTCACTGTAATATAAATGGCTGTTAGCGGTAACCATCTGTCCTGAAAATATCGAATTGACATAAATTTGGTAAGCACGGCTCAAAAACTTGCATCATATTTTGAAGAAAATTGTCACCAGCATGACACCAACGACAGTGAATTAATTCATGAAAAATGACTGAATATTGCTTCACAAGTAAACGAGTACAGAGAAATATTACCCAGTTTGGGTGTGGGGCGGGTGTGTGTGTGTGTGTGTGTGCAGAGGGGGGGGGGGGGGGGGGGGGGGGGTCGGGGGAGGGGTAGCGGGCGAGAAGGGGGTTCAGTCTTTAAAAAATTTCATTCACATTTTGACTCGATATCTCATTTTGCTGACAAAGAAAGTTATTTAGCAGTTGCTACTTTCTATTATACAGGGATTAACTGTACTAATTAACAGTTACTTCTCTGCATTCGTAGCAGAAATTGATCTCATTTTCTATTTTCGCTTCAGCTTCAGCGAATGTATGCAATGTATTTTTGATGAGAAATTCAGAATTAACAGAGGGAATAGATGTTATGGACCAAAATAGAAACACTGTAGGAACTTCGAAAATAGCAGCAAGAAAGGTAAGGGATATAACTTCTAGCTGATGAAAAATGTCGGACAAGTGGAGTTGTTTCCCTTCTGCTATAATTTACGCTATATATGTACATTGCAGCAAAAAACAATACAAAACAAAAATCACACGAAAACTTAAACTTTATATGGTCAGAAAAGCATATAAACACGTTCGAAAACATATTGCATCACATACATACATGCATAAAATACATATAAAACAGCTTCAGTGACTGAGCTGAGAATCTACGTTGACAAGTGTTAAATAGGGTAGGAACTTTACATGCATATTTTAAATTTCATCTGAATTCTGAAGTCGGTATTATTACCTGTTACCTCGCCGTGACAATAATTACTATTTCCAAATTGATGTTCAACAAGCAAGAAGGTAAGTGCATGCACAGTCCATATTTCTTTTAATAATCAAGACCGTGTCTAGCAAGTCTGACGAGTCTGTATAGCTTTATCATAGTTATTTTACATGCAGTAAGGCGCTTTTTTTCTAAACCAATATTGAAAAAAGGGAAGGCTTACGTTTTATCTGTGAAAATAAGTAGTATTTCTTTGCATACTTTCACTTCTTTAGAGAATTTAAAAACATAGGAATCAATGACAGTTTTAAAGTTATTGTTAAGAATCGTATTTTAACAGTATTTTCTATGTTTTAGGCCGTTCTATCAACAGCTGGTACTAGAATATGCCTTCCTGCCCCTTTATTGATAATTCCTCCTGTGATAATGGCCCTTCTAGAAAAGTAAGTTATGCTTGGTTAAATGAATAAAGAGTAGTATATTGTAAAGAGTAGATTTATTGGTACATAAATATTCAGAATGACTTGATCTGATAACAAGCAGACAAACTTGTAAAAACATATCCCAAGTACAATATTATGAGTTACATATAAAAGATAACACAGACGAACTACAAAGGGACATACCAGCTTACTCACTGAGACTTCGCACAAACGTTATCTTGATACAGTAAGAAACGGGATTTTGATGAACGCAATTAACAGTATATCAATAATCGAGACAGAGCCTGGCCAGTCTAAAGTGTCTGTATAGTTATATCTTAATTGTTAAACAGACAATGATGCACAAAACATATTAATTGAAATAAAAACTGCGAGTTCTGCGAATTCTTTCGTTTAATTTATTAAATCTGAGTAAAACAGAAAAAATGTATAGCACATGACATTTTGCCATAAAGATTCGATAACAAAAGGGATAAAGTTAAGAAGCTAAGTTCGAGTCAGTTTATTAATCTGATATTGGTTTTCATTTTAGAACAACTTTTCTGCGATGTAACCCAATATTTCATCTACCTATCAACGCTGTAGTATGTACAGTATGTTTTGGTCTTGCCTTACCCGTTGCCATAGCAGTCTTTCCACAGTATGCTTCAGTAAGTATGCAAACAATTGCTCCAGTTTTGGTTATTTTGTTTATTTACTCTGTATACGGTATGCTGTTCAAGAGAATGCTTCTCTTTTATATCTGTCCTTTGAGATCTGATGAAATACTCTGAGAAATCAGATTTTTTGTATTGGTTTAGGCTCTAATTCTAGATCATTGCTTTTTAATCTTTTGGACCTTTTTTTATATTAACCGGTCTTTGAATGCACTGCTTCATTAAAATTAAGAAATCACAGTATGCATTCTCTGGCTTTCGTCAACAGATTATGTCAGGGTCACTGATGAGGCTTAAATAGCCGAAAACTTCGAAGTCTGGCCCATGTTCCTTTTCTTGGAATGTGTTATATGCTCTTGAAGGAACTCTTTTAGATTTTAATTTGACTTCACTGTAGTTGGTGTTGTGCTGTGTGGTGGCCGTAAAACGTCTCCACATCATCAATAGTGTAGATTATATTTTATTTTTATGTCCTTTGAGATCAGAGGATATATTCTCATAAATCAGAACTTTTTGATTGGGTTAGACTCTTATTCTAGATCATTGCTTTTGAATCATGTGAGCGTAATTTATGTGAATCGGTCTTTCAATGGACTGCCTTATTAAAACTCAGAAATTAAAGAATGCATTCTCTTAATTTCGTCACCAAATTTATTGGTCACTGATGAGGATTACCTAGGCAAATCTTCAAAGTATGGCTCATGTTCCTTCTTTTGTATGTTCTCTGTTGTTGAAGGAACTCTGTAAGATTTCACTTTGACTAATTTGACTCTAGTGCCATGTGGTGGCCGTGAAACGTCTTTCCGTACATCATCCATAGTGCAGATTGTATTTTGTTTTTGTCCTTTGGGATCAGAGGATATACTCTGAGAACTCAGTAAATAGACTTTTATTCTAGACCGTCGCTTTGTAATCATTTGGACCTTTTTGATAGTATTCGTTCTTTGAACGGACTGCCTTGTTAGAATTAAGAAATTACAGTATGCATTGCCTTTCTTCGTCAGCCAATCATTTCAGGGTTATTTCAGGCGTTTTTTCCTTTGGTTCCTCAATGTCACATGGTGTTATGTCCGCTTGTCTATGGTCTGTAATAGTCTGGTCACCTGAAGAGCTACCCATTCTGCTTTCTGATCTGTTTTGTAATTTAAAATGAAAAGTAAGGTAAAAATAGATGTTGCTGCTGTTTTTAATTAGGGTAGCTGAATGACTACCTGTTTGGGAAAGACCTGCTCATTGGATTTACCGTGCGTGTTTTTCGTGAAGTTTTGTCAATTTGTGTGTGGGTGCTTCTTCCCTTTTGGTTTTGAGAGCAGGGTGTGGGATTTGATTATATTAATTCCTGATAATTGCCTTTCTTTTTAGCTCGCCTGAACGAAAGTTCAGGAAGAGCTATTGTTGTCACCACGGCGTCGGCGTCAGCGTCAGCGTCAGCGTCAGTGTCCGCGTCCGCGTCCGCGTCGGCGTTCGAATTGGATGTTTTGGTTAAAGTTTTTTAAAGACCTATATCTCCTTAACCCATGGATGGATTCTTTTGATACTTGCACTGTAGCTAGATATTGGTCTAAGGTTTAACAGGGTACAACCCCCACCCCACTCTGTGACCTTGATGTCAAGGTCATGGACTTAGAAAATTGGTGTTTTTTTTGGACTGGATGTTTTGGTTAAAGTTTTATAAAGCCCAATATCTCCTGAACCCATGGATGGATTCCTTTGATACTTGCACTAAAGTTAGATATTGGTCTAAAGTTTTCGAAGGTACTACCCCCACCCCCCTCTGTGACCTTGATGTCAAGGTCATGGACTTAGAATATTGTCTTTTTATTGATTGGATGTTTTGGTTAAAGTTTTATAAAGACACATATCTCCTGAACCCAGAGATGAATTCTTTTTATATTTGCACTGTAGTTAGATCTACAGAGTACTACCCCAACCCCGCTCAGTGATCTTGATGTCAAGGTCAGGGACTTAGGAAATTTTTTTTTTTTTAAGTTTTGTAATTGCATACTGATTCATAATGCTTTGCAGAGATTTAGTTTATACTTGAACTGATGTTAGACTCTTTTTTGAGTTTTTACAAAACACCTTATACTTACCCCACTGGGTGACCTTGAAGTCAAGGTCATCGACTTAGAATTTTGTTTTAAAGATTTTGGTTAAAGTTTTATATTTATGAAGACATAATTTCACAGTGCCACGATGATGGACTCAGTTGATGCTTATACTTGGGCTGATGTTAGATAATGGTTCAGGGTTTTGATACATACTAGCCCCCCCCCTCCCCCCTACCCGTCAGTTTTTTTACCTCAAGCTCATGGACTTTGAAATTTCATTTCATTTTTATTATTTTAATTTTATTTTAAGACTTATTTCTGAGATAGCTTTTGTGTTTTCATTATGGACATGCTTGCATGAAGTTTTATGCATAGCAGTCCACATAGCCCCCCCCCCCCCCCCCCCCCCACCTGTCAGTTTTTTTTTTTACCTCAAGCTCATGGACTTTGAAATTTCATTTCATTTTTTTTATTCTAATTTTATTTTAAGACTTATTTTTGAGATAGCTTTTGTTTATAAATGTGTTTTCATTATGGACATGCTTGCATGAAGTCTTATGCATAGCAGTCCACACCACCATAGCGGCTGTGTGATGGGCAAGCACCAATTCAGGCGAGCTATGCTGTCAGGCGACAGCTCTTGTTACTTTACTAATGAGCTTAAATAGCCGAATCTTCTACGTCTGGCCTGTGTTCCTTATTTTGGATTGTCTGTTTTGATTTGACCTCACTGCAGCTGGTATTGTGCCATATTGCGGCCGAGAAACGTCTCCTCGTACGTCATGTATAGTGCAGATTATTTTAATTTTTGTCCTTTGAGATCAGATATACATTTAGAGAAGTAAGAATTTTTTATTGGTTTAGTAGGCTCTTATTCTTCATCATTTGGACCCTGTTTGTTATCAATCGCTATTCTAGATCATCGCTTTTAAACCATTTGGACCCTTTGTGATATCATATGATCCTTGATGATCCTTATATAAATTACAGTATGCTTTTGTGGGGGCTTTCGTCACCTGATCATTTCAGTGTTACTGGTGAGGCTTGAAAAGCCGAAACTTTGAAGTATGGTCATGTTCTTTCTTTTGAATGTGTTCTCTGCTCTTGAAGGAACTCTTTAATGCATTGGCTTAATATACCGAGGGTGGAACTGTGCGATAGGGAGAGATAATATAATTGAAGTTGGGATTTAAGTTTCATGTTCGGCAGATTTTTGAATTTAGAGACTTGTTATCGTATCATTTATAGGATTCATACGGCCGATAGTTTACTGGTCTGATTGCAGACTAGACGTGTTTAAGAGAGAGAGAGAGAGAGAGAGAGAGAGAGAGGATAACCCTACGTTCATTCTGGCAACATTTTAACCCACGTATATCTTGGCATTGCTTTCATTAGGGTGATTGTTACAGAATGGCATCCCGAACAGTTCCGTTTGCCAGAAAATGTACGAGACAACTAGACTAATTACTTGTTACGCTGAAGTGCTTATGTCTTGTTTGTCTAATTAAAACATATTTCTCCACTTGCTTACGCGAGTTATGTAAGTAAATAACACATTTAGCATTCAAGCTGTTTGATTTGACAAATGTGTTTTAAGGGTTTCATTTGTAGGTATATCTATAACCAGAGCTGTGCATATCAGAAACATTGCTCTTTTCAACACGATCAATTAAAATTTAAGAACAATAATAAAGACCTTATTTTCAGAAGGTATCACGTTTAGCTACAAACTTCTCTTCCTTGAGACCCTTTTAACAATGTACAGTATACACAAAATGAAATATTAAAACAAAGGGAAAAAATAGAAATGTATACTCATTAAACACACTTTCACACATTCACACAAAAAAGAATATTCAAGTTATCTAATAGATAATTTGCAAAGAAAAGCTTGCTAATTACAACAAGTTGACAAGAATGAAAACAAAGATGGACCTTAATTAAGACTTCATCCATCTTATACATCGGTTATGGAAAGTGGATATATCATTAGATAATTTAATATACTCTGGTAAAACGGTCCAAATATGTTTACCAGAGTAGGACATGCTGTGTTTAAATAACTCTGTATTAGGCTTTGGAACTGTAAATTGTTGCTTTAGAAATAACAGATTTGTTTGTATACACCCGTTTTGAAAAAACGGACGTATTATGTCGTGGCGCTGTCCGTCCGTCCGTCTGTCCGTCCGTAAACATTCTTGTACGTGCCATAAGTAAGTAACCGTTTGGGATATATTCATGATATTTGGGTAGGAATATGTATTAGGTTGGGGGAACGTGTCGCGGAAAAAAATGGTTGCTCCCCCTTCCTTAGTTTCCAAGTTATGCCCCTTTGATTATTTTTTCCCTGTCAGTCTTGTACACACCATAACTTGATAACCGTTTGGGATATCTTCATGAAACTTCATAGCAATGTGTATGAAGTCCCAACGATATGTCGCGTACAAAATGGCTGCTCTCCTTTTCTTCAATTTAGAGTTACATCCCTTTCATTAGTTTCTGTAGGTTATTTTGTGTATACTTACCTTGTGCATACCGTAACTTGGTAATTGTTTGGAATATCCTGATGAAACTTTATAACAATGTGCATGATCACAAGACAGTGTGTCACATCTAAGAATAGTTGCTCCCCCTTTCTTAATTTTGGAGTAACCTCCCTTTGATTAGTATTTTTTGGCAGTTCTCATTCACTCCATATCTTCTCAACCTTTTGAAATATTAGAATGAAACTTTGTAGGAATGTGTAAAATAATGAGGCAATGTATCCTGAGCAAGAACCACAACTCTGGCTTACTTACTGAATTACCTTCCCTTGCATAAATATCCTGTTTCCTCTGTAACATTTCAAAGGTTTAAAATATTTTAACACAACAGGGGAAAGTAGTAGAACCAAGAATGGTATATCTAGTATATTTAGTTTATCTCCCTTGACTTGATATACAAATAGTATATTGAAATAATGTTGCATTCATTTATTATAGAGCGGTTGCCTGTGTTTGTCTGCCTGTCTATATTTTTGTAAACAGTCTTGTTCATCCTGTAACTCCTTTATGACATTTAAACGGGCGTATTATGCGCCGCTTGCGAAGCCCTTGTTTTAAATGTGGAGTTTATCATTCATCATTATTTTGTGAGTAAAGGTTAATGTGGTAAATTAGATTGGAAGGCCTAGCTCAGTCTGTGACTCTCTTCTGTGGTCATTTAAGGATTTGTGTTTCCTTGCGCAAGGCTCTTATGGTTAGATGGATGAGTACACAGTGTTAAGACTTTAAGCACCAGTGACGAAAATAGCATAATTTGTAAACAGCATAGATCCTGATGAGGCGGCTCATCATGAGCTGCCTCATGTGGATCTACAGTGTTTGCCCTCTAGTCTTTGAATTCTCACTATTAAATGTCTTGGACAAGGTATTTTTTTAATTTTGCAGACGTAAATTTTGTCGTCTGCTTTTTGGTGCTTAAAGAGTTAACGGCTATGTTTTAAGTACCGTACCGTTTAGTGTTGCGATGTGGTCTCTGTGATTCTTTCTTTGACGATAGATGTTTTTGGTTGTGGCAATGCCATTAATTGTGTGAAACTTTTATCTTCCCTTTCGACACCATTTCACATATTTTCAAAGTACGCAGAGCTGTAGCTCAGATGGGGTGTTGCGAAAAATTCGGGAATAATCATCCTTTTTCTCCACAAATACACGAATATTATGGCCCCTGACCGGAACCGTCTTGCTGAGAAGGCCCTTATATGGTCAACAGATTACGTTCTTATGGAGAATTAACCCGAGTTGTTCCAGATTCATCATCAATACCGTTTTCTTTTTCTTTAGTTTGAGTACGTAAGTACCATATCGCTTGCATACCATCTTGTTATTTATGCACCGTACATCAAGCTATTTGCCCATTTATCGGCGCTCTTTCCCCGTCATTACTCGTCCAATAGGTTTTAATGGCATTTTGGCAGCGTCATCAGTAATTGGCACAGACATGTAGTTCCAACTAGTATCACTATGGCTGTTCACCACGTTCCCGTACGTCGCCTCCAATTTGTAAAGTAGTCCGCTAAACATTTTATCTAGATTAGATCTCTTTCCTGTCGCTCAGAAACGCGTGAAAATCTTAGTCTGGTTCCCCGCTCTCTTATGGGCGAGTTCTGTATAGCAATCACGAAAATATATATCGTAAAACGAACATACATGTAAGTAGTTGTTTCACATCTATGCAGCCATTCAAAAACATTTGGTTCCAAATCCAAATATGTTTTATTTTGGGACCAGCTCTTTTACACTACCTTATTTATTTTCTCATCTTATTCAGTTTAACGCATACATTTTTCTAGTTACTCTCTGAAATAAATATTGTTGCATGAATTCATACCATATTGCCTTCTCCCGACTGACTTGCCGTTATAAAGTTTCAGACACAAAAAATCCTAAGCTATTATAGTATATGTATGGTCTTACATTTGCCTTATTATATGTCATGAGAAGTTGCATGCAATTGTCTGTTAATGTAGTGATATTTGCTCTTACATGACTTAAGTAAATAATGTTTATTGGAAACATGTTTGAGAGTTGATTTGTTACTTCTTAAGCTCTTTGTTAGACTAAATGTTGACCTCTTCCGTTAATAGTAAAATACAACGACCACGGGGCTTTATATAGGATTTATACGGTTTTGTAACATACCGGTATTCCGGAAGCCTATAAAGATAGGTTGGGCGAAATGAGACAAGCACTATATGAAGACAAGACCCGTTACGTCATAACAACATTCAGTGTGCCTCATCCTTAAAATCGCCAAAGACCAGAACATAATTTGTTGCATGGAGAACATACTGAAAATAACCTGGAATTATCATAAAATCAAACCAGCTACATCGCTTGTACATCAGACTTTGTTTCTCAGAAAAGCTTCAGAACTAAAGCCGGGGCCGGGAGCCAGCGGCCACATATCTCTGTCTTGTTATTTCGCTATCTTTGACGTGGAACTCTGTTTTTACGCCATTACCGCGGTAGTTATGACAATTGCGAACAGATAAGCTTCATACCACCCACTGTAAGACAATTTGTCATCTTCAGAAGTTTATGAGAGTCATAAACAGCATATAATACTGTTATCGTTCGTCTAAAACTCTTTTAATTAAGCAAAAATAACAAAGATCGCGGAGAAATTTCCCAAACAAACCGAGTTATTACTAACAAATGTTGTCAGGAAATTCTCTAATGACAGTCGCTCGGTACACTCCCTGGGAATATATATCCAAGGATTCTAGCATCCGAACAAGCACAAGCAGCTATTTCCTAGCGCACAAAATGCTCATTTTCACGTTTCGGTGCGAGTTTGCTTTGAATGGTTGCTAGAATATTTGTGAAGGGAACAGATTTAAAAGAAAAGATGGGCAAATGTTGATTACATAAAAATCATTATGTTGCTTTTCTTGTTTTCTTGTTTTACACAACTATATTGTTTAACAATTATTTTCTTCTGATTCCAGATCGCCACTAAAGATTTAGAGCCAGAAATTCAGCAAGCAACGACAGAAGAAGTTCTCATCTATAACAAAGGATTATAACAGGGATTCAGGGTTTAGCGCATCATTGAAACTCCAAAATCATTATCTGATTATGATCTCTGTCCAGTCTATTGACTGGTTCAAATAATTTTATGCCTTTCCTTTTTATGCTCATTTGTTCTTATTTCATATACAGAGCTCCAGATAAGGAGGGGTTTTGAGGACAATTCTGAGCTATTTTTTCTTATTTCACACGAAAAACAAAGGTTATGATCCCTTATTGGAATCGTCTCGGTGAGACGGTTCTAACGAGGGGTCTCAGTGAACGTTTTCGATGCAGAAATAAGTATAATTATCCATAACTTACGCCGAGATTATAAAATTTGAGTACATTCTTAAACTCAAAATAAAGCACACTGACTGGCTGCTTCCGAGCACATGCTCGGGAGCAGCCAATCAGTGAGTGCTTTATTTTGAGTTTGAGATTATTCTCAAATTTTATAACCTCGAATCCGGGGGCACTGATAAAATTGAGCCACGTCATGTGACAAATTGTTCACGTGTGCAATCTGTTCTTAAGCATGAGACTAAACTTGGCATGAAAAGGTCTTAGACTGGGCACAAATAGTCTGAATCCCTCTGCACCCCTCTTTGAAGAACTCTGTTTTCAAAACCTTTGAATGTTTAAACAATATTCTATATCATAGTTTGACAAAAAAACAAAAACAAAAAAAAAACAGACTAGAATCTGCCCAAAAGTCTGAAGAACCTCATACATTGTTTAAGGTACTGTGCACATTAGTTCGGCCAGAAATTACACGGTACGACCTCCGCGTAAACCTGAAAGACTTGTGTTAACATTGAGTTTGAAAAATTCTTAAGAATTTGGGCAGCAAGTCCGGCACTCTCTTATAAAGCAGGGAATGGTTTGCTTTTACATAGAAGTGCTACTGTAAAACACTTATATTTGGCGGTCACTTTATTTTGGCGATATTGGCGGAAAAGAAGAAAATCGCCAAATTAAATTGCCGCCAATATAAGCTCATGATACCGAAAGAAGAAAAAATATCATTTAGCACATGATCCGATTTCCTTAACCAAAATATCAAAGCTAATACACATCACATATATAAGCGCAAAAGAAGATGCTTCCCAAACAACAAGAGGGAGGAAACGGAGTATGAAAATGTTCTCACCATACTAATTAGTATCACCATACTAATTAGTATTTCAATTAAGTTGATTAAATCAGAAGGAACCCAAAATCTGTTTACTTTAAACAATTAACTACCCAAACTGTAACATGACTATAATAATAATTGCTTTTATTTTAACCAACATGACAATATAGAGCTCAAATAAAGAGCAAAATACGACGTCAGAAGAAATATTTTGTTCTTGAGAATCACAAAACCGCCAAAATAAATATCCGCCAAAAGGTCCATATTTAAAAACCGCCAAATTTTGCTGCCGCCAAATATAAGTGTTTTACAGTATCAGGTTTTATCAATCGACAGATATCATTCTGGGGATTTTCCCCCATTTTTACAATGTATCTACACAAGTTTTACAAGCTGTTTATTATTTTATGTGCATTTATGTTTTGTGTTTCATTTATTTGTTTTCACGACAGATAATTCTCCACAATTTTAAATAATTGAGCCGCGACACGACAAAACCAACAATGTGGTTGTGCGGTCAGCACAGACTCAGCTCAGCCTGGGCATCCACTCAGTCTGATCAGTCTTCGCTGGGGGTAGCTTAAACCCTTAGCTACCATTTGAGCACTCAACGAAGAATCTGGTCAAACTGGGCGGATGCCAAGGCTGATCTGAGTCTGCGCTGGGCGCATAACCACATTGTTGGTTTTGTCGTGTTGCGGCTTATACATGTTGATTCAATGGTGTCATATCAGTGTCATCTACCAATGGTATCCAATACCAGTGAGTGTGGTAAGCGCTTTTGATAGGGGTCCCCGCGATTTATTGTAAAAAAGTAGCCTTTTTAAATTGGTGTCAGTTACATCCTATCTTGCCTCTTGTTTTCCTTCTTTAGCTTGTCTGGACGAAAACACGTGCAGAGCAGAGTGTTCCTCCAGGCCTCTTAGTCTTCGTCGGCGTCAGCATTTGGATATTTTCGCATTTCAAAGAGCGATTAGATGAGCGGTGCTGTCTTTATAACAGATTTAACTATGTATAGCCTATCATGACATTTATACTAGGCCTGCGGCTTTTCCATTTGTCCTTGTGAAGGGCGCATTATTTGAGAGAGTGGGGCACATCTCCACGTTCAAGAGCGGCCCTTCCAAAATGAGATCTGCTCTGAAAGGAAAGAATCTGCCTCTAAATGAGCGAATTCTTTCCTTTAAGAGTTGACCCTTATTTACAGGATTGGCGGAAATTAAAATGTGTTAGTTGTCTCCCGTCCAAGGGCGCCCCTTTCAGGCTGATGGACAAGTGGTGAAGTTCCTGTAAGACTCACCATGCATATTTCTAAGTTGACACCATAACCATTTAAGCCGCGACACGACAAAACCAACAAAGTGGCATATGCGCCCGCAAAGACTCAGATCAGCCTAGGCATCCACAGGGCCTGATCAGAATCTTTGATTTGCGCTAAAAGGATAGCTAAGGGTCTAAGCTAGCTCCATGCGGACAGCGAAGATGCCCAGGCTGATCTAAGTCTTCACTGGGCGCTCATGCCACTCTGTTGATTTTTGTCTTGTCGCGGCTCATATGAATAAGCATTTACATTGTTTTAATGATCTGTTCCTGCTGTCTGTTTACTGTTTAGTACATTCCCAAGCTAACCTACAGAATGGAGGTGACCATTATGCATTTGAGTTTTGTATTTAGGGCCGAGTCGGGTAACTGCAGACAGCGGGTAAATTCGGACATACCATTGCAAACAGTAAAAATCCAGATGAGACGGCTCATCAGGATTTTCACTGTTTGCCCAGTTAATTTTATTTTGATTCCAAATAACTGAGATAGATGATGTCACTGTCCGAATTTACCTACTGTCCGCAGTTACCTGACTTGACCCTGTCAGATTTAACAGCTGTTTGCTGGAGAAAGTGATTATTTTCTCCTATCTGAATAAATACAAATTTGACGTTAGTATAGATCTAATAAATGAATATAAATGGAAGAAACATTAAATTATTTTTGATCATTATGATTTCATGATAGATGCATAATTTATATATATTTTGATTTATGTAAAGTACCCAAGAAAACAAAAATGACAGATTACTCTGGATGGAACTCTTGTTATTTTTTCTGCCTACAATGATCGTACTCGAGTATTGTCATTCTGCGAGTCAGTTTGTCTAAGTTTCATGATTTATGACCTGTTCTTGGTCTTGAACAAGCCCCGTGTTAAGGCATACTCAAACTGGCATATGCAATCTGGTCAGTGCATGTGTATTTTATACAGAAGTAATTGTTTCCAGTAGATTTTAGATGCCCTGACCGGACCGCGCATGCGCGAAAGTGGCTAAGCATGCGTACTTGCATAAGCTTTAAGTTGTATGGGTAAACTTCAGTGTGTTTTTTCTGCCATTTTGAGAAAAGGGGGCAATTTCTCTAACTTCCTGTTTTCTTTCCTGGTATTCCAAGCCCTTCCAAAAGGAATGTCTACGCTTAAAGGAATAAATTTGCTCCTACAGGAGCAAATTCTTTCCTTTAAGAGTTGATCCGCATTGAGAAGGGAGTTTTAAATAAAAATGGCAGAGTTGCTTTCCCTGAAACGCTACCCATCAACATTATGACCGGTTTTCTCACGACGTGGCTCAGTCTATATGAATAAGCAGCCACAAAAGCATTATTACCACTCATATTTGATAATTACGGAGTGTTTAACTTAATAAGTATATCAAATGTGTGTTTAAGCACCGTAGATCCTATCTTTATGGCCACCCAAGGAAAAATACAAGCTTTATTGATATATGTTTCACGTGTTAAATTGGGCAAAAAATGTCAATGTTAAATGAGAATATCTGCATCGCCATAATGTCCCAAATATTGGGACAAGACTGCCAGCACCAGATTAGATTGTTCCAATAGGAGCAGTTCGAACTTGGTTTGCGCTGAATACCTGTTTTCCCAGCAATTTTAGACATACATTTTCATAACAAATTCAAGTTTTTCAACTTTTATGACAAATACAATAAGTGGTTACTGCACCCCTTACATTTATGATATTTACGGTTCTGAACAGATATATCTTGCAAAATTGATTATTGATATTTGTCAAAGTTTGGTAAAGTAATTGCTCAATTTAGTTCATATATCACATGGCCGCTTTATTTTCATGTCAATTTCCTCAATGAAAATTCACCGTGATGAGTTCTGATTGAAGAGCCAGTGCTTATTGCTAAGTTTATCTCTAAAGTTAGCAACTGACCGAATCCTGTGTCGTGTTATACCAATAAAAGCTGATAGAATCAACTACCATTCGTTAGAGTTATGCTAATCGTCAGGGAAACCAATTGGGCGAAAATTGGCCGCTGATTAGATACTGGCGGCGGGCATCAGGCTCTTAATTATAACAAATAGGGGAGATCTTGATGGGCCTAACGTCGATAATTAAGTTATTACAGGGTTTTCAATTTATCTCGAGATTCTCTGTATCAATCTTACTCTCCCTGATTAATGATGTTTTGATTGGTTTTCAGTTCACGCGCAATTGAATCAGGGTTGTATCAAACGCTTGTTTTCATGTGAAAGGTCGTCTCATCTTTCTTACAAACGTTGGCCATTTTGTCCTGGAACTTAATGGAAGGGAATAAAAGACTACTTTAACATGCAGCTGCTTACAACTATTCAGAAAATCTATTTATCATATGACGTCGATGTTATGGATAACGTCAGTGGATAACGTCATGTCATAAAAATCGTATGACCACACGTGTTATAACACTTTGGCGCGTACACGTAACGTCACTCACAACGTCCATGTCAACACTGCGTCTTATTAGTTTGGAGGCGTTAAAGTCCCATTTTAAAGGGTCATAAAATAAACAGAATCTTACACGAGTGGTTATTTCATATGAAATTTATGAAACTCGCCCAAGGCTCGTTTCATAAATTTCATGTGAAATGACCACTCGTGTAAGATCCTCTATTAATAACATTTTGCAATAGCGGAAATTTCCCCCATAGATTTGGATGAACTGACAGAAATTTAGAATCGCAGGTGATTAGGCTCAGTATAGCAGTCTTGTCTATATGGATATGTTGCATTTTTTTTATTCAGACTTAAATTTCATTTGAATAATTCTATTGTCGTTGAATCATGTTTTGTTTTCTTCTTAACTTCTTGACTCATAAGTCAGAGGTCCCGGGTTCGAAACCCAGTCTGGCCACATACTTTCGTCTCTCCTTCCGCTGATTCAAGAAGGGCAGTTGTCAGTTACTGGCAAAAGTATGTGCACTTAGTACTGGTTAACCGCGTAGGAGGTCTAAGCCTGCCCAGGAATAGTGTGGTTAGGTTCACTGACCGTCCCGACATGACCATAGCTGTTTACCGAGGACGTTAAGCATCAAATCAATCAAATGACATTAGTACATCATCATCATTATTATTATTATTATTTGGCTTTTTTATGAAGAAAAAAATTCATCTTTTTTTTATAGGTATGGCATATGATTTCGTAGCGGTGTAACATTTTTTGTCTAGAAATGACTAAGGGCTTGGATGTTTAAAGTCTAAATGCATCATGCATATTTTCTCTTTTCTCTATAACTGCATTTCATCATATAGATGTGATGAAATGCAGTTATAGAGAAAAGAGAAAAAAATATGTATGATGCATATTGGCCTTTAACGTTCAAGAATCTGTGATAAGAAGTGGAGACTAAAAGAAAAAACATACATGTCAAACACTGTCCCACTATGTTGAAATTCTAATTCATTGCTCATGTCACAGTAAGAATATGCTACTATTTTATATAGATGCACGTACACTGAAAGCATCCTAGAATTCCCAAACTATGAAAGGAAAAAAAATAAGGGTCAACTATTCAGATTTCTGTTGTCATCAGAATTTACCCTGAACTAAGCATGACCATGCACTGAAGGACAAGAGAAAGTACAACTGCGTCAGTTCTGAGTTCAACCGAAATACAGGTACTTATGAACAGAATTGCTTAACAATTTCCTCATATTAACCCTTCTTAAAGCGCTGACAAAATTTTTGAATCGTCAACAGACAGATATCCTGATATTACTGATACTAAACAGTAGTGCTTTCTATGTTGGGTACTTATAAATTACATTAATTCCTTAATTTGGGATAATTACTTAATGTAGCTTATCTGTGATAGGAGTTTGCAAAAACGGACCTTAACTCACGTTACGAAACAAGGCTACAATATGGACGTTTTTTGCCGTCTAGTCATTTTCTGTGCTGTTTCTCTTTATTTGCCTGAAAAATGAAAGCTGGAAACGTGAAGACTATGTGCCAAAAATGAAATTAAAGGCAGAATATATTTGTTACTTTTGGACATAGTTAATTTTGCTATTTAGGCTGCCAACTGCTGTCAGAATTTCATCTTGATACCAGTTAAGCAAACTTCTACCCGAGGAAGAAACATTAATTCTGTCAATTAATCCATTGTAAATATTGTTAAGTAAATCGTGAAATGGGTTACACAATACAAAGATGTGTAGATTAAGTAAATCAATTTAAGGCAGCAAAATGGCTTATTAGACTATAATCCAAAATTGATTTGCACTTAATCTGTCAGGAAATTTTGATAGTGTTGTATGTTTATCGTCTTTGAACATTGTTATTTTTTTAATATATTTATTTCATACTACATGTATACAAGTCTGAAATTTACGATTTTGGTATATATGAACAGAGCAAGCACTTAAAAGGGATTTTACATCAGGGGTAGATAAAGATTAAAAGAAGAAAAAAAGAGTTGTTGGACAGTGAAGCAAAACGGAAAAAATCCTTCCTATCGTCCTCAAGCTAATGGTATTGTTGATCATGTCAACGGATTTCTAAAGCAAATTAAATATTTAATGAAAAATGACGAATTACCAGCTTTGTTTCGTCACAGGTTTGGATTACTTAATGTTTTACTGTAGTCTCACTGAAGAGACAAAACTGCAAACCAACATTTTTTGAGCTGCATCAATCCTAAAAAGCATATTTCTTCGGTTATAAGTGGGATTTTTCCTTTCCGATTGTTGCTTGGTTAGTTGTTTTGGGTTTAACGGCCCTTTGAGACAATATTTCAGTCTATATCGGGCCATCTCTCAAAGAGGAGAGAAAGAAAAGAGAAGAGAAAGAACAGAGAAATGATAGACGAGAGAAAAGATGTCCAAACAACCCTACCCGCACCTACTGCAAACGCAGTAGGCACTTGCCCAACTTTATTCAAATAAGTAGGACGCTGCGACACTGGAAGTTATAACCAGCCAGCATCGCCCGACCATCACCCCATTCCATTCCGAAGCAATCCCAAATTTTGGATTGTGAATATCTTAAAGACTGACAGGCAAAAGAAAATTTACACTTTTTGAATGCATATAATTTACTCCTTTCTCAAGGCTCGGGTCTGAAATTTTGTATGAGTAATTTGTATTACAAGATATTGCAGTGTGGTATAAAAATACTTATTGAAACGCTTGACTAGGGGCACTAAACGTACATGCCGGTTTTGCATGTTTTCCTTGTGCAGCAAAAACGGACAATACTAGTTTGCTGTAAATCTGTATTTGAAATTATGGTGGTTGTTCTCAACAAATACAATGTTTACGTTTCAGTTGCACGACGACAAGGCTCTCTGTGGCAGACATAAATCATACACGCAGAGGAAAAAGTAGTCAGAGGCAAATAAGTATACACTTCATCGTCAATCAGTCGTGATTCTACTGTATTTTATTAAGCCTGTTACCAATCGCTTTGAGCGGTCAGCCTGTTACGGCTTCGGTCTGCACTAAAAGCATTGTCGTCATGTAAATGGAACGCATACACTGTGGTTTATCCAGGAAAACAACCGAGGACGCAAATCTAATTTTGCAGCAATTTTTTTTGTTTAATAAAATTTGTGCAAAAGGGGCAAAAACCAACATGTACGTATATAGTGTCGTTAGTCAAGCAAGTCATTTAGTAATCTTACGATGCTACATTATTGTACTTTAAGGAAAGATGTATCATGCAGAATTCAGACCTGAGTAGTGAATAATAAGAAAAATACGGGCATTAAAATAAAGACTATTATTATTGTTTATGCTTTCTTTTGCCTTTATGTATGATTTCTGCTTTCCACAGAGAGCCTTTTCATCGTTCAAATGAAAGGCAAATGTTATGGTTTATTTAGAACAGCACCCGAATTTCAAATGCAGATTAAAAGCAAAATCTTGTCCATTTTGCTGCACGTGTAAACATGAAACACAGGTATGTACGAAATATTCCGCCAGTCAAGCGTTTCAATCAGTAATTTTAGTATACTTATTGATCCACCTTGAGTAAAAGTAATTCATGCAGAATCTAAGACCAAAGCAATGAAAAATAAATAGAATATGGGCATTCAAAAAGTGTATACTTTCTCTAGCCCCTGAGTATATTTGCGGAAACTATGGAAAGGTAGGTACCTCTGACCGATCCAAAGCGATTCATCCATTGCAGTTCTTGTGTGTTAGACTAAATACATGTTTTTTGTTATCAAAAATGCGTTCTTTCACTTTGCAAGTTCTGTGTTTTTTTTCTCCTTTCGATGTCTTGGTTGATTGATCCTTCAAATTGTTCTCTTTCATTGCTGTCTCCATTTATATGATTACAAAGCGATATCGGCATTCTACAAATTGATATGAGCCGCGACACGACAAAACCAACAATGTGGTTGTGCGGCCAGCGCAGACTCAGATCAGCCTGGGCATCCGCCCAGTCTGATCAGAGTCTTCGCTGTCCGCATGGAGGTAGCTTAGACCCTTAGCTACCCTTCAAGCCCTAAGCGAAGAGTCTGGTCGGACTGGGCGGACGCCCAGGCTGCTCTGAGTCCGTGCTTGGCGCACAACCACACTGTTGGTTTTCTCGCGTCGCGGCTCATATGTAATATGGCCCACAATATCTGCGAATTCAACGTAATTTTCTCAAGCACATTTTACAGGCGTTTGATCAGTGATTCTTAGCAACGAGCGCGTAAAATAGTCCCAATAGGTTCCATTTGAGACGAGGGAAATACCATGTTGAAACCAAAACAAATCATGCATGGTCGCCGATGATAACTGACATCTTTCTATAGATAATTCTCTACAGAAGTTCTTCGTAAAGTTTACATTAAGCCAAGCAAACTCGTATTCAAAGCCTAACTATGCATGATGACCGGGTAATTTTCGGATTCTATGCGATTATTATCTAACAGTACTGAAATTGATGATATTGAGATTGTACGATGATCTTTCGCTGAGAAGGACATCCCAAGAGCATATTGAGAGAGTACCATATATATAAATGTTTCTACAACTTCTCGAGGTGAAAATGTGAGTTTGCGACTAGCTCAATAGTGTTCTTTTCTACTTCTCATTTTTAAACAGTTAATGTTGCAAGTGAAAGCGCAGTCTTCAGAAAAAGAGGTCAACACTAAACGAATTTTACGCCTCTTTCTTTCAGATTAGACCCTTTTCGGTATGATTTTGTTGCCGAGAAGAGCAAACGGAAAATCACGATCTTTTCCTTTGAAAAAAAAAAAACTGGCGAAAAACATGGTGGTGAATCCATACACATGCACGCACGCGTTAAATCATCAAAGATACCGTGAAATTGGCGGGTATCATTCATTAAAGGCTTGTATAATAGCTGTCATAAGCATTTTCGAAATCAAGACTTAGTTCAAAACGGAGATACATTTTTGACGAAAGATCTAAAAGATGAAACTATTTAATAATCAAGAAATTTAAAAAAAAGACCAAAAAAAAAAAAAAAAAAAAGACAAAAAAAAAAAAAAAATAAAGACACTTGACATCAAGGGTAAATGACTGGTGACACTATGATGACGCTCCGGTAGTAAACGCGCAATTCCAATCCAACCTGAAAAATTAATAATTCGAGCTTCTGACTTCTGTGTGCTAGTCAAATCATATACATGTAAAATTCTATTCAGAAATCCACTTGCAGAAGCTTAAAGTTTTAATTTCCAGGCTAGGATTGGAATTGCCTGTTACCGGGCGTTTTTACCGTATTCATCCTATTAAACGCCCCCGGGGTATTGCATTTTGCGAAAAGGGAGCGTTATTCATTGGAAGTCTAAATTGTAGTAAATCAGCCACTGCCAAAAACTTCTAATAGGATATAAAGATTATGGGTATACTTTCAGAGGGATCAGCTCTACTATTTTTGTCTCCCTTCTCAGTAGGGGTCATCTCTTAAAAGAAAGAATTTGCTCCTCTAGGAGCAAATTATTTCCTTTAAGAGGAGACACATTTCAAAGAACTACCTTAACAGAGAAGCAAACAGGAATTCATACAAGTTAATATCACATTATTTTCGGAAAAGACACAGGGGGGCGTTTATTAGAGCAGGGGCTTTTATTCGAATTAGTACGGTATGTTAAATACAAAACTACCTGAAAGAATCTAATATATCTAAGCGTTACTTAAATTGACACTCAAAATGATGATAAATATTTAAATTGAAATCCAGACAAAAATTACATTTAATTGTAAAACAATCACGAAAAGGTCGAATCGTTTACGACTGTGAATACAGATAAACCTATTTTATGTCAAATGAGAGTAATTTTATACAATTGAATTTAAAAATCACATTTAACATGCCACAAAACAATTAAATGATGTTTCATTATCATCTATTTCAATTCATAGAAGGGCACGTTAATATCATCGCATAGTAGTTGGGGCTAAATGTCTTCAATTATCAGCGTGACTATACATATATATTTACCAAATTTGGTTTCTTTTTTCATTCGTGAGCATGATGGGATACGGGGATCAGATGTCATGTGACAAGGTAGCGCCCTCTACATCATGAACAATGTTGGTTGAGGAAATTGTTATCAGCTACGGCAATAATGGCACACGTTGACTCTACAAAAATTAGCATGTTAAAAATTTCGGTTGCAATGAGATAGACAGACAGGTAAAAGTAAAATATAAACAAATAAATAAAATGGAAAATAAAAAAAAAAATAAAAAAAATAAGAAAGGGAAATGGACGTGAATTGAAACTGGAAGGGTTAATTCCCTTCGTTTTCAATGTCATTGCTTTGAAAATAAAAAAAAAAATAATAAAAAAAGAGTGAGGAAAAATGTAGAAAATATATGACTTAATGGCAGCCATATTTAAGTGAATGAGCACTCAGTTAGGGATTGCTACTCTTCCATTTTCTTTTTTTCTTCTTTCTCAATAGGCTTCATCTCTTTAAGAAGAGAATTTACTTCCTCGGGTCCTAGGGAGTAACTTCTGCCTTTTAAAAGAAAATCCCTTTGAGAAAGGGTTTTGTCATCATGCATATTGCAAGTCACAGTTGTTGTTTTCTGTGTACATTTGGCGGGAAACTATGAATATTTGTCTATGCACCTTAAATAATCTAAAAGGACTGCTTCAACTAGCTTAGCAAAACCTCCCTCCACTATCCTAACCTACAAAAGTGGACTACGTAAGAATATTTTTTCTCAATTATTAGTATTGTTATAAGTAGTAGTAGTTACAAATCCAGTTGTTTTTTTATTGTTTCATACTTATATAAAATGAAAAATTGAATATGACATTGTATTAAACAGTGGTTTGCACTTAACCACTTTTTTACCTCGTGGCATAATATATTTATATTATTTTGCGTCCGTAAGTTTGTATGCCTTTTTAAAGATTAAATCAAATTTTAAAGAACTAGTTATACAGGGAATATATCAAATATTAAGAATCTTGATAATTAGGATTAACCTTTATTCAAAAACTCCCCTGGGTTGATATAAAAAGAGAATTTTCGACGATTAGGCAAATAATTTAATTTTAATTGATCTACATCTGCGCTAACATCTTATAATATAGGAACTTTTTCCACCAGTAAAATGTACGCCCACTGACAAACATGAATAATGCGGAATAATGTGTCCAAATCACCACTTATTTACTTTACATTTCTTGCTTACATTAGAGACGGCGTACATTAGTGTGAGCATAGCCGAACACGCCTTTTCTTCATAATGAGGCCAGACGCTCCGCCTAGTTGTATTCATGCGCAGCGCTACTTGAAATAGAAGACGAATCATAGCGTCGGACTTCAAGTTCGATCAAAGAAATAGCAACAATTAAGAATTTATTGAGTGTAGACGCAAGAAAATGATTTTTGGCATATGCGAACAAGAAAGACTTACTTCAGGCTGCACTTTCGTGCAGCCTGATCTAAGTTTTCCCTGTTCGTATCAATAATTTATTGATTATGAAGAACAGCAAAAATCAAAGGCACTCTTCAGCTTTCGTAGATATGGAGGCTGATTTTAGTCTTCGCCGTTCGCGCGTGCCGTAATGTACAGTTCTTCAAGGCACGGCTCCACCGATTCCTATATTACAGTTTAATTAAATCTTAGTTGATAAACTTTGCCCAAAAATTATGTTTACACTACTGTATCCTTTGGTTTAAAAAGAAATTAGTCATTGCAAGATTTTCTTTTAATCTATGCTTCTATTGCCTACTTGTTAGAATATCAAAAGGCAACATATTGTTTTCAGATTTTTTTTTTTCAAAAAACGATAACCTGTCGAGTGTTTAAACGATGACACTAGAAGAAAAGTCTTTATCAACGCATTTACAATTGAAATAACACTGAATCATTCTAAAGGTATCACTAAAATAAATTTAATAAGAAATTGAAACAATTGAGAGAAAAAATAAAGGGGAATACAACAGAAACTACTAACAATAAAATAATAACAATGAAAAATAAATTTATAATAATTATTAACGAAAAGCATGTAGCATATTGAGGGCAAAAGTACGAGCATTTCATTTGCCCACAAAAAGGAAAAAGGTAACCTAACTTCTATTAAGTAATCTTTATCTAAAACTTGATAAAGGTCAGTTATCAGTAGAATTTCTTCCCGAAATTTGCCATGTAAATTCTATCATTAAATCCTCTTTTACCTAAGATGTAAAAGAGAAAATAAAGAAAGAAAAAGGAAAAAATTGTCACAATAAAGAATACTTGGATCAGAGGCCAAATCAGTTGCTAAAATTGATGCATTAATCACGTGGTCTGCCACTGTCACTTTCAGCCAGAAGTTTTTGTTCTTTTCTATTGACAAGCAACAAACATTAGGGGTAAAATAATCCCTTAGTCATATTGACGTTCTTTCTGTCGTCTCGTGATTTTTCGATAAATTCCATCTAAAATATTTGCCATTAATCACGAAACATGCGGCCAATGTCAACTACAAGTGGACGCTGAAGTGTGGCGAAATATGCCAAAATGTGTCATATTTGTTTTAAACAGTTACCACGGAAAAATTCAGACCTTAATTAAATAAAGCGAAAAACTATTTTCCCGTTGGTTTCTGTAACCCTGTAACTATGATGCGAATACGCGCGACTCTGACCTAAATGGTGTCTTTATTACTTAGTTTATTTTTATTTATTTTATACATAAACTATTATAATTATGTTTTACTTTACATCGTATTTGATTGCTCTGTTACCCAGTTATGTATTGTTGTTTAGTTGTCTTTTCAGGGAGTATTTGAAATTTTCATTTCCACACTGACAGTAATCACTGTTTTTATATTATCGTAAAGATCAAAATTTCGCTTCTTGTCAATTTCCACATATATCTTTTCAGATATATGCGCATGTTATAAAATGTTGATTTATGTATCTTTATATACCATAACTGAGAACATTATTTTATGACAAGAAAAGGGCCTTTTTCATGCAAATTGCTATCATTAATAACGTCTGTGCGTATGCTCTTTAGTAGAACTGTGAAACAAATTTAATACTGGATAAAAACCCTGTAAGAAAAGTCAGTGAAATAAAGCGTATTTCTGATCTAACAATTAGTTCAGTCTGTCAAAAGTTATAATATTTAACCATCCAATCAGCGCGTCGCCTGTGACCCATTGAAGAATAGAGAAGATATCGATAGTCTTTCTTGCACACAGGGGTCATACTTTGACGGGTCACTTCTTACAAATCTAACACTTTTTCTGTCATAAGTCTGTTACGATTCGATTGTTCCTTTGGTGAACGGGATAACGTTAAATTTTTCATTTTATTTTTTGCAAGATTTCTTATCCTTATTTAACAGAAACAAAAACTGTATAATTTTTCGCTACTGAATAATTATAGTATCCAGCATCGCAGACATGTAATTTAAAACAAATTAAGTGAAAAGGATGAATGTTCAGTGTGGAAGACGGACCTATTAAACAAACTTCAGAACTAAGACACTGTTGTTTACAAAAAAGTGCTTACCTGAACGACAGTATGAAGCCTGTTATGCCTATACCAAAAAGGGCAAACGGATTTTCTATAGAATCTTTAATGCGAAAGGAGCCGGATAACAGAGCAACATCGTCTCCTGCGTCCTCGGGAGATGAGAGTGATCACACGGATGACTCTCCCGGGCAGATCCCTGCCCTGGAGGACAGGATAAGACTTTCACCGACGTCACGACTACCTCCACTGCATCCAGCCTTACCAGCTCACGTAAAACATTTATTGCTCAGGGACACAAACGGGGCTTCGCCGTCGGATGTTCTCGCCCTCAGGTCGCAGGCCTGGGCATTTTCTAATGCTCAGATGGGCATGTTTCCTCATCTAAACAGCAGTGTTCACTCACAGATGCCCAATGGGCTAGGAATTCCGGGTGTCGGCGTACACCCAAGCATTTACAACAGCGGTAGAGATCCTATGTCAATGTACCCATGGTTGATGTCCCGACAGGCAGCAGGCTACTTTGGCATGCCTTACCATGGTAAGTTCTTAATAAATTCAGACCTTCAATACCTTAGTGGTTGGACAGACATGTCTGAGCGAAAAGTGCAGACACAGACCAGATTGCACACAGAGTCTGATCTGGATTTACGCTGTTTGCGATTCAGCAAGATTTATGTTACACCACCTGACAAGTGGCATATATAGAACTTGCCCCCATGCATCTGATCATAGGGTTTTAGAATGTGGTATATACTAGTAAAAGCATGATAATATAATGATAATTTTAATATATATATATATATATATATATATATATATATATATATATATATATATATATATATATATATATATATATATATATATATATATATATATATATATATATGCATCGCCATCTTTTTTCAGCCAATTTTTCAAAGGGACAAAACATTTGACTTCGCGTTTGCTTCCCTGACGACGAAAACTGCCAGTAACAGTATGCATCATGCTTGTCATGACATACTTTCATTGCAAAGAAGCTCCACTAGATGGTACGACTGTTAAAACAAAATCTCTCTGCCAATATTAAATAAAATAAAATAAAAAATAAATAACTAAAACTGAAAGTTTGCATGTACCCTTGGACAGAAGCTGTGGTTCGTATTATTACTATGTGGATCTTTTTTATGTGCAAAAAAACCCACACAAAACACACACACACACACACACACACACACACACACAAAAAAAAAAACATGTAAAAATAAAAATGAAAAATAATAAAATTAATTAAATAATAATAATAATAATAATAATAATAATAATGATAAAATAAAGAAAAGAAAATAACCCGAACGAGAAATAAAAGCAATGTATCTTTACATTAAAAATGCCTTAAAAAAGCGAAAAATTCAGCATCTTTTTTTTTTCTTAGACCAATTTGGTATAAATTTCATTATGCTTTAAGCACTAGCTCTGTGTTAGATAAATGTTGCAGGTACACCAGGACCTGTGTAAGCATTTGTTCGTATATATTTTTACTGGCATGAGTAAATTAACACAACGCTACAAACACATTAACTGATTAATTACTGAATGTAACTTCTAGCTGGAAAAAGATTTTTTACATACACAGTAAAGAAGTAATTAAAAGTTTGTAGCGTTGTGTTTATTATTTATTTATTATAATATAAAATGACAATGATAAGTATGATATTAACCTTAGCAGATTTCAGCGCAAGATTTTATTTTTGATATAAAGATAGATATCCATATATGTTGGTTAATTATGCAGTCATTCACCAAAAGTATCGGCAACTTTTGCCCGTTTTTTTTATTTTATTTATGTTTTTATTTTTTCGCATGATATAGCTGAGACAGCAGAAATATGTTGAAATGTTCCAAACGCAGGATAGCAATCCGAATTTAGCATTTATTTAGTTTGTAGCGTTGTCTTTATCCAAGCCTTCAAAGTAACCAAATCTCATGCGACAGTCTAGGGATAAAGAAAAAATGAAGAAGCTATGAAGAGGCATGGAACTTTTGGCATTGGGATTATCCAACTGTTATTGGCCTAAAGAACCACAAAGCACATGAAAGGGCTGCTGTGATTTCAGTAGGGGGCCATTTATAGCTAAAAATCAGTCAGTCAGTCATTATTCTTTTTATTGTATATAAGGATCTAATCTTATTTATCGAGTTGGTGTATATTGAAGGCGATAACTATGCATTCTAAACTTCTTTTTTTCAAAGGTAAAATAAAACAATGGACAAAACCTAACAGAAACTGTGATTCAGTTCATCTGTTCGGACTAATATTGTACTGTAGCTCAAATTAGCTCACGAATTTTGACGAGTTGAAAAATGTCTTATAGGCAGCAAGCTTATGGATTAAAAATTAATTTCGAAAAAGTCTATCCGTAACGCTATTTTGGCGACCGTGAAACTCATGTATGTGCTAGAAAACTGATTTCATTCATGTCATTCTACGTCAGGATTGTCTATGCAGACTTATGCCCCTTTTTCATTAAATGAAATTAATCTTGTCCATAAAATAGCTAGGATAATGATTCTGGTATACAGTAGAAGTGTAAATGACCTGATTAACTTTTGAACTGATTTCGTAAATATTTGACCGAGTTATGTCCCCTTTCAAACACGCATCTGTCAACCGAAAGCAGCGATGCATATTGGGCCATGACCTATATTTCACGGTTATTTTAACGTAGGAAAAATACTCACCTGTTGCATTTTGCTCAGTTTCTCAGTAACCGCAAGAACTACAGTCTTCAAACTTGCTCCATAGCTACGTCTTGGGTTGATCTACTGAAAGCAGAGATGCATATTGGGCATGACCTATATTTCACGGTTGACTAAACATGGAAAACAGACTCACCTGTTGCGTTTAGAACTAAGTAACCACAAGGACCAGAGTCTTAAAACTTGCCCCTTAGATACATCCGGGGAATATCTACTGAACGCAACGATGCATTTCGAGCCATGTGCTAAATTATGCCGTTGATTGAACATGGAAAAATATTTACCTGTTGTATTTAGCTCCGTTCCAAGTAACCACAAGGGCTAGAGTCTTCACTTGAACTTGCTCCATGGATTCGTCGTAGGAAGATCAACTGACAGCGACGATGCATTCTGAGCCATGACCGATATTACACGGTTGATTGAACATAAAAATACTCACCTGTTACGTTTAGCTCAAAGGGACTGCAAGGTCTGGAGTCTTCATACTTGCTCCATAGATACGTCTGGGGACGGTCAAATGGTAGCAGATATCGGGAAGTGACCTGTTATTTACGGTCAAGTGAGTTTGCCTCATGTCGCGAAGACCACTTGATGTAGGAACATGATTGCTTGGGATAATGACTCATTACGACCTAAACCTAAACCTAACAGTAGGTCACTGCGACCTACATTTCACGGTCTAGTGATTTTGCCTTATATCTTGAAGACTGTATGATGTACGAACATGATTGCTTGGGATGTTGACTCAGTATGATCAGATGTTTGACCTCAGGCTACCAGTAGGTCACAGTGACCTTTATTTCATGGTCCAGTGAATTTGCCTTATACCTTGAAGGCTGTTTGATGTACGAAAATTATTGCTTGGGATAATGACACAGTATGGTCCAAAGTTTGACCTCCAACAAGGAGTAGGTCACATTGGCCAATACTTGATGATCCAGTGGTTTTGCCTAATGTCTTGAAGACTATTTGAAGTACAAACATGATTGCTTGGATATATAATGACTCAGTATGACCGTATGTTTGACCTAAAACTTACAGTAGGTTACAGTGGCCTTTATTTCATGGTCTTGTGACTTTGCCTTAGACCTGGAAGACTAGTTGATGTACGAACCTGATTGCTTCCGACAATGACTCAGTATACCCAGATACTTGAACTCAATCTAACCGTAGGCCACAGCGGCCTTTATTTCATGAAGCAGTGATTTTACTTAACATTTTGAAGACTTTTTGATGTACGAGCATGATTGCTTGGAATAAGGACACAGTATAACCTCAAGTCTTACCTCAAACTAACAGTATGTCACATTGACCATAATTTCATGGTTCAGTGATTTTGCCTTATATCATGAGAACATTTGATGCACAAACATCAGTGCTTGGAAGAATGACTCAGTATGACTGGATGCCTGACCTAAAACTAACAGTAGGTCACAGTGACCCATAATTCATGGTCTTATGATTTTGCCTTATAACTAGAAGACTATTTGATGTATGGATATGATTTCCTCTGATAATAACTCAGTATATCCAGATCTTTGACCTCAAACTAACAGTAGCTCATAGTGACCTTTTTTATGGTCCAGTGGTTTTTCCTAATATCTTGAAGACTGTTCGGTGTTTTTAAATGATAGCTTGGGAAAATGACCCAGTTTGACCGAATGTTTTAATCTCAAATTAAGAGTAGAACACATTGACCTATATTTCATGGTCCAGTGATTTTGCATTATACCTTGAAGTCTATTTGATGTACGAACATAATTCGACTGATAATAACTGAATCTGACCGAAATTTTGACCTCAAACAAACAGTAGGTCACAGTGGCCTATATTTTATGGTCCAGCGGTTTTGCCTTATTTCTTGAAGACTATGAGATGCACGAATATGATTCATTGCGGTAATGACTCAGTATGATCGAATGATTGACCTCAAACTAACAGTAGGTCACAGTGACCTATATTCAAGCCTCACCAATGGCCCCGATAATAGCAGGTGACGAAAGCCAGAGAAAACATACTAGAACACATTGACCTTTGTTTCATGGTCCAGTGATTTTGCATTATACCTTGAAGTCTATTTGATGTTCGAACATGATTGCTTTTGATATTGACTCAATCTGACAGGAAGTTTTACCTCAAACAAACAGTAGGTCACAGTGGCCTATATTTTATGGTTCATCGGTTTTGCCTTTTTTCTTGAAGATTATAAGATGCACGAATATGATTCCTTGTGATAATGTCTCAGTATGACCGAATAATTGACCGCAAACTAACAGTAAGTGACAGTGCCCTATATTCAACCTTCATCAATGACCCTGATAATATAAGGTGACGAAAGACAGAGAAAAGCATACTGTAATTCCTGAATTTTAATAAACAGTCGATACAAAGACTGATTAGTATCAAAACGGGTCCACATGTTTAAAAAGCGATCATCTAGAATAAGAGTCTGTGCCAATAAAAAAACTGCGATTTCTCAGGCTATATCCTCAGATCTCAAAGGAAAAAAATAAGAAAAAGAATTTTGCACTATGGATAATGTACGGGTGGACCTATTACGGAAGCCACATGGCACAACACCAGCTGGAGTGAAGTCAAACTAAAATCTTAAACAGTTCCTTCAAGAGCAGAGAACAAATTTAGAAGAATGAAAATGGGTCATACTTCGAAGTTTCGGCTATTTGAAGTCGATTTGATGTAAGAACATGATTGCTTAGGACAAAGACTCAGATCCTAAGTTTCACCTCAAAGTAACAATAGGCCATAGTGACATATTTCATGGTTCAGTGATTTTACTTCATATCTAAATGACTCAGTATGACCCAAAGTTTGACCCTATTTTAACAGAATGTCATATGAACCTATATTTCACGGTCCAGTAATTGTGTGTTATTTGATGGACACACATGATAATAACTCCGTATGACCAGATATTTGACCTCAAACTAACAGTAGGTCACAGTGACCTATATTTCATGGTCAAGTGATTTTGCCTTATACCTTGAAGACTGTTTGATGTTGTTCATGATAGCTTGGGAAAATGACTTAGTATAAATCAAAGTTTGTCCTCAAAATAACAGTGGGACACATTGACATATATTTCATGGTCTAGTGATTTTGCCTTATATCTTGAACACTGTTTGATGTACGAACATGATTGCTTGGGATAATGACTTAGTATGACCCAAATTTTGTCTTTAGACAAACAGTAGGTCACAATGACCTGTATTTCATGGTCCAGTGATTTTGCCTTATTTCTTGAAGACTATAAGGTGCACGAGTACGATTACATGCGATAAAGACTCAGCATGACCGAATGTTTGAACTCAAACTAATAGTAGGTCTCAATGTCCTTTATTTCATGGTTCAGTGATTTTGCCTCATATTTCTCACACTATTTCATGGATTAATCTGTTACTTCGGTTAATGGTTTGGGCTAACACTGTGAGTGGCCTCATACATGCGCTTTTTTCACTGTTCATTGATGTTGCCATATCTGTGGCAATATTTCACAGGTTTGAATTATTATTAGGGAAACTGTTTATTCTGACACTGCAGTTGATCGCATTTCACTTGGCCGGTATGTCAACTTGCGTTTTCCAAGGTCAATCTTCCGCAGAGTCGTGCTTTATTGTCTTCTGACATTTGCAATACTTTACATTCATAAGGTTCTAGCCATAATTCAATAGACGATTAGAACTTTCAAGCGAGATGACATTATCATATTGGCCCAGCCGCAGAAGGGTCATAATTGGATAGATGGCTTGAGATTTTACGTCCTTTTCAAGTTTTCAGTCATATCAGGACGTTAGGAGGGTGATAATGAAAGGCTGTGTGCAATGGAACCTCGTTTACGTTTGAAAAGATTTCCGCCTCCAGCGGGAATGGAACCTGAGACTGCTAGATTAGCAGGGTACCCATTGAAAATAAAGTCTTTATTATTATTATTGTTATTATTATTATTATTATTATTAACCAACAAAGCTACCGGGGCTACCACTCAGTAGAGCCAAATTTAATACAAGTACCTCCTAATTAATCATTTGTTAACCGATGTTATACGTTTCTTTGAAAGACAAACATCAGCTAAATACATTTCAACTTTTTCAGCTAACATGTTACCGTGTTAAAAACTTCTCTGATATTGACAGTTCCCGGTGTTTTTTTCGTTGATGTCTGTCACCTTAACCCACTCTGAAAGCGAATGGAGTAAAGCTAATTTCCAGTGTTAATTTCAGCCGTGTCGTGTCAAAACCTGCCATAATGCAGATGCGAATGCATATAATACCCAAACTAGACTGAGAACATGCAAACACGTACTGATAAAATCACTGCGGGTTCTGCCGCGCACTTTTATTCAAGCGAGCTACAGTTTTACTTCGCATGTACGCGGATGATTGCCGGATCGTCATTGAGGCATATTTTTTCAAGACGAGACTCATTTGTTTTAAACTGTTGCTAAGGATGATGTTGTTTTGACATCTAGTCAGGTTCTAACAAGGTAGATGACAGACCTGTCAGTCAGACTGTACCGGCTTTTAGCTCTCACAGAAACACTGACGCCATCTTGGTCTCATTGCTTGCTGAGAACATTCTTCCCTTGGAAATGAACAATAGCCGTGTCGTGGAATAGGCGCTTGAAAGCCTTTGCAAAGATTCAGATTGACATGTCCATCTGCACAGGCTTCAGTTCCTGGTCTTAGCGTACTTTTTACTTTTATCAGACGACTGGACTTTTATTGTTTTAGTTTTTCGGGATCCATAGATCGTCGATGCGACAGTGCATGATCATATCAGTTTGCGCAAACGAGTTGGAATAGCCACTGTTCGCTCTTGGTATTCCAAACCCTTTCGCTAGTATCACAATAATTCACTGGCGTAAAAGTTCACTGTGTTTATTCCTCAAATATTATATGTATAACTGAAATATTCTTAATTTAAAAAAAAAAAAAAAAACAAAAAAAAAAAAAAAAAACATTCGGTTAAACAGAAGCCCCGGAGTAGTGGAAGACTGGAATATGGGTATACTCACTGCACTTTAAAGTGCAATATAGAGCACTAAGTAGATGCTTATATCAGCCAAGTCACACTGAAAATTCAGGTATCCCATTCAAAAAGGGGAATTGATTTCATATTGTGATAGGGATATGATTATTGCATTCTCCCATTCTTTCATCGCCATCTGTTAATGTTATCTTAGTAAGTTCATCTAAGTTTCATGTCATTCACTGGCTTCAAAACATTCAGATACATGTTGCTGCTGATAAGCAGACCATTGAAAGCAATATTAAGAAGGGAAAATGAGGCTCCAATAACTTGCAATTGGTTAAGTTTTGTCCCCTGCCTCTAATTCATTGCCATTTGTTATTGATACCGTATTCCAATTTTTATTTGGGGAGGGGGGGGGGGAGGGGGCTGGGGATGGTCGAACTATGATGCTGGTTATAACTTCCAGTGCCGGTGCGTCCTACTTATTTGGATAAAGTAGGGCAAGGGCCTACTGTGCTTGCAGTAGGTGCGGGTGGGGGTTAATTGGATATTTTTTTCTCTCGTTTCTTTCTCCCCCTCTCTGGGAGACGGCCCGATATAGACTGAAGTACTTCTCAAATGGCCGTTAAACCCAAAACAACCAACCAACCAAATTTTATTTGATTCCATTGCATACTTTCGGAAACTGTCTCAGACAAACATCCGAATTACCGAAAGTATTCCGTAATTACTGGTGATAGTATCATAACCGCACAGCCACCGATTACCCTATATTTCATGTGACCCAAAGATATACTCTGTACAGACATACTACGGAAAAAGTAGAGGAAAGGAGATTTTAAGCTCCATTTGATATACAGGTTATGGTTGATATACTCTGCACATCTTCTTATAGTCCTTTATCAATATAAGAAGTTTCATGTGAGTCTCGTGAATACTTGCAGAGATGTTCTCCGAAGAAAAGTGTGACGGACGGGCATCTGAAAAATGGGTGCCAAATAGTGAAGGTATCCTCGCCACCTTTTTAGTCAGTCTATCTACTGTCGGCCGTAATAAGCTTCCCCTTACTTGATCATAGTGCAAATCGTACAGTTTTGGTCTTTTCGGACCACTGGACCCAGTCCGACTAAATTCAAAAAGTTTAAAATACATGATCGAGTCAATCACGGTTATTCAGTGTCGAGTGCAGTAACATTTTACATCGGGCAATCAAGATAAAGGCAGCGGTCACATAGCTTGCGAACTTCAGAACAACTTGCAATAAATACAACCAACAGAAATTTTACATAATTTATAGAAGTTTCTTAGCGTCCTACCAACACACACAAAGTCGATGACCTCATCTTTATACTTACAAGAGACTCGCAGAGTGGTCTGAAAGAAAGTCAAATGTTTAATGGGTAAAAACAGGTAGCAAATAAACAGTTTATTTGCTACCTGGTAAACATACAACTGTAAACATGACATTTTTATGTGCGCAGATCTACGAGGACATCCTGTTATAACTTCCACTTGCTCAGATACTCTTTAGTCTGAGATACAGAAAGACCGGAGTATATCAGCTTTGATGTCGATGTGGGTGAATGTGCCCTGTTTATCTATCTTTTTATCATTATATACCGTCTTCTTATAGCCAACTTTGTCCCCCTGTCATGGAGACACGACTTAATGTATTCTGAAAGAATTGTAGTTTGAAAGAATGTCTGCACTAAAACTCATACCTGCATCGACATCGCCAGTTCGCCCCAAAGTTATAGTAAAAGTAATACATTAAAAATTGTTAGCTCCTTTACACCAGTGGAAGCTTTATAACAACCAAGCGCCCTGTTACCACTGTTTTTATGACGGTCCTCAACTTTTATCATTATAGGGATCAAACATGGTTTTTCATGCATTAACGTTAGCCAGGTCCCGAGGGAGATGTTGGAAACCGAGGCCGAAGGCCGAGGTTTTCAACATCTCCCGAGGGACCTGGCAAATGTTAATGCATTGGAAACAAATGTTTGATCGCTGTTATTGCATAATTCAACGAATTATTCGTTAAAATTTGAGAAAAAAACTTGGCACTCTATTTTGTCACCGTTTAACAGCCAACGCGCTGGTGCATCTGTTTACTAATATTCGTCTTCCGGGCCCGAGAGCATTCAGTTTATTCAAAATGGCTGCCATCATCCTATTCAACCTCATTTCGGAAAAGTATCCAAGATGGTCGTTGTAGTTGATGCAAAATAGATGGTATATTAATCAACAAAAAGCAGATACCTTGAGCAATAATTTCCATGCAGAACAAGCCTGATCCATTCATATACCATCCTGCAGTTCTTGATTACTGAAAGCTTAGGATGCGTGTTTTCTTTAACACTTATTTACTCTCCATTTGTCATCGTAAGAACGAAGACAACATGGCTTTGAAATCCGTGTCGGTACTTTATGACGTAATAAGAATATAAAGCATGATGACATAAGAAAACACAGGTAGCACGCGACCAATTATTGTAAATTAACCGAAAAGGGAGAGGCAAGAGTGCATTGCGGTTTTTAGTGGCCCGGCACAAGCATAATGAAAGTTCTGTCATCGTGCATCAACAGCGCGAGAAAACCTTTGTTGAAACACGGCTTTTCGCCTGTTGATGCACTGCTGTTAATATCTCTCGGCACTGCTTTTTATGCAATAACATGCAATGAGCCATCACAAAAGTGCAGCGAAACATGCCAAGAATTCTCACCATGCTAACAAATGAAGAATAAATTGATACAATGTATTTCTTTTCATTTAAAACAAGTAACCCTTATGATTATTAACTACTGCTTTTCTTTCTCTCTGCTGTTTGATTTTTCTGTGATCTAGAATGAAGAACACTTGAAAGTGATTTCACTAGAAACTGATATGCCATTTCACACCTTTTTCACCCGTTTAAGTGTCCTTTGATCTTCACCGCTAATTACTGGTGTGAAGTTTGGCCTTTTTACCTGCAAGACTATTTGTAAACGGTTGATTCAGCAGGGAGCTGTTTTTTCGATTCCTCCATAAACTATGATAATCTCTGGATAAAACAATAAAATCTTATCTTTCATAGTAGTGGTTGGACGTCTTACTCCATTTAGTTTGCTAGACTCATGGACCGTGTCTACCCCGCAACAAGGGACCCCTGTTTCCGGAAGAGCATGGCCTGCACTAGCGGTTGCAATAAATGTTCATTCTCTTCTACTTCGTATATGCAAATAATACCATATTATGCTAAAACGGAATATGTCGACATTGTATTTAATACAAGGAACACCCTTTATTTCTGGTAACTGTTAGACACCTGTAGACTTAGATTTGAAAACTTTGATCTTTTAACAAATTTGCATGAACTTCACCAGGCCAGATTATGAATTTTTTTTGAGTAGCCCCAACGTTAAAACTGGCGTTGACGCTGCGGACGCTGTCGAATTTGCCGGCGCAGTTTTAATGATCGAGAAGGCATATAACTATTTAAGTCTGTTATACAGTCAGAAAAGAGTACGATTTACCTTAAAGAGGCATGACAATATGTTCATTCTCAGCTGCATGTGTGTGGCAGGTTTTGGCTGCCGGACATGGCCTTACATGTTTGACAAGTGCCCTCATCTTTACAGCCCAAATTGCTCTTAAATCTTTGAACAAATCATCTCTCTCTCTTTATTCTTTATTTCAATGCTCTTTGCTGCTGTTATGATCTCCTATAATTGAGGTACAAGTGTTTGTTTCTTCTAAAATGACAGGAAAGTCGAAGACCAAATACTAAATCTGAAAATGATACTACAGTAGTGTAAGCCCCAATAATTGGCAATTGAAAGAATGGGAGATTTAGCCCAATAATCAAAGTGCAAATATTTCTTCAGGTTTCACTAAAGATTTAAGCAAATTAATTAGCTACTTAAAACCTTGTCAGTTTTCTTAAAACTTTTCATATGTATAGTGATATCGTTGTAAAATAGTGATATCCTTCAAGCAAAAGCTTCGATACTTGATTTTCATGAACAGTTAACTTGTTGATGTACCAGTGGCACAAAACTAGTCTTTATGCTGAAAACTTACATGACCTGGTCCAAAAATAAAATTTTGTTTGTTTGCAATTGCCTACCCACCCACTCAGAGCCTCCCTACCCCATTTTTTTGGCCATTCGGGGCAGCATACATATGTTTTTTTGGAAATGGGAAATTTCATGTGATCAACGTAAATAATAAGACGAACAGGCCTGAGCAAACAGTGCAGATCCAGATCAGACTGATCTGGGTCTACACTGATTGGCTTTCCACTAGCACATCATGGGTACTCAATTTGTGGGTAAGTTAGGTATGTTCATCTTGTAGGATGCTGTTATCTTCGCATGTAATATGAGTAATTACATGCTATGTAGTATTTGAGCTGCTTTTACGTTTTGCAGGAATAAAAAAAACAGAAAGACAGCCGACCTACCTACCCAAAGAAATTATCCTTGGTCGACAACTGCAAGCAAAATATTTTTTATGCCTGGCCCTGTTGTAATTTCAATTTCAGCCATTCCAGCATTTTCGAAGAGCGGCTAACATTTGGATAAACCTGCTTTTAATCTGTTTGTATCATTATTGTAAATGTTGCATTCAGTTTTAAAATGCATAGGTAAACAAAAGGCAGCATCTTTGCATTTTCTTTGAGCGTTGCGTTTGCTGAAAAATAATCAAATCTTGGATACTCAACTTTCTCACGGTTTCTTAAACATTTATAATAAATTTAGACATCCAGGCCGATTTTAAGACCTTGTTTATGAGACAAGATTGTAATTTATTAACATCACTCTTTGTTGCGCGGCCGGCAAATGACCACTGGTCAGCCAGTAAATAACACAGTCATTGCTAACATGCGGTCATCCTTTGCGGCGGTCATCTATTACGGCCCTAACTGGACAGTAGAAACACATTAGGGCACCCGAATTGTGAGATATGAACCTGACCCTATGTATTCCAAACTGACCACTGGGCAATCTCTTTGCATAAAGCTTTTATTCTAGGTGCGACAACAATGATATTGATGCGTGCTTTAACAACTTTATATTCAATTTTGTTGTTAATTGTTGCCAATTTATAAAAGATCATGATTTCCCGGTGAGGATTGTAGTCTCAGTTCAAAGATGTGGATAAATAAAAGTGACAGGGATCTTTAAAGTATTAGGGCTATTACGGGCCTTGTTTTGAGCCCCACTGTGTAAGGCTATCATTAAGAGGCCATTAAGTATCATCACGATATTTGTCAACTTTGGTATTAGTGTCCAGTGGTGTAATTAGCCCGAGATGGCCATACTCTTGGTCAGCATGAGACAAACTGAAGTGTGAGAATTTACACCTCAAATTGCTTAGAGATTCGAAGTATTTGGACAGATACGTCTGATCAAACAGTGCTGGCCCAGATCAGACTGCTCCGCAAGGAGCAGTTTGATCAGGGTCTACACTGTTTGCAATTCTATCTGCATCTTTTGCAATTTTGCAATTGCATTACTGCATTGTAAAGCCAAACTGTTCCATAATTAGGACAAATGCATTAATTCTTCTAGTTGTACCAATTTTTAGAATTTTTGCGGCATAATACATTAGAATAAATAGTTTACTCAGCAACCGGGATTATACCGTAACGTCGCTTTTGAAACAGAGGAATGTCTTTTTAGTCCGGTCAAAACAAATGACGGATTCTTTTAGGGTCTCCCGCTAGGGGCGAGATGCTGTTGGAACCTAAACGGCGCTTCACTGAACAGAACCCATTCACAAACGATGGTCGCCACGAGGTTCAGCGGAACGAATCCATGCATGCACCTCCTAGCACCTACTAGCAGTCCTTCCTTTCATAATCACTCTCCCAGGGTCCTTATATGATTGACGGGGTAGTCGGATGGTGCTGTGTGTAACTTCCAGTCCTACTGATTAGGAACGTTGTAGGGCAAGGGCTTACTGTGCTTGCAGTATGTGCGGGTGGGGGGTGTTTGGACATAGTTTTCTCTCGTCTGTCATCTCTCCTCTTTCTCCCTCTCTGGGAGACTGCCCGATATAGACTGAAATACTGTCTCAATAGACCGTTAAACCCAAAACAATCAAGCAATCGATCCTTATAAGATTGAAATCCTGTTGTGAAAAAGACGTGGAACCGCGAAATCATTCCATCGATCCATCTTTTCGGGTTTTAGTTCATAAAAGTAGGCCTATAATTTTACGAGTGCCACAATATTATTAATACCCCCTTCTCGTATTGAACGAGTTGTTTTGTGAGAAATCCACCAGTTTGTCTTTTACAAAGCTGAAATTTTTGTACCAATAAGTTAACAAACGTGAGTGGCATAGCAGGGGCGTAACTAGAGGTAATTTCATTATACGCACAACCATGTTTTATTCTCTACTTCTTGAAGAGAAAGCTAGTATTTCAGCCACTTTGGCAATTGGTTTTGAAATCTGGTCTAATTTATAAATTTTCAGCAAGCAAATATGCAGGTGCGTTTTGAAATTTTGTCAATTTTGACAAAATTTCAATACGCACCTGCGTATTTGCCGTATAGGTAGCTACGCCCTTGAATAGCACCGATATAGTTTGGCTTTCCGTTTGCAGAACTTCGAGTTTTTCACGTCTAGCTGGGAATAGTCGTGTGTCAATGGCACCTATTTGAAGAACAGGCAAACAATGTTGTATAAAGCATACACCCAGACGAAGCAACGTGTCCTCTAGTCTTGGACTAAAAAACGGGCTGCTTTATAAGTTAACATCAAATTAAACCGCCCTTCCAAGAAAACGCAAACGCAAACTTTAGCACGAAGCAACGTCTATACTGATGAGAGGGTATAAAATAGTTATACCATGGTTGACCACCTGTATGGGAGATACACGCTAAAGCTCGTAGATTATCTAAACGTACAGGCGGACAAACCATGGTATAACTATTACATGTGGTCCCTTGGCGAACTGAGATATGTCTCTAAGTGGAACCACTTCATCATACGATATCAGTGTATCTTAATTCCCTATATTAGCGTGATATTGGTTAAATGCCTGACCAAACAGACGTCTTAATTTCAAATTAGGGACATTTCTGTTCATAGCGCTGAATGAGAGACAAAAAGATAGGTGACACGATTATGACGGAAACATTTCATATTACGTTATCTTAATAGACCGACATACAAAACAAGTAATTGCTCCGGGTGGATTGTCATGCAGTAAAACTGGGAATGGAACAAATGCCTTTCTATGACAGAAGGTCAAACAGTTAATAGAACGAGGGATACCGTACATTGTACTAATATATTTTCATATCGTTGAATCAGCGTTGATTCAATGTCGATTCAACGTTGTGTGTCTGCAGAGATTGCACCAAGCATTGCACTACCGGTATTATTTTTGCAGAAAGTACACATTTACCTCAGTACAACTAGCCTATTTTTCCTTCAGAATGTCTATACCTTCAAATTAGAAGTATTCAGTTTGGTCGCCAAACCATGTCTTTGTCGTAGCCTTGAGTTCATCTTATCATGAAAGTCTATAGGGTAAAGTCGCGTAAATTCGGACAGCGGGTAAATTCAGACAATGATATTGTTTCCTTTATATGTCAGTTGTTTGATATTAAAACGAAATTAACTGGGCAAACGGTGAAAATCCTGATGAGACGGCTCATTATGAGCTGTCTTATCTGGATTTTCACTGTTTGCAGTGGTATGTCCGAATTCGCCCGCTGTCCGAAAGTTACCCGACTCTACCCTATACAATGAAGCGCTGTTTAGAGTCAAACAGAATGCCATTTCTTACCCGCGATCCCGTGATCCTAAATCCGAAGCACTAACCACTCGGGCGCGAAGACGCTGCTGTTTGATGAGGGTCTAGGATGTTTGCCTGTTTCCTTTCGATCTATAATACATAGGATGTTCGATCTATAATACATTTCCCTAAAATATATATATATTAAGGCGTATAAGTACAATTTCATATTTTTCAGACGTTTCTGCAGAGGGAGACAGTTTTAACTTTTGTGACTTCCTGTTTGCTTCTGTGGGCATCAAAGCCATCGACACTTAAAGAAAAAGATATGCAAACTTTTTTTCCTAAGGGACTGAAACCATTGTGATGGGAGGCAAAATGAAAAATAGCAGACAAGGGCGTAGCTACCTATACGCAAATACGCAGGTGCGTATTGAAATTTTGTCAAATTGACAAAATTTCAACACACACCTGCGTATTTTCATGCTGAAATGTTGTTAATTGGGCATAATTTTAATACTAACTGCCAACAGACACGAAAATTTGAAATATCTCAGCGGTTTAATACACTATTATTGCCCTCAACGAGTATAAAACATGAATGTGCGTACTGTTTAATTGCCCCTCGCTACGCCCCTGGCAGAGCTGCTTCCCCTGTGCCTCAATCCAATTTGAAAGGCAGAATATTCCAGCATAGAAAAATCAGCAGGATTAGGGATCAAGCTTAAGTTCAACTTTTCATTTTACATTATGCCCTGGGTATCATTTCCTTACAAACCATTAATCATACAGCCAATTAAAAATACATTTACGTATGATAAGAATCACCTCTGTTTTTTTCTTAATACTTATGTTACATCTTATAGTCTTGTTTACCTTGAATCGTGGGGAGGCTTTCGAAAACTCGTTTATCATTTTTGTATTATAGCAGCCTGTTGCAAGAAGCAGCCTGGGAGTCATCCATTTAGTCAGATTTTCATACAAAACTCAACGAAGAACTTCAGAAGTACATGCATTTGTAGGTATTAGCAATAATTAAGGGTGTATGACGGTTTAAGATTATTTAGGTCAGTTTATGAAAGGAAATGCATCAATCTCGACGTTGTAGGAAGCCCCACGACACTTCCTCAGCATACACAACGTTAATGTAACAACATCGTCGATATATCATCATCACACGTTACGCTGATATTTTAGTCAGGACGCTGAAATTCAAAAAGGGCATATTTTTCGAGTTTAATGCCCCAACGATTCGAAAGGATGAATTTGGTATATTATGAAAGTTTATCATCCCAACTTTAACTTAGGGTATGATGTGGTCCTGAAAAGTGGATCCTGGATGTAAAATAAGGGGAGATAACTGGGTACCAAAGAAATGCTAAAAATTATCGACTTCCTTTCTCCTTATTTCTATGTCACTTGAAGCGGAGTTTCAAGCAAACAACATAAGTTTTAGAAGAAGCCTGTTATACTGTTAGCGACTGATACTTATTAGCTTTCTATCCATTTTGGCTTAAGCCCGTAACATTCGGTTATAGACGTTACGTTACATATGAGAATAGTTCCGAAATGTAAATAAATTGAAGGCAGAATCGTTTTGTTTTCTTTTGCTAGTATATCCTCCTTTAAAATCATCTTTTAATATTAGAAGAATTACAGCCTGCTTGATTCTTTGTCATTCGCCTATGTTTCTACTTGAATTAACGTAGATAACATTTAAACAAAATGTATTCCATTACATCACAGCTAATCAGCAACCTTGACCAACTCCCATGAAATTGTCATAAATACGGTATTCAAACATTTTTTTAAGAAATATTGTTCACAGAAGTTTGTCGCTATTTTCACCACGCAGTTTAAGGCCCTAACAAGCTGCGTTTTATACGTGAAACAGAAAATAGGGTTGTTATGTGTTGAAAGACTTGACAAATACTAAACAAACAGTCTTTTTCGCTATTTCTTTCTTCTTGTAGCAACGCTCAATATTTTTGCCGACATGATTATACAACGGTTCAATTTTGTTGCTACGCTTCTCATGACAATAACATACGTGACTTTTAGTCAAAGCAATGAAAAAGAAACAAATAGATAAATTGAGAGATAGAGCAGTTATTATCCCAAGGGAAATAAAACTACTGATCCTCTGAACATTGTTATTTATAGTGGTGTCAGTCAAGTGACAATCAAACATCATCGTTTTCTTTTAATATAAATAAATATGAAAGTAGGGAAATACTAGCAATTTTCACTACTAAACCTGCTGTGACATTGATAAACTGGAAAAAAATATGTTCATAGAGCATAGAAATTGAAAGACTACAGAAAAGTGAGAAAACTAAAATACACACTTGAATTTAATGACATGAGGCACAGAAAAGTATCTGCCAAATCGAAAATAAGCATCTGCTTACTAAGTACGCATTCTTTATGAGACTTGCATGGAGGTATTTTTCGTTACCAACATAAACGACTATGATCATGTGATAGTTTCAGTTAAATTCAAGAAACAGCCAAATTATATCAATAAATCACGTTATTTTATAGCGTTGACCTTTTTGATCAATTTCTTAAGTCCCGAAACCGGTGATACATCATGCGCTTGGTAGTACAACATCGGAAACATGTAAACTTCTTATTAGTTAATGTTACTGCTAATCAAAATTTTCACTGCTGCAATGCTACACGTTGAGATAATGTATTTTTACAGCCCCCAGCCTCCGGTCAACTACTCGCCGTCCGACTGTAAGTAAAATGTACTATTTTGTAACATTTTGGGTGTAGATAATACCATGTAGGAATAATGTGGCAAATGTTGTGAATTACCCGTCCCGTTACCATAAACACTGACAAAACTCCTGAATAGACTGTTGATGGAACATCGTATAAGTTACGGTATTTTCCTTCTTTCGTTTACTCGTCACAACAAGAATATTTTTAATATTTTGCCTTATAACTGATGAGAGCGCTACAGACCGGTAACGTTGACAATATTTCAGCCAGTAAACTTTGGTACTTAATTGAAACACTACAAGTTTTTCGGCATATGTTAGATTTCTTAGAAATTAAGTTTTAATGAGTATTCACCTTGTATAGCCAGTGCAGCACACACTGATTCAAAATGTTTCAAGCAATTAAGTCTACGCTAGGCAAGATTTTAACGTTAACGGTTGAGTAATTATACTAGATTGTTAGTAAGAATCTTTCATTTTACTTATTTATTCGGATACTGAATGCTGTGCCGATGCTTTTATTTCTTCTGTTATGTTATATACGCGATATTTATATGATGACTATTGACTGAGCCGTTTGAAACTTCATTTTTCGTTGCGTATTCAAATATCTAAAACCATCCATGTTTATGACGCACCTCCATCAGAAGGAAGTGTGAGGTTGCGCTAATAAAACTAGTTAAAGCCCCTGGTAGATTATGTACATCTGTCTATACAAATATGAAAACTTCTACATGCGAGTCCCATTGGTTGTTTTTCTTGCCTTGTTGGCGCCTTTATAGCTGTCCTATTTTCTTTCTATATTGTTTTGTGGTTTAAAATAAAAATAGGTAAAATTAGATGTATTAAATGTTTGAATGTATTTTGTATTGTTTTTTGTGCTTACTTCTGTAAAGTTACTCTGTGTTGGAATGGAGTGTCTGTTACCAAAGTTGTACTGTTCCGTTTTGTCGTATGTATGTTTCCCATCTTCTTTTGGTGTCTTGGGTGGGCTGTGTTTTATAACTGTGGCCTTTCCTGGGTAATTTTATTTACATTTTGCTTTGTACGTTTTCTACTTCTCATATACGTAAATATAGGTCTACATGCATATCTAATGAATGCACTGTTACAAAATTAAGATAGTCAACATGTAGACGAGTTTTATTCTCTGGAGAGACGTACGAACTTGCAAAATGACGCTGTTTACAATGGTTTTAACCACCAAATGGAGGAAACAGTGATCCCACACCTCTGCTAATATCTACCATATGCATATTACTGAATATCTTCTTTTGATATTTAAGTAGTTAACGTTGTAATTACTCTTCAAACCATGCTTGAACATAAATTTGAATGCCGTTCGTTTCTCCGCCTGTCAGTAAGTGCAAATATTCGTTAGTACATTATCTTTTTTAATTTTGATACTTCCGTCATTACATTTGTGCTAATCTAACTTAACATATTTACAGGTGCTGTCAAAATACTTCATTTACACACTAAATACCAATTACGTGTATAAAACTTCATTTTGTTAAAGAACTGAAGCTTTTAAGACAAGGGAAAAATGCAGAGTTTAAAAGCACTATTTTCAAAAACATATTTGAACGACGAAATGATTTAAAGTTGAAATATTATTTCATTTTGTTTCTTTATTTCGTTTCATGGGTAACATATATAATTTGTATTATTTGCTATGAAAAGCATTTCGAAACTTTTTTTTTACAAATTATAGTAGCTATACTCTAATGCGGTAAAACAAATATGATCCTGTTTTTTGTATTCTACATCTTTATATATCTTCTGAATCGTCTTCATCCATTATACTTTTTAACAAAATTATATGAAGTAACGTATGTAACGATCGAGCTGTAACGGACAAACACTAGTGATAATGCATATGTTGTTGGAAGTCTTTTCAGACACAGAAGTGGTTAGGCTGGTTTTCTTGTTGAAACTGCACAGCACGGGGAAAATTCAAAATGAAATTCAAATTGAAATGAACGTCTGAGGAAAACGGGATCCATGGTGGTGGTTAGACTCCAAAGAGAAACGTTTTATGAAGTACAGAGTGCACTGTCATTATCACTGAATATTTTGCGAGTCAGCTGCCTTATAACTCTATGTGCAGTTTGATGAGAATCTGGAAGACAGTAATTTAAAATGAAATTTAGTACCTTCAAACACCAACAATAGGTAGGATGAATTATCCTTGTGTTAATATGTGTATACACCGGTTTTCTTAATATTTCAAGCATGCATTTTGTAAATTATTACAAAAACTGATACTTTGCACACAAATATGTCATTTCACGAATCAAACAGAAAACTTTAGTGCACCTCTAAATGGACAGAATAATAGCTTTTACATTTTGAGCAAATTAAGGTTTAAAAGGGGTAGGGGTAAAAAGGGGGTAATTAAAAGCACAGGATCCTATTCCAGTGACCACATCATACCCTATCATAAAGCCCAAATGTTGTGCTTATCAAATTTGGTAAAAATTTCCTTTCGAATCGTCGGGGCATTAAAGTTGCATTTTTTCGGCTTCAGCGTCCTGACCATTTATATGACGCTGTAATTTTGTGTATACTAAATAAAATCCTCTAGCAACAACAACAAATTGAAACAATCTTAAAATAAATTTCATTACATGGACTTAATCGTTTCCTTACGTGTGACTGTTTGTTGTTATACATACTTTTGTAAAAAGTATCCGAAACGGGTAATTAATATTCAATAAAGGACGCAGTCAACGTTACGGTGAAAACGATACCAGTAATTATTTTTTTCTTTGCGAAATGAACACGCCACTCCTTCTTATATATATACTTTATATACTTTATTAATGCATTAAGCCATATGGCCCATGAGCATATAAACATATATTTCTCATTTAGTTAATATACAGGATAGCAAGCTTAACAAGCATATACAGTAGTATAGAAAAGTACACTTCCTACAAATACAATGGAGCATATGCTATGATTGTAAAGTACTTATGGGAGAGGTGCACCAAAAGACGAAGATAGATGGAGAAAAGAGAATAAGATGAGATGTATACAGAGAAATATCCAAAGAGTAATAACAGTGGAAAATGTAATACTATGGTACATATTATAAGCCACCTTTGAAAATATATATCAGTCAGAGGTTCTTCTGGCGAGTGATTGGGTAGGTCCCCCACCTACATGCCATCGAATCTCTGAAGACGTAAATACCTACAGAATACTAACTTAAAGGTAGAATGTATAATAAGATGAAATATGTACAGACAAATGTCCAAACGATAATGACAGTGAAAAATAACAATGCCACGCTACATATTATGAGCCACCTTTAAAATATAAATCAATCAGAGGCTCATCTGGCGAGTGATTGGGTCAGTCCCTACCGACAGGTCATCAAAGCCCTGATGATTGAGCTAGCTAGCTTGCTAGCTCGCTAGATCGATAGATTGATATTTCATACATAAATGCAAGTGTATAGAGAATAACACACAACATAATACACAGTAACAACCTCCAGTCAATATTACAATACTTTTTATGTGAATTTCTTATTTACTTTATATGTTCTGGGCGCGGTACTTCAATTTCCGATTACTTTTTGATAGAGAAATTATGTTTATAATGACATATACTAGCAAAAGCTTACTCCAAAAATGCTGCAACAACTAACTTAACCTATGCTAATTTCTTACAATAGTGTGATTTCTTTTCTTAATTGAAACGCCTTTTCTATAAAAACACTTAATTGCTTTAAAGTTTTGCAATGTTCTGTACATAATAACTCAATAAATTTCGGCATATTCGGTCTTTGCCAATAGTATCTTTTAATATATCTCTTACGTAAATCTGCGTAAAGAGGGCACTCCAGCAAAAAGTGAAACTCGTCCTCTAAGACATCACAGCTTTTACATTTTCTGTTTTCATAAGGAATTTTATTAGGCTTTGTCCAACGACCTACTTCCACTTCTAATCTATGCGAAGATAAGCGCAATCTACTTAAATTTTTTCGATATTTCACAGTATTTATTACATCTAAATATTTTTGATATTGAAAACTCGCATAAGTAATGTAACATCTTGCTCTTGTAGAGTTTTCTAATCTTTCATGCCAGTTTTGAATGAAAATATCCCTTACCCTTTGTTTAAAGATGTTCAAAAAAATCCTATATTACCCACACCCTGCATTTCCCATACTTCCATAAATCCTAATCGACCGAGTAAATACTTAACACAGGACGCCCAATTTTGTTTCAAAGGTTGTGATTCCATATCATTCAGCATCATGTTATAAACGTGTTTAATATACTTATTTTCATCACTGCAAATTAGTTTAAACCAATACTTAATTATAGCTATATATCTACGAGTCTGGTAGTCAATTCTTCCTAATTCACCGTATATAAAGTCATTTTGGGTAGACTGTTTAACACCTAGAATTGTCTTGCAAAACTGTAAATGAACTGTTTCTACTGACGATGACTTGTAAAAACCCCAGACTTCACTTCCAAAATTTAATATTGGGGATATTAATTTATCAAATAAGTCTAATATGTGTAAAGGCGTCAGACCTGTGAAATTATATAAATACTTGTTCAAAGTGAAAACCGCTTTAAGAGCTTGCCCTGATAATGTTTTCTGTGTCTCAAAACTTGATCCCCCTGATGTGAACACAACTCCTAAATAACAAAACTTGTTAACTATTTCGATATTGATATTGTTATAAATAAAAGCTAAGTTGTTTGGTAGTCGTCCCCCTTTTCTAAAAACCATTATCTTTGTTTTGTCAGTATTTACCGTTAACTTCCACCTCTTGCAATATTCCTCTAAAACCGATAAAGAGTTTTGTAGATCTTCTGGAGTTTTCCCAAAAAGAATAATGTCATCAGCATACAATAGTATATATAAACTAATTATACCAATATCAATGCCTGATATGCCCTTCACCGCTAATTCTGCTTCCAAGTCGTTCACATACATCGCAAAAAGAAAAGGAGACAGACACTCGCCTTGTCTGACTCCGATATTGCACGTGAAAAGGTCACTGAGGGTATTATCGTGTTTTACTCTTGATTTGACGCTACTATAAATGGACTTAATTATATTTAACATTTTACCCCTAACACCGAGCTTGATTAATTTGAACCATAATACATCTCTTACTACAAAATCAAAGGCTTTGGTGAAATCTACGAAAGCACAGTATAAACGTTCATTATTATTAAGACAATGTGTGATTAAGTTGTTCAAAACAAATATATTATCTGTCGTGCCCATGCCCTTACGAAACCCTGCTTGGGCCTCTACATATATATTGTACTCTTCTGCCCAAGTATTAAGTCGATTGTTTAAAATTCGTGTAAAAAGTTTACCGATTGTACTCAATAGTGTGATGCCGCGATAATTCGATACCTCGTTTTTGTCACCCTTTTTAAAGATAGGTATTATATGACCTTCCGCCCACTTTTCTGGGAAATAACCCAGTTCAAATATCTTATTGAATAATATGTGTAAATATGTAAGAAGACTATTTGTTCCCCTTTTCAAAAATTCATTCAAAAAAAGATCTGGACCCGCACTTGCCCCGTTCCTTAACTGGCTCACGCCCTTTTTTATTTCTTCAAAAGAGATCGGTAAGTTTAGTTCTTCAAACATGACTTGAAGCTCTCCCTGGACATATCTCTCATTAAAGTACAAGATATCCTCGTCCGGCTGATGAAACCTATCATTTGCAGCACTTACAGACTGAAAATATTCGGCAAACGTTTTTGCATCAATTGAGCATTTATTTGTTACGTGTGCGGCTTGTTTGAGTAATTTCCAATACTCTTTAACATTTTTTGATTTTGAAATTATTAGACTGCAAGTTTTTTCTTTCATGAAATTATGACGTTTCTGACGCAGAATTTTCTTGTATTTTGACCTAGCTTCTATAAGAGAAGTCTGATTTACAGGGGACTTATCCCGTCTATAGGTGTTCAATGTGGCATTGAAAGAAATTCGAAAATGGCGACATTCCTCATCATACCAAGGTTGGTTTGAGGATTCCCTATTTTGAGTATTATTATTATCATGCGGTGTATATGCCTTTCTGGAAAAAAGTGGGTCACAAACTTTTTCCATTACGCTACAAAATTTTAGTATATTACCATCTATTTGTTGGGGAGAAGTAAACCCTGACAAATTTTCGCTTAAGCCCTTTAACACATTTTCTTCCTCCTTTAAACTGAAAAAATACTCCCCCGCCCGTTCTTCATTCCAAATATACTTCTTACTAACCTGTTCAAAAATTACCTTTTCCTTTGTATTAGCCTGAACATCGATATTTTTGCATAAAATAGAAAATTCAACCAAACAATGGTCTGTTAAAATATTTGGGTCACCCACGTGAAAGGTACTTAACACATCTAATAAACAAGGGTTTACGATAGCATAATCAATTACACTACGACCTGTGCTGCCAACATACGTATATTTCCCGACCCCTTTGTCCGCCCCCACGCGACCGTTGACAACTCGCAATCCGTTTTGCTTACAAAAATCTAATAATTTCCGTCCATTTGAGTTTACTGTATTATCTTGTGAAAATCTCGGAATAATTTTGTCAATTGCATAATCGATCGGTAATATATCTATGTTGGCATCATTGTCAAAAATTACATAGTCCTTCTGATTTCCTATCCTGCTATTAAAGTCTCCACAGATTAAAACATTATAGCAGTTATTGGTGTCATTCGCTGTTTTGATAATAACGTTCGTAATTCTATCCAGAACGTCCATCTCAACTAGAGACTCACGACTAGATGACGACGGAATAATATAGCATAAACACAAGTAAAGATCATCAGAAAGATTAAACAATTGACCCTCTATTTTTATCCATATTATATCATCGCTATCTTTTTCTAGTACAGTGCAATATCTATAATATGACTGCCTAATATAAAGTGCGATGCCACCCGAGTTACGTTTGGTGTTTTGCTTTTTTCCTACCCGATTTAATTGTATCAAGTTAAAACCCGGTACAGAGAGTTCTGAAAAATCCCCTGCCCATGTTTCGGTCAGGAGCACAAAATCATTATGACTGAAAATTGTTTTCAACTCTTCTGAATGAAGTTTGTTTGTGAATTTTGTCACGAGACCTTGAATGTTCAATAGGGCAAAGCGCGCATGCACACTCTCCCGACTGTCCTACAAATTTGTATACGTTGGAGTGTCACGTGTTCCAGCACCGTTACTATTCGAGTTCATTGATTGTTGTGTCATAGTAGAAGTTTTACTACGAATAGTATTTGTAGTAGTCGTAGTATCTGACGTAGTAAAAGACGGCCCATATTGGCGATTTTGGTACCCGGCGTTATTCACTGTATAATGCGGCACATTAGCAGGCCGCGCTGGCGACAACGTACATGATGACTGTGGCCCCATACTCGTTGTAACATAAGGCGTCCGAAGCTGTTGCTGATTCTGCTGATTCTGCTGTACCACCGACGAAACAACGTGTGCGTAAGTTCGAACGGGGCTCGATGGTCTTACACCATCAAGTCCATTAGAAGTGCCCTGAGATGACGGCTGATTTAATGGCGCTTGTGGTACCCTTTCATTATATTGCGGCCTGTCTGATGGCGGTGAGTAATTTCCACAGGCAAGCTTATAACGATCATGTTCAAGAACCTGGTACCAGTCCGGGAATTCATCAGCGACAACACGCCCGTTGACTACAAGCTTTGCGGGGTACTCAATGGATACCTTATTATAACGATTTTGCCTTAGGTTCCTACCCGAAAAATAAACAGACACAAACAGAAACAGACACACAATTTCTTCCTAATATTTATACATATGAAACGCACCAGAAATACAAACATACCAAATCGGAAGAAAAAGGCCACAAAGAGTTTGTACGGACCGTAAAACTCCTCTTGAAGCTGCTTAAGGAGTCATATCAAAACTATACAAACGCATGTTAGACGAATGTCATATTTCTTGCACATTTCTTTTTTATTAGCCTTTTCACATCTGAAGAGCATACATACCACTAAAATTGACATAAAACACAAGTAGCATACTACATAATAGACATACGACCTTGAGATGGTCGGGTCGGGCGATGATGCTGTGTAACTTTCAGTGCCGGGGCGTCCTACTAATTTGAATAATACTAGGGCAAGGACCGACTATGTAGGAAGCAAGTGCGGGAGGGCATTGTTTGGACATTTAGCTCACCTGTGCCGAAGGCTGCTGGGGAACTTATAGCATTCCGCCGTCCGTATTATGTCTCTTTTCTTTCTCTTTCTGTCTGGGAGAAGGCTTGATATAGACTGAAATACTGTCTCAATGATCCGTTAAAATCCAAAATAACCAAACCATCCAACATTGCCCTCTTGTTGTGTCTTATCTATCCTATCTCTCCCTTTTCTTTTTCTCTGTCTCTGGGAGACGGCTCGATATAGACTGAAATACTTGTCTGAAAGAGAGCCTTAGCCCCCCCCCTCCCCCCCACCTTCCCACAAAAACCAACCAGCAACAAATGGCCGTAATAACCAAAAGTAAACCAGTGCACAGAACGAATGTTGTCAGGCAGTGACGGTGTGCAAACTATTTTTAAACTATTTTAGTTATTTATGAAACAAAAACCTCTATGCATTTCTGTGGGCACACAACATTGGATGATGGATGACTTGTGATTTTATGTCCTTTTAAACAGTATTTCATTAATATCAGGACGATGGGAGGTTGATAATGAAAGGCTGTGTGCAATGGAATCCCGTTTACGGTAGGAAGGATTCTCGCCTCAAGCGGGGTTCGAACCCGGTCCGCTAGATCAGTAGGCCAGCGCTTAACCCACTGAGCTACCGGCGCTCCTCACACAACATTGAAACAGCATTTATTGAATGTTGATTTTAACGTTGTGTACTCACAGGGGACTGGTTCTTGTAATCTTCATAGAGCAGATATGTTGAGGTTTTGGGTTTTGGGATATAATCTTGACAGTCAGGGGCGTGGCTAGAGGCAATTACATGATACGCACAATAGCGCTTCATACCCTTTGAGGGAAAATCTAGGTGCTAAGCAACTAACATATTGCATGTCCTCATATCTGATGGCCCTGCTACTTAAATCTTGTCCCATTTACAAAATTTCAGCATGCAAATATGCAGGTGTGTGTTGAAATTTTGTCAGTTTGACAAAATTTCAATACGCACCTGCGTATTTGCGTAAAGATAGCTACGCCATTGACAGTTGGTTATCTGTGTTTCTATCTACAGGTCATCCCGAAGCGGGACTGTTGTTTCATCCGTACAGAAAACCAAAAAGAATAAGAACGGCATTCTCTCCCTCCCAGCTCTTGAAGTTAGAACACGCATTTGAGAAGAATCACTATGTTGTCGGTCAAGAGAGGAAGGAACTTGCGGCAAAGCTCAGCCTAACAGAAACTCAGGTGAGAACTGGGAAACCAATGGCGGGGTGGTTTTTGGCTTTAACAAAATCATATCTGCAGACACCTTAAATTAGATATAGGGACAGAATGAACACACAGAGAGAGAGAGAGAGAGAGAGAGAGAGAGAGAGGTGCAAACTGTGTGTGTTTATGTGAAGATGGGGATGTTCCGCATGTAATAGTATATGGCTTATTTCTATTATCTTTATTTATTTTATTCTAAGGACAGGCTACACAAAAAGCTGTCTCCTAAGTTTTGTCGGTGACATTCAGAACTCATGTCCTTGGATACACTTCCTTTAACAAGACTGGTCTGAACTTGAATTTATTGAGACTCAGTCTACAAGTTCAGAAAGATAGCTTGTAAAACTGATTTTCGGAATCATTAAAAAAAGTTACAGTTTGATACAAAAGTAAAGGTTACAATACGAGGCGCGTTCAGAAAGTTTTGCTATTGACGTAATTTCTTGGTAACCACGATAAAGAGAGAACTTCTGACAGCACAAACACATAAAGCGATGATATGCCTACAGAAGTCTGCAAACGCGGTGAATTTGTCTTGACGGACGCAATTTTAACTTCTTTAAAAAGGTACATGTATAACCTACAGGCACTGCAGAGTTTTACTTTAGTAGGCAATAATTCATATATGAGCAATCTTTGATTTTTTATCTTTGCTACTTAAAGACAATGCTAAGACAATGTTGTCCTGGAAACATCGCGGAAATTATTAATATGGGTTCCACACGGTCCCGTAAATATTTATTATCCGTATTTTATATACCAGCAAGTTCTCCATTTCTACTAAAATTATTACGATTTTGTAACGAAAACAAGTCTGTTAGTGGTCGATAGCTTGTCAGCAAGAGCCTTTGCATGGTCAACTAAATTATATCATTGCTAAAATGAAACCGCTACAATCTTTGAAAAATAACGTTCAGTAGCGTCATAAGAACTGCGCATTGCTTTGCAAGGAATGAATCGATAACAGTTGCAACCCTTTTGACAGGCAGAATAAGAATATAATCTGCAATCGTTAATATGGTTTGTGCCGATTTGTAATCATATACAGATATGGTCTGTCAAAATATACTCGAACAGCACTGACAATGGATACGCTAAAAATGAAACGGACTCCTATCGAAAAGACTATGTACATGGTCTACAACATAAAACCACCATCTAAAGATGTGTGACTACACAGCTTGTACACTGGGAAGAAGGGAAAATCTCTCAAAAGGCTATAATACATCTTCTCCTAGTTGTCTTTTTAATGGCAGCCATAGTTTGTTTCCAAGCTATGTTCCTTACTGTGCAGCTCAAAATATATGGGTACAACGTTTACACTGCCTACAAGTGGAAATAGAAAAAAAAAAAACACTATATAATATAACAGTGAGCTATGTTAGTTTTAGTAGAGAATAAATTGCATGTTTGTATCTGTGGACTACCAACTTTGGTATCAGTAATCGTGTATCCATGTAAGCATATGTTTGTAGCTTACAAAAACAGTCTCGTTATATTTCCGCTCCAAATTCGTGCAGTAAATGATGCTTTTATCCTTTCTTCTTGTATCTGTGGAAAAACTATTTTCACAGTAATTGTGTACCCATGTTAGCATAGGTCTTTAGCTTACAAAAATAGTGTTAACATTTTGCTCCAAAATTCCTGCAGTAAACGATAGTCTTATCTCTTCTTGTATCTGTGGACTAACTTCTTTGTTATGGATACCAATGTAAGCATATGTGAAGTATGGTGCTTAGGGAAGATTATGCATAGAGTTTCAGTCATAGAGCAGAATATGATACATTGGCCATTGAAAAAGTTCAGTTAAAATTTTGTAAGATTTTACTTGGTGTACATAAGTCGGCAACTAATAATGCTGTTAGGGCAGAACTTGGCATATTCCCTCTTGCAATATTCTGTTTAAAATCGTGTGTTAATTTTTGGTTGCATGTATTAGAACTGAACAATAACAAATTGGTATGTTGTGCTTATAATGATGAGACTAGTCGTGATTTAGGATTTTGTCATAACATTAAACTATTCTTAGAAAAAATTAATTTTTATCACGTATGGGAAAATCAGGGAACCTTTTCTAAACATAAACTATTGACTGCTGTAGCAGTTAGATTAAAGGAGTCATACATATCATTCTGGAATAAATCTTTATTTGATGATAGTGGTAATGCTGCAAATGGAAACAAACTAAGAACTTATCGTACTTTTAAATCATCTTATTGTCTTGAGAAGTATTTATTGACCAGTGTCAATCCTAGGAAAGAAATAAGTACCTTTGCAAAAATTCGTATCAGTTGTCACAAACTTCTTATTGAGGAAGGTAGATACAGGAAAATACCACTGCAAGAAAGAATATGCCAGTTGTGTCGTACAGACATTGAAGATGAAAAACATTTTGTATTGTCATGTCCTAACCTAGAAAATATCAGAAAATCTTGGTTTGATAATATAAATGATATTTACCCAGCATTTAGTATTATGAATAATTCAGACAAATTTATTTTCATAATGTCAAGTAAAGATTATGACTTGAATGCCCTTAGTATATCTTTTATATTTGAGTTGTATAACGAAAGGAATAATTTACTTAATAATGGAACACAAATTAATGATAACATAGGATTGAATGGTATATTCACATATATATATTATAATAATCATATTGATTTTTATAAGTGAATAGAACGACTTTTAATAAGTATTGGTATATAAGTTTGTAATATAAGAGATTTGGTACAGCATGTGTTATTTGCATGTTTTGTGATGTTTATGGTGACAATCCTGTAATTGGATTTTAGACCAATAAAAATATTTGTATTTGTATTTTGCATATGTTTTTAGCTTACAAAAATAGTCTTCTTTTTTTTTGTTTGCCCAAATTCGTGAAGTAAATGATGCTTTTATCTCTTCTTTCTTGTATCTGTGAACTAACTTCTTTGTTATCAGTAATTGTGTACCCAATGTATGCATATGTTTTTAGCTTACAAAAAATAGTCTTTTTAGTTTTTCTATCTCTTCTTCTTGTATCTGTTGACTAAATACTTTGTAATCAATAATTGTGCACCATGTACAGAGCATATGTTTGTAGCTTACAAAAATAGTCCTCTTAATTTATTGCTCCAAATTCGTGCAGTAATGTATCTCTTCTTTCTTGTATCTGTGAACTAATTAAAATTGAAAAGAGTTCCTTCAAGAGCAGAGAACACATTTGAAAGAAGGAACATAAGCCATACTTCGAAGTTTCGGCTAATCAAGCCTCATCAGTGACCCTGACATGATCTGGCGACGAAAGCCAGAGAAACAATACTGTAATTTATTAATTTTCATAAGGCAATCAATTCAAAGACTGATTAGTATAAAAAGGGATCCAAAAGAAGAAAAAGCGATGATCTAGAATATGAGTCTAAACCAAACAAATAACTTCTTTGTTATCAGTAATTGTGTACCCATGTAAGCACATGTTCGTAACTTACAAAAATAGTCTTGTTAACTTGGCTTGAAACTCATGCATCATTTTGTAATAATGATGCTTTCATCTCTTCTTTTTCTTGTCTCTGTGGCAGCCCCGGATCCAGGGGGTGGGCTTTGGGGCTGCAGCCCCGCCATTTGGCCTCTGTGTTATGTATAATATGTAGGCCTCCAGATAAAAAGAAGTATCTGATGACAGTTTGAGAAAAAATATCCAATGTGGTTAGATCAAAATATTCAAAATATATGTTGCGATATCTCATTAGAATCGCCTCGGGGAGGCGATTCTAATGAGATGTCACAACATATATTTCAAGGAAATTTTTTTTTTTAAAAATTCTCTTGAAATTGAACCATAAATATGTCATATTTTCAAGCCCCCTCCCCCACACACATACATTTTGGCACCTCCCAGCCCCACAAGTTATCCAGAGCCCCACCAGTACATGATGGTCTGGATCCGGGCTTGCTGTGGACTAAATTCTTATTTATCAGTAAGCATATGTTTGTAGCTTACAAAAATAGTCTTGTCAGTATTTTGCTCCAAATTCGTACGGTAAACATGCTTTTATCTCAACTTCTTCTGATTCCGTCGTGTGTTGTGACTTGCTATTTTTGGCTTTCTTAAGACATGTTTGTCTATTGTATTTTTTTTAGAATAAGAATGCGTTTTACAGCTGTTTGAATCAAACCAGAGGAACTGTTTGAAAGAGCGTTCTTTCAAAATCTCCAATACACACATTATTGGTATACTTTATTTTTGACACTTGAAATATTTACATGTGTTTGTAGATGTATTTTTTAAATATTTTTTTTTCTTACGTCTGAGTTCTTCAACCCTAAAGCCAACAGAATAATAATTGATTAGCAGATATTATCATATGACGTCGCTTCTGAGAGTGTAATAAAGCCATGCATTAAAAACGGTAATCCACTAGTGGATTAAATATGCAAATTACGTCGTAACGTTATGTGTTGACGTCCATAAAAACGTTGCGTTTTCTAATGGCGAAATCGTGACGTTTTAGTGCAAAATCTGCAAATAAAATATGATTTTAGTGTCATATGATAAATAGAATCTTGCATTCGTGTTCATGTTTTATTGAATTTATTAAACTCGTTGGAGAAAATGATAAGATGCTCGGCAAAGCCTCGCATCTTATCATTTTCCCCAACTCGTTTAATAAATTCAATAATACATGAGCACTCATGTAAGATCCTCTATTTAAGGAAAATTAGTCCATACGTGCAAATATCTATTATTGCGGTAATAAGCTTAGGACGCTTAGAAAAATATTTTCCAATAAGTTCATATTTTACCGGGCATCAAATGATTTCTTAATCTAAAATACGTGTAACTCCCGAGGGTACATAGAATTTCACGCTGGTCATAAAACACTGTATTATGCTAATAATACCATTAGTGCTTAAGTCACTTAATTTCCTGTCATTACCCCATGCAATTAATAAAAAAGTATCCATTTGCCTAAATATCGAGGTTTACCGAGCGTGATCAGTGAATTACGGAGTAGTATTATATCGCTATCTGATATCCTGTGATACAAGTTTGTGTTTTTCAGAACTGTTCCGTAATAGGAATGTTCTTTTATTTCTGATGTATAATGCGCAAAGTAGTCAAATGCGCAGTGAAAAGCACTTCCTCTGCAGACGGAATATATTATTGGTAATTCAACACATGTAATTAGGGGATAATGATGAGCGGAGAGGTTTAGAATTTAAATCAAATAGAGAGATTATCCTAAATTAAAATCGAAATGGATGTAAAGTTGCAGAATGAATGCACTCTGGTAGTATTGATAATTTTAAAGTGAATGGATACACCTTCATGCTTTCCGCCAGTTTTTTGAAGGGACACAGCTTTGGGCTTTGTTTTTGGGCTCTCTGTAATCAAAGAGCCCAACTTAACCCATTTATGCCCAGTAGAATGTTCTGTCCTCATCAAATGAGTGAGTTAATGGGTGTCTGGCTTTTCAGGAGAAATACCCAGTTGTTTTATGCAAATAGTGTAGACCCTGATCAGACGCCGCGTTTTGTGGCGTCTGATTTGGGTCTGCACTGTTTGCCTATGCCCTATTTATGGGATGTTAGGCATTAATGGGTTAAGAGGAATCTACTTAAAGAATTTTGGCTGTCGGTGACTATTTTTCTCCATTCTTCGCATTGAGATTGAAAGCAAAAATAAAAACGACAGTGTTGCTTCCCCTGAAAGTGTAAATGTTCACCTTAAGCTTCAGTAAATATGATAAAGTATGAAGAATATCCGACTTGTTGCGAGCAGCTAATCCCCTAACAATTCATTTTGATTGAATCATAGAATCAATGATATGATACTGGATGATACAGATTTAATAATCTAATATTTGAATATGCGCTCAGTATGAGCATTTAACTTAATGCATTCTAATTTCACAATTAATGCACTTACATTTCATATTTTATTTGGCTTTCTAAATGCGTTTAGGCATTTTTGCGCGGTTGTTAAGATAATGGGTGTTCATTTGTCGAATCCTGATGGAACTATTATGGTTTATCAATGTATCATTACGGCTATCAGTGCAGCATTACTCTAAAGTAGCTTCTGATAAAATATCTTTCAAGTGAAACGGTAGAAAGTAGATATGCTACGTCAGCCAGAACGCTCATCCTACTGTTCTCTTTGATTGCTGAGCTGCAAACCGTGTCCTTACGCGCAAGAAAATAAACCCTGAAATTACTTCTCCCCGGGGTACTACTTGTAACAGTGTATAGCGCGGAGTCTGCACGGTGGTTGCGGTGATTAAACCATCACAATTCAACCGCAGAAATCAATGTTCTCCATTCAAAAGAATGAATTAAAGCTATCTAAGTTAATTAGAAGCTAATTGGGTAGGATTAAGCGCGACATCTTGCTGATGTTGTCTGTCGGGCTAGCAGCACGTAGAAAACGTGCAGTCTTTGGCTGTCGGAAGAAACACGATCTTTGACGGTCACATGATATTCCAATGCATTTAATAGCAGTAATCAGCTTATTTACCTTACGACTTACTGACTTTCAGGTATAAACTGTCGCGCACGAGCTTTCCAGAAACACTTCTAAAATATGCATCGATTTGTTGACATTTGAATGATGCAATTGGTCTTACAACAATGTCGGATACCTTCCAACTTAAGGAAATGCACCCAACGTCATCCAGATACATTACATTATATCACCTCTCGCCTCGATGGAGATATCATTCACTTACATGCATCCTATATTGTGTAATCTCGCCAAAATAGAGATGAAGATACCAAAGAAAATGCCACGGTCACAAAACACACACATAACCAAGTCCCCCCCAAAAAATGAAATTTGAAAAGGGATGCTTGTGGTTCAAAGGGCCTGATATGATTTGGCCCAAATCATACCAGGCCATTTGAATAACAAGCAACACAACCTAATAGCATATTTGCGACAACAGACACACTCAGCCTTACACAGATGAGCTACAACAGAGAAACCATATTTGAATGTACAGTAGTAAGACTGTTTGGGTTTAATTTAATTTCATCCATTAAATGTGATGCAGCACAAATACATATATACAAAAAAAAAAACAAATAAGAATAGACAGATGAAGTATCATATAATAGCCCTTGCAGTGATACACACAGAATCATGAAAATCTATGATGGAAACAAAATTGAAACCTCAGTGCCAGTTTAAAAGGAAACCACTATAATTTGACCACGATGGGCCTGATCGGACACCGTTTAGTCCGAGGCCCGGCTCATCATTATGCAGTTGACGAGGGAAACAAAACTGTCAATCGTAATTTGATGCAAGTTTCCGCAAAACATCAATGTAACCTTTATTTTTGTGTGAAATCTTTTTAAATTGTTTTTAAAAAAGAATCCTCAGTTTGATGTTATATTTTCAGTTCGATATCTGCGATAAACACTGAAAAGGCTCTTCAGAGTTTGTGACGGGTGACATCTATAGCCTCGTTCAAGAAGTTATCAGTGTGAATCGATGCGCTTGCCAAACAAAGTAGCTGAAAATTAACTCGCGTTTGGCCCTAGTGGACTAATACATCGTAACTCCGACTCTTATTGCGCGTATTGACCTGCGAATTCAGAACTTGGTAAAATCTGCGTTGATAGTTAGAGACATCGCCTGTGATTATAAAGTAATTCATTTAATGAATACGTCATGGGCACGGGTGTACCAAATCATATGCATTACATCGCATCCTGATTCAATAGCATTTGGCAGCAATTAGATTAGAGGAAATGACTACTATTTCGACTTATACTGACGTTATTTAGAAGATATTAAATGATATAATTGTGCCTTAAAATCACAACACCTGTGGAACCATATCATTTAGGTTTTTACCCATCTCATTATCACACTTGAATACTCATCTTTAAAAAGGCCGGCTGGATGCAGATTTATTATTCATTCTGACGGCGAAATTGATAATTAGGAATGTGTCAAATACCCATCATATAATTGCAGCATTGAAAGGCCCCATATAGAAAACCGGCACCGTATCATCTACATGCAATGTGTCAACCATTATCCCCCTAATCCCTCAAAATAACATTAAGTCGGAAAAAGAAAACAAAAAATTAATACCTACAATATCCACTCAATTTTCATGAAATGATCCATTTTGGGGGTAAATCTACCTTACTATTCTGCTCACCGCGCAAGCTCAAACTAGCCTGCACGTTCGTAGGCTGGTTTCAGCATGCACACATAGTACAAACAATGATTTGTCCCTGTATATTTCAAAAAGTGGACTGAGCAGACCCTTATTCAGACCAGACATGCCCACAAGGTGAGCTGAGCATGGGCTGCCAGCATATCTCTAAAGTTGGGTTTTCTCATGAGTGGCGCAACCGGTTAATAGAAATTGAGTCAATTGACACTTTGGTATGAATACATATCCATAAGATTAAGGGGTTTTGTATCAATATGGGCCGTCGCTTTTATACCCATCTCAAGCTGAGATGAGCTTATTATGAAAACTGATATGGACCCCCATGATTCGGGGCACGTCGGTTTGGTGTTTTTAGATAATAGGCACCGAAATGTATGAAGCGTGTAGTATCCTCTGTCATAGAATCCCCTAGTAAAATACCCGGATCATGTCGTGTTAATACGGTTTCATAGAGAAGACCCATTATAATCTGACAGTTAATTCCCGACTTATAGATTGCAAATTGACCCTGGGTCATGAATTTGAATAGCGGGACAATAATGACAAAATTTATGATGTTCATAGTCAAATTTTGCAATCATTTTCTAATCAATCACATGAAATGCTACTAATACTTTCAAAATTGGGTGGGCAAAAATGGAGCTAGTTTGCTGGCCTGCTGTTTAAGTTCATTGAAGACGCGATGGTTTAATTTTCTGAATGATAGGCAGTTAATAACACATACATCATACAAAAACAGTGCAATTTCATCTCAAAATAACACAATTTAACATAACTGAACGTTGTCACAAAATCCGGTTTTGACATGTTATTATTTTCTGGCTCTGAATCAATACTTTTATTGCTGACAATTTACCTTCTACCAGTGTCATTTGTGCATTCGAATTCATCAATAAAAAATGTAGAAAAGTACTTCCAAATGCACAATTATATAACCTACATTCTGTTACAGAAAATATTAATATATAGAAATACGTTCAAATGCACGAATAGCAATGATATAAAACTACATTTCAAAATACAAATGACGATGATACAAAATGCATTTGAATGCATATGTGGCAAGATACATTATCCACTGAATATCTAAAACTGAAAAAAATCTTGAATGCACAATTAGCATGATATAAAGTACATTCCAAACGATGATTTGATGATTTGAAATAACTTGAATGCACAAATAGCTATGATATAAAGTACATTCCAATGCACAAATAACGAGGATATGAAAAATATATATAAACAAATCAATAAAAAATGCACAAGTATCAATGATATGAAAATTATGTTCCAATGTACAAACAGAGATGATACGAAATACATTTGAATGCATAAATAGCAGTGATATACAAATACAATCCATTTTACAAATAACGATGATATGAAATACGTTTAAAGCACAAATAGCAGTGATGTTAAACCACATTAAATAAACTAATAACGATGATATACATTCAAATGCACATATACCAGTGATAAAACATAAACCGTGGAATAACACATGCGTTCCAATGTACAAAAATATTGAATGCACAAATAGCAGTGATATAAAAATACATTGCAATGTACCAACAAGAAAATACGAATAACATTTAAATGCACAAACAGTCATTTATAAAAAATCGAATCTAATGTACGATTAACTAAGCTATGAAATTCATTTGAATGCACAAATATAAGTATTACAAAATGCATTCTAATGAACAAATAATACTTATATAAAATACAACTGAATACACAAATAGCAGTGATATAAAAGTGCATTGTATTGTACAGAAACATTTGAAAGCACAAATAGCAGAGACAATTACAAATAATGAAGATTGGAAGTACAAGTGATGATCAAATAAGTCCCGGAAAAGTGCTGTATTATATTTACTATTTTTATTTCTACAGTGAAATTCTACATTATGCGACCTTAGTGTATTGTGATTCATATCATACGAAATAAATGACCTTTGTCGAACAAGTTCTACGCACGCGCCACCAATGTAACGACCGGTAACGTGACTCAGTCAAACTAACTTTACGTTTTACTTTCATCATTTCTAATAGCAAATTCTGTGTGTTGTTTATCCATGAAGTATTTACAGAAAGGTTAATACAGTCACCTGAATTTAGTAATATTTATCTTATGTTGATGTTCATTACAAATTTTGTTAGCTGTTTTGATCCTTTCTGTTAATAATTCATTAAAATGTGGGGGTGGGGTAATTCAAGGGCTAATTGCTTGCTTTAAGGTATAAAATGGAATTGTTATCATACGGTTCATAGGCTTTAGATAATGGGGAGTCGTTATATATGTGTCGAAGTATTCCAGCGATACGACAACGCAACCTGGAATCTGCATTTGCTCAGTGTCTATCAAAAGGCTTAATCATTTAGAAAGAATTAAAAGCAAAGAGTTTCTTCCAGAGCAGAGAAAGAAGGAACATGGGCCATTCTTCGAAATTTCGGCTATTAAATCAAAATCTGAAAAAGTTCCTTCAAGAGCAGAGAATACATACAGAAGTAGAAACATGGGCCAGACTACGCAGTTTCGGCTAATAAAGCCTCGTCAGTGACCCTGACAATATCTGGTGACGAAACCAGAAAAAAACACCCTGTAATTTCTTAATTTTATTGGGCAGTCGATTCAAAGACTGATTAGTTTCAAAAGGATCTAAATAATATAAAAAACGATGATCTAGAATAATAGTCTAAATCGATCGTAAAGCCTCATCAGTGACCCTAACAATATCTGGCGTTGAAAACCAGAGATAAACTAAGTGTAATTTCTTAATTTTAATAAGGCTGTCGGTTGAAAGACTGATAAGTATCGCACAAAGGCCAAATGATTAAAAAGCGATGATCTAGAATAAGAGTCTAAGTAAATAAAAAGATTCTGATTCTTCAGAACATATCCTCCGATCTCAAAGGACAAACATAAAATAAAATCTTCAGTACTGATGGTGTATGGGGAGAAGCCTACATTGACAAGTTTTGTCAAAGATCAGCCATTCCTCTGGATGAATTCTACAGTATATGTAGACTCATGTACCATACTCTTGTAAATGCTACACATATTAATAAATTGATACAACTTTAATTTTGACAAAGCTTTGCTGCTGGATGAGTTAGGCATATGCTGGAAGCTAATGGTGCTGAGATATCAGGCTGTGTTGTATTGTTGGAATGATTCGACTGAAAACATAAATCATATATCTAAATATCTAACGAATTGCAATTATCTCCAGTTTGTGAAACCTTATCAAATCACTTCCGTTTAATATGGAAAAGAAAGTAGTTATCTGCCCTTGAATTACCCCTCCCCTCCCGCAACACACACACACATTTACTGATGAAAGGCCACGTCGGGCTTAGACATTAGTTCGTATAAAGGATCGAGATGGCTTACAATGATTGATTGATTGATTTGGTGCTTAGCGTCCACGGTAAACAGCTATGGCCATGTCGGGACGGTCAGTTAACCTAACCACACTATTCCTGGGCAGGCTTAGACCTCCTAAGCGATTAATCAGTACTTAGTGCACATACTTTTCGTCAGTAACTGACAACTGCCCTTGTTGAAGCAGCGGAAGGAGAAACGAAAGTATGTGGCCAGACCGCTTTCGAAAGCAGGACCTCTGACTTATGAGTCAGGTGCACTACCGATTGCGCTACGATAATATATATCATTTTAAGTTTATATGACGTAATTTATGTTTCCATAAATAATTTCTGGGTAAGCAACGTTCACATTTTGCTATTAGTAACGGTAAAAATTAAACGTAACGTTAGCTGAGTCGGGTCACGTTACCTGTAGTGACGTTATGTGGTGTGTGCAAAAAAAAAGATAATATATATAACATAAGTCAATAAGTTTGTATGATATGAATTACGAATACATTAAGGTTGCCTAGGATGAAATTTTATGTAAGAAAGTAAAATTTAAAAAAAAGAGAATACAACGCTATTCCGGGAACTTTTTTTATCATCCCTCGTACCTTTTAAATGCACGAATAGCAAGTTATAAAAATATTCTAATGTACAAATAATTACGATATGATCATTTGAATCCACAAAGATAATTGTTAAAAATGCATTCAGAGAACAAAACGACTACATTTGAATGCACAAATAGCAGCGGTATTATAACAAGAAATGTTACAGTATGTAACTGATGCCCCCGAAGGCCCCTTAAACTGACTTTTGACCAGATTGTGACCTTGACCTTGGGCAAGGAATCCCAAATCTTGCAAATGAGATGCCTTTTTTATCATGCTTTACCCTTCTGTGAAGTTTGATGAAATTCACTTCAGCAGTCTCCAGTCAGTTTGGAGATATAATCTGACATACAAGCCCTGAATGTGACCCTGACCTTGGGAACGGGAACCTAAATTTTGTTTGTGACACTCGTACCATCTCATTATGTTCTACCGTTTCAGGAAGTTTAATACAGTTTGCTTAAGAAGTCTGTTTAGTAATTGGGGAGAAAAAACTTGACCTTTGACCTCAAACTGTGACCTTGAGCTTGGGTGTGAAAGCCTATATCTTGTGTGTGGCCTACCTTATCATTGAGTTTCATCTTTTTGTGAAGTTTAAGGAAATTTGCTTTGCTACAACTGCTGAGACATGATTTGACATCTGACCCCAGATTGTGACCTTGACTTTGGTTTGGGAATAAAAATATTATATGTGACAAACCTTCTCACTATGCTTTGTATTTCGGTGAAATTTGATGAAATTCAGTTATGTAGTTTTAAAGTAATTGCAGAGACACTATTTGACCTCTAACCCCCGGCAGTGACCTTGACATTGGGTTTGGGAATATAAATATTATATGTGACAAACCTTCTCATTATGCTTTACATTTCTATGAAATTTTATGAATTTCAGTTATGTAGTTTTAAAGTAATCGCACAGACACTATTTGACCTCTAACCCCCGACAGTGACCTTGACCTTGGGCATGGGAACCAAAATCTTGTGCGCGACACACCTTCTGATTATGCTTTATCTTTCTGTGAAGTTTCATCAAATTTGCTTCAGTAGTTTGTAAGTTATAGCTGAGACACGGTTTAAGACATGATTTCACCTTTGATCCAATTGTGACCTTGACCTTGGGCGTGGGAACCAAAATTTTGTGCGCGACACACCTTCTCATTGTGCTCTATCTTTCTGTGAAGTTTTATCAAATTCGCTTCAGTAATTTTTAAGTTATCGCTGAGACACGATTTGTTACGGACGGACGGTGCGATTTTAATATGCCACCCGAAGTCCCTTCGGGGGCATAAAAATATTTACCAATATAAAAATAACGATACAAAATACATTGGAATGCACAAGTAGCAATGATATAGTTATACATTCCAATGTACAAATATCGATGATATGGAACACATTTGAACTTACAACTAGCAATGGTAAAAATAGGCATTCCAATGTACAAATAACAATGATATAAATACGTTTGAATGCACATCTGGTAACGATATAAAATATATTCCAATGTACAAATAACAACGATATGATACATATTTGCATGTGCATATACCATTGATGTGAAAAATGCATTCCATTGTGCAAATAACGAGAGTATGAAATACATAAGAATGGTCAAATAGGTGCGATACAAAAATGCATCCAGTGTACAAATAACAGTGCTGTTAAACAAATAGCAGTGAAATAAAAAGGCATTCCAATGTACAAATAACGATGATATGATATACATTTGAATGCACAAATAGCAATGTTATAAAAATATATGCCAATGTACAAATAACGATATGAAAACCCGAAACACATTAATGCACAAAAACATTTAGCAATGGTATACAAATCCATCCCAATATACAAATAACAGTAATTTGAAACGCAGTTGAATGCACAAGTTGCAACGATATAAAATGCATTCCAATGTACAAATAACATTTAGATATGAACTTTATTTCAATGACCAAATATAAATGGTATATAATACATCCCAATACAAAAATAACGATGATACGTAACACATTCGAAAGCAAAAATAACAGTGATATAACATAAGTTCGAATGCACAGGTGGTATTAATGAGAAACATATATTTTATTATTCAAATATCATATTGACAGAAAGGCAAACGGTTAGTCTCATACCAAAACCTTTTTAACAACCCCCCCCACCCCAACCAAAAAAAAAGAAAAAAGAATCATTATTCATTATTATTTTGATATTGAAGAAACACTTTGTAATATTTTATTTAAATCCACATTTAGGTAAAGACTAGCCCCGAGACTAGCTAGATGGAATCAGTTCCTGATCGCTGCTCTTTTACACTACAAAAGTCCCTTAAAGTTTTCGGCAAAAAATAAAGGGCAGTGTTCAGTGATTTTGTGTACAATACGCTTGAAATCTTACGTCTCTTTTACTGACGTCGTCATTAGTTTGGAACAACAGGGCCCAGATTATTAGGGAATATCTCTTTTTGTTACTGACATTTTGTTCACGTTTTATTTAACTTTTCATGAATAACAACACCAACATAAATTCTATCTGTCATGTCATACGCAGTGTTGTCATTGATTTATCAGACCAGAAATTAATTAGTCTAATTTAAATCAATTAACGCGAGCTTCAAATATTCAGTGCATTGTTTAGAACAATAACCCCGAAAGCTTAAGTTTCAAAAATCAAATATTGAAAAAGGCTGTTTTGTGACTTTTACGCTAAAGTTCCATATTCAGTCGAAGTTGAATAATTTTCTTTGGACGAAATTGACTCATGGCGATTAAACTTTACACTACATTTACGAAACATACAATACTTTTCTGCTGAAATAGGCACTAAATACCCCAAAACAATCATTCATATAGTTCTTAATTTAATTGTCTTTATTACCTGTGCAGCGTCTTGCGAAAAGGTACGTTTAGTTACATGTTTGAATGACCAAGACAGACGAGCTTGTGCTTCCAAACCAAGTCTGAGTGACCTCGATTTTCCGTCTGTAGCTTCTCCATTTTTCCATAGACTGTTCAAGGAAACAGTGAATGCTCCGAACAGACTGCAGTGATGCTGATCTGAGTCCTCGCTCTTCGCAAATACCCAGGGTACCTGTTCTAATGACAAGACTCACTTAAAGATAACACACATGCCACCCCGGCGATAACCTAACATGGCAAGAATAAAACAAACCCGAGCAATTCATTACAATGATATGAACCATATCTGCGCGCCTATTGGAAAACCCAATGTCATTTGTTCTGCTCGCTGGTTCGAGTAAAAGAAACGTCGACCAGGGCTGTCATTTTATCTGTCCGAATCTTTAACAACGACAGATCATCAACGCTTAATTACCACTGTTCATGTTTGAATAGAAAAACATGAACTACGTCATGAGAAAGTATGTTTTCGGACTTCTGACATCAGCACCTCCCAGATCTATTGTCATAGTCTCGTCAAGGCATGGGTGTTTACGCACGCCTTGACGAGGCTATGTCAATAGAATACATTATTAGCTGCGTAAAATGCGCATATTCAAGCCAAAATGCAAATATGAACAGCCTACTCGAAGCATGCGCGTGTTGCAAATGCCGAAAGACAGTTTTTTATGACGTGCTTTCTACAACGTTGCATCATTGTCAGCTTTTAAAGCCAATTGGGTATCAAGTTAGATGACCATTGTTCCAATAGCGACAACGATATGGGTATTATCTCTTCATCTAATTTGATAAATAGCTGGAAGAAATTTATTCAATTATAGCTGCCAGATGACAAGGTTTAATAGCTACAACCTACCACATTCAGTGCTTTATGATATATACGTTACAACTTTTCCGTTCAATGTATTAAAGTGCTATGGTATTTTCTATGTGTTGTACCATTACATTACAAGATTATCGTCATCTACCTGCGGGCACATGACGTAGACGTCATACTGACGTCAATCCGACGTCAGCACGTAGCATCGACTTCAGTACGACGTCATTCCGATGTCATGTGCCTACTGGGGCTAGCTGTGACACACCGATAAATTATTTCTACCTTGACCTAATGAGTAACTTTTCGTGAAATATAGGAATCCTCATGTTATTATGGTTACCATGTGGTAGTGGGCTCTTATTGGCCACTGAAAAAAATAATATTGAAAAAAAAAAAAAAAAAAAACAACGGATGACCAGTTGATGAAATATAATTGTGTCATCAAACTGAATAACCTTGACCAGGGAAGGAGGCTTTATCGTTTGCTGTTTCAGAAACTGCATTTGAGCATTTATTGGCTGGTTGACGGTAGTATGATAAATAAAAGTTCTTACTCAAAAAAGCAACCTCCTATTTGTAGTATTTCAGTGATAAGTCCGACAAATGAAGTAAATAAGCTTGTAGCTCAATAGAAAATCCGCCTGGTTTGCATGAAGTTGGGAATCTGTCACCTACCAGCTTCTACCAGAAGACCTAACGCAATTCTATCTTTATTTTGCAGGTGAAAGTCTGGTTCCAAAACCGGAGAACGAAACACAAACGTGTTCGCTCAGAAGAAGAGTCTGAAACAGGGAATATATCAATAGACGATGACGAAATAGCATCGTCATCAAGTCACTATGACGACACAGTGGACAATAATTATCCACACAATAGCTCAATTTCGACAGAAGCAGCTATTTAACGAAGACAGTGACAAACTTCAATCATTTGTGCTATGGACAATCATTTCTCAGGTTTTCAGTGCTAAATTGAATCTACTTAAGGTGGATGGTAACACTGGGGAGGTAACTCCTTACCAACAATAATTTCTCTCTCGTTTCATCTGTGGCTCCTCGCAAAGGAAGTAACTTGTACCTTCAAGGAGCAAAGTCTTACCTTTGAGAATGGCCCCCATTTTGGAAGGGCTTCATAGTCCTAGGAAGCAAGCAGGACGCCGTAGTATACCCATTTCACCGTTAAAAACCAAAAAGCAAACGACAATATTTACATCTGCAAAATTTCGAAATATAATTTGTGTTCAAGCGATATCACATTGAGAATTCGAAGACTTGAGGGCTAAAAGTGTAGACGAGCCGCCTAATGTGAATATAGGCTGTTTGCAGAATCAACTATTGACGTGTTTGACGTTTGAAGGGTCAAGACATATCGGAGCTGCAAATGTTAAAGACAGTTTTCAGTTCACCCAGACAATAACTGCACATTGGGCGAGATATGAAAAAGGGAACATCGGGTTTTTGTGTGGTCATGCCTATCATGCTAGGTCAGTTTCCCACATGTACTAGTAATCTAGTAATCAGGAACTGGTTTGGTTGTTTTAGGGAAATAAGACAGCATTTTACATTTAGACAAGGGTGTGTGTTTTCTTTCTTTCCCCTACTGACTAAAGCCCTATTAGATAAAGTTTATGCTGTGTTTCTATTCTTTTTTTTTTCTAGAGACATACAGATACTAAGCTGTTGTTGATGTAGTTTCAGGACTGTATTTGTTAAATAAAAGTTTACTTTTGTAAAAAATAAACATTTAATGTTTCGTCCTTAATGAAATTGCAGTTTCTTACGAAATAATGAAAGGCATTTGAATAGTCTTTTTAAGTGCGTTTAAACATGTCGTTCAGCACGACAAGATTTGCTGCAGAGGCAAACCTTCGAAAAGGGATTCCCCTCAAACGTGAGTTACTATGCTTTCTACCAACTCTGCAATTTTAATTTTGCTTCCCTATTTAATGGGGCTTAATGTTGAAAAAAGGTTGCCGTTGGATCATTTTTTCCTCCTGAAGGAGAATTCTTATTTTCTCCTCGCGCCCTCTCGCACTGCCCGTCAGATTTAATTTTGTAGGACACTTGTATAGAAAAGAACTTTAGGTACATAAAGAAAGGAACCTCAATGTTAACAGAAAACAATTTTACTAGAATCTTTTGTAACTGTATTGAGATAACAAAATCATTTGAATTTGGATAATAAGCTAACATAATGGAATGATGTTAAATTTATGACACTATGTCTGGTAAACAAACAAGTCCGTTCCCACATAGAAACGAAAACATAGAGCTTCTGCAAATATACTAAGTAAAAAGATAGGCAATGATCAGGAATTAATACAATCAAATCCCACATTCCGCTATGCTATTCGACACACATCTATAATGCTAAATAAACGAAGTAACGCATAAACTGCAAAATTGGTGGCATTTTCAAGCGTAATTTCTATACTGGTTCTTTCGCATATTGCTATCATTGATAATTTCGGTTAGCGTGTGTTTTAGTTTCACGTAGATTTAAAGAATTTGGGAATTAAATTCGTCTTTCATTTTAAATTCTCCCAAGTATTTTTCTAGAAACTTCGACTATTGGTCGAATTTTTTTTGTCAACAATGGGTGCGTTCGAGTGAAATTATCGTGTACTCGAATGCACGCGGTCCTACTAAAAGCAGAAAAGGACTTACCCCACCGAAAAGGACTTTTATTTGCCGTTAAATGTCATATAAAACAAATGTTTTAGAAATTTTAAATTCATCATGATAGTAATCAGCGCTTGAATAATAAGTTTGTGAATTGTAGTATCTTCATCCTAAAATTTTACAACATAAAAAACAACACCGAAAAAGACTCCACTTCTGGTCAGTGAAGAGACGCCATGTACCGAAAAGGACAGCGCAAATGCCGAATTTCGGGCACCGAGAAGGGCATTTTTCACTTAATGTTCTAGAAAATTATGTTTAGAAATAAAATATTTTACCCTTTATAGATTTCAAACGTTTTTATAGCATAAAATGGCATTTAAAAAGTCCTTTTCGGTGCCCGAAAGTTCTTTTCGGTCCTTTTCTGTGGCAAAAGTCCTTTTCTGTCTTTAGTAGGACCCGAATACACGTTTTAAATTAATCCGGTCGTTTCGGTTCTGCGTCGTTATATCGGCGCGCTGCTTAGCAAGTCCAAATTTAGCAGGTTCTAATGCAAAAATCCGACCCATGAACGTACGTCATTCCCCATAAATAACGATTTATTTTTGTATTTTTGCTCATATGTCTAAACGGATGAAGAACTAAATGGTCATAGTCCCGACGGCCCTGGCTCGAAACGACCTGTTTTCTTCCAGAACGATAGTCAATACGAGTAGCCAATCGAACTCGCCCATTGAAGAATAAAGCTCAACGCACATGGTCTTTCGAAAAGTTGGACGGACACACGGCGCCAAGTGTGTGCGGCTATGGTTACGTACCGCTGAGCCACTTGGGTAACGTCGTTTGGATAATTCAAACTGAACTGAACTTTCGAAAAGACAAAAATTAAAAATGTCTAAGGTTAACACACATGCGCCAGGTAAGAAAGGGCATTTTTTCCAGCGAAGCAGACAAATCAATTTCAATGATTCAGCCTTTAGTCTTCAGAGGGCTTGAATATTTCCCCCCAAAACGTTCCAGGACCAATTTTTTTCAGAAAAAAATACCCAGGACAGGTCACATAACTAAGATGGTAAACAATTATTATGGTAAAAAATTTCAAAAATCTTCTCCCCCAGAACCACGCCGGGCCGCGTAGCGCAATCGGTAGGGCACCTGACATAAGTCAGAGGTCCTGGGTTCGAAACCCGGTCTGGCCACATACTTTCGTTTCTCCTTCCGCTGATTCAAAAAGGACAGTTGTCAGTTACTGGCGAAAGTATGTGCACTTAGTACTGGTTAACCACTTAGGAGGTCTAAGCCTGCCCAGGAATAGTGTGATTAGGTTAACTGACCGTCCCGACATGACCTTAGCTGTTTACCGTGGACGTTAAGCATCAAATCAATCAATTCTCCCCCAGAACCACAAATCCTATGATCTTGAAACTTAGCATGTCGCATCAAGGACTCAAAAGCTCAACAAAATTTATATAAATGATGACCCTGGGATGACCTTGATCTGTTTGCGGCAAGGTCAACTTTTGAGTCACTTAAGTTTTTCTATAGGAAAAAGTGAAAAAAGTTGATTTTTTTTTTTAGAAACAATGCAGTCTGCTACCTGAAAGTTTGTAGATGCAGACAACTAATTAGGTAAATGAAGCTTTAGTGAGTATTCATGGTAAAGGTCATATCTTCACCTGGGCCTAAGGCCATTAACATGGGAAAATTAAAACTCACTTTTTTATATAAACTTGACCATCATGAAATATTTCCGCGCTTGCGCGGGCTCTTTTCTAGTGTATGAAAAGTTAATAGTGCAAAAATCAGTTGTGCAAAAGGTATCTTGATGAAATTCTCACAAAATTCCAGAAAGTGGCCAAACCAAAAATTCGGTTTGGGCATTTTCAGGAGTTTTGTAATAACTCCACCAATTTATTTATTCCAGACCAAATATTATGCATACATATGATTTGCATACTTGTAAGTCAGAATAGCAGTGTTATGTTTTGGCTAACCATCGGCAGAAACTTGAAGAACTTATTTCTTTGTGGAAATAGAACTGTGCTTTTCCCGAATTATGTGTCTTCTGTTCTGTTTTTCCATATATACTTAATATCTGTACCTAGTAAAACCAGCAGTTTGTTTACTATATGTGTTAACACTAAGTTTATATGCCTATTGAAAATATTAAATTAATAAATGATCTTAGATACTTCTGAACATTGGTCTATTTGTCAATTTTCCTGAAATTTCGTTCTTTCGGCGTCACTATGGGCAACTAGTATGATAAAAACCTCAACGTGTATGCTTATTATAAAGAAAATGCAGTTTGCATGCACCACTAAGAAGGCGTCCCACTGTTCGCATATGCGAGTTCTGTGTTTAGCATCATAATAAAATTAAGCTTAGGGAGATGCACCGAACTGTTAGGATCCGTCACAATGTGACTGACATCCGAGTCTGTGCCAAGCTTAAGGACCGTTTTCATTGTATACAAATGCTTCAGTGTCATTAATAAACAGCTCAGACGGTACAAGGAGCAGCCAATGGCCAAAACTTAGCTTTTAAAATTAATAATCTGTATGTTGGTTAACCCAATCATAGTTGACGGATTTGCTCTCTCTTGGAATGCACGACGGTGAGTGGGGCCTCAGATTTAAAGATGATATCCTCGTAAATCTACAACAGAATATTTGTTACGGAAGGTTAGTGTCTGACCACCAATTCTATTGATTGGCATGCTCTCACTAATGGTTTCCTGTTCTTATGACTTCGTATTGCACAGAGACCTCAACTTTGCCTCAGAATAGTTTTCTGATGATTTTATGATTTTATGTTTTCTACTATGATGTGACGTTCGGTTTATTTTTGGTATCACAGATTAGATGCATAAAACAATACAATAAGACATTAAATTGGCTTCCCAACTCATCAGAAGTACAGGCTTCCCAACTCATCAGTGAGACAATCTGCGTACAGGCTTCCAAACTCATCAATGAGACAATTTGCATACAGGCATCCCAACTCATCAGAAATACAGGCTGTTCAACTCATCAGTGAGACAATGTCTCACTGATGAGTTGGGAAGCCTGCACGCAGATTGTCTCATGGATGAGATGGGAAGCCTGTACGCAGATTGTCTCACTGATGAGTTGGGAAGCCTGTACGCAGATTGCCTCAATGATGAGTTGGGGAGCATGTACGCAGATTGCCTCACTGATGAGTTGGGAAGCCTGTATGCAGATTGCTTCACTGATGAGTTGGGAAGCCTGTACGCAAATTGTCTCACTGATGAGTTGGGAAGCCTGTACTTCTGATGAGTTGGGAAGCCTGTACTTCTGATGACTCAATGACGGGTCCATCTTAAAGCTATTAAGTTTAGCTGGTTGAGGCCGGAGCTTGCCTTGTCTGTTGCTTGGTTATTCGGGGTTCAGTTGATGGTTTTCTTTTGCTCCGGTATTTCAGTGTTGTTGTTTGACAGCCCAGGATCTCCAGGTGTCACAATGCCGTCTTTCTGTCGAGTCCTCATATCTGATTCACCATAGGTCTTATCCGTGTTTTTTTTTGTTTCCTGTGATGATTCATTGATGGGTTAGGAAAAGTAAAAAGATAGGCAATGATCAGGACTTAATACAATCAAATTTCACATCTCGCTCTTGAAACCAAAAGGGAAAGACGCGTACACACAAAAACTGACAAAAGTTCACGAAAGAAACGCACGGCAGACCGAATGAGCAGCTCTCTCCCAAACGGGTGGTCATTCTGCTGCCCTAACTTAAAACAGCAGCAACATCTATTTGTACCTATTTTATATATTAAATTCTATTTTTCTATTCTATCCCATAACCTTACTAGGTCGTTGGGGCACCACAGCTGACTTCAAAACAATCCCTTTCCACCTTGTCCTGTCTTCAGCTGCCCTAGTTGAGCTGGCAAAATCCATTCCAGTCCATTCCTTGATATTGTCTTCCCACCTCTTCTTCTGTCTACCTCTTCTTCTTTTTCCTTTCACTGTGCCTTGAAGAATTGTCTTTGCTAAACCAGAAGACCTTGAGACATAGCCAAACCATCTTAGTTTCCGTTTCTTGACCAGCGTCAGGAGTTCATCATATTCTCCAATGGCTGCTTGGATCTTCCTGCGAACCTCCTCATTGGTTATATGGTCCTTGTACGAAATGTTTAGTAACCTTCGATAGCATCTCATCTCAAAGGCCTGCGTTCTTTTCTCTAATTCTGCTGTCAAGGTCCATGATTCACAGGCATACAGAAATATGGAAATGACAAGGGAGCGCATAATTTTCACCTTTGATCCAAGAGATATGTTGTTATCTCTCCAAATTGGTTTCAGCTTGGCAAGAGCTGAAGTGGCTTGTGCTATCCTTGAGAGAACCTCCTGTTTTGAGCCATCATCTGAGACAACTGCTCCAAGGTATTTGAAGCTGTTTACAGTACCCAGCTTCTCCCCCTTTACCTTGATCTCCCTCTGGATGCCATCTGCGCTGTTTGTCATCAGTTTGGTCTTCTCAGCACTGATCTCCATCTTATACCTTGTGCAGGTCTGGTCGAGACTTTCAACTAGAGCTTCTAGTTCCTGCTCTTCCTCAGCAAGAGCGTCTATGTCATCGGCAAACCGCAGGTTGGTAATATTTCTGCCGCCTATGCTAACCTTTCCGTCATGTTCTTCCAGAGCATCAGACATGATCCGTTCGAGAAAAATGTTGAAGAGGGTGGGTGACAGAAGACATCCTTGTCTTACTCCAACTGTTGTTCTGAACCATTCTCCTGTGCTGCCATTTATCAGGACTGCACTTGTAGCCTTGTCATATAGCTGCTCAATGGTGCGAACTAGGTTTGCATTGATATTGTACTTCCTCATGGTGGCCCATAAGGCTGCATGCCATACCCTGTCAAAGGCTTTTTTGAAATCAATGAAGACATGGTACAGATTCTGCTGATGTTGGAGATACCAGCTGGTGAAGGATCTAACTTCAGAGAAACAGAGTAGATCCACAACTATCCAGGACAAGTATGGGAAATGCCTTACAGAAGAACAAGAGATTCTCAGCAGATGGACAGAATATTGCTCAGAATTATACAACCATGAGACTGATGGTGACAATACGGTTCTGGACTGCAGTCAGCCCCCAGAAGAAGATCAACAACCGATCCTTCGTGAGGAAGTTGAGATTGCAGTAGCATCACTGAAGAAGCGAAAATCTACCGGAGTTGATAATATACCAGCAGAACTTGTTCAAGCTGGAGGGGAGACCATGATTGATGTTTTAACAGATATCTGTAACAGGATCTGGAGAACAGGAGAATGGCCTACCCCATGGACTCAGTCGCTGATTATTACTCTCCCTAAAAAGGGCAACCTACAGCTCTGCCAGAACTACAGAACCATCAGCCTCATCAGTCATTCAAGCAAAGTCATGCTGAAAGTTATCTTGAACAGGCTTAAGCCACAAGCCGAAGAGATAATCGCTGAGGAACAGGCTGGGTTCCGAGCAGGAAGGAGCACCACAGAACAGATCTTCAACCTTAGAATCCTGTGTGATATTAAATTACAAAACAAAAAAGAACAGAACGCAAAATGGACAGCTATTCAGGTGACCAGTCTGCTAGAGGCCATAGACAAGCAGACACAACAAGATATAACACAGAGGAGCCACAGCAGAATTACCGACTTGGAACAGTAGGAAACCTTCATACGGACCAAACAGCTTACTAAATGTTTCGAACCACCGCAGAAGTAAAGGACGAGGTTTGGATCCAGTAAAACTAGTTTAAGCCCCTCAATATTCTTTTGCTGACCATTCCAAGGCGGTACTTCTGCTATGATTCCTCTGTGCTACATGTTGTAATGTCCGCTTTGGAATGGTCTCTAGCAGTCAGGTCACCTGAATAGCTACCCTGCTTTGTTTTGTGATTCTAAATGTAAAATAGGTAAATAGTCTGTTGCTGCTGTTTTTGATTAGGGTAGTTGAATGACCACCTGTTTGGCAAAGAGCTGCTCATTCGGTTTACCGTGCGCGTATTTCGTGATCTTTTGTAAGTTTTTGTGTGTGTGCTTCTTCTCTTTTGGTTTTAAAAGCGGGATGTGGGATTTGAATGTATTAATTCCTGATTATTACCTATATTTTTACTTTTCTAAATACTAAACTTCTTAAATCACAGAGCATATAAAGCGCTCTGCTTTTTTTTAAAGTTTTATTGCCGGCAAGACTGATGCCCAAATATAATGTCGGCTTAAAACACTTCTTCACGTAGTTGGGCTAGGTCTACCGGAGCCTGAATTTTTCTGGAAACTTAGTTCACAAAGTAGTTGAGAAGGCAGTGGTACATTCTTACCACATCCTGCCGTATACGCCAAAAAGAAACGGAAAATATAAGATAGCACACGAAGCAAAACAAGACAAGCGCAAAAGTCATGTGGTCAGTCTTTTTTTCCATTAGATGGCCATGAGGCTAATCTAAATAATGAACAAAAAGTACCAGACAAATAGAAAGCAGACAAACAGTGACAATGATAAGAAAACATCACAGAAACAGCGGCATGGAAAAGTCAGTAATAAACTGGGGGCTTAAATCGATTTCTCGTGTATACAACCTTCCCCTAGTTTCTGTTGTGGTTCATAAAAATACAAGATATTCGGTTCGTGTAAAAGACTTCCAACCCATCAATGGATCAAACAGCAAACATATATATATTACAATTAAATACCGATATGAAACGAAATTAGCACTCAACAAGGTCTGAAACGCTGGGGCAAAACAAGTCCAACTGTTGGACCCTTATGGGCCGACCAAAGACAGATTATCAAGCACCAACCAACTCCCCAACAAACAAAGTAGGAGTTTTTAAGGCCGGAGCCGTCAATAAATCTGAGGCCCGAAGCACCGGCGTGCAATTAAAGAGTGCAGCAAAGTTGCCAACCTTGATTTGGTTGATCAATCAACATTCTGTTTGTCGCATTACATTTACGTCGTATCCAGTTCTTTTCTAACGAAAGATTATTTTCCTATATCGACAATAAAAACAACAACAGTCCAACCAACATTAACTTTTAATTTATACGCCAAGTCACCATAAAATTTAGCTTTAGAGAGGCATATTGAAGAGGAGTTTTAGACCCCTATTACATGTAGATACCAGGTCACAGTGGAGTCGATAAAATTTGGAAAAAATCATAACAGTTTGTTACACCGGTAGCCATTTTTTAGAAGTTCAAAAAGATAATTAGTAAAACTGATCCTCAGATCCGTTCAAAAAGATTATGATTTTATACAAAAATAAAGGATACAATACTTACGCTATTATGCAAACTCCATGGAAGTTAACCCAATCCCGGGGTATACTGCTTAATTACCCTGTTCATTTACACGGCGATGAGTGTGGCATCAGAACAATTGATAGCACTCTTCTATATCTATTACAGAAGGAATCTGCTACAGAAGGTTTGCGCCACCGTGTTTGGCTGGACCAATTGTGTTCGAAGTAATGGCTTCCTTTGCTATGGCTTCGGATTGCGCTGAGTCCTCGACTTTGTTTTTATCAATGTTTTATGATAATGCTTTAATAGTGAGGACCAGCTGATGATATAGGAGCCCCCTAAGCACCCAAACACCTACTTGTTTTTTGAGCTGCATTATAAGGGACTGCGAGGTTGTAAAACTAGCTTCAACCCCAAATAATGGTGCTATATTCTATATTTGAGCTAAATTCTATACGGCGTTTTGATCACCTCGTTGAGAAAGAGAAGGTTCGTTGCAATGCTTGTGTTTTTTTTCTTTCGTATTACTGCATCCGTTTCATTTTGTTTGCTCATCCTGTTGAGGCTATTAGAAAGATCTGTGATTTTTGCACTTCCTGGGTAGCTACATATATTATTTTCTTCACCGTTTTGTTTTTCTACTAGGTAATTTTCATTATTTGTCAAAATAAAACAAAAAACAAAAACAATATCACATAACGCATCACGGACTGCTGGTGTTTCGCGGTGAGCTATCTGGCCCACGTCCATCTGCAGCACCAACAAAAAGAGGACCAGTAAAATGTATACAATGTGTAATCTTATGATTTTATGTTGTGGCGTTACGAAAGTTTTTACGATTTTTGACATATAATTCAGGCGCATATGCTACATAACCAAAATATAAACCAAAACTACAATATGACTACTTGCCACCACCCTTCTCCCCACTCCGCTACCACAAAAAATACATATAACATTGGAGGATATTTTTGTTTGTTCTAATTCTTAAATAATAATCATGTAAGTTACATGATTTTTCCCAAGAGTATCATCTTTCATTGCGTACTTGGGTGTCCTAAAGTAACAAAATATCTGAACGCTATACCCTGTAGAAATAATTACCACTTTTTCTCTTTATTTTTGTTCTCTGAACAGAAAAGTAATTAAGCACGCTTGCTGACTTAATTACATCTTAAGCAGAAGTTAAAATTGTTCAAAATTAGCCTTTTAGAAATAATTATCAAAAACTCTGAAAGGACGGAACATTGACGTGTGTCATCTAAATCAATTTTCAACCTTATCTGGAAATGATTTTCAGATGTATTGGATGGAAATACAGATAAGTTCGAAAAACTTCGCAAGTGACGAAAGAACAAATCCAAAAACTATGTAATTGAATATTACAATAAAATTTTTCGATATTATGATGATCAATATGACAAAAATATAAATCAATTATCAGATCCTTCAAAGCTGATAGTGTCACAATTACAGAAAAAATGTGCAATAAAAGAACGCATTACAGATACAGGATGTCCTTCGTTCAGGGTTATCTTATGCACACCCCTATTTTATGAAATGTAATGACTATAAAGCGAAAACATACTGAAGATCTTTATCAAAATAGTGCATGAAAATACATGCAGGATAGTTTCCTCATTAAAACCAAAAGGGAAAGAAGTATATACATAAGTTGACAACAGGCATGGTTGTTGTTGTTGTGTTATTGTTTAACGTTCAAGGTAAACAGCTATGGTCATGTCGGGACGGCCAGTTAACCTAAACACACTATTCCTGGGCAGGCTTAGACCTCCTAGGCGGTTAACCAGTACTAAGTGCACTTACTTTCACCAGTAACTGACAACTGCCCTTCTTGAATCAGCGGAAGGAGATATGAAGTAAATAGCTGGACCGGGTATCGAACCCAGGACCCGTCTGGCTTATAAGTCAGGCGCCCTACCGACTGCGCTACGCGGCCCGGCAACATGCACGGCAAACCGAATAAACAATTCTTTCCAAGTCTGGGGGTCATTCAGCTACCTCAACTGAAAAAAAAAAACAACAAAAAAACACTCACACGACAGGTGAACGAAAGCACCGAAATGGACAAGAAAAACAATAGGACAATCTGTGTTCAGCTTTTCTCAGTTAGATTGCAAAACAAAACAGTGATTCAAATGGGTAGCAATACAGGTATACATATTGCTAGAAGACTACAGACAAGCGGACAGAGAGAAACAAGTAACAATGAGGAGCCACAACAGAAGTACCGCCATTGGACTATCAGATTACTGAGGGACTGGGGGTGGGGGGTTTAAACTCGGTTTTTTTCTGGATTCAACCCTCGCCTTTAGCTTTTGCATTGATTCGAAACATGTAGTTAGCTGTTCGATCTGCATGGAGGCTCCCTAACCCATCAATTAATCATCACAAAAAAAAAAAAAAAAAAAAAATACGGATAAGAACTACAAGGACACCACAGAAACAACGTAATGTGACACCTTGAGATCCCCGAGGTGTCAAAACACCACTGAAATACTGTAGCTTAAATACACCAGTCTAACCCTGAATGGCCAAGCAACGTCTTTGCAGCAAGACCTATTGGAACCAGAATTATAGAATATGTAATAAAAATTTTGGCTATAGCATAGATGTAATGCTAGAACCAGCTAATTATACTGAAAGGATTTAAAAACTTCCACTTTTTATTGCTGGCTGCTGATCTGTTCATTCATGACAGTGTTGAATATTTAACGGCAAAATGCTTGAATCTTATCAAATTTAAAGATTACGCAGTTTATTCGTATCATTTACTTAACTGACGTCAGTAAAAGAGCGTTACGTCACTGAAATGCATAAGGCGATGCCGGCGTTATCTTAAACAACACTCTTTTCGTCCATTTCTTACTGTCTTAATATTGTGACGTTATCCACGTTAATTTGCAAGTATCATCGCGGATGATGCTGTCGCGCAAAGCCTATTACGGAGACGGCGTCATACGTTAGTTAACGTCATGACCTCTGGTTTTCAATCTCGGCTAGGTACTTTTCTGACTGTCTTTTGAGCTTCCTGTAAACAGTGCACGTCGTCTTAGATTTTAAATTGCCGAAATTAACACATAAAATTGCCACGCGACGTCACTTTTTGAAATTTCAGCATTTATCTGGCCCACAACTCTGCGCCTGTTTGCGATATTTAGGCGCGGTAGGCTAAATAAAGCCACAGACCGAGTTCAAACTTTTAAAATTCAATTTGATATTGTAATAGAAATGTTTCGTCAGAAAACTGTATACATGAAGCTATTCAGCCTTATGCAAACGGTACTAAGGACACGAGGAGCACGTGCTTTTTCCTGACCGACTCGGTTGAACGATTTCAGATTTGATATTTTGATATAATCAGGTATAGGAGAATATATATCTGGTAAAATTTTGGTGGACGTAGCTGCATTCATTTTTGAGATATTCAAAATTAATGGGTGGAAGTTTTTAAATCCTTTCAGTATAGTATTCCAGTCACGGTTAATAACTTTGCTTCCCTCTTCAATTACATCTTAGTGGATTAAGCATCAGACCCACTGATGGACCCAAAATAAGCGATTTATTTTTGTTCGTTAGAACTGGAAATTTATTGTTTGTTGCCTGGTCATTAGGCGTTCAACTCATACTTTACTTTTGTTTCTGTATTTCAGGTGTGGTGTGATCTCCAGGCGTCGCAGTACTATGTTTCTGTCGAGCCCTTATCTTTGATTCAACTTTGTTTTCCGTTCGTTATTTTTTCTTTCCAGTAATGGTTCACTTATTGGTTGGCAAACCTTCACGCGGATAGAACACTTAACTAAATATTTCGAGCTACTGCAGAAGGAGCGGGCGACGGTTTGGATCCAGTTAAACGTGTATAAGCTCCCAGATTACTGACCGTTCCAAGGCGGTACTTCTATTGTGTGCTTGTTTGCTGTGGCTCGTTGTTTTACATGTTGGTGCTTTCGTTCACCAGGGTGTTGTTTCTAATTAGGGTGACTAAATAACCACCTGTCTGGGAAAGAGTTGTTTATTCGGTTCACTTTGCGTGGCTACCGTGAACTGCTGTCAGTTTATGTATATACTTCTTTCCCTTTCGGTTTTGAGGCAGGATATGAGATCTGGATGTTTAAGTTCCTGGGGCCGTATTTATAAAACGACTTAAGTCGTTGCTATGCTGTTGCTAAGGATAAATTTCTATGAAGGAGGTTCCCTACAACTATGAAATTTGCTCTGGAGGAACAGTCTGAAAATGACTGTCCACCGGGGCTCAACTGGTGACCTTCTTTTGCTTCAGATTTCCAGTGGGGTTGTTTGGCAGGACAGGGATCTCCACCTGTCAGACGGCCCGTTGTATCTGTTGAGTCCTCGTCTTTGCTTCTTCATGGTGTTGAAATTTGATTTATGTGTTTACCGTGATGATTCATTGACGAGTTAGAGGGTTATCATGCGAACCGAACAACCAACTAAATGTTTTGTACCACTTCAGTAACTGAGGGTGAGGTTGGGCCTGTAAAATCGATTTAAGCCCCCCAGTAATTCATTACTGACCGTTCCAAGGCGGTAGTTCTGTTTTGGTTCTCTGTTGCCTGTTTTTGGTGTCAGAGTTTCTGTGATGTTTTACCTTATGTATGTTCTTATTATTTTTGGTTCGGTTTGGGTTGCTGAGTGGCCACCTTTTGGGAACAAGCTGCTCACTCGGTTGACCATATGTTCTCTGTATCTTGATTATTTGTAATCTTAGTTGTTTCCAACTATGGTTTGAGGGCTGGATTTGGATTTTGATTGTTTCAGTTCCTGGTCTTTGCATACTTTTTACTTTTAAGTCGTTTTATAAATACTGCCCCTGATAATTGCCAGTCCTTTTACGTTACCACCAGAGAAGCCATGGAATTCTGTGAAAAAGGCGTAGATCTTTCCCTGTTGGCTATCATGTAGCTTATACAGCAAAATATGTTCTCATTTATACATCAAAGTTGGTCCATGTATTTCTGGATAATCTGTTTTATACAGAATTATTTATTTCAACTCATTAATGCATAGCGTCCCGTAAATATGACATAAGCAACCAGTCTAGTTCAATATCAGATGCCGCAAAACACAGCCAGTTCTGGGAAAATTTTATTCTCTTTAAAACTATATGCTGTGACCACAAGGAGTTCTAAGAAACATTTCCTAGAACTGTCATCAGATAATGTCATTTCCTACTTCTGTCGTTTTGGATAAATCATTAAGTTTAATGATCATATAAGCTTTTTTAGTCTACCCGTGAATCGTTAGTATGAATATATGAATCTGATTATCTTAGCAGTAAGAACTCTAGGTCGCTTGTGACAAATTAATCCATGTTTATTGTTTTTATACTTTTTTTCACTTTGAAATGCAAATTAGACATTTCTTAACACCTTCGTTTAACATTCCGACAAACCCATTTAATAGCGAATGATATGATTCTGATTTACAAATGATGCATTGAAACTAATAAAAATATTCTTTGCGCGTTCAGTCAAAGTTGCTCTCTACGATTTCACCATTGCAAAAGCTAACTGCGCATCTATGAATCCTAACGAACATAATTTAAACAGGGAATTTCTTTCATAAGGTAAATATGCTCAGACTGATTTAAATAGCATCTGAAAATGCCAATTTCTCACAGCAGACCTCAATGAACCTTTACATTTCTAATGTCACTCCTCTAAACTCTATTACATCACATCTCCTGTAAAAAAATCTTCGAGGCCCTTTGCAGCTCTAGTGAAAACTTACTGTCCTTTAGTACAAAAGTGTTTGGCATGTATTGGATTCTGAACTTGTACAATTCATGATCAAATTCAATTTGTTTGCTTCTTCAAATTGTATAAAATCGGAATTATACTTAATAAGTCAAGTATCGCTTAATGGAAATTGATTTAAGAGCTCTTGTGATTATTTATCTTAATTCTCTGCTCCAATCAGTACAAATTTATACCATTTTTGAACATTTGTATTCAATTCTCTTCAATTTCAGTGTTTAATTGAAAACAATATTGGCTCCCGACACGTAGGTTATTTCCGTACCACTTCCTGTTCAAGATCAGGGTGAACAAGGCGCTTTTAAAAGTCCATTATGACGCGTTACGTTTGTTTACGCAAGCATTGTTGTGTGTGATGAAAAATGATTGTTTGAAAATGTTCTTAATTGACGCCCTCTTAATAATGTGGTATTGTCAACATCGGCTTGTTATAAATTAATTGCTCACTTGATATATTTCGAATCGATGGATCAATTTGAGTCACTTTTGTAAATGATAAAATGATGCTCACGTAACAAAAGAGCTATTAATTCAAATTAAGCATGACGGTGTCAGTTCTGTCTTTGCTACATGTAATTCCAAGCGGTGAGAAGCATTGAGTGTTGAAACCACTCCTTCAGTCGGGTGTATTTGAGCCTGAATTTCATCAAGACTTAGTTTACACAGATAGTAACATAAATACTTTGTTCCACAAAAGAAGGTTACATTACAGCTGTTATGCAATAAACCGCAAGAGTTGTGAACCCTAGTTGACAAATTTGCTCCTCTCTTTAATAACACTAGGGGGAGTCGGGCCCCGGACTAGATGATGCCACCCCCTTAATATGAAATATGAGGCTGGCGCCTGATAACCAATGTCTTTGTACGGGCTCATCGAGGCACAGTTACTGTTTTATTATACTTTTAGGATTGGCATGGATTGTTCATCATAGTTTTGTGTTTTTATGTGTATTGTGCTGTGTAACTAATAGATTAGGGGATCTCATGCAGATCAAACGTTTACCTTAGGTGCTTTGAAACTTCATAGATAACTTTTTGAAAGTTTGAGGTAGGGACTGATTAAACCCACGGTTCCTCTGTCTTAAATAGAAAGTGCATGTTATTTGGAAACACCATTCTGTTAGGTTTTTTCTGACTGTGTTTTCATTTGTTCTTCTTTCCAGGCCTTGGGTAGGTTTGCTTTGCGTTTTTGCAACCATATATTTGAAAATGGACGTATGTGGCTTTTTTGACTGCTTTGTCAAGGAAAAATCTCATTCATAAAGCTCAGTCCACTCTAAACACCGAAGTTATTTGACAAGCAAACGGAACCAGTACAGTTGCGATAACAGACGCAACTGTCTAACAAACAGGTGCTGCAAACAGGATTTAAAGTGACTTTACGCGCAAAAAGTATAAGCAGAAAGACAGCAGGCGAAATAAAAGGTACTGGAGTTAGTTGAGCACCATACTAGCATGCAAAATATACTACATAGTCCCAACACAGAAAGCGAAAACGCCGGATATATTTTAAAACACTATAAATACAAGAAGGAAGATCTGCATCTGAAGTTTCTGCCGTTGGATGAACAACACTACAAACTATTGAGAGCTTCAACCTTTGTTATTGCATAAAAAGCAGTGCCGAGAGGTATTAACAGCCGTGCATCAACGGGCGAAAAGCCGTGTTTCAATGTAGGGATCAAACATGGTTTTTCATGCATTAACGTTTGCCAGGTCCCGAGGGAGATGTTGGAAATCGAGGCCGAAGGCCGGGGTTTTCAACATCTCCCGAGGGACCTGGCAAATGTTAATGCATTGGAAATAAATGTTTGATCGCTGTTATTGCATAAATTCAACGAATTATTCGTTAATATTTGAGAAAAAACTTGGCACTCTATTTTGTCACCGTTTGACATATATTTTTGTCAAACGGTGACAAAATATAGTGCCAAGTTTTTTTCTCAAATTTTAACGAATAATTCGTTGAATTTATGCAATAACAGCGATCAAACATTTGTTTCTAATGCATTACATTTGCCAGGTCTCTCGGAAGATGTTGAAAACCCCGGCCTTCGGCCTCGGTTTCCAACATCTCCCTCGGGACCTGGCAAACGTTAATGCATGAAAAACCATGTTTGATCCCTATATTACTACTGACCTTTCCAAGGCGGTTCTTCTGTTGCAGTCAGGGGCGTACATGTACGAGCCGATTGAGGGCAAAAGCTGTTATCAATAGCTTCTCGGCTCCGTGGGTCGTACTCGGTGATTCCAATACAGCCCCCTTCACCATGATTGGCTGAACTGATATTTCTAAAATATTATGGAAGGCCTTCAAAGGTTCAATAACAACAACAAATTCTTAATTAGTATTTTTACGTTTGATCATGTTAAAACAGCGTGTATATGTTTGATTGTATAGAATCTGAAGGTCGCGGTATTAGGTTTATACGAACAAATGTTGCCAGTTCATTAACTGGAGAAATGACGTTAATTAGATTTTTAATTACAACTGAGCATAGAAATCTTTTAAGTTACATGCCTAATACACTTTTAATAAAATACTGTAACATATGGACCAGTCCCATACTGAATGACGCAACAGTTTCACATTTCTGCAACATCCATTTCTATTTTACGCAGAAGATTTGGATGAAAAAGCGGTAACATTCCAGAAAAAAAATAGCTTTTTATTAATTTGGACCCTACTTATCAGTCTTTCAATCGACTGCCTTATCAAAATTAAGAAATTACAGTAGGTTTTCCAAGGTTTTTGTCACAAGATCATTTCAGGGTCACTGATGAGGCTTGAATGGCCGAAACTTCGAAGTATGGCCCATGTTCTTTCCTTCGAATGTATTCTCTGCTCTCGAAGGAACTCTCTTAGATTTAAATTTGTAATATTTGTATTTTTTAACCACAAAAAGGAGGAGTACAACCTTTGACTTTTATAAACAAATAAGAAAACTTGCCATATAGTTACCGTCAAAAGCCCACAAATGTCTGGAGCAGTGCAAAAATCTACTAATTGCTACAAATTTAGAGACTACAGTCCGTCTAGGTGCCGTATCTAAATCTATAAAACTTAAAAGCCTTACAACATACGTCATCAGCCTTTAATCTTTTTTTTTGAAATCACGCAATTTCATATGGGAGCAGCACGTTTGCGCGACTATCCCTATAAATGTCCTACGTTTTGTGCGACATTTTATAGCATGCGTTTGCCTATATATGCCTATATTTGCGCGACTTTTACCTAGGTCCGCGGATAGGTTGGCAGATCCGGACATTTACAGTAAACGCATCACAAATGGCTGTGAAAGCTTCCACTACTAGCTTGGTAATATGTTCTGTCACTCACACCCATCTGTATTTGACTGCATGGAAAAACTTAAAGCTGTGCAGACAAAAACATATCTGAAAGTTCGCGAATCTCGAACGGCTGCTCCTCTTGCAAACAGGGATCGAGAACGTGTCGATAATTTTAGAGGATTTCAACAAGAGTGTATATAAGCGGTGAAATAGACAAACAGGAGTATGTTAAAACGTCATTCAAAGCAGCATACGATGATTTTTACTGAAATCTCAAGATAGTGTTTAACGAATTTTAACTTAGTTTGCTTTAAAAAATAATGATAACCTGTTCAAATCTCACTTCAATCTCCACAACGTGATCAGGAGGCAACAGATATTTTTTCTCATCAGAGGAAATACATTTTATCTGGCTTACGGAAGGGTGCACTTCGGAACATCGAAATAACTGAGGTTAAATGAACTAAACTAGTCTCGTATTTGTGGGGAAAAAGTCGCGCTTTCGTTAGGATGAATAGTCGCGCTTTCGTAGGCTAAAATGCGCGCATTCGTATTGGTCTCGCAAATGAAAATTTTGAAAAAGTCGCGAAATTTATTGCGTCTTTTCATATGTCCTGTGTTGAGACTCATAATAAAAATAGTTTCATTGTTAGCAAAACAGCAAGTTTCTAGCATAAAAATCAGCTACCGAAGATGTTCACTGACCAAAATCATTCATCGTAAATTGTCACGTGTTCGATAAAAGTTTTTGCTACATTTGTCCTTTCATGGGCTCGGTTTTAAGTAGACAAATAGTGCCTTTGGTGTATGTTAACCTATCTTGTGAAGTCGGTAAAAAACACCAACACTTATGAATTTCAAATACTTGTAAACTTTGGAATGCTTGTACCCTTTTAATCATTTGGAATTCTTTCGACACTCACCAGTCTTTCAACCGAGTGCCTTATCAAAATTAAAAAAAATACAGTGTGCTTTTCTCTGGCTTTCATCGCCAGATATTGTCAGGGTCACTGATGAGGCTTGAATAGCCGAAACTTCGAAGTATGGCCCATGTTCCATCTTTCGAATGTGTTTTTTGCTCTCGAAGGAACTCTTTTAGATTTAATTTGATTTTTTTACCAGGCTCAGAATGATGTAGATAGTTGCTGTGATACTATAGCTACAGTGTAGGTACCCTTTGCGGAATTTCTTCCAAAATGAGTATTTACGGAATCATCGAATCAGGTTTCCACGCAAACCGAACAACTAAGTGTCTGATGAACCAAAGCAGGACCAAGGGCTCGACCGCACACCGGTAAAGCCCCCAGTAATTTCATTGCTGGCCGTCCCAAGGCGGCACTTCTCTTTTGGTTTTTCTTAGTTGTTTCATGTGTTGTTTGTCGCTTTGACTGTTTTGTTATGTTAAGGCTAGCCCTGACATTAAAAAATTAAAAATAGGTAAAATAGATTTTTAATGTAATACGTATAATGTTTTCTTAGTGTCAGGGTTGGTGCGTTTTGTAAGACTGTTGTGCGGGCGGTGGTTGTTTTTGTTGGGTTGAACAACTAAGTATCTGAAGAACCAAGGCAGAACAAAAGGCGAGGGTTGGTTGACCACAAACCGGTTAAGCACCCGAACCAAACACCCCCACTCCCCCCCCCCCCCCCCCCCCCACACACACACTACCAACCATTAATTTCATTTATGGCCGTCCCAAGGCGGCAGTTCTGTTTTGGTTCTTTTTGGTTGTCTGATGTGTTGCTAGTTGCTATGTGTTATTGATATATTGTTTGTAATGTAGACCATCTACATGTGAAATGGCTGTTCACATGGCTGCCGCTGGTGTTTTATCACATGGTGTCTTGGGTTAGATCTGGGATTTAATTGTGTCAGTTCCTGAGAATTTTCCTCCTTCTATTACAAATATGCATTGAAGTGCCCACTTCCTATACCTGAGCATCCGGTGTCATTGTCGCCCAACGTGGGACTCGAACCCACGACCCCGGGTTAAGAGTGAATCTGCCTCAGTGATTAATTGTGGGGTATGACTTTGCAGCAGTGCTGCCACTCGTAAGTATACCTACTTTCGATTTCCTTCAGAGGGTTTGTCTGTGGAGGAGGACATGTATGACATGTTTTTCTTCTGGATTGTGTCTGTGCAAGGATACCGAGCCTATAATATAAGTTTTGGGCCTATAATATAAGTTTTGTCGAAATAACTTATTTCTGGGACGACCAGTTGATAACGTTTGGTCAAATGGCCACAAAGTAAAAAGATAGACAATGATTAAGAACAATACAATCAAATCCCACATCCCGCCCTCAAAACCAAAAGTGTGTGTGTGTGTAGAGGGGGGGGGGGGGGGGGGGGGGGGGGCACACACATAAAATTGACATAGGTTCACGAATGACAAGCACGGCAAACCAAATGAGCAGCTTTTTCCCAAACAGGTGTTTATTCAGCTACATCTAAGTCTAAATTGGACGGGGTTTATTACTAGCCCGTATATAGCCCTCATTATCAAGAATGTTCGAACAGACGAACACCATATAAATATGTTTCTCTTTTTTTAGTAATTATTTATTATTACTTGTTGTATTAATCAGTGGGAGACTATAGAAAGGACAGAATTATAACAAGTGTCAGCTTTCTCTAAATTATGACTCTTCTGACAATGTTGACTTCCGGTTAGAATTATTTTTGGTGTCGTCAAATTCGTACATCTTACATCGATGCATATTTTGGCTAGCTAAGGGAAGCCGGTAGCAAGTGTAAATAGTTTCTCAGTAAAAGCGTATTTGAAACATGTAAGTCCAGATGAAACATATGACTGAAAACAATTTGTTTACTGATTCTCAGTATGGGTTTAGGGTAAACGGAGTTGTATTCTTCAACTGTTAGATGTTTTTGACGATTTTAGCAGTGCGTATGACTCTAGTAAACAAATTGATGTTATATACCTTGATATAATGCAGGACTTTGAAACTGTGCCGCATACACGGCTTCTTTTAAAGTTACAGGCATATGGATTTGGAGGTGAAATTGTGTCCAGGATTAAAGATTTCCTAAACGGCAGATGGCAGAATATTATTGTAAATGAAGAAGATTCTGATAGGCAAGTGATTAAATCTGGAATTCCACAGGGGTCCGTTATCGGTCCTGTTCAAATAATTATGAAGTTATAGACATTCAAACAGCTTCTGAACAGCATCTGAAGAAAAGGATTTAGGAATTACATTTGAGAGTATTTGAAGTTAAATAAACATGTTTTAAATGTGGTGAACAGATGTAAGAGACTCACTGGATTGATCAGACGAACTTTTAGATATATGAACGAGACACTTTTTTTTCAACTGTACAAATCACTGATTAGGTCAATAGTATGTTATGGAATAGTAGTGCGGTATACAACATCAAAACGGAACATTTAGCTCATTGAAAATATCCAAAATAGGGCTACAAAAAATGTACCTGAGTTGAGAAACTTAACGTATGAAGAACGACTAAGGGCACTTAACCTACCTACACTGCTGTACAGAAGACAGAGATATGACCTTATACAGATTTTCAAGATAATAAATGGATTTGACAACATTGGTGCCAACAAGTTCTTCACTTTCAGCGATAATAACACCCGTGGACATTTATTCCGCTTGGAAAAACAGCAGATCAATAAGTCTTTGAGACGGAATTCTTTCTCGATAAGATGTAAAATGTATACGGTTTAACTGAAGGTAAAGTATGTAAAACTAGCGTGGATATTTTCAAGATTGCCTTAGACAAATTGTGGATGAATAAACGGGTTGATATTTAATCAGTTTATTGGGAGACATAAAACTCACAAAATCTGTTGAGAGACTTAGCACTCATTAAATTTTAAACCGGTTAAACGCAAGAAAAATTGTATAAAGAAGATAAGCGGTGGAGAAGACAAGCAATTGGATTACAACGCTCCAAAGACCACAGATGTAAGATGTAAGATAAGAATACAGAAATAAAGAATCTAGCAGAATTACTGCTAGATATCTGCAACTGAATTAAATTTGAGATATCCAAGCTTATTTTTTCGCAAATTACAAAGTTTACATCCAAAATTTGATTCTTCCGATATCGCAAATTATGGAAGAGAGTAAAAACTGCACTGTTACAAAAAGACCAATAATGCACTTGTTCAACTATTAGCTGAGTGGTACTGATGTAGGGCAAAACTACAGACTGCTCACGGCTAAACAAAAGGGCCGCGACACATGACACACGCTGTCGCCTGGTACACATTTTGTACCATAAACGGTTACAAATTCAAGAACAATTCTGCTTACAAACTATCTTTTCAGCCATTTTGTCGCAGTCTCAGCACCTGGCCACGTAGTCGTGCTGATCACTGCGCCATGTTTTCACCTTTTAACATTTTAATTACGATGTAAATGGCCGTTTAAAACTTCGGGCATATGCACAGACCAAAAGCGCTCTGAAGCAATTTGTTAATACGATTAGAATACACGCAATTTGCTTAAAGTAGTGCTCTGCAAAATTGCATTATGCAAGCTAAGTTATCTGGAAAAAGGGGAGCCGCTCAATCGATTATTTCTTACCCATTTTTTAAACCCCATTATTGAGCCCCATCCTGAGAAAGTACGTCTAAAGGTAAATGGAAACCGTGTGTGCCTGGCCCGTTTATGAGCGTGCGAGGCCAGGCCGGGGCAGTGTAAATAGCCTTGAAAGTAACTGAACATTGCAGACTTCCAAACCAAACTGCACATATTTTGACCTGCTGGGCGGGTTTGTCTGCGAATGCGAAGTAAACGTATAATGGACCTTTTCTGACGACGCGGTACTTGTGTTCTCGACTGTAGCCACCCACAAACGAATTGTCAGCCCTTTCAAGGTGTTACCTTTGTAAGCTTAGGGGATATCACAATTAAACATACCATTAATACTGGAAATATTGGTTCAAAGATGTAAAAACAATTTTACCACGTATAAGAGCCGTATAAGAGCAATCTGATCAGGGTCAGCAATGTCACCATTAATTCTGAATACTCAACAGAAAATTACATCTATTTTTCCTAATAATTAAAGGACAATGGCGGTAACGGCTTAAGGTTCCCAGTCCTTTCGAATTTCTAATAATTACGGTAATATCAATGCTTCCTAGAAATCTGCTGCTTCTACAAAAGCAGAGTTTTGCTTTAAACCGAATTATTCGCCGTTTTGTATAGCAGTACGTGACACGAGACACTACAGTCTGCTGATGCCGCTCCGGGCAAAGTAACTTTTGATTTTTTCTCGATATGCCATTCTAATTGCATAACGCGTAAGACTGGCTTGAAGCAAACGTACAGGATAGGATCTGATGACTTAGCTGATCTTCTTTTTTGAAGGAAGCAGTAGCTTATAAAAGGCCTACGTATGTTATGTTTATCACAAAATGCAAATTTTAATCCGCATTTACCATATGTGTTATACTAGTAAATGGTTGCGGACATCCATCCTTTCCGATGCAGTTGTACATTGCGTATTATGGGACGACATGTTTCTTTTATTAAGAAATATATGCGTTTACCAGAAAGAAAGGCGAAAGTCAAAGGTTGCGGCCAAATGAAAGTCCATACAGTAGAAACCGAAAGCCTTTCGAAAATACGTAGTTTTGCACTGAGATCGAAGTAGGATCACTTTTAAAATAGCAAACAAAGAAAAAAACTGCTGAAGTAACCACATGTCAATATTTATGAAGGAACGAATGCTTCGTGTCACTGTCGACCAGGCACATCATAGTTAATGTTCTTTGCTTTCCTCTGAAATTCTGCTGAAATGAAATCATTTAGAATAATTTTACCAGAATTCAAGATCATTCATAGATATGAAACAAAATAACAGTATATTAACAAGAAACAAAAGAAGACTTTCACAGTCAGACTAATATTTCAACCATTATTGTCACATTTGGCAACCCGAGTTTTCCGCGCGAGATCCTGATACAAATAACGGCACTACGTTTCGTCGCGCAAGGATGCACGATGTTACCTGCCGGAAACACGCAAGAAAATTTAAGACGTATAACTGTGTGATCGGAAATATGAATTGCGTGTATGGAACGCAACAAGCGTGTTTAAACGTTTATCTAAAATGTCTTAAATGGTATATGATGGTAATATCAAATTGATTTGATCAACATAGTGCTTCAGCAATTTAATAACAATAAAATGGTAATAATTTAGATGTTACAAATGAAGGTCTGACTTCTAATGTGACACCATTTCCTGCTAGTTCGAACCTTGTACGTTATGGATACGAGTCACATCGTTTCAAAACCTGTATAAGGCGTATGCAATTTGCGTAATATCCATGCCAAACTGCGCACATCTGCAGTTTGGTATTTTGCATTTTCAAATCAATAAGGTTCAGTAGCTGGCCGCGTAAACTGAGAGCGTCCTGAACAGACTCTGCATGTCTTAAAAAAGGTTTTCTCATGATGGACACATTTTAGAAAGCAGTTTAGAGAAAAAGATACTGACGTAACGTAACAGATGATAATGTTACTATGATAATGATTTAGTATCCAAATTCAAGCAAACATACTGTAACAAAAGAAAAGACAAAGTAATATAATAATGAAAAAGAAAAAAAAGAAAATAAATATCTGAATAAAATATAACGACAAAAGACCATTATTGCCTTGTGAGGCGATTTCTGAAATTTGTTTGCTCTTGCGTTCATATATTCTATAGTGGTTTGGGTGGAGGGGGAGGGGAGGGGGGGGGGGGGGGTGCTGAAAGAATATAGCATACACTATATACATAACTTCATATTGAGCAGATACTGGTGTACCTGCATTATCCGCATGCCGACATGAAAGAAAGAGAGTCCGTCCGATAAACAGAATAATCTAAAATATTCTGAAGAGACGGTGAAATTGCACAACAGGTGTGGAAAGTATGAGCAGAGCGAAATTATGCAATACTGTCACGGTTCAGAAAGTAATTCCACCCCCTGTATCCTCGATACTATCGAATTCCCAACTTCGAAGATCAGAGGCAACAATACACGTCGCGCGCAATGGAGGCGAGCGGTAAGAGGACGATTTTTTCATTTTGCTCCGATTTAGAAAAAGAAAGATATGCTGAAAGTTTTGGAAGAAGCAAAGCATACCTCATTGCTATTTTCATCAGCCCCATCCTATTAATACCAGAAAAGAGAACATTTACCCGTTGAACATCGAATGAGAAGACACAAAACCCGTTTATAATCGCCGATTCTTTGGATCCTGCTCTGTCAAACACATCGTGGCTGTTTCTGTACATGCAATAAACATTCCTTGTCTCATAACAGTAAAAGATATTGTTCAAATCGAACAGGTTTTCACAGAATATTGTCCCAAACACCATTGGTGTCGCATCGTATGATTGCAACCGACTTCAGTATGTGTATGTTTGGGGGATGCACCCGACTTAGACGAGCTTTCGCCAAAAAATAATGCTACGGACTTTTTGGAAATAAGAGTTACAACACGGAGGACAAAAACTTCGAATCAAAGCTATCAAAGCGAGGCGATTCTAATCAGATAACACAACATATTGATATATATATTAGCATATATTTGTATTTTTCTTTCCTCTAATGTTGCTGCACAGCTGTTTATTTTTCTACCTTTCCCCTCACTCCTACACACAATTAGATTTATCTTTGTTTTTTAATCTTGATCTCCTATCCCTTGAACTATCACCTTTCTGACAAGGTGTGCTGGGTTGGTTCTATATTGCCGGAAATACCTGATCCTTATTTGTTGAGAGCATGAGTTCAGTGTATTTTTATCTTCCGTGAGAAAGTGTTGTAACAGCAAATATAGTAGCCTTAGATCTAAGAATACAGGTTATAAGTAACATCTATGTTAAACTGTATTTAGGAATTATAACATCTTAAATTTTAATAGTTTTAAATATTGAAAGAACATCAAATAAAATTGTAAGCGTTAATGTGACTTTTTAATAAGTAAATTCCCCAGGTGTTAGTTGTATATATTAACACCGTACAGGACTATTACAAGATATTGCAAGGCAAAAAGGATATTGTCGTCAAAAAATCTTATCAAATTGATCCCTAATGATCACAGTCTGCGGTGTGCCCTTAGAAGGTAGCTAAAGATCGAAACTAGCTCCAAGCGGACAACGAAGACTCTGTTCAGACTGGGCTGATTTGGCATTAACCGACTTTGACTCGAAGTTTTTGTCCTCCGGGTTGTTACTCTTATTTCCAAGAAGTCCGTTGCATCATTTTCTGTCGCATATTACGAAGTCCGTTGCATCATTTTTTGGCGAAAGCTCGTCTAACTCGGGTGCATCCCCTAAAAACACATACTGAAGTCGGTTGCATCCATACGATGCGACCCCAAGTGAGTTTGGGACAATATTCTGTGAAAACCTGTTTGATTTGAATAATATCTTTTGCTGTTATGAGACAATGAATGTTTATTGCATTAACAGAAACAGCCATGATGTGATCCAAAGAATAAGCGATTATAAACGGGTTTTGTGTTTCTCATTTGATGTTCCACGGGTAAATATTCTTTTTTCTGGCATTTAGAGAAGCTATTTAATAGAATGGGGCTGATAAAAATAGCAGTGAGTTATGCTTTGCTTCTTCCAAAACTTTCAGCTCATCTTTCTTTTTCTAAATAGGAACTAAATGAAAAAAAAAATCGTCCTCTTACCGCTCGCCTCCATTGCGCGCGACGTGTATTGTTGCCTCTGATCTCCGAAGTCGGGAATTCGGTAGTATCCAGGATACAGGGGGTGAATTCGAAAGATGAATATGCAAACTTGTGACGCAAACACTTCTATTTGGCCTTGATTCTTTTTTCTTATTATTTAGCTAGTCATATCCTTTGTTATATTCTAATTTATCTATTTTGATATCTGTTGCTGAACTGAGTATGTCTTTCATAAAAAATGTGCTGTTCCTTTTTGTCGTTCTTCTGTTGGTGTTTTGGGTAGGTTTATGTTTATGGTCGTGGCCTTTCCTGGGTATTTTTTGTATTCCTTTTCATAGCTGAGACATTATTTGAAGACGAGTTCATTTTTGCCTTTCTTCTTAATTAGGGTCAACTCTTAAAGGAAATAATTTGCTTTCCTGGAAGCAAATTCCTCTCTTTAAGAGAAGGCCCCATTTTGAAAGGACTTCTTCGTTCAGGGAAGCAAACAGAAAGTCTTGCAAGTCGTTTCCCTTTGTAAAAAAGGCGAAATAATGGAGGTTTAACAATACAACATAAGGCTTTCTCAGTACTCCTTTTTATACATGTTTTAACTCTGCCTCTAAATTCATGAAATTGTAGAGCAATATCGGGACAAGGCAAGGTATCATTAACACATTAAAAGCACAGCAAAGTACCATCTGGTTGGCAGCCGCCCTCCTTTCAGCCCATACTAGAAGACCCCAATGCCTGATTAAGTTTAATATTTTGCAGAGCTGGCGGGGAAAATTATAGGCTCTGTAATTTTTTAGGGATCCTGTGTTGAAATGTATAATTGATATGTTGATGGGTATGTCATTAGAAAACCCTAAGTAGCTGCTGAACGGGTAACTTGGTACACCTGGGCTTGAATGACTAGAAATTAGCAATTAAGGGTATTTATTTGGTGGGAGGAAGTGGGCGGGGTAATTGTATGTACATGCAAATTAAGGCGTAAAAAGCTCCTCAGATATGTCAAAATATTTGCATAATTAGCGTATCAGAAATCTTGCCATACCAATTTAACAATACAGTGATCTTATTAGCATTTTATTGTTGTTTCTTTTCAGACAATGGACCTTTGTGTCTTTGAAATCATTTAAAATTAATATACAAGAAATCAAAACAGCTGTAGGAAATATTGGTAGCAGATTGTCTTTGAGAAAATTGTACATTTTGATAGGGCTTATCTGAGACACTCACATGAATCTAATGAATGCCCTCTAGCCTAGATGATTTGGTTTAATTGTTTTCTAGAAGCACCCATGGCTATTGCATGGAAGCATTTCGCAGTTGTTTCTCCTTTTGCTGACTATTTTCAGGAAACACTCTCACACAATTGCATTGATAAATGACAGATTTATTCACAGGTCATGTCGTTCAAAAGAACAAGAACATGAAAATGCTAAGAACACCCTTTTCTGCGGTGCCCCTACACAGGTCTTGAGAGACAATGCAAAATATGAGGCCATAGGTTAAATGTTTCTCAACTGAGACTGAAGAAAATCCCTACACAGTTCGTATAGGCAAATAGACTTTGCAGGTTTCAAAAAGCGAATTTTCAGTAACTTCTGTAACAGCAAATATTCGGTTTTATTTGCTCTGTCACTTAATGAATCAATAATAACTTTGGCAGTATCTTGCATCAAGCATTATTGACAATGGCACTTTTAAGAACCTTTCAAATTTGTTAAATAGCCCATTTTCTTTTGTGGTAAATATTCTTTGTATTTCTGAACAAACCTGTGGTACTTAATTTTATCTGTTTTCTGTGGCTCAGTTCTCAGTGTTTCATAATATTCTTTATCAGAAACCATTGGTTCTACAATTTCTACAATGTTTTCCTTTCTAGTAGTAAAAACTGCCCCTCTTTTATCGGCTTCCTTAATGATAACTGTTTCATTATTCGCTAAAGATTTTATAGCAGTTCTTTCTGCAAAGGTTATAGTATATTAAACATAAATATTTGTTTTACTGATATGAGTATTTTGTAGGTTGTCAATATATTTTCTTCTAAAGCACTGTTGCGGGTTTTCGTAGGGGTGAAATTGCTATCATTTTTAACTAGAGAAATATCAGGATCTTGTGTGCCCTAAAAGTGTTCTACAATTTGTAATTTTCTTATGAATTCATACAGATCTTTTTACTCTCGAGGGTTTTCTTTTTCAGGTGTTGGAGAAAAATTTTTAAACCTTTTTTTTTAATACTTTCTGTACTGTTTGAGACAATTGTTTTCTTGATAAATTAATGATATATCGTTGTTGTTTCATTGGTTGGTATATTATTTGTTAAATTTCTTGCATTGTTTGATAGCCGTATCTAAAACAGGTGGTTCTGGTCCCTGATCGTATTTTGAACAGGCAGTTGTGGGTCGTCTCTTCTATTCCTGTTTTCCATTTGCCCTTATCCATATAGTAGTACTGACCGTCTTGCACATGTACCTCATTCCTTGTGCACATGTTTTCTGCCTGACGTTTTTCGTAGAAAGAGGGCGTTCTTTGGTGGGTTTTCTTGAATTTTGTCTCAACTTTTGGCCATCATATGCCGTTGTTTCCGTGTTTCTCTCTAGGCCTGGTGCATCCCTTGAGACAGACGTTCTTGCTGCGGTTGGTTACTTTGAAGTCATAACGATCTTTTTTGAGTTTTAAGAGTATTGTTCCGTGTGTCTTTTAGGTTTGCTTGCATTGGTACTTCTTTGTCTGTTAGGCCTATAGGACTGGTGCTTTTTGTTCTACTTGGTTGAACACTTTTTGGTCCTAGGCGTCTTGATGTATAAGTTTGTCTTTGAAACTGTATTCTTCTAAGTCTTTAATAAAAGGATTCTTATCATTTCGAAACATGGAAGGTTAAAGCCAGCAAAAGGAGAGGAATGGGCTCCGTGTGTCATATGCTGTGCCTAAGCTACATCGGGACCTCCTACACCAACTGCCTCAACGGCCATAAGCATACGGGAAAACTTTTACCTTCATTATATGAAAGTCTTCTCCTTGTTTTGGTGCCACTGGTCAGCTGTGACCTGTAATTAGGCACTTCTTGGATATGTTCATCATAATATAAGTATCTTTCATGGGTGTGAGGTGCGGATAGAAAAATCTGTCACGAGGGTCACTGTTCGGCATCACCAGGCTTGCCGAGTGATGCCGAACAGTGATCCCGAGTGACGGATTTTCTATCCGCACCTCACACACATGACAGATACATGTACTTTTTTTGCACATCACGTTTTGTTTTAATTAACTTTAGAATTTGTTAAAATGCGTAATTTTAGAGCTTGAGAGATTTCTTTTTGATTTTGAAACAAGGCGCCGCTTTCAACGACTGCCATTCGGTTCTTTACGTCAACGTCTGGCATGCATAAACTGACGTCATTTTTTTGCCATCTTAAACGCCAACGTCACTTGACGACGCAGCTACGTGACCTCCAATACAACGAATGCATTGAATGCTCGTGGTTTTATTCCTGTCCTGAATAAGAATACCTGGGTAAGATTTTCTATCCCAGGTGAAAAGAATGGCATTTTCTATCCGGTGTGCAAGAATCTACGTTCTGCGTCATTACATGACGCCTCCGTTTTCTGGGCATATAAATATTTTTGTAACCCTATGTAATTAATGCTTTATGAGTTGATATTTGTAAAACCTACTGATTTAACATAGCCTTATTTGAACGCCACCATGCCAATACCAACGCTAAGCACCGTTATTTATGAGATAGAACCCTGAGATAATCTGATTAATTAATGCCCACTAAAAGCCATTGCTTATCTCTAAACTTTTAAATGTGTTTTACATGCAAAATGATCTAGGAATTTATGACAATCATCAGCTAATGATAGCTTTATTGGTTGGAATCAATTAAGCATTATTTCAATGTGTAATTTGCTTTAAAATCCCGCATCCTGTACATATCATATCTCTATAGTAAGTTTCCACGTAAATGGATATTAGCAAATATTACCTCATCCGCGATTGGAGATACTCTGTCTTCATGAATGAACATACAGCGCATGCTCTGACCCGCCTGCGCCCATGCACAGTTGGGTACAAGCATTCGCAGTTTGCCCTGACAATGAGTTGACTTTGTTTCTGTTCAAAAAGTGAATGGTAAATGCCCTGACGACACCACGCATGCGTGTTGGTTTGTATGGACATGCGCAATACAAAATGCCGGCAGACATGTTTTTCTGAGAACGAGACTCATAAAATCCCAATTGTGCCAATATTTGGTTTTATGAGCTCACAAATGCGTGCTAATGGTTTAAAAAACAAAAAGATGAGTTGGTATCAAGTCGTTCTGGTACTGAGAATTAGAGAGCAAATCGATGGCTTTTTATTAACCCAACAAGTTAGCCGTTAAAGTGAACAATACTGATTTACCGTACATTCTCCATTCAAAATTAGAATGACAACTGACTGCAGAATGCAGACGAGAACTGCTTTCTGTCGGACATGAAGCCCTGTTGCACGTACAGAAACTGACCAGTGGTAAAGGCTCTGCCATATTTATCAAAAATAATCAAGTTACCATGTCCGTTATGTCATACCGTGATCAGCTTTTTGGTTTCTTTGCTGTGGCTAAATGACACAAACCCGTGGAGTTAAGTTGTAGCGGTTGAGTTGAGCAACTAACTAAATGTCTGATGTACCAAGGCAGAACCAAGGGCGAGGGTTGGTCGACCATAAACCGGTTAAGCCCCCCCCCGCCCTCTCAAGTAATTTCGTTACTGGACACAGTCTTCAGTTATTTCCATTGATTGCTGAACACCTTCAGGATCTTCTTTCACGCAACATTGGTTTGTAAGACGGCCAGTTTGACTGTATATCCTGTTAGTTAAATCAAAGTGGAGGGAGCCTTGCATAGCGTCTTGAAAATATATAATTAGTTCAGAATCTTCAACACAGGAGGAACATAGAGGAACCGAATCACACCCTTCATAAGTGCTCCTACAACGGCAAATTGTCTCGGAAGTTCCTGGGAAACGAAGGCAAAATCTGTTCAAAATGGCATTGTTTCAGAAAAAACTCATGCTGTCTTGGAGAAGACAGAATCAGCAGACCCGAGAAAAAGCGTATATGAGCCGCGACACGACAAAACCAACAATGTGGTTGTGCGCCCCGTGCAGACTCAGATCAGCCTGGACATCCGCCCAGTTTGATCAGACTATTCGTCTAGTACTCAAAGGGTAGCTAAGGGTCTCAGCTACCTCCATGCGGACAGCGAAGACTCTGATCAGACTGGGCGGATGCCCAGGCTGATCTGAGTCTGCGCTGGGCGCACAATAACATTGTTGGTTTTGTCGTGTCGCGGCTCATATAGTGCAAAGCCAGCAACAATTATTTAATTTCGTCTTCGATTTATGTAAGTTATTTTGTTGGATTTATATCTTACATGAGCGACATAACAGGCGAAATGTTCTTTGGCAAAACGCGATTTGGATCCAAATATTTAGATTTATCACGACACGGTTTGTAGGCCAACCGTCCAATGAAACTGAAAGAAAAAGAGAAAGCGAAAGTAAGCTACTTACATCAAAATCCCGGGTGTATTGGCCAGTGAAATACTTAAAATGTAGGTCAATACCAAGGTTATATGGCTGAAGCCGAAAAAAGGCAGTCGATTCAAAGACTGAATAGTATCAAAAGGGCTCCAAATGAATAAAAAGCGATGATCTAGAATAAGTGTCTAAATCACTCAAAAACTTTTTCTGATTTCTCAAAATATCAAACTGGAAGTAACTGGAAATAAGATCCAATGGTGTATGACGCATTGTATCTGAAAAGGGTATTGTCGACTGAAGCAGGCATATCAGGCGTCAAAAAGCGAAAATGAAAGCAAACATTTTCGATTCCCTATTAGCGAAAGGAACTAAATGCAAGACTTCTTTCTAGTTTCTATCTTCTTATTCTCATAGAAGCGATACGCGACAATCTTCATTGAAACTAATAAATTGACTGAAAAACTGCAACCAGTTCCACACCAGATGTCTGAAATAAGAATCCTGACACAGAAGCTCAGAGGATATCAAGATAATTTTAAGCCCAATCGTTACAATAGACAATTTTCTTCTATGGAGAAATACAACTTGGGAAGCGCTTCCAATATGCTCTGAACAAACGGTACAAAAACACCATCCTAAAAATCTCAACGCTTTAGCCTTCAGTGTCTCGCCAGAGGCTTGGGAACAGATGGCGAAACTGTTCAAAACGGCCATTGTCTCATCATAAAGAGCCTAGCTGTTTATGGAGAAATCAGAATCTGCGATTTTGAGAGAAAACGTGTATAAGGCAAAGCTAAGCTCCGATCCATAACAAGTAGCATTCACACCTCAGAACTGTCTTGCTCAATTGGCATGATTTGTAAAAGACAATTTAGAGAAAAGACTGGTCTGGTAAGACATCAAAGAACACACAAAACGCATAAGGACGTCAAACACTTCAGATTCAGAAATGGCATTTGCAGACAACATATTTTCATAGAAGGTGCGTCTGTTTTGAGTCTATTCTGGTTGCATTTGAAGCTACAGATTCTGCGAGCAGTCAGATTTTTATAAAGCGAGCAGGTTAGGAATCCACATCCCAATATAATGACTCACGATTAAATTGCAAATGACCAGAAATAAGGTTGAAGGGTGTACCATATGTTGTATCTGATAAGTAAAGTGCAAAACAGTATTGATATCTCTGTAGAGTCGACTATAGAAGCAGGTATATCAGTCGACAGAATGGGAAAATGGAACGAGTTTTTTTTCCGATTGTATCTATCAGTAAAATGAACATATTGCAAAACTTCTTTCTTGTTTCTATCTTCTTCCTGTTCTCGTAGTAGCATTTAAAAATAGAAAAATTGGGGTGGGGGGGGGGGGGGGGGGGTGGGGGGGGGTTAGAGAGAGAAACAAACTTGAAATTTTAAATCCTCGGAATTGTGCTTAGTAAGGTTTTTCATGAATTCAAGATCGCTGCTAATAAAAGTGTACATATCGAATGCATAAATGGTGTAGAGGTGGCATGCTTCTAGGCCGTATGCGACATTTTGATTTTACCTGATAAACTATAATTGGAAAATTAAGTCAGAAAATGCAACCAGTTCCATACAATGTATCTGAGGTAAGAATCCAGACACAGAATGTAAAAGAACGACAGAGTTGCAAGATATACAAACTGTTCTAAAGTCGAAACGTTGCTAAAAACAATCCTTTATGGAGAACTTCAACAAGGAAAACGCTCACACTATGGCCAGAAGAAACGGTACCAAGACACCATCCGAAGTGCCTTCTCTTTTTAGGAATTCAGTGTACCACAAGGGCACTGGGAACCGAAGGCAAAAACTGCTCAGAATCGCAATTTACTCATGAGAAAAAGCCTAGCAGTCTATAAAGAAACGACGAATCTGTAAAACTGAGATAAAATGAGCCGCGACACGAGAAAACCAACAATGTGGTTGTGCGCCCAGCGCAGACTCAGATCAGCCTGGGCATCCGCCCAGTCTGATCAGAATCTTCGCTGTCCGCATGGACGTAGCTTAGACCCTTAGCTACCCTTTGAGATCTTAACAAAGAGTCTGATCAAACTGGGCGGCTGCCCAGGCTGATCTGAGTCTTCGCTGAGCGCACACCCACATTGTTGGTTTTGTCGTGTCGCGGCTCAAATATAAAGAAGGTAAAGCCTAGCTCATGCATAACAAGCAGTAACTACAGCGCTCAATTTGTAACAGACAGTTGAGCCAAGAAAGGACTAATAAGACACAAAGAGCACACTAAAAGCACAAGAACGGCAAACACTTCAGATTTAGAAATAAAATTTGCAAACAGCTTATATTAAAAAAGGTGCATCTGATTTGAATCTACGCTAATCTATTTGAGCCGCGACGTGACAAAACCAACAATGTGGTCGTGCGTCCAGCGCAGACTCAGATCAGCCTGGGCATCCGCCCAGTCTGATCAGAGTCTTCGCTTTCCGCATGAAGGTAGCTTAGTCCCTCGGCTACCCTTTAAGCGCTTAGCAAAGAGTCTGATCAGACTGGGTGAATGCATAGGCTGATCTGAGTCTGCGCTGGGCGGACGACCACATTGTTGGTTTTCTCGCGTCGCGGCTCATTTGAAGCTATAGTTTAGAAGATGCGAACTCTTAATGAGTTTGTGTAACGAGACAGTTCATATTGCGAGATTAGGAATCAACATTGCAGAACAATGACTGACAGTAAAAAAACTGCGTATGCCTAGAAATGAGCCGCGACACGACAAAACCGACAATGTGGTTGTATGCCCTGCGCAGACTCAGATCAGCCTGGGTATTCGCCCAGTGTGATCAGACCCTTCATTAAGTGCTTAAAGGGTAGCTAAGGGTCTAAGCTACCTCCATGCGGACAGCGAAGACTCTGATCAGACTGGGCGGATGCCCAGGCTGATCTGAGTCTGCGTTGGACGCACAACCACATTGTTGGTTTTGTCGTGTCGCGGCTCAAATAAAGATGTAATTATGATGTAGTATTCATTGTATCTAAAAAGTGGTTTGCAAAACAGTATTGCTATTATATCCCTGATGACTGGACTGAAACAGGCAAATCAGTTGACGGAATGAGAAAATGGATTTTAACTCTGTTTTTAGAGTTTCATCAGAAGGGCTTGTGAGGTTACGCGAATGACAGTTTAGAGACTTTAGGATGACTATAGTTTTTGCATATAGACTTGCCAGTGACAGTAGGCAAAACACCGAAAACATACAAACTAAATGCACTTCGTTTGAACTGAATCATTAACGCGAATATCATAATTTAAGCACCCTCCCTAATATATTTCAGGTTGCGCTAATTGCAATTGTTATTGGAAGTGGCAAAAATATCCGTATCAAATTGAGGTTATTTCTTCGCTCTAGCAAAACATATAAACCACAAACTCGTTATAATGATTAACTGCAGACTTGCACGAATATACCCAATTGCACAGGTATTAATCACAGGCCATTTGCACATGGTTAGCTTCAAAATGGCGGTTATGATGTTAGACCGTGGGATTCAGGTTTCAAATCCTCCGAGTAATTACTACTGCTTCAACGGCCTGATTTGCCGCTTTACATATATTATTCCCTAACTATGTTCTAATTATATGTGATAGATACAAAGCAGACCATTTATGGATCTGGTCGAGAAGTTTTACGACAACCTGTCAAATTTACGGCAATTTATGACTGTTAATAAGTATATATGACCACAAACGTAATTCTAGTCCATAGCAAAGCTGGGTAGTAAATTGACATATCGAATTGTTAGGGTATGATGTAGAGAAACGTTTCACAGGATTTTTCACGCCATTTAGTATAATATTTATTATGTTTAGCCACAATGTTTCAGTTGTTAATGATACACATTTAGGTACTTAATCACCAAAACTACAGGAGTTGAATCAGTTCATAATTTCTTTTAAACATGCAAGTAAGCAAAACAGCCCTTAATACATCCATAAAATGGGTGCAGTTTTCACAAATTTGTTACACCTATTACTTTAATGGTAATTAAATTATGATCTTAAAACTTTATTTTAATTCAGTGCCAAAAAGTGGGAGGGCAACTATTAATGTCCGGGTGAGTCTGAAAAGCTCCTCTAGAAGTAAGCAGACTGTGAAATGGCGTTATAGGTGACGGTGCACTTTTAGATCCATAAAGTTTGGTGTAAAGCATTAAGTAAATGAAGATACCAACCCATCCAAGATACCGAAAAGGACAAGAGAGAGACGCAAAAGACAAAACGAAACAGCATATCTTCGCTACACTCAGCAGCCTCAGATCCAAGAGGTGGGCTTTGGGGCTTCAGCCCCGCCATCTCGGCCTCTGTGTTATATATAATATGTAGGCCTGCAGATGATAAGGATATCTGATGACAATTTGAAATTTATCCATGTGGTTACATATTTGTTGTGCAATATCATTAGAATCGCCTCTGTAAGGCAATTCTTATGAGATATCACAACATATATTGAAGGCAAAAAAGACATTATCAAAAATTCTCATTAAATTGATCCCTAGTTATGCCATATATTTTCTAGCCCCCCCCCCCTCCTCCTCTTCCACCCGCCCCCGCCCCAACCCCCGCCCCACCACACACGCACATACAACTCGGCACCACCCAGTCCCACCAGTTATTCAGAGCCCCACCAGTATGTGGTGGTCTGGATCCAGGCTTGGTCAGTCCAATACAGAGAAACTGTACGTAAATAGCCACAAAATACATAAAAACATATATTAACACAGCTAATATTTATTTAAGTGGCACAGTGAGTGTTCAACATACAAAAAGCAGGATTCGCATCAGAAGGTTCCGCCTTGGAACGGAAGTAGCCTAAGCATGTTGTAATCTCGTGAGGTTGGCATGTCAAAATGGACTATGTTGTCATTTTTCCACGTAAAAAAATCTATGGGAGAGACCATGACTTCGAATCGATGGCCACAGCCAAAACATAGTATGACTTAAAGTTAAGGCCTTTACCGGACTTTCATTTTCACTAAGGACCTCTGACAGTTGTAATGTAAATTTGCCTATAAAAGTGGGGAAAAATGAACTTTCTGTATACTTCAAAATTTTTATTGAAATGTGTTGCTCTGAACTCCCTACAATTGGCACAAAAATAATTTTTCAATTATATCACACGCAGACATATATTTTTGGTGTAAAAAGCAAGTTTTTACCATTGAATGTATGGAAAATAGGAAAAGTTTTATAGAGATGCTTTTCCCCCCGTGCCTCAGCAAGCCACTTTGCATGCATATGTGTACTGTCAATATACACATTATATATGAGTGGCGAGCTGAGGCACGGGGGGAAACGATAGTCTACAGCTGAAAAACTGAGAAGTGGGTGGGGTAATTAGACCCTTTGTGTCTAGAAATAAGGCTAGCATACTTTTTATTTACATATAATTGCATACTATGAGCAGCTATAGTGTTTCACTTCATTTTAAGCATATTTAACAAATAAAATTCATTAAATAAGAAAAAGCGAAAAATATATGTATTTAGAATGACTGAAAATTTCACTTACCCCTCTTGCGAGAATCAGTGAGCGTTAGTATGCAGATGTAATAATAATTGTTCAAAACCAATATCAAAACCTCTTTATAATGATTAAGTGTACCCGTAAATGCTAAAATTTTCATTTTTGGCTTCTCAAGAAAGCGGCAGTAACTTGTCGAAAAATAGGCAAATTTGCATGGAAACTGTCAGAGGTCCTTTCACAGATACATGGATATGGCGGGTTAGACTGGTGATGTTTATTACTCGCGAGCACCTGATAAAACCGCTGTTTTGGAGGCCATGTCGTCTATCTAAACAAATATTTTTTGTATTTGTAAATGTTTATATGGTTTACGAGTTCGAATTATGATTTGGGTACTTCTATTCTATTCTATTCTATTCTATCCCATAACCTTACTAGGTCGTTGGGGCACCACAGATGACTTCAAAACAATCCCTTTCCACCTAGTCCTGTCTTCAGCTGCCCTAGTTGAGCTGGCAAAATCCATTCCTGTCCACTCCTTGATATTGTCTTCCCACCTCTTCTTCAGTATACCTCTTCTTTTTTTTCTTTCACTGTGCCCTGAAGAATTGTCTTTGCTAAACCAGAAGACCTTGAAACGTGGCCAAACCACCTTAGTTTCCGTTTCTTGACCAGCGTCAGGAGTTCATCATATTCGCCAATGGCTGCTTGGATCTTCATGCGAACCTCCTCATTGGTTATATTGTCCTTGTACGAAATGTTCAGTAACCTTCGGTAGCATCTCAAAGGCCTGCGTTCTTTTCTCTAACTCTGCTGTCAAGGTCCACGATTCACAGGCATACAGAAATATGGAAATGACAAGGGAGCGCATAAGTTTCACCTTTGATCCAAGAGATATGTTGTTATCTCTCCAAATGGGTTTCAGCTTGGCAAGAACTGAAGCGGCTTGTGCAATCCTTGAGAGAACCTCCTGTTTTGAGCCATCATCTGAGACACTGCTCCAAGGTATTTGAAGCTGCTTACAGTACCCAGGGTCTGCCCCTTTACCTTGATATCCCTCTGGATGCCATCTGCGCTGTTCGGCATCAGTTTGGTCTTCTCAGCACTGATCTCCATCTTTTACCTTGTGCAGGTTTGGTCGAGACTTTCAACTAGAGCTTCTAGTTCCTGTTCTTCCTCAGCTAGAGCGTCTATGTCATCGGCAAACCGCAGATTGGTAATATTTCTGCCGCCTATGCTAACCTTTCCGTCATGTTCTTCCAGAGCATCAGACATGATCCGTTCGAGAAAAATGTTGAAGAGGGTGGGTGACAGAAGACATCCTTGTCTTACTCCAACTGTTGTTCTGAACCATTCTCCTCTGCTGCCATTTATCAGCACTGTCGTATAGCTGCTCAATGGTGCGAACTAGGTTTGCACTGATATTGTATTTCCTCATGGTGGCCCATAAGGCTGCATGCCATACCCTGTCAAAGGCTTTTTTAAATCAATGAAGACATGGTACAGATTCTGCTGACGTTGGAGATACTTTTCACACAGGATTCTAAGGTTGAAGATCTGTTCTGTTGTGCTCCTTCCTGCTCGGAACCCAGCCTGTTCCTCAGCGATTATCTCTTCAGCTTGTGGTTTAAGCCTGTTCAAGATGACTTTCAGCATGACTTTGCTTGAATGACTGATGAGGCTGATGGTTCTGTAGTTCTGGCAGAGCTGTAGGTTGCCCTATAGGGAGCGTAATAATCAGCGACTGAGTCCATAGGGTAGGCCATTCTCCTGTTCTCCAGATCATGTTACAGATATCTGTTTAAACATCAATTATGGTCTCCCCTCCAGCTTGAACAAGTTCTGCTGGTATATTATCAACTCCGGCAGATTTTCCCTTCTTCAGTGCTGCTACTGCAATCTCAACTTCCTCACGAAGGATCGGTTGTTTATCTTCTTCTTGGGGCTGACTGCCGTCCAGAACCGCATTGTCACCATCGGTCTCATGGTTGTATAATTGTGAGCAATATTCTGTCCATCTGCTGAGAATCTCTTGTTCTTCCGTAAGGCATTTCCCAGACCTGTCCTGGATAGCTGTGGATCTACCCTTTTTCTTTTGGGGCACTTAGACCACTTTTATTTATTTATTTATTTATTTTTGTTTTCATCCATCCAGAATAAATGACACGCTACAGGCCAGTCTGTGATACAAACACTGAGGCACACTTAAATGAAATTTTGAGACAGTTAGTTAAACCATGGCATGCGAAAGCTGATGAAGTATACCAACAAAGATAAGTTTTAGACTTCTCTTGGTTGTGCTTGCAATATTCTAAAAGAACCACTCTGCAATTTCTTGTGTTTGTAAGGCGTTTGTAACATAGTCAAAGCAAACTTGCACCAGTCATGTCAGTGTTTTGCAAAAGCAGTGTTTACTAGTTGATCTAAAGCTGACGATAACGCTAAAGAGTACTTTGTTATTAGACTTTTTCCTCGAAATTTTGTTGGCACTTAGTATGCCCTCAGCAGAATTACTTTCATCTGTATTTGAGCCGCGACACGAGAAAATCAACAAAGTGGTTGTGCACCCAGCTCAGACTCAGATCGGCCTCGGCGTCCACCCTGTCTGAGCAGAATTTATGTTATGCGCTTAAAGGATAGCTAAGAGTCTAAGCTAGCTCCATGCGGACAGCAAAGACTCTGATCAGACTGGGCGGATGCCCAGGCTGATCTGAGTCTTTGCTGGGCGCACAACCACTTTGTTGGTTTTCACATGTCGCGGCTCATTTCAGTTAACACTTAAATTGACTTCGTGATGGGCCACCTCATCTGGATATACACTGTTACCCTCTAGCCTTTGAATCCTCAATCCTTAATATAGCTTGGATGGAGCATTTTTCGGGAATTTGTAGAAGTAAATCTTCTCGTCCTCTTATTCGGTACTTAAAGGATTAAATGTGATAACTGAAACAGATTCTGAAAAGTTGTATTCTTTTGGAACAAGCAGTACACCAAACAAAAATGAGCCGCGACACGAGAAAACCAACAAAGTGGTTGTGCGCCCAGCCTGGGCATCCGCCCATGTTGGTCAGAGTCTTCCCTGAGCGCTTAGGGTCTAAGCTACCTTTATGCGGGCGGAGAGCGAAGACTCTGATTAGACTGGGCGGATGCCCAGGCTGATCTGAGTCTGCGCTGGGCGCACAACCACTTTGTTGGTTTTCTCGTGTCGCGGCTCAAATAGACTGATTCTACCCATGAGCATGAATATGATATGCGACGTTGCCCACCCCTTTCGGAACCAGTCTGAGCAGAATTCTATTTTCAAAATAAGTCAGACTGAAATCAGTGATCAAACGTAAACTACAGTGTAGGGGTACATATATAGTTATTGCTGTTACCTATGCGCTGCGTTAGAAACCAATTGCATAATGACGGATCGTTTAGGCCTGCTGTTAACGTGAACACCTGAACTCCGCTACGTAATTTATTATTTTTGCATTTCATTAAATACTAGAACCAACGGTGTCCCGTTTCAGTATTTATTAGGAAAATGGTGATTTGGGTGAAACTTTTGAATAATTATGAGCCTTTTAGGGAAATAAAATCAATTGCATAATAGGAGAACTGTGTGATACCAACTGAAAACTTCGTAGATCAATGTCAGCTAAGTGGACTACAATTCATGGTGGAGCTATATCATTAAATTGTTATTACGACTATTCACTTATTTTGACAGGCAAATTATTACGCCCCGTCTTCTATAATTTGTCTTGGCTGATGACTGTGAAATTGTTGGTTTAGAGGGAAATTGCTGCAACAGCAATGAATTTGTCGCAAAAATCCTAGTGCGTGTAAGGACTGTTAGATGTAGGATGGTTGAATTATTCTCCACGACGCTTTAATACTTAAAGTGCCGAAAATAAAGAAAGTGGAAATGCAAACAGCGTAGATTCAGATGAGGTGGCTCATACTTAGCCTTTTCTATTTCCACTAGCATGCAGTGCAAGAAGTGTACATGTAAGCAGATACTTTGAGAAGCACAAAAAAGAATATTGCCGAATGTTTGCAAAATTAGTCTTTTTTAGATGAGCTTAAGTACAGGCAGGCCTCCGTCGTCCACACTCTTTAAACATCTTCTCAGAAACCACTAGGCCGATTGAAGCCAAATTTCATATGAAGCCTTTACAGGATAGGGGAATAAAAGTTTGTATATTTGGTCCAGGTCACATGACCAAGATGGCCGCCATGCCCATCTATTGTAAAAACCTTAAAAAATCTTCTTCTCCAGAACCACTGGGGCAATTGCCTTGAAACTTGATATGTAGCATCTAGGACTCTAATACTACAGTTTGTATAAATGATGACCTTGTGTTGACCCTGACCTATTTTATGGCAAGGTCAAATTTGGTCCCTTAGGCTGTTGAATTGGAAAAGCTGTAAACGTGCATTTTTCTGTTGCTATGGTGCTCTGTTATCTTGAAATATAGTCAACTTCAATCCCTAAGAATTCTAGAGGCCAAGGTCATTTAGTTACCTTGGCTAAAGGTCACTTGTCCGTTGTGTGTCAACATTTTCAAAAGACTTCTCCTCTGAAACTACTGAGCCGATTTCAATTAAATTTCATATGCAGCCTTCAAGCAAAGGGGCAAGGAAAGTTTACATGATCAAGATGGCCACCATGCCCATATATGGCAAGGGGGAACGGAAGTTTTTTTTTTTTTCTACTGTTTTTTTTTTAATTTCTTATCAACAATATAATTTCTAATTAACAATCTCCATGGCAGGACATCTAAACACCATATTCCTGTAACAGAAGAAAAAATATATGAGATACAGCAAAAAACAAGCTAGTATATATAACATATATAACCATACGGATACACCAACCCTGAAACAACCCCGCACCAACACTGCTTCATTTGTTGAATCAACCCTGTAGTAGTATTTCAATTCTCATATCGACGTTGCCCCCGCGCCTCAGCGGAACGAATCCATAGCCGCAGTAACGGGGCGCCGAGCGTCCGTCCATGAATCAACCCTGGTGGAGAACGAAAGTTTATATATTTGGTCCAGGTCACATGACCACGATGGCCGCCACGCCCATATATGGTAACCTTAAAAAATCTTCTCTAGAACCACTGGGCCGATTCCTTGAAACTTGGGTATGTAGCATCTGGGACTCTAGTACTACAAAGCTGGTGAAAATGATGGCCTTGGGTTGACCTTGACCTATTTTACGACAAGGTCAAATTTGATCCCGTATGCTTTTGATTGGGAGAATCTAAAAAATTGCATTTTTGTTTCTATAGTGCCCTGTGATATGGAAATGCAGTCGACTTCATCCCTTAAGAATTCTAGAGGTCAAGGTCATTTAGTGACTTTGGCCAAAGGTCACTTTTCCGTTGTGTGTCAACATTTTCAATGGACTTCTCCTCTGAAACTACTGGGCCAGCTTCAATCAAATTTCATATGCAGCCTTCAGGCAAAGGGGGGAAGAAAAACTATACTGGTGTTACTAATTACCGGTGTACAAACTGTTTAAGTCAGCAAATAAAACAAACTATTCTACAGAATCTGATGAATTAAGTCTTGTTCACTTATTTATTCATTCCTTCAGTGGAAAGAAATGATACAGTCTTCAAAATAATCTCTGACCTACTAAAAACTCTACTTTTATTGGATTACCCCAGCCATCATTTCCGTTGTTACTTATCACCGATGTATATGTAAACAAATGCTCTAGCAAAACATCTGCGTATAAGAGCGTACATGTGATGAGTTGCTATAATGAAACAGGTATTGGCCCTAAAAATAATAGCAATAAAGGGCCTGTTTGAAAGCTTCTTCTCTTTGTCACTGCCTAGCTTTAAGAGATATACCATTTTTTACGTAACTACATACAAATTGTTGCACAGACTTATTATTATTTTCTTTTACACAACGGATTAGAAAATTATTGCTTAAAACCTACCATTTACCTCCCCAAATGACAGTTTTGTGTACATCTATCCCCTAAGTCTATCTTGGGTATACCCTACCAGAGGGTGTTCTGAAAGGGGGGAAAGCAATTAGATAAAATAGAAGTGTTTTTTTTTATATATCTACACTTTTCAATATTTGGGCATAATGTGACCTGCATGCTAAGACAAAGGGTTGACGTCATATTTTCAGTCTGTAGGCCAAGAATCAGGCTGTCAAAAACTTGGACAACGAGCAGACACGCTTTTCCAACAGCATTTTTTTCAATTATTTTCAATGAATTATTTTTTCTTTTTTTCTGATTTTTTGTTTGTTTGTTATGAAATAACAGTCAATCTACATCATGATTGATGACCATACATACAATAAAGTTAGTCACTTACCCTGAGAAACAACCTTTCTGTTATTTTTCTGTGATGACAAAGAGAAAAAGGACTTGTAAACAATGTAGGGCGGAAAATTTCAAAAGGTAATAACGCACAAGACAGTTATTTGGATGAAACGGAATACACCGGTAATTAGTATACACCGGTATTAAGCATACGAGAATGTTTGTAAAATTACAGGCCAGTTCAGCGGATTTTAGACCCCAGTTTTGGCCTCTAGTACTGGAAATTAGACCCGAAATCGCCTGACAGAAATAAACAACAACAACAACAACAAAAACTCTATGTAATCCTGCCATCTACCTCCCACTGGGGAACGATGTTTTGCGGTCATTTTGGCGGTTGTGGTTGGGCGATGGTGCTGGGTAAATTGCAGTGCCGGAATTTGGATAATAGTAGGACAAGGGCCTTCTGTGACTGCAGTAGGTGCGGGTGGTGATTGTTTGGATATATTTTCTCTCTCCTGTCATATCTCTGTTCTTTCTCCCTCTCTCTGGGAGACGGTTGGATATAGACTGAAATACTGTCTCAAAGAGCCGCTTAACCCCGAACAACCAATTATCCAATTTTGCGGTCACCGACAAAAAGATCTTTTAACCTGGAAGCATATAGGTGTACCGATATGTCGGGAGTATTAGTCGGGAGATAAATACCAAACATGCTGTTTAATTCTTTTTTTTTTTTTTTTTTTTTTACAGAAAAATGAATGGCTTGAAATTTCTATTTTACACGTAAATGGGTATATTATGGAATAGTATTAAACAAGTTCAACGTTCATATATTTAGTAATTTGAAATTTGGGATGCAGTTTGTCCTCAAAATATGATAAAAATAAGGTCATTGCTCTCTGTAAAATTTTTTTTTTCTTCAAATCATCTAGTCTCTAGTCTATCCCATAAAATTGCAATGTCGTTGGGGCACCACAGATGACTTTACAACAATCCCTTTCCACTTAGTCCTGTCTGCAACTGCCCTTGCTATTCTGATGAAGTCTATCCCTGTCCACTCTTTAACAGTGTCTTCCAATCTCTTCTTTTGTCTTTCTCTTTTTCCTTTCACCGTACCCTGTAGAATTGTCTTTGCTGAGCCAGAAGACCTTGAGATGTGGCCAAGCTGCTCCAGTCTTTGTTTCCTGGAGAAGGATTGGTTGGTTGTTGGGGTTTAATGGCCCTTTGAGACAGTATTTCAGTCTGTGTCAGGCCGTCTCCCAGAGAGAGAGAGGGAGAAAAAAAGAGAAATGATATTATAATAAAATAATGGGGCATAATGTACAAGCATTCCTAACAAATACATTTATATTCTTTCCACAGCCGTAGCGTGTTGTTGCGTAATTGTTTCTCTGTACATGCCTGCCATGACCTTGCATGCTTTTAATATCAGTCCTAAAACATATTCTAGGAGGACACACGAAGCTTTCAAATGCCGAAAAAAAAATCATCTTCTGAAAATCGAGTTTGATCTGTCTTCTTTCAAAAGTCCTACTTAGCTTACCAAATAAGTAGGGTCAAAATCAAAATATGGGCACACAATGAAAAGGCAAATAAGAAGAAAGATAGAAGGTAAAAAAGGAAAATGAAAATGATAATAATAACAGATCCACGCACATAGTTCATGGTAGGGTGACCCCTGCGTCGTGACCTCTGACGACACGAGCTAATAATAAGTGTAATGTAGTAAATAGTTAATTACCTCTCTCATCGATTTGACTCATCAAGTAGGTAAGTGAAAATTAAGGGTCAAAATTCGACCCCATCCCCTTCCAGCGATTTTCTTGAAACCTTCCGGCCGTCGAAAGGATGTATTCAATATTTACGGGTTTTGCAATAACAGACTACAAGGGAATCTGACAACATTACTAACTTCAGTTATGTTGCTCTGTTTTTGTACATCTTAACACAAACTGGGACACATGCCACAAAAATCTTTAAGTATTTTGATCACAAGGTTTCCTTGCTTACCTTACTATGCCTAAATTCAAACAAGAGGGCCATGATGGCCCTGGATCGCTCACCTGAGTATCCTGTGAACTTAACCTCAGAGACATCCATATGCACGACAGACAGTTTCACAGAGATTCAATGGAAAATGAATCCTTTATTGTGTACCTAAGGGTTTTCTAAAATTTAACCTAATGACCTAGTGTTTGACCCCAAATGACCCAGTTTCAAACCTGGTCTAGATTTCTTGGATATTAACATTTTGACAAAGTTTCATGAATATCGGCTCAAAAACTGTGTCCTCTACAGTATACACAATGTTTTTCTAAGGTTTGACCCAGTGACAAAGTTTTTGATCCAACATGAACCGGTTGCACCCTTGGTCTAGATTTGTTGAAGATAAACATTTTGACAAAGTTTCATGAAGATTGGAACAAAACTGTGCCCTCTAGAACCTTCATATGGTTTTTCTAAGATCTGACCTAGTGACCTAGTTTTTCACCTGACATGGCCCAGTTTCAAATTCGGTCTAGATTTCATAAAGATAAACATTCTGAAAAAGTTTCATGAAGATTGGATAATAACTGTGTCCTCTAGAGTGTACACAAGGTTTTTCTAAGATTTGACCTAGTGACCTAGTTTTTAATCCAACATGACTCAGTTTCAATTGTGGCCTAGACTGTATAAGGATAAACATTCTGACAAAGTTTCATGAAGATTGGATCATAACTGTGCCCCCTAGAGTGTACACAAGGATTTTCTAAGATTTGACCTAGTGACCTAGTTTTTGACCCCACATGACCCAGTTTCAAATATGGTCTAGATTTCATTAAGATAAACATTCTGAAAAAGTTTCATGATGATTGGATTAAAACTGTGCCCTCTGTGTCATTCTAAGATTTATTTCTAGCTCTGGCGGCCATTTTGTTCAGTGGAGTGGAACCGTTTTAGCAGTTTTTGTTCAAGACCATGAGTCAAACATGTCTGTAAAGGGGGGTGTGCCTATTAGGCCCTTTTTCTGCCCAAGAGCAAAATGTTTTATTTTCAGCTGATGATTAGCCTATAGTGTCCGCTATACTGAATCAATAGTGGTTAAGCTCCGTAAGCACTACTTTTGGAATAATGGGGTTATTAAAGTGGGTGGGGTAAATCAGCATGAACCAGGGTAGTCATATTATTAGCTATATTTCTCCTTCAAATTTAATGGCATTCATATATACCTTTCTTTATAAGTTAAAATAATGTCTTTGGTGACATCTTTTCTCAATTTCTATCTTTCAAAGTAAAATCTTATGTTTGCAGAATTTCTTTTAGTGAATCTGTCAATTTTCATTAATTTTGGTACTTTGATTTCAATATATTCAACCATATCTCTAGAACCAATGGACAACTTCTTACCAAACTTACATGGGTTCATTCTTGGGAAAGTGCAAACTGTTGATTAAAATCTGGTGACCTTGACCTTTGTTTCAAGGTCACAGTAAGACTTATAATGTTAATTTTAAGTCAAGTTTTGACCATTGTCTACACATTAGTTCCTGATTTGATATAAAATGGTTCCCATAGTGGCCTAAATTAAAATTTCGGTGAGTTAGAGCACTAGTTTTAATTAAATGGCCATGACATCATCTTCAAGGTCAAGGTCAAGGTTAAATTAAACAGAGTTTAATCAAAGATTTCAAACAATCAGTCAGCAGAAATGTACCAAATCAGAGTATTTTCATTCGAAAATCAATGTTTAATATGCACAGAATGGCCTTGACCTTGGTCTGAAGGTCAACATTAGCCAAACATAATGAAACAGAAATGCATTAAACTTGAATGTTATAGAAAAATCTATTGTGAAATACTAAACTTCTGAATCTATTGGTGACCTTCAGATCTAGGTCAAGGTCATTATATACATAGGTCAAGGTCATTATATGCATTTTAAGCATTGATTTACAAATTGAAACCTACAAATTCGTTAAATTTCTGCTTACGAGCTATATGAGATCTTTGATTAAACTCTGCCTAGTCTTACCTTGACCTTAACCTTGAAGATGATGTCATGGCCCTTTAATCATAACCAGTGCTCTATCTCTTCATATTGTTTTATTTAAGCTACTTTGATCATGATTTCATATCAATTCAGGAGCTAATGTGTAGGCAGTGGTCATAACTTGACTTAAAACTGATATTATAAGTCTTACTGCGACCTTGAAACAAAGGTCAAGGTCACCAAATTTTAATCAACAGTTTGCATTCTCCCAGGGGTGAAGCCATATTAGTTTGGTAAGAAGTCATCCATTAGTTCTAGAGATATGGTAGAATATATTGAAATCAAAGTACCAAAATTAATGAAAATTGACAGTGTCTCTAAAAGAAATTCTGCAGACATAAGATTTTACTTTAAAAGGTAGAAATTGAAAATAGATGTCACCAAAGACATTATTTTAACTTATAAATAAAGGTATATAAGAATGCCATTAAATTTGAAGGAGAAATATAGCTTATAATATGACAACCCTGGTTCATGCTGATTTACCCCACCCACTTTAATAACCCCATTATTCCAAAAGTAGAGCTTATGGAGCTTAACCACTGTTGATTCGGTATAGCGGACACTATAGGTTAATCATCAGCTGAAAATAAAACATTTTGCTCTTGGGCAGAAAAAGGGCCTTATAGGCACCCCCCCCCCCCCCCCCCCTTTATTTTGAAATCGAGCCATTGACTTCGGAGATGTTGTTCAAAGGTTTTTCTATTTTTAGATTTCTATTTTTAGCTCTGGTGGCCATTTTGTTCAGCGGATAGGAACCGTTTTAGCAATTTTGGTTTAAGGCAATGAGTCAAACATTCCTGTGAAATTATTTTGAAATCGAGCTATTGGCTTCAGAGGAGATGTCGTTTAAGGTTTTTTCTATTTTTAGCTCTGGCGGCCATTTTGTTCAGCGGATATATTGAAATCAAAGTACCAAAATTAATGAAAATTGACAGTGTCTCTAAAAGAAATTCTGCAGACATAAGATTTTACTTTAAAAGGTAGAAATTGAAAATAGATGTCACCAAAGACATTATTTTAACTTATAAATAAAGGTATATAAGAATGCCATTAAATTTGAAGGAGAAATATAGCTTATAATATGACAACCCTGGTTCATGCTGATTTACCCCACCCACTTTAATAACCCCATTATTCCAAAAGTAGAGCTTATGGAGCTTAACCACTGTTGATTCGGTATAGCGGACACTATAGGTTAATCATCAGCTGAAAATAAAACATTTTGCTCTTGGGCAGAAAAAGGGCCTTATAGGCACCCCCCCCCCCCCCTTTATTTTGAAATCGAGCCATTGACTTCGAAGATGTTGTTCAAAGGTTTTTCTATTTTTAGATTTCTATTTTTAGCTCTGGTGGCCATTTTGTTCAGCGGATAGGAACCGTTTTAGCAATTTTGGTTTAAGGCAATGAGTCAAACATTCCTGTGAAATTATTTTGAAATCGAGCTATTGGCTTCAGAGGAGATGTCGTTTAAGGTTTTTTCTATTTTTAGCTCTGGCGGCCATTTTGTTCAGCGGAGCAGAACCATTTTAGCAATTTTTGTTCAGGGCTATAACAGAAACATCTGTGTGAAATTATTTTGAAACTGGCTTACTGGTCTAGGAGGAGATGTCATTTGAAGAAATTGTTGACGACGGACGGACAGACGGACGGACGGACGGACAGACGATGGACGACGGACAAATATCGATCACAATAGCTCACCTTGAGCACTTCGTGCTCATGTGAGCTAAAAAAGGATATAACTCAAGCAAATATTAATGGAATATGCCCAAAGGCTAACGAGGTCATCTACATCTCCGTCTGTAACTCTTTGCTGATATAAAGATCCTAGCTTAAGCAGTTCTTCAGATACTATTTACATATTTACTATGGTTTGAGGGCTGGATTTGGATTTTGATTGTTTCCTGGTCTTTGCATACTTTTTACTTCAGATACTATTTACATGTTTGTTCCTATATCAAATGCCTAAGTGGGAAAGGGGCATAACTCAACAGAAAGTTTAGAAAATAAGTTCAAAATTTAATTAATTCATCTACACTTTAGTTTGTAACTGTAAACCAGATATATAGACCCTAGCACTAGCAGTTCTTCAGATATTTTGTTCACAAGGTTGTTCTTATACAAAATGCCTATGTCCGAAAATGGGCTTTAACTCAACCGAACATTAGTGAAATATGCTTAAAAGCTAATATGTTCATCTACATTTTAGTCTGTAACTGTATGCCAAATATAAGGAGCCTAGCTTAAGCGGTTCTTCAGATATTTTGTTCACAAGCTTGTTCCTATACAAAATGCCAATGTTCGAAAATGGGGAATAACTCAACCGAAAATTTATGAAATAGGCTCAAAAATCAATCAGGTCATCTACATCTTGGGCTGTTCATAGCTTAAGGGGTTCTTAGATATTTTGTTCACAAGCTTGTTCCTGTACTAAATGCCTATATGTCCGAAAAACGGGAAATAACTAAATAATTTTTTTTTACAAAATATGCTCAAATGTAGAACAGTTCATCTTCACCTTCGTCTGTAACTGTATGCCAAACATAAGACACGCTGCTTCTGCGGTTCTTCAGATATTTTGTTCAAAAGTTTATTCTTATATCAAGTGTCTATGCCTGAAAAAGGGGCACTGATAACCAAACCGAAAAATTACCATATATGCTCAAAAGTGAATCCGTTAATCTACACCTTGGTCCAAACCTGCACACTTAACATAAGGATCGTAGCTTATGCGGTTCTTCATATATTTTTTTAACTAGCTTCTTCCTATAAAAACTTGAATGCCTGTGTCCAAAACAAGGGGAATAACTCAACTGAAAATTCACGAAATAGTCTGAAAAGTTAATCAGGTCATCTACACCTTTGTCTGTAACTGCATGCCAAATAGCAGGATCCTAGCTTACGGGTCCTTCAGGTATTTTATTCACAATGCTGTTACAACATAAAATGACAAAGTCGAAAAAGGAACATAACTCCTGAACGACAAGACCGGCGGAGGAAAAAATTAGGGTCCACTTATTTTTCATGTACATGCCACGTATAAAATTTCAAGATCATAGCATAAACGGTTCTTGAGTTTCCCAGCTGCCAAAGAGCGTTAGGGGCGGACAGGCGCAAACCAATATGCACCCCCCCCCCCCCCACTCAACTTCTCCGAAGTCGGGGGAGAATAATTATTCAGACAATAAGCAGTTGTGATGAATTCAAGTGTCCCGCTTAATCAACATCATTTTATTAAAGACAAATCCCCATAGCTCACTTCCTATTTCTAAAGAATGCCATTTATTCTTAGTACTGGGAATGATTTTAAGACTAGTTTGTTCTGCTTTATGTGTACAATAGTGACTTGCCTCAGGTTTGATTTATATGTATATAAACAACTATATATATCACTAGCTTGATGCAATCGACTACGGAGGACACATTCCATACGGAAACACCACTGGACACAGTCGGCCATTTCCACAATCTGCGACTGTTTATTTTAGTTTCTGTTTCATACGGTCGTGTCGCCACATAATACAATTCAATCCTTACATGATTTTCCTTTCTTAAATCACATGATAATGAATTTGTTGTCAATACCCTACTAGCAAATGGTACACAAATATAATATTAATTGATATCTTCGCTTCTAAGGTCGGCAAGCTGACACTTGCTCTATTAAGGTATTAATCCGCGCACTACGTTAGTCATAATTTTTGTCATTATTTCTAAATCTCATTAAAAATGAAACTATTCCTTGAGTGTGCCATGTGCGTTGAAATGGCATGTTGCTATCTCATTTTCTATACAAATCACCGAATAATTGTCACAAATGATTGAATTATGTATCATCTGTCGCCGACTGCGCGAGAGAATATAGTTCCGGTGAATCCGATCTTTCTCGACATTTTTTATTTATATTCAGTCTGTTTCAACGTATGCTGAATATTATGAAAACATTTTCGTAAAGAGGAAAATTTGCCACGATAGCGCTGATTCATCAAACAATTTCCGTACAAAATTATACCATAAATGAAATTTTGAAAGATAGGGAATGCAACCTGTACCATTATCGTTAAGGGCTCTTCTGCTATTTTTGCTATTTCGTGGTTCAACAATCATGTTTCTTTTTATCGTGAGTCTCATTGTATATGACAATGAACCCTCCCCCCCCCCCCCACCCACCAAAAAAAAAAAAAAAAAAAAAAAAAAATCCCCGGGTTTCACAATAAACGGCTTTTTTAATTCAGTTGGGACCTACATGCGACTGAACCTGACCCCGAGGTTATAAAACTTTTTTCGTGCTCAACTCAGCTGAGCATGAAATTTTCTCTGCTGATAAATATGAAAATGCCAACTAATGTTGGCATTTTCATATTCATAAGCAGAGAAAATTTCATACTCAGCCAAAGTGAGCAAGAAAACAACCGTACTTATCAGTAATTTGCTACTTATTAGCAGGTAAAATTTCATGCTCAACTCAGCTGAGCATGAAAAAAGTTTTATAACCTCGGGGCCGGACTAAAATGGTAAAACTACAATGTACATGTATGGTGCCACTTTTGTTTATATGAGCCGCGACACGAGAAAACCAACAATGTGGTTGTGCGCCCTGCGCAGACTCAGATCAGCCTGGGCATCCGCCCAGTCTGGTCAGATGCTTCGCTAAGTGCTTAAAGGGTAGCTAAGGGACTGAGCTACCTCCATGCGGCCAGCGAAGACTCTGATCAGACTGGGCGGATGCCCAGGCTGATCTGAGTCTGCGCTGGGCGCACAACCACATTGTTGGTTTTCTCACGTCGTGGCTCATATTGCAATGCTAGACCAGTCGACACTGATACTTTTTTTGCAATCTGGCTGACATTTTATTGAACATCGACTTTCCACTTGCACTCTTATTGAATGTTTCTGCCTTTCCTTTTGTAATATTCCTAGCTAGCAGTGGTGTATTTATTCATTTGCAGCAAATTTTCTTTCTCGTCCCTGGACAACTCAAAGACTGCATACTTAAGACTCCCTTTGCTTCCGTTTGGACATTATTTACGCCACATGTCTCCGTCTTCTTTTACAGTTAAAGCGCTATAAGCCATAATGGCTGAATTTGAAAACGGCGTAAAAGCAGATAATGCGGCTCATCATGGAAGTATAGGCCACACAATTCCCTCTTCTGGATATACACTATTTGCCCTCAGGTTTTTTTATCCCTAATATGGTATAGCTTGGACAAATGTTTTTGTTTTATTTTAATTTTGCAAGCGTTAATTTTGTTGTCTGCTGTTGAAACAATAAGCAAAAATATTTACAAAACGGCACAAAAGAGACGCCCCGTACCTTCTGCATGCACAGCAGGCACTTATCAGTCTATAGTCAATATCAGTCTATAGTCATTACCTTCCAGGGGATAGTTAACTGGATGCATATGCGGTGTCCTTCCGATATTGACTACAGTAAATAGACTGACAAGTGCTTGCCTGCAGTAGGTACGGGGCGTCTCTTTTGTCCCCTTTTTTATCTTTGTTCTTTGGACGTAGGTGCCATGAACATTGCCCAACCGAAAAGATAGTGAAGAGCCTGCTGCGCTTGCAGCGGGTGCGGCTTTCCAGTTTTTGTTTCTACTCCCATACACTGTTAAACTTCATTTCCCTTCTCCCTGGTAGGACTTATGCGCCGTCACTGGGGACCATCGAAGCCAATACAACCAATAACCCACCAAACATGATTTCAGTTGTAATGCAGTTTTACGGTTTCACAAGCTGCATCACAGCGAGACTTGACTTTTGTACATATCCGTGTTTTATATCTTGATTGTTGTAGCGTTGTGTTTACTCCTGAATGTGCACGACAATTGCGTAACAGTTTCATAATCTAAACGGCACGGTCCCCGCTAACAAGGAATATTTTTGTTCATGTTTTGCTCTTAAGCATTTGTTGAGGGTAGAAAAATGTTAAACAATTGGCCACCACTAGTCGCACGCCAGTAACGTCACGAGAAATAGGTAAATGTGAAAGCTCCACATGTAGACGTGAACAATGCATTAAGCGTATGTTGAAAAGTAGTCATAATCAGAAAATTGTTTCTGAAAGGCATATGTGATCTACGCGTACCCTGGACACGTCCCCCGCCCGCCATCCCCCCCCCCCCCCCCTCCCCCGTCTCCGCAAACACATTCACCCATTTTTAAAAGTCATCACATTGTCATTTGGTTAGAAGCATTATAGGAAGTTTGTTGCTTGCTACCCGATAGTAGTGAAAAAACAAACAAACAAAAAACAAACAAAAAAAAAACACACACACACACACACACAAAAACACACACACACACTGAAATATCTAAATTCAAAAAGCCACAAGTTTGCCTCCAATTATTTTCTATCTTTCAAAATATAACATCTTTGAAAAGTTTCATATAGATTCTTCGAAAATTGATTGAGAAGTCGTTTATACAGTCTTGCTACCGCTACCCTGTGTTGAAGACTTATCTCTAAAAGTTTCGAACATTAAAATGTCGTAATTTGGGGTCTTTATTTTCATTCTTGAAAATTCATATTCACACTTTTGATATGCCTGTAGCTTGTAATCTCTTTTGCAGCTAGGAGTTGATTACACAATTGTGACATCCTACATAAGAGATTATGAAACACTGCGAAGAAATATATAGGGGCATTAAGCCATTAACTCAACCAGCATAAAAGTGAGAGTTTTTGTACATGTATGTGACATATTACAGTGACCAACATTTTACTTAACTGTGAAATATGATGGCAATATTGCAACAAGTAATATTTACACTTGCCACTGACTTCCCATAGGTAAACCGTATAGAGCAACTGGCTTCATACGCCGATGAAAGACAGTTGATCATGTGACGTTGTCGTCAAGCGACGTCTAATGTAAACAAACGTCTCGATTGGTCCATGTAACGTTCGATTGACGTCACGTTATGGCGAATTCGTCGTTTCTGTCTTTTCTTCAACGCATAATTTGCATATTCTACTTTGAATTACCACGAAAACAGTACAGAAAGTCTCTTAAAATAAAGTGCAAATATAAGAATAAAAATTTGATTTTTCAGCGTTCATCGTGTGAAGAAGCCAGTGGTCGTCGCTGAAATTCTACAAGAAGCGCTTCGCGCTTCATGGAATTTTAGCTCCGCCCACTGGCTTCATCACACGATGAACGCTGAAATATCAAATTTCAATTCTTAAATATTTACACTCATAGGTAACCTATTATAGCAACTGGCTTCACACACAGATGAACGACAATTGATCATGCCAAGTTGTTGTCAAGCGACGTCTGGGGCAAACAAACGTATTAATTGGTCCTCGTAACGTTCGATTAACGCCACGTTATGGCGACGGCTATTCAAAGTAATGGCCGAATATGTCGTAACTACACCTTCGACGCACATCTTGCATATTCTACATTAATTTACAACGAAAACACTATAGGAAGGGTCTAAAAGTAAAGTGGAAATATAAGAATTAAAACTGGATTTTTCAGCGTTTATCGTGTGAAGAAGCCAGTGGTCGTCGCTAAAATTCTACAATGGAATTTTAGCTCCGCCCACTGGCTTCATCACACGATGAACGCTGAAAAATCAAATTTCAATTCTTAATATAAGTTATGGAACATACATGAAATTGCATTCAATCCATTAAGGGAAAGTAACTCATGAATGTTGAAGCTGTCATTCGGATACGCGAGCTGTCATTCGGATACGCGACGCATGGTCATTATTTAACATAAGTGCATAGCATCATGAAAATATCATAAAGGGATATACAAGTATGAAACGGATCCCAAGTTGATACCCAAGAGTCCAGGGAGAGATAACCGAGAAAAGTAGAATGTAAGAGTTGTCATTCATGTACGCGACACATCGTTAAGACCTGTTCTGCATAAATGTGAAGAATCATAGAAATATTTCAAAAGATATTCAAGTTATGGAGCGGACACGAGATAAAAGCTAAATTCAAGAAGGAGAAATAACTCAAAAAGTCAGAAAGCATGAGTTGTCAAATTTATTTGTGACATATTGTCAAGACCTGTTCAACATATCTGTGAAGTATCATCAAAATATTTCATTGGGTATTCAAGTTACAGAGTGGACACGAATCTGTCCCGAAAGACATAAAAGGGGAGATAACTTTTTAGTATGAAAGCATGAGTGACCATTCCTGTATGCGACACCATAACTGTGAAGCATCGTGAAAATATTTAAAAGGGTATACAAGTTATAAAGCGGACAAGAAAATGTTAACGGACGGGCGGACGAACGGACGGAATCCAGGCTCGGTTGGGGGTTAAAACCTGTGTCCTGTTATATTACATAATGTTAGCTCACCAGCCGACAAAATGTCATCAAACGTGAGGGTTGAACTTTTTATTTTTAAATATATGTAACAATTTGTGTGTGGACGGTTTTAACATGAAGAAGTGAAAAGACTGGGTACTAAATGTTTAACTAAAAGTATGAAGCGCACAGCAAATACCGCGGAAAATGCTAATCCATCTATACATGCACACATTTCTAACTAAAAAAAATCAGGCACTAACAAAATTGGCCTTTTTTCTCTAGCGAGTTACTTAGATGCAAATCTCAAAATGATAGTCAGACTACTGAAATACATACAATCATTATATTTTACTTGTTAGTCATTTTTCAAAAAACTGATAGTGCCCAAAATTAATCCAAATGATTTCGCCGTGGTGGTACAAATGTTATCTAACTGAACTTGATTGAAAATGTGTCATCTGTTGTTACGAATCATTAAATCTGAACCCATGTTTAAAGAAGAAAAATGCCACCATTACGTATACCTGATGTATGGAGATACTTTACCAAAAATTTAGAAAATCATAATAATAAAAAAATAATAACTAATAAATTAATGAATATATGTTATAGCGGAATGGCAAATCACGCAAACGCTGATCAGACCGCTCACTTGGACAGGATTTACAATGCTTGCTCAGAGACACATCTTTATAAATATTTAGAGTTATTTTGGTATGTCTTGGAGTGAAAGTATTTAAAAGATAGTTTATGTCAAATTTAAAAATCCGTACATCATTTGGCCCTGACAGACGATTATTTCTTTCACATTTCTTAAAAATTAAAATTTAACAAACATTTAGACAGTTGATTGTAAAAACTATTATTGCTAATAGTAATAATAGATTTTGACAATAATAATAATTGTTATCATTAATTTTTGAATATGAATATAATGAAGACGATTAAGCTGACATAAAAATGACATTTACAAATCCTGGGCAGTTTTACGAGGCCCTGGTGACTCTAAATGATGAAATTATTTCAACAAAAGTCATGATTATTAGAATCCGCCTCTCAAATAATTCTAAAACAGATTTCTCACTGATATGAGATGTTATCATGTAAAAGTAAAGTTCTGGTTCACCAAAGTAACCTAAAAGACAACTAACAACATCTGTATGCGATAAAATCAGATATGCGCCAATCGAAAATCGTTTACGCCTCGTGCTTGTTTCGCCCCGCCTTACGATACGCCCATAGTTCGATTATTATTGTTGACTATATCTTCATCTAAATCGTATTTTAACAGACAAAATCGGAAGATCTTGTTACGCTTATTCGACGAAAGGCTTAATAATATAAACATATTGGTGTCTTTATAAGTTTATTTCATATAAATATGTGAATTATGATATAGGAATAATTGTTTTACTTCCAGTAAATCCAACCGCCGTTTATTTGTATGTCTTTCAATTCTTCAACAAGCCAAATTGTTAAATTCGAAAAAAGCTTTTACGGAACGTAAAAGATGACGGCGACGTCAACGGAGCCAAGCACGAGTGTAAGGCGTTCAAAAGGATTTACTATTGAATCTATAATCGGGAAAGATTCCGACAGACATACTGAAAAACAGACACCAATCAGGGAAGAAGCACAAGTACGGAAAACTAGTGAAAAACATATTAGTGACAAAATTAAGGAACGTGAATCTGACGTTAACGAGAGGCTGAGACCACGCGAGTTAAATATATCGTCAGCAAATGACGTCACTGCTCACCGAACTCCGCCGTATCACCATCACCACCGCCAAGATAATAACATTATAGATACAAACCTTAATTTTATTAGTGCTAACAGAACGTCTTCAAGAACGTTAACACCTCCTGAAACTTTAAAACATTTTCATGAGGCTTTTGTGCAAAATGCGGGTAATATGGGTGTGGGGCTAGGTCCTGTGAACCCACAAACTCTTTGTCGGCATCCACTGTCGGCATTAAATGTTTCTGGATATGGACAGCATATAGCGCCGCCGGCACAGATTCACCCTATGTTAATGAACAGAGATATTCGACAAATGTATCCGTACATTGACAGATATTCAGGATATTTTCTGCCAAGATATGGGGGTAGGTATTTCTGTTGTGATGTTTCCTCTTTATTTGTTGGGAAAATAAAACATCTGGGCCCGGTTGTTCAAAGCATCGTTAGCCTAACGAGCTCGTTAAGAGATCAACTCGTTAAGTGTTTCATGACTTTATAACCAAATACATCGAAATTTTTGTTGAAAAAATGTGAGAAGCTTTTGCAGTGTTGTTTTAACATTCAACTGTTTTTATTTTTGGCGTTTTGAGTTTTAAAGTCGGAGTGGCAGGAGTAGTTGCAATATGCTCACCAGCTGGCAACAATTTATGTACATCGATCATATTCCATTACCTAAAATATGATTGTAGACAGTCTCTAAGTATGTCAGTATTTTATCCATATTATTATTGCATGTATTTTTTTTTTCATTTTTTTTACTGTCTATTTTCTTCCTGGAAATAAAAGAATATTAAACAAAAACGGCGCCAGGTGTGTGCAACTATGGTTACGTACCGCTGAGCCACTTGGGTAACGTCGATACGAGAATTGAACAGAACTATTAAACAAAAACATAAACAACATGGCCTACGACGACAAAACAAAAAACACTACATTTATATTATTTCCTACGTTTTTATAAGCCTTTCTCCCTCTATCTGCCAGACGGTTCAATATAGACTGATATACTGTCTCAAAGGACCTTTAAACCCAAAATACTGTATTTTTATGGAAATGAAAGAAAGAGAAAAGTCCCTAAATTATTCAAAATCTCCGTTCATCTTAGGAAGAGATCATAGAAACAGTTGCAAAAATAAATCGTCAATTTTGTTACGTTCTAAAAGAGGACGAATAAGAAAATTATATGCATTTCATAATTACAGTTATAACAATAATACATACGTCTCCCTTCGTCTTAAAGGGCAAAAGCAGATTATTACAAATTTACATTTCGTATTTAAAACTACAGTATGTAAATGCACATGTATTTTAAAAGCATAAACTGTGCAGGAAATACGTTAGAAACAAAGATCAAACGTTTGCCACAGGTAATTAAACCTCATATCAGTAGATAATCATTTCTTAACCTGCATTATGTTATAATGAATATTTGTCACTTCAAACAGCCATTAACTATAACTAAATCATTTGTCCTTCAATTAAAACATATTGACAAGTGACAAGTTTGCATGTAAGTATCAGTATTTCTCGAAGTGTAGAAAAACATAGCAAATTGTAGCAGACTTATTATTATCATTTTTATTTTTTACTCTATAATTTGTTTTTATAAAATAAATATTTCAAATAAAAGAGAAAACATATGAAAAGATAAAGATGAAACAGTCAGCAAAAACGGGAATTTATTAAAACAAAAGTAACGTATATATACATATAGCCTTTTTCTTTGACACTCGCACACTCATAAAAATGCCATAATTTCGATCGAAAAATTATCGGAGCAGTTCCATGAAAGAAAGAGGACTTTCATGTCTGTGATATGCAAACAGCGAAGACTCCGGTCAGTCGGCGGTTTTCGCTGATGGCTGTAAATACTCCATTAGGTCCGTAGAAAACGATGCGATCAGGCAAGACTCTGAGCAGACAGTTCTACTCAGGTGTCCTTTTACTTTCATTCATAAAAACTATCTTTCTTTCCTTGTGATTCTATATAAAATAAATTGGCTAAGACACACCTTGAAAACGGACCGGACCGTTCCGAACCACACCGGGTAGGCGGCAATAGAGAACGCTCTTAACAATCGATTTACGCGGATCAATTTGGTTAGAAATAGCGTTTTCGATTGCAAATTGACGCCAGTTTGCAATCGAAAACGCTGTTTCTAATGTTTTTTTATCTGCGTTCGTCGATTGTACGAGCGTTTTTGATTGCCGCCTACCCAGTGTGGAACAATGATATAAACTAGCCATTACTGGGTTAGCACGACATTTTTTTTATTTCTCTGTTCCAGTTGGTGGCCCACCCGGTTTATTTTTCCAGCCGTACAGAAAGCCAAAAAGGATTCGAACAGCGTTCTCCCCTAGTCAGCTACTGCAGCTAGAGAAATCCTTTGAGAAGAGCCACTACGTTGTGGGTCAGGAACGCAAAGACTTGGCTGGAGAACTTCAGCTTTCAGAAACACAGGTGAGCTAGTTGGTTTTAAATTTTGAATTTGCAAAAAGATATTGTATGTTCTAACATTGCGGAGAACGAGTTTTTACCTGTTAGATGCTGATCAGAAAAGTTGGCTAACTGAGCCAACGGTTTTAATGTTGAGGTAAGAATCTCTGCTATCAACACCCATCCCCTGCTCCATGTCCTTTATAATAAGAAAAATAAATGACCAAATAAATAAACAAAATAAAATAAATATATAATAATTAGAAAAAAAATAGAAAAAATATATAACTCATACGTAAATAAATTATAAGTAGGGGAAAAAGTCGAATAAATCTGAAATGTCATTAAATAAGCTAATGCAAAAATGGAAAAAAAAAAAATAATATTCTCACGATGTCGAATCGACGCTGAATCTGCGTTGACTGAACGTCATGACGTTGAATCAGCGTTGATTCAGTGTTGGTTCGTTTTTGTGTGCCTGCTGCGATATTATCAGGATTCTAGTAGAGAATTCTAGGATTCTAGTGTGTGTATATATTGTATATGTTGTATTCCAAAATTGTTGTTGGTATATTTTCATGTTGTATGTGTTTTTTGTGCTCTTCATTTTTGGAGGAAAATAAAGTATCTATCTACTAATAATAAACATTTGTCCAAGACGTTATATGGTTCATCATCATATTGGTTTGTATTTCTGACTTCTTTGTCATCTTTCCAATTTCACTTTGCTATAGACCTAAATGTCTTCGTTTTCTTTGAATAAAGGTTACTAGAGGATATAATACAGATTACAATAATCATTTCTAATGAAATTTGGAAGAAACATTTATTTTCAAAACGGGGCAAAAAGAAGAAGAAGAGGAAGAAGAAAAAAAGATTTGCTAAAATAAAAGAGTAGGGGAGGAGCGTATAGATCTATGATAAATAATATGCTTTCATCATGTGGTAGTCGCGATAAAATATTTTTATTCAAAAATAGATAGATCTAGATCCAATACAAGCTGAATGCTAAAAGACCCGTCTCTGTCACGAAATACTTGTGAGGTATCTCTGCAATTTTCTCACTACAGGTTCGTCGCTGTACATGACAAAAAACAAATGGAACGTCAAATACTCAAGGCGGGAGAACTACAGTTTCAAATAAAATAACTTAAAGTACGATTTTTGGCCATTGGATGACCTACATTCGATTGAAATAAATGGTAAAAATACAGTGTACAGACGTGGGACCCCATTCCTTGTATATTGCATCGCTCTACGGGGAACCAGGGAAAGACATTATATTTTGTGAAGTGATCTGTCTTGTTACAAAAAAACAACAACAAGTTTTCCCTGCTTTTTGCTAGTTTTATGACTGAGATAAAATGTCCGATGTGCATATAATGAGTCTGAGTATATTATATGTACATCGGCCGAAATTTTATCACAAAAATGAAGGTTGCGATGCGTTTCAAATTCATGATTATTTTCGTTGGTAGGACTAGATATATGAAGACTTTAACGTTCTAAAATTCACATGAAAAAGAAGAATCGAGTTTTTAACTCCTTGTGGTATTTTTTCATTTGCCCTTCGGCCCTAAACCATTCGATTGTTCCCGTCATTAAAGGACCCATTGCCCTATCGTGGTTAAAAATATCACAAACTATTTCATCGTGAGGTATCGCTGGAAGCTTTCGTCATTCCAAATAGCCGAGATCAGCTAATTTTTAACTAAAAAGAGAACTTTCAAATTAACAATTTTGAATATTTATTGGGATCATTTATGACCTACTTGCGATACCGTAAACCTGTCTAAATGGTAAAAATACAATGCACAATACAGCTATGAGACCCTATTAACTGTACCGATTTTGTTTGTTATATTGTATCGCTCGACGGGGAACTAGAAAAGGAACTTATCGTTTGTGGAATGATTTGTCTTTTCTTTTTTCGTTTTCTTTTTTCAATATTTTTTGCTGTATTTTGCCAGGTGACTCAGTGTATGCACATCAACCCCGAGTCAATTTAGGCTTTTGAAAGTCTAATATATTAGACATTCACATTTTTGAATCTGATTTGCCTCTCTCGTCCAACATCTTAGGATGTTGGAGTCCGGTGTCTTATAAAATAAAGATTTCAGAGAGAAGAACTTTTTCGTATGAGTAGCATGGCTAAGAGAATATCTAAGTTCTTTGACTGGAAGAAATCAATGTACCCTCATTTTAGCGCAAAAGATGAGTGTAGAAACACTTTTCATAATGATTTGTATTTAGACGTTTTTTACCACTGGCCGGACTATGGAGAATTTCAAACCGCCTCCAGATCCTGCATTGATTATGTTGCTATGATAAATGGAAGTTTTATCATGGATTCAAAATAAATAAATAAATAAATTAAGAAAAAGACAAACACAATTTGTATTGTTTGTAATTTTCCACTGAAACGTCACGATTTCGCCATTAGAAAACGTGACGTTTTATGGACGTCAACGCATTCACGCATATTATAACATTACAACGTAATTTGCATATTCAATACACTAGTTGATTATCAATTTAAAACCTTTATTACACTCTCAGATGCGACGTCATATTGATAATAATGTAAATGGCTGCCGTCCGAGCTGATAAATTGAGTGATAATGCACGGATTTGTCACTGTTGGTTGGTTGTTTTGGGTTTAACGGTTCTTTGAGACAGTATTCCAGTCGATATCGAGCCGTCTATCAGAGAAAAGGAGAAAGAGAAGAAGAGATAACAGGCGAGAGATGAAATGTCCAAACAACCCCACCCGCACCTACTGCAAGCACAGTAGGACAGTGTCCTACTATTATCCAAATTAGTAGGATTAGATTAAACATATTTTATTGTACCATATAGACAAAGGGATTGGACACAAGTTATACCAACATTAGCTAGTCCTCTCCCTACAAAGATAACAAACATTAGAATCGTGGTACATATACAACAGTAAGTTCAGTTCACAAATTAAATCATAGTATCGAAAGAAAGATAATATTGTTTTATCCCCACAGCAGCACCAGTCGCCCCGCCCCAACCCCGACACTCACAAATTCCGAATTGCAATTTATTACTTGACTAGGTGAACCTATGTGTGTCTTTGATGTATTTTAACACAGCCCAATGTATAATTGAATTAGTTTCAGCATTTAATGCGGGATCTCCATTAGTAATCAAATGCAAATGAACATTTCCAGTGGATTAATGGAACTAAATAAACGATTTCTTTGTTCTACATATAACAAACACTCAAAGAAATAATGTTGAGCGTTCTCATTAACAGCACCACACGAGCAATTCGAATTAGCTGAAATATTTACTCGGAATAAATCAGCATTCAAATTACTACAATTATGACGAATTCTAGTTAAAATGATATCGTATAGTCTGTCCTTAGTAGATGGAAATTGATGAGTCCTAGAAAACTGTTTCTTAATATTTGTTTTAAACGAAGAGAGAGTAAGAGAATTTCGTACTGATTGATCAGTGTTATTCCACAATTTAAGGGTTGACGGAAAGAACGATGACTCAAATGAACATAATCTAGCGAAAGGTATTTCAAAGTTCTGACTATTCCTTAAATTATAAGTCGAAACTGCATCAATTCTATTTGGAAGAAGATCTGTCAAGTATGATGGTGCGTCATTATTTATTATTTTATACATGAGAGTTAATTTTTTAGTTTTTCGCCTTTCAGCTAAAGTTTCCCAACCCGTTTCGGCATAGATCGAATTAAGAGATGCAAAAACTGGCAAGCCAGTTACAATACGCGCAGCAATTAATTGCACTTGTTCCAGACGGTTTGCATCCGTTTGTGTACAACCATCCCATACTTCGCTAGCGTATTCTAACAATGGCCGGATATAAATACAATATAGTTTGCATAGTATTTCTTTTGAAAATTGATATTTGACTTTTCTAAGATATGAAACTTGTTTAGACGCTGATTTTATGATTAATTCTACATGTTTGCTCCATTTGTTATTAGATGACAGAGTAACACCTAAATGTTTATGCGTTTCAACGAAATTCAAGACTGAGTTATCCATTACTAACTGCATATCATAATCAATCAAGGTATTTGAAATAAGCAAAACTTCAGTTTTTGATGGATTAAATGAAATTAACCATCGACAAGCCCATTCGTGTAGATGTCTTAAATCATCATTAATAATAATTTGCAGAATCGGAAGATTTCTCGACGAATAACTAAGAGATGTATCGTCAGCAAATAACCTAGCTGATCCCTGTAAGTTTTCAGATATATTGTTAATATATATTAAGAACAAAAGTGGCCCAAGGACTGAGCCTTGGGGTACACCAGCAGTTATGTTTCTTGAAGACGAGAAAGATTCATTGATGCACACTTTTTGATTTCTTTTTTCTAAATAACTTTTAAACCACAATAAAAGATCATTCCTTATTCCATAATTTTCCATTTTTAAAAGTAGACCACGATGCCAGACCCGATCAAAAGCCTTGGAAATATCACAGAATATTTGGCAACTTGACTCAAAGTTTTCTAATGCTAAACATGTATTATGAATACTTTCTATAAGATGATGAACGGTTGAATGACCCGGAAGGAATCCTGACTGATATTTGTATATTAAAGAATTTCTATCCAAATGATTGTAAACATGTTTAAATAAAATGCGTTCGAAAGATTTCCCTACACAGCTAATGAGTGAAATAGGCCTATAGTTACTAGCAATTGATTTGTCACCTTTTTTAAAAATTGGAGTAACATGTGCTAATTTCCACAAACTTGGGTATGTATGCAGCTTAAGAGATAAGTTAAAAAGCGAACATAAAGGGATGGCCAGTGACATAGAACAGTTTTTTAACATACGATGACTAATTCCGTCTGGGCCCGTTGCTTTGTTAACTTTTAATGTATTTAGTATGTCAGCGACCTCAGAGTGAGTAATAATTATGTTTGATAATAAAATATCCGTTCTGTTTTCAAAAACTGGAAGCTCAATGTTAGTGTCGTCAATTGTTGATATTGAACAAAAATAATCGTTTAGGGTCGTTGCTTTCTCATGGTCCGAGAATGAATAAGTGTTATCAGCATTGCAGAGGGGTGGTATTTTATACGAACTTTGATTTTTCCCCATTAACCTTCCCATTATTTGCCAAAAAGACTTGCTACCGATTTCTGATTTCGAAAGTACATCGTCTATTGAGTCGTTAAAATTTTCTTTTGCATTCTTTTTCATGTTATTTACCCGATTTCGTTGAATTAGTAGGAGTCCCCGGTACGGAAAGTTACCCAGCATCATCGCCCGACCGCAACCCTCCCCGGTTGACAGGCACTTTCGCGTGTAGGCCTATGGTAACTGACTGGCTCTGTTGACAGTATCGGTAGGGAAATCACTTTATTTGGCATCTTGCAATAGAGTGTAGTTGTGGTCGGGCGATGGGGCTGGGTAACTTTCAGTGCTTGGGCGTGCTACTCATATGGATAATAGCAGGGAAAGGGCATACCGTGCTTGTAGTAGGTGCGGGTTGTTTGGATGGTTTATTCTCTCTCCACTATCACATCTCTTTCCCTTCTGCCTCTCTTAAAGGCAACATTGCTCTATCGGAAAGAAAAAAATAGCATGAGGTATCGCTGCAAGCTTCTCATCATAATTTCGCCACTGTAACCACTGTAAATGATCGTGATCAGCCAGCTTTCGAAACATCCTTGTGTTTCACATGAAAGGGTTCGAAAACTTATTTGGGCCATTTCAGTTGACAACTAAAATGACCTACATTCGATTTCATTTGTTGAATAAAACGGTAAAAATACAATGTACAGGCGCGGAGCCCCAATCACTATCCTGTCTACGTTTATATAGCATTGCTAGCCGGGAACCAGAGCAGAAAATTGTATTTTGTGGTTCCAAAAAGTCTGTTTTCTCTACTTTTTGTCAGTTGTATAACTCAATATATGCGCATCAAACCACATTTTAACACAAAACATATAAACTTTATTTCTGATAAAAATACAATGTACAGGACGAAGGTTTACAGTTTTACTAGATGATTGGTTGTTTATTGTGGTTTAACGGTAGGGGCCCTGATCTTACTATTATCCTAATTAGTAGGACTCCCCAGCACAGAAAGTTACCCATCACCATCGCCTGAAACTAACCACCCCCGTTTTACCAGAAATTGCTCCACAAGATACTGATGTCCATTTTTTGGTCCCCCCTCGTGCGGTGCAAAAAAAAAGAGAATCGGGACAAGGAAAGGGGCATCGTTTCTCTACATTGTATTGTTACCATTTTATTCAAGTAAGCGTTTTATATGAAACCTAAAAATAATTTAGCTAATTACGATCATGTACAATGGCGAAACTGTAGTGAGAAGCTTGCAGCGATCTACCTTACGACCGAATATTTGATGAACGTGGCCTAGAGCTATATTTGTTTCGCTTATTTTCATTGCTCAACGGGAAACCAGAAAAAATGGTATATTGGAATAGATTTGTCACTTTTTATGCCCCCGAAGGAACTTCGGGTGGCATATTAAAATCGCACCGTCCGTCCGACTGTCCGTCCGTCCGTCCGTCAGTCCGTCCGTCCGTTACAAATCGTGTCTCAGCGATAACTTTAAAAGTACTGAAGCAAATTTGATGAAACTTCACAGAAAGATAAAGCATAATGAAAAGGTGTGTCGCGCGCAAGACTCAGGTCCCTACGCCCAAGGTCAAGGCCACAATTGGGTCAAAGGTCAAATTGTGTCTCAAAATCGTGTCTCAGCGATAATTTTAAAACTACTGAAGCAAATTTGATGAAACTTCACAGAAAGATAAAACATAATGAGAAGGTGTGTCACGCACAAGACTTAGGTCCCCACGCCCAAGGTCAAGGCCACAGTTGGGTCAAAAGTCAAATTGTGTCTCAAAATTGGGTCTCAGTGATTACTTATAAACTACTGAAGCAAATTTAATGAAACTTCACAGAAAGATGAAACATAATGAGAAGGTATGTTGCACATAAGATTTGGGTTGCCAAGTTCAAGGTCAAGGTCACAATTAGGGGTCAAAGGTCAAATCTCGCCTCTGTGATAACTTAAAAGCTGCTGAAGTGAATGTCATCAAACTTCACAGAAAGGTAAATTATTATGAGAAGGTATGTTACACACAATATTTATGATCCAAGGTCAAGGTCACAATCTGGGGTCAGAGGTCAAATTATGTCTCGGCAATTATTCAGAAAAGTACCATAGCAAACTTTAAAGAAAGATAAAGCCTAATGAGAAGACATAGGTTCCCATACCCAAGGTCAAGGACGCAACACAGTTTGGTTAGTGGTTGAATTAAGTCCCCTCGAATCCTCTTAAACTTCCAAAGTGCATTTAAACATTACAGAAAAGTAAAACGAAATGAGAATGTATATCATGTGCAAGACCCAGGTTCTGTGCCCAAGGTCAAGGTCACAGCTAGGGTCAAAGGTCAGTTTAAGGGGTCTTCGGGGGCATTTGTTACACACTGTAACATTTCTTGTTAAAACTGTATTTAAACAAATAACTGTTTCGTAACAAAATACATGTACAGGTACAAAAAGTACATATATATTAGACGACATAGATAGATCAGTGATGGGATATAGGCCTACAGAAAAACTCTATTTCCCAAGCAAATATCTGTTTCTCATACTTTTCCTTCTACGCACAATAACCATCAGATAGAACTATTGTTTAACTTTTTTGTTTAAAAAATTCAGTTTGTCATCGAATGGTCTGATCATAGCTGATTCAACGTCGTAGTTGCAAGGTTGTGTGCATGTTGGATTTGAGAAAAGGCGCATACTGATGGGGATATGCGCAATTTTCTTTTTGAAACTTACGAGGCAAAATCAATGCTGAGACAAGGCCGTAAGGCCTGCGTACAGTGCGCACGTGCGAAAAAGACCAAGTGAGGGTAGATATGGCTGTACCGAGATCAAAAAGGAATTTACCAAGACAGATTTTTTTTTCTTTAGAAATAAAATTCTCTTCTGAAGGACGCGTAATCTGACATATTGATCCGATGGTTAATTCGATGAAGCGTAATAACAAGCATATTAAAGCAAAACATAAGGGCGGAGCAGATTATCAATTATTAAATACACATTTTCTGCAATTCTATCCGACTAGCAGAGTCCCTCAAATGGCGAGTATTTGATGATTATTTTGATACAAGTTGTATTTATTCTCCATTAAACATACGTTGTATCCCGACATTACAACCGCCTCCCCTGAGGGCCACAACGTATACTTTTACGGACAAATAAGAACAACTACTGTAGGAGAATCAGCAAATTCTATTATTATTTGGAGCTTTGGAGCAGGTAACAAAATGGCGTCGTTTTTGGTTTCATTTACGTCATTTGTCAAACTAATTACCGGTGTTTAAAAACGAAACCTTTGTTCAAAATTTTTAAATAATTCAGTCAGTAAAAGGAAGCAAATATTCTTTTCCAAACACGAATTTGATATTTATCTCAAACGGGCAAAATTAAAGTACGGCAAAGTAGTAGCGTATCAAACGTATGCAGTGGTATTAACTTCGTGTCGTTTGGAAAATCCGTTAATCCTTAAAGCGCCAAAAATTAAAATTGTTGAATTGGCAAACAGTGTAGAGCCAGATGAGGTGGCTCATAATGCACCACCGCATCTGAATCTACACTGTGTGCCCTCTAGTGTTCGAATTCTCAATTTATTATTGCTTGGATGAAACATTTTTTTGAAATTCTGCAGATGTAAATTTTGTCGTCTGCTTTTTGGCGCTTTAAGGGTTAAAATTTACTCTATTGCTTCTTCGAGCACATCTATTACGGATCGTTCATTTGGACTTGCAAACTCTACCGAAAGGGAACAAAAATACTAAACACATGAAACGATTTCTGGAATCCGAACAAACATATTTAGGGTTTAACTAAAATCTTTAAAGAGTTCCTTCAAGAGCAGAGAAAACGTTCACAAGAAGGAACCAGACTACGTAGTTTCAGCTAATAAAGCCTCTTCAGTGACCCTGACAATATCTGGTGACGAAACCAGAGAAAAGCATACTGTAATTTAAACCTCGCCTATTGCATGATTTCCGAATACTGAATGTTTGTTTATTTTTATATTTTTTTGACCACATTCACCGATAAAAGTTTTGAGAAAATTTCTGTGTTTTTATTTACTGTAGTGCTTCTTTGAAAATTAAACTGAAAGCAAGAAATGTCATAACGACCAAAAGAAACTGATTCTTTTTCATGCACCGTGATTGTTTACAGATTCATGATGGCATTTTTCCCTGAGTGCCAGTGGTTGGGGTCACGAACAGACCCGTAATCTTCACAATATATTTTCTGTCTCAAAATACTTACTATGTCCAGCACAGTACAACGGTGATCAATAAGGGTTATTTCCCTGAAGGACTCACTTTCGGCAAGGCATGTCCACACTTCAAGAAAGTCAATTAAAATCCTATCAAAATCGACCATGATTAGGGATTTATCGCTTTTAATAGACCCTTTAAATGTGCACATTTGTTCCTTCCCGCCCCGGGCCCAGTCCTGATTGCTGTTTATCTTCGTATCAGCACTGAATAAAGGCAGCCATAGCTTGACCCAAATTGCTGCTAATTACACCGTCATGGCTTGCAATTCTTCAAGAGACTGGACCGGGGTTTGGGGATTGTAAGAGATACAGCTCTATAGAGGCATTAGGTAGGGACCCTTGAACAGGACATATAGCTAATTAAACTGATAAAGACCTTTCCGCGAATGCAAATCGGAACGAATAACTCAATTTAAGCTCGGGATTAAGTCTTTGTTGATGGAATTGAAATTTCCCGCGAGGCGTGCCCCTTTAATATGGCCCACCTCCTCTTTATAAAGTTACTTGACCACCGTGGTGGCGCTAAGGAATGCGGAATAACTTATTCAAATATATACTGAATGGCTTTAAATTGTTGACAATATTAGGTTTAAATGATTTGCTGATTGATTACATAGATAGATAGATAGATACTTTATTTATGCAATAGGCCATTATAGCCCATGAGCATTTATACATATAACATACAATATACATATACAGGATAGGTAGCGATATATAAATGTACTTTTGAAACCATCCCTTTCTGAAGGCGTACGTTAACAGTTTTAGTGAGACCATGACAAGCCTGCATAACCAGCTGTGCAGACTGGTCAGGGTCTCACTAACAGCACTGCGACCAAAGCAATCATCCAGCACCATAATTCAACTGAGATATACAAAACGTCTGCAGGCATACGTCAACAGCTCCAGTGAGACCATTTCCAACCGACACAGTTATGCAGACTGGTCAGGGTCTCACTACCAGTACTATGACCATAGTAATATAATCCTAACATTTTACATGGGATAGACAAAACATCTTAATGCGTAAGTCAACAATACCGTTGAGACCATGAACAGCATGCACAGCTATGCAGGCTGGTCAGGATCTCACTACCAGTACTATGGTTATAGCAATCATCATCGTAACGATTCCACTGTAAACATCAGATATATATTATACAAACAGATAAAAAAAAAAAGATATGTTTTATGTGGGCTGGGTTAGCTGCTGCCTACCTCTAATATGTCGTATGGGTTCGACTGAGAACAGCGCGGAGCGTTAGACAAAACTCCTATCGATGTTTATAGTTTGGTCGTTTCCCTAAGGACCGCATAGCAGTGGTTTCTCAGTTGTCATGTCTGAGAATACTAGCGGACAACATCACTGCTCAGAGATTTGGGTTTGTATTTGCTCTATTTGCACATGCCACAAGATACCGTTTCACGTGACGCCAGTCATATAAAGAAGTTGCTCTCAGGAACATGTATGTATGCATGCGAATGGGTGGGTGCGTGGATGGAATGGGGTTCGTTGAAATATACTAAGGAGAGAATATAAGTATCTTTCATGGGTATGAGGTGTGGATAGAAAAATCCGTCACGAGGGTCACTGTTCGGCATCACGAGGCTTGCCGAGTGATGCCGAACAGTGATCCCTAGTGACGGATTATTCTATCCGCACCTCATACCCATTATAGATACTTTTTCTTGCACACCACGTTTTTTTTATTATCTTTAGAACTTGTTAAAATGCGTAATTTTAGTGCCTCAGAGGTTTCTATTTGATTTTAAAAGAAGGCGCCGTTTTCAACGACCGCCATTCGGTTCTTTACGTCAACGTCTGGCATGCATAAACTGACGTCATTTTGCCGTTTTCGTGATGTAATCATCTAAAACGCCAACGTCACTTGACGACGCAGATACGTGACCACCATTACAACCAATGCATTTAATGCTCGTGATTTTTATCCGGTCCTGGGTGAGATACATGGGTGTGATAAGATTTGTAGGTACAGGGGAAGCACGCGGATACCCTCATCCGGTGTGCAAGAAAAACTGTTCTGCCCGAATCATAAAGTCAAACCTTCGTAGTAAAGCTGCGCTGGTGCCTTATACGTAGCTACTAATTATATTTTGCCAAGTTTTTTTTTCTTGTATGAAAAGAACCTAAACCCCTCCTCGACACAATGCCTCTTTGAATCTTCTGTTTGCTGTATCATTCGTATTATCTGGGGTGCTTCCGAAATTAATTAGTCTTGAAATAATATACGGTTACAAGAACATATTACGATAATGTCATAATTACCTTATTAAAACAATAGAAGATGAGTTCTAATTGCTAATTAACGATGATCTTAGATATACAATCTATACAAGAGGGTACTTTAGATATATATCTGTTTATTGTATTGTACAAGAGATGACACTGACTAGTTTAAGTAGATTGACTGTTAAGGCGACTAGATACACATTTATGTTTCCACCATTTTTTATGACCCCCAACTCCGGAGAAGTTAAGGCGGGCATATTGGTTTGGGCCTACCCGTCTGTCCGCCCGTGAAGCTTTTTGGCAGCTGAGAAAATCAAGAACCGCTTATGCTAGGATCTTGAAAGTTTATATGTGGTATGTACATGAAAAATAAGGGACCCGTATTTTTCCTCCGCCGGTCTTGCAATTCAGGAGTTATGCCCCCTTTCGACTTGGTCATTTTGTATAGGAATAACTTTGTGATAAAATATATCTAAAGCTTATGGTAGGATCCTAGTATTAAGCATATGTTACAGACTAAGATATAGATGACCTGATTCTCTTTTGAGTTTATTTCCTAAATTTCTGTAATTGCCCTTTTTCGGACATACGCATTTTATATAGGAACAAGCTTGTGAACAAAATATCTGAAGAACCACATAAGCTAGGATCCCTATATTTAACATGCAGGTAGCTGAGCTGATTAACTTTTGAGCATATGTAGTAAATTTTGGTTAAATAATTTCCCTTTTTCAGATATAGGCATGTTGAATAGGAATAACCTTGTGAACAAAATACCCGAAGAACCGCTAAGATAGCATGTTTGTATTTGGCATACAGCAACAGATTAAGGGTAGATGAACTGATTAACTTTTGAGCATATTTCGTAAATTTTCGCTTTTTCGGGCATAAGCACATTGTATAGGAACAAGCTTGTAAACAAAATATCTGAAGAACCCTTCAGCTATGATCTTAGTATTTTACATGCAGTTTATTAGTTACAGGCCAAAGTGTAGATGACCTGATAAACGTTTGAGCGTATTTCATTAATCTTTGGTTGAGTTATTCCCCTTTTTGGAACATAGGCCTTTTGTATTGGAACAAGCTTGGGAACAAAATATCTTATATATCTGACGTACACTTACAGACTAGGATGTAGATGAAGCGATTAACTTTTGAGTATATTTAGTAAATTTTTGGTGGAGTTATTGCCCATTTTCTGACTTAGGTATTTGTATAGGAACAAGCTTGTGAACAAAATGCCTTATGCTAGGATCTTCATATTTGGCATACCGTTGCAGGTTAAGTTGTAGATGAACTGATTGCCATTTGAGCATATTTTCTAAATTTTCTTTTGTTATTCCCCTTTTTCGGACATGGGCATTTTATATAAGACCAAACTGCTTCAGAGGCAAGCATACGGTTTGGGGCGTAGTGTTTCATAAACACATTTTCTAGTTCATGTGGGGGTTAGTATTGGATTCATGAAAGTAGAGACATCACTCAGAAGGGGTCTTCTCTTTGCTTCCCAACCGCTTTCCCAGTGCGTCTCATTATAAAGTACATATACTGTGTTATATCACTGGCAAAAGGTAGGGGAAACACGTTTCCGACACATGAAAAATATTATATCAAAAGTAGCCCCCAAAATTTTTTTCAACACTTTTTGACTGATTTATAGGTTTAAGCTCATTTAAAACGCCGAAAGCTTACACTGATATCTCACAGCAAAATTTTGTATCAATACCACCGTGATTTTAATATTATAAAAAAAAGTAAATAATTTATTAGGGGTGGTGAAAAATAAATTCATATAAAGTCTTTGTTTGCCAAAACAGTGTCAAGTCTTCAGCAAAATGATAATGAGAGCAATAAAGAATGAAAACAGAGGAATGAATTCGATTTTCATCCAGATTTATAGTTAATGCTAGTGATTCGCCCATTCTCTCACAGCTCAGAGAGAGAGAGAGAGAGAGAGAGCGTCAAGTTATCAGATTGCTGATCCTCAAGCTAAACTAGCTTAACACATGTGAGACTTTATAATTTCAGTAGTACAGTTTAATGCAGCATTTAAATGAAAAAATACAGATAGTTACAAAAGTTACTATTCAAACATAGAAACAACTTCAGTATGATTTAAAAATATAAAATTTATAGGCCCTATTTCTGACATTCCTGTCCGACTGGTAGACCTATAAATTCATGTAAAATTTTATCGTGATATCTCGCTGCAAGCTTTTTTCTAGTCTGGACTTTGCAACTGACAGCAGTGATTGGCTAACTTTAAACAACTAAAACATCCTCGAGTTTCTCATAAAATCTTTTGAAACTGAAGGTTCATTTTAGTTGGCAACCAGAACGACCTTCCTTCGTTATAATGAACTTTGATATATGGTAAAAATACCATGTTCTCGCGAAGGATCCCATACATCGTTTTGCTACTGGTTATATTTCATTGCAGAGCAGGCAAACCAGCAACCATCGTTACGAGAACTGAAACAACACCAAACCAGAAATTTATCGTATTTTGTGGAGGGATTAATCATTTTTCGAAGATCTGTCTCCGCTATTTTTGCCAGTTATATGACACAGCGTATTTATATCAACATGTATGCATACCAACAAACATACATATTATCATCAAACGTGAATGAAGAGTCGCTTTTTGGAAATTATCGTATGCATAAAAGTATTTTACACTTCTGGTGTTGCATTCATCAAAATTCTTTCTTTATTTCAGGTGAAAGTTTGGTTCCAGAACAGGAGAACAAAACATAAGCGAATGAAAGCAGAAGAGGATGGTACCGAGGGCACATCACGTGATAATGGTGGACAGGAAATGACGTCGCCATACCCAGAGTCTCACGAGGACAGTGATATCAGTGACATTGACGAGTATGACGATCACCATGGTGATCATGATAACTTTCATAGTCCTCATCTATATCAGCAACAGTTGCAATCGTGTTAGTCCTGATTGACAATAGATACTGTCAACTCCCGATATCTCGAATCCAGAAATCTCAAGTTCTCTCTTGTTTCAAATACTATAATTTGGTCTAAATTCTTATATTTATTGACATTTCAACTGTTATCTCAAACTATTGATATCTCAAAGTAAATTTTCAGAAAATTTACTTTGAGATATCAATAGTTTGGGATGAACTTTGACTTTGAGAATCGAGAGTTGACCGTATACTGGATTTTTTGAAATACCAAATTGCACTGAAATGAAAAAGCTGAAGGTTAAATAAATGCCTCTAAACCATAACTGTATGATTCATAATGATTGTCGAAACGAGTATGTTGTTAAAAGGTATATCCGCATTAAAGACAGGTTGGTTTAAAAATCACATTAATTGGTCCTGCGATAAATGCAAGACAGTATGTCTTTGCATGGGGGTGGCCTTGAGTTACATGTAAAGAGTATCAAAGGGTTTCTGCATTCCTAAATGCTATATGTTATACGGAGCTCTAGATAAGAGGGAGTTTTTGATGATAATTAAGGAAAATTTTTCTTATTTCTCATCGAAACCATATGTTGTGACCCCTCTTCTGAACCGTCTCGTCGAGATGGTTCAGATGAGGGGTCACAACATATGTTTTTATGCAGAATTAACTAAAATTATCCCTAATTATCACCAAATACTCCCTCTTATCTAGAGCTCTGGTTATAGCAGTACTACAAACGACTTGTTTTGCAGATTTGCATGTTACAGTAATTTTCTTTTCACAGTTTTCTAGCCTCTTGCTCTCTCCCTGCCTTCTGCCTCTTTCTTTCTTATAATGTTTGATGATGGATGATAAGTCTGTAAATCACTCTTATTATACATATTTTGAAACTTAGTCGTCACTTGTACGTTGGAAGTACCATTAGTACGTACACGTGTATTGTTCTGTTATCCCTGGTCTGTTCCAGTTGTAGCAATTTCGATGAGCTGAACTGAACAAAACGCAGATGTTTGGGGATAGTAGAGCCGTTTGGTCTAAATGTATAATTTGCATATGTTTTCTCCTCGATCACACTCTGAACGCTTCTTGCTGTCATAAAACACATTTTGTTCACGAATAGCGTTTAAAAACCACAATATGTAGCCTATACACAAACGAGACAAATCTCTGGGACTGATGCATTTAACAGCATTGAGCCACGACACGACCAAACCAGCAAGATGGTATGTGCGCCCACAGGAGCTTGAAGTTCCAGCTTAGAAACGTTTCTAAACCTTGTCATCCAAAGTGCCCAATACAACACTGTACAATAATACAGGAGTGCAAGCTCAAATTCGACCCCTTCAGTACAGACTTACAAATAAGATATTGCAAAATCTGACTAGTTACCTGAAAAGTTCCACTCGAAATGTCCTTCGAGGCAGAAATAACTTTTTCTGTTATGTCCACATAAAGATATAAACCGCAATAGTAAATCTGTGAAAAATTCTCGGAGCCATACAGCCTCTGGCATCCTGTTTGTACGGGGTGAATAGAATTCGCTCAGCGCTTGGCACATAACAGTTTAATCAACAATGCTGAATCCACCTCATAAATTTGAATTTTCCTGTAAACTTATTTAAAACTTCATTTCAAATCCTGTTTAGTCGCTATTTTTCGCTAAAATACTTTATCCGATAAGAAAATTCAAAATAGAACTGGATTTTCCGTAACGGCTAGAAATAGCTCGCGCGCGCGCACTTTGTTTTGGTTTTGAAAAAATCGATAGATCGTCAGAGGTATCCAGCGGGTGAATTAATATGAACCAGAGCGACGTCGCATTGTGGTAAGTACTAGGATGGGTGTTGTGGAGTATATGTGGCACTGTTTCTTAATTTTGGGTTGACAATTATTGAAGAAAGCGAGGAAAAAAGGGAAAAAAAAGCAGGCAAACATGGCACCATTCCGTCGTAGAACCGTGCAACAGAAAAAAGACACGCAAAAATAAGTAAACAAACAAGGAAATAAAGAAATAAATTAACATTAAGGGCCCGGTCTAAATGGATGTAAGCCAACAGATAACTCTCCTTTCCACTGGAAAAGCACTTAGGCTCCTGATCCCGGGCGAGTCAGCACTGAAATTCTCAGAAATTCATTTCCTTCTGTCATTCAGCTTTCGAAACCAACTCCCGTCTCTTATAGATCTAGTTTTAAAACCTGAACCTCCCAGACTATCTATAAATCGGCTTATCACACTGTCTACCCAGACCTACGTTTTCTTTAGTGTGTGTGTGCGTGTGTGTGTTTGTTTCTGGAATTCCGTAATTTCATGCTCAAGTAATTTCAAGGCGGACCCGGTAAATTAATAGGGGCGGGTCAGTAGTATAGATAACGGAAATATAAGGATGAAAAAATAATGAAAAAAATATGAAATAAAGATTATCTTGTCTAAGAAACGAGCGCGATGGCGCACAACAGCCAGTTTCGTCTGAAAGAAAGTGGCAGTAAGCGGGAAATCTACTGGCATTACCCACAGAGCTTTCTCAAAATACTAGATGACAATAGTTAGACGTTGGTTTAACAGTATTTATTCAATGCAGTTTACAGCTGTGTTATATACAGAATACATGGTAAGAAAGATGTTAACTCTTTGAGAATTGGAAATATATGCAAACAGTGTAGACCCAGTTCAGAAGCTGCAAACGGCGGCGTCTGATCAGGGTCAACACCAGCCCAAGATCCAGGGGGTGGGCTTTGGGGCTTCAGCCCCGGCATCTAGGTCTCTGTGTTATTTATAATCTGTATGCCTCTGGATATAATTTATCCAGGTTGTAAGAATAAAATATATGTTGTGACAGCTCATTAGAATCGTCTCGGTGAGGCGATTCTACTCAGATATCATAACATATATTTCAAGGAAAAAAGAAATTTTCTATTATTCTCATCAAATTAATCCCTAATTTAAGTATGTTATATATTTTAACTAAACCACACACACACACACACACACACACACACACACACACACACACACACACATCTCGGCATCTCCCAGAGCCCCACCAGTACGTGGTGATCTGGATCCGGGCCTGACCACTATCAGGTTAAAGGAATTTCTATGCTAAATAAATAGAAGTGAACACATTCATCAGAAACCCCTATAGAAACTATCTACCCCGATACTAAGACGATCTAAATGTCCACTTGTCAACAAAGGTTAACAATAATTCATATGATTCTATTATAGATCCATATAACAATAATAGCAGTATTATGATCAATTGCCCCACAACAACCTACCCAAACCACGAGTATTTTATATAAAAGAAGTATGGCAAGGGTTGTGTGTGCCTTCCAAGCGGGCACATGACGTCGAAATGACGCTGCACTGACGTCGATGCGACGTCATCACGTCGCATCGACGTCAGTACGACGTCATTTCGACGTTATGTGCCTGCTGGGTTTATTCGTATTACGGCAAAAACTCACACCTACAAAATATCAGTATTGCTCTAGCAGGCAAATGGCGTCTAATCGACGTCAGTACGACGTCATGTGCTCAATGGGATGTCATTTCGACGTCATGTGCCTTCTCGGGTACGATACAAGAATCACGATGGCTCTACTGATTTATAAAATCTGCTTTACAGAAACTGAAACCAAGGGAAAAAGTAAGACAGCCAAGCATGCACGTAACGTCGAAATGACGTCGTACTGACGTCGAAGCGACTTCATCATGCCGCATCGAAGTAAGAACGACGTCATTTCGACGTCAGGCGCCCACTGGGAGAAATCTTACAGAACCAATACAACAATCAAGATACTGATTCTTTTTCGGGTGCCACAATAGGTAGGAGCGGTGTTGTGGATAATACTCTAGACTACCAGTCCAGGGATCGCTTCTCCATATGACCTCGTCTCCATATGACCTCGTTGTTGGTGGGACGTTAAACCCGAGTTCACTCACTCAATCACCTCATAACCTGTACACGTAAGGTACTTAAGCAGATAGGGCATAAACACGTAATATTCTTTCTTCAAGAAATCCAACTGACACATAATACAAAATAAGTAATGTGTTAGATTGTTTCGGTTGCATAAAACATACTCAGCAGGCACATGGCGTCGATGCGATAATAATGACGTTGCATCTACGTCAGTCTGGCGTCATTTGGACGTCATGTTCCCATTGGGTAGTCATCGTTTTATCTAGCACTGTTTTATGGATGAGACTAGGTCATGCGTCCCCATGACCGGTTGGTCAGCGTTCCCGACCGGAATCCAGGCTGGAGGACAGATTCTCGCAGAGGACAGACGGCGCTTCATTGCATACCGCCTTTCATTGTCACCCTTCCATCGTCCTGATATAACTGAAATACTGTTGAAAATGACGTAAAATCGCGTCATCTATCTATCCACTGAACACATCGTAAACCCTAAATATCATTATCATATTAAGAAGATATTAAACGTCATATGATGCCAAAAGTCAAAACTTTTCATTCTAAAAAAAAAAAATAAAAAAAAAAAAGGAGAAGAAATATATAAGTGCACTAACAAATAAATGTTTATTTCAGATGACTTTTTGTTTAAGTCAGTTGAAGTAGGCCTAGTGCTGGTCAAAGTATGTTGCACGATATCGATTCTTATCTGCCAGGAGACGCAAATGAGCTGATGTTTATGAGTTTTACGGCCCTTTCAAGAATATTTCACTGATGTCGAGCCGATCGTTGAGTTCCATGGGAAAAATCTACTGAAATTCCCTAAGCAGAACTTGGCTTTCTCACACACTGTAAAAATCCATATTATTATTTACGGTAGAATAACTAACAACCAGCTGCCAGTCCATTTCCCGTTATTTTACTGGACTCATCAAGCAGTGTAGGCTAGAACGTGATAAGTTTTATATTGGCCATACAGCCCTTCAACACTATAAAGGTATTTCCGAGTGCGGTCATACCTACCATATCGTGATTTCAACAAATTTTCTACTGACAGACGACCGTAAAAATAACAGAAAATGGAGTGGCAGCTGGTTGCCAGGAATTCTACGGATTTTTTACAGTGCATGTGCACGGCCGAGGCTTCAGAGACCGAGCGCTCTAGTATTCATTTGCCCACGGATGCTCGTGCAAATCAGCTGAAACAGCAATATTGAACTGGCGAGCACTGGGACCATTCCCCAAATATTTCTTAAACACACGCGAAGACCATTTAATTGAAAATCTCGTGGCATCTCCAGCCATTTTCCCTCAAAAGCTTAAAAGCTGACGTTGTATCCACTCCACAGAGGCACACCCTCGAAACAGTTCTAACAAAGACCACATCGCCTGTCCAGTGACTCTCCCCCCCCCCCCCCCCTCCGCCCCCTCCTACTCTATCTACCCTGCTAATCCCACATTGTGCAGAGCCCTAACATTGTATCCATTTAAAAGAATCCTGCCAACACAGTACAGGCCATGAACAGCCAAGAAATAATGATTTCCCAAAACGAGGGAGCTGTAGCGAAAGGAAAGGCCATGGTGTTCGATTAGTTGTGCTGTCATCAGAGACTTGTCAGTCTTTATGAACGCTGTTTATTTTACTCATAATATTAGACAATGTGAAGAGATTAGTATATTGCATATGGCAACATTTTACCGAACCAGACCAGCCTTACGGTTCCATGAACAGATCCATAAGCATAGATCACCCGCTGTCTCCGGCTGTACGGACAGTCACACACTCGCCAAGATCCATCGGGAGGTCCATGCTTCTATAACTCAGCTAAACAATACATTTTTGGCTTGCCGTCTCGGCGGCAAGCCAGTATTCAAGTGGTTTAGTGATACCGAGTTATTTTCGGAAGAAACGATACGTCACATTTAATCGGAAAATACCTGGAGAGTGTATACTGCAACGATTCGTTCTAAACTTTTTTCAGGGCCGCACTATTAAGCCAAAGAGTTTGGAAAGCTCGTTCCGGTTGGAGACTGCATTTCTTCATTATTTTCTTCACAGACATAACAAACAAAGACCTCGTCCGATTTTGTCTATTTTAATCCATATCCGATTTACCTCATCTGCTAAAAATGGAAACTTTATTCTATTTTTGATAGATCTAGTACATGTACTTTTTTAATATTTCCGTTAAAAAGCACGTTTTTCTTTTACAAGTGCCTTGAACTTGGCCACATTTCGTTTGCTTTTTATAAACTAGTTGCATTAAAAATGAAACTCTGAATTTAATGCAAAGTATTTGGCTTTGCATCCGAAGAAACTACCAAACCTTTGTAAGAAACATAGCAATAGCGCAAAGCATTAGCTTTTCCAAAAATCATGCATCGGCGTCGCGAAAAATAGGCCTTAGGGCATCGCATGATCTGACTGGTCAGAGCAGCCGGCACACTGTCCAGCGCCGGTGCATTCATGGGATCTGATCAGTCTTTTTCGGCATATATATTCTTCATGATGATCCATGATGAAGACATCTTTTATGCTGAGGATAGACTGAAAAGACTGCGCTTATGCCGGAGTGGGCTTATCTGTGTATCTGTAAAAACTGAAAGAGCAGAGTTCAAATTTATTGTTTAGATTTAGAAACAAACGCTTTTGACGATTTTCTTCCCTTATCACATTAACTGAAAAAAAAATTCCATCTATCTATGTGTGTGGCTTGCTTATATGTAGAACTGACCGTGCTATGTATGTAAAAGTCGGTAATGTCGGTGAGTACTCACGCTTACACATTGCAACAGGCATTTCCGTGGCACAAAACGATTTATTATGTACACATTTTTAGCATCTGATAAATTTACTTTTGGCCATCAACATGTTCATGAATAGCCTGAACAATGATACTGAAAAAGGGAACTATTCAGAATTGTGAACATCTGAAACTTAGAATTGTTAAAATTTGAAACTGTTAGGGATTCATTGACAGCTTATGACAATGGAGGGGTTGGTTGGTTGGTGCGATGATGCTGGGTATAACTTCCAGTGCCGGGGTGTCCTACTTATTTGGATTATAGCAGGACAAGGGCCTACTGTGCTTGCAGTAGGTGCGGGTTGGGGTGTGTGGACATTTTTCTTGCTTTTACGTCTGACTTTTTGCCTTTTATTCTATTTGCATTAGCGTCGCTGTAGGCATTTAGAACAAAACCACTTTTTGATACGTTTAGTGTTTTTCACTTTTGCACAGGCCACATGAAACCATTTATCACAACCGTCGCAACCGATACTGTTTTCAGAAGCACATTGCGGGTTTTCTACACAAACCTTATCACAGAGTGGACAGTAGTAAACTGAATCATCTGTTTCTTTTCTCTTTTGATCTGTTTTGACAGTTATGTTTAGTCTGGTAGCTCCTTCAATTTTGGCTCGCAAAGCTTGTTTCTTTGTTTTTGGCATCTTTTCTTTCACTTCATGCAGAGCTTCGACAAAACTTATTCTAATGAAATGCTCTGTCACCTGGTAATACAATTCCTGTACTAGCGACTCGGAAAGTGCCTTTTCTACATCACTGTATGTATCATCAACTGGAAACAATGCTGACCAGAGGGAAATAAGACTTGTATCACCAAACACATTTTCTCTGCACATCGTATAAGTCTTCCCCCCATACATATTAAAATATGCTGTGGTCAGATTTTTACTTGCAGCGGAATGCAAGTGCAGAAAAAAATGAAACACTGAGTCAGGGACATGAAAAAGACCCCTGGACAATGACTGTTTACTATTGATTTCCGTAAGTGACCCTGGATCAGATGTAGTGGCAACGATTGCACTCTCAGAAGTGCGTAATCCTGCTAGTAATCTTTGTTGCTTATAGACATGTCTTCGTCGGTCTGTGTTCACAGTATTAGTGACATCAGCCAACGCTTTACTTCGCAACCGAGTGGTTATTTGTGAGAGGCAAGCTCCGGCAATATACCTTAACTTTGCTTTAGCTGATTCCGTCAGGTTGGAGAAATCAGCTTGCTCAGGATGCTTACCTGGGTCAGCTTGAGCGTTCTTAATAGCATCCGCTCTTTGAGCTACCAGTGCACTATGCACACTGAAGGCCAATTTCGTCGCGTACCTGTTACCAACCGGCGGGACTGCTGATGTTTGAAACATACTACATAACAGTTGTTTGTACTCAGCCGATAACAGGAACTTATGGAAAGTTCTGTACGCATTCGACCACGCATCTTTGCTTTTACCATTAGATGGTAGAATGGACTTCAGCTTTGAGTAGATGCAATTAACAAACTGAAATAACTTCTGTTGCTGTACCGTTAAACCTGCTGGTGGCGGACAGCCACTAAGATCAAATATTGCCTCATCAGAACATGAAGGCATATCACTGAGTGATGACGCAGCATTTATCAAAGTAGCTGCCGGCTGAAGGTTCACAGAAGACTCATCTGACACTGGATCAGGGTTATCATTTGTTCGATCCCCGACAGGGTGACAACAAGATAAATCATCAAGGAAAATATCCTGATCGACGCCATTTTCATAAAATTCATAGACGTGTGGCAAATGTTTCAAGCTTGCATTTTCAGCGTTATAATTACGAACGCGCAAATTTGCTAAGGAGACAGCACGACCAATCGCTACACCAAGCTGACCAGGGGCAAAGAAGCTGAAACAGTCAACTTCAAGATATGGTATGGTCTGCCCCTGCGCCTTGTGGACTGTAAGGGCGAAGGCTAGCTTTAAGGGAAATTGGCTACGAGATGCCCTGGTTTTGTCTAGTTTAGAGTCAAAGACGTCAAAGTTTGCTTTTGCTACTGTATGAAGCTTTCCGCTGAAGTCGATGACTGGATTTTCTCCCAAGGACACAACGACACCTCTCGTTCCATTGCACAAGGAAGGTGACAGGTTCTTCAGCAGAATGACCGGTGCGCCAATCTTTAAAATTAACACTTTCGGTGCCTGTAACTTCAATAGAAGTTGTTTCTCTCCTGTAATGAAATGCAGAAATGATGCTTTGACAAGGCAACCCTTAAAACATATTTTTTTGCAATTGCCTACTTTTAAGGTGGTGTCTCTACATGTGTCTAAATGGAGTTGCCGCAGTCGGCGTGGGTTCAGTCCTGCCCGCTCATTGGGTATTTCTTTATATATATATAAATAAATATATATGAGCCGCGACACGAGAAAACCAACAAAGTGGTTGTGTGCCCAGCGCAGACTCAGATCAGCCTGGGCATCTGCCCAGTATGATCAGAGTCTTCGCTTTCCACATAAAGCTAGCTTAGACCCTTACCTACCATTTAAGCGCTTAACGAAGAGTCTGTTCAGACTGGGCGCATGCCCAGGCTGATCTGAGTCTGAGTCTACGCTGGGCGCACAACCACTTTTTGGTTTTCTCGCGTCGCAGCTCATATAAAGTACCCACTGCGCGGAAAGGATGCGAACCCACGAAGACGACAACTCAGCCTAGTCATTCAGAGACAGCCGCTTAACCGTTTGCGCCAATACGCTCCTTATAAAGGAGCTTCATAGGATAATGTTAAGTACCCACCAGGCACATGACGTCGGACTGATAGGTAGACAAATGCAAACAAATGAAATTTTATTTTAGGCCGTAATATTTACTGAGATATCTATTCCTTTATGAATTGGCCTGAGAAATTAACCCTAGAAAAATGACAGGAAGACATGAAACAAGACTTCTCTTTAGATGTGGACGAAAAGACACCTGTCGTTTACTGTCGATCGGTTTTATTATACCCGACCGAAAGGTTCAGGGGATATAGTGACGAGTTTGGCGTCCGTCCATTCTTAAACAATTTTGCTGTACCCTCTGTAAAATTGAAACCCCTTGAATCGTTTTATGATATTCCACAGTCATGAGGAAACCTAATTTGAAAAATAAGATACCTGAATCAGTAGCCTTATATATAGCAGGAGGACCTTGCATAACTTCAATCTTCTCTTGGTTCATATAATCAACATCGAAGTTGACCCCAAACAGCATGACGGGGTCAGCTTCGATGTTGCTTATAGGCCTATCAAGTGACTTTAGTAGGTTGTTAGTTTCATCTGATGGTCTTCCATCGCACAGCTCTTTTATAGCCTTCACAAGCTGGGGCTCATCTTGCCTTTTAACCTTTATAAGCAAATAAAGTATAGTTTTTATCTCACCTGGTCCGAATTCTACAGCGGAATTAGGTCACAGTGACCTACTTAGCGTTTTCAAGACCGAATTTGCTCAAATGTCAATATCTCAAGAAAACGCAAATGGATTCTGGTCAGATTTGGTCAGAAATGGTCCTTGAATGAACTTATTTCAATTTTATGCCAGATGACTATCCAAGATGGCCACCATGGGGGCCGTTACTAAAAATTGCACAAACATAATAATGACAATTACTCAAGAACCCTTGAATGGAATTGGACCATTTTTGTGTCAGAATGTTCCTTGCATGAAACCGTTTTGATTAATAGCAATTTATCAATCCAAGATGGCCGCCATTTGCCGTTTCTAAAATAGTACAAAACATGAAAATGACACTATCTCAGTAACCGCTTATGGTCCTTTCATGAAACAGAAAAGAACAACTTTGTAATTCACATCATACAGCAAGGGCATATATATCTGCCTTAAAATTTTCTCAAACAGATCTTCAATGCAACAGGTCTATATCAAATATATTAAAGGAATTTTATTTTTGTTAACTTTATCGGTTTGTAAACGCCGGCGAATAACTCACAAACTGAATAAATTTCGAAGTTTGTAAGTTATTCGCCGGCGTTCGAAGTTTGTGAGTGAATAAATTTCGAAGTTTGTAAGTTATTCGCCGGCGTTCGAAGTTTGTGAGTTATTCACCGGCGTTTACACAGCAATTAAATGCACCAGATCTTTACGGGATTTTCTCTACAGATAATACACCTAAGTTATGTTGGGTTTACAAATTCAGCATGTAGTAATTTACCTCCGTCAGTATTATTCGATGGGGTAGCGCTTGGTCGAAACTATTTGCCTGAAAGCAGTAGTCCCCGGGATCCAGATGAAGGGAATCCGGAACTGGTGGCAGCTGTTTAAAGTCTCCAGATGTTATAATCTGAAAAAAAAATACAATAAAATAATTTTTTTGGCTAACAGTCTTCTTATCCCCAGTCAAAGGTAAAGGGGAAATGCATTTTGTTTATTCATTTTATTATTGTTTTCAATAAAGAGGCTTACCACAAGTTTACTAATATTGGGCATTATGGCCAACTAGTTTATCCTTTTATTATTTTCCTTTCTGCAACTTACATTAGAATGCATTTCTCATATTATTAAAGTAAATACAGTGAAACCGGCATACATTAGCCGAGATCTGTAAGCGAAAGTGCAGATTTCAAGATCCATATCAGTTATTACAGGGCTATTTTGCCTACGGATATTTTCAACGAGGACTGTTTTCTGACAAAAACAATTAAGTAAAACGTGTCTTTCAATGTTGCTTCCTGCCATTGGTATTTATAAAAACCTTTAATGACGAGATGATGCATGCATTTATATGCGTAAAGACTACAAAAGTAAGATTCAACCCAGATGAGGGGTTGTCACTAAAGCTATTTTACATATAAGTTCATATTTACCCCCAGTAGTACTTAACACGAAGTACGAAGTTTTGTTACAGCAAGAATTGCCTGAAGACAATACAGCACGCCTGATGAGTGCTTGGCATTAAAATGAGCAGTTTCAATATAAGTGCCACCACTGTAGCTGCCACAGACTACTAAACTCTAAAACAAGAAAGGACCTTTTGGTATCTATTTTTGACCCATTAGTGAAATATAATTCATATTTATCAAGCTTGAGCGTTAGGTCACGCGATTCGGAACTGGGTTTTACGATTCAGAACTGGGTAATTACTGTAGTCTTGTACTATGGCCCCTAGCAACAAAACTTAGGCACTGCGGAGAAAAATCTGTTCAGCAGTTTGTACAATACTTATTTGTACGGTCTGTGATTCATAATACAGGTACAGAGATTATTTTAGGTTACAATAGACTTCGGAACTGGGTAGAAAACTGGAGTCTGTGTCAACTGCAGTCACAGTGACCCACCATCTCAAGTACGATGCAAACCTAATAAACGGTGACGGGAATACAAGGCCTAGTCACTAGAACATGAAATATAGGTCACAAATGCATCCACACAGGATGGGGTCATTTTTATCATCAGACTAAAGAATTATTGTCTCAATATAATGCATAGCTATCAAAACGTGCTTAAAGTAGAAAGTAAAAACACTGAAGAGCTGAATCATGAAATATAGGTCACAGTGATCTCAAGTAATACAAGATCGGTCGCACTGTGGAAGTGATCCATTATCCCAAATATGAGGGATTTTGGAAATATAAAGCAAATCAATGGATCATGACTGAAGGTAAAGGAAACAGAAATCAACCTAAAGTAGTACTAGTCGGTCGCATTGTCAAAATGACCCATTATGCCAAGTATAAATAAATTTCACTGGACCATAACTAAAGGCCAAGGACACAGGGATCGTCCCAGGTAGGGCATTGTCGCACACAATATACATACCTGTAAACCTCCAAACACCGTGTCTGACTCCCTCACTTTTCTGACAAGATACTCCACTTTGTCAAATACTTGGGCCGAAATCATCCCTATCTCGTCCAAAACCAAAACGTCGGCTTGACATATTCTAGATTTAACCTCTGCATCTAGAAGCTTGAGAGTCTTTTCCTTGTTGTATCGGTTATCACCGATTCCAGCCCAGTGATGGACGGTTGTACCCTTCAGTGGAATGGCGGCCATGCCAGTTGATGCCGTAACAGCAACCCTCCTATTTCTGGCTTTCAGTTCTTCTATTATTCTCCTACATGTATTTAAATGAAACGATTCTCTGGACTACATGTAGTAAGTATGTCTGTGAATGAGTATATGATGAGCAATGACGGTTGATGGTATGAAAAGGAATGGTGGATAAACTGTACTATTTATTTTAATGATATCATACTCTATATTAAGGTGAGTGCGTACAATTTTAGGGGAAGAAACTCTGCCATGATCAGTTTGCCTTCCTTTTCAATGGTGTTTACTTTTAAAGTTGCTCCCACAGGAGCATACTGTAACTTTAAAACTAGAGCCGTTTTTGGAAAGGTTTCGTTGCCCAAGGGAAACAAACGAAAAGTCACAGTCGCCCTTTGAAAAGAAATGGAGGGAATGATGGTGGTGATTCCATAAATGTAAAATCAGTGTGATTGCTGAATATACGAAAAAGCCTAGTTTTTGTCATGCATGATACCGGTATTTACCAACTGAAAAGATGGTGATTGTAATAACAGAGACCGAGACATTACTTTTATAATTAACATGGTCGTCATCATTACTCCATTAGCTCTATTCGTATGAATGCTGTAATAACAGGCCTTTCACAACTACGTTTTGGGGTCGTCCGTCCTTCTGTCCGCTGTCCATACGCCCGTCCAGTAATGTCACAGTAACATACAAGTAGTGTGAGATCAGTTGCAGTCAGAGTGACCCACCATCCCAAATATAAAGTAAATCTATGAAACAGTGACGGGAATATACTGCAATCTCACTAGTTCAAAATTACATTCAAATAGGATGGGGTCACTTGTAGCATCAGACTAAAGAATTGTCCCAAATATGATACAGGATCAATGTCTGCTAGTCGTTAGGCCTTTATAGTAATTGTGTGATTGTTAATGCAATTTGCTGTGCCTCTGTGTTAGCAAAAGGAAACTCTAAGAGAATGCTGTATGTGCGACGACATCATACAAATGTTTTACATCATCCATGATGAATGCAAATAATGTCTATAGCCCTTGATAGTTTGTTATTGGTTATATAAATTCTTGACATATTTGGCATTGGGTCAGTCATCTGATAAACATTTCGATATATTTCGTTAACATTTTTCTGACCGAATTATGTCCCTTCCTGTACCTAAACTTATGTGTGTGTTTTCAACTCCAATATGGACCAAAATAAAATTTTCACCATACAGCATACTGCTCTGGCATTCAACACATGTAATGAAGGCAGCCTACTATAAAAACTCAATTGTTTTCGCATTCCGGTACTTCTTAATTTCATTTCAATTTATTAACCAAACAGACCCGAACGACCCATTATTGCTTCTCAGTCTAACCAGATTTTAGAATAAAATCCGTCCGGTATAGATACTGTGCTAAAATAAGTTCCTTCACCAATTCCTTTTAATAGTCGTTGTAGCCGGTATAGATACTGTGCTAAAATAAGTTCCTTCACCAATTCCTTTTAGTAGTCGTTGTAGCCAGAAAATAGCTTCCAAGCATTTCTTGAGTATGCATATCAATTCACTAAATTGATTTTTGATTCCTAATTCAAGAATCGGTTATTGGACTGTCCGTGAGTCGTGAGACTATACTTCTGAAGCAAAATTATATTGCTATCTCCTGTACGTTGTCTTTGTTGCATGTGTTGAATGCCAGACCGGTGTGACACAGCACTGAAACTGAATAAAAGCTGCAGCTTGCGTTTTCGTTTCAAATGTCAGGTGAACATACCTTTAATCACTATTCACACCAGATGTTGTCAACCGTATCCTCCATACATGTATTTCAGGTTATGTTCTGAGTACGAAGAGTGCCCAGGCAGTCAAACGCCAAGTAGATTGCAAGACATCTATATGTATTACGAAGACCACTGCAAGCGCAACAATACTCTACTACAATCTAAAGATTATGTTGCCAAAATCATCCCACGGCTATTCAAAGACTGCCAGAGAACAAGGGTTTGCCTGAATAGGACAGCTTACATGGCTTTCCAGGGCATAAGACGGAGTGCTGACAAGGATTGTTGGTTTGACGACCCTGTGATCGTCCTTCGTCGGGGTATAAATGAAGTCCTGTTTGCACTGCCAACTGTTTACACCAAAAATAAAGATCCCGTAAATGTTGTAACTTCCATAACCAACGATATATCGGTCACGGTGTCTACAGCATCAGATGCTCAAGCAGTGGACCTTGCCACCATCGACGTTTCGCCCAAGAGTTTCGTATCAAGGCCGGAGAAGGCGATGGTACAAATTTCCAAGTCTCTGAGACTCTGCAGAGGTGTTGAGGACAAGAATGAATCAACAAGCTCAGATACTTGGACGTCTATTCTGGACAGGCAGGAAGAAAGGCGGCTGAGGTCACCAGCGTGCCAGACTGTTGTATCCTGGCTCTCATCTTCTGAGGTCTGCGGCTCCTGTAGAGCATTCTCCAAGAAGCATGAAAAGCAAGCAAAAAAGCATCATCCCGTTGAAAGTTTCAGCCTACCAACAGAAGAAGAAAATCTCCTACAAACGGTTGTGCAGAAAGTCAGCAAAGGCGGAACAGCAGACTCCCTGGAAGTGCTGTTGAGGTCCCAGCTGAAAAATATGGACACAATCAAAGACCCACGCCACAGACGGTGGTCGCCAGCGATTATTACACTTTGCCTCACACTGTACTGTAGGTATGTAGTAGAAATGCAGTTATCACTTTCTTTACCATGTTTACATGTGCTATGTTTGCATGAGATGTTGCAAAGGTCTGATCGAGCCAGTCTAAAGCAACATCGGCTTGATCGACGTCTGTTACCTAAGAGCCATCTACTGGCTATTTTAAGCATATGTTTGCCAAATAGAGATGCGTTCGGCATTTATCACGTGTGGAACAAGATTTCAAAGCTTCTTGTCTGATAATGTTTGCCATCAAGTACTTTTTTATACTTATTTATCACAACATATACCCGTATTTAAATTTAAGGGTTATTTTGACAAATTATTCAGATTACAGATGAAAGTTTCTAAATTAAGCATACGCGTTCATCTTTCCCCATTGCAGTATTTAGAGGTTCCCAGTTCTAAATACAAATCTTTATGAAGGACAGTCCTGCGGTGAAATCTGACTTGATGTGCATGCGTTGTTGTGTCATATAAATGGCAGTATTTTGTAGAGGCAACAATTTTTTGATTATGTTTTTCTGGTTCCCTGTCTAGCAATGGATTATAAAAGAAAGCGAGACAATGAGTAGAACACACACATGTACATTGTATCTTTACCTCTTTATTATGTTTAAGCTCTAGAAAGTTGGTCATTTCGTGCTACATTTCTCATTAGAAACACAGGGCCGTTTTATCTTTTTAAAACTAGCATATGTCGAAACTGGGGTAATTCACGAGAAAATATATGAATTTATACAACTGCGAGAGCAATCTATGGCGTGTTTAAGGAATGTCATGTTGATTTCAATACAAACTTTTGAAGCTGTCAAACTTTATCTTCTGTTAAATGGAAAACGGTTATCACGCAATATTACATGAAAATTGAGGTAAGGTAACATTGCTGTAAGATCAATGACACTTGTTTAGATTTATAAAGCTTTACTCTGACGTTCTTTTCATATAAAACTTCTTTCTTTCCTTTTCTACTTGAAAGATCTCCTCAAGCATATGCAGACCTGAAAGCCAACGATATGCTAGTGCTGCCATCTAAGAGGTTACTGCAATATTATAAAAATTCAGTTGATCAAGCTCCAGGCATCAACGCCCAGCAGCTGGAGTGGATGGTAAAAGAGGCGTCAACAAAGAACGTGACCGGGTTCGGTAAACGTGGAGGACTAGTTCTGGATGAAATGACTATCCAAGACGATTTACAGGTATCTATATTAGGAATGGCGAAAAGGAAATAATTTGTTGACTCGTTGCTTGAAGGTTTGCTGCTTGTCAAGACGTGTCACAACCTAATTCGAGGGCGTTTAACAGGCACAGGTTACAGTCTGCTTCAAGAAATAAATCGGTATACTAAAGATTGTTATCCCTTGTATATTTAATTAAATTTATAATTACAATAACCTGAAATAGGTTACAGGGTACTAGTATACAAGTGTTACAAAAAATGGCCGGCACTAGTCCCTTGCCAATTTACATGACACATGGCAAAATATTATTGGCACATGTTCATATAAAATAAAGTCTGAAGGAAGATCCTCTGCAGTGAAGCAGCACATAAAAGAGAAGAAAAGAAAATAGTAGTCTGTCTTTGGTTTTTATCGAGCAGTCCTCTCCTTAAGTACTTGAGTCATATCAGGACGATGGTAGTGTGATATTGGAAGGTTGTGTGCAATGGCGTCCCTTTTACGATTTAAATCAGGGGGGGGGGGGGGTCGAACCCAGGGCTGCTAGATCAGCAGGCCGGCGTTTAACCCACTGATCTACCGGCTACCGGGCACTGCTTATAAAAATCTACAGTACTGTCTTTAAATTTGCCCTGACTCAGTGCCAGGAGTTATGTGTTGGTTTCCTGTAGTCGTTGTAAAAATGGAAAGACAAGACAATTCTTGGTCTGAATAGGAATTGCATGATAATTAAATGTTCAGTGTGAGAAACAGGCGCTATTATAAATTTTAAGCTTAATCTGCGTTTATTACCTATGCTAGGAATACAGTCTTTAGTATCAAGTGAGCGATTCAGAGATCCACGCATAGCCATATACATACATGTATCTTACTTTTGAACAGATTGTAAGAAAAGGAGATACCTGGACAGTCATTGGGCTGGTTGACAACGGACAAACGGCTAATAATGTGGAAACCATCATACAAAATAAGACTGAGACGAAAATGGCCACGCATGTTCTGCAGTTTGTTTTCCAAGGGTTTACAGGATTCAGGTAATAGCACGAGCTTCGTGTAAAGTGACAACATTAATATGAAGCATAGCAAAGTGACTGCTGTTTGGAGCTTCACGCTGTTCTATATGCTTCTAGTATAGAAACAAGTATTGGCTTATACAAAAAAGCTTGGGTATACGCTTAGCACACATTAATTTGTGTAGTCATTGGGCACCTTGGTTTAATTGCTTTTCTCCAAAACCCAAGTAAGTCTACACTTTCGTGTTATCCGCCACATTCGCCGTTGTAATCTAGCAGATTTTCTGATTTGCTTTCTGAACTCATGTTTGCATGTAATTATCTTAAGCCAATGCAGGTTTGGTCACCAAATAGAAGTGACGTGTCTGTCATCTTAAAATTTAAACTGTTGCCTATATCCTGCCGCCACTAAAATCGGACAAAGCAGTTCGGGGGATTTCTAGATTTGTACAATTACTTTCCTTGTTAATAAATCGCGCTTCATTAACATTCGAATGCAATTTATCAATGTCCTAGATATTAAATCATTAGGGAAAATCAGAAGTTTCATGTTTATGATTTGTAGCTGCGGGTCTGTTGTGACGTTAATTTCGCAGGTGAGCGTGATTATGCAGTCATGCTGACTGTAAGCTGTGTACTGTCTAGTGTGGACTAGTTGCTGTCTTCTGTGTGCTGTTTACTGTCTACCACGTCCCGTCTGCTGTGCAGCGTTGCTGTATACATTGTCTTATCTAATGTTTAATTCGTAGGATCTATAGCAACATACGTTTTACACAAGCGCAAGAGCACATGCATATGCCCCTAGTTTGTACCGAATTTCGTTTGCAGTCTCATTAAACAGTACACAGTAAACACGACACAGGATACTAGTAGCAGTATACAGTGCACAGTGGATAGTAAACAGTTACCATGAAAAGTCGAATATGGAAGTCCGTATTTAAGCCATTGTGTTTCATTGTCATTGCAGATGGCCTGTAGCGTACTTCGCCACTGATAGTGCCACAGCTCACCAGCTATACCTGAACGTATGGGAGGTTGTGCAAGAAGTTGAAGAAAGAGGTTTTATGATCGACTACATTATGATGGATGGAGGGAGTGCAAACAGGGCCTTTACGTCCATGTTGTTTATGGAGGATCCGCGCAAGGAAGGGTTTTCCACACCAAATGTTTTTGATTTCTCGAGGTCTATAAGTATAGTGCAGGATATCAAGCACTGTTTTAAAAAAATCAGGAATGGGATTGAAAGTAGTAGACAAGCAAACAGAAGCACTAAGGGTCGGTTCCTTGTCTGCAACGGGCACGCCATTATTTGGGAGCATTTTGAGGCTGCATACGAGTTCAACACTCAGAGTGGGCTGCGACTACACAAGCATCTAACTAGGGAGCACATAATCCTGACTCCAGCAAATAAAATGAGGAACAATCTGGCCACTCAAGTCCTTGACCATGATATGTTGTACCTCATGAAAGCGTATCAGGCCACACAGGAGAACCCAGAATCGCTGTCATCCACAATTGATCTCTTGAAGCATACTAGTGTTTTAGTGGACTTCTTTATGGACGTAAATCGTCCTGTCAGAAGTGGAGATCCCAGACTAAAAGACATAGAGCGATGCTTGAATTTCTTCAACGAATGGGAGTCTTCCACTAATGATGCCAAGCACCTGCTCACTAAGGAATGCCGGGATGACCTAAACTCTGCAGTGACAGGTTTTCTAGCCATGTGTGGAAGAGTCCTTGCAGATGGAGACCATATCAAGCCGGGGTACTTCAATTCCGACATAGTCGAGAATTTCTTCTGCCAACAGCGAGGAATCAAACACGGTTGCAACACTAACCCAACTGTTCTGCAGTATGGACCGGCTGTCAACGCCATTTGCTTAGGTCAGACCACTGTGTCCAGGAAAAATAATTCAAGCACATCTGCTTCTTTTTTCAAAGCTGAAACGCTGGGAGGAGTTTCAAGAAAATAAGAAGGTTAAACATTATGCAACAGCTATCTGACGGTGATATTATTATAATGAGCGATAAATGCTATTCCTTAAAAGCAGACAGTGAAATACAGGTCACGGTGGTAATGAGTGCTAAAGCTTAAACCTTTTTTTAGGATCTTACATTTTCTGAGCATTTGATTCCTCGTTGCTGGTGACACAATAAAAAGGTGATTAAGAGCATAAACTTACCAACCAATATGCATGGCTCAGAGGCACTGCAATCTGCGAGACAAAGCAGCCGCAGATATCAGGTATAAGACTGCATATCAAATGTTATAGCTCTCAAGCAGTTGGTGCAGTCATTTCTAATGAGCACAGTTTATTAGTGAAGACATTTTTACTCTTCCGTGCCTTTGATAATTTGATTTTTTCCAATCGAAATGTACTATACTGGTATAGATAGATGGATAACTAGCGAGTATACGTCCTTTTTCTACAGTATTTCGGTTACAGCAGCTTCCTAGGAGGCTGATATGAAAGGCTATATGCAATGGAATACCTTTTACGCTTGAAAAGTCTTCCGCCTCCAGCAATCACGGTACCGTTAGGTAAGCTGGCCCCGAGGTTATAAAACTTCAGTATAATCTCAGACTCAAAATAAAGCACACTGATTGGCTGCTTCCGAGCATGTGCTCAGAAACAGCCAATCAGTGTGCTTTATTTTGAGTATGAGAATGTACTCAAGTTTTATAACCTCGGGGCCAGGCCAGCGCTTAACCAACTGAAATACCAGGGTCCCTGCTATATTAGTAACAGTATGTTGATTTAGAATTGTAAAGAAAACTTTTTCATGATGGAAAATGTTTGGTGCTTAGATTACTTGCTAAATATGTTTTCCCATACTCGTTGTATTTCACTTCATTCACTCAGTCTGTTGTAAGGCAGTGATATTGCGTGATTTTAATCGACTGATTAAAAATTGAGTGATTGACAGACAAACTGACTGATCGACCTGCCTAATAAATGAAGGAATGGTGGAATGAATTAACATTAAGGAATGAGTGGGCAACTATATGAAGCTGCAGGGTTGCCGTCCTCAAATTCATTTGACGTTTATTATTTTCCATGTTGTTAGCTTGTGGTCAGCTCCTGACGTCTAAAGGATGGTGTTCACCGGGGTAATACCAATTTGGCTACCTGTGCTTTCGACAGAGTTCATTTACCATATACGCAAATGTGGCTTTCGACCGAGACAATCGACAGCAGTATCAGCTTGGTCGACAGCCATTAACAATAGTACCATTTACCGTTATTGGTAATGCTTACGGTCGTATTCTCGGTCGAAAGCCACTTTGAATAGTATAGACTCGGTCGAAAGCACAGGTAACAAAAACCGGTATTACCACCCTGGTGTTCGAAATACTGTTTACGCAAAAATTGAAATTAAAATATGTGACGAACTGTCATATAGTAGGACTTCATGCAACGCTCAAAGGCAATTTCAGCAGTACAGTACATGTACTATCATACAGTTAAATATTGTCATACAAACCACAAGTTTAGTTCATCAGTCATCCTTCATTAACAATTTTCAGAATATCCCTGTCATTTCATTTATGCTGACTTGTTTCCCATTGCAGTTGTCATCAAATTAACCCAATCATGAATGCTGATTCCAACTTCGAAGACTTATATTAATTAGTAGTCTGATTAGAGTTCTTTTTTCTCATTTGCTCTTCTAGTGGGCTTTATGTCAGATAAAGTGAGTTATTGTTTACATTAGGATGATTATTTGTGTGTGTAATGGTTACGAGAAGCCCGGGAGAGACTTGTAACTTCTCTAAATCCTATTTCAAATTTCTTGACTTCTTATTTCCACTTTCTTGACTTCACACTTTCTACTTCCCACTTCCGACTTCTTCCTTATAATTTGCTATTTCTTCATTTGACTTCCTACTGCCGTCTTATAACCTCCGACCTAACCTCTTACTATCGACTTCTTACTTCCAGTTCCTTCCTTCCTTTTTACGTGTTACTTCTTACTTCCTATTTCTTATTTCCTACTTCCTACCTCTAACTTCCGACGTCTTACTGCCTTCTTCTTACTTTAGATTTCTTAGAAGTTGGAAGTAAGAAGTCGAAAACCAGAAGTCGGAAGTACGAAGTGGGAACTAGGGGGTTATATTTTAGAAGACGTCAGAACTAATTGGTCAAAAGTAAGACGTCAGAAGTAATGGGTCGAAAAGACAGTTATAAGTAGTATGAGGAAGGGAGTCGGAAGTAAGAAGCCGTACATGTGAAGTCACTAAGTGAAGGAGTTTAAAGTAGGAATCATGAAAAAAGAAGTCCCTCTCGGGCTTCCCATAAATGACACTTTGATTACTTTCACACCTGATAAACGCGCAATTTCAGTCCCACATGAACATTTACAAAAAACAAGCTTTTGGAAATAGATGGCGAAAAAAACATCATTCGACTTATATGTAAGTAAAGTATATTAGTACCAAATTCCAGCATTTTTAATGATCAACTGGTAGAGTTATCACAAAATCCCTGCAAGTGGCCAAACCGAAATTTTCAAGAGTTTTTTAATAACTCGCCAGAAGTTCTTTTACTTAGCTGAGCCAAAATTTGGCACAAATATTGTTCTTATTAATATTAGTCGAATAACTTTGGTATGATTTGGTCAATTATTTGTAGTAGCCGGATTTGTTTTATCAATTTTCATGTGGAAATGAAATTGCGCGTTGACTAGACTCGACATTGTAGAAGGAATATATTACAAAATATTGAATAATTTAGTAACAGAAGTTGACGTAAATCAGGTGTAGTAATAAGTTCAGTGTATGTCTGTTAGTATCTAATCGTTGCTGATTGTTCATCCATATAATGTTTGTGGAGAAAACACACACACAATAAAAGTTATATGTGGATTTATATCTGATGTTTTCTTTAAAATTTACGTTTGCTTGCTTCTCTGGATTAAACCCAGCAGGCACAAGACGTCAAAATGACGTCGTACAGACGTCGATGCGACGTAATGACGTTGCATAGACATTAGTACGACGTCGTTTTGACGACATGTGCCCACTGGGAAGTCGCTGTCTAAAGTTAAGGAGAGGTATTTATAAATCTACATGTAAATATTCTCAACAAAAGATACATTAAAACTGTAGTTTGTTGTCCTCTTGTCTGAACTTTGGGGAGTGATATGATTTTAGTGATGTAGTAACATGACCTCAAACAGCAAATTTAACGTTTGCATACTCCACAGACCTAAACACTTTTTTTTGGATTGGCAGGGCCAAAAGCGATGGGTCTCGGGACCGCACCTGCGATAACAAGTGTCACTTTCTTTGGGCTAGTACTTATCAGATAATGTTCAAATTATTGGTACGGCACCGATAATTTTCTGGTTCTATCAATACTCGTATGTGCTGAGCTCCTCTGGAGCATCTTTGCACAGTTACTATTTACAGGCATGTGACAAGGGGTGTGAAGTCCTGTTCAAGTCTTGAAAGATTTTAGGGACTAGGCACAGACTGTCTCAGTAGGCAACTTCGTGGCAATGGACTAATGGACTGTTACAGGGACATACGAGAAATGAATGAATGAATGAATGAATGAATGAATGAATGAATGAATGAATGACGTCGTGTGAAAAGTAACTTTAAAACTATGCCAACGGTAGATAACCAAATCTGCTGATGCCTTTGGTAGAACGTTTAGAGTCCTCATTTTCATCCTCCTATAACGGATTGTATAGTGCGAAAAGGGAGGCTCTGAAGGCTCTGAACTAACTGCTCACTTTGGCCTTATTATACTTTTTCACACGACTTCAATCAAATAGTTTTTTAATCTTAATACAGATAAAGAAATGCAACACATTTCTAAAAGCAAAATATCCAGACCAAATTCTGCATAAAATGACTCGTACATTGCCAGCTCCTGACGTAACTTGCAAAACACTCCAATGGTTCTTCAGTACAAGTCTATAGACTGTTTTATTCCCTGTGTAAAATTATAAAATCATGTTGGGTTGGGATAAGACTACTCTCTAGGGGTTCTGACACACGGCACGTAAAAAGCAGCATGGCAGACGGAGAGAAATAAACAATACACTTTTGAGCAGATGTACACGAAATACCCATTTTGTATTTTGTTTAGATCTAATCGAGCATCTCAAACGCACTTTTTCTTAATCTAAGCTTGTCTTCGACCTCATCGTCACTGACGGTGAACCTATCAAGGCTGGATTTCGAAACAGCGCTAATTTCCCCATTGGAGGCCCCTCAACAGCATATTTGAAAGTGACGTCATAAGTGGACAAACGTCATGATGAAATCAGCCAGCTGACTTTGTGAAGACATTCAGTTTCGATTACAATCTTTTTTTTTTGAATTAAAATGCTCAGTGAACTATCTTGAAGCCAAAAGTGGATTGTTTTTTCCCCCAAATATGTTGGAGCTAACCGGCACGTAAGTGCAGATGGTTTTCAGCTTGGGTGAGTTTAGCATTTTAAAATTCCATCTCCGGCTGTCAACTTACATGTACATAGCTTGTTCTAAATCGGTACTGCTACAATAGAACTGCACTGCATGTAGATTAGCTGAGTGGTAGATTTATCAGACCGGACCGTCTGCAAGGTGCTTTGGGCCACTTACATTTTAATACAAGTAAAGGGGCGAGTGCTAGCTGTACGGGTGTGAAAATTCAATTTCAAATTTTACCGTAACAAAGCCGTTTTTCCCGTGCCACACTGTCCCGAAATAAAAAGATTGTGACCCTCCAACGCCCTTTGTATCGCCTGAATACATCTCTCATCTTCCATCGCCGCCATTCAATTCTACGTCGAACGTTTTGACGTTGCCGTGCAATATTCGCTGCGACGGACCGGAATTTGGAGGCTGCATGGCTCCGAAACAGCACTTGCACACCTGTATATTTAAATAAATGACACATGGTCTTTCCGATTTTTGACATTTTGAAGAGTCTTGCAGTCTAAACTTCAAGCGCCTGTGGTGCGCCTAGCGAACTCAGATCAGCCTGGGCATTCGCCCAGTCTGATCAGAGTCTTCGCTGTCCGCATAGAGCTAGCTTAGACACTTAGCTACCTTTTAAACACAATGCAAGACTCTGACTAGACTGGGCGGAAGCCTAGGCTGATCTGAATCTTCGCTGGGCGCATGTGCCACTTTGTTGGTTTTGTCGTGTCGCGGCTCATATACTATTTGGGATACTCTTTGAGAGAGAAAATCCCGTCTTACAGTAGCATAAATACGGTAATTCTGGCTGAGACCCCTTTCTACCCTGCGACGCGAGACGGACAAAAACAAATTGCGGGCTGGCTTTCCGCAGTATTATTGCAGATTCAGTCTGATCTGTCCATATCTGGTGTTTTTGGAATGGGGGTATAGCTGGTTCAGCTTTTTTCACTTGAAGTGATTCTCATCCCTGTGTATTGCATTGTTGAAGAGTCAGCACCATTTCGAAGCGCTTGTGTGTTAGAAAAAAATGTAGTACTGTTAAATGCACCAATCTTTAGATATAGGGCACCGGGAACCAATTCAGTCATGGAAGCGCGAAATTAAAAAGAAAATTGCAGGAAAACTCGGGACATCAATTTTTCGAATACCAATCTTTGATTGATTAATAATGCTGATGATGTTGAAAGTGATGTTTTAGTGAAATCTAGAAATCAATTTTGTTTGATATTATGAATCTTGTAAAGAAATAAGTATTTGTGATCTGGTCTGTGGAGCCAAAATTGATGACTGGTGATTTTTAGCTAGTCTTCTACGCTTTCCTGCGGACTGGTAGTTGCAGGATGTTATCATCCTGTAAGTGTCAGAAAAAACCCAGAGTAAGATGGTGTTTCTTCAATTTTATCTTACTGATAAACATTTTAGCTTAAAATTAAGGCAAATATGGATAGTGAAGGAACATTGTATAAAGGTGGCTCACTGTCAAAGGCAATAGGGGTCACTATAGAAGGCTATGGGAGAAACAATTAGGTCACGCTGCCCTATAATCTAGACTTGTACATTATTTAGTATCAAACTACCAGTTGTTCTTAAACGAAAAAGAGATGTGAGAGATGATTTTTGACCAGAACGCTCTAGTGATCCCAATATCTGCGAAACTATCATAAATTTACGCGAATCCGAAGAATAATCGTTGTTACATGTATTTTTGACATTAAACCAACACATATTAAAGAGGTAATCCAAATATGAGAATGAACCCGTGCTTGTTAGGATATATGTTGTTAAACTTATTTGTGGATCCATACAAATATAGTTATATAAAATTGAAATTAGAAAACATATTTCTTTCTGGTTATCATTGCTGACACTCCATTTTCATCACTCTACGTACAGTTTTTGTTCTGTTTGGCGCTGATGACAAAATTAACTAATTGAGTTTTGGTTGGTTTGGGTTTAATGGCCCTTTGAGACAGTATTTCAGTCTATATCGGGCCGTCTCCAAGACAGAGGAAGAAAGAAGAGAGAAATGCTAGACGAGAGGAAAAATGTCCAAAACAACCCCCACCGCACCTGCTACAAGCACAGTAGGCCCTTGCCCTACTATTATCGAAATCAGCGGGACGCCCCGGCACTGGAAGTTATACACAGCACCATCGCTCCACCCCTTACTAATTGAGAAAGCTTATTTAAAACAAAAGAAAAAAAAGCTTATTAAAAAAAAAGTTTGCGAAGCCCAAATTGTCTGTGCCGGGCCGGGTAGCGCAATCGGTAGGGCACCTGACTCGTAAGTCAGAGGTCCTGGGTTCGAATCCCGGTCTGGCCACATACTTTCGTTTCTCCTTCCGCTGATTCAAGAAGGGTAGTTGTCAGTTACTGGCGAAAGTATGTGCAATTAGTACTGGTTAACCGCTTAGGAGGTCTAAGCCTGCCCAGGAATAGTGTGGTTAGGTTAACTGACCGTCCCGTCATGACCTTAGTTGTTTACCGTGGACGTTAAGCATCAAATCAACCAATCAACAACCAAATTGTCTGTTCTTTCCAGGAATATTGCTTGGAAAATTGAGTGGAACGGAGTGGAATGGAATGACTGGGATAATCTCCACTTTGTTCCACTGATTTGGGATGTTGCTCGTAAAGAAAAGAATTTGCTCCCACTAAAGAAGCACATGGTTTCCTGTAAGGATACAAAAACAGCTCTTGGAGCAAAGAGACGTCAGTAGGAAATATATTAATTTCATTCCAGTCCACAGGTTCTAGCCCAATGGAATTCAACTTTTAAACTATGCCTAATTCCATTCTGCAAGGGCAAATAGTATATGAGCCGCGAAACAAGAAAACCAACAAAGTGGTTGTGCGCCCAGCGCAGACTCGGATCAGCCTGGGCACCCGTCCAGTCTGATCTGACTCTTCGCTAAGCACTTAAAGGGTAGCTAAGGGTCTGAGCTACCTCCATGCAGACAACGAAGACTGATCAGACTGGCCCTTTGAGACAGTATTTCAGTCTATATCGGGCCGTCTCCCAGAGAGGGAGAAAGAGGAGAAATGATAGACGAGAGAAAAAAAGTCCAAAACAACCCCCACCCGCACCTACAGCAAGCACATTAGGCCCTTGCCGTACAATGTTCCAAATCAGTAGGACGCCCCGGCACTGGAAGTTACACACAACACCATCGCACCACCTGACCACCCCCACAAATTTGATTGTCTAGTATCACAAATTCAAGTTATATGACACAATGTGTGCAAACCAAAAAGTGAAATTACAACCGGCTTTTGTACTGGGCGGCTTTTACAATATAGATGTGTAAGTATTTTATTGTGTCGAAAGTGGGGGTGGTCGGGTGGTGCGATGGTGCAGCGTGTAACTTCCAGTGCCAGGGCATCCTACTGATTTGGATAATAGTAGAGCAAGGACCTACTGTGCTTGCAGTAGGTGCGTCTATCATTTCTTCTTTCTCCCTCTCTGGGAGACGGCCCGATATAGACTGAAATACTGTCTAAAAGGGTCGTTAAACCCAAACCAATCAACCAAGCGAAAGTGGACCATAAAGGCTGAAAACCTGTAATTCATTTTGCAGTAGGTAAAAAGAAAAACAAAACAAAAATAAAAAAAAGGGGGGGGGGGGGTGTACAATCCCAAAATGTACAATGTACATACTAGTAACCGTACTAAGGAGTTGTGAATATAAGATACCCATTGTCTATACAAACCAGCTACTGCAGCTATGCAGGGCCCGCACAGTCTGCCCTAGAGGCAAAAGAAAGTAATATTTTAAGTGCGTTTCGGTAAATTCAGGTTCGATCCGGTGTTTCTTGCGTTTCGATTATTCTATGGGCCGCATTTTGGAGTATGGTGCAAAAACAGAGATTTTTCCGGTAAATTTACTACCTTGGTGTGTATCTTGGTTCCCGACGTTTATCGAGGTTTCCGTTATAGAACAACGGTAGTATTCTGGACAGGGTACCAGGCTTGGAGGTGTGGTGCATTTTGACCAATTAAAAACAGAGATTTAGGAATTGGCCAATAACCAGATGTCTCCTCAAAACCGATACAAAAGCTTGGCTTAAATGTAGAGCACTACATCAAATTGGTCCATCGACCAATATTGACGGGCCGTGCAATTGATTGCATTTGAGCTTAAAAAATGATTAAGTCCAAAATGCAAAAAAGTGATAAAAATTCATCAAGGGATTGTACAAAAAAGCACATCCAAGCCCATGCAAATTATCAGACTATGTCAAAAAGACCTGCCAAGTTTCAAAATGATCGGAACAAAACTCTATGAGAAGTAATACACACAAGCTGCCTATTGTCTGTACACTGAATATTTCAGCTTGAAAAAATTACTAAGTTCGAAATGCATGAAAAGTTATAAAAACTTATCTAGAGATTCTACAAAAACACATGCAAATTCTCAGACCATACTAAAACACTTGCACAGTTTCAAAATGATTGTTTCACAACCCATGAGTTGTCTCAATGTCTGTATATTTTGTTAGTATTTTGGCCTAAGTTTGAAACATGAACAAAGTGACAAAAATTATCAGACTTAACCTCATAGGAACATCTACAGACCACGAGGAAGATGCCTGCAAGGTAAGAATGATTCATGAAAAACTGTAGGAGGAGTCGCGCACACAAGGTATGTACTCAAAAGGTCTTCTGATGCTGAAAATTGACCATGTTTGCAAAGCGAAAAAAGTGGTAAACATTATCCGACAATAACCCCTAAGTCATATGCAGATTTACAGATCACGAGGAAGCCTGCAGAGTTTCAGAATAATTCATGAAAAACTGTAGGTTTAAGTCTGCAGTGTGACCGTGACCTTCAAGCTAGCAACATGGCTCTTGCATGCGACACCTTGTCTTGTCAAGATGATCATTTATGCCAAATAATTTTGAAATCACACCATGCAGGATAAAAGCATGGGCCGGGCACGAACATGTTTTCGCTATAGCATATGCACAAAGTTTAAAAACGCACTGTAACCTTGACCTTCAGGCTAGCAGCATGACTCTTCCATGCGACACATTGTCTTGTCAAGATGATTATTTATGCCAAATAATTTTGAAATCACACCATGCAGCATAAAGTTAAGGGCCAGACCCGAACATTTTTACACTATAGCCTTTGCCCAAAGTTTAAGTGTGCCGTGTGACCATGACCTTTCAGCTAGTGCCAAAATTCTTGCACGTTACACATCGTCTTGTCATGATGATCATTTGTGCCAAATAATTTTTAAATCCCACCATGCACGATGTAGTTATGGCCCGGACACGATTCTGGTAACACACACACACACATACGGACAGGGTAAACTCTATATGCCGCCATCTCATGGCGGGGGCATAAAAACAGTCCATCTGTCATCTTAGTGCCCGACCACCCACTGTTGTAGCATTAGTTTAATCATACACATGCCTCTTTTGATGATTCGGCTCCTCTTTCTCGGTCTGCCGTTGCCCTTTTCCTTCAGTTTGAAACGTGTTCGATTTACTTACGGAATTTACAAGAAAACGATAACTAATTATTAGTTTAACACAATTTTCATGTTTCACAAACATAATGCAACAGCCCTTCAATTACAAGTACCCGTTCTCAGACCAAGAATTGAGACCTCGGCCGTTTTATTTCCTCTTCGACCAATTAGAGATGAATTATATCGCATTATAGTTATATTCTACTGATCATCGGTGGCAAATTATCAGTAATAGAAAAATGTAAAGCCAACGGCGATCCATAATTGTCAAGTAATTGTGTTTTTATTAACCCAATGTTCAAGGGTCGAATTCTATCTGAGGTCTTCAATGAAGACGTGACATTCTACTAAATAAGGCGGTGATCTACTTGTTTTTATCCCCGATGGCAAAAGGACAGGCTGTAATCGAAGACTAGTGCCATTAGTAGAATGCCTTTGATGGACAAATGGACGGCTTGAACAGTTGTCCAATTAACATGTGGACCAAAAACGCCTAGTATTTCGGACCAGCTTTCATATAAGAGCCTCATTTGCATAAATCTTAGTTTTAATCAATAGTACTAATTATTTTTATCGGATTGAAACATTAAATAGAAACAAAACTGATTGCTCATAGTCATGCATTAAAAAGAAGGCAGTTCAACTTTACAAGATCAACAACAACAACAACAAAAAAAGACTCCCAACGTTGAAATGACGTCGTACGTTGACTGCCGTTACGTCGAATTGTGTCTACGTTGTGAGCTTGCTGGGATGTCTTAAGAATTTTTTAAATAAAAAAAAAATAAAACTCGGTATCTGTAAGTTTATAATAACGAAAAGTAACAGTGCATTGGCAACTGCGCAGATACAGATAAGAATGTGTATTAGGAGTCATCTTACGCTGATATACACTAATATCCTTTTTACACCCAGAAAACCTGTATGAGCTATATGTTAAAACTAAAGCGCAATTATTTAGCTTAGTTAATTAGTTCATTGAATTTAGTTTATCTCCCTTTCTGTGTTAAAACAAACAAATAATATGACAGATTCGATCTGCCAAACAGATATACAGCCATCAAAAAGAAAAAAGAGAAGGTCGAATGATAAGGCTGGACTTCGTGCTATTAATTTAAAGCTGTCTTTGCCATGGAATGGACAGGGTTTATGTTGTTTACAAAATTAATGTGATCATGTGTTATTTTTTCTTGACGCTGCCTTACGTAAAAGAAAGGTGCCTGATCTTGCATAAAAGCCTGCTGCATGCCAATGACAGGGTATTGAAGAAGTTGTCTCCCATCAATCACATTCAGAATTCCCAGGTCTTGATTAAGATGTTTGAACTCAAAGCCTGGTGGCGTAACATGTCCTTCCAATGGGCGTACTCGTGCTTCACGATTCTCTGCTTGAAGGACTTTATCTATAGAAAAAGTAGGGGGTGGTCGGGTGGTGCGATGGTGCTGTGTGTAACTTCCAGTGCTGGTGCGTCTTACTAATTTGGAACATTGTAGAGCAAGGGCCTACTGTGCTTGCAGTAGGTGCGGGTGGGGGTTGTTTTGACATTTTTCTCTCGTCTATCATTTCTCCTCCTTCCCCCCTTTTTGGGAGACGGCCCGATATAGATTGAAATACTGTCTCAAAGGGATGTTAAACCCAAAACAATCAGTCAGTCAATACAGAAAAAGTAATTCACGCTAAGAATCGTTAAGCACGAAAAGTCCAGTCTAATACGCCAAATAGTCCCAACATCATCCGGAGAGCCCGGCAAATGTTATGCAAGGAACAAATGTTCTTGTCAAGAAACAAAGACTTTTAAAGGCCCAATTGCTCTATCAGCATGAAAAATGTTGTTGTAAGGTATCGCTGCAAGCTAATCGCCATGGATTCGTCACTTTACATGACCGCAATTAGCCAACTTTAAAATGATTAAATATCACTGAGTTTCTTATAAGAAAAAAGGTTTAAAAAATGATTTGGGTCATTTTAGTTGCCAACCAAAATGACCTCATTTCGATTTCGTAAACAATGAATAAAATCGTAAAAATACAATGTACAGTCGTGAGGCCTCATTCACTTTCCCGCTGTTGTTTATATTGCGTCGCTTGGCGGGAACTCAGAACAGAAAAGCGAGTTGTCGTTCTTAAAAAAACAACAACAGCCCCCCTTACTTTTTGCCAGGTAAATGGAACATTATATGCACATTAACCCGCATTTCATCACCAAATATGATGGTTGAAACCCTTTTTATAATGATTTTTGTTTAGTTGTTTTTACCGCTGATAGGACATACTTTAACGAAAACAACCAACTATGATAAGTTTTCAGTATATAGTTTACAGATAATAGAATAGTTTGTGCTCGTATCATAATTGTTACTTTTATAGTTACTTATGGTTTAACTCCTAAATCGTTGAAAAATAGATGTTATATTTTTAAAAATACACGCCCTTATGAACGAGTAACTCAAGAAATGCCCCTTACATACATGAGCTACCGATGAAATTATTTATCTTAGGTGGATCTTAAGTACAAGACAGAAATGTCTTCGACTTTGCTTTAATTTCAATTCAACGACATTTCACAGAGAGGGTTATGTTTAATCGGACGTAAAATTTCATTACCTCAAAATCAATCAAATTAGGCATAAGCGACAACCTAGTATTATTGCCCATTGCTAGATGTTATCTGTAGGAAAAGTATGATGACACTAAATCAGTGGGTTATGTGAAAGATTTACAACATACTGATGACTATTAGAAAGCATCGAACTGCCTCTGGCCACTGGAGTTTGAAGATAGTACATCGAGAGCAGCTCTGAAATAGATTAACCCTTTTTTGACCAGTGGAATTGTCCATTCTTATCATTCAGATAATCCCATTACTAGTTTTAGGGGTTTCTGGTGAATATTTTCACTTTTGTTAATTCCTGTAAGCAAACAATGTAGACCCTGATCAGACGCCGCGTTTTGCGGCGTCTGAACTGGGTCTGCACTGTTTGCATAATGTCCCCAAAACGGGTATCCGGTCTAAAAAGGGTTAAAAATGTTAGATAACAATTTGTCAGACAATACTCACAGAATAACTAACATAAGGAGGTTAATGTACAAAATGAAATAATGCAAGCCAAATAATGTATAAAACTTGTGTTATGAAGCCAGATACTGAAACACAGAATGAATTTTATAAACAATCTAAAAAGCCGAATAACGAATACGTAAAGCCAGAGGTGCACACATTGATTGTTGCGAAATTTGCAACTCCAAAACATTGCTTCTTTTGGAATTGGACAGTATTATAGTCTACATCTAGCCATCTCGTAAAAAGAGGGTTCAAAGAAAAGAAAGATGGGATGGACAAGAGTACAAGAAATAAAATCACCTGCCTTACCCTACAACCCAAAGAAACTACCAAAACAAGCTAGAGAATATTTTGAATGCGCTACTTAATGAAACAGCCATTTTCTTTTGAAAGGCTTCATGTTTTTAGCTCACCTGAGCACGAAGTGCTCAAGGTGAGGTATTGTGATCGGTCTTTGTCCGTCGTCCGTCGTCCGGCGTCCGTCGTCCGGTCGTGCGTCCGGCGTCAACTTTTGCTTTCAACGACTTCTTCTCCAAAACTGCTAGCCGGATTTCAAAATAATTTCACAGAAATGTTCCTTGGGGGACTCTCTACCAAAATTGCTCAAATGGTTCCGCTCCGCTGAACAATATGGCCGCCAGAGCTAAAAATAGAAAAACCTTTAAACGACTTCTCCTCCAAAACTGCTGGGCCGATTTTGAAATAATTTCACAGAAATGTTCCTTAGGAGACCCTCTACCAAAATTGCTCAAACGGTTCCGCTCCGCTGAACAATATGGCCGCCAGAGCTAAAAATAGAAAAACCTTTAAACAACTTCTCCTCCAAAACTGCTGGGCAGATTTTGAAATAATTTCACAGAAATGTTTTACTCATGGCTCTGAACAATAATTGCTCAAACGGTTCCGCTCCGCTGAACAAAATGGCCGCCAGAGCTAAAAATAGAAATAAATCTTAGAATGACACAGAGGGCACAGTTATGATCCAATCATCATGAAACTTTGTCAGAATGTTTATCTTAATGAAATCTAGACCATCTTTGAAACTGGGTCATGTGGGGTCAAAAACTAGGTCACTGGGTCAAATCTTAGAAAAAACCTTGTGCGCACTCTAGAGGGCACAGTTATGATCCAATCTTCATGAAACTTTGTCAGAATGTTTATTTATATAAAATCTAGGTTAAATTTGAATCTGAGTCTTGTGGGGTCAAAAACTAGGTCACTAGGTCAAATATTAGAAAAACCTCATGTACACTCTAGAGGGCACAGTTATGATCTTATCTACGTGAAACATTGTCAGAATGTTTACTTTCATGAAATTTATACCAGAATTTGAAACTGGGCCATGTCAGGTCAAAAACTAGGTCACTAGGTCAGTTCTTAGAAAAACAGTGTGACGCTTTTGAGGACACAGTTTTGTTCAAATCTTCATGAGACTTTGTCAGAATGTTTGTCTCCAACGAATCTGGACCAAGGGTGCAACTTGGTCATGTTGGGTCAAAAAGTAGGTCACTATGTTAAACCTCAGAAAAACATTGTGTACACTCTAGAAGGCACAGTTTTGATAACTTTGGCAGAATGTTCATATCCAAGAAATCTAGACCAGGTTTGGAACTGGGTCATGTAGGGTCAAAATCTAGGTCATTAGGTTAAATCTTATAAACACCTTAGGTACACAATAAAGGGTTCATTTTCCATTTAATCTTTGTGAAACTCTGTCAGTCATATGGATGTCTCTGAGGTTAAGTTCACAGGATACTCAGGTGAGCGATCCAGGGCCATCATGGCCCTCTTGTTTTTTTTTTGTAGTTGTTTAATATGATTCAGTTAACTTACATTCAGGCAAACGGAGCTATATGGATTTACACTACATTACTGAGTATAGAATATTTGAGATATGTACCGCCTATCAACCTGATCAGAGGTTGTCTCTCTTCTAACTTTCCTTATACACTGGGCTTGGAGTGAACCGTTTTATGCAAATACAAATGCACACAACCCGATATAGGTAGCAACAAAATCAAAATGGGCATTGCCGCATCTTGCCAACTCTTGCAAAGTGCCAACACTGGTGTAATATAACAGTTCGCCCGTCATTGGGCATACAGTAACATCAGTACCGCACAAATGGGGTACCCTACCCATCGACGTAGGAGAAATATGTCAACGTCGAATAGAAGAAAGTGCTTGCCCTTTTTTTAAAGAGCTATTAACGCTACATGAAAGTAAAAGTTAAAAACACAGCATCTTCAAAGATTTGATGAAATGAATAACTCGGGGTCAATTATTCATTGTATCAAATTTCCCTTTTAATGCATTGCTTGATCCTGACAAAGAAAGAGCGGAAATCAATTAGAAATGAACATGATTAATTGTCTCACTGAAATAATTGAATGATCACACCGAAATAGAATAAAACTGAATTTTCACAAATGTGTGCGGATTTCTTGTAAATAATTATGGACAATCAGAGCCCAAATAGAATGAAGGATATAGACTTACACGAAATCTGCAACAAATCCCGGGTCGATTGCTTGACATTGCGGTATAATTCTATTTGATATATTGCTAATTTGTAAAGAATACGCTGCCGCTAAAACATAAAACAGACATCTTATTGAGTTTTAATGGAATATGTGTCTTATTTTGGCTTCGCCTTCTCAGGAAAATTACTTGCTAATTTCTATTTGATAGTGAGTAAGAGGTTTCTAATATCAGGCAATTTCGGGCTAGCAATCATGCCATTACTTGTGTGGATTTATCACTCTTAGAAAAGCTTTTTGACAGATTTCGAGAACTATATCTGGGTATTGAAACAAATAGGCCATGCAAACACTGTACTCAGGCTATCATTATTACTAATGATTATGAATTCTAACGTCTACAACATCTTGGGATGTTAATGGGGGATTCTAGGGAGAAGAAAGCACGCAATAAAACAATTGTTAGAAAAGTTGGTATTGACAAAATGGGACAAATACAAAATGTTAAAGCAGTGTAGATGCCAGTAGCAATTAGTCAGGGGCTCATTTTCCCCATTTTGCTTTATCGGGAGTAATTGACGTCGCGAAATACGACGTTCGAAAGAGTTCAATAAACGAGACGTCACGTTACGCAAAAAAAGTATCAAGGTAAAAATGAACCCCCTGGCATGTTGAAACCTTCCTCCCTGGAAGGCGGAATTATATATTTATTTATTTTTTTCGTTATTCGTACAGTTCTATTCTCTCTAGAAGAGATCATGAATGTTTTACTAGAAACTGAAAATTTAGTGGATAACATTCTAAGGAATAATCTCTCTTTGACGTTAAAAGAAACGACATTATCGGAACGGCGGGTATAGTTAAATAAATATACTTTTTGGAAAATTTACACGGTGTAAACTTGAGATTATTTCAAAAATTACATGTACACACATTTCATTAAAACGTATAAAAAATTCAGACATATATTTCGGACACGATCATTCTCTTTCTATGCTTTTATGTAAAATTAAGCAATATTCTGTAGCTACAGAAAGGTCATATTTACCTAAAGCAATACAAACTGCGGAAATATTTGGAAGAAATAATAACACAGCTTTAACATGTTTAAAGACCTCTTCACGGCTCACACTTTGGTGTGAAATTCATTACAATATCTTTACGAAGGGGAAAACAAATGCGAAAATGATATATATTTGGGCGCTATTTATTTTTCATAAAAATTGCCAATCCCTCATATTTTCATGACGTCATAAAATAAAGAGTTAAAAGAAAACCATTTCGAAATTTAGAAAATGCTGAACTGCTTGATCATTGTTCTTTCTACACGATAACTGAAAGTTTAGGTATTGTCCTATTCCACCTTAAGTCAACATCAACGTTGATTCAGTATTGTTTCAGTAGTATGTGCCCACTGGGATAGTAAATGGAGTAATAGTTTTTAGTCTAAATGATTTATATCTTCCAGTTTCATACTACTCAGATACTGAAAAACTCATGAACTTTATTGTATGCTCGTGCCCGCATGCGAATGTCTTAAAGTCTTACAAAAATTTTACAAAATTTTACAAAAACTCTAACGTACGAGGGTTGATCCAGAAGTAATGTCACTGCAGCTATAAAATCGTGTAAAATAAAGAGAGAGTAACAAAATTTCGTATACAAGTACCTTAATCTATGCATTATGATCTGAGAATATCATAAACATACAGTGCAAAGTAACTGAAATATCGAGATAGACAGAAGACATGGTAACGAAACGCGCCGCACGTCAATGACGTCGTTGACGCACCAGACGAAGTTTCGATACTGTGTCATGTCCAAAGTAGCATATTCGTTGTTCCAGCAAAGCTCTTATGTCTGTTCACCCATGTCTATCTCTTCTTTTAATATTACTTGAACAGCCCCGCGGCTCAGGTTTAAGAATTTACATCATATTTGAATTGCAGGACATCGTTCTTCATATATGGGATCAGAACAACAGTGACGTTATTTTTTGAAATTGTACATAAAGGTCTTCCGGTTTTCGGACTAGCCTCTAGGGACCCATCTGCACCCGTATCGCGCTGATTGCACCTTGTCACAAGCCTGATAATATTTGTTATATCACCACGTGTCTAATAAACAGCTCTAGAGGCTGTAATGGTGATATTCCAAATTTGAGGCAAAACCGCATATATATCCGCCGACGCGTTTGTTAGAAATCTACATTTTTACTCTCGGCAGTAACAAGCATTAGCACTAGCTAGCGAATTTCAAACTGCAGTGACGCTATTGAAATTTCAACAATGGGCGGCAGAAATGTATTTGGTCATCGTATCAAATTTTCATTTGATTTGGCGCATTATTTTGATTTTGATTTGTGATTGCCTTTGAAACTTATGTTCATGTAATTAACGTTATTCTAACGTGCGGCGCGATGGCGTCGGTGGCATACTTTGAACGTCTATATATTTGGAAAGGAAAAAGATTCGAACATTATATTTATTCTGTAAATTAGAACTGAATTACAGTGTAGCTTGATATAATTTTTATAATAGTGCTACGATGAATAAGCGCGCAATGGACACAGTGACATTACTTCTGGATCAACCCTTGTACATAGCGTATGTGATTAAGCTCTTCATCATTATTGGCATTACCAGGATTCATCCGAGCTGGTTGTTGTACTTATGTTCTTCAGGCAAGTCAAACAAAAAGCAAATCAAGATTTTCAAAGCAACTGACTGTAGTCTTTAAATGATTTGCCATCAGAAGTAAGAAGTATGTTAATGCCTTAATGACTGGTTTTAATGGGATTCTGAAGACCTGTAGATTTATCAGTTTTATACTATACTTTATTACATATAGAATTTAATCTACTGTAGCAAGTAAGTAGTTCAATTGTGATTTTGGCCATCGGCCCACAACACATACCCCCTATACCCCCGCTGTAGCGCTTTCAATGTATATGGCCTGTATGAAAATAACAAAACATGAAATAAACAAATTTACCATGTATGAGCCGTCTATGATGAACATTTGCTGAGAAATTTGCTATGAAAAATTTCATAATATACAACAGGAGAAGGCTCTCTACCCACCAAACAACTTGTTGACAACTGCATACCAAATATGAACTTTCAATCTTATATATTTATGGAGATATCGTTGACAAAATAGTGTGAAGAGAAAGAAAACAGAGGAGAAGAAAAGGGCACATTCTCTGTTCCACAATGTTACTCATTGTTAACTTCTGTACCAAATATAAACCTTCTACCTTCAACAGATGCTGAGAAATCTTTTACGAAAATTTACAGTACTGAATGTATGGAGAGAAAGAACAGTGAATACAGGGAAGAACAAACAGGAGAATGCCGGTTCTGTTTCCCACAATACAACTTGTTGTTGTCAATCTGTTTACCAATATGAGTTTTCTATCTTATACTATTGCTGAATTATCTTTGACAAAAAAAATGTAGAGAGACAGAAAAAGAATACCACGATATAACAAGTCATATGCAAGTCCTATACTAAATATGTACCTTCAACCTTGAATAGTTGCTGAGGAATCTTTAACGAAAAATTACAGTACTGAAGGCATGGAGAGAGAGAGAAAAGTGAAGAAATACAATGACAAACGAATAAGAGAAGGTCAGTTCTCTATCCCACGATACAACTTGTCGTCGTCAACCTGTATACCAAATATGAACTTTCTGTCTTATACTAATAGTAAAAACTATGCAAAGACCATCAAAATCCAAATCCAGCCCTCAAACCATAGTTGGAAACAACTAAGATTACAAATAATCATGATACAGATAATGCCTACATATATTTGACGCAAAAGTGCATATCTGTATATTTGTATGACATATTACATATTCTCTGGTTGAGTAACGAGAAGATATACATGTACAACAGCAAGAAAGCACCAAATGCATAGTATGAAGGAGATCTCCGAGGGGATTGAAAACGACATAAAGAGAGGAGTCATCCACGAAGACCAAGAATCTGATGATACTATTAATGATTTCAGCTACGTGATTCATTTGCACCAGAAGAAAATGGACCAAGAACGAAAGCTTGAGGGTCGCTCGTCGAAATGAATTTTTGTCCATCCAGACAGGATGAACCATAGGTTGTCGATTAATAATTTGTGAAGAGATTCTACGAGGGCGATTCAATAAGTAATGCGAACTACACTGTAAATTTTTTATCCCCGACCGAAAGATTCTGGGAATAAAGCGATGAGCTTGGAGTCCGTCCGTCTGTCCGTACACATTTTTGTCCGCTCCATATCTTAAATTTTCATAATACTTCACAGTTACATGTATGTAGAATAGGTCATGACGATGTTTGGCGATAAGAATGGTAACTCTTGCTATTGTACTTTTTGAGTTTTCTCCCCTTTGACGCCTTTTTTTTTGCAGATTCGTGTCCGCTCTGTAACTTAAATACCCTATGAAATATTTTCACGATAGTTCGGATATATTTAGAATAGGTCATGACAATGTGTCGCTAACAAGAATGACAGCTCTTGTGATTTTACTTTTTGAGTTATTTCCCCTTGATTGTTTTAGGTGTGCTTTCGTGTCCGCTCCATAACTTGAAAACCCTTTGAAATATTTTATGATACTTTGCAGATATGTAGAACAGGTCATGACGATGAGTCGCGAACATGAATGACAAGTCTTGCTTTCTTACTTTTAGAGTTATTTTCTTTTGATGGGTTTATGTGTAATTTTGTGTCCGCTCTATAACTTGAATACCCTTTGAAACATTTTCATGATACTTCACAGATATACAGAAAAGAGCATGATAATGTGTCGCAAACAAGAATACAAAGTCTTGCTTTCTTACGTTTTGAGTTATTTCCCTTGATCGTTTTAGGTGTGATTTCTTGTCTGCTCTTTAACTTGAATACCCCTTGAACCATTTTCGTGCTCATCACAGATATTTAGAACAGGTCATGACGATATGTCGCGAACAAGAATGACAGCTCTTGCTTTCTCACTTTATGAGTCATTTTCTTTTGATGGTTTTATATGTGATTTTGTGTCCTCTCTATAACTTGAATACTCTTTGAAACATTTCCATGATACTTCACAGATATACAGAACCGGTCATGGCAATTTGTCTCAAACATAAATGACAACCCTCATGTTTATGCTTTCCGAGTTATTTGCCTTTGGAAAGTTTAGCTGCAGCTTTATGTCTGCTCCATGTCTTTATAACTCTGGTCTGCTCCACAATTGTAATACCTTTATTAAATACCCTTATACCATTTAGAATATTGATAATCATGTGATGATATCCTATTATCCTACCGGTGTTTCTAACTCGCTGTGACTCCTCTGCCACCCCGTCCCCCACCCCTCCCCTTCCCCATTTTTTCCCCTCAGATTTGGATTTTTGTCCAAATTCACTTTCAAGAGAGCTCAAAATCAGAGTTGAAGGACTTGTACATTAGAAGTTATTCACACATTTTGAAATGCTGATTCTATCATATGTAGTCAGGACGCTGAAATTCAAAAAGGGCCTATTTTTCGAGTTTAATGCCCCGACAATTCGAAAGGATGAATTTGGTATATAATGAAAGTTTATCATCCCGACTTTAACTTAGGGTATGATGTGGTCCTGAAAAGTGGATCCAGGAGGTAAAATAAGGGGAGATAACTGGGTACCAAAGAAATGCTAAAAATGATCGACTGCCTTTCTCCTTATTTTAATGTCATTTGAAGCTAAGTTTCAAGCAAACAACAAAAATTTTAGAAGAAGCCTATCATACTGCTAACGATTGATACTTATTAGCTTTCTGTCTATTTTGGCTTAAGCCCGTAACATTCGGTTAAAGACGTTACCTATGAGAATTTTCCAAAAATGTAAATAACTTGAGGGCAGAATCGTTTTGTTTTCTTTTGCTAGTATATCCTCTTTTAAAATCATCTTTAAATATTAGAAGAATTACAGCCCGCTTGATTCCTTGTTATTCGCCTATGTTACTACTTGAATTAACGTAGAATTAACGTAGATAACATTTATACAAAATGTATTCCATTACATCACAGCTAATCAGCAGCCTTCACCAAGTCCCAGGAAACTCTCATAAATACGGTATTCGGACATTTTTAAGTTATACTGTTGACAGAAGTGTGTCGCTATTTTCACCAAGCAGTTTAAGGCCCTCGCAAGCTGCGTTTTATACGTGAAACAGAAAAGAGAGTTGTTATGTGTTAAAAGACTTGACAAATACTGAACAAACAGTCTTTTATGCTATTTCTTTCTTCTTGTAGCAACGCTCAACACTTTTGCTGACATGATTATACAACGGTTCAATTTTCTTGCCACGCTTCTCATGACACTAACATACGTCATACGTGACTTTTAGTCAAAGCAATAAAAAAAAAAAAAAATAAAAAAAAAATAGATAAATTGAGAGATAGAGAAGATATTACCCCAAGGGAAATAAAACTACTGATGCTCTGAACATTGTTATTTATAGTGGTGTCATTCAAGTCACAATCAAACATCATCGTTCTTTTTAATATAAATAGATATAGAATTAGGGAATTACTAGTAATTTACACTATAAAACCTGAGGCACAGAAAAGTGTCTTCCAAATCGAAAATGAGCAACTGCTTACAAAGTACGCATTCTTTTATGAGACTTGCATGGAGGTATTTTTCATTACCAATAAAAACGACAATGCTCAAGTGAAAGTTTCAGTTAAAATCAAGAAACAATGCAGTTATGTCAATAAATTACGATATTTCATTGCACTGACCTTTTTGGTCAATTTGAAAAGTCCCTAAAGACGGTGATACATCATGCGCTTGGTAGTACAACATCGGAAACACGTAAACTTCTTATTAGTTAATGTTACTGCTAATCAAAATTTTCACTGCCGAAATGCTACGTTGAGATAATGTATTTTCACAGCCTCCCGCCTCCGGTCAACTACTCGCCCTCCGACTGTAAGTAAAATGTATCATGTTGTAACATTTTGAGTGCAGATAATACCATGTAGGAATAATATGGCAAATAGTGTGAATTACCCGCCCCGTTACCATAAACACTGACAAAACTCCTGAATAGACTGATGATGGTACATCTTATAAGTTACGGTATTTTTCTTCTTTCGTTAACCCGTCACAAGAACAATATTTTTAATGTTTTGCCTTATAATGATGAGAGCGCTACAAACCGGTAACGTTGATAACATTTCAGCAAGTAAACCTTGGTACTTAATTGAAACACTGACAATTTCTTTAAACGGATACGTAATTAACGGTCGAATACGCTATTAAAGTTCAATTTTTAGACTTTGTTTTAGATTTAAGTTGAGATGGAATGAAGTATCATAATATTTTAGCTATAAAACCATTCGTGCTTCAGTGTTGCGGTTTTATGCCCAATAATGATAAAAGTATACAGTTTAGATACACACGATAAGTTAATTGTAAAGACTGAGGGCTCGAGGCATGCAGACATTGAGGCATTGAAAGCAGGCTTATTCACAAATAAATATTATCGTTTGGTACTGAATGAAACAATGTTCAAATTACAATTATGTAACACAGTAAAACGTCTATTCAGATACATGCCAAACGGATGAAACTTTAATACCTCCAACAATCTCGCTTTCTTATTTATTTATTTTCATGGTGGCATGTGCACAAACTACTTTTATATATAATCAATGGCTGAAGCAGCCATGTCTATCTATTCTTCATATATCGAAGTTTTCCGGCATATGTTAGATTTCTTAGAAAAAAAATTAATAAGTATTCACCTGGTATAGCCAGTGCAGCACACATTGATTCGAGCAGTTAAGTGTACGATAGGCAAGATTTTACTTTGAGTAATTATACTAGATGTTTAGTAAGAATCTTTCATTTTACTTCAGTTACTTTATTCGGATACTGAATTCTGTGCTGATGCTTTAATTTCTTCTGTTATATACGTGATATACATATGATGACTGTTGAATGAGCTGTTTGAAACTTCATTTTTCGTTGCGTATTCAAATATCAAAAAACGTCCATGTTTATGACGTGTAACTGCTGCATCAGAAGGAAGTGTGAAGTTGCGCGAATAAAAAAAAGTTAAAGCCCCTGGTAGATTATGTACAACTGTCTATACAAATATAAAAACTTCTACATGCGAATCCCATTGGTTGGTTTTCTTGCCTTGTGGTCGCCTGTATAGCTGACCTATGTGCTTTCTATTTTGTTTTGTGGTTTAAACTAGAAAATATATAAAATTAGATGTATTAACTGTTTGAATGTATTTTGTATTTTGTATTTTTTTTTTTTTTTTTTTTTGGTGCTTACTTATGTACAGTTCATCTGTGTTAGAATGGAGTGTCTGTTACCAAATATGTTCTGTTCCATTTGGTCGTATGCATATTTCCCATCTTCTTTCGGGGTCTTCGGTTGGCTGTGTTTTGTAATTGTGGCCTTTCCTGGGTAATTTTATTTATTTTCTTCTATGTACGTTTTCTACATCTCATATACGTAAACTTGGGTCTGCATGCGTATCTTATAAATACACTGTAACAAAATAACAAGAAACGATTAAGATAGTCAACATGTAAACGAGTTTTAGTTTCTTGAGAGACGTACGAACTTGCAAAATAACGCTGTTCACAATGATTTTAACCACCTACTGAGGGAAACAGTGATCCCACAACTCTGCTAATATCTACCATATGCATATTACTGAATAGCTTCTTTTGGTATCGAAGTATTTCACGTTGTAATTACTCTTCAAACCATGACGTTTGGTTATTGTTTGAACATAAATTTGAATGCCATTCATTTTTCTGCCCGTCAGTAAGTGCAAATATTCGTTAGTACATTGTCTTCTCAATTCTGATACTTCCTTCATTACATTACTGCCAATCCAATTTAACATATCTACAGATTTCAAAATACTTCATTTACACACTAAATACCAATTACATGTAAAAAAAAAAAAAAAAAAAAAAAAACTTCATTTTGTTAAAATACTGAATTAGCTTTTAAGACAAGGGAAAATGCAGAGTTTAAACGCACTATTTTCAAAAACATATTTGAACAACGAAATGATGTAAAGTTGAAATATTATTTCATTTTACATGTATTTATTATTTTCGTTTCATGGGTAACATATATAATTTGTATTATAATTTATTTGCTATGAAAAGCTTTTCGAAACTTTTTTTACAAATTATAGTAACTATACTCTCTAATGCAGTAAAACAAATATGATCATGTTTTTGTATCCTACATCTTTATATATCTTCTGAATCGTCTTCATTCATTATTCATTTTAACATAATTATATTAAGTAACGTATGTAACGATCGAGCTGTAACAGACGAACGCCAGTGATATGTGAATGCGTAAGTTGTTGGAAGTCTTTACAGACCCAGAAGTGGTTGGGATGGTTTTCTTGTTAAAACTGCACAGCACGGGGAAAATCAAATTTAAATTCAAATTGAAATGAACGCCTGAGGAAAACGGGATCCGTGGTGGTAGTTAGACTCCAAAGAAAACGTTTTATGAAGTACAGAGTACACTGTCATTATCGTTGGATATTTTGCGAGTCAGCTGCCCTATAATACTATGCGCAGTTTGATGGGAATCTGGAAGACAGCGATTTAAAATGAAATTTAGTACCTTCAAACACCAACAATTAGTAGGAGGAATTATCCTTGTGTAAATATGCGTATACACCGATTTTCTTAATATTCTAAGCATGCATTTTGTAAATTATTACACAAACTGATACTTTGAACACAAATTCGTCATTTCATGAATTAATCAGAAAACTTTAGTGCACCTCTAAATGGACAGAATTATAGCGTTTTCATTTTAAGCAAGTCAATGTTTAAAAAGGGTAGGGGTAAAAAGGGGTAATTAAAAGCACGGGATCCTATTTCAGTGACCACATCATACCCTATCATAAAGCCCAAATGTTGTGCTTATCAAATTTGGTAAAATTTTCCTTTCGAATCGCCGGGGCATTAAAGTTGCATTTTTTCGGCTTCAGCGTCTAGACTAATGCTAGACATTGTGTAGATGGTTGCTGTTTTGGTTTTTTTTTAAGCAGTCTGGCATATGTGCCAACCCTCTCTAATCTGCTCTTGCTATTCATTTATTTCCTCTCTTACTACTTTAAAAGAACCTGATATATGGAAGTTGGAAATAGTGCACATGTCCGTGAAACGATGACAAAATGTATTTCCTCGAAATGCGACTCTTACTCTGTTATGGCTTTTGCGAATTTACATAAACATGCGTTCAACACCACAAGACCATCAAATACTTAAAAGTCTGTAGAATCCGAAAATCACTGTAAATAAATCAGTTCGTAGATTCTGCAATGCATTTGACTATTATAACAACAAATGTTTTAAAAATAAGCATTGTATACTTGTAAAACCATCATTGTATTAAATAGTATTTGAAAATCATGAACTACTATACAATCAGAACCTATTAGAAAATCACGAAATACTGTACAAAAGCACCAGGATACATGTGAAAACCACGAATAATTATCATAACCCGCCACACCTCAGTAGCGGGGTATTATGTTTTCACGTTGGCTGTCCGTGTGTCTGTCCGACCGACCGTAGTACGTACGTCCGTATGTCCGTCCGTCCGCACTTCGTTTCTGTTCGATAACTTAAGTATTTATTTACGGCTTTAGTTCAAATTTTGCTTGTGTGTTTGTATCAAGAATGTTTCGCTTGGGATTGTTAATGGGCAGGTTTCGATAATTTCTGACAGAGTAATGGCACTTGTCAATTTACAAAAATGGTTTTTGGCCTCTAGTTCCTTTACTATTTGGAATATTATGATGAAACTTCACAAAAATGATCGTAGCAACAACAGCTGTGTGTTACTATAGAAATTTTGTCCGCATGGATTACCTGTTCCTGCCCTGGGGCTATATACATGAATAAAATCATGAGAAATTTTATATAAATTCAGAGTTCGAAGAGTTCGTTCTGAAATTTAAAGCAAATGATCAGAGTAATAAAAGTCTTCTGTGATGCTCAAAATTTACCCCATGTGGACTACCTGCCCCTGCCCCTGGGCAATATAGATGCATAAAATGATGAAAAATCTATATAAAATAATGATTTAAATAGATATTACTGAAACTTGCAGCTATTGATAGAAGTTATGGAAGCCTCTTGAGATGATCAAAATTTGGTCCCAAGGGGGATACCTGCCTCTGCCCCATATACACATACATGTATAAAATAAATCAGCAAAAATCGACGAAATTGGTTTGCAGTGACGGGGTATCACGCAGTCGTGTACGGTGTTTTATTGTACAATGACATCAGAACATATTAACAAACCATGAATAACTGTACAGTGGCGTAAAAACATATTGGAAAACACGAACTATTGTGTCTACGCACAAATATAAATGAAGAAACCCAGGAAAAGCCACAACCACAACCCACCCAAGGCACCAAAAGAAGAAATGAGTAACACAAACTAATATATCTTCAAAACAGATGCCCCACTGAGAAACTGTACATAAAATCAACAATATCAAAAACCATCAGAAATATACAACCACATACGAAATATGTATTTAGGCACAAACTGGTCTCGTATTTTTATCGGAAAGTAGCCTAATCTTAAACTATTTTAAACTATGGGGCTTAAACTAGCTGTATGTGCACAACCTTAAACTCCCTTCCTATGTAGCTCAAAAACACATAGAAGGCTTCTGTGTGTAGGGTAAAGTCGTGTAACTTCGGACAGCGGGTAAATTCGGACATACTATTGCAAACAGTAAATAGCAAAGGTTCCTTTTTCACAGCCAGGGCAATTCCGCCGGATGAAACTCGAGACATTGATTTTCTATTTTTGGTAAATAACTTGAACTCATCAAACTGAATATCATCTAGGTGAGTTAATTTTGTTTCCTGGAAACCCACCGAGTCAAAATCTGAAATATAGTTAATACAGTCAGGCAAAATACATTTATTTTTCAGTCCACACACGTTCAAATAAAGAAAAGACAACTGGCGAAATTTTTTGCTATCAACAGAACAGCTTTTGTTTCGATCGTAAAGTTTATTGGACGACCCTCCATTGTCCTAATCCGCCGAAGCGGGTAGAATATTAGCCGGTACCTGATCCTGTACTTGCTCGGTCTGTTCGGATTGTTCACTCGAGTTTCGGAGTTGCGGTTTCACTTCCTACGGCATCCTACGGCATGCTCAATTTTTTATTCATTAACACTGACAGTTTCCAGATTATTTGTCTCCATCTGTTCATCACAAACAGCGTCAGTTCCAGCAATACTCTGCAACAATGCTAAGGATTAGTTAGCTTAATCCTCCTCTTCCACCTGATTTGTGGCCAGATTCCCACAGTATCGTTTTGTTTCCGTATATTCTAACGGGGATCGAGCCTTTTGCTTAGTTGCACATGCAATATCCGACGGCAGTGACTGTAATACATTAAAATTATTTGGCGTGGTAAATATACTTGCGACAGTTGGATTTTGTTCTCGAGGTGGAAAACGATTTCTGTTTATGTTTGGTCGCACGTATATGCGATCATTTCGATTGTCGGTGATTATGTTTCTGTTGGATTGAGCCGAGTTTTGTGCCGAGATTTTTACAACTATTTTAAATTTTTTAAATTTTTTCAGATCTTGTTCGACCGTGTGTAACTCGCCGTTCACATAAAATTTATCTCTGACCAAGGCGACACGATTTCTATCGTCTTTTGCAAAATTTCTCATGGCTGGATAGAGTACCCTACGCCTGTCTTCAATTTCCGGGGGATATAGTTCCCTAACACTAAAACCCTTACGGAGTTTATTCAGTTCAATCCCTTCCTTTCTGAAAAATTCCCTGTCCGTGTACCTCTCAAATTTTGCTACTATAGGTCTGGGTTTATTTCGGACAATATTAGGATCAAAGCTGGGCCGCCCTATCCGATGCACTCTGTCAGAACCTTATATTAGCCGGTACCTGATCCGGTACTTGCTCGTCTGTTCGGATTGTACACTCGAGTTTAACTGTGGCCCATTCGGATTTGCGGTTTCACCCCCTACGGCATGCTCAATTTTTTATTCATTAACACTGACAGTTTCTAGATTATTTGTCTCCATCTGTTCATCACAAACAGCGTCAGTTCCAGCAATACTCTGCAACAATGCTAAGGATTAGTTAGCTTAATCCTCCTCTTCCACCTGATTTGTGGCCAGATTCCCACAGTATCGTTTTGTTTCCGTATTTTCTAACTGGGATCGAGCCTTTTGCTTAGTTGCACATGCAATATCCGACGGCAGTGACTGTAACACATTAAAATTATTTGGCGTGGTAAATATACTTGCGACAGTTGGATTTGGTTCTCGAGGTGGAAAACGATTTCTGTTAATGTTTGGTCGCACGTATATGCGATCATTTCGATTGTCGGTGATTATGTTTCTGTTTGATTGAGCCGAGTTTTGTGTCGAGGTTTTTACAACTATTTTATTTTTAGGATTTTTCGGATCTTGTTAGACCGTGTGTAACTCGCCATTCACATATAATTTATCTCCGACCAAGGCGACACGATTTCTATCGACTTTTGCAAAATTTCTCATGGCTGGATAGAGCACCCTACTCCTGTCTTCAATTTGCGGGGGATATTGTTCCCTAACACTAAAACCCATACGAAGTTTATTCAGTTCAATCCCTTCCTTTCTGATAAATTCCCTGTCCGTGTACCTCTCAAATTTTGCTACTATAGGTCTGGGTTTATTTCGGCCAATACTAGGAACAAAGCTGTGCCGCCCTATCCGATTCACTCTGTCAAAAACTGTATCATATATTTTACTCTCAGGCTGATTTAGTTCAGTAGTACCTCTTTTGATTCGTTGAACACTATGGGGAAGTTGGTTGTAAAACCTTGCTAGCATAACAGGCACACTGGTGGACAGACAGTGATTAAACATAATTGAGCCACGACGTGAGAAAACCAACAAAGTGGCTGTGCGCCCAGCGCAGACTCAGATCAGCCTGGGCATCCGCCCAGTCTGATTAGAGTCTTCGCTGTCCGCATGGAGGTAGCTGAGACTCTTAGCCACCCTTTAAGCGCTTAGCGATGAGTCTGATCGGACTTGGCAGATGCACAGGCTGATCTGAGTCTACTCTGGGCGCCCAACCACTTTGTTGGTTTTCTCGTGTCGCGGCTCATATTGTCAAGGAGGACGTAGCTAGGTCTTATTAAATGCCTGGCATCGCATGAGCGAAACAAGAATGTCCTGAGCTATTTCAGAGTACGGCTTATTATAGGCGATTTTTTACGTTCAAATTCAAATGTGCCATCGCTTGGATGTCGAAAATTACCAGTTTACAAAACTGTCATGAATGGAACTGTCACTAGAGTTTCCAAAATCTGGTTAGCATGTTAATTTGAACGATTCGTGTGGTAAGCGATAAAAGATAGCTTATAGAAATTAGTGTAGGTTCCAGCCCACTATTTGCATGTCTTTATCGCTTCTGTTGAAGACACCGAATTATTAACCTAATAGGGGTCGCAGGTCCAAATAATCATTTTAATAATTGGCACTAATTGGTGTAATTAATATCCGATTAAACCGATCACTACTACATTGTACCCAAATTACCCGGTCGTTTTATTGGTAAAACGGCAAGTAGGGCAGTTCTCGGGACTGTTTGGGACGGGTAAAATCCGCTTTTTTATTGGAAATTATGCAAAATCTGTTTGTATTTTATTTAGTTCTATCGTTATGAGCCAACAATAAAACAAAATCAAAACGAACGGATTTAGCAATATGATGCACATTATTTGCGACGTCAGCATTAGCGTCTTCCTAAGCCTTTGACATCATACCGAAAGGAACATCTCTGTACAAAAGTAATTTTTTCATGTGTATATACCATTGATTCGATATTTGCATTTATTATCAACTACCGTTCTCATCAAGTGAATATTGTAACCTACGATTGGGTGTCAAAAAAGTTTTGAGCTTGCCATAGTTCCGGATGTTACACAGTCATGATTCAAATAACCCTCTTTAAGACGATGCACTTGTCCAATCTTTTTGACAGAAGTTCAAGGCCCTGTCTGTAGGAGCCAACATCTTCATCCTCACACCAGTGCTCTATTGCCTGGGTCAGCTCCTCATCTTCATCAAATCTCCGACCACGCAAATACTTTTTTCTAATTTGAAAATAGGTGGTAGTCACTGGGTGCCAGGTCTGGGGAACAGGGATAGTGACGCAACAGTTCATATCCACATTCTTCCGCAGCGGCCATTACAAGTCTGCTTGTGTGAACTGGAGCATTGACCTGCTACAGAAGAACTCCACGACGAAGTTTGCCTCTTCGTTTCTCTTCGATGGCTTGGCGCAGCTATCGAAGTAGGTTTGCATAATACTCGCCATAATTGTCCTACCGGTTAGTAGGTGGTCGCCAAGGACTATGCCCTCCTTATCCGTGAAGAATGTGGCCATGAACTTCTTTGTCTTTCGAGATCCTAAGTGCTTCCACTCCATTCATTCCTGTTTGCTTTCAGGGTCATGGTAATATAATCAGGTCTTATCACTGGTTACTAATCTGAATCTGTTAGGGTTCTGGTTGTACCTAGTTACCAGTGCCTTACTGACGGTCACACGTATCTCCATTTCGGCCGTCAACATTCTGGGGACCCACCTTTCACAAGCCTTGTCCATGCAGGATTTTCTCCAATGATCCTTGTGACAAGAGTGTTTTACTAGCTGTTAAACCAGTACAAATTCACCTGTTTTCCATAACTAATTCATGGACTTTTCTGTTACTGGAGGTGGCTGTTACTGGTTGATTAGGACGGGGGTCGCCTTTCATGACCTTGCCAGGCTTGTGATCAGAAGCAAAATGACAATATCATCAGCATAAATGCTATTGGAATGGTATTCCGTATACTTGCTCAGAATACATTCAAGTTGGTGTATGCTACAACACACAGAGCGTTAACCTATGAAATCGGAAGTATATACAGCCAAGTGTTAGTTGGTGTATGCTACAACACACAAAGCGTTAACCTATGAAATCGGAAGTATATAAAGCCAACTGTTAAAAGTTTTTCCCCCAAATCGTACTTTCCATAGATCAATGTATTTGCAAGCGTGCGGGGAATTTCGCTGAAGCAATACTGCTTATCACATGATATTAATTTTACATGGTTAGAAAGAGCAATAATTTTAGCAACATCTGATAATTTTGATTTAAATTAAATTTATTGTTCTTTTAGAAATATGCTTTTAAAGGCAACATTAGTAATATTTTAGAAAATTTTGGCCGACGTTACCATTGACTTCAATAGAAAACAGCATTTGTGAATATTTTACTGAAGTTCGAATTGTTGTAGTTGTATAATGAGTAGGCTTAGGGCAAGCTAATAATTATTTCATATTGCAGAATTCTTTTAGGGTTTTAAGCATACAAAAATTATTATGACTACTTGAATACAAGTCTCACAGTAAAATTTATTGCACACAAGGCAATGGAAAATAAATTTTTGGGAAAGACTTTTGACACTTGGCTGTAGTAGGCTCAAAACTTTTGACATCAAGTCGTAGCTCCACTTATACAAAACACACTAAATCTATTAATGACGAGACCAGGAAAGGCCAGAATCACAAGACCCAGTCTGACCAAAAGACCGAATAAGAACAGTGATGTAACGTGTAACTGCAACATGAAAATTGGACATCCAAACTGGTTTCCTAAAACAGACGATTATTTTCAGTGTTTATTAAGCGCCGTCAAAATAATTTCGCTAAATATTAAATAGAAACAACGGACAGTTGAAACTATGATTAACTTTGTCTTGATGGAATATGCTCTTCTATCATTATCTAGTCAAACTTTTACAACAAGCCAGTCTACCCGTTTTAATATGCACTCAAACACAGCTGTCAAGCTATGGTCTTTATAGCTTGATATATGTATTTTACACAGCAAGACTATGTAAGCTGATAGCGCAGCAGAATGTTGATATGACACACATCGTTAAGGACAAAACGACAGCTTTTAAATTTGGACAAATTATGTGAAAGATACTGTTTACGATTTAACGTTGCTTTGTGTTTCTTTAACAATCCATTTTGCAATTTTATTTCGATTTATTCACGTAATTAAATTCAATCACAATGTTGTAATATTTTATGACCATCGCGGCCTCATTATAACACTAAGTTTACAACGCTATTTTGGATAAAACACTATCATATGCATTTTAGAAATATAAGAGGTTATTTAACAAAATAAATATTCCCCATATTCTACAATTAATGAACCAGACAGAAAAATTCGGATGCACATGTATGAGGGATACATTTCTGGCTAGATGGACATTTGTTCAAGTGACCACATGACTAGAATTACAACACAGAAGTTCCGCCTTAGGACAGAAGCTGATATGCGCTGTTACCTCCTGCTTCCTTCTGAAGCTTCAAAAATAAAGTTAGTAGAAATTGATATTGTTCCGTTTCCGCATGCAGCATCATACAGTAAATGTTTCTCGCCGGGCCGCGTAGCGCAGTCGGTAGGGCACCTGACCTATAAGTCAGAGGTCCTGGGTTCGAAACCCGGTCTGGCTACATACTTTCGTTTCTCGATTCAAGAAGGGCAGTTGTCAGTTACTGGCGAAAATATGTGCACTTAGAACTGGTTAACCGCTTAGGACGTCTAAACCTGGCCAGGAATAGTGTAGTTAGGTTAACTGACCGTCCCGACATGACCATAGCTGTTTACCGTGGACGTGAAGCAACAAATCAATCAATCAATATGTTTCTCAGCTTTTACGTTTTACAAAGACATAGAGTCACATTGATGACTTAAACTAAATAAACTTTTAACTGCGAAACTTCTTAAACAAGGCTATAAAACTATGTTAAGTTTAAGCTAAGTTTTATCGCCGACATTCAGATTTGAAAGTCCACATACAAGTTGGCTTGGAAAACACTTCTTTAACAAGGCATATCGGAGTAAAAAGATAAGCAACGTTCAAGAACTAATACAATCAGATCTCACATCCTTCCCTCAAAACCCAAAGAGAAAGAAGCACTCAAAGAAAATGACAGCAGTCCACGAAAGGCAGGAGCGGATCCAGGAATTTTGGATAGGGGGTTCAATTTAGCTGAGGGGGTTCGATTTGCGCAGTTAGACCAATTTTTGCTGAAATTCCCCTTGAAAATGAAATAATTTATGCTGAAGAGGCGGTTCGTTTGAACTCCCCGAGCCCCCTCTGGATCCGCCACTGGAAATGCGCGCACGGGTAAACCGAATTATCAGCTCTTTCCCAGGCAGTTGATCACCCAGCTACCGTAACTAAAAATAGCACTCGCGTTATAGGTGAAAGGACAAGAACACCTTGGAACGCTCAGTAAAATTACGAAGATTTAGTGGTGTCGTATTTACTGGATCCAAACCCACCTCTGGTTAACTATGTAAATACAAGGGCTGTTACCAAACGAAGACGAGTCCTAGTTCCCGCTTAGCCAGGATAACCAAGTAGTTTGGGAACTATGCCTCTTTTTCGTTTTTTTTTTACAACCCCTTTTGCGTTTTGTAAGAGCCTTAGAAGCATTGTGAACTAGGTGTGAAACCTTCGCCCTTAGCTTCTGCAACGGTTTAAAATGTTAAGTTAGTGCTCAGTCTACGCAAAGCGTGTCCAACTCGTCAATGAAACAAAAAAGTCACAGTTAAAACTATGGTGGAGCCTCTTTTTTATGCCCCCACCACGAAGTGGGGAGGGGCATATATTTTGCCATTGTCCGTCCTTCCGTACATACGTCCGTCACACTTTGTAGTATTTTTCTTGTCTCCGCAACTCCTCCTACAATATTTGATGCAGGGATTTGAAACTTGCAACACAGTTCAGACATGCATTGAACATGTGCATAAAGGAAACAGAACTTTGAATCAGTCTTTATTGCAGAATTATGTCCCCTTGAATGGCATACATATTTGACCATATTTCACACTTTGTAGTACTGTTTGTGTCTCTGCAACTCCTTCTACAGTATTTGAAGCAGGGAAATGAAACTTGCAACACAGATGAGACATGAATTGAACCTGTGCGTAAAGGAAACGGAAGTTTGATCCAGGTCATTATTGCAGAATTATTTTCCCCTTGAATGACACACATATTTTGACAATATTTCACACTTTATAGTACTGTTCGTGTCTCCGCAACTCCTTCTACAGTATTTGATGCATTAGCCAATCAACTAGTCCATCAAACAATCGTATGTACGGAAGGACGGACAAGGGCAAAACTATATGCCCCTCAAGATTGCTGAAGATGATGCATTTTCGATAGAAGCAGAATCAAACAATGAAGGAGGTGGTAATTACGATGATTTTGACAAGGACTTTGATGAAGTTATAGCATACATACCCTTAAGTAAAGAAATGCAAGATTTCAATTTAACTGAAAACTTTAGGCCAAAACTGTTTTAAAACAACTTATAACTGAGCCGGCAGTTACCGTACAGCAAAGTGAAGTAAACGCTGTTGTACATAGTATCCTAGATAAAAAAAAAACATCAATAAATACTGCCTAAAAGCGTATCTTGTTCTCACAGATAATATTGATGCGATAAATATATCAGAACCTGTACCTGTAAAAGCAGAAAATTTGACAGAATTTTATGGTAAGGTTCATCAACACCGGAAAGAAGTAGAATATAAAGTTAACTGCATGTTGAGATTTGAAGGGCAAAATCTGACAGATGCCCACTGGCATGTGTGTTACCAACTGTTTGTGGCGATGAGAAAATATTTGTTATCAGGAAAAGCAGGTACATTTCCTATAGCTGACAGGCTTATCTCACACAGAAAGTTATCAGAATCATGCACGTCTAGAATAAGGTATGTCGGTGGTTACTGTATAAAAAGTGTAAGACAGGTGCATGTTAACCACCAGATAGCCACTGTGTATAGTAATACGACTGAAGAAATCGCTAATTATGATGAAGCATGTGAACGAGTGAAAATTTCAAACTATCTGAGGGAGGGGGAGGAACACATAAAACGGACTTCTAATGACCTGGTTCTTTGAAAGATGTGGTCAGGAAACAGAATATATCTCGAGGTCTTACTCATATCCCAGACGATTTGTACAATTTTAGTGCAATGTGTGAAACCTGTCTGAAATTACTTGTCGATAAGATCTTTAATAGTTACGATGCAAGTTTGCATGAATTTTGGATAAGTTCTATCAGGAATACAGTACAGTCACTTCGTGACAAATTCCTTGCAGTAGTTAATAGTCATTTGAGCCGCGACACGACAAAACCAACAAAGTGGTTGTGCGCCCAGCGCAGACTCAGGTTAGCTTGGGCATCCGCCCAGTCTGATCAGAATCTTTGCTTTTCGCATGGGGGTAGCTTAGAGCCTAGGCTATCCTTCCCGCGCTTAGCAAAGAGTCTGATCCGACTAGGCGGATGCCCAGGCTAATCTGAGCCTGCTCTTGGCGACCAACCACATTGTTGGGTTTCTTGTGTCGCGGCTCATTACAGAACAACAGACTTGACCGAAAATGAATGCAAACAGACCAAGTCATCTTCAGGAATAACTCTGCAAATCTTTGAAGAGGTAGCCAGAAAATTTCTTTAAGTGATGCTTAATCAGTTTAGAAAAGATTTGCTACGATCCTTCAGTATCTCGAAAACTATGGCGCACAGGAAACAAATACAAGTAAAACTACAAAAGCAAGAATCTGCAAAGCAAAGGGTTACATTTAAATCCTTCCAAGGCGATATCTCTGAAAACAGAGCAATGCATGGCCTTCTTCTAGGTAAAGTTGATGTTTTTGGCTCACCTGAGCACGAAGTGCTCAAGTTGAGGTATTGTGATCGGTCTTTGTCCGTCGTCAACTTTTGCTATAAACGACTTCTACTCCAAAACTACTGGACGGATTTTAAATTAATTTCACGGAAATGTTCCTTGGGGGACTCTCTACCAGAATTGCTCAAACGGTTCCGCTCCACTGAACAATATGGCCGCCAGAGCTAAAAACAGAAAAAAAACTTTAAACGACTTCTCCTCCAAAACTGCTGGGCAGAGTTTGAAATAATTTCACAGAAATGTTCCTTAGGAGACCCTCTATCAAATTTGCTCAAACGGTTCAGCTCCGTTGACTAATATGGCCGCCAGAGCTAAAAATAGAAAACCTTTAAACGAATTCTCATCCAAAACAGCCAGGCAGATTTTAAAATAATTCCACAGAAATGTTCCTTAGGAAACCCTCTACTAAGATTGCTCAAACGGTTCCACTCCGCTGAATAATATGGCCGCCAGAGCTAAAAATAGAAAAACCTTTCTCCTCCAATACTGCTTGGCAGATTTTGAAAGAATTCCATAGAAATGTTCCTTAGGAAACCCTATACCAAAATTGCTCAAACGGTTCCGCTGCACTGAAAAAAAATGGCCGCCAGAGCTAAAAAACCTATAAACGACTTCTCCTCCAAAACTGCTGGGCAGATTTTGTAATAATTTCACAGAAATGTTTCTTTGGAGACCCTCTACCAAAACTGCTAAAATGGTTTGGCTCCGCTGAACAAAATGGCCGCCAGAGCAAAAAAATAGAAAAACCTTTAAACGACATCTCCTCTGATGCCAATGGCTCAATTTCAAAATAATTTCACAGAAGTGTTCGACTCATGGTTCTAAAACAAAAAATTGCTAAAACGGTTACTTACACTCCTCTGAACAAAATGGCCACCAGAGCTTAAAATAGAAATAAAACTTAGAATGACACAGAGGGCAAAGTTATGATCCAATCATCATGAAACTTGGTCAGAATGTTTATCTTAATAAAATCTAGACCAACTCCGAAGCTGGGTCATGTGGGGTCAAAAACTATGTCACTAGGTCAAATCTTAGAAAAACCTTGTGCACACTCTAGAGGGCACAGCTATAATCCAATCTTTATGAAACTTTGTCAGAGTGTTTATCTTTATGAAATCTAGACCAAGTTTGTATCAAAATCTAGGTCACTAGGTCAAATCTTAGAAAAAAACTTGTGTACACTCTTAAGGGCACAGTTATGATATAATCTACATGAAACTTTGTCAGTTTTTTTTCTTCATGAAATCTAAACCAGAAATGAAACTGGGCCATGTCAGGTCACCACCAAGGTCACTAGGTCAGTTCTTAGAAAAAAAACATGTGAACACTTTAGAGGACACAGTTTGGTTCCAATTTTCATGAGACTTAGTCAAAATGTTTATCTCTTTAACAAATCTGGACCAAGGGAGCAACTTGGTCATGTCGGGTCAAAAACTAGGTCACTAGGTCAAACCATTGAATAACATTGTTTACGCTCTAGAGGACACAGTTTTGATCGGATATTCATGAAACTTTGTCAGAATGTTTATATCTAAGAAATCTAGACCAGGTTTGAAACGGTCATGTGGGGTCAAAAACAAGGTCATTAGTTTAAATCTTATAAAAACCTTAGGTACACAATAAAGGGTTCATTGAACCTTTGTGAAACTCTGTCTGTCGTACATATGGATGTCTCTGAGGTTAAGTTCACAGGATACTCAGGTGAGCGATCCAGGGCCATCACGGCCCTCTTGTTTCAGATATGACCAAGGCACAAATTCTGAAACTCGGCCTGGCTTATAATGTTAAAATGCAATCCAAAACAAAACAAGAGGGCCTTGAGGCCCTGAATTGCTCACCTGAGCAATTGGTGAAGTGGCTTTTTCTCATGTCTGAAATTGTCAAATATGAGTCTTGGGTCAAAAGTCAAAGAATGACCATGACCTCTTGTACTCATAAAGCTTTATGTACTCATTAAGACAATCATATATACCATTTTTAGGCCAAAATATTCAAAACTTCCCATGAAATCTTATGTTCTAGCGTTTTCCCAATTTGGCCATGCCGCAAAAAAGGTCAAGGTAAACCCAAGGTCATCATTTGAACAGTCTTGGTAGTGCTCTAGTACTCCATGCTACTTACCAAAATTCAAGGCCATTTGGTATATTGGTTCTGTAGAAGAAAAATAAAGGTTTATACCATAAATGGGTATGGCGGCCATGTTGGTCATGTGCATGTGACCTGGACAGTTTGAACAAATCTTTGTTTAATCAACCCCTGGAGGCTCTATATGAAATGTGTTTATGAAATGTGTTTACAATTGGTCCTTTGCCTTTTGAGGAAATGTTTGAAAATGTCAAAATATGAGAGATCTGTGTCGAAGGTCAAAGAATGACTTGACCTCTGGTACTCATAAATCTTCATGACCCCATTCAGATGACTGTATATACCAGTTTTTCGGCTAAAATCTTCAAAACTTCCCCTGAAATCTTATGTTCTAGCATTTTCCCATATCTGACCTTGTAAAATAGGTCAAGATCAACCCAAAGTCATAATTTGAATAATCTTGATAGTACTGGATTATTTACTGCTAGATACCAAGTTTCAATGTCAGCGGTCGATTGGTTCTAGAGAAGAATATTGTTAAAGGTTTTTACCATATATGGGCATGGCGGCCATGTTGATCATGTGACCCAGACCATTTGAAGAAATTTTCGTTCCCTCAACCCCTCAAGGCTTTATATGATTTTTGGTTACAATTTGCTTGGTGGCTTTTAAGAAGAAGTTTGAAATTGTCAAATTATGAGAATTCAGGGTCAAAGGTCAAAGAACAACCTTGACCTCTTGTACTCATGAATCTTCATGCACTCATTAAGATGACTTTGTATTTATCAATTTTTAGGCCTAAATCTTCAAAACTTTCCATGATATCTTATGTTCTAGCATTTCCCATATCGACCTTGCCGTAAAATGGTCAAGGTCAACTCAAGGTCATCATTTAAATAATCTTGATAGTACTGGAGTACCCAATGCTACATACCAAGTTTCAAGGCCATCGGTCAATTGGTTCTGGAGAAGATTTTTAAAGGTTTTTACCATATTTGGTCGTGGCGGCCATGTTGGTCATGTGACCTGGACCGTTTGAACGAATATTCATTCCATCAACCCCTGGAGGCTCTATATGAAATTCGGTTACAATTGGCCAAGTGGTTTTTGAGAAGATTGTTTGAAATTGTCAAAATATGAAAGTTCTGGGTCAAAGGTCAAAGAATGACATTGACTTCGTGGGCTCACAAACCTTCATGTACTCATTAAGACGACTGCATACACCAATTTTTAGGCCTTACTCTTCAAAACTTTCAAAGAAATCTTATGTTCTAGCATTTTCCGATATTTGACTTTGCCTTAAAAAAGTTCAAGGTCAACCCAAGGTCATTATTTGGACAATCTTGATAGTACTCGAGTACCCAATGCTACATACCAAGTTTCAAGGCCATCGGTCAATTGGTTCTTGAGAATTTTTTTAAAGATTATTACCATATATGGGCGTGGCGGCCATGACCGGGACCGTATGAATAAATATTTGTTCCCTCAACCCCTAGAGGCTCTATATGAAGTTTGGTTTCAATTGGCCCAGTGGCTTTTGAGTTGATTGTTTGAAATTGTCAAAATATGAGAGTTCTGGGAAAAGGTCAAAGAATGACCTTGACCTCTTGTACTCATAAATCTTCATGTACTCATTAAGATGACTGTAGATACCAATTTTTAGCCCAAAATCTTCAACAGTTCTACATCCGTCACTATGACATGACGTATATCAAACGTTACGTCGGCCAATCAACTATTTGAATTATCGATGACGTCGTTACGCGTAACGCTGCATGAATGAGTGTTGCTTATGGATGTATGAACATCGTCAGCCCAGTATAGGTTCATCTAAGGAAATCGTCGACGAGTGTAAATATTTCTCTTTACATTTGTACAGGTGAAGTAAAAGGCAACATTAGAGAGTGTTATAAATGCAAGTACTGGAAGACGATGCTAAAAATTGCTACTATTTCAAAATGTTATAAACTCTGAACAAAACTTAACTACTGTTTACTACAAGTATGTGATAATTTCTGAACAAACTTACCTACTGTTAACTACAAGTACGTAATACAGTGACAAAAGAAACATGCAGAATTGTGAAAATACAAGATCAATATTAGCTTCAAATGCATGCTAGACAAAGCATTAAGAGATATGCCAAAGCTTTCATGCGTGTTGGACTGTCTTGTCAGTTGCTATATGCTTGTTTTTCTCAAAATGATGACCTGACTTTTACTAGCTTGGCATACAGAGCTTCAACACTGTAGGCATGCCACGTCAATCCTGCTTTATGCCATATGCGACCAACAAAGGTACGTACGTATCAGTCTGCATTTTTACGCAGTGTAAGACCTCCGATTATGACTTTTTTTCGTATAGTTCAATTTTCGACCCACGACAATTCGTATCAGTACAATTCGTATTTTACAACAAGAGGGCTATGAGGCCCTGAATGGCTCACCTGAGTAAAAAGATCAATGGGCAACTAGGATCAAACCTGATACTTTAAACTCAAAATATTTGAGACACTGGTTGTAGCTACAACATGACATTGACCTTCATTGCTAAAAACTCTACAAGTAGTCATTTATTTGACTGTATTTAAATTATGCACCAAAAATTTCTACACGTTCCATGAACTCTTTCCTATATAAAAGCACAAGAAAGCAAAGTTGACCTTGCCAAAAAATTATCAAAGTCCCTAAGCCCCAGGCGACTCTACTTGTAATTTGGTTACAATTTGCCTAGTGGCGTTTGAGGAGATGTTTGAAATTGTCAAAATATGAGACTCCTGGGTCAAAGAATGACCTTGACCTCTAGTACTCACTAATCCTCATGTGCTCATTAAGATGACTGTATATACACCAGATGTATGCCTAAACTTTGTAAAATTCCAAGACATTTTGTGTTCTAGGATTTTCCCATATTTGACTATGCCACTGAAAAGGTCGAGGTCAACCCAAGGTCACCATTTGAACAATCTTGATAGTTCTCTAGTACCCAATGCTACATTTCAAGTTTCAAGGCCATCAGTCAATTCGTTCTGCAGAAGAAAGTTTTTTACCATTGCAACCCTGTTGATCATGTGACCCAGACCGTTTGAAGAAATTGTCGTTCCCTCAACCCCTGGAGGCTGTATATGATATTTGGTTACAATTGGCCCCGTGGCTTTTGAGAAGTTTGAAATTGTCAATATGAGAATTCTAGGCCAAAGGTAAAAGAATGACCTTGACCTCTTGACTCATAAACTTCATGTATTCATTAAGATGACTGTATATACCAATTTGTAGGCCTACACCTTCAAAACTATCCACGAAATCTAATATTCAAGCATTTTCCCATATTTGACCTTGTCGTAAAAAAGGTAAAGATCGATTCAAGGTCATCATTTGAACAACCTTGATGGTACTCAAGTATCCAATCATACACACCAAGTTTCAAGCCATCAGTCAATGGGTTCTGGAGCAGAAGATTTTCAAAGATTTTTACCACACATGGTTGGACTGGCCATGTTGGTTATGTGACCCAGACCTTTTGAAAGAATATCCTTTCCCTCAACCCCTGTAGAGTGTTTATATGAAATATGGTTACAAATGGCCCAGTGGCTTTTGAGGAGATTGTTTGAAATTGTCAAAATATGAGAGTTCAGGGTCAAAGAATGACCTTGACCTCTTGTACTCTTAAATATTCACATACTCATTACGATGACTGTATTACCAATTTTTAGGCCTAAGATCTTCAGAATTTTTCATGAAGTCTTATGTTCTAGCATTTTTTTCCATATTTGACCTTGCCATAAAAAGGTCAAGGTGAACCCAAGGTCATTATTTGAACAATCTTGATACTACCCCAGTACCCAATGGTACATACCAAGTTTCAATGCCATCGGTCAGTTGGTTCTGGAGAAGAAGATTTTTAAAGGTTTTTACCATATATAGGTGTGCCAGCCATATTGGTCATGTGACCCAGACAATTTTAACAAATTTTCATTCCCTAAACCCCTGAAAGCTCTATATGAAACTTGTTTACAATTGACTCAGTGGCTTTCTAGGAGATTGTTGGAAATTGTCGAAATATGAGAGACCAGGGTCAAAGGTCAAAGAGACCAGGGTCAAAGGTCAAAGAATTACCTTGACCTCTTGTACTACAAAGCTTCATGTACCTATTAAGATGAGTGTATTAAACTAATTTTCAGGCCAAAATATTCGACAGTTTCCAAGAAATCTTATGTTTTAGCTTTCTCCCATATTTGTCCTTACCGTAGAAAGGTCAAGGTCAACCCAATTTCATCGTTTGAACAATCTTGATAGCACTTGAGTACCAGTTCTATATGAAACTTGTTTACAATTGACTCAGTGGCTTTTTAGGAGATTGTTGGAAATTGTCGAAATATGAGAGACCCGAGTTAAAGGCCAAAGAATGACCTTCACGTCTTGTACTCACAAAGCTTCATGTACCCATTAAGATGACTGTATTTAACTTATTTTCAGGCCAAAATTTTCGAAAGTTACCAAGAAATCTTATGTAAGAGCATTTTCACATATTTGTCCTTACCGTTAAAAGGTCAATGTCAAAGCAAGGTCATCGTTTGAACAATCTTGATGGCACTTAAGTACCCAATGCTTCATATCAAGTTTCAAGGCCATCGGTCAATTGGCTCTAGAGAAGAAGACTTTTTAAGGTTTTTACCACATAAGGGTGTGGCGGCCATATTGGTCATGTGACCCACACCATTTTAACAAATTTTCATTCCATCAACCCCTGAAAGTTCTTTATGAAACTTGGTTACAATTGACCCAGTGGCTTTTTAGGAGATTGTTTGAAACTGTCAAAATATGAGACCTTGGTTAAAGATCAACAAATGACCTTGACCTTCTGCACTCACAAATCTTCATGTACTCATTAAGATGATTGTATTTACCAATTTTGACGCCAAAATCTTCAACAGTTACCAAGAAATCTTATGTTCTAGCATTTTTGCATATAAAAGCACCAAAGACCAAAATTGACCTTACCTTAAAACAGGTCAAGGTCAACCTAAGGTCATAATTAGAACAATCTTGGTAGTACTTGCGTACCCATGCTACATACCAAGTTTAAAGGCCATCGGCCTATTGGTTCTGGAGAAGAAGTTTTTTAAGGTTTTCTGTTGCCTGTTTTTGGTGTCAGAGTTTCTGTGATGTTTTACCTTATGTATGTTCTTATTATTTTTGGTTCGGTTTGGGTTGCTGAGTGGCCACCTTTTGGGAACAAGCTGCTCACTCGGTTGGCCATATGTTCTCTGTATCTTGATTATTTGTAATCTTAGTTGTTTCCAACTATGGTTTGAGGGCTGGATTTGGATTTTGATTGTTTCAGTTCCTGGTCTTTGCATACTTTTTACTTTTACCATATATGGGCATGGCGGCCATGTTGGTCATGTGACCAGGACTGTTTTAACATTTTTTTCGTTCCTAAGACCCCAGGGGGCTACTTATAAAACTTGGTTACAATTGGCTTAGTGGTTTCAGAGGAGAAGTCGTCTGAGACGGAGCCTGTCTTACTAAAAGCTCCCCCGGTACCTTCGGGTCAGATGACCAAAAAACAAAACAGACGGCCTATATAATATGTGCCACTTGATTGAAACGATACGTTACCGGGCGATCGTATACAGCTTTGAATAAAAATAATTGCATCGAGGCAAAGTAGCAGGCGAAATAGTATGTATTTTATGACTTAAGCGAAGATTAAAAAAAAAAGTTCAGAACGAATCGTTGCGGTACGAACTCTCCTAGTATTTTCCGAATGAGCGTGACATATCGTTTCTTCCGAAAATAACTCAGTATCACTAAACCACATTAATACTGGCCTTGACCGCAAGCCAACAAGGGTGGTAAAGTTTCAAACTGACCTCCGCGGAGGTCTGTTGTAAAAATCTATTTTCCGGTCGGCAATTCGAGAACTTCCTGTCATCTGTTTTCGAGTGTAACGGAAGGGTTATCGAGCAAGGAATTTTCAGAAATAAGATTCCAAGGTTAGGATGGCTATTTCTTTGATACTTCTTAACAGCACAGATAATATTGGTCGTGCAAAATGGCCTTTTTATCATGATTTGTTAGCACAATATTGCTGTGTAACTAATATTTGTTGTAAAAGACTTGCAACCTTGTTTTGCTTACAAAAAAAAAATCGATGCAGATTAAGATGTGAAATAAATTCATTGTTCACGTTTATACGTTTATATTATTATCGTATTATGTCAAACATTTTAACCTTTAGGTCAGTTTGAAAGGCGGGAGGTCATTTGATTTTGATTTGTTGTGAGTGTGTGTGTGGAAGGGGAGGGAAGGGGGTGAGTGTTATCATGTGTAATAACCATTTTTGTTACAATATGCTTAAATGACTGGCTTTTAGAAATGAAACAATTCGCTTAATTACTTACTATGCATCGTTGGTTCAAATTCAATGCTCCGTATATATCAACTGACTGTTAACTGAATATGACATAGTACGGGGAATAATGAAATTACAATGTAAAACTTTGGATTTCCTTTTTCCTTTCACATCTCATTCAGTAAACTGTCATTAATTTATTGAAAGATTAAATGCCGGATTGTTTACACTTCTCATTTTTACTGCAGGATGGATAAAAAGAAATGTAAAGTCTGCAATAAAGACTTCAAGCCAAACAAAGATTAATACAGCACAAGAGGACACATGTAAAGTAGTCCCGAGTTTATGAATGTGCGTTCTGCACGAAAAATTTAAAAACAAGTAAAACAAAATGAGACATCAGAAAGTTGTCTACCAAAGACAGAAAAAAATATGCATGCATATTGCTAATAGTCATTTTCCTTTAAGTACGTTCTCGAAAGTGCGTTCTCAAGGCCACAAGCGTGAACATCATGGACTCGACACCAAAAAGAGTGCGTTTGCTAAACAAGTTTAGTTACAATAGCAATTTCCTTGCTCGCAAGAAAATTTGTCTGGTTCTTAAGAAGAAAACGACACCTCGACTCACATGTGAAAATATCTGTTCTGTTGTTATTTTCTTTTCTTTACTTTTTGAAAAAGATGTGAGAAGCTCTTGCACTGGAAAAGCTCCATATATTTTTTTTTCAGCAAAACATATTAGTACACTTGATTTTATGGGTACTGGAAGACTTAACAAATCATTGACTAACGACTGACTTCATCAAGCTAACAATGCTTCTTTGGAAACCGTGTCCAGGTGTTTGTAGGGTTTCTGATTTGATATCTTTATGAAACTTTACAGTAATGTGTATAAGGTTGAGACGGTATTATGTTTATAAGAATTATTGGTCCCTCTTGCTTATGTTTGGAAAGTAAATAGATAGGCAATGATCAGGAATTGATACAATCAAGTCCCACATTCCGCTCTTAAAACCAATAGGAAAAGAATCATTGACACAAGTTTACGAAAGACACGCACAGTTAACCGAATGAGCAGCTCTTTCCCAAACAGATGGTCATGCCGCTACCCAAATAACAGCATCAACATCTATATTTACTATTTTTTTTTATTTTAATTACAAAACAAAACAAATCAGAAGGCAGATTGGGCAGCAATACAGGTGACCAAACCGCCAGAGACCATAGACAAGCGGACACAGCACAATATAACATCAAGGAACCACTGCCTTTGAACGGTCAGCAAAAGATTACTGGGAGCTTAAACATGTTTTACAGGGCCCAAATCTCGCCTTCTGCTTCTGCAGTGGTTTGAAACATTAAGTTAGCTGTTTGGTCCGCATGAAGGTTTCCTAACTCATCACGGACAAAGGCCTATGATGAATCAGAGATGAGGGCTCAACGGAAAGAACGTATTGCGACACCAGGAGACCCCTGGAAAGTCAGACAACACCACTGAAATACCGGAGCAAAAGAAAACTATAAGTTAAACCCCGAATAACCAAGCAAGAGACAAGGCAAACTCCGGCCCCAGCCAACTAAATTAAGTAGCTTTATGTCTGGCCCATCATTGAGGCTGTTGCCTGACCTACCGGCGTACAGTTAAAGAGGATAGCAAAGTTTTTAACCATAATTGCGTTAACCACTAAACATGCAGACAGTAGCATTACATTTATATTACATCCAATACGTTGTAACGAAAGATAATTTTCTTAAACTATTCAGAAAAATCAGACTTACCTACATTTTTTGGAATTTATAGACTAGGTCACCATAAAATTCTGGTTCTGATACGCCCTGTTGCAAAAGACTTTTTAATCAGACATTGAATTTAGAAACCAATTCATAGTGTCGGCGAAAGAATTTTGAAAATGCTTTACGAAATTTATGATATCTATAGCCCTGTTGGAGAAGCTTAGCAATTAAAATTTTATTACGGGCATTGAAGTCAGTCACATGACTAGATACTCTAGCAAACCGAATAAGTTGAGAAATGTAACCCCCGTAAGAGGTAGAACGGGGAACGTCACAATCCAAAATGGAAAATTTACTATGTCAAAATCAAAGTCATCGCATTTAATATAAATTTTGGATGAAACAAATCCAATTGAAACAGAAAAATGTAAATGCAAAAATGGGGCTTCAGTATCGACTGCATTAGCTTTGTTTAACTGCAGCTCAGGTGGATAAATTTGATTCACCATGCCTTCAAAGCAGGGATCATTTTCTGGCGCGATTTCGCGATATTCTCGCATTTTTTTACACGAAATCGCATAAAAGTTCTCAGACTGAGAAAAAAAATCGCACCGAGAAATTCTTTCAATTCGCACCGTGTTTGTTCTGTTTTTGCACATGCGGACCATTTCGGTACATTCGGATTGTTTTGTAAGCTATGGTTTTCGGAAATGTTTGGCGCCAAACGACTTGCATCACATTATGCGGGTAACCAGCATCGTCTATGTCACTGCAAAGCTTCTTGCGAAAATCTGCTATCAGTGTTCAATATTTGCAAGCGCTTTTGTAGAATGATTGCAAAATGGAGTTGGAAACGAAAAAACGAAAACGGGAGGGCATTTTGAAATATTTTGGCTCTAATGTACAGACCTCGGCGACCCCACTATCTGCCTCCACGGACTCGGCGACCGAAATGGTGGATAAAGAAGCCGAAAACCCGGGGGTGGTGGGGTCGTCGACGAAAATAATAATAGCAAGGCCCCTGCCAAGTCACACTGGCAAGACAAATGGCAAAATACTTATGGCAATTGGCTCTCATATGATAAAGAGAAAAACATGATGTACTGTACTCTGTGCAAGGAACACAAATTCAAAAATGCCATGGCCCTGGGTACTAGCAATTTTAAGACAACTACAATAGATAGGCATCTAATATCAAATGACCATAAAACAGCACTATCATTCCCAAAGGCCAAGCAGAACCTTGACACTGCAATTGGTAATGCAGAGACAAAAGAAGAAAAAAGTATCATGCTTTGCATGAAACTTGTATATTTTTTGGCAGTGGAAGGGATTCCATTATCAAAGTATTCCAAATTTCTTGTTCTACTAAAAGAACTTGAAAACCCCAATTTAGAAGCTTTGAAAGTGGGTGAAAACATAGACTATAGCAGTTATACGTCAGCTTGTGACCTTCTACATGCACTCTCAAAAGCAGTTGATAAAAATGTGACTGAAAAACTGAAATCATCTCCAGTTATAACAATAATGACTGATGAAAGTACAGACATAACAGTCCATCACAAATTGGTGATCAGTGCAAGAATTGTGGATCCAGTGAGCCTCTCCCCCTCAACACATTTTCTGACAGATCTGCGTATCACATCAGCCAGTGGTAAAGGCATCTTTAATGCTATCAAAGGTCATTTAGACAGCAGATTCATCGACATTGCAAAGGTTACAGGTATTGAAAACAATCATGAAACTTTTTAGAAAGTCTGTGGAACCTATTGTAAAATCCCAAAATGATTTCATCACCTGAAAAGTGTGGTAAAATCAACCTGCTTTTATTCTGGTAAAATCAATGTGCTTTAATTCTATGAGAAAAACAAAGGCACAGGTCAGCCTGCGCATCTGTGCAGTCAGCCTGTGCATCTGTGCAGTCTGATCAGCACCTTTGTTTAATGTTGTTCGCAAACCTGGTCTTACAATAAGATAATCAATTCATCTTATGCCTCTTTGGTTTGAGTCTTGCCTGGATCCCATTAGGTGCCACATACTTTCTTTCTTGTTACATTGTATAGAAACTTATTAGACAATACAGAAGTTCATATTTTGGGTGTAAAGGGCCCATTTACTTTTTCAAAAATAATTTATTTAAATTGTAAATGTACCAAAACGCAAAAATATACATTAAAATTTTATACAGAAAGAAAGAATTGATATATATATATATATATAAATATATATAACGAGTACCCACAATCTATGTTTTCAGCAGAAATAATAAAAATATCCCAAAATAACATTGAAAATTGTCAATTTTAGAGCCATTTAAAATTGCACTATTTTACATAGGCTTGTTTCTGTAATGCTGCAGACTAAAGAACCCTACAATAATTAACCCATTCCATTCAGGATACCCCTTTTGGGGTATCTGGGCAAACAGTTTGGATCCAGATCAGGCCCCACAAACATGGGGCCTGACCTGAGGTCCAAACTGTTTGCTGCCTAGACATCATTTCTACAAGTGTTGGTTAGACCAATATTGTCAAAATATTCTTGATTGTTGATGCAGACGACAATTTCAGCAGACAACAAAACATACGCAGAATGCAATGGGTTAAAATGATTACTTGTAGGCTTTCATCCTGCAAAACCTGAAAGCGATATGATGTTCGAATATGAACGAGTTGACTAAGTAGATATATAACACCCACTGATTACATTGTAGGCCTTGGAACTGACGGTGCCTCAGTCATGACAGGACAGAAAACAGGTCTCACGGGACAGTTCCTCCGACACAATCCACACCTGATTAACACTCACTGTTCAGCACACAGGGTAGCTTTGTGCTCTGAACAGGCAGCTACTAACATACCAGGTATTTTATATCATGTATTGTTAAAATGTAAGAAAAAAAATCTTTCCATGTAACCAGACCAGGTAAAAAAATTGTGTTTCAAATTATTTTTGAAACAGAAAAAATTAAGGTAAAAAAAATTTTGATTTTCTGGAACATTTCAATGAGCACCTCTTAAACCGTAGATTTACAAAATAACTTTTTAATAAATTTTTGTGTTTCTCTGCAGTAGCTCAGGAATTTTATCTTCCCCTTGCAGCAATGAAGTACTACCAGGGAACATTAGAGTCTCTCTTCTACTATTTCAAGAAGTCCCCAGGAAGGTGCGACAAGATAGAAGCTGTTCAGAAAGTTCTTAATGAACCAACGCTGAAATATAGGGAGGTCCATCAAGTTCGATGGTTGTCATTCTATCAAGCGCTAGATGCAGTCTACCGAACCCTTGACTCCCTGATCTCTTTCTTCTCTACAGCAACAGATGACAAGGCAAAAGGTATATACATGAACATGTAAATAGTGTTGTTGTTTTCAGGTACAGGTGTCTTTTTTATTACAGATTAAATGTGTCAAACATAATTTACAACAGTTTACTTGAAAAAAAGAATTTATAAAGCATTTTGGTAAAATTACTTTTCATACAGAACAGATAAAGTAGGTATGTTGATAATTTAAGAATAATTTTCCTTATTTTTCCATAAATTCATATGTTGTGGGTGCTTATTAGAATCACCTGGTGAGGCGATTCTAATTTCTAATAAACGCCTGCAACATATGTTTTATGGGGAACTTTAGAAAATCATATTTTGAATATCACTAAATATGAACCTTATTTGTTCTTCTGATATACACAGGTTTCAAAAAGAAGCTAAGCGACAGATTCTTTGTCTATATGACATATGCAATGATGGACATCTTGCAGCCGATTATGAAGCTGAATCTCTTCTTCCAAAGAAAAGATGTTGATATTGGCCTTGTACAGGTAAGCAGTGTACAGTTATGTGGAAGCTGTAAAAATCAAATTCATATAGTTTTGGAAAATAATATACAAGCAGCTACATGACAAAATCATGTGCACCCAGTGAATACTCAGATCAGCATAAGCCGAGCATCCGCCTAGTATGACCAGTCTTCACTGTCCGCATGAAGCTTAGGTCCTTAGCACCCCAATGGTTGCACAGCAAAGACTCTGATGATGATCAGTATTTAACTAGTCTCTGTCACAACATATTTTTCAGGTATCTGTGGATCAGTGTGTGAAGGACCTTCAAGCCATGCTTGAACAGGAAAATTCTCCATTTCTCCAACAGCTGGAAGTTGATCTGGTCGGAGACCTCTATAAAGGGCAGCATCTAATCCACTCCCCCAAATACAATGAAGCATCAACCAGAACAAAGTTTTTCGAGGCCCTGATCCAGAACATAACCAAGAGGTGAAACTCTTTATTATTTTGATTGATTACTATGCATGATGGATGCTTTGGTTTTTCCAAGTTCGTTTTATCAGCTTATTAATTTGTTTACTATGATTTCCAGTTTTCCAGCAGAAAAGTAGATGAAAAGGCAATGATCAGGAAGCAATGAATAAAATCATATTCCTATCCCAGGCACCAAACAGGACTCGACAGTCCTGGGTATTTGAACTTTTATGTGAGAGTTAAGGGTTAGTTATTTAATAAGTAGAACAAATTATTTATTTTCATTCTGTGTCATGAATAAATCAACATCCACCCAGTCTGATCAGAGCCCACACTGTCATCCAAGACTGGACAGATGCCCAAGCGGATCTGAGTCTTTTCTGGATGTACAGGTCATCTTTTTTTTTTGGTTTTGTCATGTTGTTGTTCAATTTGCAGATTCCCTGACAAACAGCTTATGACAAGCTTCTGCGCTCTTGGTTTGAGACCAATCACCCTGCTTGATGATGAAGAGATACAAGTATGGGGCAATGATTCAATTGAGACATTGGTGGACCACTTTGGAAAGGAGCAAGTTTACACATATATAGATCCTGAGGATGAAACCAAGACAGTCCATACAGTCAAGTCTCCGCCTGTGGTCAATGCTGATCAAACGTTTGAAGAATGGACTGACTTAAAGAAAACTGTGAAAGTTCAAATGTACCCCAGAAAGTCAACTACAGACATCTGGAATCTGATCACTCAGTATCATTCCGACTCTTACCCAAATCTGAAAAAGTTAGCTGCCTTGGCTTTGTCTCATCCAGTGCACACAAGTGACTGTGAGAGAGCATTCTCTGCACAGAATAGTGTGACTACCCCTCTGCGGAATCGCATAAGTCCTGATCACTGTGATCAAATTATGCGTCTTATCATTGAAGGGCCTGAATTCAATAAGTTCAATTACAGGGCTGCCCTGAAAGTCTGGAGATCTGAAAAGTCAAGGATTTTGTTCAAGAAAAACTGAATGAACACATTAAGAAATAACCCTTAACCTGCTGAATATTTTACTCAGAGCTCTAGATAAGAGGGGTATTTGATGATAATTGAGGGATAATTTTTTCTATTTCTCATTGAAACCATATGTTGTGACCCCTCATCTGAACCGTCTCGTCGAGACGGTTCAGATGAGGGGTCACAATATATGTTTATATGCAGAATTAACAAAAATTATCCCTAATTATCATCAAATACTCCCTCTTATCTAGAGCTCTGTTACTGGCTTAACCCTTAACCTGCTGAATATTTTAATTTGCCACACCCCATTCAGATTTCTTGATGCAAATTATTCTTACAAATTATTTCAGAAACTTAATGACAAAGAGTGCAGATTGAGATCAGATAGCTTCTTCAGAAGCCATCTGATCTCAATCTGCACTGTTTGCATAGATGGGGCTTATCCAGGTTCAGCATGACAAGGGTTAATTACTGTAATGTTCCTAAATTTTTTGACAGCCCGAAAACATTACTGTAAACCTCAAGTTCAAACAAAGACTTGAGGTTCTACCTACCATACAGTAATGCCTACGAAAGATGCAGTTGGAATGGCAAACAGTGAAGACCCTGATCCATCTAGGGGCAGTCTGGTCTGGGTCTGCACTGTTTGCCCAGACATATCTGTCAAAAAACTTAGGATCATTACAGTATTAGATAAACTGTTAAGTGTTTGAAAGTTGATATTTGATCATTTAATTTTAATGAAATTATTTTCCTTAATAAGTTGTTGGAAATAAAGAAAAACAAAACCTAATTTCTTTATATTAACCATTATGATTTATATTTTACGCAATGAAAAGAATCAACAGGAACTGAAATTTTCTCACTAACTTTGACCCAGCGAGAGAAAAAATCTCATCAGATTTGAAAATATCTCATTAATTTTGACCTAATGGGATTTTTTATCTCACAAAAATCTTGGGCCAGAATAATCCCTGCAAAGTAAGGATTGTCAATATTTACAAGATCACCTAGATATCTAGATGTAGAGTTAAAAGCTTAAATAATTTCAGATTCTTTATTATTAGAAAGAGAAGCCATGAAATCTCTTTCATAGCAAAATAAAAACAAATCCCCTACAAGAGGAGCACAATTAGTACCCATTAGAATACCAACAATTTGTCTGTATAACTTAGTGTCAAATCTAATGTAAATATTATCCGAAAGGTGTGTAAATGCTTCACACATATTTTGACATGACCAAAGTTTATATCGTTTGGTGTTCAGAAGTAAAGAAAGCGTTTCTTTCGTTAGAAAAGGCGAACCTCCGTTTGGAAGGTCCACTCAATTAAATCTGTAAGTTTTTCCTTGATCAAATTATGTGGAAAAGTAGTATAGAGTGTAGAAAAATCATAAGTTGACAAACTGGTCGTACGGAACCTTCTCAACTTCAATTTACTAATTACCTGACCTTTCATAAACTTTATGACATGATTTTTAACAGCAGTGAGGCAAGAGGTTAATAATTTAGAAAGTTCCATTGTAGTAAAAAAGCTAGAATTGGCAATGAATCGTACTTTATACGGTTTTTATGAAGCTTTGGTAACCAATACATCTTAGTAGCCTATCTTGGCGTTCCTTAACATTAACAGAAAACTTCAGGGGTAAATGGCTACAATGTCCTTTAACAACAAAACTCTCTTCTGCAGATGTCTCTTTGTAGGCCCTTGTACCGCCAAGTTCCTGACTTAAAGTGTTAATGTAATGTAGCCGCCAAACAACAACAACGTTGTTTGCGGCCTTGTCTGCAGGAACCAAAACATATTTTCTGATATTCTTGGATACCTCGCTGTAGATGTCGAAAAGTAGATTTAGGTTAGTGAGTAAAATGTGAATGTTTTGCGAATAAAATTTTATACGTTTATCTACTAGATTGAAAATGCTTACTTTGAAAATGCCTTTAAGGCATGAGGCTCAACATATTCTCGTTTACACCATCGATCACCGAACTCATTTAATGCAGATGATATTTCTTCCCTACATTTTTGTTAAATCAATGCGGGAAGAAAACATGTATTTAAGACCCTTAGAAACTATGTATTGATTGATCGATTTGATGCGTAACGTCCACGGTAAACAGCTACGGTCATGCCGGGACGATCAGTTAACCTAACCGCACTATTCCTGGGCAGGCTTAGACCTCCAAAGCGGTTAACCAGTACTAAGTGCACATACTTTCGCCAGTAACTGACATCTGCCCTTCTTGAATCAGCGGAAGGAGAAACGAAAGTATGTGGCCAGGCCGGGTATCAAACCCAGGACCTCTGACTTATAAGTCAGGTGCCCTACCGATTGCGCTATGCGGTCCGACTTGGAAACTATGTAACGAATTCTTGAATCGGAAACGAATTCTTGAATCTAAAATGATTTTTAGATTTCCAGTTATAACATGACCAGCTCCCGGATATATAAATTTAGAATCTTTACAGTCTCATGAATCGGGTGTGTTAGCATGAATGTCAAGATTTGAAACAAGTTGATTGAAATTAAATATAGCGTTTCGGATGGGTTTATTATATTTATGACAAATTATTGGTTGTTCAGAATTTCGGAAATATGTAGGTATAGATGAAGTGGCGGATCTATCTACCCGCAAAGATACTATGTAAGTCAATAAATTCAATTCCTGTTTATTTATAAAAGGAATTTTTATGAAATACCATTTGAGGTTTGGTTCAGAATCGATTCACTGACGAAGAGCATGTCGAGTGTAACATCTAGTCAAGAGCGCTGCATCATGCAATGGATGGTTTCTATCGTAGAATTTATTCGTCTCAGTATCAAGAACACGTAATACAGAAATAGGTAGAGAGCCCAAAAACGACAGCACATGCCTTTGATTAGTATTAGTCTATTCTTGTGACAAATTTGACTAGGTTACCGTTTGGAATATTTTGATAAAATTTTATAGCAATGTAGATGAGGTTGAGACAGTGTAACTCCTCTTACTTTCAGAGCTACATCCTTTTGCTTATTTCTTATACTATTTTTGTGCGCGCCATTACAAGTTACAAATAATTGTTTTGGAATATTTTGATCACACTTTATAGCAATGTGCATGAGCTTGGCACTGCGGCTTGAATATAGGAATGTTTGTTTCCCATTATTAGCTCACCTGAGCCAGAGGCTCCGGGGGAGCTTAAAGGATAGGCAGGCTCCGTCCGTCCAAAATTTCAAATGACTTCTCTGAAACCGCTGGGCCAATTGTAACCAAATTTCATATGTACCCTCAAGGAGTCTTAGGAATGAAAAGTTGCTCAAACGGTTCTGGACACATGACCAACATAACCGCCATGCCCATATATGGTAAAAACCTTAAAAAATCTTCTCCAGAGCCAATAGGCCGATGAACTTGACACTTGGTATGTAGCATCGGGTACGCAAGAACTACCAAGATTGTTCAAATTATGACCTTGGGTTGACCCTGACCTTTTTACGATAAGGTCAAATTTACTTCCTTGTGCTTTTATATGGCAAAATGCTAGAATATAAGATATCGTTGAAACTGTTGAAGATTTGGGGCTAAAGTTTGGTATCTACAGTCATCTTAATGAGTACCTGAAGGTTTATGAGTACAAGAGTTCAAGGTCATTCTTTTACCTTTGACTCAGAACTCTCATATTTAGTTAATTTCAAACAATCTCTTCAAACCCCTACTGAAATACGCTTTTAGATAACTGATATTTTTGCCACTCTGTCTACAGACAGTTTGGGCAAAGCAAAGATTGAAGTTACAATTCCAAGTTTCCATAGGTACTGTAATGAAAATAACATCACTAAAGCTCAAAATTGTTTTTCCGCAATTATTCTTTTTATAGAATATCAATCATTCTCACAGAAAATATAAATATTGATACAATTTGATTGACTGTTAACCATTTTTTCTTGTCAAAATCATATGGTTTTGTCTTCGGGGTAATGGGAAAGGACCTCTGACAGTTGTAATGTAAATTTGCCTATAAAAATGGGGGAAAATGAGCTTTCTGTATACTTCAAAATTTTTACAGAAATGTGTTGCTCTGAACTCCCTACAGTTGGCAAAAAAATATTTTTCAATTGTATCACACGTAGACATAGATTTTTGGTGTAAAAAGCAAGTTTTTACCATTGATTGTATGGAAAATATGAAAAGTTTTATAGAGATGTTCCCCCCACCCCGTGCCTCAGCAAGCCACTTTGCATGCGTATGTGTACTGTCAATTTACACATTATATATGAGTGGCGAGCTGAGGCACGAGGGGAAAGATAGTCTACAGCTGAAAAACTGAAAAGTGGGTGGGGTAATTAAACCCTCTGTGTCTAAAAATAAGGCTAGCATACGTTTTATTTACATATAATTGCATACTATGAGCAGCTATAGTGTTTTACTTCATTTTAAGCATATTTAACAAATAAAATTCATTAAATAAGAAAAAGCGAAAAATATATGTATTTAGGATGACTGAAAATTTCATTTACCCCTCTTGCGAGAATCAGTGAGAGCTAGTATGCAGATGTAATAATTGTTCAAAGGCAATATCAAAACCTTTTTATAATGAATTAGTCTACCCGTAAATGCTAAAATTTTCATTTCTGGCTTCCCAAGAAAGCGGCAGTAATTTGTCGAAATATAGGCAAATTTGCATGGAAACTGTCAGAGGTCCTTCATATTATCTAACCCCATCCACAATATAAATTCCTATCCTTTAGACTAATATCGTTTTTACTTAGTTATGGTGGGTGATCTATTTGCAAAGCACACTCACATGGCACCAGTCTACTTTTCATGCTCAAAATATATTTCAGGCAGTATGCTGGAACATTTTACGAATCAAGAGAGCTTGAGCAATACTTTAAAGGCCCCATTGCTCTATCGACATGAAATATCATATCGTGAAAGGACGAGTTACACTTTACTATTACAATTTGCCCACTGAAAGGGCCGATTTTCGAAGGTTGACAGATAACCACAAAAACATGCAGAAATGATAGCTATATGTTTCTAGTTTATTCTGTACGTTTTAATTTTCCCGTATTTTAATGCCTTTTAGGTTAATTTTGCGGTTGAATACATGTACTCTCTGCAACATTTAACATTGAGCCTATGGGAATTTGAACTACCGTCGTCCACTATGCATCCAAATTTCACTTCATCCTACCCTCGTAACCACTACAATTTTTATACATAATTATTCCTCATATACACATTCTTCATGAACGGGTTACATAACAGTGGTTACGAGGGTAGAGTAAACGAAAAATAAACTTTTTGGGTAAATTTTCATGTATCTAACACTAGGAATAAAGGATTTATATCAAAATCGCATCAGTCATTATATTTTGTAACTGATAGAAAATAGAGGCATTATTCGACAGAACACGTCTTTTTCAAAGTGTTCTTCTGAATAGCATGTGTTTCTAATGCCCCCACCAAGGATTCCGAGTGTGTGTGTGGGGGGGGGGGGGGGGGGGGTCGGGGAGGGGGCGCAGCGCTGGGCATGCATATAAGTATGGCGTTATGTGCGTATGTAAGGTGTTAGCCTGAATGCCCGTCATCATCATGCTGTGATATAATCTCTGATTTTATAATGTTGCGACGTGGTCAGATGATGTATCCCTCTGCCTGAAGCTGATGCATTGTAAAATTCTGTGACCTTGAACTCTGGTCCACTAACTTTGTATGAAAAGTTACTTGGATGAGTTTTTTCCTTACCACTTTTGATATCTTTGGGGTAGGAGTGCTGATATTTGATCAGATCATATCCTGTATAAATGTAGGAACAGCAAAGCATCCATGCACACTGAGTCCTTGAACTTTATGCATGGACCAGGATTTTCACTTATATCTCAACACGGTTTTTTGATTCGCAACATAGTTACAAATAGTTGGTCAGTCAAACGATGCAAAAATCCTCATACTGTCTGTAGGTTACTGTGACATATATTTAAAAGTTCACTATTCTTTTCCATATGATTTTTTATATTCAACATTATATATGCATCATACTGAAGAAAATGGTTCAGTCAGACATAATGATGTCATACTTTTTTTGTTTTACTTCTATTTCATGATCCATTGAATTAATGTCTTATTTCGAACTAACATTAAAAGGCTCAGTAGTCCTACCATTGGGTAAATTCGTCAAAATACAAAACATTATTAAACCTGCACAGCCTTCAGAATTAATGAAAATATGTCGGTTGATGTGCTTTTTTGTATCAGATAACTGGCAAAAAAGAACGAACAAGGTATTTTGGAAAAATGATGAGCCTCTCCATACAAATACGCCTTTAATTGAAACTTCATGGGACTTGGAATAGTAAGTCACTTCAGGGCTGCTTCTCATTTGGTACTACACGTAGGTCCCTGTGACCTACATTTCTTGGTTCACTAATTTTGTCTAACATTTAAACATCTGTACCTGTGTAGCATCCATAAATACGTTACATGTCATACGTGTTAAATATTTGATATGATGAAGCTTTCATTATATTTATAAAAAGTGAATAATGCTTAATAAAAGAAGGTTGATGACCTTTTCACGCACTTGTCAGAACACAAGCGTGCAAAAGCGTTTCGCCAAGAATCCATTTGTTAAACAATATCGGTTGGTTATAATCGACTTCCTGTTCATTTGTTTCATTATTTTCACAAGAGCAAACGCTTTACATGCATATTATTGTGTTAATAAACACTTGTAAAATCTACTGTTCTGAAGTTTCGTAAAAATTCAAATAAAATTTCTCCTTACTAGATGGTTTGAGCGAAAATATCTGTTTTAGACTGTGGATAAGAACCAAAAGTATTATATCTGTCAGTTTGGAGGGCTGATATGTCAGCGAAATTGCTTATTATATCGAAAAACCGCGAGGAGTTAGTGTACCCCATTCAGCACCCCATATGTAATAAACCGGAAGTCACGTGATTGTTTATAAAACCGCAAACTTAAATATGTGCTAATATAAATTGCCAAATGCCAAGCTTTTAAATACACAAATTTTATCAAAATCGGTCGTGGGCACAAAATCGGCCAAAGTGTAACCCGTCCTTTCGCTGCAAGTTTCGTCAATGCAAATGAGAGTGATCAGACAACTTTAAACTAATGAAACATCCCTGAGTTACGCATAAAAATGGTTTACAAACTATTTGGGTAATTTTCGTTTGCAGCTCAAACGAACTACTTTCGATTTTATTGGCATGAATAAAATGGTAAAAAATACAATGTACAATCCTGGAGTCCCATGCACTGCACTGCCTTTGTTTATATTGCAGTGCTCGACTGGAAACCAGGAACACAAAATGAGTTTTGTTGAGCTATTTGACACTTTTCATAAAGTAATTATGTTCTCTGTACCTTTTGACAGTTATTTGACACAAGAATGCACATATAAGCAACTTACATTTTATAAACAGAAGTGACGGTTTAACCACTTTTCGTCTTGATTTGTGTCTAGTTGACTATGGAGACTTTAAAGGCTCTATTGCTCTATAAACATAAAAAATATCATGAGTTATCGCTGCAAGCCTCTCACCATAGTAAATGATTGCAATCAGCTAACTTATTAGGTAATTTTAGTTGGCAACTAAAATGACATACTTTCGATTTCATGTCCTTTAAATTGGGGTGTCATCAAAAACTTTATTATTTCTTCTTTTAGCATGCGAAATTTCAAGTAATATCGTTTTGGAACATTTCGAAATTGCAAAATGAAAGATGGCACCTGTGGTTTCAATGCTCAAGAAACGGTCTTACACGTGGTAAGCTCACCAGCAATACGTGCCAGACATCTGGAGGTCGCTAGCTCAATTTCTATCATTGCCTAAAACAATTGAAGAATGAACATGTTAAGCCTTAGAAGGAACTTAAAAGAAATTGAGAGTGTACGTGTAAATGTGTGGGCCTAGGGCAACTGCGTACACTTTCAGGGGAAGCATCTCGGCAAAAATAGTTTTGATTTATGCTTACCTTTCCAATGAGAGTCAACTCTTTAAGGAAAGCATTTGCTCCGTTGGAAGAGTTTCCCAGTGCAGGAAAGCTAAAAAGAAAAATGTGGCGTGTTGATGATAAGTTTACGATAATGTGTGCCAGTTATCCATGAAAACGTGTTGCGGCTGTATATAGAACCGTCTCGCCAAGACTATTCTAATGTGAGGCAATATCAGTCATTTTGATAGAGAAATAAGAAGACACGATCTGAATTATTAGTAAGTTTTTTATGTGATTGCATGCATACCCGAAAGGGTCTTTAATTGGAGAAATACATGTTGTATTATATTCTATGTAGATCTACCAGTGTACCTGCAGATTTGTAAATGTTGTCCCAAAAACACAGATGCCTGACGAGTTTCTCAAACTTATACAGGCCATGCAAAACATCACATGCATATAGTGCACTGCTACCCCTTCTCAAAGGCGTAACTGCCTATACGCAAATACCCAGGTGCGTACTGAAATTTTGTCAAATGAAATTTTGTCAAATTGACGAAATTTTAACACGTATCGCCATATTTGATGATGCTGGTATTTGTAAATATAGTGGCTGCAAGCAGACATGACTACATAAAATATCTTTGGCCTACCTCTTATTCTTGCTGTCAAAGGGTGTAAACATTATCGTGCGTTAAATGTAATAACCCTTAGTTACACCCCTGCTTCTAACCGCCCCACGGGGGCATTCCTCACCCCTCCCAGTTAACTCAGATACAACCGTTTATTTGACTTTTGAAATCAAGCGCGTGATCTGCTAATTAAAAAGAAAGAACAGTTAAATTACCGTTAAATTATAAGGGGAACTATAGCATGAGCTGTACCTAAATGAACATCAATTGCTGATTAAGACCGTCTTCTAAGCCAGGATTATGCAAACTCCTGACCGCTTCAAAATTACGTCATAAGCTTGTCAATAATTGTCGTGTTTACAAATTGCTACAGTATAGAGGTGAGAATTGACATTTTTCTATCTCACAATAAAATAAATAAAGAACATAATTGCTTGACTGTTTTATTCCGTCTTGGTCAAAAATTAATCAGTGAGAGGTGTTAACGTTTCTACGGACAGGCAGAATTGTGAGTTTGTTATTTTGGCAATGAACACTTTGCGCGAAAGGCTGGCATGATTTCGACGCCATTTAGGTTTGTTTACAAACCGGGTAGCCATATGTTATTTTGCAAAAACCAAATTTTCTGAAATTTCACATAATAGTAGAGTGTATTTCAGTGTTTTTCATGGCATAGGTCTGGGAAAGTCAAATAAGCTGCAAATCGTATTTTTTGTTCATATGTTTGACGTTGAAGTAAAGGGTACCGTTTCGTTGATAATAACACAGCCGGGAAAGTATGTCTTGGAATTATTTTAACAGAAATATTCAATAATGAAAGTCAGAGAAGTGCTATTAAAATTTCAACTGGTGAGGCAATATGATTAATTTGTATGGTGGCGTGAAAGTACAGAGGGGTTCGTCGATAGCCATTTTGATGGCGACATTTTAGAACAAAAAAATCATTGCTATTGGAGCTGCGTTCCAACTGTTCAGTTAGTTCTTCTATAAGCTTCTACAGAAGACAGTTTGCGGTTAATCAGTAGGGTAATATTAATTTCCACAGAGTCGTAGATGTGCCTGAAAAAAATGGCTCTCCTACTCTGTAGATAAACACATATTTACTAGTCAATATATTTAAGTCTCCATAGTCCTATCAGCGGTAAAAACGTCTAAACTCAAATCATTGTAAAAACTGGTACAACCGTCACGTTTGGTAATAAAATGTGGGTTGATGTGCATATTTTGAGTCATATAACTGGGAAAAAGAAGAAAAAAACGAGTTTTTGCAAACTAACAAATCGCTCCACAAAACACAATTTCCTGTTCTGGTTTCCCGTCTAGCAATGCTATATAAACATAGGCGGGATAGTGATTGGATCTCCACGCCTGTACATTGTATTTTTACCATTTTATAAAATCGAAAGTAGGTCATTTTAGTTGCCAACTAAAATGACCCAAATAAGTTTTCAAACCCTTTTTATGTGAATTTCAAGGATGTTTTATTTTTTTTAAAGCTGGCTAATCACGGTCATTTACTATGACGAAACTATAATGAGAAGCTTGCGGCGATACTTTATGATGAAAGTTTTCATGCTGATAGAGCAATGGGGCCTTTAAGATGCAGAGGAGGAGCTCAATATTCAGCTTTGAATACTGACTCTGATAGATAAGAGCCTTACTAAGCCACTCAAGTATTGATTATTTTTATGCATATTTCTTTATTCATTTTATACTGTAATTGCGCTTTAATTAATGATTTATTTGAGGGGTCTTGTCATTTTTAAATTTTTAACAATCATCTTCTGAGCAAGTTGCTCAATCTAAATTGGAGAAATCATAATCATAGCAGATAGCTAAAACTAGAATTGAGCCATTGTTAAACTTTCAATTCCATATTGTATTTGTGACTGTGCGTGAGCCATGTGAGCCACAAAATAAGCTCAGAAATTAAGGTACACGCGACATACATATAGGGTCACTTAACCGGAAACCAGGAAGGGGTTTTGTAGTTTTTTTTTTTCATCATTTTCCATACTTCTTGCCAGTTATTCGCATATACCTACATTTTATCATCAAGCGTGAACATTGAAACGTTTTTCATAATTTGTGTCTAGAATGTTTTTTATCGCTGATTGGACTACATTTATGCCTATTGTCCTAATATAGGACGTAGTCAAACAGTGCAGACCCAGATCAGACTCTACAAAAAGCGTTGTCTGTTCAGAGTCTACACCATTAGCATAAAATTTACGGTTATTTCTATAAAAATGATCAAAACATATTAAGCCACTGGTTTAAAATTTGCTACAAATGAGCAAAAGGACAATATCCGTCTGTTGACAGTAAGGTCTCATGTGAGCTACAGGACCATTGATCCTGTGGATTTTCTTGTTCAGACCGAAACCCACTGGACACACAACACTGAATCAACATTGCATCAACGTTATGTGCCTGCCACGAAAGAGCTATTTCTGATATCTAGTAAAGGAAAACATGTGGAACCCGGAGGTTGCCATGGTTGCATCTATCAACAACATAAGTGATAGTGAAATACTGGTGGTGGCAGACTACACAATGAAGATCCTTCTCAGACAATTTCGAGGACAAAGACTGGTTTGCAAAGAGAGGAATTAGCGTTCATGTGACTGAACAGGGCTCAGAAGTTTATCAACAGACGCTTGTCCATATCCTTTATGGGCCTGTGAGCCAGAATGCTGCCATCACTTCCTCTGGCATTTGTGATGATGTCAAGGATATCCAAAACATAGTATATGCAGCTTCAACAGTCCATGTAAGATCGGATAATGCCGGATGCTATAAAAGCACACTGATTCCAGTCAATCTACATCAGAAGCTGTTATTTTGTTAAACACATACAGGTCTCAGAGATACAAGATGGAGAAGGTGCATCCCATCAGGCACACAAGGTAAAATACGAACCGAACTACCAACTAATTGTGTACACCGCGGCGGAGGGTGAGGGTGAAGGTTTGGACCCAGTAAAACCGGGTTAAACCCCCCCCCCCCCCCAGTGGTTATTACTGACCGTCCCAAGGCGGTACTTTCGTTGCGGTTGCATTTGTTTTATGTTCGGTGCTGTTTAATTTATTGTGTTCTCATTTTAACCTTACTCCTCGACGTCATGACGTTGAATCGGGGTCGATTCAGTGCTGATTCAATGTTGCGAGACGAAGTGGCGGAGCTCGGCGATCGCCGGGAGACATCGTATTTTGCCTTCGTTCAGTTTAGTTGGCATAGGGTGTGTGTTAGGGGGTGTGGGGGAGGGTGGGGGGGGGGGGGGAAGCAGCGGCGGCCCGTTTCTTTTTACGCCGGCAGTGAGACCGGCCGTGGAGGGATACGATGTTTGTCGGCGACAGACGATGTTCGCCTGTACTTGCTATTGTGCGTCTTTATTTTAGACTGTTCAGATTGTCCATGTTTAGATCGTCCAATTCCGTGGTGGTACAACATTGTTTTACATGTAATTTGTACATATGTATGTTTATGTTTATATGTAAACTGCCGATTTTTCTCTACCTATTTCTCCTCTCTGTATATATGTTATCTGTATTGTTGTATGTAACAGTTGTAAAATCTCTGTCAAAGAGGAAATAAAGAGTATATATATAATAAAAATAGAAAATAGGTAAAAGTAGTTGTTTAAAGTTTTTCGTATAATTTGCTTAGTCTGGTGTAACCCTTCTGATGGTCTAAATTATTTAGTTTAGTAAAGATAGCCGAGTTGCCACCTATTTGGGAAAGAGCTGCTGACTCGGCTTATCACTTGTAATTTATTGTTTGTTGGGATGTCTTTGTCAATCTTTGGTTTAAACACTATTTTATTTGCATAATAATCATATAATGTACAACAAATACAAATACAAACAATATAAAAATCATACAAATGGGATTCAGAAGAAAGTCCAAGGACTTATTTAAATCTGTATCCCAAACTGCAATAAAACAAAATTTCTACATAAACGTGATTGTCATATATGATTTATATACAATATTCTGTACAGTGATACCAAAAGCGGAAGGTAATGAAAAAAAAGTAGTTAATGGTTTTACAGAAAGAAATTGAGAAAGGAAGGAGGAAATACTCGAGTGTGTTATAGAATTTGTGTCAATCTTTCCCTTTGATGTTGAAGATAGGGTTTGGGATCTGATTCAGTCAGTTCCTGAAGTGTAGTTACTCTTTAAAATTTGTATTAACGTTGATTCGACATTTATATTGAATAATCTTGTTTCAGTATTGATTCAACGTCGTGTGCCCAGTGGGATGGGACAGAAAGGCCTCTCATATAAAGTCATGCCTTCAGAGATATGTAAACGAGAGCAATGTTGTCAAGAATTCTGAATAGATGAAGCAGGTAACTAGAAAACTTGTTTCATTTTCCCTTACCACAAACAAGGTTCTTATACTTTTCATCCAGATCTCCACCTTGAGTATTTTACACGATAACTTGGAAACTTACTTGTATTTGAGTTGATTTAAATGATATCCGTAAAAACAATATTTGGTCAACAACTACAGAAAATTCAGAATGTTGTGTATACATAAAGGTATGAATGAAGATACCTGTGAAGGGCCAGATGCACAAAGTACATCCCTCAAACACACAAAAAGAAAAAGAAGTCAAAATGCTAACAACAAAATTGAACAGAACATCTTTGATAACTCTCTTTTTCTCATATTTTCGGGTAGTTCCCCTTTTATTTTCCTCAATTCTTGTCTCCTCCCCCCTCCCTTCAAACATGGTACTTCATTTATGGCTTTCATTTTGCTTTGTATATATCTTAATCAATAGTTAGCAAATTTGCGACATACTCTGGGTCACAGTTTAGGCTTTCACCAGTTCCCATGGACAATTCCTCCCATGGATTTTTCCTCTCAGAATTTATGTCAGCTTTTTCCTCTATTTTCCTTTATATGTTGCAACTGCAAAAAAGAGAAAAACATTGCAAGAAAGAAAGAAAGAAGGAAAAAAAAACACTATTTTGCAGGCGATTGAAGCAAAACAAGAAAAACAAGTACATACTTAAAGTGGTAACTGTTGTTATTGGTGCAGATGTGGAGAACGTGGCTTGTCTACATACCAAACATCACTTTTTCTGAAAATGGCTAAATGATATGGAATGCCTAGGGAATTTTGTGACGTAGATAGATTTACAATGTTTCCAACCTGAGACTGTGGACATACTAAAGAATATTCACACTAGCAAAGGTCGTGTAGAGTTATACTGTGTTCTCCGGATGATTACTATTTGGTGGCTTACGTCTGCTGTTCTTGCATACATCGAGCAAATGTTTAACAATCACACATAATTATAATTCATTTTAGAGCTCCTCTATTTTTGGTTTTCTTTACGCTGACTTCGAAACTACTGCCAAGGAAGCAGTTATATCTTTACACAAAACGCAGGTGCGTATTCAATACGTGTGATTTTTTGCATTCGATGTGCAGATATATTTTTAATCGCGGGAGGCCACAGTACATTTTGTACATCACGCATTCTGAAAAAAAAATCTGCAGGCTTATATTCAGACATACAAATATTTATCAATTTTAACTTGAAATATCGAACAAGAAGATTTGTTACTAGTTGATTATGTACTTTTTAATAAGTTCTCTCGTTTTCTGCTTATCAGACTATTGTTGCAACAAAATCAGGCAAATAATTTATGCAAAAGTGTTAAATCTTTCTCCAAACTTTGTTAAACAGCTTCTACTAGTCACGAAATTTAACTTTTATATAGTTTTTGACGAAATAATTACCGTTTCTAATGACTCACGAAAACATGTGACATCGGCGGTATGTCCGATTTTAGGCAATTTAGGAATAAATAATTAATGCAAAATGGGTCAATTCACTATCCAAACTTTGTCCTGCATCTCTGCCTAGTCAGGAAACTTCCATTTTATGCGATTTTTTTTTTCAAGTTGTTTACTTCTCTTAAACTTTTGTAATCGTTTGTGTGAAGAGCTTTGAAATATAAGTTGCAGCTTTCAAAAATATTCCCAAACTTTCAGGCAAATATTTATCGCCCTTACAGCCTCCCAGTGCGAAGTTTTGCTACCTAGGGTGCCCATCTCGCCCCTAGCGTGATCTCTGTTTTTATGCCCCCAACTTCGCAGAAGTTGAGGGGGCATATTGCTTTTGGCTTGTCCGTCCGTCCGGAACGTCCGTCCGTAACACTTTAAGTGTGCTTCGTAACTTAGGAACTGTAAAGGCTGGGGTCTTGAAATTTTATAAGTGGATAGATTATAAAAAATTAGTGAACCCGTATTTTTTTTCCTTTCCGTCAGCCATGTACTTTCAGAGTTATGCCCCTTTTTCGAAAAATTAAATGTAAGTTTGTTAGCAAAATTTTGGAAAAAGTATTTAAAGTAGATTGTTCATATTTGGCATACAGGTAGGGTTTATGGTGTAGATTACCTGATTAACTTTTCGGCTAATTTTGTGAAAAATTGACAGAATTAAGCCCCTTTTTTAACTTTGGCATTTTTCCAACTTTTGAACAGTTTGACCTAGAGACCTGATTTTTGGTATACTAATAGAATCTGATGTGTTGATCATTTTGATGGTAGTTACATTGTGTTGAGTTCATTATTGACAGAGTTATGCCCCTTTTTCTTATTTTTGCAAAACATCTTAGGTATGATCCATTACTCAAGAACTGTAATTGCTGGAGCCTTGATATTCCATAGGTGGATAGACCATAAAAAATAAGCAGACCCGTATTTTTTTCTTCTTTTCCATCGACCATGTAGTTTTAGAGTTATGGTGTTAGCATAATTTTGGAAAAAGTATTTGAGCTATGTTGTTAATATCTGGCATACTGGTAGGGCCAAAGGTGTAGATCACCTGATTAACTTTTGGGCTAATTTCGTAAAAAACGATTGAATTATGCCGCCCCTTTTTTAACTTTGTCATTTTTCCAGCTTTTGAACAGTTTGACCTAGAGACCTGATTTTTGGTATACTTACAGTATCTGACATGTCAATCATTTTGATGATAATTACATTGTGTTGAGTTCATTATTGACAGAGTTATGCCCCTTTTTCTTATTTTTGCAAAACATCTTAGATATGATCCATTACTCAAGAACAGTATTTGCTAGAGCGTTGATATTTCATAGGTGGATAGACCATTAAAAATAAGCAGACCCATATTTTTTTCTTTTCCATCGACCATGTAGTTTTAGAGTTATGGCCCCTTTTTGAAAAATTAAATGTAAGTTTGTTAGCAAAATTTTGGGACAGCCAAAGAGGCTTTATCATACCACCCATACATTGGAAAAAGCGATGTGCTCGCCTAGAGACAGTGCCTATTTTCATATTATTTTAGGGTTGATCTATTACTCTAGAACCGTAACTGGTTTGGCTTTGATATTTCAGAGATAGGTAGAAAATAAAAAAAATAGCACACCTGTGTTTTTGTTTCTTTTCTTTGATCTTGTTAGAGTCAGGCATATAGTTGGGGGCATAGTGTTTTACAAACACATTTTCTAGTTTTTCCAGTTTCTCAGGAACGATGCAAGCTATGCAAGTATCTTCAACATCAGCAGAATCTGTACCATGTCTTCATTGATTTCAAAAAGCCATTGACAGGGTATGGCATGCAGCCTTATGGGCCACTATGCGGAAGTACAATATCAGTGCAAATTTAGTTCGCACCATTGAGCAGCTATATGACAAGGCTAGAAGTGTCCTGATGAATGGCAGCTTAGAAGAATGGTTCTGAACAAAGTTGGAGTAAGACAAGGATGTCTTCTGTCACCCATCCTCGTGAATTGTGGACCTTGACAGCAGAGTTAGAGTTAGAGAAAAGCACGCAGGCCTCTAAGATGAGATGTTACCGAAGGTTATTGAACATTTCGTACAAGGACCATATAACAAATGAGTAGGTCTGCAGCAAGATCCCAGCAGCCATTGGAGATTATGAGGGACTCCTGACGCTGGTCAAGAAACGGAAACTAAGGTGGTTTGACCGCGTCTCAAGGTCTTCTGATTTAGCAATGACGATTCTACAGGGCACAGTGAAGGGAAAAAGAAGAAAAGGTAGACAGAAGAGGAGGTGGGAAGACAATATTAAAGAGTGGACAGTGATGGATTTTGCTAGCTCAACTAGAGCAGCTGAAAATAGGACAAGGTGGAAAGGGGTTGTTTCGAAGTCATTTGTGGTGCCCCTAGTATGGTTATGGGATAGAATAGAATAGAAAATATGCAAGCTAGAATCTTCAAACTTGATATACATATGAAAAAAATGGTTGTATCGTGGGACTGAGACTCCAGCTCATTGCTCATATTCTTCCTCTGTATATCCTTCCGTTATTTGTCCATTTTTCTGTCCGTTATTTGTCCATTTTTCTGTCTTTTCTAGTAAAGTTGTATCACAGTTTTCTCAGGAAATGTTTAAGCAGGAAACATAGGCGGATTCAATATCTATTGCTGTTTTTACAATGACAGGGTGTTACTAAAGCAGTACAGTGGGGCTATAGTCAGATTCAAATCTTGACTTGATTATAAACAAGCCTTTCATTCATAGGCAAAACAATATGACAAATGCATGTGAAAAAATTGAGAAAACCTCCCAGATTTAGTAACATTAGTCTGAATTTAATTCATTTTGTTGGAGCTTGCGAAAATATACATGTGATTAGAGCAGCAACTACAGTTTTGGTTATTTTCCAGTCTCGAGATTTTTCAGTACAGGATAAGACGGATAGGGTTTATCAGTTAGTTCCTGAGCTAAAACCTATAGTGTAGTATGGTGCTTTAAACTGGAAGAAAGCCATGTTCTTGTTTCGACTTGCACCCCCCGCCTCGTCCCATGGCCTCCTTTTATTGTACGTCTTGTAACCCCAGAGCACCTCAAAGCCATAAATATTACATCTGTTGGTTCAAAAACTAATGCTTTCCTAAGATGTTTTGGGAGTAACAGTGTATATTGTTGCCATTTGAGGAATATTTGAGGTGGGACGGAGGAGAGAATTAGCTGATTTTAGCCTTGGTAATCCCCTTTAGAAAATATCAATAGAGTAGCATCCCATTTCCACGTTTTATTCCAGTTAGCATTCGAATGACAGTTTTTAGCTGTTATTTGGTTACTTTGCGACAAAAATTGTGCTTTTGACTCAATTAATTTACCCTTTTTTTACACATTAATTTGGGGCCCTTATACAGCATACACATATTACCAAAGGGTACCTCATTACCATATTTATATGTGCTAACTTTAGACTTATGTTTTCACAACTCTGTTAGAGAAAAAGTTATGCGTTTTTAACTTTGCGAAGAAAATCGAGTCATTTGGGTGCAAATTTGCCTACTAAAACCCCTTTTGGAGCCCCTTACAAGATTATAAATAGAGTTTCAGTACCTCCCCGTGTAATGCTGATATTATTTAATGTAAGTCTGATATTTTCACAACGATTGTACGTGTAATAAATACTGCATGTCATTGTTTTTGGAAAAAATATGTGATTTTTGACAGGGGTTTGTTTTTTTTACGTTGATTTGTTTCTGTATAGGATATTGGTTGTTGTCAGTTCACTATACCTCTGGTCCTTCTCTAATTTGTTGCCATGCAGATATGTCAGAGTGGCCGCGCGAAATAACATTACATGCTTAAAAATGCCTAAAATTGGGGTTTTGAAAACCGGATACCCCACCCACCATTAAAAGTCAGTAGCAATACTAAAGAAATTATAAAAAATATTATAATTATCTTTCCTTAAATGTATATTGATCTATATTAAAAACATTTTAGGTGAAAGTTGTCTCTAGTTCAAAAAGTGCAATTTTTCATTCATTTTTTTGCCATTTTAAAGGTAAAATTTTTGGAGGCCTTTACCATGGTAACGGGCAGGCAGCAGAAGGAACTAGGTATCAAATATTTGGTTTTTGTTTTTCTTTTCCATCGACCATGTAGTTTTAGAGTTATGGCCCCTTTTTGAAAAATTAAATGTAAGTTTGTTAGCAAAATTTTGGGACAGCCAAAGAGGCTTTATCATACCACCCATACATTGGAAAAAGCGATGTGCTCGCCTAGAGACAGTGCCTATTTTCATATTATTTTAGGGTTGATCTATTACTCTAGAACCGTAACTGGTTTGGCTTTGATATTTCAGAGATAGGTAGAAAATAAAAAAAATAGCACACCTGTGTTTTTGTTTCTTTTCTTTGATCTTGTTAGAGTCAGGCATATAGTTGGGGGCATAGTGTTTTACAAACACATTTTCTAGTTTTTCCAGTTTCTCAGGAACGATGCAAGCTATGCAAGTATCTTCAACATCAGCAGAATCTGTACCATGTCTTCATTGATTTCAAAAAGCCATTGACAGGGTATGGCATGCAGCCTTATGGGCCACTATGCGGAAGTACAATATCAGTGCAAATTTAGTTCGCACCATTGAGCAGCTATATGACAAGGCTAGAAGTGTCCTGATGAATGGCAGCTTAGAAGAATGGTTCTGAACAAAGTTGGAGTAAGACAAGGATGTCTTCTGTCACCCATCCTCGTGAATTGTGGACCTTGACAGCAGAGTTAGAGTTAGAGAAAAGCACGCAGGCCTCTAAGATGAGATGTTACCGAAGGTTATTGAACATTTCGTACAAGGACCATATAACAAATGAGTAGGTCTGCAGCAAGATCCCAGCAGCCATTGGAGATTATGAGGGACTCCTGACGCTGGTCAAGAAACGGAAACTAAGGTGGTTTGACCGCGTCTCAAGGTCTTCTGATTTAGCAATGACGATTCTACAGGGCACAGTGAAGGGAAAAAGAAGAAAAGGTAGACAGAAGAGGAGGTGGGAAGACAATATTAAAGAGTGGACAGTGATGGATTTTGCTAGCTCAACTAGAGCAGCTGAAAATAGGACAAGGTGGAAAGGGGTTGTTTCGAAGTCATTTGTGGTGCCCCTAGTATGGTTATGGGATAGAATAGAATAGAAAATATGCAAGCTAGAATCTTCAAACTTGATATACATATGAAAAAAATGGTTGTATCGTGGGACTGAGACTCCAGCTCATTGCTCATATTCTTCCTCTGTATATCCTTCCGTTATTTGTCCATTTTTCTGTCCGTTATTTGTCCATTTTTCTGTCTTTTCTAGTAAAGTTGTATCACAGTTTTCTCAGGAAATGTTTAAGCAGGAAACATAGGCGGATTCAATATCTATTGCTGTTTTTACAATGACAGGGTGTTACTAAAGCAGTACAGTGGGGCTATAGTCAGATTCAAATCTTGACTTGATTATAAACAAGCCTTTCATTCATAGGCAAAACAATATGACAAATGCATGTGAAAAAATTGAGAAAACCTCCCAGATTTAGTAACATTAGTCTGAATTTAATTCATTTTGTTGGAGCTTGCGAAAATATACATGTGATTAGAGCAGCAACTACAGTTTTGGTTATTTTCCAGTCTCGAGATTTTTCAGTACAGGATAAGACGGATAGGGTTTATCAGTTAGTTCCTGAGCTAAAACCTATAGTGTAGTATGGTGCTTTAAACTGGAAGAAAGCCATGTTCTTGTTTCGACTTGCACCCCCCCGCCTCGTCCCATGGCCTCCTTTTATTGTACGTCTTGTAACCCCAGAGCACCTCAAAGCCATAAATATTACATCTGTTGGTTCAAAAACTAATGCTTTCCTAAGATGTTTTGGGAGTAACAGTGTATATTGTTGCCATTTGAGGAATATTTGAGGTGGGACGGAGGAGAGAATTAGCTGATTTTAGCCTTGGTAATCCCCTTTAGAAAATATCAATAGAGTAGCATCCCATTTCCACGTTTTATTCCAGTTAGCATTCGAATGACAGTTTTTAGCTGTTATTTGGTTACTTTGCGACAAAAATTGTGCTTTTGACTCAATTAATTTACCCTTTTTTTACACATTAATTTGGGGCCCTTATACAGCATACACATATTACCAAAGGGTACCTCATTACCATATTTATATGTGCTAACTTTAGACTTATGTTTTCACAACTCTGTTAGAGAAAAAGTTATGCGTTTTTAACTTTGCGAAGAAAATCGAGTCATTTGGGTGCAAATTTGCCTACTAAAACCCCTTTTGGAGCCCCTTACAAGATTATAAATAGAGTTTCAGTACCTCCCCGTGTAATGCTGATATTATTTAATGTAAGTCTGATATTTTCACAACGATTGTACGTGTAATAAATACTGCATGTCATTGTTTTTGGAAAAAATATGTGATTTTTGACAGGGGTTTGTTTTTTTTACGTTGATTTGTTTCTGTATAGGATATTGGTTGTTGTCAGTTCACTATACCTCTGGTCCTTCTCTAATTTGTTGCCATGCAGATATGTCAGAGTGGCCGCGCGAAATAACATTACATGCTTAAAAATGCCTAAAATTGGGGTTTTGAAAACCGGATACCCCACCCACCATTAAAAGTCAGTAGCAATACTAAAGAAATTATAAAAAATATTATAATTATCTTTCCTTAAATGTATATTGATCTATATTAAAAACATTTTAGGTGAAAGTTGTCTCTAGTTCAAAAAGTGCAATTTTTCATTCATTTTTTTGCCATTTTAAAGGTAAAATTTTTGGAGGCCTTTACCATGGTAACGGGCAGGCAGCAGAAGGAACTAGGTATCAAATATTTGGTTTTGTGTGACAACACACGACCTGACAAAGTTTTATCAAACTCCATGACTATGCGTGCCGAACTTTGGTTGAAGGTTACAGAGACTCAGAATTGTTATTAAATACACCCTCTCTAGATGGTCACATTTCCGTTTTTTTTTTTTTTGTTTTTTTTTTTTGTCTTACGCTGATTGCCAGAAATGTAGCTGGAACTTGGTACATGGTGCTGGAACTTGGTACTGATTCCGAAAACAAAAGATAAGCATTGATCACTTGACACAAAAAAAAAACGCTCAGTGTATCTGACTTGTTACAAATGCCATCTTGGGTGGTCATTGCAGGACCATCAGCAAGTAAATAGACTTTCTCTACAGGGCAATATTAATATATTGGCATCTTCTTGCCCTGTAGAGAAATTCTAAGTGTCACCCACATCAGCAGCGCACGGTAACTTTATGGACGCGGCTTTAGTAAATGACCGCCTTCCTTAATTCATGCCAATTTAAGCAGCATTTACGTAAACTCGAATTCATCCAGCTGTCGTATTTCATCTGTGTTAAAAGGACAGCAGCCAGAAAACAAGATCACATATGAGCCACGACACGAGAAAACCAACAAAGTGGTTGTGCGCCCAGTGCAGATTCAGATCAGCCTGGGCATCCACAAAGTCTGATCAGACACTCTGCTAATCGCTTAAAGGGTAGCTAAGGGACTAAGCTAACTCCGTGCGGACAGGGAAGACTCTGATCAGACTGGGCGGATGCCCAGGCTGATCTGAGCCTGCGCTGGGCGCACAACCACATCGTTGGTTTTTTCGTGTCGCGGCTCAATTATTATGATTTCATAACTGATGACGTCTTATCATCAAACGCTGAAAACTAGTGATTGGAGATAGTGCTTTTACTTGGATCGCTCCACGCATAGTTTGTGTAAAATAATGCAAACAAGAAAAGCCACCTCCCTGAGACAAAATTTTACATAATGCTATTGAGAAAATTGTTTACGCTTTGAAAAGATTTATATAATCTAGATTTGAGTGAAATATGAGCATCTAATTAGCCCGGTGCCATGGGTTGATAGTAATTTAAGTATGCTTTAATGATAAATTTATCACTCAGCATGAACGTTTATAAAGCATCAGTATCTGTTTTTGAAAAACATTTAAATAAGAATACCTGTCACAACTTTAGATTATTAACCGACAGAGGCAAGCTAAATTTGTCAAGTAAAACCCATTTATCCTCTTGCTGACACTGAGTTGCTTTTTTATTCTGGTAATGGAAAATCTATTTTGTGGCGGATTATTTGTCATATCGTCTAAAGACCAATCAATCGGCTTAACCACCTCTCTCAGCTACTAATGAAATAAAAACAAGACGATAAATGCTTTCTCTGAATAAACCTTATACCAATGTGGTTCTTTTCAATAGTCGTAAATTTCCTGAGACTGCGTGTGTTTTCTTTAAGGATTCATACACCATTGGCCTTTTGCTAAATCTAATTGATGGAAAAATTAATAGCATCAAATAGGCGCAAATTGATTTGGTTACAAATACAGTAATGATGTCAATTGTGAGATTGATACAGAGTAATCGGATTAAAGATTATTCACAATAAGGAACTAGACGGGAAAGTGAGGAGACATCAAATGCTATAGATCGAAGTTTATTATGTGGCGTTATCGAATATGGGCCTAGTCCATTTTTACTATGATTTAGGTGTATAAGGTATAATAATGCAAAACTGATAATTATTTAAGCTTTAGCATGCAAACTATATACTGTAATCGTTCCACTGGCGCAGTGGATACAGCACTGGATTCTCGATACTTTTGACTCGTATGGACACAGTTTCGAGTCCCAATCTATCTATCTATCTTTTTTTTTTGCTACTGAACTGTGTATGTTATTTTTTTTTATATATATATACTTCTTTTCATTTATTTTTAATGAGTTACCTTTTATAATTTTTCTTTTAGTTATTTTATGTTTTATGAAAAAAATCAGAATAGGCTAGTCAGTGCGCAGGCTGATCAGTGTTCACTGTTCGTATATGTCATAATGTACCGTCTTCGCGACGCCACTCAATTACGCGAAGAACATATATCATAGAAACCTTCAGAACATTTTGTACGACTGATAATTTTGTGTCACTCATTTTAATATAAGACGTCTTTCTAACAGCAAGTAAAAGTTCGAAATGTTCATTTGGAAACTTTCTTATATAATACTCATTTAATACTAAAATTTGCACGAAGAAATTCTAGACATTTGTGAATAACCATTATCATATTGGATGCAAAAAAAAAAAAAAAAATAGTGGGACTCGAACCCATCACGATACTATTTAAACCTATTAACTGCTGTGCTGTATCCTTTCCGCCACTGCTTGTATAGTGACAATTATGTTTTTGATATATAAGTAGACAAACTTGACTTTCACCTTTGGACGAGTCCATATACCTGTTTCACCTTTGTGTGTTTATGTTATTGTTTGTTGAGCGTCCAAAATACCGTCGGCGATCTATACATGTGGGTCCCAGCTGAACTCGTGCGATTCCCGTTGTCAATAAATATCGGTTATTCTGTTCAATGCGTAAATATTATGAGAAGGGAAGAGAACAGCTTAATTTTCCGTTGGTGTTATCTTCAAAATTATTTAATTTATCCAAAATGTCATTATTGTTTTACTCGGCAAAATGCTTAAATTCAATGTCTATTATTAGAGTGTCAAGTAAAACACTTTTTATACCCCCGCTTTAAAACAATGGGCTTTTTTGTTTACATCAGCCCATCCGGCCTTCCGTACGTCATTCTGTCCTTCGATTTCCGTAATCCTTTTGATGAAATTTTTCGTCAAAGATATCTCCACAACCGCGCAAGCTTAATTGGTCATTTGGTACACAAGTTGGTGACATGCAAGTGAATCGTGGGAATGAAACCTGCTAATTCTTCCTGATATTTTTGTTTCATTTTTTCTTTCTCTCCATGCTTTGAATAACGAAATTTTTCGTCAAAGTTATCTCCACATCCCAGCAAGCTAAATTGGTCATATTTGGTATACAATTTGGTGACAGGTTAGTGTATCGTGGGATTGACAACCAGACCTGCTTATTCTTCTTGATATTTGTTCAGTTTTCTTGCTTTTCATGCTTTGAATAATGAAATTTTTCGTTAAAGAATAATGAAATTTTTCGTCAAAGATATCTCTACAGTCGTGCGGGCTGAATTGGGCATATTTAAATATATAAGTTTGTTACGGGTTGATGTATCGTGGGATTGACAACCTTCTTCTGATTCTTCCTGTTATTTGTTCACTTTTTCTTCTCTCCACGCTTTGAATAATGAATTTTTTCTCCACAGCCGTGCAAGCTAGAATGGTGATATTTGGTATAACGTTGGTGATAGGTTAGTGTATCGTGGGATTGACAGCCAGACTTCTCCTGCTTATCCTTCCTGATATTTGTTCAGTTTTTCTTTCTCTCCATGCTTTGAATAATGAAAATTTTCGTCAAAGATATCTCCACAGCCGCGCAAGCAAAATTGATCATATTTGGTAAACAAGTTTATGACAGGTTACAGTATCGTAAGATTGAGAACCAGACTCCTCCTGCTTATTTTTCCTGATATTTATTCAGTTTTTCTTTCTTTCTATGCTTTAGATCATTAAATTTTTTGTCTAAGATTATGATTGATTGATGGGCTTAACGGCCGTTTGAGACAGTATTTCAGTCTATATCGGGCCGTCTCCCAGAGATGGAGAAAGAGGAGAAATGATAGACGAGAGAAAAAATGTCCAAACAACCCCACCCGCACCTACTACAAGCTCAGTAGGCCCTTGCCCTACAATGTTCCAAATCAGTAGGATGCCCTGGCACTGGAAGTTACACACAGCACCATCGCACCACCCGACCACCCCCTCGTCTATTAGACTAAGATTACAACCGTGTCAGCGTAATTGGTCATATTTGGTATACAAGTTTGCGACAGGTACAGTGTATCGCGGAATTGAGAACCAGACTCTTCCTCCTTACTCTTCCTCCTTACTCTTCCTGACATTTGTTCAGTTTTTCTTTCTGTCCATGCTTTGAATAATGAAATCTTTCGTCAAAGCCGTGTCAGCTTGATTGGTCTTATTTGGTATAGGAGATAACGGGAATCCCCGCAGTGACGTCATTGGATGATCACGTGGGTAGCTTGGTTGGCAAAAGATTAGCAGCGGAAAGTGGTTTTCTATAGGCTAGTCTGAAGTGTAATCGCTAAAATGCGTAAAAGATAATTAAAATAAGTGCGAATAAATAACTACCGATTTAAAACAATTGGAAATAATTTTCCATATTACATTTCTATACACATAAGCAAACTGCACAGCTATACAGATGACCACAATTCTAGAAGACCACAGACAAGCGAAATGATAAAAGTAGCATTGAGGAACCACAACAGAAGTACAGCTGACCATGTGGAAGCATTTGGGACCGCAGTGAAATAAGACTAATACAAAGCTAAAGCCTACACGGCTGTTGTACTGTCAAACCTATCATATGCATATGAATGATGCATGGACTATTCACCAACCCGACGCCAAAACTCGTCCACTGATACACAAGCTACAGTAGGTGGACAAAAGTATTCGTCACAAAGTGACGTCTCCGTTTAAATTAGTGCATTTCCATAATTTATAAAACGAATAGGCCTACTGTCGCAAGGATATTAAAGGCAATGGAATGAAACTTGCTGGGATAAAATGCGAATTGAAAACAGCAATATTAAATGAAAAATCAAGATGATTCTATTTTTATGGTAGGAGTTCGAGGTGATTGAACTGAATGTAAAAAATATTAAATTCATGATCCCCATTGACGTTAATGTTAACGTCATCGTAAAATGGAAGCTTTTATTTGCCTTTCATTGAAAACTGTTGGTACAAGAAAATAGCAAGAGACTCGACTTTCTTGTAATACTTGTTTATTGCGGAAATTATTATACCTGGTGAAAACACAATGGTGATTACTGTGACTGTCGTAGTTTTTGCAATAGATCTAATATTTTTTACAAAAAATGTGTAGATATAGATGAAAATACATTGATTTAAACGGCAACGTCACTTTCTGATGAATACTTTTGTCCACCTACTGTATCTGCTATACCTTATCTCGGAGCCCTGGTAGCTCAGTAGGTTGAGCGCTGGCCTGCTAATTAAGCGATCCCCGGTTCGATCGCTGCTTTTTTCTCTCATCTTTCATTTCTTTTTTCTACCAACTAACCAATTCTGTCTGTACATTGTATTTTTACCAGTTACTCGAGTAAAGTCTCCATAGTCCACCAGTGGTCAAAGTCGTCGAAGCTAAACTCATTATAAATCAGAATTGACGACAATTTATCGGTTGTATGCGTTTTTGTACACGTGTCTCCATAATAATACAGTTTTCGTTTTTGGTTTCTCCTTGAGCAATGAAATTACGCTACAGCGAGACAGTAAATGCGATCATTGCATTTTTTCTTACTTATGAATGTTTTCTTTGCTCTTAAAGGATCTAAACTTTTATCATTATTTAACCATCTATAAGATGTCTGTACGTTGTATTTTTACCTCCTGTACCTTGGTTTTTTTTACCATGTAGACTGGATTTGGTTGTTTGGGGTTTTGACGGCCATTTGAGACAGTATGTTAGTATATATCGGGCCGTATCCCGCTCTTTCAGACAGTATCTCAGTCTATATCGAGCTGTCTCCCAGAGAGAGGGAGAAGAGATATGATAGGGGAGAGAAGAAATGTCCAAACAACCCCCTTCTGCACCTACTGCAAGCAAAGAAGACCCTTGCCCTACTATTATCCAACCCCATTCAATGGTTTATAATTCCTCGATCGACGGGAAACTAGGAAAGGAAATTGTATTTTGTGGAGGCATTTGTCATTTTTCAAAAACAAGCTCTTCCAGCTTTTTTGCCGGTTAGATCTACATGACATGACTCAATATATGCATCTCAACCCACATTTCATCACCGAATATGAGTGTTGAATCGCTTTTCATATTCATTAAACGATTTTTGTGTTTACACGTTTTTACCAGTGGTAAGACTATGGACACTTTAAAGTTGGTTGATGATTTCGAGCCCACAGGGGTTCAACTTGTCTACCGCGACACTACCTGAATATGAGGGACAAGATGGTCTAGTGTCAGTCTTTGTTTAAGTACGCAATCGAGGCAAGCTTATCTTCCTCAAGGAGGTATCAGTGCCGTAATGAGTTCGCATGAAAATAGAAAATGTGACATGCAAAAGAAAGTCTATGGTAGTCTATATAGTCTCTACTGTTGCTAAAACTTGTTACATGTATACCTCACCATCTGACTGTCTATACAGTATATATCCTAAGTGCGTCTTTATGTTTACAAGTTTCAGCGAATTTTCATTGTCTGCATTCAAAGGATAAGCGTTCACTAAAATATTTTTGAATCATTTGGCTTTACAATCTTTGTAAAAGATCACCCAGAACCATCCGGAAAAAAAACTAGCGCCCGCTCCCTAGTGAAATTGGTTCTTACATGTCAAACAATCACACAGCTTAAAGGCCCCATTGCTCTATCAGCATGAAAACTTTCATCATAAGGTATCGCTGCAAGCTTCACATTATAGTTTCGTAATTGTAAATGACCGTGATTAGCCAGCTTTAAAAAAATAAAACATCCTTGAGTTTCACATAAAAAGGGTTTGAAAACTTATTTGGGTCATTTTAGTTGGCAACTAAAATGGCCTACTTTCGATTTTATAAAATGGTAAAAATACAATGTACAGGCGTGGAGACCCAATCACTATCCCGCCTATGTTTATATAGCATTGCTAGACGGGAAACCAGAACAGGAAATTGTGTTTTGTGGAGCGATTTGTTAGTTTGCAAAAACTTGTTTTTTTCTACCTTTTGCCAGTTATATGACTCAAAATATGCACACCAACCCACATTTTATTACCAAGCGTGAAGGTTGTACCAGTTTTGACAATGATTTGAGTTTAGACGTTTTTACCGCTGATAGGACTATGGAGACTTTAAAGGCCCCTGGCAAAAAAAATGCATGGAACTCTCCACTCAAAGTATTATGCCACTCTAATTAATTTGAAATATGCCTGCATATTCTTGCAAGAGTTTGAAAGCATAGAAACAAAGCTCGCCCGCAACTCCACGCCTAGAGTCACAATGGGGACTATAATAATCGAAAACACACAAACTTTAACTGCTTTACTTCTTAAGCAAGCCTTAAAATATCACAAACTATATTAAGCTTTTTTTAGTGTTATCGCGTTAAAGTACAGTAATGGTATGTTGCCACACTTCCCAGTCCCCTAACACCAGCTTCATCGGAGCTCTTTTTCAAATTGACTCCGATTGAGCCCAATGATCCCAAAGGACAATAGAATAATGATCTGCACTATGATGGCACGAAACAAAACAATCTACGGTGAAGATAAAATAACTTCAGAAGAATGTTCTGGAAGCAATGAACACATCAAAAGAACCAATGTAGCAGACTCGGTTTAACAATTCAAAAATATTAAAATTAATCCGCGACTTGAGAAAAATCAACAAAGTGGTTGTGCGCCCAGCGCAGACTCAGATCAGCTTGGACATCCACCATGACTGATCAGACTCTTCCTTAAGCGCTTAAAGGGTAGCTAAGGGCGTAAGCTACCTACACGCGGACAGCGAAGACTCAGATCAGCCTGGGCGGATGCCCAGGCTGATCTGAATCTGCGCTGGGCGCACTACCACTTTGTTGGTTTCGTCGTGTCGCGGCTTATATTTCGATACAAAAATGAATATTGCAAAAGTGCTGTTATAAGACAAACTGCATGATGCTGGCTACCCCGATCTACTCCAGAATAGTCTGTTACGAAGTGTTTAAGTCTGGCCACTAATGTTTGGTTGAGCTAGTCGTGGTCCAACTGCCATTGCTTCAGCTTGCGCAGAGCCCTTAACTTTGCTTTAGCTTTAGCTTAGTTTTCTCATGAAGTATGTGTATTTCTATGATATCTCACTTATGAGTAAGGAATCCTCTACGAAGACCGATCACCGACTTGTTTTTAGAGCTGCCTCAGAAGGGAGTATGAGATCAAGCTTAATTGGTACTGTCTATTCCTAGGCAGAGCCGTATATCTGTCAACTTTATTTCTGTTTTTATCGTAGTTGTATATAGAAAATAGGTAAAAATACATGTTTATGTGAGATTATAAGTATCTTTCATGGGTATGAGGCGAACAATGATCCGAGGTGACCGGAATTTTTCTGTCCGCACTTCACACCCATGATAAATACTTAATCTTGCATACTTTTGAGTAAAAAGATTTGATTTTGTCGGAACTTGTGAAAGCACATACTTTAGCATTTGAGGGGTTTGTATTAGCGTTTGAAAGAAGCTGACGCTATCAACGACATACGTATGGCTCTTCGCGTTAACGTCCGTAGTGGCATAAGCTGACGTCATTTAAGGTGGAATAGGACAAAACCAAAATTTTCAGTTTTCTAATAAAAATGTATATGATAAAACAATTTGGTCTTTTCTTACTCACGAAATGACTTTCTTTTTGGCGTCCAACAAATATTTCTTTTTCTATGACGTCGTGAAAATGTGACGGTCTGACGTTTTTTTAAGCAAAATAAATAGCGCTCAGATATCCTTATTTTTCAACCCTGTTCTGCTGTCGTTGAAGATACTGATATCAATTTCATATCAGAGTGCGACCCCTCAAGAGATCTTCGAAGCTGTGGTATTCTTTTTCCCAAAGCTCTATGCATTACGTCAGGATTGACGCAAACATGATTTTCCATTTGCTGTTGAAATTTGCCTTTTTTAACATAAAATGGTAAATAGAATAAAAACGTCTCCGAAAAATATACCTCAAATTTTGATATGTTTTAATGATAGGTATTTTTAAGATTTTTAAAAACTAAAATTAAAAATTCACCGTGCAAATTTTTTGCAATACTGACTTTTTCAAGTATACTCCCTGTTCAGACAGCGTTGTTGTTTTTAACGTCACATTAACGTTTCTGTTTACCGGCACACAGTCTTAGTATGAAAGTGTATTCTTGTTCAAGGGAAATGGTCTTTATTCGTAATCTTGGGACGGTGAACGTAATTAAATCTAAACAAAGTACTTATAAGAAGTAAATTCAGGAAGAGTAATTATAACTGGTGCTATGACTAATGAATCTGTCCATTTAGTAATTCAATTTAATGATCTTAATTAAAAGCAGTCTGGCCAAAGTTCACCCTGCAAGCACAATATTGGATATCTAGAAAATGAACAGTAAGGACTGTGAAATCTAAACTGTATAGGGTTATGACTAAAAGAGACCATCAACATTTGAGAATGTTGTTTCCAACACATAAATGGACCTGCACGGGAAAACTAGCAAAGTTGCATGTGCCGCCAGCGAAGACTCAGATTAACATGAACATCCGCCAAGTCTGACCAGAGTCTTCGCTGTGCGCTTAAAGGGTAGCTACGGGCCTAAGCTAGCACCATGTGGACAGCGAAGACTCTGACCAGACTGGGCAGATGCCCGTGCCGATCTGAGTCTACGCTGACCTACATGCAACTTTGTTGGTTTTGTCATGTCGCGGCCCAAATGTTTTCGTCACGGAAACAAATGAACAGAACAGAACAATACGAGCATTAAAAAAAGGCCCTTGAGTCGGACACGCTACTTACTGCGCCACGCGGCCCCGGGAGAATAAAATGAAGCAGGGGTCGTCATAAAAGAATAACAAAACATGACATATACCAAAATGTTACTTATAGTTTATATGTTGTGAAACCAATGGGATATATTGCCGTAAGTTGGTGCAAGCTTTGCCGTTGTAAAATGGGTCGATGACTATTCTGTTCTGTTACGAGAACAGACCAGAGGTCGCCGACCCTTTCCACGACACGGGGCTCTTCTCTTTGAATTGGAGAAGGGGCGGACAAACAGACTCGGTGCTAGGATTGTGCAATCATTGCCCTCCTGGGGAACATCGTTATGAGAATTGGACAAAAAAATACTCTCGCCATCTTGGAAACATCATTATCATGGTTATAAGAATAGAAACAACAACTGGAATTTGAAACATCGTTACGAGAATTGAATAGAGAAGAAGTGGAAGAGAAACAATTGTACCTCCCAACAGAACATATCGTTGATTCTCTCAGACCTTAATCATGGCGTATGAGGTGTTTTAGAATAAAGACAAACTATCAATTGAGTCGAAATACATGTAATTCTTATAGATAGAAAAAGAACACAGAGGCCAAGCACAGAGGGTTAGAAACTATATAGCTATATTTTTTCGAGTATTACGCATACCGAACAAGTCTACACTGCAAAAATAAACGGTAGATTTTACGGTAGAATAACTGGCAACCAGCTGCCGGTCCTTTTACCGTTATTTTTACGGACGCCCGTAAAATTGCAGGAATCATCAAGCAGAGTGGGACAGAAAAGAGCAGATGTCGTTTTGGTTAGATAGCCCCTCAACAATACAAAGTTATTTTCGAGTGCGCCAAGTTAACATAAAACTTCCATTTCGTGATCTCCAACAATGTCTTACAGGCAAAACCCCCGTAAAATTACCGGGAAAAGGACTGGCAGCCGGTTTCCAGTTATTGTACCGTAAAATCTACAGTATTTTTTTACAGTGTACACGTTGGTCAACTGTGTATACATGTAGTTCCGAATGCTGTCAGGTCCGCCCCAAGCAACCATGATACGACCCATGACAACCCGTCCCACGTTCCAGGAAGTATCTGGCGTGGGTCGCACCACAACCGGCGTTAATAGGGGTCCGTCAATTATAGGGCCTATAGGGCGAGTAGTCCAGGGACAGACATGATAATAATAATAAGCCACAACACGAGTAAACCATCAAAGTGGCATGTGCGCCCAGCAAAGACTCAGATCAGCCTGCACATTCGCCTGGTCTGATCAGAGTCTTCTCTGTCGGCATGGAGCTAGCTTAGACCCTTAGCTACCATCGAAACGCATGTAGTGAAGACGCTGATAAAACTGGGTAGATGCAGAGGTTGATGTGAGTCTTCGCTGGCGCACATCCCACTTTATTGGTTTTGTCGTGTCGCGGCTCAAATCACATACCGTTTCAGCGTCTACAAACTGAATCTATCGAACTATTGTAGCAATTGTACTAAGAAGAAATACTTTAGTATTGTATTTCGATACCATGGATCCGTTACGCTGAGCCTTTTGGAGACCACTATTACGAGAAATGAAACAACAGCATCAAAAAATTGCGGCATTAAAGTTATGCTTTTATCAAAGTTATGCTTTAACTTTACTTAGTTTATCATCATAAGATCATCTTAGATATTAGGACAGGTGTCTCGCTGTTTGACATTGTGTGCCTGTCTGTCTGCTTTTAGGGGTGTCTGTCCTTTCAGTCCGTACAGAAAGCCTAGTTTATGATTTGACTGGAGATGCACTGAGCTGACGGTAATCAAAGCGTAGGGCACGGCGGAAATATAGATAAGCACTGTAAAAATTTCCGTAGATTTTACGGTAGAATGCCTGGGAACCAGCTGCCAGTCCATTTCCCGTTAATTTTACGGGCGCCCGTAAACATTGGCGGAATCATCACGCAGAGTAGGGTAGAAAATGACAGTTAATGTTTGGGTCATATAGCCCTTCAACACTATAAAGTTATTTTCGAGTGCGGTCAGTTAACATAACTCTACCATATCGAGATTGCAAAAAAATATATTACACATATTATATAGTGTGGGACATTGATCAAACATGGCCGCATACAAAGAGTTCATAACATGGAAGACCCAGGGAATAAACTGTATCATAATAGAGCACATGGCCTTGTATGTATGTATGTATGTATGTATGTATGTATGTATGTATAAAAATTCCGTTTATTTTACGGTAAAATAACTGGCAACCAGCTGCCAGTCCTTTTACCGTTATTTTTACGGGCGCCCGTAAAATTGCAGGACTCATCAAGCAGAGTGGGACAGAACAGAGCAGGTGTCGTTTTAGTGTGATAGCCCTTCAACAATACAAAGTTATTTTCGAGTGCGTCCAGTTTACACAAAACTTCCATTTCGTGATTTCCCACAATGTATCACAGGCAAAGGCCCGTAAAAAGAACGGGAAAATGACTGGCAGCTGGTTTCCAGTTATTCTACCGTAAAATTTACAGTATTTTTTGCAGTGTTGGTATGTAGGTAAACATTTTCAGTAGATTTTACGGTAGAATAACTGGAAACCAGCTGCCATTCCGTTCCCCGTTATGTTAGGGGCGCCTGCAAAAATTGCAGGATCCATCACGCACAGTAGGATAGATTATAGCAGGTGTTGTTTTAGTCATATAGCCCTTCAGCACTATAAAGTTATTTTCGAGTGCGGCCAGGTAACATAACGCTACCATACCGTAAGTTCCGGAATTGTCTTACAGGCAAACGCCCGTAGAAATAACGGGAAATGGACTGGCAGCTAGTTGCCAGTTATTCTACCGTAAAATCTACGGATTTTTTTTACAGTGTAGGTAGGTAGGAGGGTAGATTACAGTAGCGCAGCTGCATGATCATGCTAACCAACAGATCCTTTGACATTTACAGCATACGCTCCTCGTGTTGCTTGACATTTTTCCTGTCACCGTCTTTGGGGGCGCTATTGTCGTTTGCCCTCCACACGGGCATTTGAATGTGAATATACTACATAGTCCATACCGTTGCTCTCTGCAAATGTTTGTATACCTTAGAGTTTCTCCACACCAGTCGCAACCATTGTCAAATTCTGCTTCAAAGCTTGCAAAATCTAACATCCGACGACCGTGCACACTGTAGGGAGTTCCATGGCATACATCATTTCAGTACCAACCTCCCATCGTCCTGATATGACTAAATTACTGTTAAAGGACGTAAAATCGCATGCCATTTATCCATTCAGTTTGGCTGAAAGCTATAGACCATAAAGTCATCTAAATATGAAACACTGAACAACAAAATATTTGTCTTTTATGCGGTATTTACTGGAACTTGCAGTCATGCTCGTGTTCAGTTTTTAGCCCCATCGAGCAAAGTTCAGGATGCACTTATACTCTGCAAAAATAAACGGTAGATTTTACGGTAAAATAACTGGCAACCAGCTGCCAGTCCTTTTACCGTATTTTTTACGGGGCGCCCGTAAAATTGCAGGAATTATCAAGCAGAGTGGGACAGAAAAGAGCAGATGTCGTTCTGGTTAGATAGCCCTTCAACAATACAAAGTTATTTTCGAGTGCGCCAAATTAACATAAACTGTGACTTCCATTTCGTGATTTCCAACATTGTCTTACAGGCAAAAGCCCGTAAAAATAACGGGAAAAGGACTGGCAGCTGGTTTCCAGTTATTCTATCGTAAAATCTACAGATTTTTGTTACAGTGTAGGACAAGCAGGTTCCGTCATCCGTCCGCACTTGTAGACCTCCTCTGAATCCACGGCATCGATAAATACCAAATTTCAACTCTAGCCGCCGTGGGATCAGGGAACAAAAAAGAATCATATGAATGCGCAAGGTCTGTGATCCAAGATGGCCACCTTAAAATTAACTTTGTTAAAGCAAAAAAAAAAAAAAAAAAAAAAATCTTCACCAGTACTCATGAACCGAATTATGTCAGTATATTTCAAGAGGTAGTAAGCGAACTCCTCAGTACACGAGTTTGTAATAGACGTAACTGTTGGATCACGTATGACCCCGAACGAGGGCTGCAAAACAGAACAGTAAAGCTGGCCACTTGAAATAATTTATATAAAATTAGAGTTTATAAAGAGTTTATTTATTTTGCAACAAATAATCAACGTTACAAAAAATCACTATCATGATCTTGTATCATAACTATTGCTCCACTTAGTTAACAAATTTGCTTTCTTTCACGCTCACCGTCCCAAGATAACGAATAAAGACCATTTCCCTTGATCAAGAATACACTTTCATACTAAGACTGTGTGCCGGTAAACAGAAACGTTAAAGTGACGTTAAAAACCGCGACGCTGTCTGAACAGGGGGTATACTTGAAAAAATCAGTATTGCGAAAAATTTACACGGTGAATTTTTCATGTTAGTTTTTAAAAGTCTTAAAAATACCTATCATTAAAACATATCAAAATTTGAGGTATATTTTTCGGAGACGTTTTTATTCTATTTACCATTTTATGTTAAAGAAGGCAAATTTCAACAGCAAATGGAAAATCATGTTTGCGTCAATCCTGACGTAATGCGTAAAGCTTTGGGAAAAATAATACCACAGCTTCGAAGATCTCTTGACGGGTCGCACTGTGATATGAAATTGATTTCGGTATCATCAACGACAGCAGAACAGGGTTGAAAAATAAGGATATCTGAGCGCTATTTATTTTGCGTAAAAAAACGTCAGACCGTCACATTTTCACGACGTCATAGAAAAAGAAATATTTGTCGGACGCCAAAAAGAAAGTCATTTCGTGAGTCAGAAAAGACCAAATTGTTTTATCATATACATTTTTATTAGCAAACTGAAAATTTTGGTTTTGTCCTATTCCACCTTAAGCTGCAGTTTAAGAAAAACAAGGTTACTTGGCGACTTGAAATCCTATACAACCTATGCGTTGACTCCATGTGATTTTTATCCAGTTTCTGGTATAAGGTTTGTAGGTACAGGTGAAACGCGCAGACATTCTTATCTAGTGTGCAAGAAAAAAGCGTGATAAGAAACCTGAGGGTTGTCCCAGTGTGGCTGGCAGAAAGCTTTATATAATACTATAGGGTACACCTTATCAGCCGATTGAGTAAATTATAAATTCAAACGGCAAATGTTAAATGGCTTTTACAAGTATGATGCAAGGCTTTCATTTTCTTTAAGAAAATTGAATCTGGTGATTTTTGTGTATGCTGAAATGCTTAAGATGTTCATTCTTATTCCTTCTAACACAATTGCTAACCGGTCAATTTTATAGAATAACTATTTGAACTAGTCCCTTTATAAAAGCCCAGGCGATGCGGCAATAACGTGAAAATGGGGAACGGAAAATACAATGAATGAATGAAAAAATGAATACACGAATGAATGCACGAATGAGTGAATGAATGAATGACAATGCTTAATTTAAAGTGTTAAAGATTAGTGATTCGAATGTTACGTTATATACATTTTTTTCTTTAGTTTTTAATTTCAAAATGTTGAGCTACATGTAACTTTAAAAAAATCGTTCATAGGCTCAGCCCTATTTTATAGAATTTTGAACCATTTATTATATAAATCAATCTTTTTGGCAGCATCGGAAGTTTAGAGCATGTTTATCTAAGATGAATTGCAATGGTAAATTCAGTTTCATCTAAGAATCATTCAGAACAGAATAGGAACTTAAATGCTCTTAGCATATTAGATCTATCATTCACAAAAGTATTACAATAAATAAATGCAAATGATTCACCACTTCTGCATAATATCTTAAAGAATTACATAACATGAAAACGCCGTGATTTTAAGTTTGCCTGTTTTCATTTCTGTAAGAGCCAGACGGAGAAAGAGGCGACTGACAAAATTAGGCTATAATCTGAAAGGATAGAAGTTAAGCAGACAAGCGGACAAAAATAAAATGATTCTGAAATATCGAGAAACTAGCTTACCTGAGTATTTCAAGGTATTATTTGTTCTTAGTTAATGGTCCCTGCTGATACTGTAGATTTACAGAATCATAGCACATATCACAGGCGTGCCCCCCCCCTCCCCCCTCTAACCCCACCTACCCTTCTCTTGATCTAAGAAGCACAATATATATGCCTAAGGAAAACAATAAACCATGTACCACACAAGTCTGCCTTTGTGAACCTAGTTATCCAGAATGCCATCTTACTTAAAGCACTAGGCGGGGGCATCCGTGTCGAATTGACACATTTCTAGTCCCTTCTTTTTTCGGTGTCTTGGGTTGGTTGTGCTTTGTGATTGTTGCCGGTATCTTCATTAACCCATTGCATTCTGGGTATTTTTGTCGTCTGCTGAAATTGTCGTCTGCATAAAAAATCAAGAATATTTTGACTATAGTGGTCTAACTAACTCTTGTAGAAATGATGTCTAGGCAGCAAACAGTTTGGATCTCAGATCAGGCCCCACGTTTGTGGGGCCTGATCTGGATCCAAACTGTTTGCCCAGATACCCCTTAAGGGGTATCCCGAAAAGAATGGGTTAATGTTTTGTAAACCTCATCGTATTTGTTACAGTGCTGTAATGGAATGCTGTTCATTAGCAAACTAGTATCATTTATGTTTGCTAAGATTTCTTTTGCAAATACGATATGTTTGAAACGTGCAAAACATAAAAGAAAAGAAAATACTGTTGTTGTTCATTTCGTAGGCCATTGACCTGAATGTTATCCCTTTACTCTGTTACCCCTCAATATCTGTGGAGTTAACACATCCATCTTTGACTTTGGAATGATTCATTGTTTAAAACCTTTAGAAACCAATTAAAAACCTAAAGCGCCGAAACTAAAATAAAATGAAACAAGCAAATTCGGTGAATTTATATCCCCCGCCGAAAAGGCCTGATTAGTTTATGGTTTATTTTAAGTTTCATTATATTTCGTTCACTGGCTACTTAGTTTAGCCTGAACTTGTGGACTGTATAATAAAATCAAGCGCAATAACTCGAGGATAAACGAGGCATAAAATGAATCTGTTCTTCTTACCACTTTCCTCAGCATCACTGCACTATGATGATACATTTTTATACCCCCGACGTATGTCGAGGGGTATATAGTTTTCGCCTTTCCGTCCGTTCGTCCGTCCGTCCATGTGTCCGTTCGTCTGTCCGTTAACATTTGCGTCAAAGTTTTGCGTTAAGTTTTTATTCTTTGCTTGTATTTCCAAAAATCTTCGATGGAACCTTTTGGTACGTGACTAAGTATACTTCTAGGTTCATGCATAATAGTTGACATCATCTGGATGCTGCTGCTGACTGAGGTTAAGGTCACAGACTTAAACATTTGCCTTAAAGTTTTGCGTTAAGTTTATATTCTTCTTTTATATTTCCAATATCCTTTGAAGGAACCTTTTGACATTCGACTAGGGTTACTTTAAAGTTTATACAGCTTAGTTGTCATCATCTGGATGCTGCTGCTTACCTAAGGTCAAGGTCACAGACTTGTATTATTTGCGTTAAGTTTATATTCTTTACTTATATTTCCATCATCCTTTGATGAAACCTTTTGATATATGACTAGGTTTACTTCTATGTTCATGCAAAACAATTGACATCATCTGGATGCTGCTGCTGACCGAAGGTCAAGGTCACAGACTTAAACATTTGCATTATAAAGTTTTGCTTTGAGTTTATATTTTTCTTATATTTCCAATATCCTTTGATGGAACTTTTTGATGTTTGGCTAGGTTAACTTTTGGGTTCATAGCTGCTTACCAAAGGTCAAGGTCACAGATTTGTATATTTGTGTTAAAGTTTTGCGTTAAGTTTACATTCTTTGTTTATATTTCAAACATTCTTAGATGAAAACTTTTGATATATGACTAGGTTTACTTCTATGTGTTCATGCAGATTAGTGGACATCATCTGGATGCTGCTGCTAACCAAGTTCATGGAAACAGACTTATATTATGTTTACATTAAAGTTTTTTGTTGGGTTGGTCCTCATTGCTGATATTTGTAATATACTTTGATTAGGCGGTGGTGTTGGTCGGGGGTATACGTGAGCCCCTGCTCACTTGCTCTAGTTATTTCAGTTTACAAGAAATTTTATTCAACAGTACCTTAGCTATTGCTTATTTGTAGATTTTAAATTAATTCAAGGGCATTAAATCATGCGTTACTGGAGCGATTATGACAAAACTTAATGCGCACTGCTATGTTGTGACAATACATAAGTATTTTAAGTTTCATGAAATTCAATTCATTGGTTACTTAGTTATGACTCAATTGTTGATTTTAATCAAATCAAGGGCAATAACTCACTGCTTACTGAAGCAGTTCCGACAAAAGGTAAGATGCACCAATTGTTATTTGCCGCTCTACGTCGCGTTACGTTTTCACTAACGGACGTGACGTTACTTGTTTTTTTTTTTCAAATACGGTCTAGTTTCTGAAGAAGACGAAAGTCGAAACGTTACAACCTACTGTGTTTTGTCTTATTTCTGGACTCCAATGTGTTATGGTGATACATATTTACTATAAGTTTCATAGAATTCCATTCATTGATAATTTAGTTGTGGCTAAATTTGGCAATCTTAAATTGATTCAAGGGCAATAACTCATGCATTGCTGATGCCATTCTGATGAAACTTTATGTGCATATCCGTGTTATGGTGATACGTATTTAGTTTAAGTTTTATGAAGTTTTGATAATTAGTTACTTAGTTATGGCTCATTTTATTGATTTTAAGTTAATTAAAGGACAATAACTCATTCATTACTTAAGCCAGTCTGACGAAACTTCACGTGCGTCACCGCATTATAGTGATATATATTTATATTTAAGTTTCATGAAATTCCATTTAGTGGTTATGTAGTTATGGCTCCGGACGGACGGATGGAATGACGGACAGACAGACGGACGGACATGGTGAAAACTATATTCTTCCGCCTTCGGCGGGGGATAATAATAATAATAATTTGCAAACAGCGTAGATCCAGATGAGGCGGCTCATAACGTTAACCCTGAATTACTGAATTCTCAATCATCTAGCTTGGGCGAAAGATTATTTTAAATTTGGCAGACATTAATTTGACCTACTAAATTTTTTGCTATAATGTAAAATGCTTCTAGCATCGAGCCCTACTGTATCAGTTTTTAAAGAAAAATGAGTTTTGTTTTCTCAGATTGAAGACTTTATCTAAGAGAGACGTGCGAAACAAAGATCGAGTTTTCCATATTACGCCATTATAACGAAGGGGCGAAAATGAGGAAAACTTCACGTTTTCGAGTTCAGAGATCTTGAAAACGACATCGGCGAGCCCACTTTTTAATTACATTGTCTGAAATTTATAATACAGTGAAGTATGAATAAAATCATGTGTTTTATCAGTTACTCCAACCTCACCTTAAACCAGTTTTAAGCTGAATGTGTTTCAAAATCCATGTTTGTTTTAGCCATGAACTTTGAAGACGCATTTCCTTGAATACATGTAACACTTTGGTATTTAAGGCATACGAGTATGCATTCAGTCGTATTTAATTAGAAATACAGAATTACTTGAGAATGAATTTTAGGTTTGAGAACATCAGACTTTTTCATTGTATGAATTTCAGGCAGCAACTCACTTGTAATTCAGAAGAGCATGGCATATGTGTGCCTTTGATACCAATGACGTCATAGGTATGTTACTACATCAACCAAGGAATTACCAACTGTTGTGCTTAGTACCTTGGCCGAATGACTTCTCGACTGACAGATGAAGTAATTAGAGGAACGCCACAACCACAAAACACAACCCACTTAAGACACTGAAATAAAAATGTGTCAGCATATTTATGATAATACATACACATTGCCCAAGAAAGAGGAAGTGCCTTGGAACGGTTTTCCTAACTCCAGATAAGGTGGGGTTTTGAGGATAATTTTGAGATATTTTTTTCTTATTTCTCTATGAAAATATATGCTGTGGCCTCTCATTTGAACCGTCTGGGTGAAACGGTTTTAATGAGGGGTCACAACATAGGGTCACTACATATGTTTATATATGGAGAGATATGGAAAATTATCCCTATCACCCCTTCTTATCTGGAGCACTGGTTTTATAGTTGTATGAATGCAACGTTACCCAAAATGGGTTTTCTTTCGCAGTTCCTCTGTGTCTTCTTTTCGTGCTTTTTCATATTGTCATTTTGATACAATATTAGTGGATTGTTTCGGAATATTATTTGATACTAAAAAGAAATGTGTGACTTTTGTGATTCCGTTTCATTGTGAAAAATTGTAAAATTAAAGAATACAGTAGTTTACGAACGTCCTTGTTTTTCCTTATGAGTCGACCTTTCCGCTGTCGAAAAGAAGATGCTTGCGTCGCAGATTTCTATGTAGACAATGACAAATTGTTTATTTATTTATTCATTTATTTATTTTTAAGATGAAATATTGTGTCACAGCATGTCTTTTAGCTGACATATTTATAACGCATAGGTTGCTTTTCATCCTTCTGGGTAAGCTCAGTACTGTAGTGTAAGGGAATTAATTCAAATTTGCCTCGCTGACAGTGCGACACTCTTTGTTACTCTGAGTGCTTCACTTCGGAGAGCTGTCATCTACGATGGAACGCTATGTAACGGACAAGGCTTATGTGTGCTGCGACACGACAAAACCAATCAAGTGGCATATGCGCCCAGCCAAGACTCAGATCAGTCAGGGCATCCGCCCAGTCCGATCAGTCTTTGCTGACGGCATGGAGGTAGCTTAGACCCTTAGCTACCCTTTAAGCACACAACGAAGACTGATCAGACTGGGCGGACGCCCCGGCTGATCTGAGTCTTCGAGTGGCGCACATGCTGCTTTGTTTCATCTTTTCATCTTAAAGGCATAGGCACAGACAAAAGATCTTGATAGTTGTTTTCTTTCCATTGCGTTTGGTGAAGTAGAAAAAAATATGCAAGTTAAATTTTTTCTTCTGTTATAATATAAGTATAATACATGTATAAGTAAAGCCTGGTGTATTTGTGGAATCGAAGACTATGTCAGAAGGCAAATTGCCCACGCGCTGAACAGACCCTGGTTGAGCCCTTAGTTTGCATGCTAGTCTGGGCTCAAATTGCGGCTTAATTTATAACTTCTTGTCTCTATAGAATCGTTTAACCTAGAGAGTAGAACAAGTATTATACAACTTGGCACGGGAAATAAAATTTTGAATAACACACATTATGAAGTGGCTTTCAGCGAATGACAAATGAGACATATTAGAAAATTAAAATGGCGACCCGAAATCGCATTAAAAGAAACGAGACATGATTTAGACTATTTATGACTAACTAGGTGATTCATTATAAAAATTAATGCCAAAAGGTTGAAAAGAGACGGTTCTAATCTTAACAAAGGCCAAAGTCCAAGCTCATTAGCATACGCACCGTAAAAACAGGATTGCCCTCAGTTAAAGAATTTAGAAATATAATATGCTAGAAACACGAGGCTAAGGATAATGAATTTCTTTCATTTGTTGGGGTTAGGTTACTCGTGTGGTACTAGGCAATTTTAATGACTGCATTTCTAAAGATTAAAGATTTTAATTGTAGTTGTCAAATTGAAAATAAATCAAACAGCATCAGGCATGGCTTCCTGCAATGCAGAAAATTTACCAAACTTAGACTGGATATTTAGGTCCCATAGTATTCTTCACCCCAGTGCTCCAGATAAGAAGGGAGTAACTGGATAATTTTGGGATAATCTTCAATAGCCTATCAACGAAAACTTATGCTGTGACTCCTCATTAGAACCGTCTCGCCGAGACGCCGAGGGGTCACAATATGTTTTCGATGAGAAATGAGAAAAAATACCCCAGAAATATCTTCGAAACTGCGCCTTATCTGGAGCGCTGGTCACCCCTAAATATTGTAAACTCACTCTGGCTTTTACATCCTTTGAATTAGGTCGGTCCATCAATTAGAAATGAAGTGCTGTAAAATGTTTACTGGCAGGCGACCAGTGGTGGCCGCTTTTTGTTACATTTTCTTATCTTCTGCTCGACATATTGTGTTTAGTGATTCTGTATTTTGTTGAAATAAACTAGGGGTACATACTGATTATATTGTTTCAATTTTTTATTTTTTATTTTTTTATTATTTTTTTTTTGCCAATAGACATGTGGCCGAGACAGATCCTCAAAGTAGGTCACCAACAAGCATTAAAATACACATGTAGCGTAACCGTGGTGGCCATCACGATTGCCATGCGCTGATTGATGCATTTTCGAAAAAAAACTGTTGTGAATTAAAACATTTGAATTTTTTTGGTCTTTGTCACATTTTAACATTTTTGCATAGGCGGAATATAATCAACAGAGCATTTATCAGAAACGGACTTTAAAACTCTGACGTAGCCATTTCGTAGGCGCACGCTCGGTATTCCGCCGAAAGCGAAAATAAATAATGGCTTTTAAATGCTTTTATTTGCGGGCTGGTTGCATTTTATACCTTTACATGATAGGAAAATATTAATACCGAAATTTGTACATGTTTATTTCTGTATTTAATTATGTGTGTATGAAGGGTTATAGTTCCCCGCGACGCGACAAAACCAACTATGTGGTTGTGCGCCCAGCGCAGACTCAGATCAGCCTGGGCATCCGCCCAGTCTGATCAGAATCTTCGCTGTCCGCATGAAGGTAGCTTAGACCCTTAGCTACCCTTTGAACCTCAAGCGAAGAGTCTGATAAGACTGGGCGGATGCCCAGGCTGATCTGAGTGCGCTGGGCGCACAACCACATTGTTGGTTTTCTTGCGTCGCGGCTCGGTGGCATGAGGGTAGCTTAAGGAAATTGTTTACCTTTTGTCTCCCAGGCAGAGAATTTTACCAATCTTTTTTTTTTGTGGGCGTTTCTTTTGCTTCCTTTCACAAAGTGGCAGAATCTGTGACGTAACAAATACGTAATTGAGCGTGCAAAAGGGTAACGGCCACCACTGGTCGCCTGCCAGTATATTGGCGGTTACTTAATTTTGACGCTATTGGCAGTGAAGACGAAAAGTGTCAAATTATATAGTTCAGTTTCCAATACATTTACGTTGTAAAATTTTGAGATTAATTAAGTAAAGTCCACCAATATTCCATTCTCTCAAAATATGATACGGCAGAAAAATGTTTTACAATATATAATATATATTAGTGCCCATGGACTATTTATGCAGTGCCAGAACGGTAAATATTGCCCATCTAAGCGAGACCTTTTTTTTTCAGGCTCGTCTAATTTGTGTCCGCACTGGAATTTGTCGACATAAAAGTGTTATCTTTTATTACTATGCAACTATGTAAATTGCCTGAATCATGATAGATGCTGCCAATAATTCCCCCTGGGCATTTAACGTTGTTTCAACGTTATTACGTTGATTTAATGTTTCAACAGTAAGTGTTTTCTCGGTTATTCCAAGGAAGCGAGCTATCGCAGGAAGAAAGATATCTAAGCTCTGATGGTGAATGGGTTCAGTTTCAGGCAAAGCAATTCTTCCATTGTTGCCTTCGACTTTAATAGGGTCAGTTCGGATAGGGAAGAATTTTCCCCGCAGGACTAATTGTTTCTTTTAGAGTAGAACCCTTTTGGGTGAATTGCCTCACCCGGGGAAGCCAACATTATCTTCTTGTGCCAAAAATGACAGAAATACAGGGCGGGGAAAAGGGTTGACCCATATTGACCATCAGTGCCTCCTCAGTTTTATCATATATCTCACTGTTCGCATGGTTTATTGATCGGTCCATAGAAGATTCTGATCAGTCATTTTCTCTCGTGGCATGATCCAATTTTCTATCAATTTCCGGAGAAAGGTATATTATAAAGTACAAGATAAACATCTACGAAGAAAACAAAATTTATTCACAGTGAGTGATAAACAGCAACACGAAAGCTTATAAAATGCATTAAAAAAAGTTTCAACTTCAATGTACAAAAGAAAAAAAAATGACAATGATAAATGTATACACGATACAATAAAATGACATTTTCATTGTCCAATGAAGCTGACCAAGAAAAAATGACAGTGTGTACGCCCCTTTAGTCATATGCTTTTGTTTACAATGCTGCTGCTACAGTTTTTCTTGCTTCTGATTGGCTATTTGATGGCAGTTTTAGAAGTTATCGTTGAAAAAATAGGATGAGTTTCTATTCGTCATTGTTTCTTGTACAATACAAAAAAGGATCATTTTTTGCTGTATACACTATCAAATAAAATGACATTTTTATTGTACAATAAAGTTCGCTCAATCAACATTGACTAAACCTTGTGTGCCTGCTTGACTGCTTTAAAATTAAGCTAGTCTATTAAAACGGAATATGTTAAGTCTTTGCTCTCTGGTTTTCACCAGCCGTGCACCATGAAACCCATTAAATAAAGAATCACTGTCTTGACGGTTTTTGTCCGACCAGGAGATGTGTGTATACTACTTGTTGAATTACGCCGAGGAGTCGAGATGTGCATGTAGTTGTGCCCGAAAGAGTTAAGTTTGTATGATATCCATATCAATACATACGAGCTGTCAATGTGCTTTATTTGTTTTCAAAAGATTACATAGCACGCAGTATAAACTTAAATTTATATCATCAAAATAGTTGAAGTGAAAGTTATTTTATATCAATCTTTAAACTTTGGCAACTTAGCCAGTTGGGTCGAACCAGCGTTTCAGTGGCGGCAGTAAAACTTCTCCCCATACATCATATATAGTGCAGATTATATTTCATTTTTTGTCTTTTGAGATCGCAGGATATACATGTATTCTTAGAAATCAGAAATTTTCGATTCGTTTAGACTCTTAGTCTAGATCATCGGTTTTAAATCACAATGTGGCCGTTTCTAAACTAATCTCCGATTTGATGGCCTCAGCCGAAGCTTAGTTAAGCTTTCAAATACCGGACTTTCATTTTCACTGACTTTTTCCACAGATACATAGATATGGCGGGTGTATTATAATAGGCAGGTGATGCTTACTACCCCGCGGGCACATTATCACACCTCTGTTTTGGGGTTCATGTCTGTGTATCTAAAATATTCCGGAATTGTCTATGTTTAACTGACCTACGAGTTCGGACTTATGATTTGGGTACTTTGACCACTATCATTTTGGACCCGTTTTGATACTAATCAGTCTCTGAAACGACTGCCTTTTCGAAATTAAGAAATTACAGTTTGCTTTTGTCTTGCTTTCATCACCAGATATTATCAGGGTAACTGATAAGGCTTGAGGAGCCGAGACTTCGAAGTATGACCTATGCTCCTTTTTATGAATATGTTCCCTGCTCTTTAAGGGCTTCTTTATGATTTAAATTTTAATTTAACTCTTTCGGCGCCAAATTTTTCAGACGACAAATTTTCGTCTGCTCAAATCATCAGACGACAGATTTGTAATTGGAAATTTTAACATTCTCAAGACATTTTTCATAAAATCAGGCTTTTTAAGTTCATATTTGAATGGCAAACAGTGTAGATCCTGATCAGACGGCTCTTTTAAGAGCCGGCTGATCTGGATATACGCTGTTTGCAAAGTCGCATTTTTGCGACTTTGGCACCGAAAGAGTTAAGGGCTTCTTTATGATTTAAATTTCAATTTAAAACCGACGAATCTTTGGGAATCTAACGAATCTGATCAGATTGTGCAAATGTGCTGGCGAATTGCGATTCGCCACATTTCTCAAATGTTTGTCTTGATTTAATAATTTGGTGTGTCTTGCACTAATTTTCCAATAAGCAAATCCTGGTATTCAAATAGATACCAACGGTTTGATTATGAACAGAAAACTTGATGAAACAGGCATAAGAAAATCTTCACACATCTGCTTCAACACAATCAATATGACAACAGAAAATATCAACAAAATAGCACCATATTTTTACAAAAGATCAAGTCTGTGATGACACACTTTGGCATCAGCTTTCAGTACATATAAAATTACTCCGCCAATATGCCATTGACTTTTATGTATTTTTCAGTGTATTTTGATGGTCAGTTGAATGGATTTATATGACATTTTTCTTTGTATTTGTAGCTCAGATTCGGATAAACCCATGTCATAGATAAACTACATGAATTTCATCTAAAGTTGACTGTTTAGCACTTTTTTATTAGATTACAAACCCATTTTATTTCATCAGTAAAAAGATATCTCAATAATTAACCAAATTATCTAAATAATTATCTAAATATCAAAATAATCATTACATATAAAAATATAATTTAGTGAGCACTATTTTTAGCTCATATAGAAAGCTCTCAAAACTGAAATTTGTTTTGTCTCAGTATGAATTGGTACGCCTCTAAGGAAAGCATATCTACCAATTTCGATCTGCTTCCCTTCTTAAGATGGATATACCCTTAAAACAAATAGTTTGCTCACCAAGAAGCAAATTCTTTCCTTTAAGTGTCTGTCCCATCTTGGAAGGCTTTGTCGTCCAAGTAAGGAACAGAAAACACAATAGTTGCTTCCTTTGAAAAAATGATGGAAAAAGGAGTAATTGTACTCAATCACTTTAGATATGTGACTTGATATATATAATATATTAGTTGTATATTTTATGGAAAGCCAGAGGGGACCCCAGATTATTATTATTATTTTCCATATGTACTCTACACAAATTATAATAATGTTTAGAATTTTAATAATAATCTCCGGGGGTCCCATACGGCAAAATGTGAGATTCTTCTTTAGTCTCAATTATTATTATTATTATTATTATTATTATTATACACCCACCACTATATATAGGTAGGTTTACTACGGGCTAAAGATTATCCTCCGAAAATAAAAATCGTCGGTAGGAATAATTATCATCATGATCATTCACAAACACGTGGTTGCTGATTATTATTTTGCCGCAGATTATATTTTACAATAATAATCTATAACATCCGGGCACTCCAAATATAATAATGTTCTGTTTCCAAAAATAATAATCGTTATCATCCGGGCACCCCAAATATAATAATAATGTGGTGTTTCTAAAATTAGAAACAGCAGATTATTATATTTTGAGTGCCCGGATGCTATATAGATTATTATTTTTCAGAACCAGAACATTATTATTTTTGGAGTAGTCCGAGTTGTCTCCCTTGTAATTTGATACATGTATGTAGAAACTGCTGTTGACATTCTGTCCGTCTGTCCGTTATCAAGGCTGTGTTTATATAAATGTATCAAGCTAAGTATAAATTTCATCTACAGATTTTTTCTGGATCCAGAAGTCTTAATGTTTAGTTTGGTACATTTATTTAGTAATAAAGCTTTATGACTTTCTATTGAAAATAGTCTACCTAAAAATATTTAATCAAATCATTTTTTAAATATAAAGTATCTAAATGGCTATGGATACGTTCCGCTGAGGTGCGGGGGTAACGTCGATATGGGAATTGAAATATGATGAACAGGTCACACAACATCAGTGCGCTCTCGTCCCAAATCGGGGCTAAATGAAAGGAAAAGTCTCTTTCCTACGAAACTGGCGTTCTCAATCCAACCCAGAATGACCGACCGCAGGAAGGGTCCTGTCGACCGGGGAAGAAAATAGGAATGGAAGGCACAAAATTATGGAGGTGCACCCACATACCATGTCTAGAAGTTCTCGTTCTCTGTATACTGTCTCGAGGATTATGAGCAGGTGTTCGATGTACACTCCAGTTTTGCAGAATGAACCTCCTCGTAGAAATGTGTATACGAAAGGTATCTTTCAACTGCACAGGGGATGCCTCGCCCTGCAGAGGGTCCGGTTTAATGTCTCGATCCAAAAGACGGCACACTTTTTTCTAATGTCATCTCTGCAAGTTAATGAAGTGTGTTCAGATGCCAAATTTTTAACGCCACTACCCGGGTTCGCGCTGACTACTGAACTACCACTTAAACACGCCAACTGTCACCAACGAAATGTTAGGTACATACAATTTCCAGATCCTGACTTCTGCTCGCTTACCAAGCATACATGTTAAAGTATATAAATGATAAGGTGACTGGGAAGTGACTCAGCCGCCCCAATCTCTGGGCACCTAAACCGGAGCCAACTCCTTAATGAAAGAATTTGCTCGAGAGCAGACCCCCTGCGAAAGCGTTACAGCCCAGGGAACCAAACAGGAAGTCACAAGAGTTGCCTCCTTTTGTGAGTAGGAAAGAATCGGCTCCCACTGGAGCAAACTCATCTCAGGCTCAGAACAGGGAAGCAAATACCACATACAAACACTTCTCTTTACAATGCCCTGAGTGTTCTCTTTAGGGGAATGGAAGGTGTTCTTTGTAAAGCGGAGCGCCATGCGTTCACCTTTCTAGTAGGGAGTCCTGGGTTAGACTCCCACCGGCGACTCATGGCCGACCACTTTCTTCAATCCAATAGGCCATGAAATCCGCACCCAGTGCGCCTTAAACTGGAATAAGAGAACTCGGTAAATTTTTATCCCTCCCTTCCCCCCCCCCACCCCACCCCACTCCCACAAAACGAAGTGGCTCTGATTTGTTTAAGGTTTAGATTTCCTGTCAATTTAGTGACGACTAAACTTGTGGATTTTTATATAATACATGGGCAATAACTCATGCATTAGTGACGCTATTCTAGCAAATCTGTGAGTGTATCAACCTAATATTGCAATACATTATTTTCTTCAGTTTCATTAAATTTCATTCACGGGTACCTTAGTTATGGGCAATGTGCAGGTTTTAAATCAATGCAAGGGCAATAACTCTTGCATTAATGATGCAATTCTGACAAAACTTGACACGCGTCACCATGTTATGATGGTACATATTGTTACCGAAGTTCAATGAAATTCCATTTATTCGTTCGCTAGTTATGCCTCAAATTGTGACTTTAAATCGATTAAAGGACAGGAGAGTAAAGGACTTCTATACAATTAATCATTATTTTAACAATCGTTTGAGGATAATTTACAATTAATCTCAACAATGACGTCAACGTATGTTTAACGTACTATTCTAACACAGTGCGCCTATAGAAGCAACGGAAAGTTTCCGTGTTTTATTCTGCAACAATTCACTGTCTCGGAGCGCATGAGACTAATTGCAGACGTCACTTGCATTACTGACGTAATTTTGTCACGTTTTGAGACGTTAGACGGTGTAACGTCTCATTTTCTTTCTAAAAATCGCCATAAAAACGAACATTTACCTTGGATACAGTCAAGAATAATGGCGGGAGCATGAACGCGCTGGCAGGAAGGTTGGGAGAGTTTGAAAGAAAATAACACTTTTTCTCACGTTTTTGAGCGTTAGAATCGAAATAATTCACTGTTTGTCGGTCAGTTGTAAGTAGATATATCACTCGCGCTCCGCGCTCGTGATATGATGTACTTCACAACTGACCTCCAAACAGTGAATTATTACTCAACAATTCACTGCTAGAGCTGATCTATTTCTTAAACATAAACAGAAACACTTGAAAACTCATTTGTCATGCAAGTTACACGTCAAAGACATAAACGCAAAGCAAAAATCAGTGATCCGTATAACTTTTTGATTATGGGATAATTCACACCTTAATCTTAGTTTTACATTAAATTCCCAGGTGAGCAAACTCATTGTAAAGTAAACCATCAGGTGAGCAGGCGATGACTAAATGGAGCTCTAGCAAATGCAAGGGAGATAATGAACTTTTTTTTATAGTTTGTAATCGGTTTTATCATTTATTTTGTTTGACCGACATCGTAAAAGTAGTTTTTGTATGACACGTAGAGTATTTCAATCAATACTTACTATCTTTTTGGATATCTAAGTAATATGCATCAGAATATGTTTTACTGAAGGTGTGATATACTTCTTTACTACTGCCATTCGCTCATGAAAACTTACAGATTTATTTACTTGAGGAACGGCAAGAACAAAATCAGATCTGTTCTGTTCAGTTCAGTTCAGTTAGAAGAATTGAACGGAACTGAACAGAACAGATCTGATTTTGCTGACATTCTGTCATTTGGAATTTGTTTGGTTGCTGATTCTGTATCACTATGTGTGCACCTATGAGGGCCGAAAATTCGTAATAAAGAGCTTGTATTTTGTATTTTGATCAGAACTTTTTCTTATTATGTGCTTAACATGAGCAATCTGAGGTCTTACCAGTCTTCCATCACGCACATTTGTGATGGACTGCCATAACCCGAACATTTTTCCATTCAGCTACCCGATAATAAACGCCAATGTAACCCGCTAGCAATGCTCAGCGTGACGTCCGCTAAATACGTTTAATATTGATATTTGTTTCGTCCGTAGCTCTTCTCAGTTAAACAAGACTATTTAAGCGCTGACCTACTGGTGTGGAGGTCCCAGATTCGAGCCCCGCTGGAGGCGGGAGTCTTTTCAACCGTAAATGGTGTTCCATTGCACACAGCCCTTGATTATCATCCTCCCATCGTCCTGATATGACTGAAACACTGTTGAAACGGACGTAAAGTCGCAAGTCATCCATCCATCATCAATTTTATAAACGGATGCTAGCTATACGAGTTACTCAAGGTTTTGAACCAAGGTATTTGGGTTTTTGCCTTTGTCATGGTCAGCCATAACACCAAAAGAAACTAATGTTATGGCTTTCCATCTCGCTTCGTCCTTCGGACGTGTGGTGACATTATGTGTTCTTTGTGTTCTTGCATAGCCGTCCCCTTTCCCTCATTTAGTGGATTTTCCCCTGATAATATGGCTTCAAAAAAGAAAGAAAAAAAAAACAAACTTCCAAACATCCTGTCAGTTCATCTGAATCGCATGGCCAACCATCACAAAAATCCATAAGTCCCCCGACTGATGACGGCTGAACTCGGGTTGAAACGTCCCAGCAAAGACTAGGTCATACGTAGACGGGACTCATTTAGAGGACCGGAGAAGCCGGGGAACGATCCTGCGACCCCTAGATTGGTTGGCCAGCGTGTTATCCACTATACTACTGCCGCTCCTAAATTTCCATGTGTGATAGGATACTAAAAAATCGGGGACCTTGGCAGTAGGGTTAGAGTAAAGAACGCAGGCCTTTGATTTGAGAAGTATAAATTGGACTGTGGGGAAATTAAATGAAAGATATTTTCACCCTATGATCCATCCATCCATCCATCCATCCATCCATCGGTGAATAAGTAAGCTAGAGTTAAACAATCCACCAGCATATAGGTCATATGGAGATGGGACTTCGGTTTAAAGTATCTTTCGGAAAGTCGGAGAAGCCGGCCATATGGGGATCGAACCTGCATCATAGATTGGAAATCCAGCGCGTAATCCACTCTACTACCGCCGCTCCTGTTTCTGAATGAACGCCTGGCGCGCAGAGAACACTTTCCAGTCCCATTGATAATGTATTTGAGAGGTCATTTGCAGGAATATAGTATTTCCTTCTTTAGGGGCGGGGTTTGAGCTGTTATCCTTCATATGGAGAATCTCCTTCTGAGAAAGGGAGTTTGCTTCAGCGAGTGCATTTTTTCCTTCTTACGAAGGGAAGCAACTCTTGAAACCTTGGGCAGTATGATCATTTCAAAAACTTCGGTGGATCTGCTCCAGGGTAATTTTTTTCATGTCGGAAGTTTGCCCAGATTCAATTTTTCATTTGAAAAGTTAGCCATGGTTTTCGGGGGCTTAGAGATTTGAGTGGCTGAGATTCTTCCCCTGGCATGTAGAGCCCCGGTTGCTCAGTAGGTTGAGCGCTGGGTTTGAGACCCCTCGGAGACGGAAATCTTTCCAACCGTAAACAGGGTTCCATTGCCTTTCATTATCAACCTCCCGTCGTCGCCCCCCCCCCCCCCACCGCCCCTCCCTCCCGAAAAAAAAAAGAAATACGGCTAAAAGGACGTTCAGTCGCAAGGCATCTGTCCCTGCAGGTGTATCCATTTATGTATGTTTAAGATGCAGCTAAAGCTGGGTCTGTAGTCTGTATGTTAAAAATTATAAGGGAGGGAAATCGAACTACTCTACAATAATAATATTGCTCTAAAATTAAAAATAATAATAATCAGCAACAAAATTAATAATCGATAATATCCGGGCACTGCTACAATAATAATGTTTCAGTGACAAAATAATCTCCGGCAAAATAATAATGTTGAACCACGTGCTCGCGAATGATTATTATTATTAAGAAATTAAATAACCATTCTCGAGCACGTGGTTCTACATTATTATTTTACCGCAGATTATTTTTTCACTAAAACATTATTATCTTTGGAACAATATAATAATAATATGGCGGGCGTAAAATAATAATAATAATAAAAATAATAATAATAATAATAATATGCTGACATTTAGCCGTACGGGACCCCTGTCGATTATTATTAGAATTCTAAGCATTATTATAATTTGTGTAGCGTACATATGCAAAATAATAATAATAATCGGGGGTCCCCTCTGGCTTTCCATAATATTTAGTCCTCAACTGTCAATGATGAGGTCACTGTATGTAGAAGATTCGTTGCTGTCACCCGTATTATTCATCCGCCGTGAAAGCGATGACGTCATATCCTCCTCTGCTCTCATCCTCTTATGTTTAGTTCTCCTATTCTGAAACCATACTTTAACCTGAAAATATAAAGCATAGTTTTGAGATTATGTTTTGAGTTGAAGCGCATGCAAACCTAAAATGTTTTGCTTACTTAATAGGCGAGTTTAACTTAGTATAGGCCCTGCTTAGGCAGTAAAATAAAGTTAGCTCTGTCCGACCAAAGGAACAGTGGGTATTAAATTTTCCATTTGTGTTTTGGACCCCACGTGGAAGGAGACAAAACAGTATCAGCTATATTATGTAGTAGTAAAACTTTCATAGCAGTGGCTAATTGGTTGGTTTCTTTGGTTGGATAGACATTATGCCTAGCTGAATGATATACGTTTTTGCGGATGATCCATTGTCCGTTCCATGTATATGAAAAATGAAACCTTTCGACGTCATTCTATTGAATTTGTGTTAACGTTTTAATTGAAAAAACGCAGACGTTCGTAGCGGTAACTGTTATCATATTCATAAACAGATTTTCCTTATAATTATGATCTCGCTGTCCTAAATGCTATTTTGCAAGTGTAACACCATCTGAGAAAAAAAATGCCACAATTTATGATAATGAAAAAAAAAAAAAAAAGACACAATTATTGTCGCCATTTAGACAGATGAAAATATAACTGAAACATAATGAGCATACGCCTATATATTTTGTATTTCATGGTTTATGCGGAGGTCAATGTCAGCTGGTAATGAGACCTATCAGTTTTAAAACCTATATTATGTTAAATAATAACTGTCGTCCTGTCTGTCATTCAAGGGCTCCCTGTGCAAGACTATTATCAAATATTATTAATTTAATATGTCAGGTGTAGATGAACGTAGAAAACCCGTTGAACCCACCGATAACATGTACCAGTTGTACCCGTGACTGGATCATGGCCATATAAATGTAAACGCTATTATTCTTCTAACGTCATACAAAACAAATATTCAGCAAATCATTAAAATTATTTTAAACACCATTCTGAGATTTCCACAAGATTCAAGCAAAGTTTTAAACCGTATAACATTTTCATTGATGCATATGTATAAAATCAGAGGAGACACTGAATTACGAGACAATGAATGTAGTAGTGTGTGTGTGTGTGTGTGTGTGTGTGTGTGTTTTAACGAATACAATATGGTTAAGCCAAAGGAAAAACTAAATTACATGTCTTTATTCATCGATTTATATTTATTATGCAAACAACTTGACAATACAATTTCCAAATCTTTATTTAACCCATTTGTGTTTGATATCTGTATAATGTAATCATTTGGTATTCAATTCTTTTGTCTTCATTAAACTGATAATAAATCAAGATCCCACTATGAGTTACTATATTTTTGCTTTTTTAAGCATCTGTGATGCGCACTCAAATCAGTTTAAAATGAAAAAAAAGTAGTGAACATTTAGCCGCTAAACGTTTGGCATTATCTTAACGGATAGCATAACATGAGACCAATTAATGGCGCATAAATGCAAAATTGTACCATAAAAAGTCAATAAAGTATTAACTACAGAAAGCCTAAAACGTATTTGAGAAATAATTCTAAAATGTCTCTGAGTGAAATTTTCCAAAATGTCTCTTAGTGAAGTTTTTTTTATACGATTTCATTCAAAAGACTCGGTGTTTTGTCAAATGGCAATTAAATTCTGCACATTTGTGTATTTATGACGTCAACGTTCCAGTTATCAAGTTGCTGTTTCATTTCAGAGCTTCGGTACACAATATAACAAATCAGTTAGCAACAAAACAACTCCGACTTTGTTTTCTATATGTCACTTGCACGTACAAAAACTCGATAAAGCAACCACGCTTGTTAGCTTTCATTTTAACTAGTTTCTGTGATTTTAAGCCTGACAAGTACTGATACATTCCTTTTGATTATTGGCGACCCTTTAAATATGTTTTAGAAGCCATTTCAAGCAATGTTGAAGAGAAAGTATTATTGCATCAAGAACTGGCGCAGCTCGATGGAGGAGAGTATTAGTCTATTTCTCCTTTCTGAAATTTAGCATTAAAGATGATAGTCTTATCTATTAGACACAGAAATCAGCTGCCTCCCAAAATGCTTCCAATAAATAGTATTAAATGAGTTCCACCATGTAATAATGATAACTGCACTATGTCATCACTAAATGAGCCGCGACGCGAGAAAACCAACAATGTGGTTGTGCGCCAAGCGCAGACTCAGATCAGCCTGAACATCTTCCCAGTTTGACCAGACTCTTCGGTAAGAGCTCAAAGGGAAGCTTAGGGTCTAAGTTACCTTCATGCGGACAGCGAAGGCTCTGGTCAGACTGGGCGCATGCCCAGGCTGATCTGAGTCTGCGCTGGGCGCACCACCACATTGTTGGTTTTCTCATGTCGCGGCTCAAATAGCTCACAACTGTATGATATACACGTAGCTGACCACGTTGTGGTGACCTTACCACGATGTAGAAATTAGAATAACTGATGATTTTCTACCTGAAATTTCGGAAAATTGGTAAGTCAGTGTGACATTATTTGCAGGAAAAAAGGTGGTGTGTTTATTAGAGTAGGTGCGTTTAATACGATAAATCAGTAATCTCAGAGTTATTGTCGAGCTGCATTATTTTAAAACTTAACCTTTGCATATGTAAAGACTAACCACCGTGTATTTAATTCACATCGCAGATATCAGCTAAAACTACCTTAATCTGTATGTCAAATTAATTCCAGTATGACGTGATTATCAACATTTAAGAATCATTAAAATCTTGACGTGACCTATAAATTGTTCGGAGTCATTTGCCCAATGCAGTCTCGTCGCTTATTATCTAATGAGTTAAAATTAACATAATTACGGTTATTTAATTCAACAGATTTCTAGTACTACTCAGATAGAGAATTTAAGTACCAAGAACAAAAATAAAACATTTTTTTTCGTTCTATTTCTTGATTATTTAAATTTATACTCTGTATTTCTTTTATATTTTCTGACCATTGGAGACGGAGCCCATCTATATAACGGTGTATATCTCCATGTTTTCAGCCTTTATTTTCAAAGGGGTTTTTTTGTGAATTCTTTTCTGCATCTCTAGACGACCAAAACGGGGGTTATTCTGAGAGGAATGAACTCTTCTCGAGGGCACTCATTGGGAGAGGAGCAAAAACTAAATTGGCTTCCTCTGAAATTGAACACATTCACTTAAAGGCCCTATTGCTCTATAAACATGAAAAATATCATCACGACGTATGACAGCAAGCTCCTCGCTATAGTTTCTTCATTGTAAATGACCGCGATCGGCCGACTTAAAACAAATAAAACATCCATGAGTTTCACATAAAAAGGGTTTGAAAAATAACTAAAATGACCTACTTTCGATTTCATGCCCTTGAATAAAATGGTAAAAATACAATGTACAAGGGTGGGGCCTCATTCACTGTGGCGCTTTTGTTTATGTTGCATCACTCAACCGGAAACCAGAAAAGGAAAATCATATTTTATTGAGCGATTTGTAGTTTTTCATACTTTTTGCCACCTGTTTGGATCAATTTATGCACATCAAACCTACATTTTATCATGAAACGTGAAGGTTGAAAGGGTTGTCGTAATGATTTATTTTTCGACGTTTTTTATACTGATAGGACTATGGAGACTTTAAACTAAAATGAGGAGTTATGTTCCAACTGATGTAAGTTGCCATGAGCGACATTTACTTTTTCAAAGTTTATGGCTCATGAACAGGCACCGTAAAGACAAGGTTGACAATCTACGTCATAGCGCTGACGTCATAATCAGCGGCCTTAATAAGGTGACTGTTTGGATAATGAAGGCTTGGCAAACACTGAAACAACCAAATATCTAGTCGATCTGGTGCCTATAGATGTTTTGGACTCAATATTACCAGAATTCACAATAAAATACTTGCTAAATCTGATAACGCTTCACCACAGTGATCTGTATCGACTCTGCCTTAATGCATGTTATCTCAGCTGTCCACATCAAAAATTGTGGTGAGGCGTTTTATAATTTCTCACCCTTTGAAGAATCATGCCCTATATATCTGGACCATATGTATTAGTAGACACCGACTCGCCATTTTATCTTGTGTTAAAATCCTGTCTCTTATATGTTAGAATCGGAAAATCTGTCAGAGTTTCTTCAAAATGGCCGTCGAATAATTAAATCTGTCACGCACGCTATGACGTAGGTTGTTACCCCATGAAAGATGAGTCTCTTATTTTCGCTTCTTTGATAATTTTATTGCTTGTAAATAAGTTCTGAATAATAAGATCAATTCACCAAAAGAAGTGAAAAGAGCAGAGTCGGTTTAATTCAGTCTGTGCATGACCAATAATGAAATGTGCAACACAGGCCACGCCCCTAGCACCGGTTTAAGCAGAACTCTATTTTTAGAGCGACTCTAACGAATCCATATATTAGAATCTAAATTTTTAGACATTTTGAAACTGTTACACACAAAACTGACGTGTTCACTTTCTGTCAACTGGACAGAAATTTGCAACGATGGCTACAATCACAACGAACAACCGAACCAATGCATCAACTGAAATATGGCGAAATGCAAACGACAGAAGGGAACTGTACAGCTTTGATTACAGGTTACCACTGTGACAGTTCTAGAAAACAACAAACAGGGCTCCGCCTTTCAATGACATTGGCACTGACTGCTTGGTTAAAGTCGTGCTCATTCCGATGCATACATTAGTTGTACTACACAAAAGGAAAACTCTTCTTGACATTAGGCACTTATGTTTTTCGGCCAGCTGTTTTTGCTTCTTTTGATGTTCTCTCTTCTTGAAGGAACTCTTTAAGATTTTGATTTTAGAGCATTAACTTTTGTATTATGTAAAGAGTTTTCACCTAGCAGTCATAAAATTAATATTTTTGTTGAATATTCTGTTATTGATACTATCGTATTAGATTACTGAATCTATGTCGTTCCGAGGTAGAAACTTCTGTTGAACGTCCTACATTCAACTGTTGTAATTCTAGCATTGTCGTTATCTCCGTTAATGTGTAATGCTTGCATGTTTGTTGCAATGTTATCATTGTGGTCACTAGATATTGATCATTTTTCATTCCATTCTCTTTCCGATTTTGACTGCATTAATAATAAGGAGAATTCTATAAGCACCTATTCCCCTTCCTCTCTGATCAAAAACATTTACTTTTATCATGTAAGCATTTAAATTTGTATGTCAAATGGTGAAGTCTGTCCAAACCAAAATCATAATTATTATTCTTTTATTCATTTATGGAAAATGCGGAAAGTAAGGCTAGGAATCTAGCATAAAATCTTACTGAAGTCTCAGTAGCCGTATTATTTGCTTTTCTGTTATTCTATTGCAGTTTTTTTGTTTAAAGAACACCGTCCGGGACAGATTGGCCTGTTATTTAAACTGTGCTATTCCTTTTTGTTGTTTGTGTTATTCTTTTTTGTTCTTTCAGTATTCCGGAGGGTTGCACTTTGTGATTTATGACTTTCTTTCATATTTTGTTTTGTCATCATAGTGTAGATTTTATTTTCTAGTCCTTTGGGATCATTGATTCCATTGTAGAACTTTAAAAGATTTGAGGGTCACTGATGAGGCCTAATTGGCCGAAACTAGCTAGTCTGGCCCAGAAAACTTGTACACTCGACAGTTTTCAGTTCTTTGGTGTGATCCTTGCTTCCAAAGGATAACCCTTTTATAGAACATATTGTTATATACTCAGTGTCAAGTCTGATTAAAGTCTCCATATAGTCCTATCAGCGGTAAAAACGGCTAAATTCAAATCATTGTAAAACGCTGCTCAATCTTTTCAAACGTTTGGTAATAAAATGCGGGTCGGTGTGCATATATTGAGTCATACAACAAGCAAAAAGTAGATAAAAAACAAGTTTCTGAAAAATAACAAATCGCTTCACAAAATACAATTTCCTGCTCTGGTTTCCCGTCTGGCAATGCTGTATAAACATAGGCGGGATAGTAATTGGGACTCCACGCCTGTACATTGTATTTTTACCATTTTATGAAATCGAAAGTAGGTCATTTTAGTTGCCAACTAAAATGACCCAAATAAGTTTTCAAACCCTTTTTATGAGAAACTGAAGGATGTTTTATTTGTTAAAAGCTGGCTAATCACGGTCATTTACAATGACGAAACTATAGTGAGAAGCTTGCAGCGATACTTCACGAAAAAATATTTCATGCTGATAGAGCAATGGGGCCTTTAAGCAACTTCAAATTATGCCTAAACTTTAGAAAATGTCTGTATCTAGAGTAAGGAGGAGATGGTGCGGGAAGGGGGTAGAACTGTCGTCCTCATTATATATTTTAGTGTCAAGCATAGTTCAACAACTTAAAAACATGCCTAAACTAATAATTATTTGGAACAGGGGGAGGCAGGTTTGTGGTGAGGGGGGCACCAGGCTGCTAGTTTATTTCCGAAATGAGAAATCTCTGTTTCCCTTTAAAATTTGGTCTTTTCATTCTTATTAACGATCACTTCTTGTTGCTTACAAAAGAGACATTCAGTCTCTTTCCTAAGGAATTTTATAATCTAATAAACTAAAAACATTTTCTCTTAATTTCAAAATGTTACAATTTTCTTTGATGAAAACAAAATCATTTTTTTCCATATTCATCATGACTAAGACAGTACTTTTGATCCTATCACAAAAACATATCTCGAGTAACGCAACAATTAAAAGGCAAGAAGCAATTCGTTAGCAAGACTTGAACCTACTGCACCTGAGTAAACATTATAAAGGGCCTACAGAGCTTGCATTTTCTTGTTACGGCATGGGCGGAAACGCAATTCTATATCACCATAATTAAAGCTTCTTCACTGTCGAATCATAAACGTAATGCGTAAAATATATGTACCCTTAGCATACTTTTATGTTTAGATAGAAACCAAAAGTATGCTTTTATACATTTTGACTTGCAATATGAGAAGTAAGAATTTCCTGTGTTATGACTTTCTGGAGTTGTGGCAATCAGTTTGTCATAATATTGCTAACGAAATATGTCTTATGTGCCACTGTTCAATGCCTAATTCAAAAATCAACTTTGAAAAGTCGATAATTCCGCAGCCTTAAACAGCATAATATTTAGTACCAAAGATTATTAATTGCCGTATTCATATATTAGTCTATGGTAGCAACTTTCCAAGTCTGTGAGCAGCGAATTTCGCATAAAAATCATTTATTTGTGACATTTGGCAGTGATTGAGTTAGCTTACTCAAATTAACTGTATATGTATCATTTTAAAGAAATCTAAAGAAAACAAAGCATAAGAAACACTCCGTGGAACAAAGTGTTGCTAGAATGGACCTTGGACAAACTGGATTTATTTGCTATTTGAGCGGCGACACGAGAAAACCAACTATGTGGTCGTGCGTCCAGCGCAGACTCAGATCAGCCTGGGCATCCGCCCAGTCTGATCATAGTCTTCGCTGTCGGCATGGAGGTAGCTTAGACCCTTAGCTACCCTTTGAGTACTTAATGAAGAGTCTGATCAAACTGGGTGGATACCCAGGCTGATATGAGTCTTTGCTGGGTTCACAACCACATTGTTGGTTTTCTCGTGTCGGGGCTCAAATTTTGCTATTTGTCAAGCAGATTAACTTGAAAATTAAATTTCGTATCACGTAATTACCTACATTTCGGTAGGGTTTTCAAATAGATATCACAGAAGTTATGCTTTGTGTAGGAACTCGGTGAAGAACATGAGGCTTCAACTAGCAGCACTCTGTCAACTAGCAATACCATTGCACTAAATGATCTTGCCTTGTGTGGCTTAATTCATTTGCTTCTTTTACTCAACTTTTCATTAATTCCATTAACAAAACGTCTCCAATTAAACCACTTCAGCCCGCCCTTTTCCTGATAACCTTTAAGACGCCAAGTATAATTTCTTAAGAGGCTGACCTAATTTGGCAAAGTTCGAGGCTATTAGAAACTAAATCGAATAAACGTTCCCTAAAACCATGTTTGCATTAGACATAATGTAAAAGAATTTGCAAATAAGCGGAGCCATTACTTCTTGGTTCGAATATGATACTCTAGCGGGACGCCAATTTTTAACCCTTTAGTCATGTCAAATGCGATATAGGAAGCTCTTTTAAGTGGTGAATACCTTTGGCAGAATCTATTCAGATGCCTCATTACCAAATGAAATGAGTCAAAAGAAAACTCTTTGACATAGGGAAACACATTTTGAAAATGTTTTTGAGGACATACCTTCGTCTACAGATTAATGCAAATATGCTTTGTTCATTTGAGTAATTATGAAAGATTACTAAATGCCTCATGCTAATTGCAAGTTCTTGTTTGAGCATTACCTAAATGTTTCTAAATATTTTTTTTTGTAAAATTAAACGATGTTGTGTTTCGGAGTTTCTTTTAAAGTGTTTAGCTGGGTGCCATTGTACTAAGCCAGAAGATTACGTCTGCTAGATTCTCCACACACTGTCCGACATGCAAATGGAGCGCATGTACTATCTCTTGGTTTTAACGAGCTACCTTAGAGTTTATGAAGTTATTTTATAGAAAGTTTTAAATTGCAGCATGTTTTTGTTAAGATGTTTATTAAGTTTAATGGGTTTGTATGCAGCATGCAATACTTATCAGTCATAGATTGCCCTTTCAGTTCCAGAATTTATTGTGAAAACTTTCATTTATAAGTTCAAATCAGTGCATCTTTCTGTTAAAGGGATGTATAACAGAAACATATTAAAATGGCAAACAGGGGATAAACTGACCACTTTTAGTTTGTGTCTGCACTGTTTGTATATGTCTCTTTGGTGGAGTTCTAACCTTTCGTAATCCTTGTGTACCTTATCTCGGTTTTAAAGCAAATCAGTTTTACTTTACTTTACTGTCGACATTTCTGTTGCAGTCCCTCTTTGTATGCAAAGACTGTCTAGTGTCGCTAGTGTGTTTTGTTTTGAGTTGTCCTTTTATAGTTCGCCTTCGTTTAGTATCTTGAGTCAGCTTTGTTTTGGAACTGTGGCCCTCCCTGCATAACTTCATCTGTATGTGAATCTTGTCACCCCAAAAAGGTGTACTCACGTGTCTTCGAACAGCAAAGACAAAATTCATACACCAGTCTGTGAATTCATCAAGTCTAGCTAGAGCTTCATTTGTGCCTAGATTCCTCAGGGTCCATACATGGTGTATGCGACACGCAAAGGCTGGTCAGACTGCGCGGATGCGCAGGCTGGGCTGAGCATTTGCTGTTCGCATATTTGTTAAACGCCTACTTTGCGTGGCGCGGCTCATTAACCAATCAGACAAAAAAGAACAATTTACCTGTGTTTCCGATAGATTCAGAGTGGACGCCAAGTCCTTCCTTTCTTGTCCAACAACATAGTGGTTCTTCTCAAATGCGTGTTCAAGCCTCAGGAGCTGAGTGGGTGAGAAGGCCGTTCGGATTCTCTTCGGCTTCCTGTATGGTGACATGAACAAGGCGGTGTCTGTAATAAGAAATAACAAGAAGGCCATGATGGCTCTCTCAGATTTCCATGAGAAATTTCAGTTTGAAATCAATTTAATGCAAACGACCATCTGCGTTTCTATTTTTAGTTTCAGAAAATGCACACAAGCATCTTTATCTCTATTATACATGTAGGTATCTGCATTCAATGGTAAGTTTCAGAAAAATCCCTAAAACTCGAATATCAACTTTGATCATGCTAACAAGCATTTGTTATATTAGTCTTTAAACTTTATACGTTTTTTTATTCCTGAAGCTATTTGATCATACACGGAAACTTTTGTTATTTCTATCATTTATTGTAAGTATTAGGAAAATCTTTGTATCACTCGATTTAAATGTGTTTCCAGATTCATGCATGTTGGAAAAGTGCGGCAAGATATGCAAAAGTGTAAACTTTTATAGCAGAAACTTCTAACTATGTCCCATGTTTCTTCTTTTGAATGTATTCTCTGCTCTTGAAGGAACCATTTTAGATTTTAATATATCCAGGAAAGGCCCCTTTTATTTAATGCCTTGACGTTGAATCATTGTTGATGCAATATTGTTTGTTAAAGTCTCCATAGTCCTATCAGCGGTAAAAACGCCTAAACGCAAATCATTGTAAAAAGCTGTTCAACCTTCATGTTTTGTAATAAAATGTGCGTTGGTGTGCATATATTGAGTCATATAACTGGCAAAAGGTAGAGAAAACAAGTTTTTGAAAAATAACAAATCGCTCAATAAACTACAATTTCTTGCCCTGGCTTCCCGTCCAGCTATGCTATATAAACATAGGCGGGACAGTGATTGGAACTCCATGCCTGTACATTGTATTTTTACCATTTTATGAAATCGAAAGTAGGTCATTTTGGTTGCCATCTAAAATGACCCAAATAAGTTTTTAAACCCTTTTTATGCCAAACTCAAGGATGTTTTATCTGTTTAAAGCTGGCCAATCCTGGTCATTTACAATTACGAAACTACAGTGAGAAGTTTGCAGCGATACCGCATGATGAAATTTTTCATGCTGATAGAGCAATGGGGCCTCTAAAACAATGTCTTTCCGGCTGGGAATGAATTACATAAGCAGTATTTAGAACTTCCTCTTGTGCATTCTGGCTTATTGGACAGACTCACATAAGCTCGTTCACAAATGACTTTTATTATATTTTTCGACCAGCAAACCTACACACGTGAAAATCTATATTATGAATTAGGTTGGGGCTGATTTTTGAGCCTAGGGAAAGATTGGCTTTAACAACTGAGCCAGCCTCACTAAATGAAGTCTTCTTGCATACTAACCTTATTTCTTCGAATCGTTTATTGTTTTGGGAAAGAAATGTGTGCGTGACAAAGGTAATATTGTTTTCGGAGCAATTAAAATTATGAAAACTAGGCCATATAAACTTAATTTTATTGCAAACTCTAGTTGATGAACTTTTTTTGGACTACCAAAGTTAACTTTATGTCTTCCTAGTATTACAAATAGTATGCTGACTACGTTTTAATCTGTTTAAATTGTAAGGCTAATCCATACAAATCGAACAACATTATAGACACCGCCTTATAGCGGTCAGCAAAAAAAAAAAAAACAAAAAAAACCACAGAGGGGTTTAAAAATGGGTAACAGTGCACAAATCTTTACCCTGGGTTCAACAAACCACCCAAGACAACAAGAGAAGAAGAAATAAGGAAAGCAAATGACAAAACGGTACATTACATTTTCAATAGCAGAAACGCTGTTTCTAACAAGGCGAACTATAAGACAAGAACTCTGTAGTGACAGGCCACAGAGCTTTTTTCTCGTAATTTAGTGGTTCGATAACTACGTTTACTTTCATGGTTGTTTTGTCTCGTATAGGACACTGATAATCTCACGAGAGGAAGCAGAAGCTAATCGCTTTGCTGGTCGTCTTCTTGTGTGTCAACGTTTGGTGGTTTAAAAGCTTCCTACTCTTCTTACTGGTACTAATATGGGGTTGCGATTTACGATCATGGCATTTCCAGGAAATGTGTTTTTTTTTTGTGTGTATGTGTTTTATTATTGTTTCGTGGATATGATGATGGCCTTTCCAGGATACCTTCGTCCTTATTTTTCCGTGTAAAACTATTTTCGAGACAATTCATGGGACAAAACATATTGCTTATCAAAAAGCTCAGGTAAATCTTACTAGAACGTTTGGATAAGCAAAATGTATCATGAAAAGTCTTAAAGACAAATATTCTCTACTATATAGAACACACCCCAAGTCTTTATTGGTTTTCTGACCCTGTTATGTCATTACCTATGTGAGATTGGATATTTCCTTTGATGATATAGCAGTGTCACTGGATTGTTTCATAACAGGATTATGACAGCCAATAAACAAGAATATTTGTCTTTAAAGAATGCATGGTCTTTGTGTTCCACAGACACGAGTTGAAATAAGTCATAATCAGTGGTTTAGACTAATACATGCATTGTTTATTCATAGAGCATAACTCAAATGATCCGTTAAGCAGACACAGGAATGCATGTAACGGGTCGTCGGCCTATAGGGGCACAAACAGGACCATAGGATCTCAAGTTCACACCATCGAAACAATTTTGGTCGAAATTTTTTTTTTTTTTTTTTTCTTTTTTTTGTACATACCAAGTATTCAAAATTTTCACAAATGACCTAAAATCAGAATACCTACATTGAACATTTATGTTTTGATGCGATTTTTATTGCAAAGGTCCATGCAAATGCCATTCACCAATGTGGTTTATTGTTATTATTAGTTTGTGTGTCCGCTTATCTGTAGTCTTCGAAAAATCGGTTTGATTTGTTTGTTTGTTCTCTATAATTCCAAGTAAGTTTTTAACATATATGAATAATAGAAAGTAGGTAAAAATATTAGTATTTTGTGTTTAATATTTGTAGTTTAGGTTAGCTTTGTGACCATCTACCTGGGAAAGATTTGTCCATTTTGCCATCCGCTCGTTTTGTCATACTGAAATTGTTGCTACTTCATGTTACTATTTTCCTGCTTGATATCTTGGGTGGGATGTAGACTTTGATTGTATCAGTTCCTGATCATTGTTTTTCACCCCTGACAACCTACGTCATCAACAAGTGACGTATTAGCGAAATATCAACATTTCGTATGGTCCAATATTCGGAATTTTACTCTTAATCTTGTACATGCACCAAATATGATAATAAAACGACAGTCGTATTACATCAGAACCATCTCCGGACAGTTTGCTTATTTTGCAAACACTTTGACCAAACCTTTTTCACCTTGTGGGTTATTTAGTCAAAGTGATTGCAAATTCTTCAACCTGTCATGAGGTAATTTTCATGGGAAACATTTTCCTTTTCTCAATACATTTGGTGCACGTAATGTTTTCTCGAAAAGTTTCAAACATAAATTTTTTTGTTGTTATTCCGAATAGATGATTGAATTTGTCGCGTGCAGATTGACATAGGTTGTTGTCCTTTTTTTTTTTTTATCTCTTTAAAATCCCTTCCAGGGATAAATATTGGCAATAGTATAGTATACAGACAGAAACGATAGCACTATATTTCATTACAGTGTTATTTATAACTATATCTATACAAGGTTAACTTTTATGACCATAAACCTTTATGTGTTCTCAGGGTGTGTTATTTTGCTCTAGAATGACCAGGATGCTTTTCTTCAATTTCAGGTACAGGAATGACGTTATAACTATCCTAGATCCGGTATATTTTGGGGTTGAATCTGATACTTGTGTGATCTAAGTATTATGCTTTGACATTAAATGTCTTTGGGGTCCTTTTAGTGACTTTGAACGATCACCCAAGATCAGAGGTCAAACTATATCTGTAAATATGTAAGGGTGCTTGTTCAATTGCGTGACATATTTCAGTCATAAATTACTTCTTTCTTTATGTTGACAAATTCACTAACTACCCTTAAATGGGTATCATGTTAAACTAATGTGGCAAGTTTATAACTTCTAAACAGTGATATTGAGAAAAGCATGGCACGCAAAATTAAAGCAGTTATATTTAATTGCTCGTGCGTGCTAATGAGATTAATTATCATACTAACGAGGGCTAAGATTGACACTCAAAATCTTTTTTGAAGTAATCCTGAAAGTTTATACTTTGATATGTTTTCTTATTCTTACGCTAAGCGAAAATTCTTTTTTTCATTTTTATCTTCGACAATCTGATTGATAAGTCATTTAATTAATGATTATATTTGTCTAGCTACTTTGGATTCTAGCAACCTAACTACAGCAGCCCATGACACAGCATCTTATAGCATAGAAATCATAGAAATCATAACTTACTTCATTGATCGTCATGTAGCGTTAGTGTATTCTAGAATATCGAAAGCGTTTTCAGTCATAAAATTTAGTTGAAAAGTAAAGTTTCATTTTAAGTAGTTCCATTTTTTTGTGATTAATTTTTTTTCTAGATTTTATTGTGGAATCGTGGCTGTAGGGTGTAATTTTATGAATTGTAAACGTTTGCTTATAAGGGATTGATGAAACTATCCAGGAAAGACCACAATCGCCACCACAATGGCAAACACCACAATGGCAAACTACGAGTACAGCCAATCAAAGACACCGAGATAAGAAATACAAAAGCACATTTTCAATAACAGACTCATAGAATCAATGACGGGGCTGTGGCCTAGACAAGGAAATCTCACGCTACTTTTAAGATGCCAGGCCGGAGTTTGCCTTGTCTGTTGCTTGGTTAAACGGGATCTAAGTGATTGTTTTCTTTTGCTCCAGTATTTCAGTGGTGTTGTTTGACTTCCCAGGGGTCTCCTGGTGTTGCAATACGTTATTTCCGTCGAGTCCTCATCTCTGATTCATCATAGGTCTTGTACGTGATTTGTTTGTTTCCGATGATGTTTCATTGATGGATTAGAAAACCTTCATGCAGGCCAAAGTTTTGAACCACTGCAGAAGCAGAGGGCGAGGTTTGGTACCAGTAAAACGTGTGTTAGTCCCCCAGTAATCTTTTGCAGACCAATCCAAGGCGGACCTTCTATTATGATTCCTTGATGTCACATTGTGCTATGTCCGCTTGTCTATGTTCTTTGGCGGTTTGGTCACCTGTTTTGCTACCCAATCTGCCTTTTGTTTTGTTTTGTAAGTCGAAAATAAAATAGATGTTGAAGCTGTTTTTGATTAGGGTAGCTGAATGACCACCTGTTTGGGAAAGAGCTGCGCATTCGGTTTACCGTGCATGTCTTTCGTGAACCTATGTCTATTTTTCCGTGTTTGTGTGCTTCTTTCCCTATTGGTTTTGAGAGCGGGATGTGGGATTTGATTGTATTATCATTGCCCATCTTTATACTTTGCTTTACATGAAACTTAGATAATCTGAAAACAAGCCTAAAATTTGTACTTGCAAAGGATTCATGCCATCACCCATTATATTTATAAATTGAATATCTATTGGGTTCAGGCCATTACCACATAATTCTAGCAAATTTTCTATAAATAGTTATGCCTGGTGAATACATTTTATATGACTGGCAGCTAAACAGAAGTCTACTGTGACACTTTGAGCACAGCACTGTATGTTAATTCCATATTCTGCATGTAGTTTACATGATAGGTAACTCGTGGATTTGTTAAGATTAACTGTGAAACATCATTGGACTGTAATTAGCAATGATTGTCAGACTGAGACAGGTTTCAGAGCTTATACGTGACACAGCAGGCCGAGAAGAAAATCTCAGACATCTTTAGATTGGGATGCTCTTGACTGATGGATGACTGAGTATAAACAAAGAGGAACTGCAGAAGATCCCCTAGAAACGGTCAGCAAATAGACTATGTGTGTGTGTGTGTGTGTGAGAGGGGGTGGGGAGGGGAAGTAAAAGCATATCGATTTTTTACGCTCAATCTCACCCCTTAAGAAAACTTTCAGTCTGCATTGAAGTCTCATGACACTTATATTAATAACACAACACAGTAAGAAACACGCAAAAACAACATAAGACATGATGAAAACAAGTTGAGGACTCAATGCAAAACTGAAGCCAGAGAAACAAGTAACTACCAGTTGGACTTGGGTGGCACAACCAAAGATATTTTGGTCAGGTGTCAACCATCTGTAAAACATATTAAAGAGCATAACATCATTTACACATAGGCTGCACTCATCGTCAGGAAGCAAAGTTGTCAATAATAATATGGTTAAACCATGCATGCAGTTTGTCGCATAACATCAGTATGAAATAAGTTCTGAATAGTTAGATCCCTTGGAAGCAAGGAATACACCAAAGATAAGAAAATAGCAGACTCGGTTTAACTGAGTCTGTTCATGACCAGTAATGAAATGTGCAACACCAGCCACACCCCCTAGCACCGGCTGAAGCAGAACTCTATTTTCAACCGGACTCTGAATGAACTTAATGATCCCAAAGGACCAGAAAATAACCTGCACTATGATGATGTACGGGGAGACGTTTTACGGCCGCCTATGTTGTCTAAATTACATTTTTGTTTAAATCTGCAGTCTTTATTGGTTATAATATGGATGTTTTGCGACAAACTGCATGCTTGGTGGTTAACCCATTTAAGGTTAACAGCTTTGCTTACCTCTTAGATTGCACGACGGTGGATCGGGCCTCAGACTTTATGAAGGCGCCAACCTAAACCTAACTTAATAGTAACACAGACGACTGGCGCCTGCCACCTGTTCCGGGACGTCTGGGATCGGGCCCACCGTGGTTTAGCTGGAACATTTTTTCTGCTCCAGAATTTCAGTGTTGCTTTATCTGTGAGTCCTCGTGTTTGCTTTATCTTAGTTTTAATTTAGTTTCTATGTTCCTGATACATTACACTTATGCGTTAGGGATCTTCCACGCAAACCGAACAACTAAGTGTCTGATGAACCAAAGCAGGACCATGGGCTAGACCGCAAACCGGTTAAGCCCCCTAGTAATTTTATTGCTGGCCGTCCCAAGGCGGCACTTCTTGTTTGGTTCTTCTTAGTTGTTTCATGTGTTGTTTGTCGCTTTTAATGTTTTGATACATGTTTTTTATGTAAAGTCTAATTTCATGTGTAACGTATAATGTGTTCTTTTTGTAAGGCTGTTGTCGCGGCGGTGGCTGATTTTGTTGGGTTGAACAACTAAGTATCTGATGAACCAAGGCAGAACAAACGGCGAGGTTTGGTCGACCAAATAAATGATATTGTGTTTGTGATGTTCAGGATAGCCCGTTGACCATCTACATGGGAAATGGCTGTTTGCATGGCTGCCGCTGGTGTTGTCTTTGATGGTGACAGATTTTGTCTCTTTCCCACATGGTGTCTTCGGTTGGAATTGGGATTGAATTGTGTCAGTTCCTGAGAATTTTCCTCCTTATTGTAGATATTTGTTTTAGTAAAGTTCGGTTCCGCTAGATACTATCGAAGTTCCCAAGCTAAGTTTTGTGTATTTAGACATCAATACTGAATGTCGATGACGAAACTTACATAAAGCTTTACAGGGTAGTGTATATTGACATTGATGAAAAACTGATACAATTAAATTCCAAATTCCATCCACGACACCTTTGAACGAAAAATGGTAAGATGAAGTAACACCAATAATACTAAGAAAACGAACGGAGAGGAAGAGAAGAGGAACTAAATAAGCCATTGCTTCCGTTCTAATCCTATTATGTTTATGTATATATAACAATATTGTTACTGCCATGAATGTTTGATTTTTTAAATAAAATATGTTTAAACCAAAACGAACGGATAAAATAATTATTAGCTCTTTCCTAGGTAATTGATCATAAATCCAGTCTTAATCAAACACAAAAACATTAAGCACTTAAACACATTATATTACATACATCTTACCTATTTTCTACTTGGACATACATCACAACGAAAGAGGACAAACCAAATGAAACAACCCGATTTTCGAAGACTGAAGATAAGCAGACACAACTAATTACATCGATAAACCACAACTGAAGCACCGCCTTGGAACGGTCAGTCATAAATAACGGGAGGTTTTACGGTGCTCCAACCCTCGCCCTTAGCTTCCATCATGATTCATATCACAACACAACAAGCACAAAACGCCCCATAAAACATTCACTCCAAAAAAAAAAAAAAAAAAAAACACTCAAAAATACACAAAAAAAGACATTAAAATGGACAGTTGTATATACAGCTGGCAATATACTTAAAGGGCTACAGATTAGCGGAAAACAGATAAACTACAATGAGACACCGCTTTGGGACAGTCGAATTAATTACTGGGATAGGGCTTAAATTCTTTTACGAAGCTCGAGTCCTCGCCCTAGCTTCCATTGTGGATCATGTGACATTTGGTTTGGTCAGCCTGGAGCATTTCAGTGACTCATCACAATAAACATATTAATCAACAAATTAAACTATGACTGAACAAATATGAGGACTCAAAGAAAAGATAGACACTGGAACTCTGCTGTAAAAGAGAATCACAAGTTCAACTCCGACGTGCCCGCCAAAAATCAGGAACGCATCAAAATTACGTCGATCAAAGTTAGAAAACGCTTCCGAAGTTTACGGTACCGATATCTATAGCACCTTAAAGCAATGTTAACATGTTAAAAAAGTTTTGCAATTAAAAGTTATGCGATCAGTGGTTCGATACTCTAGAAAAACGAAAAAGCTGAATTGAAATAATTTTTGCGCGCGGAAAGTTAGCCTGCTTGCCTTGTATTTTATTATTCGTTTCCATTAGACACAGATACCTATAAATCCAAACACGAGGCTTCGGTATCACAAAAAAAAGCGTTTTAGTTAGCGTAGTTTTTGGATAAAAGATCTTGTATCATATGGCCCATATTTAGCCCCCCCCCCCCCCCCCCAAAAAAAAAAAAAAAAAAATCATTAGGCTAAATATATATTTTTGATGATAAAAAATGTACACAGGGCAAAGAACCAATTTGATATGTAACAGCATTTTGTTAATCTTTAAAATGCCTCATACCCTTGCCGATTGTGACATGAAGCCTTCTAAATATCAATTCAGACTACAGTTAACTGTATATTGAATAAAGTGTGCAAAGTCCGGATATGGAAACATAGCATGAAAAAATTAAATGTGCTGAAAGTTTTTTTTATCATTATTATTCAGTTATCTCAACATATAAATGCCAGTAATATCTCCGCTCAGAGACAGGATAGCTTCGTTAACTTATTTAGGACACATAGAATTGTTTGGCTCTTATTTAATTTAAATCGGTGGAAAATGTTCGTTTTGCGTTTCTGACCTGCCAACTTGGGTGACTTGGCATGCACTTATGACCAAACACCAATATTAACATTTAAATCTCAAAAGTTTAAAGTCTGTTTAAAAGCTTTTTTTATAAGCGCATATTCCTTGAAAAGAAAGTCTTTTAAACTTCTTGTAGTTAGTCTTTAAAAATTATTAAAACACATGGAACCTTTGACAATTTCCTGTTAAATCTACCGTTTAAATTGTTTATAAAAAAAAACTTCCGTTTAATACAAGAATTTCCCCTGACACTAATTTGCTTTATTTTTCCCACTTGGCAATATTTTTTCCAGATTTTAGCGCATAAATGTCATGTTTTGGTATGAAATGCCAGGTTTTGTAAATAAATATTTAGAAAACTTTAAAAAATGTTGCTTTTTAATATAAAAATACTTTTTTCTCTGTTTCTCAACAAACGCGCGTATTGTCATCATTCACATTATATGTGAATGCGGAGGCTTGAGGGTTGAAATGAGGGGAAAGGGCCACAATACGTTTGTATACTTTGCGTTAACTAAAATCAGCATGAAGAAAGGTTAATGAAATACATGAATCTAAAATCATCTGCATGATGAGATTATGACTATAATGGTGATAATATTAACAGTGATAGTAATAATTAAAGTAATAATAATAAAGCTGTTAATCATATGCGAACACAACTTGCATGCCAGCCTGCTCACTTCCTGCGCAATGTTTAAGAACTGAGTATATTCTGTTTCAACGATGCAGGTATGCAGTTTGTTTATGACTTAGACGGATTATCTCACGATGCTAATCTTTATAGCTGAGGCACATTGCTGGGCTCTGTTGGAAATATTTATAAGTTCGAGTAATTTCGGCTGCACGGGAGAAAACCTGAAATATTTTGATAAATGAGCCGCGACACAAGAAAACCAACAATGTGGTTGTGCGCCAAGTGCCCGAATCAGCCTGGGCATCCGCCCAAGTTGATCAGACTCTTCTTTAACTGATCATAGGGTAGCTATGGCTCTAAGCTACCTCCATGCGGACAGCGAAGACACTGATCAGACTGGGCGGGTGCCCAGGCTGATCTGAGTCTGCGCTGGGCGCACAACCACTTTGTTGGTTTTCTCGTGTCGCGGCTCAAATAGTTTCGTGTTTCGTTTTGAATGCATTTAAAAGTAACAGGGATTTATTCATTTTTAACACGACAACCTGAATGATATCACTTACGGAGTAAACAATGTATAGGTATTAAATGTTAGGGTGGGATTGAGAAATTTTGATAAGTTTGTAAGGGTAAACACCTTATAAAAAGTGTTGAACTCTTGCTCGCGAAAATGTTGCTTTTTACATACACCCGGTTCATAAATATAACTAAACGATACACTGAACAGATAAACATGATAAAAAAAAAAAAAAAAAAAATATGAAAATACAGTTTTACTTATGTTTCACAGCAAGGGTAAGATACTGACTACAACTTACAGTACCAACCAATCAACATAAAATCACACGCAAAAAAGAGCGTTTGAATGCAAGTGCAAAATATGAATAGAAACTCGAATTTCTGTTGCTGCAAGTTAAATTTACCCTTAAAGCGCCAACAAAGCAGACAAAAATATATACGTCTGCAAAATTTCAAAAAAAGTTTCATTCATTCTATATCATACTGAAAATTCACAGACTAGAGTGCAAACAGCGTAGATCCAGAAGAGGCGTTCATAATGACAGCAAACAGTGTAGATGCAGATGAGGTGCCTTATGTGTTAATGCAAAATAATCTGCATGCTAGTGCTTCCTTCTTTAGAGAGTTTACAACTGTCTCGTTCAGTGAGTGAGTGAGTGAACTCGGGTTTAACGTCCCACCAACAACGAGGTCATATGGAGACGAGACCTCGGTTTAAAGTCTCATTCGAAAGACCGGAGAAGCGGGGGATCGATCTTGCGACCCCTGGATTGGTAGTCTGGAGTGTTATCCACTACACTACAGCCGCTCCTTATCTTGTTCAGAATATTATACTGCTTGCTGAATGAACCAAATTACCTTTATATGTGCATATTGTCATTATCAAAAAAGTTTTCGATACCCCTGTTTACCAATGTTTTGCTTATCTATACTTAACATTGTATTTGTTAACTAATTAATGAGCGTTTTACTTGAGATGTAAGTAATAAGTAACTTTTAATTGACTCTATTAAACAGATAAGTGCTGCGGATACTTATACGGAAATTCAACAAAATTCTACAATAAGAAAATTAAATAACGATAATAGTAATTAATTGAATCTATTGAACAGATAAATGCTGCGGATACTTATAAGGAAATTCAATAAAATTCTACGGTAAGAAAATTAAAAAAATGATAATAGTAATAATGATAATAATATTACTAATAAAAGGATAAAATCTCTATTACAATGGAAATAAGATTTATTCCACAAAACATAGAATGAAATGAAATCAAAAGGTGATTGGAGCGAAATTTGCATTTAGAAAAATAAAAATGGTTGAAAATTACATTATTATTAATATATTGTTATTGTTATTTGGCAGAACAATATTTTTATTTTGAAATATTATTATTTTGCAGGGCAATATTTGGAAGATATATATTACTTTTATCATCATTTATTATTACTTGGCAAAACAATATTCTTGTTCGTTTGCAGAATATAACAGTCATATTACAGCCAAAACCAGTTTCGCTCATTTCTGCTAGAGATATTATTTAAGTTTACATACTCAGTGAAATACATATTGACGGTCGATACAAAACTTTGAAGACGGAAGATATGCATAGCCCCCAATACATATAAAGGAACTAAGACAATCACAATTTTTCTTATACTCACACGTGCATACATTATTAATTAGTTGAACTTAGTTCTAATGATAAAATGTTGTTCACAAAAGCTTCGAAAATGTTAATGACAAACACGTCAATACTTAAGGGGAAAATTTGATATTTCCCACTTTTATAGACAGGAAATATTAGACAAAGGCAAAGAAAAACTGAAATCGTCTTAATCTTCGCTATGGATAATTGAGTTGATAAAGAGAAATAACAAACACATATTTTAACTTAAGTTTAATTAAAAGATAAAAGGGCCACTTACCGTGGCATCTAGCGGTGAATAACCCTGCACCTCTTGTTTGTGCCCATGAGAAGGAGGGGCCGGCGAAAGTTCTGTCAATATGAGGTGGGGATGACACTCGGGTGAGATGACCGGTAGGTGAATATAGATTAGCGAGAGATGAATAACTTGGAGGTATATTTGAAATGTTTGAAAAGTTTGAAAAATTGTCCAAATGAACAAAACTATTGTGTAGTTTAAGTCCCAAGTTCCCGAGAGCGGCCGGCCGAATGTCAGTATTTTGAATCGGTGAAACACGACTGACTTGATCAATCACTGGCAAAGGATTCGTAGACATTCCTCCTGATCGCAATAAATCATGTGAACTAATATTATGAGTGGATATTTCATAAGGCCTCATGCTGTTTAATAAATTTTCGTGGGCATTGCCTGTGTCAAAACATGAAGCACAGAAATTTAAATCCTTAGAAGAATGCACATGGTTTGCATAGGTCACATGACTGACGTTTGGTATTATTGCAGTTTCACATTGTTGTCTCCCCAAATGCCCCGATTCCATAGCCTTATCAAAGCCACACAAGTCTTCCCTGTCGGTAATCTTGTTGATAGTTGCACGTTTTTGCTTTGATCCTAACAGCGCGTCAATATCAAATCCTGTAGAGTTTCTGTATGTAAACAATGATACCATTTCTGTAGAATTACTGTGGAAACAATTTTAGCGCCATTTTTGGCTTTCTCCTTTTTATCCGTTATCACTAAAATTTAGACATTATAAATTAAACAGTCGAGATTTATACCGTTTGTTTCACTTTCATTCTGACTTATATTGCAGTTCTCTTTGATTTAAAAGAAATTTTGTTGTATTAATTTCAAACATCTGGGTAAGTATTTATAATTATCCGAGTGGGCAAAAACAAGAGACCTCAACAAATCGATAAATCTTTTTCTCCCTTAAGGTGGCGCTTTTTGTATCCATTACTTCTTTCGCTTCACTGAACTGAAATCAAGAAGGTCATATTGTTTAAATGCATTTCCTAAATTCTTTTTTCACGAATAAAGAGAAGAGCAATCCTTTCAACAGAAAAAGGAACTGCATGTTAAGATCACAATGTTATTTTGTTTATTTTTACAATGACATAATCGTGGCTTATTAACAACATAACCAATATGTATTCATAGTCTTGTGCACTCTGGTGAACTTGACTTGTATACTATTATAATGTTCTGCCTGTGCATGCATTTGGAATAATCTGTTTATCATTTTGGGGTGCATTTCAGCAGGAAAATATTGGTTGCAAACAGACAATATAGATCCTCATTAGACGTCCGACCTGCGTTTGTCTCCAAAACACTTAAACCGCCAACAAACGAAAAAAGTTGAATTTGCAAACAACCTAGATAAAAATGAGTCGCATCATCTGGACCTACACTATTTGCCCTCTAGTCGCATCATCTGGATCTACACTATTTGCCCTCTTGTCTTTGGCTTATGAAATGATAGACATTGAACGAAACATTTTAATTAAACTTTGCATAAAGGGTCTGTGCTGTTTTGGCGCTTTATTGGTTCAATGTGATGCCACTGCTAGGCTATGATCTGTCAATGTGGTGCTTCCTGGATATCTGGGTAGCTTCACTAGCGTTATACGACATAAAATACAGGATGTCTCAAAATATGGTGGACCATTTCTTTAGAATAAAAAAAAAATGTTGTAACTCCTTTATACAGCAAGGAACTTTCCAAACGTATGGTTGCAGCAAAGTGATACTCCTTTGCTCTGTCGAAGCTTTATTATAAAGTAGCATTTCAACAGGAAGTTGATCATAAAGATATCAAATTGTATTTATGACATCTTTTTCTGTCGTCCGCACTGTCGAAACCACAAAATGTCATCAAGTGAAAAAGAAATAAATTTTAGAGCGGTTTCAGGTTTATATTTTATAAGGAAACGAGGATTAAAAAATTCTGAAATGACTTAAGAAAGTCTCAATAGGTAAAAACGGAGTGGTGAAATGGGTTGTTCATGGTCAAACTGGAGAGTTTAGCTAGGAAAATGGAAGTAGCAGACCAGCAAAATGTATCTTCAAAAATCATCAAAAGAACTGCATTTCAAATTACTAAATAAAGTTCTGTCCTTTAATTTAAGTTTCCTTCTCCTGTTTCTTATAGCTGGACAACTTCCATAATTTTACTTTCTTTTATTATTTTAACTCTTTCGGCGCCAAATTTTTCAGACGACAAATTTTCGTCTGCTCAAATCATCAGACGACAGATTAGTAATTGGAAATTTTAACAATCTAAAGACATTTTTCATAAAATCAGGCTTTTTAAGTTCATATTTGAATGGCAAACAGTGTAGATCCTGATCAGACGGCTCTTTTAAGAGCCGGCTGATCTGGATATACGCTGTTTGCAAAGTCGCATTTTTGCGACTTTGGCGCCGAAAGAGTTAATGACAACTTCGTGTTGGCCTATAACATCCCTTGATGGACAAATGGCTTGCGACTTTGCGTCCTGTAAACATGTGTTCTAACCTGTATAGAATAGACTATTACTCATTTGCAATCCATCCTTGGATCTTTTGCTCTTTGGTGATGGCACCCTGAGTTATCAAGTAAATGTAGACATCTTTTCAGCAGTCTAAGATTACATCATACGAACCAAGAGGTTCGTCTAATAATAAACATGCACTTTTTAGATAATTCAACAAACCTAAATGTAACTTTTGCTTTGACTGGTTATACTGTGCGAATGTTAAACCTTACACCATTTAGTCTAATAGTTGATACCATGAATAAGTTCTCTTCTTCTCTTTTCTCTTCTTCTCTTTTCTATTTAATTTTATCTCCTCCTTATTGTCTGTACCTGTATCAGTAATATGCATTCTGTTTAGAAATCATTTTCATTTATCCTTAGCTCAGTAGTTAACACAGCAGCCACACAGGGCTGAGACGGCGCTGAATCAACCTTGATTCAACGTCATATCGTTGAATAAAGGTTGATTCAGTGTTGGTTCAGCGTTGTGTGATCATTGGGTAACATACTGTTTGCATGACTTTGTATTTATATACATGTGTGTATTTATGTCTCCCCCCTTCAGGGTCGGGAGACATATTGTTTTTCCCCGGGCGTCTGTCTGTCCGTCCGTCTGTCCGTCTGTCTGTCTGTCCGTCTGTCTGTCACAAATCGTGTCCGTTCTATAACTTGAAAACCGCTCAAGCTATATTCGCGACACTTCATATAAATATCAATCAACATGAGACGACGTGCAGAGTGCAAGAATGGTAACTCTGGCATTTATACTTTTTGAGTTATTTCCCTTGGAACTTAGTCCATCACAAAATTGTGTTTCAATCGTGTCCGTTCTATAACTTGAAAACCGCTCAAGCTATATTCGTGAAACTTCATATAAATATCAATCAACATGAGACGACGTGCAGAGTGCAAGAATGGTAACTCTGGCATTTATACTTTTTGAGTTATTTCCCTTGGAACTTAGTCCATCACAAAATTGTGTTTCAATCGTGTCCGTTCTATAACTTGAAAACCGCTCAAGCTATATTCGCGAAACTTCATATAAATATCAATCAACATAAGACGACGTGCAGAGTGCAAGAATGGTAACTCTGGCATTTATACTTTTTGAGTTATTTCCCTTGGAACTTAGTCCATCACAAAATTGTGTTTCAATTGTGTCCGTTCTATAACTTGAAAACCGCTCAAGCTATATTCGTGAAACTTCATATAAATATCAATCAACATGAGGCGATATGCAGAGTGCACAAATGGTAACTCTGGCATTTATACTTTTTGAGTTATTTCCCTTGGAACTTTGTCCATCACAAAATTGCGTCTCAGTCGAGTCCGTCTATAACTTTAAAACCATTCAAGCTATATTCATGAAAGTTCATACAAATATCAGTCAACATCAGACGACGTGCAAAATGCACTCTGGCGTTTATACTTTTTGAGTTATTTCCCTTGGAACTTTGTCCATCACAAAATTGCGTCTCAGTCGAGTCTGTCTATAACTTTAAAACCATTCAAGCTATATTCATGAAAGTTCAAACAAATATCAGTCAACATCAGACGACGTGCAGAATGCACTCTGGCGTTTATACTTTTTGAGTTATTTCCCTTGGAACTTAGTCCATCACAAAATTGTGTTTCAATCGTGTCCGTTCTATAACTTGAAAACCGTTCAAGCTATATTCGCGAAACTTCATATAAATATCAATCAACATGAGACGACGTGCAGAGTGCAAGAATGGTAACTCTGGCATTTATACTATTTGAGTTATTTCCCTTGGAACTTAGTCCATCACAAAATTGTGTTTCAATTGTGTCCGCTCTGTAACTTGAAAACTGCTCAAGCTTTATTCACGAAACTTCATACAAATATCAATCAACATGAGGCGATGTGCAGAGTGCAAGAATGGTAACTCTGGCATTTATACTTTTTGAGTTATTTCCCTTGGAACTTTGTCCATCACAAAATTGCGTCTCAGTCGAGTCCGTCTATAACTTTAAAACCATTCAAGCTATATTCATGAAAGTTCATACAAATATCAGTCAACATCAGACGACGTGCAGAATGCACTCTGGCGTTTATACTTTTTGAGTTATTTCCCTTGGAACTTTGTCCATCACAAAGTTGCGTCTCAGTCGAGTCCGTCTATAACTTTAAAACCATTCAAGCTATATTCATGAAAGTTCATACAAATATCAATCAACATCAGACGACGTGCAGAATGCAAGAACCATAATTTTAGCATTTATACTATTTGAGTTATTTCCCTTAGAACTTTGTCAGTCACAAAATCGTGTCTCAGTTGTGTCTGCTCTATAACGTGAAAACCATTCAAGCTATATTCACGAAACTTAATACAAATATCAATCAACATTAGAAGAATTGCATAGTGCAAGAACTATAACTCTTGCATTTATACTTCTTGAGTTATTTCCCTTGGACCTTTGTCAGTCACAAAATCGTGTCTCAATCGCTTTATTACTTGAAAACTGGACAAGCTATATTCACGAAACTTCATACAAATGTCAGTCAACACTAGACAACCTGCAGAGCACAGCATTTATACTATTTGAGTTATTTCCCTTGGAACTTTGTCATTCACAAAATCGTGTCTCAATCGTCTAAGCTCTATAACTTGAAAACCGTTTAAGCTATATTCATGAAACTTCATACAAATATCAGTCAACATATAAATAGACGACGTGCAGAGCACTGTAACTCTTGCATTTACAGTCAAACCTGTCTTAGTGGCCACCTCTATTGAGCAAGCAACCTGTATTAAGCAAGCATGTATTCAGTTCCCAAAACAGGCAAATACATTGAAATGTACCTGTATTAAGCAAGCACCTGTCTTAAGCAAGCAGTTTTTGATTATCCCTTAGGTGCTTGCTTAATACAGGTTTGACTGTATATGCATATGAATATCAGTCAACATTACATGACATGCAGAGCATAACAACTATAACTCTTGCATATGAATCCCTGCTTCGGGGTAGGGAAACATATTGTTTTTCCCTTGGCTTCTTAATGACTGATCCTTTTGACATCAAACAGGGGGGAGACATCTGTTTTTTCGTAGGAAAACAATTCTAGTTATGTTCAACTTCGAAAGTTTCTGATAGTTAAATGTGTTTTATGACAGCTTCACGGGAAACAGATTAAAAAAAGTCACTGACTTACTTCTGTATCCCTTTCAAATATCTGCTTTATATATTTGTGTACGTAAATTGTCTATGTAAACTATTATGTATAAGTATTTTTTAATAAAATATTGTTTACACTAACCTGTATAGAGAAAGGGTATGGTTGTTTCTTTCCGCGCTGAAAAATTTGTGTGAAAAATTAAATACAAATCTGATTGTTTTTGTATTGAGTCTATGGGGGAAATACAGGTGCGGCTTAACTTCTTTTGGCGAGTTTATAAACTAATTTGCAAGAAAAATAGAGTTTTGTAGACGTTTATGTAAAGAATAGTTCTGAAAAATTTCAGCTTTGCCAGCCAGATGACTGCTGAGGTTTTGGCTTTCGAATATGTTGTCAATTTTAGAACTTCTGTTGCGTAGCAAACAAGCAACTGAAGCAATTAGCATAAAAACATATGTCTAGTAGGTAACTAATCATCTCTGTAACAAATTGTTATTATATTTACAAAGCTAAGGCAGCAAAGCCAATTTTCGATTTTCTCATTGAAAGTCAATGACAACTTTCCGAAACAATCAAAATCACTTAACCCATTGGCAGAGAGAATAGTATAAAACAAACAAGCAGTTGGCTCAAAAAGATATGTGCCTGATAGAGGACTACCAAAAGGGGATTTCTGTAAAAGCTTTGTCATCATACCTGCAATACTTAGGCCACAGGGCATGGTAAAATTAAAAAAGAATAAAAAGAAAAGAAAGAAGGAGAGATAGACAGAAGAAGATGTGGGAAGTCATTTATAAAGAGTGAATAGGGATGGACTTTGTTAGCTCAGCTAGGGCATCAGAAGACTGGTACATGCGAACAGCGAGGATCAAATCGGCGAATGCATCTACTCATCAGTCTGCATGGATGTCATAACCCACCAGGCACATGACGTCGTAATAACGTCAAACTGACGTCGATGCGACCTAATGACGTCGCATCGACGTCAATACGTCATTTCGACATCACATGCGAGCTGGGAAGTCGCCCTTTCTCAAGATGTGGCTAGTATATTTAATAAAGAAAACAAAATTGCCTTGTTTTGATATGTTCATGAATGATTAAAACAGGATCTCACAGTCTCTATCTTGACCTGTTATGTCAGTTCTGTACAAACCTTTCTCTTCGCAATTTAATCAATGGGCTTCTGATATACGTAGAAAATGTCACAGACATATGCATTTCATTTGAAACAACAATATCTTTCTCCAAGTACTTTACTTCATTTCAGATTTATCCTTTTAGATAATGACTTCATCTATTCCGATAAACATTTTTAAAATCCCTTAAAGTTTAGACAAGAGGCATTAGTTACTTAATGGTGTATTTGTTACGCTGGGAGGTAAATTAATGCACCCAAATTAGAAAATGCATGACATAATCAAATAAGAATATGAGTTAAAAGTGGCCACAAATGTAGCACCTGTGAATGAAGTTATATTTGATACATAGTTTTCCGAAAGTCATTAGCCTTAATGACTTCTAACTTCTTTGTACAATGTACCTATTTAAATTATAAAACGCCCTTTAAAATACTTACAGTTGAAATGTGAAATAGATATATTTGTACTAATCCCGTGTTTATATCTGTAGGTTTTCAATGAGATGTTTGTGGAAATATAAGGCAAATTAGTGCTTATACAATTCTTCAGTGTTTCATGTCACTGTCCTTAAAGTCGTAAGTCATTTCAAGAAACGCTGCATTACGAAGACATTCTCGTAAAATAAAAGCCTAGGGTAAACCTCTCTAAACTAATTTTCTGCATTACAATATCTCTATAATAAAGTGTGATGCTAGTATATCAGCGCACAGTACCGTTTCTGACAGGTTATGACGCATGAAAATACCCATCTGCGCTAGATTTATGCACTACAATGCTGTTACGAAATCACACTGTATTCAGCAGATTGTGGTGCAACAGAGTGGTGTAAATGAGCAATGATCAGAATCTAATTACAATCTAATTCCACATCGCAACCACGATACCAAAGGGAAAACAATAACTTGAAGTTACAACACCAGCTGTAAAGGAACAGGAGCGGAAAGCAAAATTTACAACTTTTTCCAGGCAGGTGGTCCAAAAGCTAGCCTCAAAGCATAAATACATTAGGTACACAAAGCAGCTATTTTCAATCATTTTTCAATAATTAACATATATATCCGTACATTTAACATCAGTACTTAGGAGCAAACAGACAAGGAGGAAAACCATCGATAAAGCACAATCGAAGCACCGCATTGGAACGGTTCGTAATAAATTGCCGGGGAAAGGGTCTGAAAGGTAAATTCTCTTATCGTCCTTGACCTTTTCAACATAGCAGATTCACTAAAGGTCCATATTAGCAAATATCTGGCTATAGATACATCAAAATTTCCAAATTTCAGATGTGTACGGCTAAAAGGATTCAGATTTCATTTTCTTATATCATGACTTCGGAATGAGCCAACACTCGGTACGAAAATATCACATTCCTTGGGAAGCGAGGATTAACAAGACTGTACTTTATTATTTTTCTTTTGCAGCGTTTTATTGTAGCTTATCCCCAGATGCCTTGCGCGTCTACCAGGGAGAACTAGGGCGCATGCTCATCGACTTTTCCTATGCCCAGCGGGCACATAAAGTCGTACTGACGTCGATGCGACTTAAATACGTCGCATCGACATCAATACGAGGCCATGTCGTGCTGGGATAACTTCTTTGAGAAGTACTGACTGTTTGTTTCTGCTAGAATTTGACTACCGGTCTTGGTAAGATAAAACAAATTCCTGATAAGAATTAAAGGTGGACTGTTGGTTATTTTGCTGCAAATCATGTATACGTTGTCAGATATTGTACATCATAGGTCTGAAAATGATTCTTCTGTTGCAACTCCTCTTTGTGAGACAAAGAGAGTGTTTTTTATCGCAAAATAGGCTGTTCCTTTTGTCATTTGTGGTTGACAAATGTGAAATTTTCGACATGGGAAATTCTTAAGTAGAGTGGTCAAAATATCAAAATCATAAGTTCGAACTCATAAACCATATGAACATAGACAAGTCCGGAATTTTTTAATACACAGACATGAACCCTACAACTGAGGTATGATCAGGTGCTCCCGAGTATTAAGCATCACCTGCCTATAATATTACACCCGCCATGTCTATGCATTTGATGAAAAAGTCAGTGAAAATGAAAGTCCTGTAACCGAAAGCCATATTTCGGCCGTGGCCATCAGGTCGGGAATATTTTAGAAACGGCACACTATAGGGAACAGTAAGGTCATGGTGTCTCCCATTAAACTTTTCACGGGTTGACACAACCTTGTGATAATTTACTGGTGAATAGCTTCCCTATATAAACAACGTTTTGATAGTAGAAATGTCGTTTACTTAGATGACTTGTAAGGATGTTGCTGTGTTAATGTGGCGTTTTGAAAGCTTCATCTTCCACGCATAAGAAATAACAAAACGTTCACTACTAATTATTTACTTGTATGGTATCTTCTCACCAAGAGATTACTTTAACGTAACATATAGAGGAACCGAAGTGACACAGTAGTCTAATATTTTTTCAACAGGCTTTCCAAACAATAAGTATAAGCCTTTACGTGTAGTGAGAAATGCAGAAAGGAAAGTAATAACACTTCGCTGAAAAAAAATAAGTTAAATGAAATTTCAATTACAAATCGTAAAAGAAATCCCAAGTTTTCGAACCCTATTTAAGCCTTCAAGACATGCTTATCAGTAAAACATAAAAGGTAATCGCTTAAAACCTGCCATTAGCCACGATAGAATCTCATTAGACCCTAAAACAATGGTAGGTTTAGAAACTGATATGTCAATTAGTTAGTATGGACCACCCAGGCTTGACAAAATAGTTGACAGTCATTATTATATTACATTATTGACACATTAACTTATGGTGACTTTGCACAATTAGCAATACTAATCACCCGTTAAAACAATAGACTGAAGCACGTGAAGACTATCTCTAGAGTAATTGAGGTGTCAATCTATCAATAATCTTTTATCAAATTATTCATTTGTGATCCATACAACTCTTTGCACACAAAATCGTCATTAATTAAATCACATGCCAGTTTGATGCATTCATTACTGCGTTTAAAACGTTATATCAATAACATATTTACAACAGTATAAACTTCTTACATTCCTAATTTCTTTTATTTTTTTTCCTTTTCATTGTATCTTTGTATCATTGTATCATAGGACAAGGAGTTTTCCTGGAGCAGACATAGGAAGTGACCATGACCTGGTCATGATGACCTTCCGAGTTCGTCTGAAGAAGGCTAGAAAGCCAACCCAGCCAAGACTGAAGTTTGATCTTGAGAAGCTAAGGGACCCAGAGGTGGCATGCACTTTTCAAGCAACAATAGGTGGAAAATTTGCACCACTCATTGGTCTGAGGGATGATGACATGGACATAGATACCATGATTACCACATACAATACAGTAGTGACTGATGCAGCCAGTGAGATACTTGGGAAGGAACGTGGCAGGAAAAAGCCATGGGTCACTAGAGATGTTCTCGACCTCTGTGATGAGAGGAGAAGTTTGAAGAAGAAGAGGTATGAAGCAGGAGGAGCAGCAGAATACAGGGAAGCAAACAAGAGGATTCAGAAGGCAGTGAAGAAAGCGAAGGAGGACTGGATAGCTAGTCAGTGCGAGGAGATCGAAACTTGCCTGAACAAAAACAACAGCAAGAAAGCATACCAGCTGGTGAAGGATCTAACTTCAGAGAAACAGGGTAAATCCACAACTATCCAGGACAAGTCTGGGAAATGCCTTACAGAAGAACAAGAGATTCTCAGCAGATGGACAGAATATTGCTCAGAATTATACAGCCATGAGACTGATGGTGACAATACGGTTCTGGACTGCAGTCAGCCCCCCAGAAGAAGATCAACAACCGATCCTTCGTGAGGAAGTTGAGATTGCAGTAGCAGCACTGAAGAAGGGAAAATCTGCCGGAGTTGATAATATACCAGCAGAACTTGTTCAAGCTGGAGGGGAGACCATGATTGATGTTTTAACAGTTATCTGTAACAGGATCTGGAGAACAGGAGAATGGCCTACCCCATGGACTCAGTCGCTGATTATTACTCTCCCTAAAAAGGGCAACCTACATCTCTGCCAGAACTACAGAACCATCAGCCTCATCAGTCATTCAAGCAAAGTCATGCTGAAAGTTATCTTGAACAGGCTTAAGCCACAAGCCGAAGAGATAATCGCTGAGGAACAGGCTGGGTTCCGAGCAGGAAGGAGCACCACAGAACAGATCTTCAACCTTAGAATCCTGTGTGAAAAGTATCTCCAACATCAGCAGAATCTGTACCATGTCTTCATTGATTTCAAAAAAGCCTTTGACAGGGTATGGCATGCAGCCTTATGGGCCACCATGAGGAAGTACAATATCAATGCAAACCTAGTTCGCACCATTGAGCAGCTATACGACAAGGCTACAAGTGCGGTCCTGATAAGTGGCAGCACAGGAGAATGGTTCAGAACAACAGTTGGAGTAAGACAAGGATGTCTTCTGTCACCCACCCTCTTCAACATTTTTCTCGAACGGATCATGTCTGATGCTCTGGAAGAACATGACGGAAAGGTTAGCATAGGCGGCAGAAATATTACCAACCTGCGGTTTGCCGATGACATAGACGCTCTTGCTGAGGAAGAGCAGGAACTAGAAGCTCTAGTTGAAAGTCTCGACCAGACCTGCACAAGGTATAAGATGGAGATCAGTGCTGAGAAGACCAAATTGATGACAAACAGCGCAGATGGTATCCAGAGGGAGATCAAGGTAAAGGGGCAGAAGCTGGGTACTGTAAGCAGCTTCAAATACCTTGGAGCAGTTGTCTCAGATGATGGCTCAAAACAGGAGGTTCTCTCAAGGATAGCACAAGCCACTTCAGCTCTTGCCAAGCTGAAACCAATTTGGAGAGATAACAACATATCTCTTGGATCAAAGGTGACACTTATGCGCTCCCTTGTCATTTCCATATTTCTGTATGCCTGTGGATCATGGACCTTGACAGCAGAGTTAGAAAAAAGAACGCAAGCCTTTGAGATGAGATGCTACCGAAGGTTACTGAACATTTCGTACAAGGACCATATAACCAATGAGGAGGTTCGCAGGAAGATCCAAGCAGCCATTGGAGAATATGATGAACTCCTGACGCTGGTCAAGAAACGGAAACTAAGGTGGTTTGGCCATGTCTCAAGGTCTTCTGGTTTAGCAAAGACAATTCTTCAGGGCACAGTGAAAGGAAAAAGAAGAAGAGGTAGACAGAAGAAGAGGTGGGAAGACAATATCAAGGAGTGGACTGGAATGGATTTTGCCAGCTCAACTAGGGCAGCTGAAGACAGGACAAGGTGGAAAGGGATTGTTTTGAAGTCAGCTGTGGTGCCCCAACGACCTAGTAAGGTTATGGGATAGAATAGAATAGAATAGTATCTTTTTGTGTTTCCCTGCTGTTCGTGGCCAAGGCGACAACTGTTGTCTTGGGTGGGTTGTAATATTTGATCTATCCGGAGTGCATGTCCACAAAATTTAGATCAGGACTATATATTAAACATCGCAAGAGTTTAACTTATCACGAAAATGAATATATATTATAAGTTCTAAATGGTTATATCCTTTGGAAGCAAGGAATACATCAAAGACAACAAGTATCTATAGCAGAACAGAAAATATAAGAAACCCCCCTATAGAAGAAAATACTAAGAATTAAAAGATATTTTTTATGAATTTGATAATAATGACTTTGTAGGATATGGCACTCAAGATCCTGGTATTTTTTTTTCTATTTAAAAAACAGTGTTATTGCATCCTCCAAATAAACGCAGTAGGTCTATAGAAAAATATACTGGCAACCCTGGAAATAATATTATCACTGAAGTGATTTAAAAGATTAAAGCCTGTTTCACATCAGCCTTACGGCAGCCGTACGGCCCTCTGCGATCACATTTCTGGCAAAAATCGCTGGGTTTCGTGCGGCAGCCGCAAGATCGTCGTACGAATTTTAGACGTCGCAAGGTCGTCGCAACGTCGCAAACTAAATTCTCAACATGCACATTATTTCTGCGATTTTTTGGCAATCTGTGGACGCCGCAAGGCTGCCGCACGACAGTCTTGAGACAACCGCACGACTGACTCACGATTTTGCAGGAGTTCGCAAGTTTTTAGGCGGGGCTGCTGTCAATCATTGCTTGCGTTTGTCTTGCGACGGTCGCAAGACAGCCGCACGAGCATCTTACGACAGTCGTGCGTCCTGACAGAATGCTATCGCAAGAATGTTGCGAATCGTAAGACAATCGTGCAAGTCGCACGGCAGCTGCATGACAGCCGCACGGCAGACGCACGACAGTCCTACAATTTTTGCGTCACTTGCGTCTCCCTTAAAAGTAAATCGGTACTCAGTCTTGACTCCAGAAAAGAAGCATGCCCCCAGGGTTTGCCCCCCCCCAACGCCTCGAACGTTCTCTTCTACCAAGCCGTGCTCGGATGAACAGCACCAGGATGGCGTCGTGACGCTCTTCTTCATCACGGAGTCTCCTTCTTAGAAGGACAATACGCTGTTGTGGGATAGCCATCAGGATCCAATGTGGTGTCGACAATCGATGGTGAAACTATGAGGGTTGCGGGTGGTGCTCTTGCATTTTATTCGTCATTCGAGGCGAATTCGTACGATGAACGTACGGTCATCGTAAGACATTCGTGAGACAGCCTTGCGAATTCTTGTTCGTCGTACGGTGCCCGCAAGATTTTTGACAAATTCTTACGACCGTCTCACGGCAGTCTTACGGCGGCTGCACGGCCATCTTGCGGCAGCCGTACGAAATGTTGTTTATTTTTTTCTACTTTTAACTGCAAAATCGTGCGACCCGTGAGACAGACGTACGAACATCGTACGGCTGCCTTACGATCTCTGAGACCACGATGGACCCGCCCAGATACACTGCGATTTTGTCTGCGATCTGTCTACGGCACCCATGGCCTCCAAAATCGTACGAACAAAAAATCGCACGGCTGATGTGAAACAGGCTTAAATATAATGTAAGTTGCAGAAAGAAATTATATAAATGACGTAAAAATTATTTGTATTAGGAAGCCGATTAAGGAGTGGCTGCTGAACACAAAGGAAAAGCTATAAGGAACGTGCAGAAACAATGCTTTCTATTATGGAGAACCATAAAGCAGATAAAATGAGCCGCGACACGAGAAAACCAACAATGTGGTTGTGCGCCCAGCGAAGACTCAGATCAGCCTGGGCAGCCGCCAAGTTTCACCAGACTCTTTTTTAAGTGCTCAAACGTTAGCTAAGGGTCTAAGCTACATCAATGCGGACGGCGAAGACTCTGATCAGACTGGGCGGATGCCCTGGCTGATCTGAGTGCGCTGGGCGCACAACCACATTGTTGGTTTTGTCGTGATGCCGCTCAAATAAGTATAACAACAGTGATACTGTGTTACCAGAGGACCAATGGTCCTGTAACTCACCTGACACTTGGTCCTGGTATATATTCATGCTTTTATACATGTATATAGCACCAGGGCAGGGGCCCCCTCCCTTGGGGATTAATGCTGAGTCTCAATTCTATATACCAAGCCACAAGGTCACTGGGCCTTTGTTTCTGGACAAAGATTTCTGAAGGGGTTTTATCATAAATGGGTGTGGCGGCCACCATGTTCATACGACCATGACCATCTGAACAAACTTTGATTCCTTTGACCCAGTATTAAAGCTCCATATGAAATACAGTAATCATTTGCATAAACTATGATGGGCCTGAGTGCCCAATGCTACATAGCGGTACCAAGTTTCAAGGTTATAGGCCTTTCGGTTCTTGAGAAAAAGACTTTTGAAGAGTTTTTACCATATATGGGCATGGTGGCCATCTTGGTCAAGTGACCAAGACCATTTGAACAAACTATGGTTCCTTTAAACCGGTGAAGCTCCATATGAAATATGGCTTCAATTGACCTTAGTGGCCTCTGAGAAGATGTTTGAAAATGTTGACGGGTGACAGAATCTCAATGACCTTGTACAAAAGTCAAAGAATGACCTTGACCTTTAACGACAAAATATCTTCATCTGGTCATTTAGTCAATCATATATACCAAATATTGCACCATAGACTTAAATAGTTTCTGAAAATCCACTGTTTAAGCATTTTCCCACATAAAAGACTACATAATGTACCAACGTTGACAGTGTCATAAATTAGGTCAAGGTCAACGCACGATCATTTGTATAAACTATGATGGGCTTGAGTGCCCAAAGCTACATACCAAGTTTCAAGGTCATACACCTTTTGGTTCTGGAGAAGAAGATTTTGAAGGGTTTTTACCATATACGGGCATGGCGGCCATCTTGGTCAAGACCCTGAGAACAAACTTTTATTCCCTGATCACACTTAGACTCCATATGAAATTTTGCTTCAATCAGACCAGTGGTTTCAGAGGAGTAGATGTTTTGAAAATCTTGATGATGGACAGACCGACAAAATGACCTTGACCCTCAGTGACATAATATCTTCATCTGGTCATTTAGTTGACCATATGTACCATGTATTGTACCTTAGACTTAAATAGTTTCTGAGAAATCCACTGTATAAGCGTTTTCCCATATAAAAGCCTAACGTACCAAAGTTGACCATGTCGTAAATTATTTCAAGGTCAACGCATGATCATGATTTATATAAGCTATGATGGGCCAGCATGCCACATACCAAGTTTCAAGGTCATAGGCCTTTTGGTTCTAGAGAAGAAGATTTTTGAAGGGTTTTTACCATATATGGGCATGGCAGCCATCTTGGTCATGTGACCCGGACCCCGGGTATATATACCAAGTTTCAATGTCATAGGCCTTTTAGTTCTAGAGAAGAAGATTTTTGAAGGGTTTTTACCATATATGGGCATGGTGGCCATCTTGGTCATGTAGCCCAGCCCCCGGTATAACTTTTAGTTCCCCTATCCCACTGAGACACCATATGAAATTTGGCTTCAATCTCCCCAGTGGTTTCAGAGGAGAAGATGTTTGACAATCTTGATGACGGACAGACCGACAAAATGACTTTGACCTTCAGCGACATAATATCTTCCTCTGGTCATTTAGTTGACCATATATACCACATATTGTATCTTAGACTTAAATAGTTTCTGAGAAATCCACTATATAATCGTTTTCCCGCATGCCCAAAGCTACATACCAAGTTTCAAGGTCATAGGCCTTTTCTGGAGAAAAAGAATTTTGAAAGTTTTTTTACCATATATGGGCATGGCGGCCATCCTGGTCATGTGACCCAGACTCCGGGTACAAACTTTCGTTCCCCCATCCCACTGAGACTCCATATGAAATTTGGCTTCAGTCGGCCCAGTGGTTTCAGAGGAGAAGATGTTTGAAAATCGTGACGACGGATGGTCCGACGGAATGACCTTGACCTTTAGTGACATGTATCTTCATCTGGTCATTTAGTCGACCATGTATACCAAGTATTGTACCTTAGACTTAAATAGTTACTGAGAAATCCATTGTTTAAGCGTTTTCCAATATAAAAGCCTAACGTACCAAAGTTGACCATGCCGTAAATTAGATCAAGGTCAACACAAGGTCATCATTTGTATATACTATGTTGGGCCTGCATGCCCAATGCTACATACCAAGTTTCAAGGTCATAGTCTTTTGGTTCCGGAGAAGAAGATTTTTAAAGGGTTTTTACCATATATGGGCATGGCGGCCATCTTGGTCATGTGACCCAGACCTTGGGTATAAAATTTCGTTCCCCTATCCCACTGAGACTCCATATGAAATTTAGCTTCAATCGGCCCAGTGGTTTCAGAGGAGAAGATGTTTGAAAATCTTGACGACGGATGGTCCGACGGAATGACCTTGACCTTTAGTGACATAATATCTTCATCTGGTCATTTAGTCGACCATGTATACCAAGTATTGTACCTCAGACTTAAATATTTTCTGAGAAATCCACTGTTTAAGCGTTTTACCATATAAAAGCCTAACGTACCAAAGTTGACGATGCCGTAAATTAGGTCAAGGTCAACGCAAGGTCATGATTGGTATAAACTATAATAAGCCGGCATGCCCGATGCTACATACCAAGTTTCAAGGTCATAATCCTTTTGGTTCTGGAGAAGAAGATTTTTGAAGGGTTTTTACCATATATGGGTATGGCGGCCATCTTGGTCATGTGACCCAGACACCGGGTATAAACTTTCGTTCCCCTATCCCACTGAGACTCCATATGAAATTTGGCTTCAATCGGCCCAGTGGTTTCAGAGGAGAAGATGTTTGAAAATCTTGACGACGGATGGTCCGACGGAATGACCTTGACCTTTAGTGACATAATATCTTCATCTGGTCATTTAGTCGACCATGTGTACCAAGTATTGTACCTTAGACTTAAATATTTTCTGAGAGATCCACTGTTTAAGCGTTTTCCAATATAAAAGCCTAACGTACCAAAGTTGACCATCCCGTAAATTAGGTCAAGGTCAACGCAAGGTCATGATTTGTATAAACTATGATGGGCCGGCATGCCTGGTGCTACATACCAAGTTTCAAGGTCATAGGCGTTTTGGTTCTGGAGAAGAAGATTTTTGAAGGGTTTTTACCATATATGGGCATAGCAGCCATCTTGGTCATGTGACCCAGACCCCGGGTATAAACTTTCGTTCCCCCATCCCACTGAGACTTCATATGAATTTTGGCTTCAATCGGCCCAGTGGTTTCAGAGAAGAGGATGTTTGAAAATCTTGACGACGGATGGTCGGACGGAATGACCTTGACCTTTAGTGACATAATATCTTCATGTGGTCATTAAGTCGACCATGTATACCAAGTATTGTACCTTAGACTTAAATATTTTCTGAGAAATCCACTATTTAAGCGTTTTCCAATATAAAAGCCTAACGTACCAAAGTTGACCATGCCGTAAATTAGGTCAAGGTCAAAGCAAGGTCATGATTTGTATAAACTATGATGGGCCGTCATGCCCGATGCTACATACCAAGTTTTAAGGTCATAGGCCTTTTGGTTCTGGAGAAGAAGATTTTAAAGGGTTTTTACCATATATGGGCATGGCGGCCATCTTGGTCATGTGACCCAGACCACGGGTATAAACTTTTGTTCCCCCATCCCACTGAGACTCCATATGAAATTTGGCTTCAATCGGCCTAGTGGTTTCAGAGGAGAAGATGTTTGAAAATCTTGACGACGGATGGTCCGACGGAATGACCTTGACCTTTAGTGACATATATCTTCATCTGGTCATTTAGTCGACCATGTATACCAAGTATTGTTCCTTAAACTTAAATAGTTACTGAGAAATCCACTGTTTAAGCGTTTTCCCATATAAAAGCCTAACGTACCAAAGTTGACCATGCCGTAAATTAGGTCAAGGTCAACGCAAGGTCATGATTTGTACAAACTATGATGGACCGGCATGCCCAATGCTACATACCAAGTTTCAAGGTCATAGGCCTTTTGGTTCTGGAGAAGAAGATTTTTGAAGGGTTTTTATATATGGGCGTGGCGGCCATCTTGGTCATGTGACCCAGATACCCCGAACAAACTTTCGTTCCCCCGAACTAGGTAGGCTCCATATGAAATATGGCTTCAATCGGCCCAGTGGTTTCAGAGGAGAAGATGTTTGAAAATGTTGACGACGGACGACGGACGGACGGACGGACGACGGATGGACGGACGGACGACGGATGCCTGGCTATAATATAAGCTCACCTATGAGCCTAAAGGCTCAGGTGAGCTAAAAAATAAAAAGAACGTTTAATTGAAAAGATCGTGGACTGTTTAACAAATTTTGAAATGAAACCTAGTTACTCCCTTAGTTTACCAAAGGTTGATAATAGTGAGTAAAGAATGCATGTTACGAAAACGACCTTTATTACATCCAAGTCAAAATGTTTTAGGTTTAAAGGTATGGCCATTATAGCTAGCACACACGCCAAACGCTCCAATGTCTTGACTTTCTAAATCAGTAACAAACTTAACTCTTAGGATACAATTGCTTTTCTTGATAAATTTCCTTCAGGAGTCTCAGAAATACTTTACCAGCATTTTTTGATGTTGAGTATACTCTAATACTCCTCATGAGTTTAGTTTGGAGGCTATCAATTATTATATCACGAAATTCCCAAATAATACCCCAGTAAGATTGCCAAAGACTTTTACACTAGAAGGGATAAATTTCGTATTCAACAAAACAGGAAACAAAACACCGTTTCATTCAAGGCAAAATACTAGCGACTAAAAGGCATAGCAATGAGCTCAACTGCACGCCATAGCAACGGGCGTTTTCATGTTTTGAGGGAAACGTTATATGAAAAACCAAATTTTAGATTTGGTAATTATTTTCAGAAGAACTTATTACAGGTTGGAAGAGATTCCTTGATGTTGTTTTATTCTGTTGACTAAATCTAGTTCAGAATTACTTGAAGTGAAGAACATATCAAATAGCTTGCATACGGATCTAAAAAAATTTCACGATGGATTACAGGAATATGCAACAACCATTTAAGGTTGACGTTCTTAAAAAAGCAAGGGTTAAAATTGAAACGGATATACATGTATAATATAAATGGCCTATAGCAAACTATTCTGTTCTATTCAGTAAATTGAAAGGTCGTTAGATTACCATAGATAACTTTGCAACAATTCCTTTCCACCTTTTCCAGTTTTCAGCTGTCTTGTGCTGGAAAAGCCCTTCTGTGCCCACTCTTTAATATTGTCTTTCCACCCCTTTTTCTCTGCTTACCTCTTCTTTTTCCTTTCACTGTGCCCTGAAGAATCGTCTTTAGTAAAACAGAGGGTCTGGAGATAAGGCCAAGTCACCTTTGTTTCCGTTTCTTGACCATGGTCAGGAGTTCGTCATTTTCTCCAGTGGATGCATGGATCTTTCTGCGACCATCCTCATTAGCTACGTGGTCTTTAAGTCTCGCTCCAAATCAATGTAACGAAAATTGACAGAATTATTTCTTATAAATTGAAGTTCAGTTGCATGCAAGCAAACAGATAGGGCTCTATCTCAGATTCGTTTAATTAGACCTGAAATGCAGATTTTTGTTGTTTTCTGAAAAAACGTTGCCCATATAAGACCTGCCATAGCCTTACTGTATAAGAAAAGCCACCTAGACTGATGATATCTACAAACACTGGGCAGCTTCCATAATTATGAGACTAAATGAGCTGCGACACGACAACACCAACAATGTGGTTGTGCGCCCAGCGCAGACTCAGATCAGCCTGGGCATCCCCCCCAGTCTGATCAGAGTCTTCGCTGTCCGCATGGAGGTAGCTTAGACCCTTAGCTACCCTTTAAGCGCTTACCGAAGAGTCTAATCGGACTTGGCGGATGCCCAGGCTGATCTGAGTCTGTGATGCGCGCACAACCACTTTGTTGGTTTTCTCGTGTCGCGGCTAAAATCTTTTCGGGATTTTATTGTTTATTGTTACCAGCAATTTTGTTTTACCTACTCGAAACCTACTTTCAATTTGACCCATCGGGCATCACCGTTGGCGTCTGTCATCACTTCAGCTGCTGTACGATCTATCGGATTTGTAAGAGTTTCTTCGTTTTTAGATCTTGGGTTTACGGGTTCTGGCACTAAGGCCATGTTTACTTAAGGTAGACGAATACTGAATAGAAATATTGGCGGGGCATTCAAACCATTATACCGTCTAAATAATCCAAGAAGCTATAAAACATTTGGGTAAGAAAAAAAAATTTCACCGTTTTATTTTCCTAAAAAACAATATTTTGTATTTCTACATACTTTTTTTTACACATTTTCCATTAAAATTCATATCTCTAGCACATGAACGCACTTTCATTTCAGCAAATCATACAATCTGTAATATAGGATATTTGAAACAAACTGCTAACAAAAAATTGCAGTTTTCTTGTTAATAAGTATATTTTTACATTCTTTAAAAAAATGCAAGAAAATTGAATTTCATGAAAAACGTCATGAAAAATATATTCAATCGATGGGGCATGCTTATGCATATTGTTTTAGTAAAACTTACATCGTATGTTAAAGAATACAAAAAAAAAAAAAAAAAAAAAAAAACATTTCTCCGTTTCGTTTCCTAGAAAAACAATGTTTAAATTCAAAATATCCCCAAAACAGACTGCCCAAATTCTGAACCTGCTGCAAGCACAGCTGGTCCTTGCCCTATTATTTTTTTTCCTGTTATTCGGTTCTACCATAGAGTAATGTCGACAAAAATGCGCAGATGGAATGGAAACTGTGAAAATCTTGATCATTCTGGTTCCTAAGGATTAGCCTGATCTCGGTTTCCATTGTTTGTACAGACCTATGTGCCCGAAAACTTAGGATCAGTACGGTAGACATTGTTAGTGTGTATTATAACTGTATATACTCCACAGTTAATCGATTTGATGATGAACAATAACTCTGTTTTGTTTTTTAAACAAGTAAGAATAGAGTCGTTCCGTATTCGTCCACCTTAAGAGGCAATTCTGTTATAATACATAACTTGAAGCTATGCTATAGTTATTAATGATTTGTAACAAAGACATACCTGTATATATCAAATTTTCCTGCCTCTGTCATAAAATTTACGTAAACTATTGTCTATGTTTATTTATGATTTTGTTGCATACAATAAACAGTTTTAATTTGATCTCTATGAACGGATGTGTATTGTTTTAATCAGAATAGTCATATTTTAATATCCTGTTATTTTTGGGGTTTTAATTGTATTGCTATTTTTCAAAAGTATTGTTTCAAACCAAATCCAACAGCATTTTACAACTTAGGTCACAGAAGTAAACAACACGTAAATGTTAGGATAAATTTACTATCTAAATAACAAACAACAATTTAAGGATTTAATCACAGCAATATAGATTTATTTTGCATATATGGTATAACCGCTACCTAAAACTGGGCAGTGTTTGTTTTGACCAACAGATCTATTCAGAAATAAAAGATGAAAATGCCAACTTTTAGGTGTTTTATCATAATAGTTTATGTTTTTCACTTCCTAAAGTATACAACTGGACAAAACACGTGGAGCATTGCAGTGGCTAACTACGAGACGTTGTATAACTTCTATGAAAACAGTGGAACACCTTTAACAGATATTATACCAGTGAATGATCAGACCAGTGCTATTGAAGTTAAGCTGGGACTGGCACTTGACTCCCTGAATGGATACGATGCTGTTAAAGGACAGATTGACATAAGTGGAAGTATATCTCTTGAGTGGACAGATGAGGCAAGGCAGCTGATGTTAGCCTCAGACGGCAGTAGGGTTTTCAAGTATAGCACGGACGATACTATAATAATAGATTACGACAAAACGTGGACTCCCTCACTTGTACTACTAAATGCTGTCGACACGGTTAAAAATGTTGGGGATACAACTTACAAACTTCGGTTTAGCATGTCTAATGGAACGGTTACCTGGCATCCACGAGTATTGCTCAGGGCGTCTTGTAGACCAGACGTGACGTATTATCCATTTGATCGCCAGGAGTGCAGTTTTACTTATACTGCATGGGGATATACCTCCAACGAAATTGATCTTAAAGTTATTAGAAACGAGTGGGACACGAGTAACTATGAGCCAAATGGTGTCTGGGATATTATAAGCACTTCCTCTTCCGTTTATCGCTCCAGTGGCGCCACCTATGCAAAGTTTACAATAATTATTGAAAGACAGCCTCTCTATTTTACCTTCAACATCGCTTTGCCAATACTACTTCTGGGACTCCTCAATGGGTTTGTGTTCTTGTTACCGGCGGAGTCTGGAGAACGTGTTGGGTTCTGTATCACGTGCTTCCTGTCTTTTGTTATCTTGCTGCAGACGACAATGGATTACTTGCCGGAAATAGCCAGCCCCATGTCACTTCTGTGTTTTTATATTATTGTGATGATGATCTTTAGTATGGTCATCAACATCCTGACGATTCTGATGCTCCGGGTATACCACAAGCCTCCAAAAGACAAGGTAATAAATGCATTGGTTTATATTATCATCGTGAGTAACTGAATACGAATTACGTGTAATTGTTTTATCTAATGGTGCTATTCACTTTGTATCTTCGAAGTATTCCCTCATTGTTCTGTATGCAAAGTTTTAATTATTTAACCCAGCTTTTGAACGATTCTTCATCATTTTCGAAATACATAAATCGCAGATCCCTGTACCTGTCTAAAACCATTACACTTTTTTAAGACTTGGAGAAAGGAAAAAAGTGACAGGGCGCAAGAATAATAGCAAGAATGAGAGAGACCATGAAGTTTTACCAGCAAAATGTCGACGACAACAAACAACATCTGATTTGTGGGAAGGAGCATTGTAGGAAACAGCCACCAACCTTTTCCTTTACAGAAAGGCAAAAAAATAATGGATTTTCATTTCGGCAGTAGGCCTACAATTCGAAAAACTGTGCAATGAGTACTAAAACATCACAAACATCGCGTTTTTTGCAAACGATGGAAGGTGGCGGACCGAACAACTAACTTTTGTTAAAACATTACACAAGCTAAGGGCGAGGTCAAGGATCACATTGTACCGGTTTAAGTTCCTCCATTCCCCCACAAACCGTTATTTATTACTGACCAATCCAAGGCGGCACATCTGTTGTAATTCGTCATTGTAACTTCTTGTCAATGTCAATGATTTCGCTCATCTGCTATGTAATTGGCAACTTTTCGTTAAAGGGATACCTAAAGTAAGCCAAAAAGTGGTACCAGTCTGTAATGGTTTTATTACTCCGTTCGATCGTTAACTATGTGAGATGGGGTAGTTCCTTTGTTGAAATAGCAGTGTCACGAGACTGTTGCATAATATGATTAGGACACAATAAATAAGAATTATGACTTCAAGGTGGCTGAATGACCACCTATTTGGGAAGGAGCTGTTCGTTCTATTTACCGTGCGTGCTTTCCGTCAACTGTTGATTGTATCAGTTCTTGATCATTGCTTATTTTCATAAATTTTACAACTTTTCTAAAACGTGAAGAAGTGAATCACGTTTCATCAACTGTTCAGAAATTAGAAACATATTTCTTGTCAAATTATTTGTCTAATTTCAATAACTGGATGGCAGTTCGAACTTGGTGCATTTTTACTAGTCTGTAAACAGATGTGATGTCTGCTTTGGAGTCATTTGTCTCTTTTCGATCTACGTCTTAGAAAATCGAAAACAATGCCGATCTGTGAAGCCCTACGGCGGTATGAGATTTAACATCAAGAACTTTATTGGCTTTCTGTCGTAACACTAAGAGACAAACGGCATCTTTAAAAAATCTAGCCCACTTATAATTCGTTTCACCCATTGTTTGGCTATCGGATACGACAATTTACTTTGTCCTTAAACAACACATGATTCTAGAAATATTTCTTTTGCATTGACGGGTCTTTATAAGCCCATTAATTCTAGCCGCCCTCACACCTCTATTTTTTTTTTTTTTTTTTTTTTATAAAAACGAGATTAAAATGTTCACATTGTCACCTTTCAGGTGCCTGCATGGCTTCAGAAGTTTGTTCGAGTAGTAAGCTGTATGGTATGCAAGCGCCACAAAGACAATGGTGTGCCGCCAGAGGAAATAGACTGGCCTACAGTGGGAAGACTCGTAGACTTCTTCTTTTTCATAGCATTTCTTGGTGTACAGTCTGGATTCACTGTTCTTTTTCTAATTCCAGTCGCAACAGGAGCGTAGGCATCTAAAGTCTTTCGACATATGCAATGGTTTTGCGAAAGCAAATCAATGGTTTACGGTCAGTTAGCATTAGATCTCTGTATAACAGATGTAAATAAAGTTTCATCCAAAACTGACTTTTGTGCAACATTGTTTCAAAGACATAATTAGCCTACGGAAAGTAGCTTGTTGCAACAGGAAAAGCATGGCGTACGGGTAAACTTTTAGGTGGGCAGAAAAAACGGAAGGACAGACAGATAGATGGACAGAAAGAAAGATAATATGTCCTGGCGATGATGTATTAGATTTGTAAAGTTACAAAATTCCAAACCAATATTTTACAGTGGTGAAGCTTGGGAGCAGACACAAAATAAATACACACACACACATACGACCAAAAGGGAATAACTACAACTGAAGGTGAATGTAGGGTAATGATTCTCTTTCTCTGTACAATTCAAAAATACCAAGGGCATAATTTCATCCACTTTTCTCTGCACATCGTCTGATAGTTCTGTATTTGTACAAACTTTCATGAGCAAATCTTAGTCGGTTTAAAAGATAAGGAGCGGACACGGAGCTGATACGAAATTACAATACGAAAAATACAAAAGGGCAATAATCCATCAAACTTGGAAATAGGTATAGGCCATTTGCTGTCTATAAAACAGGTCATTTTGCAGATTTTCACCTTTATCACTGGTGATAAAATTGATTTTTTATCTCCACTGGTATTGTCAAACTAATACATAATTGGAAACTGACTTTCAGAATTTTATCTTGTCATTTTTTTGCTTTTGCCTATTAAATCCTTTACAAAAATTTACAAATTTGTCAGCTTAAGTAAGGGGGGGTACAATAATTTAATGTAATAGCTATAAGCAATGCCCATATATCCATTACAAACAAGAAATGTTTCTACAGATAAATTAATCCTATTCGTCACCAATCAATTTTCTTCCCAACCAATGAACTTCATTTTTACTCAGATGAAAAGATTAACAGGTATACAGGTGCCATTGAGTAACTCTGTGCAATTAACCAACAATTGACATAGGTAAATATTGACCAGTCAAAGGCTGTTACAAAAATAAACTTACTCCCCTGTAATATACAGTTAAAATATCCTCTAAAAATGGGCAGTTTTCAAAATAAACTTTTTAGTTTCAAACTATAATTTTGAGACAAAATTATAGATTAGTTATGTAGAGGATAGACATTAAAGATGCGCTTTACTTCACAGTGATCGCTGTGGTAGTTTTAGAGATATTTTAGCAAAATGACCTGTTTTATAGACAGCAAACGGCCTATAAATGTTTCTTTTTCTGTGCACATTGTTTGATGATGCTTTATATCAGTGCAGTCTCATGAAGACATACTGTTTTAGGGATATGGAACGAACACTATATTGCCATTGGAACTTCGACCTTTAAACGTGACTTTGAACTTTGTCGGCGATTGATAAAATACGAGTACTGTACATTGTCTAACAGTTTGTCCGAATTTTCAAGTCTTTCCAGGGCTTTGTTTAGAAGATATGGAATGGAAACGAAAAGTTAACACATAGACGGAAGGATGGACAAAGTCACAACATAACACACTCTGCCTTTCTTTCTTTCTTTCTATCGATACTGTCCTCGGTCAACTTTGACCATCATATGATGACAGGTTTCTGGTGTGGCGCATAAGTTGTCACAAAAAAAATAAATAAATAATAAAAAATAAATAAATAAATGAATTTGTGACAAAGCCACCAGCAGATTAAAGCTAATTACAAGAAGTCCTCAGGGGCTGGCATTCCATGCCTAACCCCTGCTCTACCCTAGGATATTAATTTTTTGCCTTAAACCTATCAACTGTCTCTGAAGAGACAGCTTCGGTTGTAAGGCCATTCCAAGTTGCAATTGTCCTGGGGAAAAAGGAATTCTTAAAACCGTCCGTGTAAGCATTTGGACGGTGGTACTGGAATGGGTGGGACCTAGTTCTCCTGCTCCCTTCACCGACCTCAGATAGGTACTTATTCTTATCTACAATGGCAAGATTATTGTGAATTTTGTAGAATAGAGACAGAGAAGCCTGCTGTCGTCTTTCCTGCAGGTCTGGCCATTGGAGTTCTTCTAACATTTCTCCCACATGGCTTTGATTGCGCCAGCGCCTACGGGTCCAACGGGCAGCAGTCCTCTGTACTTTTTCTATTCTGTTAATATCTACTTGGTGATGGGGCATCCAAACTGGCGCTGTATATTCTAATTTGGGCCGGACCAGAGTTTTGTATGCAGCAGCCTTGATTTGCTTCGATGCAAAAGTCAAGTTTCTACGAAGGAAAGCCAAAGTCTTAGTAGCCTTACTGGTAATTTCATTGATGTGCTGACCCCACTCGAGGTCATCCGTAATTTCAACTCCTAAATATTTGGCTGACGATACATTCTCTAGGACTTGGTTATGCAATGTATAACCATGGATTATTTGCTTTGGAGGGAGGGGGGTGCCTAGTCACCCTCATAGAGTGACATTTGGCAACATTAAATTTCATGAGCCATGCCTCTTCCCAAAGTGCCAATTTATCCAAACCATCTTGGAGTATCTGTTGGTCTTCGGACCGTCTAATATTTCTATAGGTCTAATAATTTTTTGACCCCATTGGCCTAACGGCGGACGTATAAAAAGTTTTTCTTAGTCTTGTGGCTCTGTAAGCAGTGGGTTGTTAGACGCTCATTGCATTTCTGTCTCTGCATATGGAGCATGAGGCGCAGTTATCTTTCACCACCTTTCAGTCTTCCCCAGTATGTCTCATGTATCCATTTGTTACCGCATCAACAGTTTTATCGTTGTTGGTCCAGCAACATTCTGCATGGAAGCAAAGCACTTTAGCCCCTCGACCATGGCGCCTCTCCAGCTCACTGTTTATTGACAGAGGAATCACAACAAAAGTACCGCCTTGGAACGGTCAGCAAAACTGATATGCACGTATAGTAATTCTATTGAAGCGTTTCATACGGTAATTGAACTTCACCACCTAGTGCATCTTCTGTAAAAGTATATAAAGCAGAATTTCAGACCTTTGCAATGAAAGTATGTAAAATATAGATATTCAAAAATGGTATATTGTTTTCTGTCTCTGTCTGGTGTAGCCCAGGGGGGTGCGTATTTATAAAACGACAAGTGGTTGCTATGCTGTTGCTAAGGCGGAATTTCTTTAAAGGAGATTCCCTACAACTTTGAAATTTGCTCTGGAGGAACAGTCTGAAAAAGACTGTTCCTCCAGAGCAAATTTCATAGTTGTAGGGAACCTCCTTTATAGAAATTTAGCCTTAGCAACAGCATAGCAACCACTCGTCGTTTGAAAAAAGACTGTTCCAACAATAATTCCTCTGAAAATAATTCTGAAAACATGGAGAACTATCTTCGCTGCAGCTGGTATTTAATGACATTTTTAGTCTATTACATAATCTTGCAAGGTTGTTCAGACACCATAAATGACTTTATAAAAAACCCTTTTCACCTTTTCCAGTCTCGAGTTGCCCTTATTGTGACGGCAAAGTCCATCCGTGACATGCGGTGGCTGTAAAGTCTCCCCGTACTTCGTAGCAGTGCAGGTTAAATAATTTCTATGCCCAGTTGTTCAAAGCATCGTAAGCCTAACCAGCTCATTAAGAGGTCAGACTGTTAAATGTTTTATGACTTTATTATCAAATACACTGATATTTTTGTTGAAATATTGTGAAAAGCTTTTGCAATGCAAAAGCTTTTCACATTTTTTTTCAACAAAAAATATTGGCGTATTTGAGGTATTAACGTTTGAAATTCGAACGTCTTGTTAACTAACGACGGTCGTTTTGAACAACTGGATCCTGGTCTTTTGGTATCTACGACCAAAGAAATGATAAGGAATTGACTTGATACCAATAATAGGAACTAATTTTGAGATTTTATCAGAAACAATCACAGATATAGGTGCAGTAAGCTGAATGTATTTTTGGAACAGATACAGAAAGAAACCATACAGCTTCATAAGTATGCTTTATTTCTCAGATTTGACATACAAAATAGAAGAACATGAAATACAATAAATAATATGAATATCAAAAACCTCATGTGAGCACTATACTGTGTGACTTTGCTGTAAGCTGCAAACAAGACTTACGACCATAAAAATTCCAGAAATTGGGACACCCAAAATAATCACAATGACCAACAGTTTAGAACCTGATAAGACTGCTCCTTTCGATCAAAATTTTAATTTGATTGTAAAGCACTCTTGGAAATATACATCTGGAAAAAAGTTAAGCACCCCCAATTAGTGTTGCAGAAGTTTAATCTAAACTTTTCACAACTTTCCACTGATATAATTCCAAACCATTTTTTTCGACATTATTAAGCCTTGATATACTGCTTCTTGATACCCGAGTAAATGGGCATTAATTAAAAGAAAATAAGTCAAAAATTTTAATTGAAAGCACGCACTACGTTTTGAACAAAAAAAGTGGCTTGTTTAACTTTGGGGCTGCAATCAAGGAACTTCGTTGTTCATTGGTTGTTTATATCCAGAAGTGACTGATTTGACAAGTACATGAAATCTGAAGCTCTTAAAAGTAATATTACTCAATGAGTCCAAATAAGAGTGTCAAGTTCAACCCCTACATATTTATAGGACCATCTTCACATTCCAGAAAAAAGACAATAGATGACCCCAAATTCAGCCAGAACATGTTAGATGTTCCGCTCTTTGAATTGCATTCAAAAATCATTTTCAACATCTGCTTCTTCTTTCAATGATGCTCGATGGAAAAAAAAAAGAATTTTCACTGGGGGTGCTTACATTTTTTCCAGGTGTATATATGAAATCTTGTTTGAAATTGTCAGCAAACTGCACTTAACCTTACTACCAGGGCTTATGAGAAAATACCCAGACTTTTCATGCTCCTATCTTTCCACGTGCAGCTACCTACACATATTATACATCAGCCAAACTACATTTATTGCCTATAAATTGGCCAGCTTACATTTGTTGAGTGGTGTGTATACACAAAGGTTTGAGCATTTAAACAAGGTAGGTGTTAGAGCTAGCATGAAGGATAAGAGACCTGTAATAAAATGTCCTTCTTTTGTTCCCTCTTATACTGTCTCATCTGCTGCAGAACTTGTCAACTCCTTAAAGTGGAAATTGTTGTCCCACCCTCCATACAGCTCAGATCTTGCCCTCTGCAACTTATTTGTATTTGAACAGAGGCTTGCTGGAAACAAATACGAGACCATAGCAGCTTTCATTTCAGCTGTAAATTGGTATCTCAGCAGTAGGTCTATTTTATGGTTTGCAGAGGGAATACAAAGGCTCCCACAAAGACGGCAAAAATGTATAGACATAGGTGGGGAATATTTTGAAAATGAATAGAGACTCTTTTTGAAAACTATTTTAATGGTTTCTGAGAAAGAGCAAAAAGTCTGGGTATTTTCTGACCACCCCTCATATATTATGAGAATAATAATGGCACTTGCAAACATTCAAATATAAAACTGGTGTATACAGAGTAAAAATACATTAGTCATCATTGCTTGATTCCTTTGTATCTCTAGCTTTCAAGACATCCTAACCACTCAATCCAGCTTTGCATTTTAGATGGTTTAAATATTGTGTATGCAAACAGTAAAGACTCTGCCAGACAGTGGAGTTGCAAGCTGGCTTTTTCTTTATTTGAATAACCCTGTTAGTCGGATAAGAGATAGCATTTTTTCAGTCTCCTATACAATAAAAGATAGTATAAATCACAGTTTTCATAAATTTAATAAAAGAGCTGCAGCAAGTATAAATGTCCTTTACATATCACATATGTATACAGGGGAACATACACATGCCTGGGCTTGATTGTTCCAAGCTAAAAATGCCGCTAGTTAAAGGGCATTATATTTTCAGATGCTCTGTATGCAAAAACAGTGGCAGTTTTTGCTAACAAATTGTGACAACTTGTGCACAGCAAAAAGCATACCTGATTTTATGTGTATACGAAAATTTGATAGAATCTGTCCTCGTTAAGCTAATGATGCTCTGAACAACTTGGGCTGGTATACATCCATTTGACTTGATCAAAGACTCACTATATTCACAGTCACATTTGCCAGGTTTTATACAACATTTATGAGTAGCACAGCCTAACCATATTCTACAGAAATACAGGCTCACCCATTTTCTTCTTGTTCATTTTAGCCACAACACATCAAAACCAACAGTATGGCATGTGAACTGAGCAAAGATCTGAGTCTTCCCTAGGCGCATATGCTACTTTGTTGGTTTTGTGCGTCAGGGCTTATTTAATAAATGTTGGCTTGTTGTGTACCCATTTTGATGAAGTTCACATCAACCATAAGTTTGACAATTATGACAGATCACTTTAACCCTATTGCACTCAAAACAGCCAAAACTCCACAGAGTTTTGGCCGTTCTGAGTGCAAAAGGGTTAAACATTAGATGACACGAGAATAGTTCTGTGAAGTTTTTTTTTTCCTTTTTTTTTCTAATAAATGCCAGTATGCCAGTTTCTGTAGTAGTATGAATGATATGCATATCATACCCTTGCAGCTGATGTGATATTAGGTCATGATATAGTGGGATTATCAAAACTTGATTATGACATCACAAAGATATTATCTGTTTTTCAGCAACTATTCCCATCAGAACTAACAATTAATGCTCTCTTAGAGACTCACTTATACAAATGAGCCGCAACTTGACAAACAACAAAGAGACATATGCAGTCAGTGAAGACTCTGGTCAGCCTGAGCATTTGCCCAGTCTAATCAGAGTCTTTGCTGTCCTCATGGAATTAGCTTAGATCAGCCTGAGCATTTGCCCAGTCTAATCAGAGTCTTTGCTGTCCTCATGGAATTAGCTTAGATCAGCCTGAGCATTTGCCCAGTCTAATCAGAGTCTTTGTTGTCCTCATGAAATTAGCTTAGATCAGCCTGAGCATTTGCCCAGTCTAATCAGAGTCTTTGTTGTCCTCATGAAATTAGCTTAGATCAGCCTGAGCATTGGCCCAGTCTAATCAGAGTCTTTGCTGTCCTCATGGAATTAGCTTAGATCAGCCTGAGCATTTGCCCAGTCTAATCAGAGTCTTTGCTGTCCTCATGAAATTAGCTTAGATCAGCCTGAGCATTTGCCCAGTCTAATCAGAGTCTTTGCTGTCCTCATGAAATTAGCTTAGATCAGCCTGATCATTTGCCCAGTCTAATCAGAGTCTTTGCTGTCCTCATGAAATTAGCTTAGATCAGCCTGAGCATTTGCCCAGTCTAATCAGAGTCTTTGCTGTCCTCATCAAATTAGCTTAGATCAGCCTGAGCATTTGCCCAGTCTAATCAGAGTCTTTGCTGTCCTCATGAAATTAGCTTAGATCAGCCTGAGCATTTGCCCAGTCTAATCAGAGTCTTTGCTGTCCTCATGAAATTAGCTTAGATCAGCCTGAGCATTTGCCCAGTCTAATCAGAGTCTTTGCTGTCCTCATGGAATTAGCTTAGATCAGCCTGAGCATTTGCCCAGTCTAATCAGAGTCTTTGCTATCCTCATGAAATTAGCTTAGATCAGCCTGAGCATTTGCCCAGTCTAATCAGAGTCTTTGCTGTCCTCATGGAATTAGCTTAGATCAGCCTGAGCATTTGCCCAGTCTAATCAGAGTCTTTGCTGTCCTCATGAAATTAGCTTAGATCAGCCTGAGCATTTGCCCAGTCTAATCAGAGTCTTTGCTGTCCTCATGGAATTAGCTTAGATCAGCCTGAGCATTTGCCCAGTCTAATCAGAGTCTTTGCTGTCCTCATGGAATTAGCTTAGATCAGCCTGAGCATTTGCCCAGTCTAATCAGAGTCTTTGCTGTCCTCATGAAATTAGCTTAGATCAACCTGAGCATTTGCCCAGTCTAATCAGAGTCTTTACTGTCCTCATGGAATTAGCTTAGATCAGCCTGAGCATTTGCCCAGTCTAATCAGAGTCTTTGCTGTCCTCTTGAAATTAGCTTAGATCAGCCTGAGCATTTGCCCAGTCTAATCAGAGTCTTTACTGTCCTCATGGAATTAGCTTAGATCAGCCTGAGCATTTGCCCAGTCTAATCAGAGTCTTTGCTGTCCTCATGAAATTAGCTTAGATCAGCCTGAGCATTGGCCCAGTCTAATCAGAGTCTTTGCTGTCCTCATGAAATTAGCTTAGATCAGCCTGAGCATTTGCCCAGTCTAATCAGAGTCTTCACTGTCCTCATGAAATTAGCTTAGATCAGCCTGAGCATTTGCCCAGTCTAATCAGAGTCTTTGCTGTCCTCATGGAATTAGCTTAGATCAGCCTGAGCATTTGCCCAGTCTAATCAGAGTCTTTGCTGTCCTCATGGAATTAGCTTAGATCAGCCTGAGCATTTGCCCAGTCTAATCAGAGTCTTCACTGTCCTCATGAAATTAGCTTAGATCAGCCTGAGCATTTGCCCAGTCTAATCAGAGTCTTTGCTGTCCTCATGAAATAAGCTTAGATCAGCCTGAGCATTGGCCCAGTCTAATCAGAGTCTTTGCTGTCCTCATGAAATTAGCTTAGATCAGCCTGAGCATTTGCCCAGTCTAATCAGAGTCTTTGTTGTCCTCATGAAATTAGCTTAGATCAGCCTGAGCATTTGCCCAGTCTAATCAGAGTCTTTGCTGTCCTCATGGAATTAGCTTAGATCAGCCTGAGCATTTGCCCAGTCTAATCAGAGTCTTTGCTGTCCTCATGGAATTAGCTTAGATCAGCCTGAGCATTTGCCCAGTCTAATCAGAGTCTTTGCTGTCCTCATGAAATTAGCTTAGATCAGCCTGAGCATTTGCCCAGTCTAATCAGAGTCTTTGCTGTCCTCATGAAATTAGCTTAGATCAGCCTGAGCATTTGCCCAGTCTAATCAGAGTCTTTGTTGTCCTCATGAAATTAGCTTAGATCAGCCTGAGCATTTGCCCAGTCTAATCAGAGTCTTTGCTGTCCTCATGAAATTAGCTTAGATCAGCCTGAGCATTTGCCCAGTCTAATCAGAGTCTTTGCTGTCCTCATGAAATTCGCTTAGATCAGCCTGAGCATTTGCCCAGTCTAATCAGAGTCTTTGTTGTCCTCATGGAATTAGCTTAGATCAGCCTGAGCATTTGCCCAGTCTAATCAGAGTCTTTGCTGTCCTCATGAAATTAGCTTAGATCAGCCTGAGCATTTGCCCAGTCTAATCAGAGTCTTTGCTGTCCTCATGGAATTAGCTTAGATCAGCCTGAGCATTTGCCCAGTCTAATCAGAGTCTTTGCTGTCCTCATGAAATTAGCTTAGATCAGCCTGAGCATTTGCCCAGTCTAATCAGAGTCTTTGCTGTCCTCATGAAATTAGCTTAGATCAGCCTGAGCATTTGCCCAGTCTAATCAGAGTCTTTGCTGTCCTCATGGAATTAGCTTAGATCAGCCTGAGCATTTGCCCAGTCTAATCAGAGTCTTTGCTGTCCTCATGAAATTAGCTTAGATCAGCCTGAGCATTTGCCCAGTCTAATCAGAGTCTTTGCTGTCCTCATGGAATTAACTTAGATCAGCCTGAGCATTTGCCCAGTCTAATCAGAGTCTTTGTTGTCCTCATGAAATTAGCTTAGATTAGCCTGAGCATTTGCCCAGTCTAATCAGAGTCTTTGCTGTCCTCATGGAATTAACTTAGATCAGCCTGAGCATTTGCCCAGTCTAATCAGAGTCTTTGCTGTCCTCATGGAATTAGCTTAGATCAGCCTGAGCATTTGCCCAGTCTAATCAGAGTCTTTACTGTCCTCATGGAATTAGCTTAGATCAGCCTGAGCATTTGCCCAGTCTAATCAGAGTCTTTGCTGTCCTCATGGAATTAGCTTAGATCAGCCTGAGCATTTGCCCAGTCTAATCAGAGTCTTTGCTGTCCTCATGAAATTAGCTTAGATCAGCCTGAGCATTTGCCCAGTCTAATCAGAGTCTTTGTTGTCCTCATGAAATTAGCTTAGATCAGCCTGAGCATTTGCCCAGTCTAATCAGAGTCTTTGCTGTCCTCATGGAATTAACTTAGATCAGCCTGAGCATTTGCCCAGTCTAATCAGAGTCTTTACTGTCCTCATGGAATTAGCTTAGATCAGCCTGAGCATTTGCCCAGTCTAATCAGAGTCTTCACTGTCTTCATGAAATTAGCTTAGATCAGCCTGAGCATTTGCCCAGTCTAATCAGAGTCTTTGCTGTCCTCATCAAATTAGCTTAGATCAGCCTGAGCATTTGCCCAGTCTAATCAGAGTCTTCACTGTCCTCATGGAACTAGCTTGGACCTTTAGCTACCCTTTAAGCCCACAGTAAAGACTCTGATCAGACTTGGCAGATCAGACTGGGCAGATAACCAGGCTGACCTTAGTCTTCAATGGGTGCACATGTCACTTTGTTGGTTTTCTTATGTTGCGGCTCAAATATTAAATCAACAAACATGTAGCTCTAAATTAAACTTGTTTTCAGTCACTCATCCAATTCAAAAATCAAACACACTCACCTAAAAAAGAAGACACTAACAACTATTAGACTAAAAAAACTCCAAGTGATATGAAGTATATAAATATCACACGCACATATGACAATAATTAGATGAAAATCTTATGACAAAGACTAGCTATCTATGCATAAAATGGACTTATGAGTGAAATAGGGCAGTGTACAAGCAGCAAAGACCCATATCAGCCTACATGTCTATGAACATAGTGCACCAACATACAGCACTGTCCCAAAAGTTTGTAAACTTTTGCTAAAATTCCATCCACTTGCATGTATTCTAGAGTCTGCAAGAAAATTATATGCAATCATTCTGTTAACCCCAGCAGAATGAAAATTACACTGATAGAAAGCATAAGCGCTTAATAAATTGATATTTTTATTCTGAAAACCTAACACTCTATGCTAATGATTAATGCTTGTGTATTGCCTCATTTGTTTTCCTTTCTAACAGTATATATTTCATTGTGATCAGATGAGCAGAACAAATGCAGTTTAATTTTCCTGCACAGACAACGTTACAAGGTTTGAGAAAAGCTGACAAACTTCTTGCACAGTACTGAATTTATATATGGCGAATTATGGAGAAAAAAATCCAAAAATTATTATCACATGCTGCTCAGAAATTCAGAACATCTATTCAGAGTTCTGATAACCAAACATGCGGCTTGAAGAAAGAAAATATACAACTGACCAAGATGATGATGTACCCAAATGTGCTTTAAATTGGGACACCTAAAACCATTTATTTTCCATTTGGAACAAATGGAAAATTGATGGCTTCAGGTGGCCCAATACTTAAGCATAGTAGGGTATTGGCTGATAACCATCATCATTGTGGGAATTATAAGCCTTATTGAGTTAAATGAATACTTTACATGGGGAAGTAAGTTTGTAATCATTTTTGCCAACCCTCCCAATGGGGCCAACTCTTAAAAAATTTGTTCCATTAGGAGCAAATTCATTTAAGAGTAGATCCCTTTTTAGCTCTTCTTACAGGGAAGCTACAAAGTTGTCTCCCTCTGAAAATATGGGGCAAGCACATGGAAATGTATCCTATCACCTTCAAAGTATTTCAGTGATAAGAATTAGTGCCAAACTCCGGCTTATCTGGAGCTTTGTTTATGAAGGAATCTGAGGTAAAGGTGAGTGGTATACATCCATGTTGTTTTTCTGCCATTTTTTTAAGGAAACAACTTCTTGGACTTTCTGTTTGCTTTCCTGAAAGACATAGTCCTTCCAGAACAGACTCTACTCTTAAAGTAAAGAATTTGCTCTTAGGAGAGCAAATTCTTTCCTTTAAGAGTTGACCCCCACTGCAGAAGGAGACAAAACAGAAAATAATGGGGTTGCTTCCCTTGGAATTTTATCCATTTAAAATGAAACCTTGAATCATGTGTAACCAGCAAAGACTGATCGAAGGTCAGTCTAGACATCTGCAGTCTGACAAGTCTATCTTGTGAATTACATGTAAGATCTAATATTTACACTTGTCACTGACTTCCCATAGGTAAGCCTTATAGAGCAACTGGCTTCATACACCGATGAACAACAACTGACTATGTGACGTCGTCAAGCGACGTTTAAGGTAAACAAACGTCTTGATTGGTCCATGTAACGTTCAAGTGGCGCCAAATTATGGCGATGCCAGTTTAACGTAATTGTCGAATAGGTTGCTACTAGCTTTTCTTCGCCCCATATTTTGCATATGCTACATTTAATTACCACGAAAACGGCACAGAAAAAGTCTAAAAATAATGTGTTAATATAAGAATAAAAATTTGATTTTTCAGGGATCATCCTGTGAAGAAGCCGGTGGTTGTCGCTAAAATTCTACAAGAAACGCTTCACGCTTCATGGAATTTCAGCTCTGCCCACTGGCTTCATCATACGATGAACGCTGCAAAATCAAATTTCAATTCATAAATGAAGTGACATTTCCAATCATACTGTGTCAATGGGCAGACTGATCTCAGTCTTTACTATCCAAACATACCCTCAGGCACCTTTTGTTGACCTCTAGGTTAACTAAACCAACTTGACTTATCACTTTATTTGCCTCCTATGTCTATCTTTACAAACAGAAACAACTTGTATTACATCCTGTTTGCTTCCTTGGGAGATGATACCCTTCCAAATAGGGGTCTAATCCTAAAGAATTTTATCTTCTGGCAAAGGGAAGAGTTGGCTCCTAGAGGAGCAAATTCTTCCATTAAAAGCTGACTCCATTGAAATGGGAGGTGTACCCATATGTCTTAATATCATTTAGCTATGCCAGAAGAGAAGCAGAGAACCTTTTGATAAAACCAGAGCAACCATACATACTGTTGACTTCAATGTAAAATATCAACATTCTGTCTGAACGAGGAACTGAGAAGAATGCTCAGATGAGCATGCTGGTATGGACCAAGGCTTTTCTAATCTTGTAATTCACTTTTTTTTTCATCACAGCTAATAAATAGTCTCCAAAAGCCTCTTCTATATGGATTTCTTTCTGGGGCTAGCAGCTGTACCAATATCTGCCAAAGCTGTCCTAAATAATGGGACATAAGAAGCAGTCAATCTAATCTAGGCCAACAGTGCAGACTCTGATCAGACTGCTCCTTAGGAGCAGTCTGATCAGGGTTTACATTGTTGCCACTTTCCAAAAGCGTTCTGATAAATCACAAGTAAGTAATACAAGAGCTGTCACCTGACAGCATAGCTCGCCTGAATTGGTGCTTGCCCATCACACAGCCGCTATGGTGGTGTGGACTGCTATGCATAAAACTTCATGCAAGCATGTCCATAATGAAAACACATTTATAAACAAAAGCTATCTCATAAATAAGTCTTAAAATAAAATCAAAATAAAAAAAATGAAATGAAATTTCAAAGTCCATGAGCTTGAGGTAAAAAAAAAAAAGTGACGGGTGGGGGGTGGGGGTGGGGGGTGGGAGGGGGGCTATGTGGACTGCTATGCATAGAACTTCATGCAAGCATGTCCATAATGAAAACACAAAAGCTATCTCAGAAATAAGTCTTAAAATAAAATTAAAATAAAAAAAAATGAAATGAAATTTCAAAGTCCATGAGCTTGAGGTAAAAAAACTGATGGGTAGGGGGGAGATGGGGGGGGGGGGGGGGGGGGGGGCTAGTATGTATCAAAACCCTGAACCATTATCTAACATTAGCCCAAGTATTAGTATCAACTGAGTCCATCATCGTGGCACTGTGAAATTATGTCTTCATAAATATAAAACTTTAACCAAAATCTTTAAAACAAAATTCTGAGTTGATGACCTTGACTTCAAGGTCACCCAGTGGGGTAAGTATAAGGTGTTTTGTAAAAACTCAAAAAAGAGTCTAACATCAATTCAAGTATACACTAAATCTCTGCAAAGCATTATGAATCAGTATGCGATTACAAAACTTTAAAAAAGACAAAAATTTCCTGAGTCCCTGACCTTGACATCAAGATCACTGAGCGGGGTTGGGGTAGTACTATGTAGATCTAACTACAGTGCAAATATAAAAAGAATTCATCTCTGGGTTCAGGAGATATGTGTCTTTAAAAAACTTTAACCAAAACATCCAATCAATAAAAAGGCAATATTCTAAGTCCATGACCTTGACTTCAAGGTCACAGAGGGGGGTGGGGGTAGTACCTTCGAAAACTTTAGACCAATATCTAACTTTAGTGCAAGTATCAAAGGAATCCATCCATGGGTTCAGGAGATATTGGGCTTTATAAAACTTTAACCAAAACATCCAGTCCAAAAAAAACACACCAAATTTCTAAGTCCATGACCTTGACATCGAGGTCACAAAGTGGGGTGGGGTGGTACCCTGTTAAACCTTAGACCAATATCTAGCTACAGTGCAAGTATCAAAAGAATCCATCCATGGGTTAAGGAGATATAGGTCTTTAAAAAACTTTAACCAAAACATCCAATTCGAACGCCGACGCGGACGCGGACGCTGACGCGGACGCGGACGCTGACGCTGACGCGGACGCCGACGCCGTGGTGACAACAATAGCTCTTCCTGAACTTTCGTTCAGGCGAGCTAATAAACTGGTCAAAATTTTGGAAATTACAGTAACTGCTTATTACGACCCAATATTTTGTAAAATTACAGCTAACAACTTATTTTAGACCCCAGTATCTAGTGCTGGTACATTCTTTTCGTCGTTGTGAGATTCAGCTGTTTCAGTCTTGTTTGGGTTTCTTTGAGGCTTTGTACCATTTATAAGCTTGAAATAATGATGCTAGGACTGGGAAACTAATAGGTAGAAATAATGGAATGTAGATGGCAAATCTGAAAATAAAGAAAATATGGTCAATAATGGTTGTTAGCAGAGGTCAGCAATACCCAAGTAGGCCAGCTGCAATGATAAAACTGAATAAAAGTTAAATATATTTTGTTTTTCTTCAGAAACAATTTCTGTTGACTCGCTTAAACAACAATTCTGGTTGAGTCTTTATACATTGTGGTCCCCATTAGAACCGTTTCCACTTGTGTCAAAGGGAGACAATTTAGGGGCTCTTAGTATTGACTTCCCTAAAAGCACAGCCCCCACTCAGAAAGGGCCTACTCTAAAAATAATTTGCTGCAGTTATTTTCCAGAAAAAGTAACTTTAATATTAATGACAATACCTTCTTAAAGAAGAAACAAGTAACTTATGTATTTGAACTTGCTCTATTTCGTTGAAAAGGCAATGGCCTAAGGGAGAAAACCCACTTACTTTTGATCTTCTGGAAAGTATAGGAGTTCAAGTAATGATGGATGAAAAAATGCTGTCTCTGTAAAATAAACAAAATTGTTTTCAGCAGACATGTCAGTAAATGAAAGGCTAAATCTGGGATAACCTAAAAGCATACAGTAGTCTCTCAATATCTCAAATTCAAATGTCATCTCAAACTACTGATGCCTCAAAGTAAATTTTCAGGTCCCAGAAAATTTACTTTGAGATACCAGTAGCTTGAGAAAACGGAAGTTGCAATGTAAAAGAAATAGAAAATGGGACCAAACTATATTCTTTGACAGAAGAGGGCACTTTGAGATATCAGTGTTTGAGACAAGGAGAGTCCATTGTAGCTTCTATCATGAATATATGTACTACCATATCTTGGCAGTATTAATCCAACAGCAATAAAGACATCTAAACAGAAGTCAAACCAGCCTCTCACAAAGATCCAGTGCACAGGATAAACTGCATGAATACATTGTATGGGTACATATTCAAGGGGAGCAACTCTGCCAGTTCATTTTTACAGCCCTTTCCAATGAAGTTCAACTCTTAGAGAATTTATATCTTCCCCTGCAAGCTGATTCTTTCCTTTAAATGTAGACCCCATATTTAAAGGGTTATGTTCTCCAGGAAGCAGATATAAAGTCACAAAAATTGTTTTGGGCAATAAAATTGTTGGAAATAAATGACGCTACACCCATACCTCTAAAGAAAAGAGGTTCATTCATACCAATATATGATACTTTGGCATCTTAATATAAGTTTTTGCTATTCAACGGTGATCTTTTAGACAAGTTTGACTGTGCATAACTCTTTGTGAATTGTTTTCTGGTTTAATGGTACCTTTGGTGTTCCCTTATAATCTAAATTCTGAAAAGATTTTGAACTCAGATGATCTACATAATGTATAGCCAAAGTATTATCCATCTGTGTTGTGCAATAGCAACCAATATCCTTTCTTCAGTATAGGTATATGCATTGCTCTGACAAAGTGTTTCAATAGCTTAACTGAAATAAAAACAAAATTTTATGATTGGCTAAGTTTTAATAGGTGGTGTAGAATTTTAGTCACTGCAAGAATACACCTTGAAAATTTTGATCAAATAATACAAATAGTTTGTAAATTGAATGCTATGAAATAAATAGGAAAATGGTACATAATAAATAAACCAGTGGTCATTTGATATGCAATTTTTAAACCAGCCCTCTGCAAGTTTCATCATTTGATATCAAATGAAAATTAGCACGGCTCCAGATAAGAAGGGGTAACAGAGATAACTCAAAGATAATTTTTCTTATCTCTTAATGAAAATTTACATTGTTACCCCTCATTAGAACCATCTCAGTTAGATGATTCTGATGAGGATTACAAAGTATGCTTCCCCAGAAAACAAAGCCAAGAGAAACACGCTTTTTTCCTTCAGGAGTTGATCCACACTGAGAAAGGAGACACAAGAAAATGGTAAAGCTGTTTCCCAGTTGTCACAAATGAGGTGATAATGTAATGTCCTGTAACAAGGTGCTGTGTAACATGATAACAACAAAATCTATATCATCATGTTGTGCCACTACGTGACAGGGTTGTCATATGATAATGATTATATCTACCTGAAGCTACTATGGCAGATCTTGATGACAGGAAAGCTTCCTCTAACCTGCCTTCTTTTAATAATTTATCACTATCTCTTACTGATTGTACTGCTAACTCCACCTGTGGGGGTGAGAAAATCATTTATAGTTAGCACTCCAGATATAAAACTGTTTTGAGAATAATTCTGGGATGATTTTTCTCTTTTTTCTCTTCTAAAACATATGCTGTGGCCCAACATTAGAAATGCCTCTCCAAGGCAGTTCTAATGTTGGATCACAACATGTTATAAAGTATGAATAGAACTACCTACTAATTATCCTCAAAATCCATCCCCATCCAGATCTATGAATATTATACAGCAACATCTTGCCTTTGTGAGCAATAGGCAAAACTGTCAACCCAAGGTGCTGTGAACAACCTGATGCACCACTGCCCAAGGCTGCCTGGCTGAGGATGATTTGACTGTTGCCCATATGGCTTGAAACAGTTGTTTTCTAACCAACATATGTAAACGCAGGTTTACCATATTCCAGGAAGCTCGATTTATGTGTAGCATCACACATTGCAAGACCAGGGGACAGTCAATAACAAGGATGTAACTACCTATACGCAAATACGCAGGTGTGTAATGAAATTTTGTCAAACTGACAAAATTCCAACACGCACCTGCATATTTGATGATGCTGAAACTTTGTAAATTGGACAAGATTTAAATAGTAACTGCAAACAGACGCAACTACATGAAATATCTTTGTGGCTAAAGTCTTCTTCATGCCCTCAAGAGGTATAAAACATAACTGTGCGTAACATGTAAACATCCCAAGTTAACCCCATGAATAATATCACCTGCTACTTTTGCCTTACATTTAAATGGGTGTCATCATTTACCTGGCAATAGTGAAAAAATACTGACTATTAAAGATAAACTTGTACAAAACTGCATTCTGGTCACAGTTACATATCACAGTTTGCATCAAAATTGTATAGATCCTATAAAATTTAGTGAAACAGTCTGAGAGGATATGGAGGATTTTTAGGTATTCAAAAGGCTTATAAAGCTCAATATCCCTTAATTTCTTCCAATAAACTCATTTTGCTTCAGTCATATTTATTTTCCATGCAAGCCTCCTAGCACCCTGATTTGACTTTATCCATGTGCATTTTGCTGTTTGCTTTGTACAAATATGAAACCCTATGCAGGGCTCCTTTATTCCACCCACCTGTTTGCCTATAGCCTCATTAATAACAATAATATCAATTTGTCCTAAAAGTTGAGCTAGAGACGTAAGACTGATACCTACCTCTTTTCCTATATCGTCATTAATAACAATGTTATTAATTTGTCCCAGAAGTTGAGCAAGAGACTTCAGAGTAGCTGTAGCTGTTGCAAGGTTCTCCACACATCTACTCCTTAACCAACTGTCTAGCTCCTACATAAATAAACATTTATCATAATGAATCTAGTCAGCATTGCCATTTATATAGTGTTTCATGCAATGTTTGTCTTACAGGGGTTTTGATGCAAGCTCTGAGATATTTCTCATAATTCTCTATAAAGCATACCTTGCTGCCCCTCATTAGAACTGCCTCAATGAGGCAGCTCTAATGAGGGGTCACAACATATGTTTTTATGGAATTATAAGAAAAATCACCCCAGAATTGTCATCCAAACACCTTATTTGGACCCCACAATCGGTAGGGCACCTGACTCGAAAGTCAGAGGTCCTGGGTTCGAATCCCGGTCTGGCCACATACTTTCGTTCTCCTTCTGCTGATTCAAGAAGGGCAGTTGTCAGTTACTGGCGAAAGTATGTGCACTTAGTACTGGTTAACCGCTTAGGAGGTCTAAGCCTGCCCAGGAATAGTGTGGTTAGGTTAACTGACTGTCCCGACATGACCTTAGTTGTTTACCGTGGACGTTAAGCATCAAATCAACCAACCTTATTTGGACCCCAAAATTTAATACAACATCTACAAGAATTATAATTTTCCATGACATCAGTCTATATTATGCAGCAGCTTTGTGTATTTACAAGGCTGGAATCACTTAATAATCCCTTCAATGTCAAAACTTTTACTTTTTGTTTTACTGTTAACTGGGAAATATGCACAATCGTTGTTTTTCAGCACTTCATACATATGGACAGTGCTTGAGTTTGAGTCTGCATTTCTAATAATGCCTTTTTGCATTGGCCAAGGCCACGGCATTTTTGCAAGAAATTTAACGAATTCTAATGATGGGTCAGATGGTATGATTCTACAGGCAACAAACAGGAAAAATTATCTCTGAATTATCATTAAACCCACCATTATCTAGACCATCATTTCAATCATAATGATCATAATGGGATTTGACTGGGATATTAACCCCAGATGAGAAAACAAAATAGGTAAGTTGAATATCTGTAATCTTTATCCTGCTGAATTTTATGTCAAACTGACCTTTTGCAGAGTTACCGCTGCCCTGAATTACAATGCCTGTAAATGAATAATAAAAAAAACTGTTCATGCACACTTGATGCAGTTTGCTTTTCATTTTTTATTTCAAATTTTGAGATTTCATCAGAATGCAATCAATTTCATTTAAATGAAACTGATAATTAATTTGTAATCAACTACAAAACAAAACACACAGTAACAGAAGTCTAAGTCTACCAAGCAGGCACATATAAGCCATGACACAACAAAACCAACAAAGTGGCATGTACACCCAGCAAAGACTCATTTCAGCTTGGGCATCCAACTTGCCTTCGTTGTTTGCATGGAGCTAGCTTAGACCCTTAGACTATCCTTTAAGCACATAGTCAAGACTCTGATTAGACTAGCTGGCTGCCCAGGCTAATCTGAGTCTTCCCTGGGTGCACATGCCACTTTGTTGGTTTGACTGTATTGCCGCTCATATCATTTAAACTATATCATACCAACTTTAATACAACACTGTGGCACTGCAATAACATTGATATGATGTCTTTTCAACATTATGTGCCTGCTAGAACAGTATTAAATGTCATACACATACCCAATCAGCAACAGCAATATTTCCCACTGGTAAAAACTGAACTTTATTTGATGAACCCTGAAACAAAATGTTTAATATGATTATAATATATATATTCAAGCAAAAGCAGAACACTATTTATTCACCTATAATATATCAAGCATAAAACTGATCAAACATTAAACTGGATGTACCCTAAAGTCCTTTAAAGTATTGGGACACCTATAACCATTACTTTTTCATTTGTTCCAAATGGAAAATTAATGGTTTTTAGGTGTCCCAATATCTAAGTACATTACGGTACACACTGAAAAGACAGTAGTCATATGTCTAATGATTTAAGGGACACTCTACAGAAGCCAGCATTTTTTGTCTCTCATCTGATAATGTTTCATATCTATACCCAGTTTTGTGAAAAACCTTCAATCACTTTAAAGTTATGGCATGAACATGCTGTCTACATTTTAAAGGTATGGCATGGACATGATTTCAAGCCTAAAACTTACAAAGGGGCATAATTCCATCAAAACTGAAAGTGGAGTTACTTTTTTATTTTTTTATACTTCTTTACACATTATATGATGCAGATGGTGCTTCATATTGATAACTTTCATGGGGAAGTTTTAACAGTTTTAAAGTAACAATGGACATGCCTGATAACTGCATGAATGGATGGTCTCCAAAGAGAATTACTCACTGGGGCTATCTTGAAGGGAGGAATTTTCTATACCTGCAGTGAACAATACCTTTTGAATTAACAAGAGGGCCAAGAGGCCCTGAATCGCCCACTTGAGCAAAATGGTCAAAGGTCAAACTAGGGTCATCATTTGAACAAACCTGATAGTTTGCAACCATTTCCAAATGGTTCTGAAGAAGAAGATTTTTGAATATTTTGGTTCAAACCCTGGACACCCTAGGGTCGGGCCATTTTGGACCCTGGGGCCATCATTTGAATAATCTTGTTAAAGGACCACTAGGCAATGCTAGAAGCTAAGTTTCAAGCCTCTGAGCCAAGTGGTTCTGAAGAAGAAGATTTTTGAATATTTTCTACGCATTTCTATGGTTCAAACCCAGGACTCCCTGGGGCAGGGCCATTTTTGACCCTGGCGCCATCATTTGAACAAACTTAGTAAGAGACCACTAGGCAATGCATCATTCCAAAGTTCAAGCATCTGCACTAAGGGCTTCTGGAGAAGAAGATTTTTAATAACATTTAAATTTCGAACCCAAGACTCCCCACCCCAGGGCCATTTTGGATCCCAGGGCCACCATTTTTGTAGGAGTCCACCAGGCAATGTATCATACCAAATTTCAAGCATCTGAGCCAAGTGATTCTGAAGAAGAAGATTTTTGAATAGTTTCCTATGTATTTCTATGGCTAAAATTCAGGCTCCCTGCCGCAGGGCCATTTGGACCCTGGGGCCATCATTTGAACAAACTGGGAAAAGGACTATCAGGCAATGCTACATACCAAATTTCAAGCATCTGAGCCTTGCGGTTCTGAAGAATAAGATTTTTGAATATTTTTCTATGTATTTCTATGGGTCAAACCTGGGACTCCCAGCCCTGTGGCCATTTGGACCCTGGGGCCACCATTTGAACAAACTTGGTAGAGGAGCACTAGGCAATGATACATACCACATTTCAAGCATTTGAGTTCTGGAGAAGAAGATTTTTAAGTATTTTTAGTTTTGAACCCAAGAGCACCTGTCCCAGGGCCATTTTGGACCCTGGGGCCACCATTTGAAAAAAAAACTTGGTAAAGGACTACTAGGCAATGTATCATACCAAATTTCAAGCATCTAAAACCTTGCAGTTCTGAAGAAGAAGATTTTTGAATATTTTCCTTTGCATTTGTATGGTTCAAACCTTGGACTCCATGCCAAGGGGTCATTTTGGACCCTGGGGCCACCATTTGAATTAACTTGGTAAAGGACTATTAGGCAATGCTACATACCAAATTTCAAGCATCTGAGCCTTGCGATTCTGAAGCAGAAGACTTTTTAATATTTTTCTATGTATTTCTATCGTTCAAATCTGGGACTCCCTGCCCCTTGGCCATTTTGGACCCTGGGGCCACCATTTGAACAAGCTTGGTAGAAGACCACTAGGCAATGTTACTTACCACATTTCAAGCATCTGAGCCAAGTAGTTCTGGAGAAGAAGATTTTTAAGTATTATTTAGTTTGGAACCCAAGACCCCCTGCCCCAGGGCCATTTTGGACCCTGAGGCCACCATTTGAACAAACTTGGTAGAGGTCCACTAGACAATGATTCATACCAAATATCAAAGCCCTAGGCCTAGCGGTTTCAGAGAAGATGTCATTTAAAGCAAATTGTTGACGACACACAGCGGCGACGGACGACTGACGACACACGACGGATGATGGACACTGAGTGATCACAATAGCTCACCCTGAGCCTTTGGCCCAAGTGAGCTAAAAAGTTCTTCTTTGGGAGACACTGTGGTCAACTGATAAGAGCACTTGGCTACAGTGTAGGCCGTGAAATCCAAATGGGCCAATGACTGAAAAACTATCTCTGCCGGCAGCAAAACTAATGGGAAAGGCTCTGTTTTTCATATATTGTACCAAATAACCTTACAAGGTTAAGGGGTAGAACAGAATAGGTGGATGGATGGATGACTTGTGATTCTACATCCTTTTCAACAGTGTTTCAGTTATATCAAGATGATGGAAGGGTGATAATGAAAGGCTGTGTACAATGGAACCTAACAGAATAGACTCTAGATAACAACCACTGTCCCCTTATTAAGGGAGGTGAACTACAGTCGAACTTCACTGGCTTGAACTCGGAAGGCTCGAACAGCATGTTTCGGTCGAACTGACTTTCCAGTCCCGGCATAACTCCTGTTCATTTTAACTTAACCTGCCACCTTTGGCTCGAACTACGATGGCTCGAACGCTCAAACCCCAAACCCGGTCCCTAGGGTACATTTTCGATGTAAAAACCCACCGATGGCTCGCACTAATTACCTTGTAAATAATTTCCATTTCAATAACGGTCACTCAGATGTTTGATCATTGTCATAAGACACTTTGATATTGACAAAGCGTCTGCCAAAACCACAGGTATACTTGATTGGCGCGAGCTCAATTAAAGCCGCCTTTTGATCAACTGGTCAATTGTTTAATGCTGAGTGGTTGTCAATTTAAGCTGATTGTATAACTTGGTCTTATTCTATTTAAACCCGTATAATCACCCTGGGCTAATGAGGCGGCATATGAAAATTAAAGATGGTAAAATATTTTTCTTCAATTTCTTCAATTAAAAGGCCTAGGGTCGATAAGCATCAATTTCGGCCTCAAAATTTCATAGAAAATAAAATTTGAATATTGGCCTTAAAATTCTTTTATATGAATATGTTATGGTACGTTATTTTCAAATCAAATGACTATTTTTAAGTTCTGTTCATGACGTTGTCATGGTAACGCTCCAAAAATGCTACATTTTCGCTTTTTTGCACTTTTTAGCCAATTTTAATGTATTCAGACAGAAATTCTAATGCCTCCACATTCGACAAACAACTTCATACTTTAGCAAACGATTTTGTTACCAAAAAGGAACTTTGACAAAAAATTTCTTGTTGTTTGTTGCATGTGGAGGTATTTTTAAAAATAAAATATGTCCTCGAGCCACGTGCACCTTGCAACCTGGATAATGTATCTAAGGCTGGCAAAAGCCGTTTTGAACTTGACATAACTCAGAGAGTTCGTTGACGTAAGACAGTATGTAATTATATTTATGTGAGTCACGCCTATAATAAAGTTCGTTTCCATTGTAACAGTAATTGTGCCGTTGTCATGGTAACCATGATCATTCCACGTGTGTTTAGGCAATCAGTTTAATTTACATGTAAAACACTCAAAAACGGCCTTTTTGACTGTTTGAATTTGTTTCTTGTTGTTCGAGAACTGAGGATTGAAATATCAAATAGCAAAGAGTATTCCTCTTGCACTAATGTCGTTGTCATGGAAACCAAGGACAAATCCTCGTTTCTTGGTCAGCAAAATCAATGAAACACCTTTGAGTATGTCTACTTCTCAAGGTTTTATGTTGTTTCTTGCTCCTGAATTGAAACAAATAAAATGGATCCACTTCTATTGCTTTTATGCTGTTGCCATGGTAACCAAGAGAAATTTATCGCTTTTTGACCAATATTGTCAGTTATAAACCTTTCAATGTATATTTTTAGTTTTCATGTTCCTTCTTCTTGCTCGAGACCTGAGGGTTAATATCATCATCTGTCTTCTTTTGCATACATTTTCTCACTCGTAAAAGTATTATTCCGTTGGGCCTCCGCCATAATTTAACAAGGGCTTCGCAAGCGGCGCATAATACGCCCGTTTTAATGTCATAAAGGAGTATGGAATGAACAAGATTATTTACAAAAGGATGGATAGGCAGACAAACAGGGGCAACCACTTTATAACTAATGACGGCAACATTATTCAAATATTTAACACATCAAATACTATGAGTATACCAAAAATCAGCTTCAAAGTTATTGTGGCTCAAAAGTTGAGTAATGCCATAGTTGAACAAGGGAGATAATTCATAAAGTAAATATACTAGATTCTTGGCTCTACTACATTCCCCTGACAAAATCACATGTAGGGTTAAGGAATCACAGAGGAAACAGGAAATTTATGCAAGGGCAGATAATTCAGTAAGCCAGAGTTGTGGTTCTTGCTCGGGATACACTGCCCCATTATTATACATATTCCTACAAAGTTCCATTCTAATATTTCAAAAGGTTAAGGAGATATGGAGTGACTGAGAAATGCCTAAAATTACTTATCAAAGGGAAGTAACTCCAAAATGAAGAAAGGGGGAGCAACCATTCTTGTATGCCACGCATCGTCTTGTGATCATGCACATTGCTATAAAGTTTCATCATGATATTCCAAATGGTTACAAAGTTAAGGTATGCACAAGATATGTATACACAAAAATAACCATAATCAACTAATGAAAGGGATGTAACTCTAAAATGAAGAAAGGGAGAGCAGCCATTTTTGTACGCGACACATCGTTGAGACTTCATACACATTGCTATGAAGTTTCATGAAGATATCCCAAACGATTATCTAGTTATGGCACGCACAAGACTGGCAGGGAAAAAATTAATCAAAGGGGCATAACTTGGAAACTAAGGAAGGGGGAGCAACCACTTCTGTATGCGACACGTTCCCCCAACCTAATACATATTCCTACCAAATATCATGAATATATCCCAAACGGTTCATGAGTTATGGAGCGCACAAGAATGTTTACGGACGGACGGACGGACGGACGGACAGCGCCATGACATAATACGTCCGTTTTTTCAAAACGGGCGTATAATAAATCGACTATTTACATAAAAGTGTACATATTTCACTTAAAAGAATGAGAAGAGAGAGGCTTATGATGCTTAATTATCAACATGAACCATTTTCTTACCTCTCGTGTATGATGTAAACATTTGATCTTTCTGTCGTAACCGTGCATGTATTTTGTACACGTTGAGGGAGAGAGAGAGAGAGAGAGAGAGAATTGATGAATGACTTGTTTGCAAATTTACATCCTTTTCAACAGCATTTCAGTCATCGTCATACCAGGACTATGGAGCGTGATAATGAACGACAGTGGTGTGCAATGGATTCCATTTTACAGTTTATAAGATTGTCCCTTCCAGCCTCCATCGGGAGTCGAACCCGGGACAGGTAAATCAGCAAGCTAGCGCTTAACCCAATGAGCTGTCGACCAGAGAGAGAGAGAGAGAGAGAGAGAGACGATTGAACACATTTTCGCTTATACGTACTGCAGCAACTTCAGTGCTAATCGTTTCAAATGATTATTCTGTACCCAAACTTTATTCTTCAGCTAGTATCATAAGAAATCTTCTTTTTCTAGTGCCAAGAATTACTAAAGCGGTGGTAATCACTGATCCGTGGTGACAATCTCCCAGCGATACATCGCGATAAAATATTTTATGTATTTATACCACTGATAGAGCAGTGGAACTTTAAGCCAATACCTGTAGAATGTCCCAAAACCGAACATTTCGTGGCATCCTAGCGTATCCAACCACCACCAACTGAAGTTTAACGCATGTCTTCTTCAGAACTAGTTGTCATTGCAACGCTAATGTTGTATTATGATGGCACTATTAATATTATTCTTATCTTTGATCACGATTTTTTAAATGATTTTGTTAACCCCTCCCGGGCCTGACGTTAAAGTGTAAGTTTGCTATTATTCTTTTCTATTTCTGCCAGCTTTCATTACCCTTCCGTCATTATGGTTGGTTGGCTGTTCTGGGTTTTGGGTTGAGGTAGGAAGAAGAGAGAAGTGATAGAAGAGAGAAAAATGTCCAAACAACCCCCACCCGCACTTACTGCAAACACAGTATGCCCTTGCCTTACTATTATCCAAATGAGTAGGACGCCCGGGCACTGGAAGTTATACCCAGCACCACTGCACCACCCCTTCGTCATTTTTGATGAAGCTTTAACACGAAATAGAAACTATTGCCTGATAAAAAGTGTTAAAAAACTACCTGAATATTTTCTGTTGTAAAACTCATGCCCAATTATTATAAACTTTAATATATAGTATAAATACAATGTGCAGGGCGAGGATCCCGCTCCTTGTTTCGCTTTTGTTTATATTTTGGTATTCGATGGAAAACCAGACGAATATCGTTTTTTTTAGGACATATTTGTCAGGTTTCAAACATTCTGACCACCTCCCCTCACCCCCCCCCCCCCCCCCTCAAGAACCAGAACAAAATCGTTTTTTGAGGGCAGACTTTCCAGGTTTCAAACATTTTGACCACATGCCCTCCTCTCTCCCCCCCCTCCCCCCTCCCACACACACACTCCACCCCATTCACACACATATACACCACACACAAGCGTGTTTTATTGTATGTATATTAGCCAATATACAGGCTTTGCAAAGAAAAGTGCCATCATGATGCTTTTCGTCGTTTAGGATGATATATTTTCACGGGATTTACACCACTCGTGGTGGATCGTTTTATGACTAGTTTTGCAGTTTATATTTGACTTTAACGTGCGCTAGCCATATATACTGAGGGCCACTGATGAATGTCGTATTTGTTTCTTTAAGGATGCAAAATACAGAATGAATAGTTGGTGATTCATTTAAAAAGTAAAAGTAAAAGCAATAAAAACGATTCAAAAGAGTCATTTGAATAATAGATTTAATAGATTGTTCGCAAACTAGTATGAACCAGCTAGTGTAATTTTCTCTCTGTGATATGGGCGGTCGTGTGACAGATTTGGTCAGACAAGCTCGATCCGAGATTCGTGCAAAGCTAAGCTTCTATGAGAACATCCTTACGCATTGTCTTTTTCCTTTGGCGACGATGACGTCAGAAGTCAATCTTGTTCTCCTACATGACGTCACAGAGATTTTTATTCACAAACAACGTATAAAAAGGACAAAATTTTGAAAATAAGGATTTGTTTGTGTCAGCTGAACCGTGACGGTATTATGTTTGCAATTATTTCTATTTTTTTCCAAATCTAAACAAATTTAAGGGTAAAAGGATAGAAAAGGGAAAAAATCCCAACTAAACCAACTTTTCAGATCGTTGCTAAGGATGTCCACGTGTTACTAAGGAGCGATAATTACCGTTCGCCACTTTATAATGTCGATTAACCATAATACAGTGATATGCAACTGAAATCACTTCAAGCAAATCAAAAGAGGGTTTCGTGTAATCACAACGAAAGACAACCGTATAAAAATGAAGGAAATAGCCTATGTTCTTGTAAAACTCGTTGCCATGGCAACATGCCTTAGATAACAAAACAATGCCCGTAATAGTAAGCCCAAATGACTATACAATAACTTTACAGCGGAAAAAATTATTTTGGACATGGGGCCAAAAACACCCCTTATCGACCCTAGGCCTTTCACACCGAAATTGAGTAAAACGTGCCAAAATTTACGTCTTTGCCTTTAAATACGTAACAAAATTAGGACCCATCATTCATTTTATTTTATCTCCCAAGAAGTGCAAAAGGGTCAACGAGTGGCTTAAATTATGACCAATCAATAAACAGGAAGTCATCCTTGCTATGATAGAAAAGCATAGTACATACGGCTGGACCTTGTGAGTTGGTCTTCAATGGCTCGAACTACCGATCGCTCAAACTTTTTTGGGTGGTCCCGGCGAGTTCGAGCCATCGAAGTTCGCCTGTATTAAGCTTTCAATAGCATTCGTTAAAATCCATTTAGTTCTTTTGTTGTAACTTGTTCTTATATGTTTATTTGTATGAAATGTGTTCAAACCAAGGGAAGTCCCTCTTTAGAACATGATGATGTATTTACCTGAACATGCAAGTTTAATAATAATCTAAGCTGTGCTACAAATATTCCCATCACTCTCTTCATATCAACATTGGGTCTGATAGGCAGTGTGTCATTAGGCTGTGGGGGTGGGGTGTTGTAGATTAGTATACCTCCCCACTGTGGACTCAGGAATGAGTTGGTAGGAATGTTCTGTTCATCGTCATCTCTGATATACAGTGGGTACTGGTCTTTACTAGGGACATACACAAGAAAGTTCAGTTCTGGATTGGTGGAGGCAGGTGACCCTATAAGTCAGAAAAAAGAGATTTACATGTATTTCAAACTGCAGTTTCATAAATATCCTAAAAGTTAGGACATCTACAATAATTACCATAATCATCCTAAAATGGAACAATTTGGTTTCACAATGCCGTAATGCATCCAAAAGAGGTAGATGGAATACTGCAAACAGTGTAGGCCCAGATCAGACTGCTCTTTAAGGAGCAGTCTGATCTGGGTCTACATTGTTTGCTGAGACCTATCTGTCCCAATACTTAGAGCTTTTAAAGTAAATCTCTTATGCCAGAAAAAGCAAACTTCAGCATTCTGACAAACATGAGAGCATATACATTAATTATGCCGACTATGGTACTTATTTTGAGTGACAAGTATTCATCTGGTCATAAATGATTTTTTTTTCTACACTGTGATAATGATAGTTTCAAAATTCTCTGCCTCGAATAAATGCACACTGACCTGTGATTATTTCTGCATCAAATTTCATCTTAACTTTATCGGGAAACAATATTAAATGGCTAAAAGTAAGATGCTATGACTCTCAACAGCAATTGTCCCCAGTATAAGACAAGTATTTACCCAACTTGGCCTCCAATGGGTTGATCATATGTGGTAACTCTGTCTTTGTAAAATAAAACTCATCATCACCGTCTCTCTGCCAATCTTTCTTTGGTTTTGCTAACAGCTTGGTGAAGTATAATACCTGGAAATAAATGCATTAATTCAACAACCTATGAAATGAGCTCATGATATATTGGAATTTGAACAAGGCAATTTATTTTATTAAGTGATGTCAGATGTAAGCATTTGCTCATCAGAGCAGTCAGTGCAGACCCTGATCAAATTGCTACATAGGAGAGGTTTGATTTGGGTCTACACTGTTTGCTCACGCACTAGTGTCTCAATGAGTTGCTGAATACTATTTCACCAAAAAGATAATACATATTTGATGAACCATTCACTGATGCAACATTTCACTGAAATTTTTTCAAACATCTGATGAAGTGTGACAATTTGTTGAAAAAAAAAATCATGTTATATTTGCTGCAATCATTTGACACTTGTGATGCACTTAAAACTCAACCAAGTGAAAGACAAAGAGCATCAAATTCATTTAATAAACAGAGAATTCCAGATTTCCTGTTAAAACGTCCAGTATTTCCCCAACTAGTCAACAGTGTGAAAAATGATTCAATGTCAAAGGTTATAATTCAGTTATATATTGCTTAAAATGGCTACTGGTCTTTCATTGTGTGATTCAGGATATATTTCCAGTTGAAAATTGGATATTTTGAGTCATTGTTCCACAAAATGACCTTCAATTTCTCTCTTCATGCTGGTTATCTTTGCCTGTATCTTTTGGATCAAATGGGGAAACTGATGCACTCCCTTGTCATAGCCTTGTATGCCCGTGCGTCATGGAGCTTGACAGCAGAGTTAGAGAAAAGAACGCAGTCCTTTGAGATGAGATGCTATCAAAGGTTACTGAACATCTCATACAAGAAACATATCTCTAATGTGGATGTTTGCAGAAGGACCCAAGCAGCCATTGGAGAATATGACAAACTCCTGACCTTGGTCAAGAAATGGAAACTGAGGTGGTTTGGCCACGTCTCAAAGTCTTCTGGCTTAGCAAAGACAATTCTGCAGGGTACAGTCAAAGGAAAAAGAAGAAGAGGTAGACAGAAGAGGTGGGAAGAAAATATTAAGGAGTGGGCAGGGATGAACTTTGCTAGCTCAACTAGGGCAGATGAAGACAGGACTAGGTCGGAAGGGATTGTTGTAAAGACATCTGTGGTGCCCAAACAACCTCGCAAGGTTATGGGATAAACTAGACTACACTAGATTAGTATCTTTTTTGTCTCAGCAACCACCATCTGCTTTTTGTGGAATTAGCATTATATCCATATTTCACCTCCTTGAAAACATGAGTATCTGTTTCGTATAATTTACATGCACAATATTTACAAGGCACAAAGATGGAAAACGGGACTTGATAATTAGCATGAGATGCTTATAGAATCATGTCTTGGGAAATACTACACAATTATCTCCAGAAATATAATGCTTTTGTTTTCATTTCAGCTTGAATTCAAAGCTGATCTAACGTGAAAGAGTACACTTTCAGGGGAAACAACTCATTTCACGTCTGCATCCTTCTCAAAGGGGATCAAGTCTTAAAGGAGAAAATTTGCTCCTCCTTTAAGAGCAAATTCTTTCTTTTAAGAATAGACCCTATTTTGAAGAGGTTTCGTTGCTCTGGGGAGCAAACAGGAAGTCACAGCTGTTCCCCTTTTGTAAAAATGTCAGAAAACATGAAGGTGTACCAGTACAGCTACATTTACACTGGGTTTACTTAAGGAATGAATTTCATTTTTCTGATGTTTATCGAAGTGTAAACTACATTGGGTCACGTGCAAAGTGAATGAACCCAGAAGGGAGGGGTTCATTCACTTTGCACGTGACCCAATGTAGTTTACACTTCGATAAACATCAGAAAAATCAAGTTCATTGCTTATATTTACATTCATTTCAATCAAATCTTTCATGAAAAATCTTACATAAGCGCTAAAATAGAAGCAGTAAAACATGTGCACGCAGTTTTTTCTGCTAACAGCAGAACGGCAGGCATGACGTCATGACGTTGCTGACGTCCAATCAGGTTGTAGAGAGCCATTATTTATTTTGACATCATTGACGTCGCATGTCTCAATGTAATTATTGGAATGTAAACTATATTACGTTCCTATGGGTTACTATAGGGCTTTTTAGTAAATACACAAACAAGTAGCCCAAAGGGCAACAATTGCTCACCTGAGAGACATTGTAAACCTATATGGATATTTAAGATGCTCAAGGGCAGCTAACTCCACAGTCAGCGGTCCAATCAGGCTGAAAATTAAACTCATCCAAAACATTATGTATGCCCTCATTTAATATATGCAAGTTTAAAAAGTATCCGATCAAGAGCACAATAGACAGAGCTGTCAAGGGCAGCTATCTTCGTAGCGGTTGGCCTGATCTGGCGAAAATTTGAACTTGTTTAAGATATTATGCATTTCCTCATTACCTGCAAGTTTGAAAAGGATCGGATAAGTAGAAACCAAGAAAAAGTGGCGACATTGATTTTTTGGATGCCCATAGTCAGTGGTGGGATCTAGCCGAAGTGCTAACTAATCAAGCTTTTATGTATATCCTCATAACCTGCAAGTATGAAGAGGATCCAATGAAAAATGAAAATGTGATGACATTGTTTTCTCCATTATAAGACTATGGGATTTTTTTCAAACGCTCAAGGGCAGCTAACTCCGTAGTCTGTGCTCGAATCCGGCCAAATTTCGAACTCATCCAAGCTCTTATGAATGTCATCATTACCTGCAAGTATGATAAGGATCTAATCAAAAACCTTGATTGCAGCACCCTGAAAGTCAAACTTGCTCGAGATATTGTCATGCCCTACATTTGTGTGAATTTATTTCAAAATCCGTTGAGAAATGTAGGTGCTAGAGCAATGACAAAGTTTTTCTAAAAATAGCCACAGTGACCTTGACCTTGGGCACAGCATCCTGAAAGTCGAACTTGCTCAAGATATTGTCATACCCTACATTTGTGTCAAGTTATTTCAAAATCCATGGAGAAATGAAGGTGCAAGGGCGATGACAAAGTTTTTCTAAAAATAGCCACAGTGACCTTGACCTTGGGCACAGCACCCTGAAAGTCGAACTTGCTCGAGATATTGTCATGCCCTACATTTGAGTGAATATATTTTAAAATCCATTGAAAAATGTAGGTGCTAGAGCGCTGACAAAGTTTTTATAAAAATTGCCACAGTGACCTTGACCTTGGGCACAGCACCCTGGAAGTCAAACTTGTTCGAGATATTGTCATGCCCTACATTTGTGTGAAGTTGATTTAAAATCTGTTGAGAAATGTAGTCGCTAGAGCGATGACCAAGTTTTTCTAAAAATAGCCACAGTGACCTTGACCTTGGGTGCAGCACCCTGAAAGTCAAACTTGCTCGAGATATTGTCATGCCCTACATTTGTGTGAAGTTATTTTAAAATCTGCTGAGAAATGTAGGTGCTAGAGCGTTGACAAAGTTTTTCTAAAAATAGCCACAGTGACCTTGACCTTGGGCGCAGCATCCTAGAAGTTGAACTTGCTCGAGATATTGTCATGCCCTACATTTGTGTGAAGTTGATTTAAAATCTGTTGAGAAATGTAGTCGCTAGAGCGATGACCAAGTTTTTCTAAAAATAGCCACAGTGACCTTGACCTTGGGTGCAGCACCCTGAAAGTCAAACTTGCTCGAGATATTGTCATGTCCTACATTTGTGTGAAGTTATTTTAAAATCTGCTGAGAAATGTAGGTGCTAGAGCGCTGACAAAGTTTTTCTAAAAATAGCCAGCGACATTGACCTTGGGCGCAGCATCCTAGAAGTTGAACTTGCTCGAGATATTGTCATGCCCTACATTTGTGTGAAGTTATTTTAAAATCAATTGAGAAATGTATGTGCTAGAGCGCTGACAAAGTTTTTCTAAAAATAGGCAGTGACCTTGACCTTGGGCGCAGCATCCTGAAAATCGAATTTGCTCGAGGTATTGTCATGCCCTACATTTGTGTGAAGTTATTTCAAAATCCGTTGAGATATGTAGGCAATAGAGCGATGACAAAGTTTTTCTAAAAATATGTGATGACCTTGTTTTCTCCATTATAACACTATGGAATTTTTTTCAAACGCTAAAGGGCAGCTAACTCCGTAGTCTGTGCTCGAATCCGGCCAAATTTCGAACTCATCCAAGCCCTTATGTATGTCATCATTACCTGCAAGTATGATAAGGATCTAAGCCAAAACAGTTAAGAAAACGTGATGACGCCATTTTCCCCATTATAACACTATGGGATTTTTTCAAACGCTCAAGGGCAGCTAACTCCATAGTCTGTGCTCGAATCCGACCAAATTTCGAACTCGTCCAAGCTCTTGTGTATGTCATCATTACCTGCAAGTATGATAAGGATCTAATCAAAAACAGTCGAGAAAACGTGATGACACCGTTTTCCCCATTATAACCCTATGGGGGCTATCTGTTGCCATGGAAACCAGAGTTCTGAGCTGATTGGCACCAAAACCTAATGCAGCCTTTCCCCCACCCAAATGATGCTTCAGATAAAATTTGATTGCGATCGGCCCACTGGTCTCTGAGATATTTATGTTTGAAAGTGTTGACGCACCCACCCACGCACCCACTAACCCACGGACGGACGGACAACGGCTCGACTCCCATCCTATAAGCTCACCTCTGAGCCTTCGGCTCAGGTGAGCTAAAAATGTAAATATTCAGTAGTATAAGAGCATCACATGAAATTATAGTTAACTCACCTGAGATTTAATACTTATTTTGGTGTATTTCTCCATCTTGTCAATTAAAGGCTGCAGATATGCTGAAACAAAAAACATTAATAATACTTATACTTTAAAATAGTCCAAATACATTCATGATAATGAAATTTTTTGACATTTTTTTTTTTCAGAAAAGCATGCAATAAATCTTTGGGCAATTATTACAGTTCCCTGTTAGCACTGATGTTGTTTATAATTAGCTGAAGCTGAAAAAGTTGCTCAAAATATATTCTAAAACATTTTAAATACATGTATTTTGTGACATGTGAGTGCTGCTCATGCCTAGATGAGCATAGGCACATGCACTGTCTAGCTTTAGCAGATATGCTGCTACTCCCGGTTTTCGACAATCAAATTGTGTCCTTTGTGATTTCAAAGTACACTGAATATCCAGAACCAAAATTATCATTCTAAATGACCAAACAGTCTTTCGTTTTTTCAACACCAGAGCATTCTTTTCTGTTGACGCTTGTGGCGAGTTGACAGAGGAGGCCATATTTGATCACATGGCCTATCAATTTTTGGTAACCACACCTCCCAGTTTTCGACGATAGAAAATCGGTATCGTAATAATTCATCATGAAATGAAAAGAAACGATTAGAGAATGTGGTAATGTTATTGCACAGTGTTTCTGATTTTAGCAAGTGTATTTATAATTTCTTGCTCCTCCGAAAATATGAAGTGCATTGAGTTTACGTGACCTACTCCTAAAAATATTCGATCATTGCGCAAAGGAGCCATTGCACAAGTGGGCGGAGCCTAAGTTTACTACTCTATTTGTATTGGTCGAATGCACCTACTGACGATTTTGATTTTAGATGTTTTACACTTTAGTAGCATTATGCAATAGCAACTCCCGGGCTTATCTCGGAACTGCTCACATCGTCGAAAACCGAGTGTGGTCGAATTCCGAGTGCTTGGCCATACATGTGAAGTTTGCTTTCTGAAATCTTAATGGTTGAATTGCTGACACAGCGCAAAATGCACATTATCCAAATGCACTTGTATACAGGCTGGTTTGGGCTAGCAGTTTGCAAATTATACCAGTCGTTTTAACAACATTAATCATATGGTTAACATATTTTCCCAGCCACAAAATGAATTCTGCAAACTTCCAATATTTCAATAGAAAACAAAACTAACTTGTCATGTGATGTTGGCCTTGAGTGGTATTACCTGGAACATTATTGTATACAATATCCCCGTGAGCACACAAGATTAAAAAAAAAAAAGATGGATAGATGACAAGGTTTTTACAATCATTTCAACAGTATTTAAATCATAACAAGCTGACAATGAAAGGCTGTGTGCAGCGAAACCTGAGTTACAGGTTGAAACTGCATCATATTGATGTTTGATGCAATGTTGTTTCAGCATTGAGATTGGTCCACAGATAAACACTGTTTGCTAATGCCTAAAAGATAATGCCACAGAGACAAAAAGCAAATAGAACGGATATCTGAATTCCATTTTGTAGGGTACTCTTTAAAGAAAAGAAATACATTTTTACCAGTCAGATAAGCATTTTACCAGACAGACAAGCTTCCAATGAGAAAGGAGTGGCCACGAACTAATAGTTTACACTATAGACTACCAAAAAAGGGGGTCAGAGGTTTAAACCCCTGCTCCTCCAGACTTTTGGATGAAACTTTAAATCAAGGTCCCATCACTGTAGGACCTATTATAAACCTGGGGCCGTATTCATAAAATGACTTAAGTCGTTGCTATGTTGTTGCTAAGGCTAAATTTCTTTGAAGGAGATTCCCTACAATTATGAAATTTGATCTGGAGGAACAGTCTTTGTAAGACTGTTCCTCCAGACCAAATTTCATACTTGTAGGGAATCTCCTTTATAGATATTTAGCCTTAGCAACCACATAGCAACAACTTAAAAGGCTTTGTGAATACGGCCCCAGAGCTCACTAACTCACTTACAAAGCATCATGATTAAGAAAGATAAATACTCCCTTGATGATGACTCCATTCCAATTAACCTTGTTTTCTGATACTCACTGTCTACAGCTCCTCTTATATCCCATTGTGCATCTATAATATCAGGTCTTGGGTTAACTAGTGTTATGGTGATGTCATATCCTGGATGAGATCGCACAGACCTCAATGTCTCCTTGTCTGGCTGTAGTAACAAAACAGTTTATTTTTCATACTTTACATTCCCCATATATCATACCATACTGTGGCATGGCATTAGAAAGGAAGAATACAGTTTATTTTTCATACTTTACATTCTCCATATATCATTCCATACAGTGGCATGGCATTAGAAAGGAAGAATATTATATCCAGACTTAACTATATAGGAATATAACCAAGGCATTTGGGAGCCATATATCATGGCTCCCAAATGCTTTGCCTTATACATGTACATGTATTGCAAATTACTATTTTTGCGTGTTCTTTATGTCACTACACTTGGTAAAGCTTTCAAGGATTTTCAAGAATTTGCCAATAAATTCGTAACAAACAGTAGTTTGTTACGAATTTATTGGCAAATTCTTGAAAATCCTTGAAAGCTTACTGTTTGTTACGAATTTATTGGCAAATTCTTGAAAATCCCTGAAAGCTTTACCAAGTAATTATCAATCAGCAACTTCCATCTAGTATTCAAAGTGAGCCAGTAGAGTCAAGAATGTCTGCAAAAGCTCTCATGAATATTATTGTTTTGGAAAACCAGAGGGACAAAAATCTGCTACTTCAAGATCTGATCAAGGACCATGCATAAGACATATGAGTACTATCAAGACAATGATGCCAGGAGAGCAGTCTTTTGCAGTCACTAGAGGCCTGCTAAAATGGTAATTCAATTTTTTCGTCCATAATCAGGTACAATCAAGCGAAAAAAGTGACAGCCTGTTCAAATTGTAATTATCTGCAAATTAGCAGCTAACATAATTGCGCCGAAAATAGTGGCTCTATAGCAACCTACTCATAAGGTTTTGTTTGGACGATTCAAATTTCCTATTACTATTTTGTACAAACTTGAAAAATATTTCGCGGAGTTTAATTTTTGTAGATCGCTTCCGACCGCGAAATTCTGCGAAAATTAGGTGACGCGAAAATTTCCCATTATACGGTATTAATTCTACCTTTTTATTTCTTGCTCCTTTTGCGGAGTTGTAGCCCTTTATCACTGAACCTTCTCTGACTAGTGACCCTTTGACAATTTCTCTTATATCAGCTGCCAATGATGGTATATCTAGATGAAAAGAAATAGCAGAAGATGTATAACTTAGCCATGATGTAATTTGTTTCAGCTTACTCTACCTACCCATATGAACAGGAACCTATCAAAAATGTAATATATTTCAGGATTTCATTTTTATACCTCAAACTTATCTCAATATAGTTATTTTCTAACCATCGGCAACTTATGGGGAGCAGATACACTCATTTTTGTTTCCTAATATACATATACAGCATAACACCTCTACTATAGCCACCAATGACTACTATAAAAAAAGATAAAATATATAGTGTAAGTGTAACTGCACTTCAAGAAATCCCGAAAATGGTTGTTATTTAAGAAATAAATTTCATTTTTCAGATGTTCATGGAAGTATGAACACAATGGGTTACATGTAAAGTAAGTGATGCCGGAAGGGCTTTAAACTCTACACAGAACACATTGCGTTCATACTTCCATGAACTTCGGAAAAATGGAATTTATCTTATTTATACTATGTTTTAAATCAGTTTTGTTACTTATTCGTGAAGTGTTGACTAATTTAATGCCAAAGAAAGGACAAATAAAGATCATTAACTAAAGAGTCTGGTAATGACATTCAACAGCCATCACTGTGACATGATGTATATCCAACATTACATCAGACAATCAACTACATGAATTATCTGTGATGTCATTCATAATGTCGTGTGAACGAGTGTTGTTCAAGGATGTATGAACATCATCAGCCCAGTATAGGTTCATCTAAGAAAATTGTTGATGAGTGTAAATATAAATAAGTGGCTGTTGTTAAGGTGTTCTGCCATTTTCACAAAGTAGAACATATTTGAGCCGCAAGGCGACAAAACCAACAATGTGGTTGTGCGCCCAGCGCAGACTCAGATCAGCCTGGGCATCCGCCCAGTCTGATCAGAGTCTTCACTGTCCGCATGGAGGCAGCTTAGACCCTTAGCTATCCCTTAAGAGGTAAGCGAAGAGTCTGATCTTACTGGGTAGATGCCCAGGCTGATCTGAGTATGCGCTTGTCGCACAACCACTTTGTTGGTTTTCTCATGTTGCGGCTCATTTCTTGGCTTGCTGCTCACTTACCCGGAGGATAAACTTCGAAAAGGGAGTCTATTCTTAAATCCTAGCAGCAAATTCTTTCCTTATGAGCTGACTCCCATGGAGAAGGACAGCAAAACTATAAATGGCAGAGTAGTTCCCCTGAAAGTGTACCACATTTACCTTAAGAGGTAACCACAGTGCCACTGTGCCAGGAAACAAGAATTGCCCGAATTGAAAATAAAATGTTTATTTTACCCTTTTGATGTCTTGAAATATAAAGGTTCCTATGAGTTCCAAGAGTTGGAGCTGGGAGTTGTAAATGACTAGAAGCTGGCAGCAAGTTCACAAAATATACATTAGCTCCTTTTGCAGAGAATGATGTGAGTCTGGTATCTAAATCTGAAAAATAGGTGAAACATAATAGGTAAAGGTTTCTCATAGCCCTGTGGCCATACGGACAGTGGAGGTTACAGGTGCAGTGTATCTTGGGGAAAAAGCAAATTTGAAGGCAGAGCCTATGTCTCTTATCGCTGCATTATCCTTCCCTGATTTTAAAAAGATATCCATTTATTCTGGTTGACAGAAAAGTTTACCAGATGCCAATGGCTGAACCCAGATTCAGACCTGCAAACTTCTGCACTATGACTGAGCATCTCTAACCACTCGACCACCGTACTCTCTGAACATAAGTCAAACAATTTCAAACAAACCATGTTTTTATGCCAGCATTGTTGTTGTGATAGCATAGTAATTTTGTCTTGCCATAATTATGATAGCATCATAATGATGCTATGATGATGTCACTGCGACATCAACAACAGCTGCAAGGGCCTGTGAAATTGACATAGCCAAACAAAGAAAAACGTTTTCTAAAACAATAATACATCTTTTAACAGTTCAATATGTTCAGTCTTAGTAGAGACAAAGTGTAGCTCTTATTCATGCACAGTTTAAAGTTAGGTACTGCTTATTGAAATTCAGATAAAAGCCCTGGGCCCTGCTGTTCAAACTAGCATCGTTAATGTTTTGTTAAAGTTTCACACATTAACATCTCAAACATGCCAATATTTTCGTTGAAAAAATGAGAGAAGCTTTTGCACTGCAAATGAGTTGACCTCTTAACAAGCTCGTTCGGCTAACAATGCTTTAAACAACTGGGCCCTGAATGATAATTTTAGTATTATAAGTTTATTTCTCAATAAAACTATCTATTGTAGTCCTTCTGGCATTAGAAACCCCTTCAGAGAGTAGCTTTTATGAAGGCCTACATACGTTAGAAGAAGCTATCTCGACAGTATTATCAAATCCTACTAATCTCTTCTTCCGCTTTGCTCAGTAATGGCTATCTATTCTTGCCACACACCATATTGTTTTCTAGAATCTGGTAATACCACATGACAAGATACAGTCAAACTTTGTTAGTTCCAAGTGCCAGGGACTCCCGATTTTACTCTGAACTATCCGAATTTCGAAGTTACCGAGTTGGCTATTTCCGTAAATAACGGAAATGTCCGAACTCTACCGTGACCTTGTGAATGCGTCGAATGTGTGAAAAGCACCTTTATTGTGGTAATTATTTCTTCTGTAAGGCATGAAAGCAGATGCAGACAGATAATTTGACTGTCATCTTGCCTTATGCCTACAGAAATTGGACTGTTAATGACACAAAAGAAACAAAATAACCTGTATTCTTCATTTGTTTACATCAGCAACAAGACATTCTATTTTCAACCAAACATGGTTACATGTAAAACAAGGATCATATTTTGAGCAATGAGCATCGCCGGAAGTAGGCAGTTGATACCGAAAAATAAAAAAATTTTTTTTCGCATTTCCCAACAACCAGAACATTGCAAGATGTTCTCAGCAAAGTCACTGCAATGTCACGATCTTGCTGCGCTGTATCTATGATCATCCCCCAGTTCAAACACAGATAAAAGATTAACGACATCTTCTACTCAAATTTAGTTTTAATCGCATGCTAAAAAATCTTTAATTGAGTCACAAAAGAAGAGTATTTACCTGTATGATATGTCGTAATACCTCGTTAACACAAGGTTAACTGCTATTGAAACATGATTAGCGTCGTCACGCGTCATCGGGTTTTGCTTGATCTTTCAGCATGGCTGACGGTAGCTTGCGGCGATAATTGCGACTTCGAATTTTATGAGGTATTTCTAATGGAAATTGCAGTTCGGGACTGAATTTTCTTTTGAAAAATCTGATTTCACGTCCGAACTATCAACATTCGAGTTACCGACACGAATTTGTATAGAATGCATAGCAAAAAATTCGGGACCTTCGGAAGTATTCGAAGTTTCCGTAAATTCGAAGCATTGACATTTGAACTACTGAAGTTTGACTGTATAGGGAAAACTCCACCTATTTCCAAAGAATGCTGCTGTAAGTCATCAGCATATATCCGACATCTGATAAAAAATTAAGCCATACAACCTATGAAACTGTGGTTAAAACATGAAGCACTGTATATATCTGTCCCTTTTTTGTTTGTTCACAAATGTAGTCCTTACTTTTAAAAAGCAAACCAAACAAACTAATAGTTGACTAAACAAACAAGACTTACCATTTACTGTTTTAGCTGATTTCAATATGCTATTTTCCTTCTCAGTTCTCTCTCTGACACTAGTTCTGTATCTAGGTCTAACATCAGTTTTCTCTCTGGAGCCTGTTATTTATAGCAAAATACTAATTGCTAATAATTACTGTATTAATCCTATTAGATGCCTCGGGGGCGTTGCATTTTACGAAAATAAGGTGTTATTTAGAGCATAAAATGTAGTAAATCAACCACTGCCAAAATACCTTTAATAAACAGTATTTAGGTAAATGGGTATGCAACTCTACATTTTTATGCCTCCCTTCTCAGAAGGGGTATGAACTCTTAATGAAAAGAATTTGCTCCTTCAAGAGCAAATTCTTTCCTATCAGAGTACACCCAATTTCACAGAGCTACGCTATCCAGAAAAGCAAACAGAAAACCATACAAGTTAATATATCATTATTTTCAGAAATGAAGAAGGGGGCTTTTATTAGAATTGGGATGTTTATTAGGATTAATGTGGTTATATAAAATTCAACCAAAGTTTTGAAATGTTCAATTCCTACAGCTGAGTTGTTGCAACTAAGTATAGACTAGAGGTGAAAGGGGTAGGACAAAGCATAAAAATTAGTATTATCTGCAGGTACCTGTTAACACCATCATCTATACATTCATACATGCTATGTGTTTTAACACTGATAAAACCAATACTGTATTATCATGGCAGAGAAAGTGTGTAAGAATATAGATTATTATAATATTACACACTTCGCACAGACCTATTGAGTTTTGAGATGAAAAGGCTTTTAATAATCAATTGTAACATTGTAACAGCAATACTTTCACCTGTCTTTAAGACAATTTGTAGAGTCTTCTAGTGTGCTTATGTAATCAAATGGGCTAATTTTTTTGCTTATAAATGGTAAACGATTATAAACGAGTTTTTGTGACAACCATTATTTTTATCACCCGATGAATATTTAAGAGTAGACCCCGTGTTGGAAGGACTAAAACTACAGGAAAGCAAAAAGGAAGTCACAAAAGTTGTTTCCCTTTGTAAAAATGGCAGGAAAACATTGTCTTATATCCATAATTGAGCCGCGACACAAGAAAACCAACAAAGTGGTTGTGCATCCAGCGCAGACTCAGATCAGCCTGAGCATCCGACCAGTCTGACCTGAGTCTTCCCTATCCACATGGAGGTAGCTTAGACCCATAGCAACCCTTTAAGCGCAAAGCAAAGACTCTGCTCAGACTGGGCGGATGCCCAGGCTGATCTGAGTCTGTGATGGGGGCACAACCATTTTGTTGGTTTTCTTGTGTCACGGCTAGTAAATACTTACTGTGACCATCCATCAGCTGTTTAGACAAGGCTGCCAAATCACTACTGACCATGCTGTCATCATAACTGACAACCTCCAAGTCCACAACATACTCAAACTGAAAAATATTTCAAAATCTGCTGAACTAAACCCACACCTGGTTAACTATGTTTTCAAGAATGTTATGAAATGAAAAGGAGCTGTTACGAATTGAAAAAAGAGTCATATTTACCAAACAACCTGATGACGCTGTTACGAAACGAAAAAGAGTCATATTTACTAAACGACCTGGTCATCAGGTCGAATGACTCTTTTTCATTTCGTAACAGCTCTTTATCATTTGGTAACAACCCTTATATACATAACTGACCAGGGCTGAAACCAATATATGGATGCTGAAATGCCAGAGCAAACACAAGGTAAACCTAAATCAAATTTTATTTGGATTGTTTTGGAAGGAAATTACTGAAAATGTTTTGGGAGGAAATTACTGAAAAACAAGAGCTTTGCAAGCGGCGCATAATACGCCCGTTTCAGTGTCATGAAGGAGTTACAGAATGAACCAGATTGTTTATAGAAGGATGGACAGGCAGACAAAACAGGGGAAACAACTCTGTAATTAATGACTGCAACGTTATCAAAACAACACATCAAATACTATTAGTACACCAAAAATCAGGTTCCACTGAGGGTAAAGCAGCTCAGAAGTTGTGAAACGCCAAAGTCAAACAAGGGAGATTATTCATAAACTCTTAGTCGCAATACTTTCCCTTGACAATATACACATCACCATAAAGTTTTGTTAGAATATTTCCAACGGTTAAGGATACAGAGTAAAACGGAAATTGATGCAAGGGCAGATAATTCAGGAAGTAAGCCAGAGTTGTGGTTCATGCGCATGATACATTACTCCATTATTATACACATTCCTACAAAGTTTCATTGAAATATTTCAAAGGGTTAAGGAGTTATGGGGAATGGGTTAGCCTAAAAAATAATCAAAGGGAGGTTACTCCAAAATTAGGTCAGGGGGAACAACCATTCTTATATGTGACACACCGTCTTGTGATCATGCTCATTGCTATAAAGTTTCATCAAGATATACCAAATGGTTACTTAGTTATTGAATGCACAAGGTTAGTATACATAAAAATACCCTAAAAATCTAATCAAAGGGATGCAACTGAAAAACGAAGAAGGGGAAAGCAACCATTGTTATGCGCGACACATCATCAGACCCTCATTCACATTGCTATGAAGTTTCATCAAGATATCCCAAACGGTTATCTAGTTATGGTGCGCACAAGACTAGTAGGGTAAAAAATAATCAAAGGGGCATAACTTTGAAACTAATAAAGGGGGAGCAACCATTACTATACGTGACACTTTGCCCCATCCTAATATATATGCCTACAAAATTTCATGAAGATATCTCAAACAGTTTCTGAGATATGGTGCGCACAAGAATGTTGACGGACGGACGGACAGACAGACAGACGGACGGACAGCGCCATGCCATAATACGTCCTTTTTTTCAAAACGGGCGTATAAAAAGAACACCTTTGGAATCATAAATCAATCATCGATGTCTGAAAGGGACAGAAAAATTACCTATCACCTTGGTGCAGTTTTGTTTGTATCTATCAATTTAAGTGTCTACAACTCACCTGACTGTGGGCCAGATCCTCTATGTCTGAGTATGGCAATGCCACTCTGTACACCTCTGTTGTTTTCCACCACAATGGGAGGCCAACCAATAAACACACAAATCCAAATCCTAATGTGGCATATATATTCTGTTTCTTCTCTGCAATAACAGTAAACAGAGCTGCAGATGAGGTGCGGTTCTGAGGATAATTCTGAGGCAATTTTTCTTATTTCAAAACAGAATAAAAGCACCACATAATACCCTGCCACTACTGGGCATTGTAACTTATTTTCTGAGATACATGAGGGTAGTTATTTAAGTTTGTAGACTTTCTTTATAACAGATCAGATGTCTTTAACAGAGAAATGCAAGTAAATATATTCCTTTTCCTATCTTATGATCTATAAAGCATAATTCCAAAATAAATGGTTTCAGGACAACAACACATAAAACAGCTACCTCTTTCACCCGGGGCACGGTACGGCAAATTCGACGTCAAAACAAGGTCAAAAAGACAATTAATGTCACAAGCAACACACCTTGCTTGGTACCCAACAACGCGCACTACTTTTACTCATGTGCAAGTTTTCCTTGAGAATTTTCAATCTTTCATCTTGCACTATCCGGGGCATGCAGTATTTTGAATAATTGCGAAGTTATAAGGCTTTGAAAAACATGCCATTAATTACCCTATTATAGATCAGAATTGCGCCTAATCAAATTACGGTGTTGTGACACAATGATTAGGAATAACGCACACAGAAACATTTGAAATGATCAGGAGTTCAAGTTGAAAGTTGAAGTGCAGGGGCCTTATTCATAAAATGACTTAAGTCGTTGCTATGCTGTTTCTAAGGCTAAATTTCTTTGAAAGAGATTCCCTACAACTATGAAATTTGCTCTGGAGGAACAGTCTTACAAAGACTGTTCCTCCAGAGCAAATTTCATAGTTGTAGGGAATCTCCTTTATAGATATTTAGCCTTAGCAACAGCATAGCAACGACTTAAGTGGCTTTATGAATACGGCCCCAGTTGTGCTTTCGGGAAGGATGGACTTCCATTGAAGACAATGAAAGATGTGGACTCTTATCATTGCTAAGGCCAACAGTCTTGACTAACTTTAAAGACACGCTTGATACAGATAGACAGTTAACAGTTAGAGTGATATTTGAGGATCTTGATATTTCTACACTGACAGTGCACAAAATTCTTAAGGCCGAAAAGTTCTAGTTAAGAGCCAAAATAAAAAGTAGTCTGGTGGTTTCACCAGTGCGCAAGATGACCGGACACTTGAGGAGTTGGCAAAACTTGAGGGTAGGAGTCAAGGCAAATAAACTGTCCCTGAATTTAAAAGATTTCTTTAATTGTTTTATGTTGCTACGCATACGGAATAGTCTTTTTGATAATTATTCATCAAACTGAATACACCAATAATTGCATCAATTAATTAAAATGGGGTTGGTCCTTAGGTGCACAAGAAGACAGGAATGCACTGTACACATGTATATAATCGAGCATACCCTATATCTTTGGCTATAAGACAGGGATTTTTCCTGCCAAACTGACCCCAAAAAATTTGCCCCCCATCTTATAAGTGAGGCTTTGGACACCGTGGCTATTTTCCACAAAGTCCCACAGCAGCTGGTCATGGTCCAGTTCCTATATTTCGATGTGCTCCCAAGTTAGGTCCAGATGTGTCGCAAAATCAAGTAGGTGTTGAGGCACAATACATCAAGTACCTATCATGTGAAATGATGACGTATGTGAACATTGATTGCATCAGAGTCTATTCTAGGATAAGCAATTGCGGGATTCACGCTAATTTTGAGCAGATCTCACATAAATTCAGACCCAATGTGTGACAGTCCCGTGTAAAAAAACAAACAATGGAAAATGAAAAATACTCAAAATAAAGTATTTCCTCTTGCCTCGCAGAAAATACGCAGAAACTGTTTTGGTTGAAATGGCATTATTTCGGAAGCTGTTTTCGCAACATATTATGTTCATTAAAGTAGCCTCTCTTGATGGGTTTGATGAAATTCATGAACAAATTCCTGAACGAATTTCGTTAGAGAGTGGGTAAAATGTGTAACCCGCACCCACGTTAGCATACCCGTGGTGAAACTTTATGAATTGCTGAAAAACTAAATATCTGCAAAATAATCGCCGTAAACACATTGAAAGGACTGTATGTGTTCATAATCCCAATTTGATTTAATTTATTTCTTTTAAAAAGATTTAAATCCAACGAAAAACGCCAAATTAGTCGCTCCTGCTTGTTTACGAACAGTATTTGATGCAGACGACATGTGTCACCAGTCAAAATTAGGGTACACTTTGTTTAAAAATAAATGTAATAAATTCAATAAATAAATATAATAATAAGGACAATAAATGTGATAAATGTAATAAATAGGTCAGAGTGAGAAAGATAAGAGAGAATGGATTTTTAGTTTTTTTTATGTCAAATAGGGAGAAAGATGAGAAAATGTGTTTTACTTTTTTTTATGTCTTACAGTGAGGGAGTTGATGGATGGGAAAGAAAGAGTAACTTTATAAGCAAAATAAGAAAATAGTTAAAAAAAGTTTAATTTTGTAATATTAAGATTTTGGCAATTTAGATTTCAATATTTCCCAGGATATTTGTTCATCAAAGACTATCTTTTTGACAAGTTTTGAGATTGTTTGGACATGGAAATTGTTTGGCTTTGATGACTGAAGGTTATCACCTGTTTCATTTTGCAAGAGTAGTTAAGCTTGGTTTTGGTCTTTGAAACTTTTAACACTTATTAACAAACAAAGCTGTTAGGCATCAACTTGGTTAACTCTTGTCAACTCTGGCTTCTAGCTTAGTTTGGCAGACAATTAAATTGTTAATTTAGGAAATTGCTGTCACTCAGGAAAGTGAAACCCTTTTGATATTGTAGGTAACTTGTTGTTTTAGCAGTTTGGCTTGAATTAACTCAGGGGACCATTTGGCACCTTGAGCAGAAACTTCTAACAGAAAATTTCATTGGATATTACAGACTTCTAACGATTGGCTAAATGTAAGAAAATAATTTATTGGTTAATTTGGAAAAAGGGAAAATTTTGGGACTCACTGAATTTTAGTATGGATTGACAGTCTGACTTTGGTAGTGAAAGAGAACAGTCTTGATCTGGATACGAAACTGGGAACTTAAGATTTTACAATGTAGACCCTGCACAGACCGTTTGACTTCTAATTTGGTTCTGTGTAGAGACTTACAAATCTTTGTGAAAATCTTAGTGTTTAGTTTTAGAAAGTGATGTGCTAACTTAGGACTTGTAAATTTAAGAAACTCTTGGAACAGAAATAGAAATAAGTTTAAGTGCATAAACAGAAAGTTTTCGATCAATAAATTAGGACAGTGCTTGTAGATAGTAATTATTACAAGGTGATGAACATTTATTTTGGAAAATTATATATGCTGGTGACATTCATTTGTGTTTAGGACAATTACGGTAAACAGTGTTTTAGGACTTTCGCTTGAGAACAATTAGTACAATTTGGAAATTCAGTGTTTAGGACTTCAAAAGAAACAACGGAAATTTGTGATTAGGGTTTAAGTGACATTTAGGACTTATGGTGAAAAGTGATTAAGACATTTAGGACTTATAGTGAAAGTGCTTAAGGAACATTTTAGGACTCTAGGAAAATACATCAGTCTGCATCCATCGCGTTTTAGTTAATTTAATAAAATTCAAAATTGAGAAATTGAAAATCTGTCTTGAAGTTGTTATTTGCAAATTTTCTGAGGCTCAGAGTCACGTTTTGATCTGAGTCTTTAAACTGTCACACTGGTGTCCCAAACAAAGGGGGACAACTTTCACAGAACTGTTTTAATAGGGGAGCATTCAACAACAAAAGGGTCCTGTGTGCTACCATTCTTAGCTTGAGCTAAATTCCCCACAACCTGGTCAAGCGGAGTGCGCTCACACAGTGACCCCCAAAAGAATTTGCTCCCCATTTTGTTCCCCATGCAACCAGGGGAGCCGTGTGACAGATGTGGTCGAGAATAACCGGGTACGATAACCTCTCAAGTCCTCAACACAGATGATCAACTAACCAGCTAGATTCTACAGATGTCAACCAGCCAGTGTAGATGATGACCAGCTAATTCAGAACACAGGAAATCAGATAAGTACTTTTCATAATATTTTTCATTTTATTTATTTATTGGTGCAAATCCTAGAAAGTAGAACAGCAAAATGGTTCAGTGTAAAAATAAGTTAAACTGGCACTGCTCAAAGAAATCTTGCAGTGTGAATTCAGCTGGCATTGACCGGAGCATGTGCAATGTAACTTTAACAGCACCCCTGGAGGGAAATTATGTGCAAATAAACCTAGGGAAGCACACTAGCAAGGCACTTCTCGACACAGGAGCATCAATATCCTGCATAAGTGAACATGTTTATAGGCAGTCTTTGAAAAACATAGAAATTATGCCCAGCTCATTGGCTCATATTGTAGGTGTATGTGGAGAAGTCCACAGGGTTCTTGGACAGGTAACTGTACCATTTAGGCTTGATGGCATTGCTTTAGAGCATACCTTTCAGCTCTTTGAAAAGTTACATCAGCCAGTTATTTTGGGGATGGACTTTTTAAGGCAGCATAAGGCTAAAATTGACTTAGAGCAATGTACAGTGAGTTTCAAAAGTAGTCAGAATTCAGAAAATGCAACATATGAAACTGGAGAGCCATCCATTTGTAATATTTCACTCGGTCAAGAACCGAAAACATGCATAGGTCTAGTGCGAATTGTATCTTCAGTGGTCATTGAACCACAGGCTGAATGCACCCTGCCTGTAAAAATTGCTTTGTCTTCAAATTCCTCTAGTTTAGTTGATAGTGCTGTTCTTTTAGAACCTTCAGCTAGTCTGAACCAGGAAGGTTTAGTTGGTGGCAAGTGCTTGAGTAGTGTAGATCAGGGATCTGGGGCATATAGGGTGCTAAATCCAACAAATTATCCTGTCTTTTTGAAAGAAAATTTTGTGATAGCTACATCACATTTAATTGATGAACAAACTATTACACAGGTCACAGATTATGAGGACCAACCTTCTGTAAATTTGATAGGTACTAATGAGGAAAATGAATCTGAAATTCAGTATGAAAATATTGCAAAAGATTTAGGCTTGAATTTAGACCATGATGAATTGTCCGATGAGCAAAAACGCAAACTTTACACTTTTTTAGGTAGGAATAGGGACATTTTTGCTAAAGACTCCTCAGAATTAAAAGAAGCAAAATTTCACAGTCATGTGATCCATACAAAAACAGATAAACCAGTTAGCAAACCACCCTATAGGCAGACCCCACAAATGCGAGCTGAGACTGAGCGTTTGACAAACGAAATGTTGCAAAATGGCATCATTAGGGAGTCAAATAGCCCCTGGCATTCCCCTGTAGTGCTAGTTAAGAAACCCAATGGCGAGTATAGGTTTGCTATAGACTATAGGGAGCTTAACAAAGTAACTGAGCCTATTTCATTTCCCATTCCAACTCTAAATGAGGTTTTTGATACATTAGCAGACTCTAAAGCTCAAATTTTCAGTCTTTGTGATTTGAGATCAGGATTTCACCAAATACCCCTTTGTCCGTCAACGGCAGAGAAAGCTAGCTTTATTACTCACCAAGGTGTGTTCACCCCTACTAGACTGCCATTTGGCTTGATGAATTCACCTATGTGCTTCCAAATTTGATGTCTAAGGCCCGATTTCACGTCGCCTTAAAACACCGACTAACTTTTAGTTATCGAATATTTTACCTTTACCGTAATGCAACACTAGTCATTGATTAGTGCTTAAAACATGATTTAGTGCGACGTGAAATCGGGCCTTAGTGTCTAAAAGATCTTAACTGGAAGATCGCTTTGGTTTATATTGACGATATTTTGATTTTCAGTAAAAATTTCGATCAGCACCTTGAACATTTAGGCCAAGTCTTTCAAAACTTGAGAGCTGCTAATTTGAAAATACATCCAGGTAAATGTAAATTTGCTGCACAAGAGGTTAAATATTTGGGGCATATTGTTAGTAAAGAGGGCATTAAAGTTGACCCTAGTAAATTTAGTGCTATTGAGACCTATCCAGTCCCTAAAAATGTCAAAAATGTGAGGGCGTTTCATGGCCTAGCCCAGTTTTACAGACGTTACATTAAGTCTTTTGCACAAATAGCTTTGCCACTGAATAAACTATTAAGGAAAGATGCAAAATTTGAGTGGAACTCAGAATGTGATCAAGCTTTTAAAACTTTGAAAAAAGCTCTTATAACGGCTCCAGTGCTTGCTTTTGCTCAGTTTGATAAGCCTTTTATTCTAGCAGTAGACTCTAGTGATGAATCTATAGGATACGTACTTAGTCAGTTAGATTCAAATGGTAGGGAACATCCAATAGCCTATGGAGGTAGGGCATTACGTAATGAAGAATTAAGATGGCACATCTCAGATAAAGAAGGACTAGCTTTAGTAGAAGCAGTAAGACAGTTCAGACCTTATCTTGCTAATATGCCGTTCACGGTGTACACTGACAATTTGTCTGTGAAGTGGCTACAGCAGATCAAAAATTGGCAAGGTAGGCTTGGAAGATGGGCACTTTTATTACAAGGGTATAACATGGAGATTATCCAGAAAACGAGCCGAAATAACTCCAACGCTGACGGACTTTCCAGACGCAGTTATCCCCCTTTACCAGAGGAGGACAGGGAAGATCCTGAGGTCTGTACGGTAGGCTATGAGGTAACTTTTTGTTATGCAAATGACCCTTGTGATGTAAAAGTGCTATCTGTTGAAGCTGAGCCTGCTAAAGAGAGCTCAGATAAGGAAAACAATTTTCCAAATCTGCAGCGTCTGCAACAGAAATGTCCAGACTTTAAGGCCATTTATATATACAAAACTACTGGTGAAGTGCCTGAAGATGCAAAGCAGGCAAGAACTGTAGTAGCTGAGGCTTCACAGTTTGAAATACAAAATTGCCTTCTATTCCACTTCTACACCCCTAGAGCTAGAGGTCTTCCAAGGGAAGAAAGGCTAGTAAAGCAGTTGGCTGTACCAAGGATCATGCATGACGACATACTGAGGTCATACCATGATTCTTTGGCTGGTGGCGGGCACCAGGGTCATGAGCGGACTTTTGCTGCAATAAGACTGAAATACTATTGGCCGAAAATGTATGCACAAATAGGCAAATATGTTCAGTCATGTGAGCTTTGTCAGCGAGTCAAGTGACCGGTGCATGCAAAACCACCACCACTTCAGCCACTACCAGTGTCTGACCTTTTCAGTCGTTGGCATATAGATATACTTAGTGGCTTACCCACTACAAAGGATAAGTACAAGCATATACTTGTAGTTGTAGACTCCTATTCTAAATGGATGGAAGCACATCCCCTTAGGACCCAAGAGGCAACAGAAGTAGCAGCTGTTCTGTATCGGGAAGTCATAAGTAGGTATGGCGCTCCCCGCACTTTGGTACCTGACCAAGGACAGACTTTTATGTCAAAACTGATTGCCGCAATGTGTGAGCTTTTCCAAATTATAAGGCATTTCAGTTCAAGCTATCATCCCCAGTGTAATAGTACCGTAGAAAGGGCTAACTCTATCATATTACAGGCCTTTAGAATCTATTGTAAAGATAAGCAAGATGATTGGCCCGAAATCCTGCCGTTCGTCATGATGGCGCATCGGATGACGCCATGTACTCAGTCGTCTCAAGAGTCGCCATTTTTCCTCCTCTTTGGTAGAGAAATGCATGTACCTATTGACACAGCACTCCTTCCCAAAGATACATTGGCTCAGGATCATAAGATCCATCTCAACAATGTACTTAAGCAGCTTGAGACTACTCGTAAAATTGCGACTGAGAACATTAAGGCAGCCCAGGCACGGTACAAGCATCAGTTTGACAAGCGATCTAAAGAACCAAAGTTTCAGCCAGCAGATAGAGTGTGGCTGTACTGTACAAAGGTAGCTGTAGGAAAAGCTCCAAAGCTCCATAGAAAATGGGCTGGTCCGTATTACATAACACTGCTAGGTCCACACCACACCTACAGAATCAGAAACTGTGCAACTAACAAAGAGGTTAAGTCACTCATAAATGGGGTAAGACTGAAACCCTATTATGACCCAGAGGATAGGCCTACAAATCCTCCTGAGGGTCTGGAAAATATGGAAGAGGAGTTTGATGCTGATGAAATTACAGATCAGACCTTAAATGCCAATGAAAAGGAAGTACGGTTAGAACAAAGTCAGGTTTGGGAAGAGACCAATACATGTAGAAACAATAGAAATGAGAATCAGACCCAGGAAAGGGCAAATACAGGTAGAACAATTGCAGATCAAAGTAGAGCTCAGAAGGAGCAAAATAAAGGTACACAAAGAGTAGAAAATAGTCAGGCTCAGATGAGGCCAAGTATGAAAACTAAAAATACAAGTAGAAATATAGCAGATCAAAGTAGAGCTCAGAAGGAGCAAAATAAAGGTACACAAAGAGTAGAAAATAGTCAGGCTCAGATGAGGCCAAGTATGAAAGCTAAAAATACAAGTAGAAATATAGCAGATCAAAGTAGAGCTCAGAAGGAGCAAAATAAAGGTACACAAAGAGTAAAGAGTAGAAAATAGTCAGGCTCAGATGAGGCCAAGTATGAAAGCTAAAAATACAAGTAGAAATATAGCAGATCAAAGTAGAGCTCCGAAGGGGCAAAATAAAGATACCCAAGGAGTAGGAAATAGTCAGGCTCAGATGAGGCCGAATATGAAAAATAAATGTACAAGCAGAAATATAGTAGATCAAACTAGGGCTCAAAAGGAGCAAAATAATAGTAGAACAAGAGCAGTAAATGATGAGGCTCAGAAGAAGCCAATACAAGGGAATAGCAATGAGCTGCAAGATAGGCAGTCACTGCAGTCACAGACTGGTCCAAGGAAGGTAAGACAGTCTAATTCTCAGCCGACAAATACTCCTGCACCACTACCAGGTGGTTCTCATGAATCAGACGAGTCTGTATCAAAGCGTGAGAAACTGGAGGGTAAGGTCCAGAAGGAGAGTAGCAAATCTAAAATGTTTTCTGTCGAAGACATTGACAAGCTCCTCTCGTCTCAGAGAAGTAACGGTATTCTTTATTACCGAGTAAAATGGAAGCAGCCAGGTTCTGGATCCACCTGGGAATATGCTGATTCTATTCCTCAGGTACTGATTAGGGAATTCCATGCTTCTCGTACCATGTCAGGCAAAAAGAGGAGGCGTCCCTTAAAAGGCAAACATAAATTCTTTGAAAAGGTAGAAAATGAAAACAGTAGTAGTGTAGATAGCATGAGTGAAGCCCAAGAGGTAGTGCAGAATAGTAAATCGCACCAAAGAGTGCCAACAGAAAATGAAAATAGTAAGGAAACAGGGCAAGCAGGTCAGGTATCGTCTGCATCAGCAACACAATTACTGAATTAGTGCATGAAAATGAACAAAACAAGGAGAACAGTCGCACAAGTATGGTAGGAATAAAATTGATTAAAGGCAGGTCATATTATATGATACAACAGGGAAACAAGGAACCTGAATTTCAGCCTGTCAGTATGGCACACTGGGATGCCAGAGATTTTATTACTCATTTAATGGAACAGCAAAGGAAAAGAAGTCAGGAGCTCAATATACAGGCAATTAGGAATAAACATAACCCACCTGCACTACCCTTTGACCCACTCAGAGGTGTAATGTCAGATTCAGTTCATGAAGTCAGAAAGGCAGCTGATGGCTCCTGGCAATTTCTATTACCATATAGAAGTTTGGAATTACCACCTGAGTGGTCATCCTTTGATGGAGTACCACCAGGCAGCATAAACAGTCTTATTAATACCTTGAAAGATGATTATTACAGAGCACTCGGCAAGCCAATGAGATATTAAAGATTTCAAAACAAGGCAAACAGTGAATTTCAGTTCAGTATTAACTATTAGATCCAAATGAATTTTCAGTGGGCTTATCAGTAAAATTCAAAATAATCTTTTATGCTAAATAGGGAAGTTTAGATAAATTGCATCTTGGAGTTTGTTAAAGCATACCATTTATCTGTCTACATTGTCATGTATTCAGATGTTGAATAGTGCTAGAGCATAATATGGTGATCAACATATTATGCTGACCCTGCCTTAACATATTCTAACATGAGCTAAAATTTGAAAGTCAAAACCTTTTAGCAACATAATGTGATTGGATAACTTTGGTATCAAAACAAGTGAAAAACATTTCAGTATTTCAATCATAAGTAATGCAGTCTGTATGGCTGCTTTTTTATCACAAACTAATATTTTTGTTCAAGTTTCAGAGCCTGAGATATGCTGGAGTTGTGCTATGGCAAGGCAGGATGACAGTCCTATCAGCAACCAACAGGAGACATGCCTAGATTCCATCAGCACATCCCAGGGACCACATACATCCATGACAATTTGTGCATGTGCAGTGCTAAAAACTGATCGATGAAAGAAAACAATCATAAACAATGTTGCAGACGCATATATTCAATGCATGCCGTAAATTTAATTTTGTTTCTCAGTGTAATATATTCAAGTGTAAATAGTCATGTAAATATATACAGAAAATAGAAAAAGAAAAAAAATGAAAAAAAAAATATGTCCAGGAAGCAAACAGCAGTTTAGTTTGAGGACAAACTAAATTGGCCGCGGGGGAACATGTCACCAGTCAAAATTAGGGTACACTTTGTTTAAAAATAAATGTAATAAATTCAATAAATAAATATAATAATAAGGACAATAAATGTGATAAATGTAATAAATAGGTCAGAGTGAGAAAGATAAGAGAGAATGGATTTTTAGTTTTTTTTATGTCAAAGAGGGAGAAAGATGAGAAAATGTGTTTTACTTTTTTTTATGTCTTACAGTGAGGGAGTTGATGGATGGGAAAGAAAGAGTAAATTAAATAAGCAAAATAAGAAAATAGTTAAAAAAAGTTTAATTTTGTAATATTAAGATTTTGGCAATTTAGATTTCAATATTTCCCAGGATATTTGTTCATCAAAGACTATCTTTTTGACAAGTTTTGAGATTGTTTGGACATGGAAATTGTTTGGCTTTGATGACTGAAGGTTATCACCTGTTTCATTTTGCAAGAGTAGTTAAGCTTGGTTTTGGTCTTTGAAACTTTTAAGTTAACACTTATTAACAAACACAGCTGTTAGGCATCAACTTGGTTAACTCTTGTCAACTCTGGCTTCTAGCTTAGTTTGGCAAGCAATTAAATTGTTAATTTAGGAAATTGCTGTCACTCAGGAAAGTGAAACCCTTTTGATATTGTAGGTAACTTGTTGTTTTAGCAGTTTGGCTTGAATTAACTCAGGGGACCATTTGGCACCTTGAGCAGAAACTTCTAACAGAAAATTTCATTGGATATTACAGACTTCTAACGATTGGCTAAATGTAAGAAAATAATTTATTGGTTAATTTGGAAAAAGGGAAAATTTTGGGACTCACTGAATTTTAGTATGGATTGACAGTCTGACTTTGGTAGTGAAAGAGAACAGTCTTGATCTGGATACAAAACTGGGAACTTAAGATTTTACAATGTAGACCCTGCACAGACCGTTTGACTTCTAATTTGGTTCTGTGTAGAGACTTACAAATCTTTGTGAAAATCTTTGTGTTTAGTTTTAGAAAGTGATGTGCTAACTTAGGACTTGTAAATTTAAGAAACTCTTGGAACAGAAATAGAAATAAGTTTAAGTGCATAAACAGAAAGTTTTCGATCAATAAATTAGGACAGTGCTTGTAGATAGTAATTATTACAAGGTGATGAACATTTATTTTGGAAAATTATATATGCTGGTGACATTCATTTGTGTTTAGGACAATTACGGTAAACAGTGTTTTAGGACTTTCGCTTGAGAACAATTAGGACAATTTGGAAATTCAGTGTTTAGGACTTCAAAAGAAACAACGGAAATTTGTGATTAGGGTTTAAGTGACATTTAGGACTTATGGTGAAAAGTGATTAAGACATTTAGGACTTATAGTGAAAGTGCTTAAGGAACATTTTAGGACTCTAGGAAAATACATCAGTCTGCATCCATCGCGTTTTAGTTAATTTAATAAAATTCAAAATTGAGAAATTGAAAATCTGTCTTGAAGTTGTTATTTGCAAATTTTCTGAGGCTCAGAGTCACGTTTTGATCTGAGTCTTTAAACTGTCACACTGGTGTCCCAAACAAAGGGGGACAACTTTCACAGAACTGTTTTAATAGGGGAGCATTCAACAACAAAAGGGTCCTGTGTGCTACCATTCTTAGCTTGAGCTAAATTCCCCACAACCTGGTCAAGCGGAGTGCGCTCACACAGTGACCCCCAAAAGAATTTGCTCCCCATTTTGTTCCCCATGCAACCAGGGGAGCCGTGTGACACATGTCTAAAAAAACATGAATTACCAATTTCTTTTTTTTCCTAAACATTCTCATTATAGGTATTTTTCTGCAACCTAGATGTAAAAGCATAAGGCATTTTTTCTCTTTATCTCTCCGTAATTTCCCTGTTGTGACCTGAATCATCTGTCAAAACTGTCTGAGTTGAGAGCAGTATTGAGCTGAGTGCAACATCAAAGGATCTGCATCAAACAGTCAGTCAATGACCTTTAGGTGACACAATGTTTGTACTGGAGTGTTAGATTTATCACCACCAGGTGCTCGTTTTGGGTACACAGTATGAATACTTGGCCGTATTTATGCTAAATATTTGGCCAGTAAAAAAAGTCTATTTAATATGGATCCTGCCATCTTCAAACTAAGATACAGGATAAAGCAATGAAACTGCACCCCCGGTTTTGTTTTTTCGTTTTGTCTTTTTTCTGAAATACCCGGAACAGAGACCAATCAAAACTATAAAATCGGACTTACGTCAAGTTATTAGACTAGGATACTTGAATATGTTTTCTCCAATCGTTGACATCTGAGTTAGGCTGCAAAGCTAAATTTAACTTGTGGGAATACAACCTTTGCTCATACTGGATAAAATAATGAGGTAATTAATCCAAGATATGTATGCACATTATGGTAACTGCATGGTTGACCAGTTTAAATGTATGTCGACATCCGTGACTGGTCAGTGTTCTCCCCAGGCCATTAAGGCATATCGCTTGCAACATGCTTCCTCTTCAAATTACCTTTGCAACATGCCTTAATTTCCAATGAAAATTTATAAAAGTTCTATAATTTTAATTTCTTAGCCAGTAATGTTGTTTAAAATGCTTTAAGGATCGCCAATAAATTATTTATAATGAAAATTTTGGCTAGTTTTGACAAAACATTGCGTTAGTAAGAATTTTAAAATTTGATCAACAAGTCAAAATCTAATTTTTGTGTAAAAAGCGACATGCCTTCTGAAATTTCTGGGGAGAATACTGCTGGTGATGACCTCTGGGGAACTGGCAAAAAATAGGCCTGTCATATAGGCAAGGCTAAGCAAAAAACTTGCCCAGACAGTCCAAAAAATACCCTCGTCTTATAAACGACTTACTTTATAGCTGAAGAATTACAGTTATAAGATAGATTAATTTAAAGTTGGCAAGTTTTCCTGGTATGTTTTTTTAAATTTTTACCACATTTGTCTGCTCCGAGCATGCGTTAACAATCCACTTTTGGTCACCCAGAGCATGCTCCAGCGTGCTCCGCGCATTTTTTTTCTAAATCATGCTCGGGAACCACATAAATTGGAAAGTAGATTGGTACAAAACGGTGTGCGGAGCAACCACTGCTCAAAGTATACAGAATTAGGATTGTGTGCTGGGCTTCCCCAAATGCAATATAAGTATACTTAAGTTAGTGTCACAGATTATTATATATACTGCTAGACTATACAAGTGTTAACTATATACAGGAACTCTTGCTCTAAAATGCAATTTTCGTCAATAGCCAGCATGCTCAGAGTGACCATCATTGGGCAGTTAAAGCATGCTCGGAGCAGCCATATGTGGTATAAAAACATCGCTCCGTTTTCAACAAATCAACATAATGTACGAGTCATTTGCAACTATGACCCCCACTGGGGCCAGGGAATAGCGGGGATATTGACTTTTCACTCTGCAAAGCCCTGGTATATGCTCTGCACTGTGGGGACATTTTTTATGTCAAATCCCTGGTAATGGCCTCCGCCCCCATGGGAATCATATAAATATAAAATCCATATTCTGACAATGTGTCACAGTAAAGTTCGTTAAAAACACTCCACTATTTTCCCGGCTGTTTTGGCGGGAATCAAAAGCCCAGTGTATCCACGGCACTGCTCTTAGGTAAAAACATGGTACTTAAGCCCCGCTATGCCCCCTCTATCCTCGCCCCATGGGGGCCGTGGTTGCAAATGACTGCCCTTTCCTTTTTCCATTTACGCCTTAACCCCAGAAGGGGACACAGACAGTGTACTTTTGTACACTCCGCTGTTGCAGGATGAAAGCCTACATATAGCCATGTAGCTATAGTAGGGATCTTTAACCTGCACAGGGGATGACTCTCCCTGCACAGGGGGCCTCCAGTTAACGTCCCGATCCGAAGGACGGCACACTTGTTAGCATCAGCCCTGCAAATGATGTTAGAATACGTTCGGACATAGGAAGATTTCACCTCGGGTGAGGCTCGAACCCACAACCTCTGACTTCAGAGTTAAGTGTGCTAACCACTGAGCCACCGCGTTTCTCCTGAGACTGGTGCATAAGCTCTTGTGAGCTTTTGAATAATAGCTCATTAGCCTAGGACAATAATGGGATATTTTCAATACTTTTTCCAGAGCCGACGTGCTTCAAGGCTTAAAAGAGAAATGCTGTAATTATACTTGAATGTGACGCTGTCATGATTTTACCAATACTACGCTGTCGAAATACAGATCATGCCGAAAATGCGGATATGTGCTATTAGCAGCGAAAACTAGTGACATTCAAATTTTACGCTCGTGACATCGCGTATAGTGTAGATAAACATTGGGAAATTAATTATGATTTGATCTCAAACATTCTGTTGTTATTTTAAAAGAGTAGCGTAGATAATAACCACTATTTTCTTTTTCAGCACCTTCGGCCATTCTGGCTCAGTGTAGACTATTGGTCCATATACCGGTGACTGTATTTACCGAAACGTACCGAAACGAAATAGAAATACCGAAACGAACAATTAAATATATAGGGAAATGACGTTTCGGTATTGGATTGTTTGTAGAGGTACGGAAAAGGTGTTAAAGAATGTTTGTACAGGTAGTAGAAGGGTGTTAAGATGTTTTCACAAGTACAATATAAGGTGATTAAAGGTGATTATTAAAGGTGCTCTTCCTAGATGTATTAGGCTACTTTGTAATGAAAGGAAGAAAGAAAGTTGAAATTAATACATTATAATGATAGATAGATAGATAGATAGATAGATAGATAGATAGATGGTGCATTTTTGCAGAAATGTTATACTTATAACAAAATGAAATTAGTTATCACTTTAGATAGATAGATAGATAGATAGATAGATATTTTTAAATTTTAGCGTATGCACCTTATTCTTTTAAAATATCACAATACACAAAACGTTGGAACAAAATTGTATCATTTTATTTAACGTACGGGTCCATACATGGTGTGTTGAGTACTTCACTTTCACCAGCAAACAGCTGTTAAAATCTGATAAGAACACATATCAGATACATAGTTTGGAAGTAAATCTGGGGAGAGTGATAGACTGTGTTTTCAAACGACATAAACTCTGACCAGACTTCGCAAATGCTGTTCACATACGCGTTCAGCACCATTTTTGTGGTATAGCAATTTTTTTTAACACTATACCCAAAACGTTGAAACATCGTTGTTTCATCACCATAACTGTAAGGGTCCAAAACGTTGAAACATCGTTGTTTCATCACAATACCTGTAAGGGTTCATGCATGGTGTGTGTCTAAAAAAATCAGCCTTGTCCGGGCCCTTGCTGTTCGCATGTGCTTTCAGCACTCTTTTTGCGTGTAGCAACTAATAAAAATCTTCGGGATCATTATACATAAAGTGTAGGAACAACATTATATCGTCAACATGACGCAATACGGACGTTATTTTTTGTCCTGGGGTGCAAATGTATGACACGGTCTTACGACCCTTTCAACAGTATTGCAGTCATATCTGACCAATGGAATGAAGCCCTGTTCACGGTTCGAAATAATTCAGGATTCCAACTTGGGCCGATAGCTTAGCAGGTGAGTAATTAAACCCATTGAGCTACTGTGGCTCCACGTATTAATATAATTAACGTGGTTTCAGTGTAATATACCCACTGTGTATCGCAAGATATATAGATGATATTTACTTTTTGAGGTGAATACCAAATATATTTCATCAAATGCGTTGAAAATTTCCGCAATTTCACGAGATTGTTGCACGAGTAATATTGCTGATACTTTTAATACATGAAAAATTTTCGTATTTACAAAAAAAAGTTTCTTTTTTCTGTTAAGGAGAATAACGGAAAACAAGCCTTTAAATAAAGAACTTTTTTTTCCAAACTTGAAAAGCTTTCAAAATTTGCGTATTTGCGTTTCCGCAGTAGGCCTATTATCACTTCAAAATCATGCTCTCTCTCTCCCTCTCTCTCTCTCTCTCTCTCTCTCTCTCTGTCACACACACACACACACACACACACACACACACACACACACACACAGAGTTCTATATGAAAACAGTCACATAATGTTTTTTTTTTCTTGTTTTTGCGTTAAACAAATGCCGGAATGAAAAATAGCGGCCTCTGACTGAAAAGCTGCCTGCATACATAGAAGTATATCTGCATTTATTGTATATTTATGTGCAATAGTTTATGCACATCAATGCACATATATGAGTCCTATAAATGAGAGTTTTTAGAGAACTATAAGAACAGTTCCAAATGATTCTTTTCAGAATGGCTTCTTTTTACTTAAATATGTGAGTGATATGCACACAATGATTAGACTTTCATAAAATGATAATTTCAGAACAAAAAGAGCGCCTTTAATCTTTTCAACCTATACCTATTGAACTTGTAAAAACATCTTTAATCAACATCTTTTCTGTACCTGTACAAACTGTCAAATACCGAATCGCTACTTCCCTATATATTTAATTGTTCGTTTCGGTATGTCTAGTTCGTTTCGGTATTTCGGTACGTTTCGGTAAATACAGTTACCCTCCATATACCGTTTGACAAGTTGGGAAACCGCCGTGCATCTGGCATCGAGCTGTATGGGCTATGGGTAAACCCAGGGTAAAGTAGAATTTTTACCTTCAGATCCGTTAGAAAATTCTTGTGACCGGTCATAGCTACTGGTATCTCGGTGTTTGTCTTATCTCTATAATAAATCACACTCAAATGAGATCTTTTTACTTTAGGTAAAACGAAACTCATTATTGCACATAACATGGCTAATATAAGTACGTAAGGCTAAACCAATGAGTAGCGAAAGCAACCAAAACATCAGCGCAGTTCCAAATCGGCTAGTAACCAACCACCGGAAAAAAGTGGTGAGACGGCGGGGGACTGGGGCATAAAAGTCTTACATGCGCAAACCTCCCGCCCAAGGACATGCCGTTGCCCACAACCACACAAGCCATTCGGTCTGCATGAAGGACCACAACCAACCAATGGACCAGCACAGCAACACCAAAATTTAGTACGAAACACCATGACGAAACAGTGCGAACACCCAATAGCAAGAACACGATCGAAACGTCAGAGCAAAGAAGACCAACGGACAAACCCCGACGGATCTGACCGAAGACAAACCACCAAGCCTTAACCAACTCCCAACAAACCAAGCAGAAGCTTCCAGGTCGGAGCAATCGCCAAGCCCGAGGTCCGACCCGCCTTCGTGCAAAGAGGATAGCACTAAGCACCTTGTTGTTCACACCACACCCATGCAGCACCAGGTTTCTCTACAAATTAACCTTAAAAAAGAGAAAACGACAGATAACATCCTCGAACCTTCAGATTAAATCATCACATAACCCAGGCTCCTCCAAGCCTTTTCCGAGAAGAGACCTTTGTCCTGCATCAATCAAATCCAGACACACGACCACAATCTCAAAAAAGCTCCACAGAGCTTGTGAAAGGTGTAGCCAGATAAGTTTCGCTGCCAATCCCACCACAAGCGCAAAAACCCAGCAAAACAACATAAACCTCAGCAAGTTGAACTAATACCCCCAGTAATCTTTTGCTGACCGTTCCAAGACGGTACTTCTGTTGCGGTTCCTTGATGTTATATTGTGCTGTGTCCGCTTGTCTATGGTCTCTGGTGGTTTGGTCACCTGTATTGCTACCCAGTCTGACTTCTGTTTTGTTTTGTAATTAAAAACAGATGTTGATGCTGTTATTGGGGTAGCTGAATGACCATCTGTTTGGGAAAGAGCTGCTCATTCGGTTTACTGTACGTGTCTTTCTTAAACTTGCGTCAATTTTTGTGTGTATGCTCTTCTTTCCCTGTTGGTTTTGAGAGCGGAATGTGGGGTTTGGTTGTATTAATTCCTGATCATTGCCTATCTTTTTACTTAACATACAAAACCCGCAGGATGCAGCCATCTAAAAATGGAATGAATAATCTTTCACAATCAAAATCATCACGCCTATCATAAATCCAAAGGAAACAACCCCATCCGAACAAGCTAAATGCAAATAAAGGCCCTAATTGCCTTTCCCTGCTGAAGCTCAACGGACAGACCCAACCGACCACATCACCAAAGCAGGCAATAACAACGCCCAGCAGGTCACCAAAACATCTAGAAGCAGAATCAAAAGCCCAAATGGTTTCAGCCTCCCTATCCCCAGAAAGAGACTTGACGAAGAATCTCGCACAGCACAATAAAAAAAATCCATCAGAAGGGGAGCAAAGCCAGCGCCCAATGAAACACTTACCATTCGTCCAACCCAGAGCCAAATCGAACATAAACAATACCCAGAAGAAATGCCGGAGCTCCACAAACTCTCCGACAAGACCCAAACGCACACCCTATGTGTCCCCACCAACAACAAAACCTCCATCACCAAAAGAAAGGCGAAAAGGAAACTCTCCCTGTGAAACGTTTATTATTTTTTCTATCAACCCAACAAGACCCTCCCTTACCAAACATCGGCTATCTCAAAGTTGGCCCTTCTAAAGACCTGGGACCACTTGTTCAAAGCTAACAATATCGTTAGTTAACGATACCTTTAATTCACAAAAGTATGATACACGAAACACGGCAATTTTATGCCGAAAAATGTGAGCAGCTTGTGCAGTGCATTTCAACATAGAAAAACTGTGAACAGTCAGAGAAGGCTCGGAAAAGCATTCACAATGTTACGTTGGCTCTCATTTAGTGGCATCATAAAGGTCATAATGACGTGCCACTGACTTCCCTTAGGTAAACCTTATAAAGCAACTAGCTTCATACATCAATGAAGGACAACTGATCATGTGACGTTGTCGTCAAGCAACGTCTAAGGTACACGAACGTCTTGATTGGTCGATGTAACGTTCGATTGACGCCACGTCATGGCGGCAGTTTAGCGTAATGGCCGAACAAATTGTTACCAATTTTTCTTTGATCCATATTTTGCTTATTCTACATTAAATTACCACGAAAACGACACGGAGAGTGTCTAAAATAAAGTATAAAAATTGAGGTTTTATTTCAGCGTTCATCGTGTAAAGAAGCCAGTGATCGTCGCTGAAATTCTACAAGAAGCGCTTCGCGCTTCATGGAATTTTAGCTCCGTCCACTTGCTTCATCACACGATGAACGCTGAAACATCAAACGTTAATTTTTAAATAAATGAGACTTCTTTATGAAAATCTTATTTTTGAAACAGTGAAATTTAAATTAATAATTTCACTGTTTGAAACAGTGAGACTATCAGTTTCAATTTCACCGAGAAATCTCTCTAATTTTTGAAAAGTATAAAAGAAATGGTATTTGCAATACAAAAGAATTATGATTTCCTTTGTTCCTGTTTTGGGGAAATGAGTCTATTTCACATATAGCAGGCATAATTACCTTTTTGAGTCTTACATAGAATTGAAAGTCTTCTTTCTTTTTTTCTCCGTTTGAGAGATACCTAATCTTCTAAAGAACCTGGGAAAATATGTTATAATACGCTAATCCAAATCAAGTCATTTCTACAGAAATTTGATGGGAGGTACAGTCAGCTTGTCAATGACTTAGGACCTACTAATCAATTAATTAGGCATAGCATCAATTAGAAATGATAATCACTACCTTAGCCTCCTTTGATCGTGTCGATCGAAGGAGGCTAAGGTAGTTATTATCATCTCTAGGCATCATTATATGCAGAGTAATATTTTGCTGACCAAGGCGGTACCTCTGTTGTGGTTCCTCAATGTCACAAGCTGTTATGTCCGCTTGTCTATGGTCTCTAATAGTCTGGTTACCTGAAGAGCTGCCAATTCTGTTTTGTTTTGTTTTGTACTATAAAATAAGAAATAGGTAAAAATAGATGTTGCAGTCTTTTTAAATCAGGGTAGCTGAATGACCTCCTGCTTGGGAAAGAGCTTTTCATTCGTTCTACCGTGCATGTCTGTCGTGAACTTTTGTTATTTTTTCGTATGTGCTTCTTTCCCTCTGGTTTTGAGAGCGAGATGTGGGATTTCATTGCCTATATTTTTACTTTGCACGGCAAATGAAGCAATAGCGTCCATTGATGTAGTTCAAATAGGTGAAAAAAGATGTAGTTTGCAAAATGTAACATATATATACAAAAAATATTCGAGTAACATTTCCCTTTCAAAATAAGCCCTGTTATTGTTCACATTTGGTATCGCCATTTTAAAAATTGGTTCTCTAGATAAGCCAATAAGAAAAATATCTATGCTGATGTAAGTAGCTGTGGTAACTAAACACAACAATACTTACTTCCGGTTTGGGTAGAACTTGCTGAATGTAGGACAGTATCGTTTTTTCGGAAGGTTTGCAATAATAGTAGGTAACAGAAGCATGCACTTAAATATTTGACCGTTTCATTAATGTCAATATTTGACAAATGGACCAGCACAATAAAGTATGGAAACGATTACGGCGCGAAAACAGATAAATGGACTAACTCGTGTAGATATGGAGGAATATTTTGACGATGTGGAGGTCGATTCCTTATATCAGTGGATCGACAGAATACCTCTTTCTAGGCCTAAGAAGAATATATCAAAAGATTTTTCAGATGCTGGTAAGTTCTGTTTTGTTATATGATTAGTAATGTTTGACTTAGCGCATTCAAGTATGCTTGTTTGAATGGCCCAACAGCAGAGAGAATTTCATGCTAGGAGAAAGCAGACGACGCTTTGGTGAAAAAGATTCTCTGACATGGGTCTGCACTGTTTGCTTCCAGTGACTGTTATTTTCTCGAGGTTATTATAAAAACAGTACACAGTTCATTGCAAAATTGAAAATTCGTTTATACGAGACTGTAATCACGTTAACTATGTCTATGGTTGGTTTGATGGATACATGTTATCGACGTTACACATTATATGTCATTCTTGGCCATGCACTTAATTGGTAGTTGTAGATGCTGTCTGTTTTCAGCTGGCATCTTAAATTTGTATTAACTCTGTGAAAAATATTTATTAAAATCATAAAAAAAACAGGCTCTCGATTCTATCTGTTTTCAGCTGGCATTGTCTCTAATTTGCATTAAATCAGTGTAAAAGCACGTATTATCAGTGAATTTCTCTCTCTCTCTCTCTCTCTCTCTCTCTCTCTCTCTCTCTCTCATATGAAATTTCTTTCATGTATTGAACTGGCCTTACAAATCTGCTTTGTGCTGTGGCGTGAGCTGAGCATAGGTTATTGAGGTGATTGTTCTTTTGTTTGCTGTCTTAGCATAGTTGAATACCAAAAGAAGGTACTAACCCAAATGTATACACTGACCTGATATCGTAATTCGCTGCTTAATTTTGAAAACAACGCCCTGTACATATGGAGAAGACATGGATCTTAAATATCAAATATGTTATGTTCAGCGATCCTGATCGTTGCCCTTAAATTATTGTTTAAATTCTTTTGTAAAATAAATCTATATTCTTAATCTTTTCTGTAGGCGAGCACTATAATGATCGATTATACTTTCTCCGAGTAATGCAGTTGTTAGTTATCTTGACAAAGTTTTCATTCATGTTGTAAAGTTGTCTCCCTTCCTGTTGATGTTGATTTAAGTTAGACCCTATCTGCAATGTTTACCTGTGATTATTAGTATTTAATTATTCGTTTGTGGCTTTAAAAGTAAATATACTGTACGTTGTATAGGCATGTACATGTATTACGAATACAGCTGTTTAGATTAGATAAACAAAACTACTGTGTTGACTTTTAACTAGATGAATTAAATACTTATTTGACAGAAATCTTTGCTTTCTGTTCGTATTGCCCTCCCGTAAGTAGGAGCACCTACGTTCACACTATGCAGTAAAGTGTTTATGATAGTAAAAAGTTTTGTCACTAAAACTGTCAAACACACCATATAAAACTGTCAAACACACTATATATGAAACTGTCAAACACACTATGTACAAGCATAAAATACTGCCTATACACAAATGTAAAATAGTTAAAAATAACAATTTTATAGTATAGTAGATCTGCATAGCTAAATTCAAGCCAGTGCCCTTATGTTTTTTTTTTGTTGCTACTGCATTTGCTACTGAAATTATTGAAACTCGTTTGATGAAAGTACATGTATGTCAGTGTTGACATTATTTGCGGGAATAAAATTTAATGATATAAAAAATGAAACATAATGTTTTATTTTAACGATACAAGTATTGACTTTTCATTTGTCCGTCGATGTAACGTCTGTTTCTATGTACACTTGGATTTATATTAACACCCAGCTCGATATTCTATTGAATTAATAGCCCTCGAAATTATCCTTTGAAAGGCAATAACAGAATTTTTATGTCAGTGATAATAATTCCTTTTACATGTTAGTTCAGCAGAAGTTTCTTTTATTGATTGCATAACGGTAAACAGCATTTGAGGAACACTTTGCACGAGTTTCACTTTCTGAATACAATATTAGATTATTAATACTTTAAACGGCTTCAAGACCGTTCCAAGGAGGTGCTTCTGTTGTGGTTAACTATTACTGTCTTTGTCGGTTTTCTGTTGTGCTTTTTGTGCATTGTTTGAGGTAGGGGTGGGGGAGTGGGAGATGGCCTCTTGGCTTTTCGCTTGTTTGCTTTGTATGCCATCTTTGCTGGGTTCCTTACTCGTTTGGTATTGGGGTCAGGATGTGGAATTCGATTGTGTCGGTGCCTCATCAGTGCCTTCTCATCTGCCCCTCAGTGAATGTCTTCAATTGTGTCCAGTTTGTTGAGCTTTATTTTTGTAATACCATAAGACTAAAGACTGCGTATAGAACTGAGTTTGAACTCGTTCGTGACACTTGTAATTTTATTTGTTTTACCCGTAAAAATAAAGGAATAAAATTCATTAGAATTAACATACCAATATAAACGGCGCGGACTTTCATCGCCATGCTCTGGATGAGTAACACTCGCGCACCGATTTGGATTCTGTGGCAAAAGATATATGGTAAACTGCTGTCACTGAGGGTTGCCAGCACAATGGACATCCGACAGCCACAGCAAGAGTTTGCGAGATCGTTTCACCACAGCCTAGCTGCTCTCACAGTTGCATCTATAGCAAGATGTTGCGTTTTCAGGTGTACTCTTGGGAAAGGATGGCACTGGTGCCTGTGACGCTGCGTTAGCGCCTGGATATAATCTCCTACAAAAGTAGGCGATTCCATCCAGGCGCTAACACAGCATCACAGGCACGTTTGTCTTTTGACAAGAGCACTCCTGAACTGAGCTGGTAGGACTGTATACATTAGTTACTTTTACCAAGTAAATGGGACCTCGCTTGACTGTATAGAAATAGTAGTTATTGCATATTTAACTTGTATATGAATATTTTTGATTATGCTGTATGTTGTGAATGTGTCAATTCAAACGCACGAACCAATCTTGAGTTTTACTCATTTACCTTTAGAAAGGGTCCCATTTACTTTAACACTGATAAGGCTTATCCTTTAGGACTTTAAGCTATCTGTATGTATGACCTATAGACGCATCCTCTTAATGCAATATGTGTCTATCAGACCAACCATAAGTCCCCTCTACTTTAGTTTAATCCCCCTTGTCTGTTCTGTTTTACAAAAGATACACGAATACCTTTTAAGAATTTTCCGACAAAGCTCCAGATCAGTATATAGGTTTTGATAATGCATCTGGTTCATGATGTACTTTTTTGCATGAAGATACTCTTAGATAATTATACAAAGAGCATAGTCGGAATTACCGGGGAAGAACCAGACTGCTGTTTTCACTTTCCTTTCATCCGTCTTGTAAATATATCACTGAATTTAAAAAGTCAGAACTTTAAAAGGTTGTGAGAAGAGCCCACTGTTGTTGATGTCGAACCCGTAACGAAGTAGTACGTTATATTTTACTTTTATTGTATTTTAATGCGTTTTCAAACTACTGATTCCTGCGCGGTACCATTTGCTTGAAAACGGATCTGACTAGGTCAGTCTTAACCATTATTGCGACTCGTATATCGTGTAAAAGGTGGGCTATGTTACTTTTGTGCTTGATAGCTGATGTATTACATGCACATGTACACCTTTTCATCGTTATTTTTTGTTTTATAGTTACCACTTTTAATAATGGGCTTTTTAAGATTTTAATTGAAATTTCACATCCCTTAGTTATGATGTACTACATCACATCACGAAACAAATTCTGCAAAAAAAGTAAATGGTTGTGAAAGCCTTTAATTTTGAAGGTAAGCATGGTTTGGGAGAACCATCGAATGCGCAATATTTTGCATTGGTAAAGGGAATGACAGTAAAAACACACCTGCATAACTAAGGAACAACTTCGTTAATGATCGTTATGTGAAATTATACCTTATTAGATAGTTGAGGCAGCTCATGAGATCTCTGTCAAAGGCATACGTGAAGTGCGGATCCCTACTATCCCTAGACCAGACTTCGGACATGCACACTCCAATAAATACAAAATGCGAATGTACTCTCCTAACTGAGTGGCCATTATCAGGCATATGCATTCTGTGCATGCGGCATTATCAGGTATATGCATTCTGCGCATGCTCCAACGGGAGCATGTGCAGTATTCATATACCTGATAATGTGTTTTCTCCTGATACGGCGCAATTTCTTTAATAATTGGAAAAGATATATTCACTTTTTATAATGACTACCCCAACAATCTATACGCTTGCAACAATTTAATGGCTTAATTTGTGTTCCTTGAATGGGTTCCACACTATATAAAATATCGACCTTTTAATTTCACTGCAATTTAAACTAGACAGTACATATCGAACGAGTAAATTGATATTAATTTTCTAAATTGAGCGCTATCTGGAATTTATCCAACGTGTTTCGATTGTATTATTGCTTATCTGTGTATATCTTTTAAAATTATTTTCATTTAATCTTAGTTTAAATGCGATTAACTTTCATTGAATACAATATGTAGAGAATGCCAGTTGTAGTACTGGTAAGTTAAGCTCATGAGTAACGTTTAGTTTGACATAATAATTCAAATTTTAAATATCCTAAAGAATGAACTGAAATATTTTCAGTTTGTAATATGCATACATTACATTATCAAGAAATTTCAACATTACTGAGCGACTAAAGGTAAATCACCATTAGTCGCTCAGTAATGTTGAAATTTCTTGAGAATTGAACTATCTCTTTGAGAAATGTAGACGTTCTCCATTACCAGCTTGCAGATTCCAGTAAGACGGTTAGCAGAAAATAGAGTTGATCTCTTAAAATCTCGCCCGAAAATAAACTGTATTACACCCCATGGTTGTAACTGCATTGTTTCCACAAGGTTCCATGTTAAAACAAAGGTACTTGCTGATGATCCCGATAACTGTTGCGGAGGATTGTTGGATCGAAAAGTAGTTGAAGCTTGTTGTCTGAAACCAGCTTGCAATTCTGTAATAATTTGTTAGCTGTTTTCAAGATTTTACTCAACAGGACTGGAAGGACGATTGATGAAGTTGACGATGCTGTCATCACTGACGTCAAGCGGAACACCGCTCGGCCAATTCCGTGATTCACGGAATTGGCCGAGCGGTGTACCAATTGCACTGGCGTCGGATACGAAAAAGGGACATCAATTACAATAAAATTGTTACATCGCTAGTCCAAACCCAGATTTGTTTACTGTCATGTATAAGAGTAGTTTTGTTAATAAGTGTAAATTTAGTAACAACAGCAGTAAACAATAACGAACAGCTTGCCGTACAACTTCTGAATAGGACAGATAGGTCTAAGAAAACGGTGCATGTCCAGATCAGACGGCCCCTGGAGCAGTCTGATCAGGGTAAGCATTTTTTGCCATTCCATCTGGCATCTGCATGTTTTGGACTCCTGTCTTTAGTGTAAAAACAAACTTTTTATGGGAAAATTACTGTAAATTATTTTAGGTATTCCAGTTTTAGAACTTTTACGATGTTCTTTCTTTTCTGTTATTCAGTACTATGTGCGGAGATAGTGAAGCATTACTTTCCAAGATTGGTGGAACTCCACAACTACACACCAGCTGCAGCAACGAAACAGAAAATGGAAAACTGGTACCTACTAAACAGGTTAGTAATTTCAGTTGACTCGGATTCAACCTAAATAACTCGTTCAGGAACATCACGCTGTTGAGCTCAGACCAGCCGGAGTCAGCAGACCGGTCTGGGGTCTGGAAGACTGAGCGAGAGAGAGAGAGAGAGAGAGAGAGAGAGAGAGAGAGAGTTTTTGGAATCGGCCACATGCTACCTGTAACATACAGCTGAATCCCTTATTTTATCAAGGTACACTTTCAAGGGTAACAGAAGATTTCGTACTTTCGAGAAATATCAAAGTAGATGTGTATATGGAAAAATCAGTTACACCACGGATACCCTGTAAAGGAAATTACTTTGGGATTCTTCTTTTCTCTCTCTCTCTCTCTCTCTCTCTCTCTCTCTCTCTCTCTGTTTTCTTTTGGGGAGAATATGCACCCCTTCAGCAGGCCTCAGTAGAATTTCAAACATATTCTTTTTTAGACAGAGTAACCTCTTTCTGATTAATTCAGTTTATAGTGCCCTTTGTTCGAAACATACCCATTCACCTTAAATATAATCTTAAATAAAGTATGTTTTGTTTTTCTTTCAGACGGGTTCTTCGACGATTAGATCTTGATCTCTCTGATGACGTCATGAGAGCGCTTGCAAATTCAAAGCCGAAAGTCATAGAGAGAGTATTAATGTTACTCAGGCTACAGATAGATAAGTTACTCGAAAAAACAGGTAGGGACTCAGCCTGGCGCAGAAAGGAGCTTTTCTACCAAGTTCCCGATCCAGCATTAAGACTTGCTCTAAATTCGCCACCGTCGCACCCCAGTAAGTAAAATATAGCCAGAGAAAAATACAAAATCAACCCTTTTTAAGGTTTAACGGTATTTAACCTAGAATTAGAGGTAGAAGGTACTGGCAAATATAGTTATTAAGTCTTTCTTGTGTTTAAATCTATCCATATTCTTTTACTGCACTCATATGAGTCATTTATTAAACGTTCCGTTCCTTTTCCAAGTACGGAAGGCTATTTATTCAGCAAAATGATACAGGACAAGTCAATGACTGGCCGATCTTCGGCTGACGGTTGGATATTCCAAATTACCAGGATAATAAGAACTAATAAGAGACTAAAAACGAAAATTAAACAACTATGATACAACCACGCACCACAAACTATATTTCATAATAAATTTACATTGCTAATGATAGAATTGTGGCTTGAGCTGCTTTCTGTTTAAGGTTTACCTTTTGAAAGCCTATCAAGCTATTGCCCAATATACAGGTCCCAGTGGGCACATCAATGGCATCGTTCTGACGTCGATGCGACGTCACTACGTCGCATCGACGTCAGAACGACGTCATTTCAACGTTATGTGCCTGCTGGGGTGTTTGTTATCATGATCATTTCATTTCATAGGATCATCCATGGTCAAATGTTGGAATAAAAAAAAAGGATTTCCACAATCACATTACCCGTAGTTTATATCGGGTTTCGATCACTGTTGCCAAGTAATATAACGAACTTTAATGGGGTAGTAAAATTATACAGCCATCGAATATCTTTAAATTTCTCTATTGTAGTATTTATTGCACAGAAAACCTATGTGTCAGCGCTATTTTATTTGATACTTTAGATTTAACAATTTTATGTTTATTTGAAGACATTAACAGAGGGGTGGTGAGAAAAAATCAAACGTAAGGATTTCGTCTGAATTAAATACGATATATTAAATTCGGCAAGCGGTTCGCAAATTTAAGAAATTTAGGTTGTCTTTGTTTACTAAAATTGATTGCTAGGGGGAAACGCAACAAAAGCCAGGATGGCAGTTTAACAGTGAACAAATAGATCCTGAATCAGAATTAAAAATATTATTAAACGTTTTAGGCAGAAGCGTTATGGGTAAGTTTAGTGAGTTCCTTCAAAAAGGCCTTAGCATTCCTTGATTTGATTTAAAACCTTCCCACACGTTTTCTTTTAACAATTTTCAAGTTTTATCTAACAAACAATATCAACTTAGAAACATAGACCGTGAATGTTTTGTCACAGAAGAAAATATTAAACAAACAGCCCATTGTTTTTGTTTATGACACAGAAAGTTGTCTTGAATTCACTACAGACTAAATGCGATTGGCGAGCACGCCCGTTGCGTATGATATTCTTATCTATTATTATTGTCAACTAAAATTATCATATAATGTTTATTTCGAGACTAACACTATTAATTTTATTTCATCACATTAATTTTTCACTACCCAAGGCGCATTGAAAGGGCGCCTAGCCTACAAATGACCAGAAGAACAGTCACGCCCAGGTTGGTCAGAACAAGCGATGCTCGCTCAATGGGCTCACAGTGTTGGCAAGTGACGTGGACGTTTATACGAATTCGCTGGGCGGGGTCTAGCTAGACTGTCAGTATGGAAAGGTTTCAAGATTTTAGTCTGTACTTTTGATGGATGCAAACAGAACTTTTTACAAACTAATATTTCATGGCCGACGATAGAGGCTACACTGTTTCTCAGAAAGCGAGTAATTGTGGTGTTGCTCAGTACCGCCAGGAATTAATTACGTAGATAACCCCCCCCCCCCCACCCACACACCCACACACACACACATAAACACCCCCGACCCGTACTTAGAACTACTAGTGACAGAAATATAAGACATGCATATTTAGCTCACCTGAACCAGCGGCTCCGGGGGAGCTTAAATGGATGGTAAGGCTCCGTCATCCGTCCGTCCGTCGTCCGTTTACACTTTCAAATGACTTCTCCTCTGAAACCGCTGGGCCAATTGTAACCAAATTTCATATGTAGCCTACTGGGGCCTTAGGAACGAAAATTGTTCAAATGGTCCTGGTCACATGACCAAACATGGCCGCCATGCCGATATATGGTAAAAACCTAAAAAAAATCTTCTTCTCCAGACCCAATAAGCCGATGGCCTTGAAACTTGGTATTTAGCATTGGGTACGCGAGTACTACCAAGATTGTTCAAATTATGACCTTGGGTTGACCTTGACCTTATTTATGGTTAGGTCAAATTTGCTTCCGTGAGGTTTTATATGGCAAAATGCTAGAGCATAAGATATCTTGGAAGCTGTTGAAGATTTTGGGTTAAAAATTGGTATCTACAGTCATCTTAATGACTACGTGAAGATTTATGAATACAAGAGGTCAATGTCATTCTTTGACCTTTGACCCTGAACTCTCATATTTTGACAATTTCAAACAGTCTCCTCAAAAGCCACTGGGCCAATTGAAACTAAATTCCATATAAAGCCTACAGGGGTTGAGGGAATGAAAATTTATTCATACCGTACAGGTCACATGACCAACATGGCCGCAACGCCCATATATGGTAAAAACCTTTAAAAATGTTCTCAAAAACCAATTGACCGATGGCCTTGAAACTTGATATGTAGCATTGGGTACTTGAGTACTATCAAAATGTTCAAATTATCACCTTGGGTTGACCTTGACCTTTTTTATGGCAAGGTCAAATATGGGAAAATGCTAGAACATAAGATTTCGTGTAATTGGTGAAGATTAAGGCCTAAAAAATTGTATATGCAGTCATGTTAATGAGTACATGAAGATTTGTGGGTACAAGAGGCCAAGGTCATTCTTTGACCTTTGACCCAGAACTCTCATATTTTGAAAATTTCAAACAATCTCCTCAAAAACCACTTGGCCAGTATAACCAAATTTCATCAAGAGCCTCCAGGGGTTGAGGGAATAAAAATTTGTTCAAACGGTCCAGGTCACATGACCAACATGGCTGGCATGCCCATATATGGTAAAAACCTTAAGAAAATTTCTTCTCAAGCACCGATTGACTGATTGCCTTGAAACTTGGTATGTATTATTGGGTACTCGAGTACTATCAAGTTTTTAGCTCACCTGAGCCAGCGGGGGAGCTTATAGGATGGTAAGGCTCCGTCTTCCGTTATCGCCCGTCGTCCATCCGTCCGTTGTACATCCGCAATTTCAATTGACTTCTCCTCTGAAACCACTGGGCCGATTGTAACCAAATTTGATATAGAGCTTCCTGGGACCTTCGGAAGGAAAAGTTGCTCAAACGGTCCTGGTCACCTGACCAACATGGCCGCCATGCCCATATATGATAAAAACCTGAAAAAATCTTCTTCTCCAGAACCAATAAGCCGATGGCCTTGAAACTTGATATGTAGCATCGGGTACGCAAGTACTACCAAGAATGTCCAAATTATGACCTTGGGTTGACCTTGACATTTTTACGGTAATGTTAAATTTGCTCCCTTATGCTTTTATATGGCAAGATGCTACAACATAAGATATCTTGGAACTGTTTTAGATTTTGGGCTAAAAATTGGTATCTACAGTCATCTTAATGACTTCATGAAGATTTACGAGTACAAGAGGTCAAGGTCACTCTTTGACCTTTGACCCTGAACTCTCATATTTTGATCAGTTCTAACAATCTCCTCAAAAGCCACTGGGCCAATTGAAACCAAATTTCATATAGAGCCTTCAGGGGTTGAGAGAACAAAAATGTATTTATACGGTCCAGGTCACAGCCTCCAGGGGTTGAGGGAATGAAAAAAAATTCTAACGGTCCTGGTCACATGACCAGCATGGTCACTATGCTCAGATATGGTAATAACCTTTAAAAACTCTTCTTCTCCAGAACCATTTCACCGATGGCCTTGAGACTTGGTATTAGCATTGGGTACTTGAGTACTATCAAGATTATTCAAATTATGATCTTATGTTGACCTTGACTTTTTTACAGCAAGGTCAAATATGGGAAAATGCTAGAACATAAGATTTCATGGAAAGTTTTGAAGATTTTGGCCAAAAAATTGGTATATACAGTTGTTTTAATGAGGTCATGAAGAATTATGAGTACTAGAGGTCAAGGTCATTTCTTGGCCTTTGATCCAGATCGCTCATATTTTGACATTTTTAACCATTTCCTCAAAAGCCAAAGGGCCAATTGTAAACACATTTCATATAGAGCCTCCAGGGATTGATTAAATGAAAATTTGTTCAAATGGTCCAGGTCACATGACCAACATGGTCGCCATTACCACTTATGGTATAATTCTTTAATATTTTTCTTCTCCAGAACCAATACACCTATGGCCTTGAGACTTGGTAAGTAGCAAGGAGTACTAGAGTACCACCAAGACTGTTCAAATGGTGACCTTGGGTTTACCTCGACCTTTTTTGCGGCATGGTCAAATTTGGGAATATGCTAGAACATAAGATTTCATGGAAAGTTTTGAAAATTTTGGCCTAGAAATGGTATATATGGTTGTCTTAATGAGTACATGAAGATTTATAAGTACAAGCGGTCATGGTCATTCTTTGACTTTTGACCCAAGACTCATATTTTGACAATTTCAGACATGATAAGAAAAAGCCACCTTGCCAATTGCCCAGGTGAGCGATTCAGGGCCTCATGGCCCTCTTGTTATATAGCTAGCTTGCAAATCCGCTGCTGACCGTTTGATTCGATGGTGGAACAAGGAAAGTTTGAGATATTTGATGTTTTCATTTTGACACTGTCGAGTTCAATACGCGAAGAAAACAGACAAGGCATGCGATTTTATAAATATAAAATTAGAAATTACGTAATACGGTACAATATTCGTGGGATATATCTCGAAAACGGACTTTGCTTTCAAGAATCGCGCAAATGCTGAAAGTAGGAGCCCTGCACGTAAGCAGAGGTTCATTGCTGTGTGCCGACATGGAAACTTTCTAATGGTGATCTGAATCAAAGACCTAGACACTGTTGTCAAGACATATGCCGTTCTAGTATAGAATCAACTGAGCAGGTAAACAGACTAAATCAGCGTTTACACTATATTTTCTCTGAGGCATATTTTAACTACTGGGTGAGACACTTTGATTGAAGTATTAAATAGAATATTCATCACGACAAAGACCTCTACATTTCTCGAAATATTTTTAGTATACATCCTCTCTTTGTTAATTTCTGATTTTATTAAAAGTTTCTTGAAAGTTTGATTTTTTTTTGCATAGTTGTTAGACGCCGTATTTTCTTTTTCTCTTTCATTCTTCATCTAAATTACTGGTTATTCTTCAGGATGGGAGGAGTGGAAAGAATGTGAGTTTTTGTTTTTGCAGTTCAGCATTGAAAAACAATATTTGAATTACTTTTGTTGTTAGTTTTGCTTAAGTTGACTGTTTTGTTTGCCATTTAGCATTGAATTACTAGTAAATGATGTATGTTACCATGCATAATAAAGCTAGTTAGCTCGAGCAAAATTCTTATGATTGTCTAGGATGTTTGATATACTTTGTTTGCTCGCAATTACATACCAAGACTGACTTAATGTGGAAGATCTGCGTTGTAATGCAACAGGTTTGATTAAGCTATGTTAGTTCAGATAAGAAATTATCGTAAAAAGATATGTTTGTATCTTTCAGTATTTAACATGCACATCACAGGTAATGTTTGGTCAAAAAGGGTTTTTGTTTGAGTTTTTGACTTTGTTTTGAATTGATTTTCAGAGTAAAGGAATATCAGCGTTGGTATATGGGCACGTTACATTGCATCACATAATAAACAGGGCTTATTAACTTCTTGAATTGTGAACCAGATAGCGCGACCGTTACCTTTTCTGCAATACTATTTTCCTGTTTGTTAATGTTCTGGTAGTGTTTCACGCCTGACTATTTTGTCCCTTTGCCTCCTTATGCTACGAAATTCATGCTCGATTATCGTGGCTATATGACATGCAAACAGAATCTGGCAAAAACATTTATCTGGTTCAGAATTCGTTTTAAGCTGTAGTTTTCAGTTGTTCTAGTCAGCTTAATTAACAGGTCGTTTTAATAAATGTGAATGAGATAAACTGCGTATATGTGTGGATTATCTTCGATCTAGACATGCTCACTCTGACCCTATAAGTAAAGTAGTAACATATTGTCCACACATGGGACAACTTGATAGACGCAGCTAATTAAGAATGCATGTATACTCACTACTTTATAGTAACTATAGGTTACGTAGATTTCAGGTATTATTTGCCGTAGAAAGGCTAGTCATAGAAGAAGGGATTTCATGTTTTCCCGTATTTCAGTAGCTTGCTAAAAAGCATGTTTGTTTTTCTTCAGTTTTTATGATATGAAATTTAACCGGAATGACATCTGTCTCCAGATTTGCTAATTTGCTTGCGATTAGTCTATATCCATTTTGAAATGCATGTCTTATGACCTTTTTAGCTCACCTGAGCACGAAGTGCTCAAGGTGAGGTATTGTGATCGGTCTTTGTCCGTCGTCCGGCGTCCGTCGTCCGTCGTCCGGCGTCAACTTTTGCTTTAAACGACTTCTTCTCCAAAACTGCTAGCCGGATTTCGAAATAATTTCACAGAAATGTTCCTTGGGGGACTCTCTACCAAAATTGCTCAAATGGTTCCGCTCCGCTAAACAATATGGCCGCCAGAGCTAAAAATAGAAAACCCTTTAAACGACTTCTCCTCCAAAACTGCTGGGCTGATTTTGAAATAATTTCACAGAAATGTTCCTTAGGTGACCCTCTACCAAAATTGCTAAAACGGTTCCGCTCCGCTGAACAATATGGCCGCCAGAGCTAAAAATAGAAAAACCTTTAAACGACTTCTTCTCCAAAACTGCTAGCCGGATTTCGAAATAATTTCACAGAAATGTTCCTTAGGTGACCCTCTACCAAAATTGCTCAAACGGTTCCGCTCCACCGAACAATATGGCCGCCAGAGCTAAAAATAGAAAAACCTTTAAATGACTTCTCCTCCAAAACTGCTGGGCCGATTTTAAAATAATTTCACGGAAATGTTCTTCAGGAGACCCTCTACCAAAATTGCTCAAACGGTTCCGCTCCGTTGAACAATATGGCCGCCAGAGCTAAAAATAGAAAAACCTTTAAACGACTTCTCCTCCAAAACTGCTGGGCCGATTTTAAAATAATTTCTCAGAAATGTTCCTTAGGAGACCCTCTACCAAAATTGCTCAAATGGTTCTGCCCCGCTGAACAATATGGCCACCAGAGCTAAAAATAGAAAAAAGCTTTAAACATCATCGTTTCTAAAGCCAATGGCTCGATTTCAAAAAAAATTCACAGAAATGTTTTACTCATGGCTCTGAACAAAAATTGCTCAAACGGTTCCGCTCCGCTGAACAAAATGGCCGCCAGAGCTAAAAATAGAAATAAATCTTAGAATGACACAGAGGGCACAGTTATGATCCAATCATCATGAAACTTTGTCAGAATGTTTATCTTAATGAAATCTAGACCATCTTTGAAACTGGGTCATGTGGGGTCAAAAACTAGGTCACTGGGTCAAATCTTAGACAAACCTTGTGCACACTCTAGAGGGCACAGTTATGATACAATCTTCATGAAACTTTGTCAGAATGTTTATTTAAATAAAATCTAGGCCAAATTTGAATCTGAGTCTTGTGGGGTCAAAAACTAGGTCACTAGGTCAAATATTAGAAAAACCTCATGTACACTCTAGAGGGCACAGTTATGATCCTATCTACGTGAAACATTGTCAGAATGTTTACTTTCATGAAATTTATACCAGATTTGAAACTGGGCCATGTCAGGTCAAAAACTAGGTCACTAGGTCAGTTCTTAGAAAAACAGTGTGAACGCTTTTTAGGACACAGTTTTGTTCTAATCTTCATGAGACTTTGTCAGAATGTTTGTCTCCAAGGAATCTGGACCAAGGGTGCAACTTGGTCATGTTGGGTCAAAAAGTAGGTCACTAGGTTAAACCTTAGAAAAACATTGTGTACACTCTAGAGGGCACAGTTTTGATAACTTTGTCAGAATGTTCATATCCAAGAAATCTAGAGAGACCAGGTTTGGAACTGGGTCATGTAGGGTCGAAATCTAGGTCATTAGGTTAAATCTTATAAAAACCTTAGGTACACAATAAAGGGTTCATTTTCCATTTAATCTTTGTGAAACTCTGTCAGTCATATGGATGTCTCTGAGGTTCACAGGATACTCAGGTGAGCGATCCAGGGCCATCATGGCCCTCTTGTTTGTTTAAGAGACCATAAATCAGAGATAAAAATACGTGTAAGATACCTTTGAACGCTGTAAAATTTTAATTTGAAGCATACATGTTTTAGTTCATTTTAGTCCTAATAATCCGGGTAATAATTACAGTCGATAACCACATTTTCTTTGAATATGTTATCAAAAATAATGCTACTACATTGCGAACATTTGAAATTACCGTGATAGACTGAGAGCTACTGCTATAAGATTTTAGTCCTGACGTTAGGAGCTATTTGATGGAACTGTTCAAATTCCTAAGAACCTGCTGCACTGCTACAGCAATACATGCCATTTTTTTAATATAAATATATAGATAGCCACAGTTATATAGCACAAGACACCAAAGATAACGAAACAAAAGAAAGAAGTAATGGTAAAAGAAAAAGAAATAAAATAAAAGCACAGCCCACCCGAGATCAACAGATACAGATGGCCAAAATCACAGAGCATTGCTCGCCCAAGATAACTTGAAAAAAGGAAAAGAACGGCTAGAGAAGAACTGCATTTGAACGGTCGTCAGTTGTGTTCAAAATTTAATAATGTGACTAACAGTTCAGTTAAGAAATTAATTTTGTAGACGGTCATTTGATAGACTGTTCCGACTTACGGAGCTGCACAAATCAAAGTGAACGAGAACATGTTCTGTTTTGATTTCTTCCTTTGTTTTACAGTGTCTTATCTTTGTCTAATTTGATTTCTAACTTTTGCATATATCCTAATTATTAAAAAGAACTGATGTTTTAGTTTTTGATTATGATTATTTTTAGGTAATGACTATTTCTGCAAGACTTAGGGAATAAGAATAGGGTTACAGTGATTATGAAGATCACTTGTATATTTGTGAATTTGATTGTTCATATATTGAATATATAATGTACACATGTCACACCAGAAAGTCCGATAGTTTGGGACTCAGTATCATTTACAAATCAAGCGCTCAGTCTTTGCTTAAAATACACATAGTATGTACTTTCTATTGTGCACCTAAGAAATCTTTTTTTAGAAAAATGACATTTTTCATAACAAGAAAGCCATAATAAATGTACTGAATCAAACTGAGGAAATGATGGCAAATGTGTAGTTTTATTTGGTTTAAACAGTATTTTATTTGTATAATATACATATGACAATGACATTGACAACAGCAAAACAAAATTAAACAAACTGGGATTCAGAAGAAAGTCGTGAGACTTTTGTAATCTGTATCCCATAGTTTTATTTATAAAACAGACAGTGTTATGATGAAAACAAAGTGTTGAATTATGAAAGATACATACGAATTATGATTGTAGAATATGTAAGTCACACATTTATACACTAATGTATATCTCATGATAATTTTAAATTTGCGTTTTACACAATGCTCTTATTTAAAGCAGTTTCTTGCGTCATTACACGCGCCTTTGAGTGATTTCTAATTTGTAGTATAACCTTTTGATTCCTGTAACAGCTCATTTCTCCAACAGACACACCTCCGGGTATGAAAAGCCCTAGAGGACCAGACTTGTCTAGCCGTTCAATATCTCCTAATCGACTCTCCAAATCTGAGCCTGTGGGATCACCGAGAAAATATAACAAAGGAGAAGTTCCACATGGGCATCCAGACAGAACGTAAGTTCTATCATACATTTAACACTGCAGATCCTTTTTGATTAAATACATTAAAATTTATGTCTTCACGTCTATCTTGCATAGCTGCAAATTTTGTTTGTAACAGTCAGCACCATTCAGAATAATATTCTCTGTTTTAATGCACACTTTTTCTTCAGTTTGAACTAAAAGGCAAAACCTTCGAATTTTGTATTTTCATAAACTGTATGAATGTAAAATGTGTAAACTCCATGAGAACAGAAAGGCACATATTTAGTTACCATACATGCAATAGGAAACTGCTTTGCGCAAGCTTAAGTTTAACACTAGATTTTCATTTACTTGCAGTGTTATAGCGTATTATCCGTAAGTTTTAAAATATCATAGACAAACAACAATACTCTGCAAAACTTCCTGCTAGACTCTATACTTGTCGTAAAGTGTTATATGTGCTGGAGCTTTTAGTATACTCTCATATATTCTTACGACACTTTCTAATAACTTCCACTCTCTTTGAAAATATCATCTTACACTGAAGCAAAAACTACAGTAAAATATGCAGATGAACTTCTGTTGATTCATCTGGCCAAATGGATTCTACTTTTATGGTCTTTTATCCGTATCAGCATGGCTTAAGTAGATCCAGCCAGCTCTATCTATCGTTTATTATGTAAGTATTTGTTTTTTACGATCCGAATAACCACATTTTACTACGGATCTTTATTGGATAGTTATGTTTCTACTTTTAAACACTTAAATCGCAAATTATGAAAATAGTTGAATTCGCAAACGATGTAAAGCCAGATGAGGCAGCTCACCATGACTCTAGACTTGGAATTCTCATTGATACGGCTTGGACGATTTTTAGCTCACCTGAGCCAGCGGCTCCGGGGGAGCTTATAGAATGGTAAGGCTCCGGCGTCCGTCGTCCGTCGTCCGTCGTCCGTCCGTCCACAATTTCAAACGACTTCTCCTCTGAAACCGCTGGGCCAATTGTAACCAAATTTCATATAGAGCCTCCTGGGACCTTAGGAACGAAAAATTGTTCAAACGGTCCTGGTCACATGCCCAACATGGCCGCCACGCCCATATATGGTAAAAACCTAAAAAAATCTTCTTCTCCAGAACCAATAGGCCGATGGCCTTGAAACTTGGTATGTAGCATCGGGTACGGGAGTACTACCAAGATTCTTCAAATTATGACCTTGGGTTGACCTTGACCTTTTTTACGGCAAGGTCAAATTTGCTTCCTTGTGCTTTTATATGGCAAAATGCTAGAACATAAGATCTCTTGGAAACTGTTGCAGATTTTGGGCTAAAAACCAGTATCTACAGTCATCTTAATGAGTACATGAAGATTTATGACTTTAAGAGGTCAATGTCATTCTTTGACCTTTGACCCAGAACTCTCATATTTTGACAATTTCGAACAATCTCCTCAACAGCCACTGAGCTGATTGAAACCAGATTTCATATAGAGCCTCCAGGAGTTGAGGGAACAAAAATTTATTCATACTGTCCAGGTCACATGACCAACATGGCGGCCACACCCATATATGGTAAAAACCTTTAAAAATCTTCTTCTCCAGAACCAATTTAACGATGGCCTTGAAACTTGGTATGTAGCATTGGGTACTCGAGTACTATCAAGATTGTTCAAATTATGACCTTGGGTTGACCTTGACCATTTTACTGCAAGGTCAAATATGGGAAAATGCTAGAACATATGATTTCATGGAAACTTTTGAAGAGTAAGGCCTAAAATTGGTAAATGCAGTTGAGTACATGAAGATTTATGAGTGTAAGAGGTCAAGGTCATTCTTTGACCTTTGACCCAGAACTCTCATATTTTGACATTTTCAAACAATCTTCTCCAAAGCCACTTGGCCAATTGTAACCAAATTTCATATAGAGCCTCCAGGGGTTGAGGGAATGAAATTTTGTTCAAAAGGTTCAGGTCACATGACCAACATGGCCGCCACGCCCATATATGGTAAAAACTTTTAAAAATCTTCTTCTCCAGAACCAGTTGACCGATGGCCTTGAAACTTGGTATGAAGCATTGGGTATTCCAGTTCTATCAAGAGTGTTCAAAATGATAACCTTGGGTTGACCTTGACCATTTTATGGGAAGGTCAATAAGGGAAAATGCTAGAACATAAGATTTCATGGGAAGTTTTGAAGATTTAGGCCTAAAAATTGGAAAATGCAGTCATCTTAATGAGTACATCAAGATTCATAAGTACAAGAGGTCAAGGTCATTCTTTGACCTTTGACCCTGAATTCTCATAGTTTGACAATTTCAAACTTCTTTTTAAAAGCCAATTGTAACCAAATATCATATAGAGCCTTCAGGGGTTGAGGAAACGAAAATTTCTTCAACTGGTCTAGGTCACATGACCAACATGGCCGCCATGACCATATACGGTAAAAACCTTTAAAAATCTTCTTCTCCAGAACCAGTTGACCGATGGCCTTGAAACTTGGTATGTAGCATTGGGTACTCCAGTATTATCAAGATTGTTCAAATTATGACCTTTGCTTGACCTCAACCTTTTTATGGCAAGGTCAAATATGGCAAAATGCTACAACATAAGCTTTCATGGGAATTTTTGAAGATTTTGGCCTAAAAATTGGTATATACAGTCATCTTAATGAGGTCATGAAGAATTATGAGTACAAGAGGTCAAAGTCATTCATTGACCTTTGACCCAAATCTCTCATATTTTGACATTTTCATACATTTCCTCAAAAGCTAAAGGGTCAATTGTAGTCACATTTCATATAGAGCCTCCAGGGGTTGAGGGAACAAAAATGTGTTCAAATGGTCCAGCTCACATGACCAACATGGCCGCCATACCCATTGATGGTATAAACATTTAATATTTTTCTTCTCCAGAACCAATATGCCTATGGCCTTGAAACTTGGTAAGTAGCATGGAGTACTAGAGTACTTAAATTCCAAGACTTCAAATGATGACCTTGGGTTCACCTTGACCTTTTTTGCAGCATTGTCAAATATGGGAAAATGCTAGAACATAAGATTTCATGGAAAGTTTTGAAGATTTTGGTCTAAAAAATGGTATATATGGTTGTCTTAATGCGTATTAGCACATGAAGATTTATGAGTACATGAGGTCATGGTCAGTCTTTGACTTTTGACCCTAGACTCATATTTTGACAATTTCAGACATAAGAAAAAGCCACTTTGCCAATTGCTCAGGTGAGCGGATCAGGGCCTCATGGCCCTCTTGTTTTAAATTTTGCAGACGGTAAATTTGTCATCTGTGTCTTTTTGCGCTTTCATGGTTAAAGTTGGTGCCGCTGATGGTCATCATGGCAGTTATTCTTTCCTTTTAAGCTACGGATCATGACCATTTAATTTTCCCTTTGTCATAGCCTTTTGATTGCTCCCTGCAGATCAGTTTTGATTGTACTTCTTTCTTCGTTGTTTTATGGTTTCATTTAGTATGTTTTCTTTCATTTTATAGTTTAATTGTTTGAAATAAATCATAGTGAGCCTTTTCCCTTGTATTTCGGCATATCATTTGATTCAAATCTGTCCATTTTTCAAACTGATTGTCATTAAGTACATGGCCAGAATTTAACTTATTTGTAAATAATTTGTAAACTCACGAGTTTTAAGAATTCAAGAGATATATTAATCCGTATATGCATTGTTATGTTTTTGCTACCATCTGCTTTTGATGAAGTTCTAGTCAACTTGTAAATATTTGTTATACAGCTGTTTTCGAAAGTTATATACTTATCCAATTTTTTAAAAGCTGACGGAATAATAAAAAATGTCAGGAGCATTCGACATGACATATTTACTGAGCAGCGACTCGTTTGTTAATACATACGGAGATACTGAGGCGCACATTTTTATACGCTCATTTTGAAAAAAGTACGTATTATGTCTTGGCACTGTCCGTCCATCCATCTGTCCGTCCATCCGTCCGTATTCTCGTGCGTGCCATAACTCAATAACCATTTGGGATATCTTCATGATATTTGGAAGGAATATGTATTAGGTTGGGGGAACATGTTGTGTACAAAAATGGTTGCTCCCCCTTCCTTAGTTTCCAAGTTATGCCCCTTTATTAATTTTTCCCTGCAAGTCTTGTGCGCGCCATAACTAGATAACCGTTTGGGATATCTTCATGAAACTTCATAGCAATGTGTATGAAGTCCCAACGATGTGTCGCGTACAACAATGGCTGCTCTCCCTTTCTTTGTTTTAGAGTTACATCCCTTTCATTAGTTCTTGTAGGCTATTTTGGTGTATACTTAGGTTGTGCATACCTTAACTTGGTAACCGTTTGGAATATCATGATGAAACTTTATAACAATGTGCATGATCACAAGAAGTGTGTCACATATAAGGATGGTTGCTCCCCTTATTTAATTTTGGAGTAACCTCCCTTTGATTAGTTTTTTCAGGCGTTTCTCATTCACTCCATATCTCCTTAAGCTTTTGAAATATTAGAATGAAACTTTGTACGAATGTGTATAATAATGAGGCAAAGTATCCTGAGCAAAAACCGCAACTGTAACATTTCAACCGTTTAAAATATTTTAACACAATTTAATGGTGATGTCAAGGGAATGTAGTAGAACCAAGAATGGTACATGTATATCTAGTATATTTAGTTTATCTCCCTTGTTTGACTTTGACTTGGTATACTAATAGTATTTGATAGGTTGAATATTTAAATAATGTTGCATAATGTGGCATTCATTTATTATAGAGTGGTAGCCTCTATTTGTCTGCCTGTCTATCCTTTTGTAAACAGTCTTGTTCATTCTGTAACTCCTTTTTGACATCTAAACGGGCGTATTATGCGCCGCTTGCGAAGCCCTTGTTTTCTTTGGCAATATGCACTGTACTGGCTGTGGAAAGCTATAGTCCTTAGTAATCAGTCAGCTGCCTTAGCCATCTTTAGGCAGAATAATTAAGATTAATATATCACGTTGCACTAAATAAAACAGAAACCGATTAATGATTATTATGAATACTATTCCAGATATTCTTCCAAAAATGAGGATAAGTAAGTGTATAACATAATTTATACTGAAAAATATCCTTTCAGTGTTGCAAAGCATGTTTAAATTCCCCCGGTGAACAACTTCATTCTGTTTTTTGCTAAAAGATACCTTTTGAATAAGAATTTTGAATGTTTATAGATTTACATATAGAACAGTTATATGTAATTTTCGTTGTTCACAATCATTTAACTATGCTGACATTCTTTGCAAACGTGTCTCTTATACCCTGAAATATAACAGTCACCCCATACTAATTATATGTAACTTCATATTGGATAGAAAATAATAATCACTCTCCTTCCAACTGAGTGCTTTGAACCTTGCATTATTAGTTTTGTTGTTTCTTTAGAAGTGTATCACTGTTAAGCAAAGGGCTTATCGAAGTACTCTTCTCTCCACCACGAAGAAGGTGAGATGTTTAAGCTTAGCATGAAACATAATCGACCCATTGAAGTGTTTTGTGGTGTGCACTAACGAAAATTAAGATTTAATAATGCATGTACTGTGTTTTAAAATAAAACGTCAGGGATCGTATCGTGACAACAGACTGAAAAAGGATGACCGTTTTGTTGTTGTGTCGCATTCATATAATATTCAGTACATTGACGTTATGAATAATTTAGGCTGGAAGTATCAGAAACCCAAAATCTAGGGTAAGCTTGTTTTTGTTTTGCCACCCTCTTGCCAATTAATAGGTGTCTTCACTGTCTTGTATAAGAATATATTCAGATTTATTGTATTTAGATTTACAATCACGTAAATACTCGTAAACTTATGTTATAGTAGATCATATATCAGCCTATTTGTCATTACATATCTTATGTTATCATTCTTTTCTGTGCAATGGAGTTAAGGTTAACCATACTAAGTCTGTATATTGCAGCTGTAGTGAGGATTGATTTTACACCGTTTAAATTGATGCCGGATATAGTTTCAGAAAATGATTACTACTTTTATTATCTTAAACAAATTTTTGTTTATGAAAAGAATTTCCATTAAAAATTGGCAGGCTTTACTAGAGTATTACTGTTATCTTATATGGCCAAAAGGGTGGCAACAGCTTATGTGGAATCTGCTTTGTCCGGATTGGTCACTATTAGTTAGCCAAAATTTAATGCATGTATGTGGTGACATGTTTAGTGTAGTAATATTGTTTGACGGTATGACGAGGTTGTATGAATATTCGTTTTGTGAATAAGTTCAATTTAACCCTTAAAGCGCCAAAAATTAAAATTGTTGATTGGCAAACAATGTAGATCCAGATGAGGTGGCTCATAATGAGCCACCTCATATGAATCCACACTGTTTGCCCTCTAGTTTTCGAATTCTCAATATGATATCGCTTGGACGAAACATTTTTTGAAATTCTGCAGACGTAAATTTTGTCGTCTGCTTTTTGGCGCATTAAGGGTTAACCTAGATAAGAATTACTTAGATATTGCAGTGTCACATTTTGCACAGTATATTGACGACGGTGTAATATGTATATAAAAATCTCTTTCCTGATAATGGTTTCCGTCTCCGGGGCCGCATTTGATTTTCCTAGAAGAAAGATAAACATATTCTGGAATCCTGGAACCCAAAGCTTTGTTGCTCTCATGTGTAAAAAAGGTCTATAGAACAGTCACGTGAAACTGGCTGAAAGCATAAGTGGAATTGAAACGTGATTTTTTTTTGATAGCTGAAAAATGTCTTTTGATCCTTGAAGAAAGACAGCATTGTTTCAGACAAAAGAAATGGCGCATCTTCAGTTACGTGAAAAGAAAAAGAAAAAAAAAAGAAAATCCAATTGCAAATTCATGAAGTTGCATTAGTCTGCGTGTGGCTCGTTTACTTACTCAAAAAGTAATCAAGATAATAACAAGACTTTGATTTGTCTGTTTTATCGTAAACATAGATCTGCAGGTATGATTTGAGTTAATAATAGAACATCCGATTTCAGGTGAAAAAATGCATCCCCAGTTAGGAATATCATAACTTATACTGTGTAAAACGTAAGATGCAAATTAAATGATCTGGAGAGCTTAGTGGTATGTGCAGTAAGCTTTGCAGAATGTGTATGAAGTATTATTTGTCTATATACACAGTCAGCTGTCGATATTTTGAACACTGCTATCTCAAAGTACCGAGATCTTATATCAAATAATATAGTTTAGACACATTCCCTTCATTTTACATTCCATCTCCTATTATCCCAAACTACTGGGACAGAAAATTTATTTTGAGACATCAGTAGTTTGTGATGTACTTTTACTTCGAGATATCGAGAGTTGACTGTATAGCTTTGTTGTAAGTGTCGCAAGTTTCATCGATATTCCATATATTTGGCATTAGAGATGTAGTAACATTTCAGAAACTATTTCCATGTCGTTTCCCCGACGACAAAGATCCGTTTTATTTTCTTGGCTTATGTAGCATTATTGAATCTTTGAGTAATCGAATGTTTCATACAATACGGGTACTATTAATCACTTAAATTAGCAGCGAAGAGTCAGTGCCCGTTACTGCTCACTGTCAAGAGTCAGTGCTAACCGCTAGCAGTGTCAGTGACAACACTGTCAGCGGCTACTGCTTATTACTTTACCATTTCTAATTGTCATTTCTAGCGATGAGCATTTTCTGATAACGCTAATTTGTGAAATTTAATAGCTACAACGGGAAACGGCAATACCTTATTTGATGTAAATATTCATATTAAAAATCACCTGAACAGACACTGTTTATCGTGTGCCGACTGCTCATAAAGAGCAGTGTCGCCAGAGTCTTACGTGTACACTAAAAGCAAAAAGTTTATAACTTGCCTCAATAGAGCAAATGGATTTGTTCAAAGTTACTATTTTTAGCCTTTACATCATTTTTTTCTGTGTATATATGTTGGTGAGAGGGGTGGGCTGGGGTGGGTACTCTTTAATAAGAGTCAGTATTCTGGACCATTCAGCGGCCTTACAGAGGGTGAGAAAGGGTGAAATGAGAAGAGAAAAGACAAGATACAGTAGAGTGGAAAAGTTAAAAAGAAAGAAAAACCTAGCTCAGTTAAACCTGCTGCCAGTACAAGGATATAGCCCTACCGTGATCCAAGATCACTAGTATTCCTCAGTGCCAAAAGTTTTCATGGAAACATCACACTACCCGGAGACCTGATCTGTCCAAACAAGAAAGGTGTTTTATGGCTTATGGGTCAGCAAGGCTACCTGAAAATAACTTTTGCCTTCCGCATATAACTTATATTGACCCAGAAAAACTACAGGCATAAAAAGACTACAACTAGTCTTTACGACGTCACAGCCTGCTTTGTATCTTCGCATTTCGCAGTTCAAAGTTATGTTAGGCAGCTTTTTTGGCATGACGCAGTTGAGAAAGGCTGCAACAGACTCTTTTAAGATATCCTGGGCCCAGATGTTGAAAACAAAAGACTTCGATACTGTACGAGACAATAAGTATTCAAACGTATTTTACGCAAAAGCACTGCCTGTTTTTGCCAGAAAAAACGTTTACAGCACAGGCGCTTGAAGTTTAGACCGTGAAACACTTTAAAATGTCAAAAACCGGAAAGGCCATATGTCATTTGTACAGTATTGTATGGGACAATTTGGATGACAAGGTTTAGAAATGTTTCTAAGATAAAACTTCAAGCTCCTGTGTTTACAGCAACTAAGTTACGTGCATCAAGAAGTTTGTTTGCATATAATGTAATTTTGCGATTTTTGAAATTTGTTGTATGTGGTAACGATATCAATTCAGTTTAAAATCACATCATTTGTTTCGTTCACATTGTTTTCCTATAGACTCGAAATCTTGCCCATAGACCTGCCGTACCCATATTCAGAACGGTAACATTATCACGTTTGACCAGTCCCGACGAGCAAGAGCACCTTGAACCCTTACGTTCAGTGTAGTCCCGAAATAGCAGCATATTTAAAATGAAGATTCTGTTTGGATATACACTGATTGCAAGGCAGTGGCGTTCTTTCTCTAGTCGTTGTGGCTCAACTATATTTACCCTTGTTTGTTGTGGGTGAAAGGTTGAATTTTATATACACTAGATTTGATTCTAAACTTAATACGCTTATATTTGTTTTCTAGAGGCTTAAACATCTTAATGCGATATTTTACTTTGTGAACGTTTGTGGTGCATTTCATGGAGCCTTCGGATAATTTGAAGTTGTAATTTTTAGCATGGAATTATTTAAATGACTGTTAGTCTTTTGTGGAAAAATGGGAGCTAGAAAGTATTCTGACGTGTTTGCTAACAGGTTGAACTTGTTTGAATAAGTACAGATTACACATATTTTTGTATGTGTGTTTGCTGGCCTCCTCTCGTCGACTGAGAAGAGCTAGTCTTATGTTTTCTCATAATTTGACAGTTATTCTCCTCTCGTCTTGACTATGTTTCAGTTTTCTACACCTATATCACACTGTCAACCATTTTCTTCTTAATCTTCTTAATCAGTTCATATGTGATCTGGATGAATGTGGATCTTTACTCTTAATGTTGGTATAAGGGTTATAATCAATAGATGTTTCTAATTACACTGCTTGTTGGGTTACTAACACTATTGGTAGATTTTTCTTTCATAACACTGTCTTGTACATGCATCATAATAATGGCAGATTTGATATGGCAGTAGGATAGAGTCGGGTAACTTCGGACAATAGGTAAATTCGGACTGTGACATTGTTTCCTTTATATGTCAGTTATTTGAAATTAAAACAAAACTAACTGGGCAAATAGTGAAAATCCTGATGGGACGGCTCATCATGAGCCGTCTCATCTGGGTTTACACTATTTGCAATGGTATATCCGAAATTACCCGCTGTCCGAAGTTACTCGACTCGACCCTATAGTTTCTTACTTACTTGGCACGTTCGGCGAAATTACTTGGTGAAAACTCGAGCAATACCCAGGTGTTCCTCGGGCCACTCGAAAGTTTCTCGGGCTACTCAAAGATACGTACCGAGCAATGCCCAGGTATTCCTCGGGCTACTCAAAGATACGTACCGAGCAATACCCAGGCGTTCCTCGTGCTAATCGAAGATTCCTCGGGCAACTCAAAGATACGTACCGAGCAATACCTAGGTGTTTTTCGGGCTACACAAAGGTTCCTCGGGCGACTCGAAAGTTCCTCGGGCTACTCAGAGATACGTACCGAGCAATACTCAGGTATTCCTGGGGCTACTCGAAGATTCCTCGAGCTACTCGGAAATACGTACCGGGCAATACCCAGGTTTTCCTCGCGCTACTCGACGATTCCTCGGGCTACTCAGAGATACGTACCGAGCAATACTCAGGTATTCCTGGGGCTACTCGAAGATTTGCCTGAGGAACAACTGGGTATTGCTCAAGTTTACCAAAGTAGATATGCCGAATGTACCCACTTCAATCATCATGGGCAACAATTTAAGGTTTTGAATTTAAACACAGGAGTGACAGCCACCAAACACCGATAAACATCAAATTCATCTCTTGTTCGGTAACGGCAGTTTCGACTTTTCTCTATGATTTATGGTGTTTTTACACAGAGACCCCTTTCAAAGTTAGGTTCTGTGTTACAGTATAAACTGTATTGATGAAAAGTTGTGTATTAACTGCTAAGACTGATCAAAGTATATAGATCCCTCAGATGTTTAGTATATGCAAACAGGCAAGAGTGTTGGGCTGCACATCGTTTCTCTTGGGGTGATATAGTGTATCAAAGAACCTGTGAGCATTAACAATGGCGACAGCTCATAGTTATTGATTTTAATATTTTCAATTGTTGTTATAACTTATCTGATTAAAACATCTGATTTTACCAAGCTTGTTCTGTAACATTGTAGATGTATAAAGTCATTTTATTTTGATGTCCCCCATTTTGTATGGGCTAGGACTTAGCACCTTATCTTACCATGGAGTATGATAAAAGTGGAGAATATCTCATGTTGTCAATGCTTTGGCCATTTTGGTCGCGTGAGGATGGAAAAATCCGTCCCCGGCATCACAGTTCGGCATCACTACACAAGCCTCATGATGCCCAACAGTGACCCTTGAAGAAGATTTTCCCATTCGCTCAAGTGTTTGACTAGGCCTATTCTCGAAATTTCAGATCATATTTTGCTGACAAACCACTTCCATTGTTACCAAAACCATTTGTTCCACCGATATCAGAACACATACCTCGGGTCATGTATGAAGAGAAAGAAATGGAGTGTCAAGCGAAAGAGGAAACTATTCAGGTGAGTCCAGTTTATACCTTCAACCCATTTGTGTTCAGTGGACTATTTTATTCTTACCAATGGATGAGTCCACTTGTTAATTAAGGGGTATCTGGTTTAGTTTATCTTTTTTATTGTAAGAAGAATACTCATTTGTCCTTTGCAAATTGTATAAACCATGATAAGACGCCGCGTTTTGCTGCGTTTGAACTGGGTCTGCGCTGTTTGTCAATGTCATGATTATATGAAATGGCTGAATTAGAGAACCGATAAAGAAAATTTCTCATAATTAAGCATCTGTTTGTGCTGCAGTACGGAATTAATGCACACTACATAGCATCAGTTGGTGACATGGATCAAAATATAATTGATCCATTTACTGTACAATACTAATACTAGTTTAATTAGATTTTTTGATCGATTTACTGGTCTTATTAAATATTCATGATATCTAAATACGTGTATACAGTGCTATTAAATAAACAGAAAATAACAATGTTGCCGGAGGTTTAAAGAATCAGTAAACATTTTAAGTATTTTAAATGTTTTATATTGATATTAGACTCCATATAAACAAATATAAAAACCACTAAGAAAACCAGACATTAAACAGAGGTTCATACAGTACTCGCGCTCTTTCACAGCAATCATGCCGTTTTACTGTTTGTGTCATTTTTATGTCAATGCATGTTATGTATTTGTATACTATACTGACTAAAACAGCATTAAAATACACATTTAAAATTCGTTAGTAACGAATTTTAAATGTGTATTTTAATGCTTATTTGTTTGTTTGTGTAATTTCAGCATTTTAGCGCGCGATAGTACGTGCTTCGGTACTTTATTGAAAATAAGACATCAAGAAGAAATAGTTCATGGTATTTTTCTCAGTGTGTGCGTTTTTATACCGCTGGTGGAGTACTCAGATAGGAAATTGGTTGATATGTGCTGTCGAGAGTTCAAAAAGGGGGAGGGGGCGTAGGGAGCCACTCCTAAATGAAAAAAGGGGGGGGGGGTGGTGGTCAGAGCGGCCCTTCACCGAAAAAAGAGGTCTTTTGGAGCGCCCGACGCAATGCAAGGGTCTTTTTTGGAGCGCCTCAGACAGAAAATAGGGCTTTTCGACGGCATATTCCGGTATACCGATACCGGCCTTATATGGCAGCCCCTCCCGATGTTTATTATACCATGCTTTTATATTTTTGCTCATATTTGTAATCTTTTTTCAGATACTCAATGCCAAAATACGTCGATTAGAACATTTATTACATCTCAAAGATGTCAGAATAGAAGATTTACACACCACATTGCAACACACAATGGGAATTGGGTATTCCCTGAAGAAAAGATAGACAGTTTATCTACCTGCTCGTTGCAAATCATTTCGGTGATTGCTGCTCTGCCTTATCTACGGGTCACAGGAAGGCAGATTAGTGGTCTACCCGTGCATTGTAGAATAATCATGATAGAATATTAACATATGCAATGTCAGTATTTATTGAAACGTAAGCTGTCAATCTGATGCTGCCAAAAAAAAGTCTGCAATTCAGATTATGTTAAGTGGCATGCAGTCGTCATAAAACACCTTCCCTCTGGGCACACAACGTTGAATCAATATTTAAACAAAGTTGATTCATCGTCATGCCATTGAATCAATGTCGATTCAATGTTGATTCAACTTTGTGTGCCTACTGGGTCGACATATTCCATAGAGGCAACCAAACTAGGTGAAGATGATTCGTCTTCCTCCTAAGAATTATTTCTAATGTGACTGTTTGGCGGAACAGGTATAGATCTGTGTCGCTGATACTTTCTTATAAATTTACTCCAACGCTTACGGAATGAAAACTGAAAGAAAAGAGTCGACCAAAGTGTTTGTTTGAATGCCAAACTGGTCCCCCTGACTTCATTTGTAACAGTTTTTGCCGACGAAGCGGTTTCCGATTTTAGTATAGTCCATCGTGTGGAGACAAAACTCTACGTTGATGGAGACACCCACCAAAAAGCATCAATTTACATTAAACAGACGGGCGAAAACATACCTTATCAACGGTATTTAGGCAACTGTTTGAAAGCTACATTTCAACAAGCATTGTGCTTAAATCAAAATGGTCTGTGATAAAAGCTGTTGAATCAGCCGTGTAGATGATGTATATAAGTTAATATTAGTTCATGTATATAACTATGAATTTCATTAAAACGTCATACAGAGCTAGTTCATGATCAGAACTACAGTCAACCCTCTATACAACGGCACTCATTACAACAGCAAAATTCTTTATAACGTCATTTTGATATGCACGGAATGGCTTCATTGTTCAAAATATGTATTTTTTTATAAAAGCAAATTCATTTTAACGTCAAAATGTTTGGGAACAAATGTCGTCGTTGTAAAGAGGGTTCACTGTATTGCATATTGTCATATAGCTTATATTTTAACAAACCGTTGTTTATTGGGTAAGGGTAAAGTGTTTTATTGTTTTGCACAGGCAGTGGCATTAGATTCTATACATTTTTCATATAGGCTGTATGCGTGTATTTGAGTTATAGAAATAAAGTTAGGCAATGATCTTGCTCCTCATTTGGAAATTATGGAGGAGGCATAAAAGCTAAAATAAATAGAATGAGTATCTATGAATATGTTTCTCAGTTTAATTGGTCTTTACTTTTTAAAGTAGTGTCTACTTTTTTCAATGCATAAAGCCTATTTCCGTGTTATTGCAAGACGGAATATCAGGAAACATTCAGGAAATTTAACATGTATTTAAAATATGCCAAATAAATGCTCGAGAGATGTGACAAAATGATGACTACCTGTATCTGGCATTCTTCTACTGCTTGAACAGTTGTCACGAGACTGTGCAAGTAACAAACAAAGTAGGATAGTTATTCATTTTAGATAGGATTTATTCAATTTTTGGTTTAATAGTATTGTTTCGATTTTTATGTTGTTTTGTTATGTCACGTTTTTTTAGATTATTTTACTGAAAAACTTAAATTACTTACTGTAGGTCTTGTTCCGTTGTTTTGAGCCGCATTATCTGATTCCCAACAGTATGGCATTGGTGGCAAGCAAAGCCACTGATCAGACTGTACATAGTGCATTCTTGTCAGAGCCATTGCTTGTCATATCAGCCATCTATGGAAGTGGTCCAAGCCATAGAGCCAAGGTGAGGTCTCTGATTACTCAATATAATTGAGAGGGATAATCTTAATATCACATGGCAAAATTGCCACATTGTCGGAAGATACATGATGTGGCTCGACTTAATAAGTATGAATGAGAATTTGACTCGTTTTATCTGATTTAAGGTGTATGGGTACCCTACCTGCCTTTTTAAAAAGAAAACAAATTTTGTGACATCCTACTTGCTTTACTAGATGGCAAAGTCCCTTTAAAGAGGGATCTGCTGTTAAAGGAAATAAGTTTTACTTTGAGGAGAAAGTTTTTTTTCCTTTAAGAGTTGATCCTCGTTGAGAAGGGAGGCAAAAATGAAAATAGCAGGTTTGCTTTCCATGAAAGGATATCCATTGACCTTAATTGTATTGAGCCGCAGCACGATAAAAATGCCTTACAACATGTACAAATAGCACTTTCGCGCGGCTCAGATAATATACAGAACTTTGACTTTCGTTAAACACTGATATCTCAAAGTACCTTCTAAATAATAATTATAATAGTTCGGACTCATTTCCTATTTTCTTTACATTTCAGCTAATGGTATCTCAAACTACTTGTATCCCAAAGTAAATTTTCTGGTACCAGAAAATTTACTTTGAGATATCAGTAGCTTGAGATAAACTTCGACTTTGAGATATCGAGAATTTAGTGTATTTGAGAATCTTAAATACATTTGTATGATACAGCTTGTTGATCTGTTTTCATTCAGTAGATGCACAACTTCGAAAAAAAATATATAGTCTTAGCAACGTATATAATGCAACGTTGCTTTAACGTTTATATGATATACTGTGACCCTGCCTAGGTTGTTGCATTGGTAAATATTGAATCTCAAACTTTCATTGTTATTGCACTTAGAAGTGTATTTTTCTACTGAATAGGTAGTACCTGTATGACCCAGGGAAATACGTTTTAGATGTCATAATATTCTCAACGATTCTTAGGACACAACACTTATTAGAAATTTAGTAGAGCTAAGTTCATCAAAATGTTTTTTTTTATACATATTTAAGTCTCCGTTTACTCAGCTGTTGTTTATTCAGAACGATTTGGACCCAGGACCAATCCCTGACAGGCACCTAGGAGTTTAAAGTTAATGTGGACCTATGTAAGCTTGTGTCTGTTTTTCTTATCAAATTTATGTTGTTCGAACAAGCTTATCGTTGGGGTATTGCTGTATCAGGGATTTTGGTATCATCAAGTTTTGGCTGTTTGGCATTGGCATTTAGACTAAAAAATAAATCATTTTGTTCCCCTATGTTTGCTTAGAAATCTTCCATTAAAGAAACACGCGACTTGTTTTCTTTTTCTTTTTTGGACATAAACATTATTTCATGAAAGTATTCGAGCAGCTACATACACAATAACGTCCATAGTACAAAACCAGCCTTCAAGTAGCGCATTCCGGACAGAACTATATTCACTTTCATAATAATTCATCTGAGTCTTCTAAGACGATTTGGTGGAATTTCTTTGTTATGATCTTGTCGCTAATGGCGAATATGAAAGTAAAAACCACTAAAACGTCAGAGAAGACTCAGATAAGCATATATAATGTAATATGCACGGTGAGGAATCAGCGCTTTACCAGTTCAGGCTTTGACCAACTCACACGGATGCACAGACTAGCATTAGTCTGTGCTGTTTGCAGTCTTTGGCTCTTAGAAGGACCACTTTTGGACTTCAGTTGTTCATTTATCATGTTGCTGTTTTTGATGTTCCTGTCTCGACTGTTTGAGTTGATGTCTTTATCCGACAGTAATTTTTCTTTTCGTCCTGTTAATAAAACTGCATGTATTTTCTTATCTCAGGTTCTCTGTGATGAATACAACTTGTGTAATTCTACCCTCTGTGATTCAGTACGCTCTGGTAGCATATGTTCATTTATCTTACAATATTTTGATTTTCTCTATTACAATCTCTATGTCTGAAATATTGAATATTGGTTATATCAATATTGACATTAATGTCTGTGATGGCACGTGTATGTCCGGAGCATTTCAAACGTTATAGTACTGTGCATAAATGTTGAGCCAATGAGAACGCACAGCGCTGCGAATGAGAATGCGGGAAGTGTGTTCATTACTTTACTTAGCACACTTACTGAGTGAGGATCTACATTCATTAACAAACAAACAACGTTCATCTATATGTTGACAGTGTTCTGTGTTTACTATGCACCCTTAGCGGAACAGAGCCTTGAAACAACGCCGTGTCAACGTGTAATGTTGTGGTATTGCTTCGACGGCACGGCGTTGTTTTCTACGTTCTGTGCTCTGGGGCCGTATTCATAAAGCCACTTAAGTCGTTGCTATGCGGTTGCTAAGGCTAAATATCTATAAAGGAGATTCCCTAAAACTATAAAATTTGGTCTGGAGGAACAGTCTTTGTAAGACTGTTCCTCCAGAGCAAATTTCATAGTTGTAGGGAATCTCCTTCAAAGAAATTTAGCCTTAGCAACAGCATAGCAACCACTTAAGTCGTTTTATGAATACGGCCCCTGGGACCGTTTTTTTCGAAGCATTGTTAGCTTAACGAGGTCGTTAGCCAAGGAATTAAGTAATTAAATTTTCTAGCACACATACGATCAAGTGTGCTAATATCTTTTTCGGAAAATTGTGAGGGGCTTTTGCATCGCAAAAGCTCACATTTTTTCGGCAAAAAAATGTGTGTTTGCACAGAATTTGTTTGAATATAAAATGTCATGTTATCTAACAACGTTATTAGTTTTTAACAACTGGACCCTGTGCGTTAGATTTTGTTTAGAAGTGTCTTTCCACTTCTTTTCTCTTGAAATTCTGTTGTCTTTGTATCTTTAAACAGTAAATTACCATTACCATCGCTTTAAACACTTGAATTTGATAGTATGAGAATGTGTAATTACATATGTTTTATGTGACATAACCCGCTTGTTAACTTTTGAATAAAATATTTTTATGACCAGTAATGAGGTGTTCGTTGTTTTAAGCTACCATCTAAGTTAAGACTTCTAGCAAGCAGAGCGGAGCCGCGACACGATAAAACCAACAAAGTGGCATGTGCGCCCAGCGAAGACTCAATCAGTCTGGGCAGCCGCCCAGTCTGATCAGAGTCTTTGCTGTGCGCACAAAGGATAGCTTAGGGTATAAGCTACCTCCATGCGGACAGCGCACAGTTTTCCGTTTGCCTTTACTATGTGGTGTAAGCTGATAGGTTTTCAACCAACGTTGAGATAACTCATAATGGACTACTTCACAACCTCTTGTTTAAAAAGGATGAGACAACGCCGTGGGTAAGCACGATGCAATATCGGTAGGTCTCGAAACACCTGTTCGGAGCTAGGGTAATGAAGGCATGCTGTTTAAAGACTGATATAATATAATCTTTCCCGATACTGATCTCACCTTTTGTGTTCCTATAGCCAATAAACAGGGCTTCTCTTTTAAAGCAAAAACAAATCGCAGACTCTCGTGAGTCTTTACGGTCAGTCTTGTCAACTGATTTTTCTACACATGTTTAACTCGTGCCTTAACTAAGTCAACGAAATTACCATATTTAAATATATCAAAGCTGACGATTAATAGGTCACTTGATGCAGACGGGGTACTTCCGTTGTAGTTGCATTTGTTTTATGTTCGGTGCTGTTTCATTTATTGTGTTCTCATTTTAATCCTTCTATAATAAAAATAGAAAATAGGTAAAAATAATTGTTAAATGTTTTTCGTATAATTTGCTTAGTCTGTTGTAACCCTTCTGTTGGTCTAAATTATTTAGTTCAATAAAGATAGCTGAGTTGCCACCTATTTGGGAAAGAGCTGCTGACTCGGCTTATCACTTGTAATTTATTGTTTGTTGGGATGTCTTTGTCAATCTTTCCCTTTGATGTTGGGGATAGGGTTTGGGATCTGATTCAGTCAGTTCCTGAAGTGTAGTTACTCTTTAAATTTACTGGAGATAAGGCCATACTTAAAAAAAATATTAGGTGTGCCGCTTCTTACTGGGAGGTTTTAGAGTTGGGTAGGTAGGTAGCATTTTTGCATATGCATAATGCTAATCCACTGTGCAGAAATCATCATAAATAGAGGCATTTTGCTCAGAAGGCAGAAATGAAAAGCAAAATAAAAAAATCCTAATTCTGAGGCCATAAAATTTTTGGGGTAGGGGGTAAATTGCTGGGTAGGTAGGAAACGGCAAACAAACATTTTTTTTTTAAATTAGGCCTAAAAGAGGAATAAATATGGATTATGACCGATGGTAAGTTTTTTGGTAAGTGCCTGTCTCAGTACCAGTTAAACTTGTCAAAGACGCGACTGTTCGGAACTGGGTAATATTTGGAACTGGGTAAATCACTGTGCGATCCGCATTGGTCATTTTTACGAAGTGTATAGGAAACAGTAAAAATTCCAAGTGATAAATTTGGACTGTTTTATTGGACTGTAAATGCACAACCTAAAGTATTTCAAGCTAGAATTGTCATTTGGTTCTCCATTACCCGTCACGAGGTAAAGCAATTACGTACATCTTGGAAAACATGAAATCACAGGTAGCACGAGTTTTACTCCTGGCTTGGCACATTGATGCGTAACACTCGCGAATAAAGATTAAGGTAGACGAATACTGAATAGAAATATTGGCGGGGCATTCAAACCATTATACCGTCTAAATAACCCAAAGAGCTATAAAACATTTGGGTACGAAAAAAACAATTTTCACCGTTTTGTTTTCCTAAAAAACTATATTTTGTATTTCTACATACTTTTTTTTACACATTTTCCATTAAAATTCATATCTCTAGCACATGAAAGCACTTTCATTTCAGCAAATCATATAATCTGTAATATAGGATATTTGAAACAAACTGATAACAAAAAATTACAGTTTTCTTGTTAATAAGTATATTTTTACATTCTTTGAAAAAATGCAAGAAAATTGAATTTCATGAAAAACGTCATGAAAAATATCATCAATCGATGGGGCATGCTTATGCATATTATTTTAGTAAAACTTACATCGTATGTTAAAGAATAAAACAAAAAAACAAACATTTCACCGTTTTGTTTCCTAGAAAAACAAAATATCCCCAAAACAGACTGCCCAAATTCTGCACCTGCTGCAAGCACAGCCGGTCCTTGCCCTATTATTTATTTTCCTGTTATTCGGTTCTACCACAGAGTAATGTCGACAAAAATGCGCAGATGGAATGGAAACTGTGAAGATCTTGATCATTCTGGTTCCTAAGGAACAGTCTGATCTCAGTTTCCACTGTTTGTACTGACCTATGTGCCCGAAAACTTAGGATCTTTACGGTAGATATTGTAAGTATATATTATAACTGTATATACTTCACAGTTAGTCGATTTGATGATAAACAATAACTCTGTTTGTTTTTTAAACAAGCAAGAACAGAGTTCTTGCGGGATCGTCCACCTTAAACGTTACAGTGCCCTTCGGTTGTGCAGCTGAAAAGTGAAAATAAATCTTAAAAAGTTCCTCCAAGAGCAGAGAATACATACAGTAGTAGGAACATGGGCCAGACTACGCAGTTTCGGCTAATAAAGCCTCGTCAGTGACCCTGACAATATCTGGTGACGAAATCAGAAAAAAGCATACTGTAATTTCTTCATTTTAATTGGGCAGTCGATTCAAAGACTGATTAGTTCCAAAAGGACCCTAACAACACACAATACGATGATCTGGAATAATAGTCTAAATCGATCTCAAATTTTAGATTTCTCAGAATCTATCCTCTGATCTCAATGGATGTAAATAAAATATAATCTGCACTATGGATGATGTACGGGGAGACGTTTTGCGGCCGCCACACGGCACAACACCAGCTGCAGTCAGGTAAAATTAAATCTAAAAAAGTTCCCCCAAGTGCAGAGAATACATACAGAGGTAGGAACATGGGCCAGACTACGCAGTTTCGGCTAATAAAGCCTCGTCAGTGACCCTGACAATATCTGGTGACGAAACCAGAAAAAAGCATACTGTAATTCATTTTAATTGGGCAGTCGATTCAAAGACTGATTAGTTTCAAAAGGACCCAAACAACACAAAATACGATGATCTGGAATAATAGTCTAAGTCGCTCTCAAATTTTAGATTTCTCAGAATCTATCCTCTGATCTCAATGGATGTAAATAAAATATAATCTGCGCTATTGATGATGTACGGGGAGACGTTTTGCGGCCGCCACACAGCACAACACCAGCTGTAGTCAGGTAAAATTAAATCTTAAAAAGTTCCTTCAAGAGCAGAGAATACATACAGAAGTAAGATTTGGGCCAGACTACGCAGTTTCGGCTAATAAAGCCTCGTCAGTGACCCTGACAATATCTGGTGACGAAACCAGAAAAAAGCATACTGTAATTTCTTCATTTCAATTGGGCAGTCGATTCAAAGACAGATTAGTTTCAAAAGGACCCAAACAACACAAAATACGATGATCTGGAATAATAGTCTAAGTCGCTCTCAAATTTTAGATTTCTCAGAATCTATCCTCTGATCTCAATGGATGTAAATAAAATATAATCTGCGCTATGGATGATGTACGGGAAAACGTTTTACAGCCGCCACACGGCACAACACCAGCTGCAGTCAGGTAAAATTAAATCTTAAAAAGTTCCCTCAAGAGCAGAAAATACATACAGAAGTAGGTACGCAGTTTCGGCTAATATAGCCTCGCCAGTGACCCTGACAATATCTGGTGACGAAATCAGAAAAAAGGCATACTTTAATTTCTTAATTTTAATTGGGCAGTCGATTCAGAAACTGATTAGTTCCAAAAGGACCCTAACAACACACAATACGATGATCTGGAATAATAGTCTAAATCGATCTCAAATTTTAGATTTCTCAGAATCTATCCTCTGATCTCAATGGATGTAAATAAAATATAATCTGCGCTATGGATGATGTACGGGGAGACGTTTTACGGCCGCCACACGGCACAAAACCAGCTGTAGTCAGGTAAAATTAAATCTTAAAAAGTTCTTCCAAGAGCAGAGAATACATACAGAAGTAGGAACATGGGCCAGACTACGCAGTTTCGGCTAATAAAGCCTCGTCAGTGACCCTGACAATATCTGGTGACGAAACCAGAACGAACAGCGCAGATGGCATACAGAGGGAGATCAAGGTAAAAGGGCAGAAGCTAGGTACTGTAACTAGCTTCAATTATCTTGGAGCAGTTGTCTCAGATTATGGCTCAAAAAAGTAGGTTCTCTCAAGGATTGCACAAGCCACTTCGGCTCCTACCAAGCTGAAACCAATTTGGAGAGATAACAACATATCTCTTGGATTAAAGGTAAAACTTATGCGCTCCCTTGTCATTTCCATATTTCTGTATGCCTGTGATTCTTGGGCCTTGATAGCAGAGTTAGAGAAAAGAACGCAGGCCTTTGAGATAAGATGCTACCGAAGGTTACTGAACATTTCGTACAAGGACCATATAACCAATGAGGAGATTCGCATGTAGATCCAAGCAGCCATTGGAGAATATGATGAACTCCTGACGCTGGTCAAGAAACGGAAATTAAGGTTGTTTGGCCACGTCTCTAGGTCTTCTGGTTTAGCAAAGACGATTCTACATGGCAGTGGAAGGAAAAAGAAAAAGAGGCAGACAGAAGAAGCGGTGGGAAGACAATATTAAAGAGTGGACAGGGATGGATTTTGCCAGCTCAGCTAGGGCAGCTGAAGACAGGACAAGGTGGAAAGGGATTGTTTCGAAGTCTTCTGTGGTGCCCCAACGACCTAGTAAGGTTATGGGATAGAAAGAATAGAATAGTCTGTTCCTGAGATATAGCCCTCAAGTGAAATTGGAAATTGGATCAAGGTCACTAAACTATAATTCAGCTCTATAGAAGCTTGTCTCAAGAAGAAGAAAGAAGAAATAATCCTTACTTGTTCAGGAGATATTGCGCATACAGGAATGTGACCTTAAAAATAAAGCCAGTGACACCAAAGCCCAATCAGATACCTAGCTTTTCCAAATGAGTGTTCACTGCAAGTTTGGTGAAAATCAGTCCACTGCTTCAATAGATAGAACACACACGACTTTGAAAATGGGACTAAGGTCACAAAATTCAATCACCTTTGGCTACTCCAGTAGATTAATCCATACACGGTTGGTGAAAATCCAGTGACTAGCACGGGGGGGGGGGGGGGGGGGGGGGTGTCGGGGGGGGGGGGTGTCGCACATACAAAACTGACCTTGAAAATGGAGTCAAGGTCGTGAAAATAAACCGTTCCTTTGGCTTGCCATGCAAGTTTGGTGAAAATTGTATTGGTCAAAGACATTTCATATTTTTAGGGAAACTCTGACATCAAAGGTTCTCCTTTGACTTCGAAAATGAGGTCAAGGTCTTTGAAAGCTCATGAACTGTGTGAATTATCCCGATCTACAGATGCAAGTTTGGTTGAAAATCAATTAAAGATTCAAAAGATATTACACTTATAGTGAAAATTTAAGTCCGTCTGTGACCTTGAGAATAAGGCCAAAGTCACCAAAATCTAATTTGCTCTAAAACTTGCCTCAATGACAAATCCATGTAAGTTGGGTGAAAATTCACCAGTGATTCAAAACATGTAAAGCAAACAAAAATTGTCTCGCCAACGCATTACATTACAAATTTAAGTCCTCTTGTGACTCCGAATATGCGTGAAGGTCACTAAAACCTAATTAGCCCTTTAACCTGTCTAAATGATATATCCATGCAAATTGGTTGAAAATTCACTGTTTAATTCGTGCATGCAAGCTGCCACGCCATCTCCGGCCGAATTGAATCTGCACTGAAAATATACCAACCCCACCTCATCTTTGGTGGGGTGATAAAATAAATCTAATAAAATATCCTTACGCTCTTCGTGGCACCCTTTCATCCTTCCAGAAATATTAAGGTCTACAAATCAGGTCTGAGCTAAACGCGAACTCTCTTATCCAAAATGTGATCGTCAAAGAAAACAATCCCCTTTATGCGTCGAAATATACATTCCAACCATAAAGGCTTACGAGAGATAGTCGATAAAACTCTAGATGAACCCCATAGGGGAGAGTCGGGTAACTTCGGACAGCGGATAAATTCGGACACTGACATTGTTTCCTTTATATGTCAGCTGTTTGGAACTAAAACAAAAATTAACTGGCCAAACAGAGAAAATCCTGATGAGACGGCTCATTATGAGCCGTCTCATCTGGATTTTCACTGTTTGCAGTAGTATGTCCGAATTTACCCGCCTGTTCGAAGTTACCCGACTCTCCCCTAGTTGATTATATCTCCGCCGTAAGGAGCCCACGTGCTTAGATCAATACCAACGCGATTCAGAAAGTCATACCAACGTGATTCAGAAAGTCCGAAGAAGAGTAGCCAGATGGGCTCAAACCACTCCTCATCTTGTAGTGTGACTAAAATCTAAAATGTTTGAAATCATTTCTTGAAGGTTAGTAGAACTGAAGAACGCTTACCTTCAACACATAAAAATCTACCAGGTTGTGTTTAAAGCCTTGTTGAGAACCCATACAAGCATATATTTGTCATCCGGTCAGCCCGAACAGAACTAAGAATCCCACCATGATTACATACAATTCCAGTTACGGTAAGTAACTACAAGTCCTTATTCCTACTCCCGCCTCCCCAAACCCGCAAACCCACTCACCCACACGCACATTTTTCAATGAAAACAGATGTTATTATCTTGCAACAGCTTTATGTAACTTGTGCCACCCAATGTCATAAGCCACGCAACCTTGCCCTTTGCAGCTTTTATTCTTTATTCGGCACTGTTTTCTTCCTCTTCTCATTATTTTTCTTTCTCAATATACTGTCATACGCCCTTGCAGGCATTCTAGACAGGTGTGAGCTGTCCGTGCTGAAAATAGCATGAGTAGGTAAGATAAAGCTAAAAGGTGTGATAGTGAGAGGATAAAAGATGAAAGGTTAAAAGCTGGTGAGAAGAAGGTTAACAAGAGCTGTCGCCTGACAGCATAGCTCGCCTGAATAGGTGCTTGCCCATCACACAGTCGCTATGGTGGTGTGGACTGCTATGTATAAAACTTCAGGCAAGCATGTCCATAATGACAACACATTTATAAACAAAAGCTATCTCAGAAATGTCTTAAAATAAGATAAAAAAATCCACATGAAATTTCAAAGTCCATGAGCTTGAGGTCAAAGAACTAAGGGGTAGGGGGAGGAGGGCAGGGCTAGGATGTATCAAAGCCTTTAACCGTTATCTAACATCAGTCCAAGTATTAGTATCAACTGAGTCCATTGTGGCACTGTGAAATTATGTCTTCTTAATATAAAACTAATCAAAATCTTTAAGACAAAACTCAAAGTCCATGACCTTGACATCAAGGTCATCCAGTCGGGTAAGTATATAGTGTTTTGTAAAAACTCAAAAAAGTGTCTAACATCAGTTCAAGAGTAAACTAAATCTCTGCCAAGCATTATGAATCAGTACGCAATTAGAAAACTTTAATAAAGACCAAATTTCCTAAGTCCCTGACCTTGACACCAAGGTCACCGAGCAGGGCTGGGGTAGTACTCTGTAAAACTTTGGACTAATATCTAACTACAGTGCAAATATAAAAAGAATTCATCTATGGGTTCAGGAGATATGTGTCATTAAAAAACTTTAACCAAAACATCCAATCAATAAAAAGACAATTTTCTAAGTCCATGACCTTGACATCAAGGTCACTGAGGGGGGTGGGGGTAGTACCTTGGAAAACTTTGGACCAATATCTAACTACAGTGCAAGTATCAAAGGAATCCATCCATGGGTTAAGGAGATACTGGGCTTTAGAAAACTTTAACCAAAACATCCAGTCCCAAAAAACTCCCAATTTTCTAAGTCCATGACCTTGACATCAAGGTCAAGGAGTGGGGTGGGGGTGGTACCATGTTAAACTTTGGACCAATATCTAACTACAGTGCAAGTATCAAAAGAATCCATCCATGGGTTAGGGAGATATAGGTCTTTAAAAAACTTTAACCAAAACATCCAATCCGGCCGCCGACGCTGACGCGGACGCGGACGCGGACGCGGACGCCGACGCCGTGGTGACAACAATAGCTCTTCCTGAACTTTCGTTCAGGCGAGCTAAAAACAAATTAAAAACACCATGTAACTGGATCTACGGCCGTGAGTGGTGCAGCTTGCCAACTTCTTCCTTGAACGCATCAAGGGTTGGCAAGCAGACAACCGACTCGGGGAGGGCATTCCATTGAACTATTGCCAATGGGAAAAATGAGTATTTATAGAAATTCCTTGAGGTGTGGACTTGGTGGAAGGTCATAGAGTGGCAATGTTTTGACTTACGGGTATTGGGATGGATGTATGCAGGAATTTGGATTGCCACAAGTCCATAGACAATTCGATAAAACAGGCAGAGACGTGCGTCCGCTCGTCTCTGTTCCAGGGATCTCCAACCGAGAGAATTTAAAATGGCTGTTACGCTTGACCTTGTGTCATAATCACAGATGGTCCAGCGAGCAGCTCTCCTTTGTATTTTTTCAGTCTGGAGTATTTTTTCGTTAGTAAAGGGGTCCCATATGCGGACAGCATACTCCAGTTGGGACCGCACCAGAGTGTTGTATGCAGTCTCTCTCACCTTAGTAGCTTTAGTCTTTATGTTCCTTCTCAGGAATCCCAGTGTACGATTAGCGTTTCCAGTAATTCTGTCTATGTCACACAGACAGACTGTTCAAATCATTGTGTAGCACCTGGCCACTATTCTCACCCTCTATGGTGAGGTAAACGGCCGTGTCGACAGAGCCCTGAGGAACCCCTGATACAACTGGGACCGATTCCGATTCCTCACCTTCGAGGACCACCGACTGTGACTGATCACAGGCGTTCGGTACATTGGAAGTTAGAGTGTGTCAGGACATAAAGATATAAAGACAAAGTTACTAACTCTGCATGGGCCTTTCTAGGGGTTACTGGGTTTAACAAGCTAATGTGGATCACTCAATCATTTTTATGAATCCCTTTTTTGCCTTATGTCTCTTGGACATACTGCTCTTATGTACGAAACAAGCCTTTTCTTTTGGCTTCAAACTGTTCTCGAGTAATTCACCAGACGACCCCACTTTCACGTTTGCCAGCACGATGTTGGCCAAGAAAAGAATGCTTTGTTTCACTACTGCACGCGCTCATCCAGGCTCTCTGCCATTAATCTGATATGTGTACGACGAAAAACAACTGAAACCATTTTCATTTACCAGCTAGTACAACCACTATTTTCTTCCTGGGTGTCGCTACACGATTTGTTTATTTTTCGTTTTCTGTGAGATGCAAATGTCCGCCATGACACCATTCATCGAAAACAACCGAACATATCCGAATAAAAATCGCTTGTGTATCCTTTTTTTATTGGATAATGGAAACAGTACTGGTTCTCGGTTTTCTGGCATTTCTGCGTTAGCGGAAAACCAGCGAAATCTCGCGCCATCTGTCAAGAGCAAAAATAGAGCTCGATGACAAACAAGGACTTGCGGTTGATTTTGCTGTTTCTGATTGTAGTGTCCGAGTGTAGGCTGTTATGTAATATATCACGGATTTAACCACAGTCAATAACTCAATTAAGATTATATACTTTTATTACAAACTACAGCATACATAAAGAAACAAGAACTGAACTCTACTAACTAACGCTATTAAAGAGGCAACATGGATATATATATTTTTTCAAAGTGTATCTTTCTGTTAGAGGCTCTGTAAGGGTAATCATTATAATATTTATTAAACAAACACTACACATTCTCGTTCCCCCTACAATAAAATAAAACTTATTCTATTTTTTTATATAGTACTTTTTTTATTACATGAAATGTCAATTCACTGCAAATACCAATTATACGGTAATTCCAATTAGACGAGACATATGATAAATGTTCCAAAACTTCAAGTTCGTTTCTTATCTTACGTTAAGCTTATGTTTCCTCACAAGTCCATTAAAACATAATGTTGTCGACATTAGAATGTTATGGTAACGGTTTCTTAACAACACCCTACTTATATTTCAGCTTCATAATTACTTCTAAGCTATAACCAGGGGCGTAACTAGGGGCAATTTCATAATACGCACAACCGTGTTTTATTCTCTACTTCTTGAAGGGAAAGCTAGTAGTTCAGCCACTTTGGTAATTGGTATTGAAATCTTGTCTAATTTATAAATTTTCAGCATGCAAATAAGCAGGTGCGTTTTGAAATTTTGTCAATTTTGACAAAATTTCAATACGCACTTGCGTATTTGCCGTATAGGTAGCTACGCCCTTGATAACTGTCAAAAACTCCCAGATAAAAAGTGAATAATTCCTACATCGTCTCTGAGCCTCTGATAAAGCAATTATTTCATTCATGGTTTTGATAGCATGTCTTAGAATTTCTCACAGTTAGGTCTGAGAAGTTATCATATGATCATAATTCTTCTGCTCGATTCAATAACATAAAAAGATTCGAAACTGAATTAAAATGGATAAAATTATTGCAATCAGCTTCTCCACTTGGTTTTAACGATAACATCTACCATGAGGGAAATATCTCTAAAATGCCAGATTTTGATGTGTTTTCTCTTTTAAAAAATCGAAAACGTAAATCCAGATCTCATGGTATAAGACAAAAAGGTAATGATAAACGTAAAAGATGTGCTGCCAAAAAATCTAACACTTCTCTTAATGATTTATCAACAACATTATTGGAACATGGCCGACATGCTATGCTTTCAATTCTTAGTTCCCTACCCATTCCAGTCTTACGCAAATTGGATATAGAGGCTAATAGGTTTTACGATAGAAATCACCAAATGTACGAAGCGGCACTTCTAACTAGATGTTATACTCAACACGCTCTCCGTCCACTAATTGATTCTGAAATCAATCATAAAAGAAATTTCATTAAAATCCCTTTCATTAACAAAGGTATTGACTTTATAGATTTACCTAGTATATTTCAGGATAAATCTGTTACATCTTCCATACCTGATTATTTCCAAAATTCTGAACCACCTATTATTTGTTATAAGTATAACAAACCGATTAGAAGTATCATATTTAATTTCAATAAACTTGTGTCTGATCTTGACATCGATGCTAATACTCCTGATTCATGAGATTGTAAAGATTCCAAATTTATTTACCCATCAGCAGGTCATGTTGTGACTGGAAATTTGAAGATCATCCCGGATTCTAGAATTCGTAACATTGTTTCTAAGGGTCCTAAGTATAGATTCCCTTCCCATATCGATTTCAACAGATGTAGGGAAGAAATTGCATCTGCATTAAATGATTTTGGTAATCGTTGGTGTAAACGAGAGGGTGTTGAAAGTAACGCTTTAAAGAAATGGAAACTAAGTATCTTTAATATTGTGGATAAACGTATAAAGTTTTATTCACACAATACTAATCTTTTACCTCCTAAGCCTAAATCTTCCTTTAGATATTTGAAGCAGGGTATCCAGGATTTTCATAGGAAGTATGTTTTGGTTCCTGCTGACAAGGCCGCAAACAACATTGTTGTTGTTTGTCGGATGCACTATATTAACACTTTGAAGCAGGAACTTAACGGCACCACGGCTTACGAAGAGACTTTTACAGATGAGAAGACTGTCGTTAATAGCCACTCAAATAATTTGCCTTTAAAGTTTGCTGTTAACGTTAAGGAACGCCAAGACAAACTTCCTACGATGTATTGGTTACCTAAGCTTCATAAAAAAACGTATAAAGCTAGATTCATTGCCAACTCTAGCTCTTGTACTACTACAGAATTATCTAAATTACTAACTTCTTGCCTCACTGCTGTGAAATCTCGTGTCATTTGGTACTATGAGACAGTGTATGAGAGGTCAGGGAAAAATATGTTTTGGTCTATAAAAAATTCTGGTGAGGTACTTAGTAAACTGAAGTCAAGAGGGTTCCGTGCGACTAGTTTGTCCACTTATGATTTTTCTACTCTTTATACCACATTACCCCATAATTTAATAAAGGAAAAACTTGTTGATTTGATTGAGAGGGCTTTCAAAAAGTTCTCCAAAAATGAAGATACCCTTTATATTGCCTGTAACGATAAGAAAGCGTTTTTCACTTCTACTGACCGTAAAATATATAGAGGATATAGTCTTTGGTCATGTCAGAATGTATGTGACGCCTTATCATATCTCTTAGATAATATTTACATCAGATTTGGTAATAAGTTATACAGACAAATTGTTGGTATTCCGATGGGTACAAATTGTGCTCCTCTTGTGGCCGATTTGTTTTTATTTTGTTATGAAAGAGATTTCATGACTTCTCTTTCTGTTGATAATCAAGCTGATATCATTGAGGCATTTAACTCAACCTCTAGATATTTAGACGATCTTCTGAATATTGATAATCCTTATTTTGAAAGCATGGTTAACCAAATTTACCCACCTGAACTTAAATTGAATAAAGCTAATACTTCAGATACCGAGGCCTCCTTTTTGGATTTACATCTATCTATTTCTAACGGTTTTGTATCTTCTAAAATTTATGATAAACGTGATGACTTTGACTTTGATATAGTTAATTTTCCATTTTTGGATGGTGACGTTCCACGTCGTCCCTCTTATGGAGTGTATATTTCTCAACTTATAAGATTTGCTAGAGTGTGTAGTCATGTAGATGACTTTAATGCTCGTAATAAATGTTTAACTGCTAAACTTCTTCAACAGGGCTATCGGTATCATAAGCTTAGAAAGGCTTTTTCTAAATTCTATCGCAGACACCATGAATTGGTTTCAAAATTTGATGTCGGATTAAAATTTCTTTTACACCAAGGCCTATCGGAACCAGAATTTTATGGTGACTTAGTATACAAATTCAAAAAGATTAAGGGTAGGACTGATTTTTCTGATCAATTCCGAAAAATAATAATACGTCACAAACGTATTGGCTATAATTTAAATGTTATGCGACAGTCTGCATGATTAGTGATTAACCCAATCACGGTTGATAGCTTTGCTGCACTCTTTAATTGCACACCGGGGGATCGGTCGTCAGACTCTATGATGGCCCCGACCTAAAGCTATATATTTTAGTTGGTTGGGACCGGAGCCTTTTTGTCTGTTGCTTGGTCCACCGGGGCTCAACTGGTGACCTTCTTTTGCTTCAGATTTCCAGTGGGGTTGTTTGGCAGGACAGGGATCTCCACCTGTCACCTGTCACCTGTTGTATCTGTTGAGTCCTCGTCTTTGCTTCTTCATGGTGTTGAAATTTGATTTATGTGTTTACCGTGATGATTCATTGACGAGTTAGAGGGTTATCATGCGAACCGAACAACCAACTAAATGTTTTGTACCACTTCAGAAACTGAGGGTGAGGTTGGGCCTGTAAAATCGATTTAAGCCCCCCAGTAATTCATTACTGACCGTTCCAAGGCGGTAGTTCTGTTGTGGTTCTTTGTTGCCTGTTTTTGGTGTCAGAGTTTCTGTGATGTTTTACCTTATGTATGTTATTATTATTTTTGGTTCGGTTTGGGTTGCTGAGTGGCCACCTTTTGGGAACAAGCTGCTCACTCGGTTGGCCATATGTTCTCTGTATCTTGATTATTTGTAATCTTAGTTGTTTCCATCTATGGTTTGAGGGCTGGATTTGGATTTTGATTGTTTCAGTTCCTGGTCTTTGCATACTTTTTACTTTCATGAATAAAATACCACACACACATTGTGTCATGTAGAATAGATTAGAGTACATTGACCTGGCTGATATGTCCTTGAGAATCAAAGCAAACAGCTGATATTTTCAAAAGGCAAAGAAAAACACTATTAAACCAAAATAACAGCGTTTTAAGAAATTTGAAAATCCAAATAAATGCAGATTATACTGAATACACTGTATACATATAATTACACTACTTCATCACAAAGTCTTTGAATTTTTCAGGCATTCTTCTTTCTCCTGCCGATCTAGTGTTATATTTCACAGATTTTGTTAAAGGCACATCAACATTATTTTGATCATTTAGGGCTGGTGTTGTCAAAGTCGGAAGCGGTTCCGATTCCGGCTCGGTTGAAGGTAAATCATTACCTGCAAATGTTTCTGACTCGCTAGGCGCCTCCCTGTCATGAAACTTTCTCATATGCGTCACGTTTCGCCTATACCTGACACCCTGGTCAGATTCAACTAAAACGCTATTTCCTGTCTTATTAAGCACTGTAAACGGTTGTGGCTTAAAATTTATACTGAATTTATTTTCAGCTTTCTGTTTTAGCAATACCGTATCACCGGATTTAATATTGCTTGGTTGTGCATTTCGTCGCACGTCACTGTAAATTTTTCCTTTTTCTTTTTGTTCCGCATCACGATCGCGAATTTCCTGATCAACCAAACTATAATCTTGCAATTGCGGTAATTTCGTCTTTATTTTTCCTCCAAATAGCTTTTCGGCAGGGCTTACTCCTGTTGTGGAGTGTGGCATGCTCCTATACATGAGTAAATAATTGTCAAGATCTGCTTTCCAATCGCGTTTTTGCGACTGAGCAATGCGGATCCGTTTAAGAATGGATCGGTTTTCTCGTTCTACCTGACCTTGGGCAGGACTCCAATATGGGCTTATCCTTCGATGAGTAATACCAAGTTCTCGCATAAAATTTTGAAAATGGTCACTCAGGAACTGACTTCCGTTATCAGTTTGTATGAGGTCAGGAATTCTATGTGTAACAAACATTTTCCACATTTGAGTTGTAATCTTTTCTGCAGCGGTATTTTTCATGATGGCGATCTCGAAAAACCGACTATATAGGTCGACTAAAACGAAAACCGAGTTACCATCAGGCAACATCCCTAATAAATCCGCTGATAAATGCTTCCAAGGACCGGAAGGTAGGTCTGTACGTACCATTGGTTCAGGCTTAGTTGGCTGACTGACCAACTGACAACCATAACAACTTTTACAAAAATTTTCTATCTCTTTGTCAATAGCAGGCCACCAAGCTACAGTTCTAAGTCGTCTTTTCATAGAAACTATACCTGGATGCCCGTCATGACCCAACTCTAAAATTTGTTGTCTCAAACTTTTTGGTATGACAATACGGGTCCCTTGTAGAACAAAGTTTACCTATAGCAGACAGCTCATTTTGAACTGGCAAATACTCTTTGTAAGGTAACTTATACCATTTTCCATTTAATAAGCATTCTTGTACTGCCATTAGTTCGGGGTCTTTATGAGACGCTTTCTCAATTTCTCGGGTAGTCATTGCGATTGGCGTTGATTCACGTGCTACAAACTTTACATACTCGTCAGACTCTACTGATTCATGTGACTGAAAATTTTTCGCTTGATCTGACTTGCTTAATAATCTACTTAATGAGTCACTGATATTTTTTCGGCCAGCTATATACCTTACTTTGAATTTGTAAGGCTGCAACCTTTGAATCCAGCGTTCGATTCTCGCACATCGCTTCGATTTTGGTGTGAAAATGAACGATAACGGTTTGTGATCGGTGAGCAATTCAAAATCGGTACCGTATAGATATGCATGGAATCTTTCACACCCCCATACGAGACTTAATGCCTCTTTTTCGGTTTGTGAGTATCTGCGCTCTGTATCAGACAAGCTTCGGCTTGCATACGAGATGACACGATACTCATCACCCTGCTTTTGTGTTAGAACACACCCTAACCCTACGGGGCTGGCATCCGCGATAACCTGCGTTGGAGCCGATTTATTAAAATAGCCCAAAGTTTCAGCTTTAGCTAAATCTTTTTTTAATTGCTCAAAAGAATTTTGTTCATCTTGGCCCCATTTAAAGACTGTGTTCTTGCGAGTCAGTTTACGCAACGGCGCTGCTAAAGTCGCAAGATCAGGGATGAACCTTGCACTGTACTGCACTAAACCCAGGAAACTCCTTACTTCAGAAGCATTCATAGGCTCTCGTGCATTCAATACGGCAGTAACCTTAGCCTCCGTCGGACCGACTCCGTGCTCGGACAACAAGTGACCCATGAACTCGAATTTAGGCAAATTAAATTCACATTTATCCCGGTTTAAAGTAATTCCCTTCTCCTGAAGCACAGTAAGCACTTTGTGAAGCCTCTCATCGTGTTCCTTCTGGGTTGAAGCATGAATAATGATGTCATGCAGAATATTTTGGACTCCTTCGCAACCTTGGAGAATTTGTTGTATGACCTTTTGAAACATTTCCACTGCACAGCTTATACCAAAATTTAACCGTTTATAACGATAAAGCCCCTTATGTGTTATAAATGTTGTTATCTCACGGGAATCGGGTTCAAGCTCGATCTGATGGTATGCCCACTGAATATCTATCTTACTGAAAATTTTAGACTCGTTCATATCCTGTAAGAGTTCATCAATTATGGGAATTGGATGGTGTATTCTTTTCACTGCTTGATTTGCTTGTCTCATATCCACGCATAATCGTATGTCCCCATTAGGTTTAGGTGCTATAACTACAGGTGATATCCAGTCACACGGTTCATTTACTTTCTCAATGATGTCAAGCTTTTCTAATTCATCCAGTTTATCACTCAACTTGTCTCTTAAACTGAATGGAACTCGTCTCAAATTTTGAATAACTGGATCAACATTTTTATCTATCGGAATTTTTAGTTGAAAGTCTTTCAGCTTTCCAAAGCCTTCAAAACATTTTGAATACTTCTTAAATATTTGTTCATTTGTCGTAGAAGAGTTTATAACATTTACCTCAGGTCCCAGCTTTAGTACTCCAAGCTTCAAAGCAGTATCTCTTCCTAATAAAGAACTTCCTTTTCCTTCAATCACAATAAATTCCACATGTTTCAATTCATTTGCGTTTATTCCAATGTCAGCCCGAAATGTCCCTGCAACAGGTAGCGGCTTACTACTTCCATATGCGTAAATATTCTTTGAAATCTTCCTGGTCTTACACTTTATTTTCTGTTCTTTTAATTTATCCCATGTATGTTTATCTACAATGTTACAGCTTGCTCCTGAGTCTATTAACATATTTAAGCTCACTCCGCCAACTTGAACAGTTATTTTTGAACTGGTTGAGTCATTTTCATCTGTAATTACAAAAGTATATTCCTCCTGATCGCTTTCACTTTCAGTTGTTTCTTCACATTGAATATGTCTTACTTTTTTCTTTCGAGTTACATCTCTTTTTCCTTCCTTTCTGGATTCTTTCACTGTTTTTGTTTTGCACATTTTCTGAAAATGATTCATTCCTTTACATTTCCTGCATTGTTTCCCCTTAGCTGGACAGTTTGGATCTTTCGAGAAATGTCCCGCTAAACCACAACTATAGCAAATCATATCCCCATGCTTCTTATTGTAATTACTTGCCTTTTTCTTACTGTAAGACTGTTTTTCTTTGAAAGAAATTTTGTTGAGCTCAAGTGCTGCACCTTCCATTGAAGTCGCCTGTTGTTCGGAGTCTTCGAATGCTTTTGCAATATCCCTAAGCTGTTGTAATGTCAAATCACGTCCTTTTTGAAGTAGTTTTCTTCTTAATTCATGTTGTCTACATTTCTCTATAACTTGGTCCCTGATTTGTTCTTCAACTGCGGCGGCATCATCTCCAAATTCGCACGTCTCTGCTTTCTGTCGTAAACGTACGATAAACTGTTCTATCGTTTCTCCCTGGTTTTGTGTTGTACATCGAAATTTATGTCTTTCAAATGGAACGTTGGACTGAGGGTTGAAGTATGAATTCAGTGCATCGACCGCCTTTACGTACACATTGTCCCCTGCCCCTTCAGGAAGGGTGAAGAAAATGTCCTGTACATTCATTCCCGCCGAATGTAAAAGTAAAGACTTTTTCTGCTGATTCTGTGTTACTCCTTTACCACCCGCATATAGTTCAAATGCCGCAACCATCTTTTCCACCTTGCGGCAATTCCATTTGTATCCAAACAATCAAACGGTGGCATAGTCTGTATATCCTGCAAAGCGACAGCCATTTTCAAGGTCCGAATTTAATCAATAATCAATCACTTTAGAACAGAATCAATGTCTATTAAATCAGTAACTAATTCAATCCAGGAATTTAATCCAAATTAACGAATTTAATCAAAAGTTCCATTGTAAATCGAATTTAATCAATTTAATCAGTTTTATTCGTATTTAAACTATTTCATTGTTCAGTGCTATTCATTTTCCTCGTCGCCAATATGTAGTGTCCGAGTGTAGGCTGTTATGTAATATATCACGGATTTAACCACAGTCAATAACTCAATTAAGATTATATACTTTTATTACAAACTACAGCATACATAAAGAAACAAGAACTGAACTCTACTAACTAACGCTATTAAAGAGGCAACATGGATATATATATATTTTCAAAGTGTATCTTTCTGTTAGAGGCTCTGTAAGGGTAATCATTATAATATTTATTAAACAAACACTACACTGATCACAACTTTTTATTGTTGGGCGAGGCTGGGAATCGGGAAAAAAATGTCTATTTCAGTTTGTTGTTGTTGTCAATTTACCGCGGAAAAAAATCTTGTTTACATTGGTTACGGAAATTTTACTGGATAGTATTCTTGGCCAATAGCACTGCCGCTCTCAATGTGTCACGTGAGAGCTCATTCGGATATCCATTAAATGGTGTCATGGCGGACGTTTGCATCTGACAGAAAACGAAAAATAAACAAATCTTGTAGCGACACCCAGGAAGAAACTAGTAGTTGTCTAGCTGCTGAATGAAAATGGTTTCAGTTGTTTTTCGTCGTACACATATCAGATTTATGGCAGAGAGCCTGGATGAGCGCGTGCAGTAGTGAAACAAAGCATTTTTTTCTTGGCCAACATCGTGCTGGCAAACGTGAAAGTGGGGTCGTCTGGTGAATTACTCGAGAACAGTTTGAAGCCAAAAGAAAAGGCTTGTTTCGTACATAAGAGCAGTATGTCCAAGAGACATAAGGCAAAAAAGGGATTCATAAAAATGATTGAGTGATCCACATTAGCTTGTTAAACCCAGTAACCCCTAGAAATACCCATGCAGAGTTAGTAACCTTGTCTTTATATCCTTATGTCCTGACACACTCTAACTTCCAATGTACCGAACGCCTGTGTGACTGATTACCTAAGAAGGCGCGAATCCTCCAGTGCTTTACCTCTGATTCCCATACTGGTGAAGTTTCCAAAGGAGTTTGGAATGGCTGACCTTGTCAAAAACCTTTGAAAAATCCAGCAGTATCAAATCAGTTTGTTTACCTACACTTGCATTCCGGGCAAGGTCCTCCACCAACTTCACATGACCGTTTTGGTTATCCCCCCTCGGGATAACCATATTAAGATAGGAATTCGTACTGGACTGTACGCCGTTTCCTTTTGCTTTGCTTTCGCCGTTTCCTACAGGTCCAACTATCTCCCGGTACTTCTACATTTGGCACGCCCAGCTACAGGGTTCTCGCCAGCATCGCTAATGCATGATCTTTATAGCTAATCTCTTAAAACCCTTTATGTCACCTAACACAAACAGTTACCTGAAAGTTCAATTAGCACTTTACAGTGCAGATCAATAACAAGTTCTACTTGATTAACGCTAAATGCATTTAGCGTTAATCATGTATTTACCGGTACTTGCTCCCATAGTTTGGCGCACCCAGCTGCAGGGTCCCTTCCAGCATCGCTAAGACATGAGCTGTAAAACTTATCCTGAAGACTTCATCTCGCCTAATACAAGAATCTCACCTAATACAAGCACTTACCAGAGAGTACAGTCCACTTACGAAGAGCCATTACTTAACAGTACAGGTCATCTAACAAAAGTTAATAGCAATGAAGCTCACCTGTTACAAGCAATCCCCAGACAAAAAGAAAAAACTGTCAAACTCGCCACTTACCTACAGCTTCAACAAATCCAAGAATACAATAAAATTAACTTGTATTGCTGCCATTTTTCTGCTTTACCACTGGCATCCTATACACTGTATCGACAAAGCAGCTAGAAAACGATCACGTGACCTGAACTAGGTCCTAGTATCTTAGAAATATAAATACAACACAGTACTCTCACAGACCTCAGATTAATTATTTGTTTTTAGTTACTTAACCTTGAGACAAAGATTAAAATCATGGTATTTTAATACTGTGTTCCTGATTGTTAAGCTTCAGATTAAAAAGAATCAGTTTCTTTACTGATTTAAAGCTTCAAAAACTAGATATTTTGCTTGCATTTCACAAATTTTTCATAATCTATTTCTATTTTTTTCCAGTCCAACCCCTTCTTATAAGAGGTATTTTTAAGAGAAGCATTTTCTTTTGAAAGGTGGGGTGGGGGTTGGGGGGCTAGAATCTGCAATGCTAGTACTGTATCTGTCTATTAATATCATCTTTTGCCGCATCTTTTCATGGTACAAAATCTACAAGCTTTTGAAACTTGTTAAATATTTAGACATTGCTGCAATAATTTTACACAGTAGGTTGAATCTAGTTGTACCGGGTTTGAGACCCGCTGAAGGCGGAAATTTTTCGAACTGGAGTTCTATTGCATCATTACCCTCCCATCATTTCATTATCTACCTCCCATCGTCCTGATATGACTGAAATTCTGTTAAAAAGGACAGAAAATCGTATATCATCCATCATCGGTAGTATAGTTGGGACTGTCCTAATATTTTGCCACTTTTGTCGTACAGGATCTCGTTTTCTTCGGGCCTTGTCTGATGGAGCTTCGTCCCTTTAAGGTTTTTGTCAGTATATATTAATCATAACTTAATTTCTACTATTTTGTTGCTGTCCAGTGGTTTATTACATAAAGTAATGCAATGATGTGGCTACATCCACCTCCAAATCTAAAGTCATTGGCATATGGATTGACCGAGCTGGTGTATATTTCAAACAATTATTGTTGAACAGAATAGTATCTATCAGCATTAATTAGTAATGCATCGCAAATACGAATTAATGCTGATGGCGGTGCATTCGTAACGCACCGCCACCCCTCCCCCATTTTTTTTATTAATGAAAAATATAAATATTGTGTCATGAACTGTTTTTTACAAGATAGATAAAATTTAAATTAAATATGAAAAAGTTCAACAAACGCAAACTGTTCGTAAAAATAATGGCAAAACACAGCAGGCCCACAACGTTGATTCAACATAGAATCAACATTGATTCAACGTCATAACCAACATGGAATCAACGTGGATTCAATGTCATGACGTCGAACCAACGTTGATTCTGAGCTGATTCAAGGTTGTGTAACCAGGGGTAAAATGCAAAACTTTAGTTCAGTTTGCCCTACAATATAGCTGCATTCCCAGCTGATTACTTCGGAGCTCCAGGTAAGAAGGTGTAACAGGGATAATTCAGAGATAACTTTCCTCAATTTTCCATAAAAACGTACATTGTGACCCCTCATAAGAACCGTCTGACTGCGATATTTTAATGAGTGGTCACAACATTGTTTTCATTGATAAAGAAAATTTTCTCTGAATTTTCTTATCTGGAGCACTGTTACTTTGGAACCCTTGATGCCAAACTGAAGTGAAAGTTCACAAGTCTTTTTTTTTTTTTTTTTTTTCTCTAGCCAGAGAAAAAAATGCAAAGCCTCATTAACTTTTAGTTCCAACATTTACATTTTACTACAAATACATCATCATTTTAACTTTCAACATAAAAAATCTGTAGCCCCTTTCAAATGCCCAGTCCTTTAGCCTTTCAATATAATCAGAGATGTAGAAACTGGAAAATATTTCCAGGCCCGGATCCAGGGGGTGGGCTTTGGGGCTTGAGCCCCGCCACCTTGGCCAAGTTAGATTGAAATATATGTTGTGACATCTCATTAGAATCGCCTCGGTGAGGCGATTCTAATGAGATATCACACCATATATTTGCAAAAATTCGCATCAAATTGAACCTTAACTAGGTCATACATATCTTCAAACCCTCCTCCCTCCCCACACCCATACATCTCGGCACCTCCCAGCCCCACCAGTTATCCAGAGCCCCACCAGTGCGTGGTTGTCTGGATCCGGGCCTGATTTCATTCAGTTTCTTTGTACAAATTAATTTTGATAACATGATAAATGTTTAATCATTATAACGGTCTGCTTTGTGTATTACTGGTTAATGTGTGTAAAGGGATGCTTGTCTGCAGAACAGCTGTGGTTTATTTACCTATTAGAAACCTGAAGCTAGCTTGTCGATACTGTGTATAGATTCATTTGCTTAGGGATAACCTCTCAAGCTTTTTCAAAAGCTAAACTTGTCTCTCTAAAGCCGTGCTGCAAGTCATATAGTAGGTCATGAGAATTCATGTGCTTGACCACGTGAGAAGCCATATTGTTGTTTCGTAATGTTCCGCCGGTTACTTGTCGGCGAACCGTCGTTGTAAAGTAGAGGGATTCAATTTCTTTTTCTGGATTTTGAGTTTCTGTCGCTTGCTGAAACTGCCTCGAGGAAACTTTGTAATGCGGACCAAGAGACCCTGTTGTCTTTCCTTGCCAAGCAAGAGTTTAGTGCGGATTCTATGTAGGGATGATATAAGGTCTCTGCTATACAGTTCAAGCATGTTAATTTCGGACTTGTTACTTGTGAATACACTCGGATCAAGTATAAGCTGTGTCACAGCACCAGTAGACGTAGTATTGGCTGAGGTGAGACCAGGAACTTGCTGAATTTTCCTGAGGAAAGTGTCTCGAACATGTTGAAGAGGCTGACACTCTGCTAGGAAGTGTTGTCTAGTCTCCGGATCTGTATCACACAGCTTACATGTAGAGTCTACGGTGGACTGGTTAAACACGGCCCGATTGCTCTGTAGCGTATATGTGCCGGTTAGTAGACGACATTTAAGCTGCGCTCTGCGCCTGTCATGTACGCTGTTTCGTACTGTTGACCAAACATGATGCGACACACCAACCTTGACCCTTTCCGGGTTTATTTACTTCAGCGAAGGCTTTGAAGAAATATCCTCTCTCCACTGCGCTTCCACAGCCGAGTTGATAGCAAAATTAACCATCTTCCTCCATTTACTCTTTGTCGGGGGTTTCTCTATCAACAGAGATGCTGAAGGCAGGTTGTAGCAGGACAGAAATTATTTAACTTTGTTGAACCAACTGAGTTCTTTTGAAGATTTTGTGGCTAGCTGGCGGAATGCAATGTCTCTTTCAATTCCCTCCTTCATAATCCAGCGTCCAAACAAATTAAGGACATTCTTATGAATCACGGATTCAATAGGCAACACCCCAAGGAGTGCAAGAACAACGGAACTTTGTGTTTTGTCTGGAAAGGACTGTTCGAGCAGCTTGAAGTCACTGCGCTTCAAATCAAGAGCTTCTAAACCAAAGGTAAAACGAGGGACAACATATGTAGACCAGATCTTCCCGCAGACACTTGGCTTTAGATCACTTCCAGTATGGAGGCCAGCTCCCATCAGGGAGTAGGCTGTCCTTCTTCCAAGAGCAATCTTCTCAGCAGTGTTCACTCTATTGCCTTTCTCCCTATACACACCGAGGTGTTTTGTATGTTCCGTTTGACTCACAGACTTTCCATTCCTGGAATATACAGTATTGGGACATTGGGAGAATTGCTCCCAATACGTCAGGACACAGCTCTTTGTTGGATGAATTACAAATCTTGCCCGGTCTGCAAAACTGCCAGCTGAAGATAACATCATTTGCAATTCAGGTGGGGATGCCTGAACTGCTGAAGTCATCTGTGGAGCCCCAACGACCTTGCATATTATTTCAGGTATGCACGTATAACCAAAAAGCAGTTGTTGTATCCCAGTGGGCACACAACATGAAACAACATATTTATCTTTTATTCGACATCAACGTGGATCAGTGTGTGGTCCGGTGTTTTGGAAGACCCAAATTAGATTATATCATTCTCAGTGTAAGTACAATCTATTTTAAGGATTGTGGGTAGCTTCGTTACCGACGTAAACAAATAACCTTGACACGCTTAATCATGAAAAATAAAATCAAAATTAAATGGTAATTTAGGTAAAAGCTTTAAATGCTACTTGGTAGCAGTGAAGAACTAGGTTTCATAAAGCAGAAACAACATAATTGAACGCAAAATGGCTTCCAAAAAGTCCAAGGGAAACGACAGGGCTGACGCCGATGTGTGTAGGAATGATTTAGAGGATTCACTGAATGAAGCAGAACTTGAAGAATTATACGCATGGGTCGACCATATTCCACTTTCAAGACCAAAAAAGAATATAGCAAGAGACTTTTCAGATGGAGGTACAAAACAGTATCTGTTTTCAGTTATTTGGGTTGATAAAAAGATAGAAGAAACATGATGATCGATGAATGTTCTGTCTACAGTCAGTGGCCATGAATATTTCATCAAATTCCGAATTGCTATTGACTTGCATGTATTGCCAAGTTTACTTTTTAATTTATTGCAGGTTAAAAACTTAAGTTACCATTATGAAACTTACATGGAAATAAGGCAAAATAAATTCTATATCCTGGATTACTCAGTTCTCGCAGTGATATAGGTCACTGGTTCTCGATAGGTTAAGATTCTTTCCCTTGCTTTCCGACTAACCGGAACAGCACTGATGTGCATTTGGTATTATTGCACACTTTTATTATTAACCCGTAATATGTGTAATCATCAACCAGCCATTTTGCCATTTATGTGTTCTAGTTATATCTCGGAGTTGGATAGTGCAAACCAGCCAATGAAGTGCGCATACCTACATTCTCGATAGTAAATATAAATGGCGTCATACGGACATGTGTGTGAGTGAATGAGAAAAATATTTATGGTGGCTTTTTCGTGACATATTGCCCTTTGATGACAAGTAGTTAAAAAATTCAAAATGCATTAAAGCATGCTTTATTTTAAGTAGGTACATCTTTGGCATCATTCAGATTTTTCTTTCAAAATTCACACTGAACAAATTGTAAGTAGTCATTTAGATGAGACACTATCTCCCTGTCAGTATATCGCAACTAAACTAAGCAACCACACCCACCCACAAGGAGAGCAAATTATCATCATTTAAATTTTGCTACATACTCACCAAAGTTTATTTAATTGCCAGCAGAAATTGTACCCAATATAAGTTTAAAAAATAAAATGGAAAATAACATTCATAAAAATCATAATACATATGACACTTTTAAGCGTCCGTAGGTTTTATTTTTTCCACGTATCCGCCCCCTTATGTCACTTGCTATTTTTAGACCAGACAAGCATCTGTCAACACAGAAGAGCGTCGGTAGCAACAGTTAAAAGAAAGAATGAAAAATATGCATTTTATTATGAGTAAAGAATGGCAATAGTGAAAAACTAGTAAAACAACACAGAAGGATTAAAATGTATATAAAAATACCTTTTAATCCTTCTGTGTTGTTTTACTGTATATAAAAATACCTTTATACGTAGCATTTCTCTCAAAACAAATCGGACAATGTTGGAAAATGATGCAGTCGACACTTCCATGTTTACATTCAGGAGCGTGACGTCAAAATCTCGCAAAACACTCAAGTGGAAAAAACTATCGAGAATAAAGGTATGTAGAGAACTCAATACCCGACGATACCAAAATATAATTTATTAAATATTCGATACAATAGGCTAGACTGCACTCTACCGGTCATTCTTTTTTTACTGAGTGCGCATGTACTGGCTGTTGTTATGGGGGCGTGGTCTGTTTTGGTGTACATTTCTGAAAGTCCGCCATGTTGTTTTTTTCTGTTCTTGCAGCAACGGACATTGGCTTCAGTTAAATGATGAGTAAAACTGTAGTTGCATAGCTTGTCAACAATTTCAAATAAAGAATGTAAGCAGGAGTCTGGGGCGGTGTTTGAGCCCCCATGAAGCAAATGATATAAGAATAAAGCGGGGGTGTGGGGGCCCCAGCCCCCAAATGCATGCTCCATTGCAGGTCCTGCAGCCAATTTTCAAAAAACAAAAGAGAAAAACAGTTGAAACATTTACCTGTGGTTCTTAGTCATTCAAATAATTCCCTCTAATACTGAAATAAGCTGATAGTAGAGTAGATTCATTGTCATTCATGTAGATCATTGCAAACAAATTCATTTCCCAAGTTTTCAACAGCTAAAACATGTTTGTTTACAATGTTGATGCTGAGGATGCTGAGTCGCAGTTGCAGTGCAATCAAAGTTCACCTGAATAATTTACGTGTCAACCAATGAAAAGTGACAAAACTACCTCTGCCCACTCTTCAGTCCAAAAACTTCCAGAGCGAAGAATCTGAAAACATGTTGTTTACAGCTGATTTTTGTATTTTTAGTTAAATCTTATTTCCGTTAACCATAAAAATGCATGATCTATACCATTTATTTATTTTTGATGTTTATTTTGCAAAATTTTGCTTGTTTTTTTAAATTTAAGTCGTGCTCCCAGTATATAGAACTTAGCAACCTTGAACATGTGTATTTTCCATTGGAAAACCAGTGACCGGTAAAGTGCAATCGTCCCATATAATATCATAAAAGTGTAGTTGTTTTAAGATGATCAAATTTTTCGAAAAACATTTTTTACATTGACGTTAATGGCCATGTCGCCAAAATTTAACCGAATAGTGACACCACTAGGTTTCAGAGAGCTACAACTTTGATGTCAAGCAAGGAAAATAATGGAACTTTAGTATTAATAGCTCCAGTAATCTCGCTTTCTATCAGTATTTTTCTTTTAAATTGCATGCTCAGAAGCAGCGTAATTGATTTTCTTGCACTTTGAAAATTGCATGTAAGTCAATGGGAATTCGGAATTTGGTGAAATTCTTTTGGCCACTGAGTGTAGTTTTGGGTATCTAACATGAAATGGATCCCCAAATAAATTTGCCCAGTCAAGTTGATGAAGAAAATTGTTGATAGTAATACTATTTCTGTTTAAACACCAGAGCCCATTAAGTGCATACAAAATCTCCTGGGTAACAGATACAGAATTTGTTCAAAGTGTCCTTAGCTTAATGAAGTTGTCAGCTGCATAGGATTTGTGAAGTCTTACTCACAAAATCAAGTGCTGTAATATCATCTGCTAAAAAATAGTGAGGAGCTTTTGCACTGCAAGAGCTCCTCACTATTTTTCAGCAGAAGATATTGTATGTTTTGGGCAAATAAATGGCAGCGTTTTTAGTTCTATTATGTTTGAAATATAATGTCTGGTAAACTAACAAGTTAAACAACGTCATTAGTTTTGAACAACTGGGCCCTGTAGTATACCTGTCCAAGCAAACAATTACAAAAACCCTATTTCCCATAATGTGCAACTGATCCATTACTGTCTTATGTATGTCTGGAAGAGTTAACCTTGTTATTGATACTTTGATACTACCCAGCCATCAACTAAAGGAACATTAAACACCATTGTCAGACAATTTTACAGCTGTCTAAGGCAAACATTCTGATAATGATCAATGTGTTTTACCTTTAATATATATACTTTTGTCTTCACTGAAATGGTATACTGATTGATCACCTGACTGTCACTCTCTGTACCCAGTTAAGAGCTGCACATTTCTGAGTGACTATCTTATTCGTAGCAGCCCATGTCAAAATATTGACCAAATATATTTACTGCAAATCAACAGATGCATGGTAAATTGGTTTCAAAAACGAATTATCAGCTAGAACTTACAGAGAAGACTAAGCACTTACTTTAATCAATATAAATTATTTTAGACTTCTAAGCTATTATGACAGTTACAATTGAAATGAAAAGAAATTTTTTTTTGGATTGTTTGATTGACAGCTTTCCATATCAACTTTTTAGGTCAGCTGGAAGACAGTATGTTGCTTAGTGTGTTGACTTGTAGTAAATAAATTTCGTCAGTATTTTGACATGGACAGACATGTGATATTTTGCAATGCTTATGCCTCAAGATATAATGCAAGGAAAATATTACTGTGATATACAGCTTAATATCAGCAGCATTCAGAGCCATGAAAGGTGACAAAAGGTAAATGAAGATGTCAGCATTTAGAATGTTTTAAAAGTACACACCCGTCCACATAGGTCTTGTAAAATGGGTTTTGTTGGTGAGAGCTAGATCCTGGGTCAAGTAATCTGCTATGATATTAACATACAATGTATTAGTATGAAGAGCATTTGTGAACAATGAACTTAAGAGATTTGTGAAGGTGGATACAGGTATTAACATCTAATTGGTAGATGTAGATTATAAGCGTATTTCATACATATGTGCAAAATTTTCAGTTTATAAACAATTGTAATTTTGTTAAATATGGAGACAATTAATGTAATTGTTCTAAAATTATAAGATTAATTTATTTAAGTATCCAGCGGTTACTGTTCATTGCTGAGGTGCCAGGTACTCCATGCATCTCAGAATGAACATGTAATGATGTATTGCATGCAATACTGTTTCTGGGCTCTGGCATGTCCCCATGATATGTGTACTTACTTGTCAAACAAAGAACTAAGGGCTAGTTCCATTTTGATAGTTTAACTAAGGGCTAGTTCCATTTTGATAGTTTAATCCAGAATCGGTATAAAGGATGTACCAGTCAACATATTTTTATTAATTAGTTCTTGCATGATTGCATGAATTGGTGTCGGGTTATTCAGTAGAATTAACAATTGTAAATGACCTGAAAGTTCCAATGCTCTGAAAACTGACACACTGTGAATGATTACTGAAAATAAATTCAGAACTGTCTCTAAAAGTTTGAACAGTGTCATTTTTACTGAAAATAACATGTTTCTTTGGTTATATGATGTTTTTTTCCCATCTGAAACAGTCCCCAAAATAAAAGTCTGTCTAATAAGGTATGAATCTAGATTTTTGGGATTGTTTTAGAAGGGGAAAGCAGTCACTATAAACAGAACTTCAACAGACTTATCAAGATGTTTTTGGTCGTTCCAGAAATGGACAAACATTGTTTGATAGCCCAATAAATGCAATACAAATTTTCTAAAATTTCAAGCACTACATGTTTTGTCACAAAATAGTAAAAAAAAAAAATGTAAAAAAATCCTGTTATCTGCTTATGATAATCTCCGCCTAAGACCAGAGGGAAGACAGCAATATATCTAGAGATTCACAAAGGGCCACCTTATCTTGATCAGGTTGATCTATGCTATGTGCTAAATCGACTATTTTCGGTTTTTGCATTTTATGTTTTAATCAAAATTTTGGAGTTATAATTAGATCCAGCAATGCTGAATTTGAGTTATTTTCGGTGGTCCTTGTTTACAATAATTCCTGTTTGCAGTTTTAGGTCATGCATGTACATAGTACTACACACACTTCAACTCTAAAATTTCAAAGTAAAAATTTTATTGCTAATCAAATTTTGAGGTCAATTAGCATATATATTAAATCAGCATTATGTTTGCACGGATGGAGAAATAAGACAAATAAGTCTATATTTGAAATTTGGCCCAGAGCTCTAGATAAGAGGGGTATTTGATGATAATTGAGGGATAATTTTTTTTTATTTCTCATTGAAACCATATGTTTTGACCCCTCATCTGAACTGTGTTATCGAGATGGTTCAGATGAGGGGTCACAACATATGTTTTTATGCAGAATTAGCAAACATTATCCCTAATTATCACCAAATACTCCCTCTTATCTAGGGCTCTGTTTGGCTATGCCAAGATCTTTGTGTTGTCTTTTGTTTAGTGATGATGGCAGAGGTGGTAAAGAAATTCATACCTCGCTTGGTTATGGTATGCCCTATTTCTTCTGCAAATTCTTTCTCACAAAAGAAAGATAACTGGATTCAGTTAAATAGGTATCAGTGAATTTATGGCTTGAGCTCTTATATGGTCTAAAATGGGGGCAGAAAAATTTGTGAAATAAAGAATGTTGCATATACATTCTCTGTACCTGATAGATAAACAGTTTGTGGTATGATTTTGAATTTCTAGAGACCCATATCCTACTGCTTTACTGCTACATGAATTTAGAAGTGGCTAAAGTTTTGAGACATTAGATTTTTCTGCCCCTTAATCTTATAAGCTTTGTTTGACAAATTCAAACCCAACTCGGGAAAAATTGTGCAAAGATGTTCGATTTCTGCAAGTATATTAAAAAAGTATGGCTTACAAGTTTGTATCTGTATACAGTTGACCCTCTTTAGAACGACGGCATTTGTTCCCCAAAATTTTGACGTTAAACTGAATTTGCTGTTGTAAAGAATGCATATTTAGAACTATCTAGCCATTCTGTGCAAATCAAAATGACGTTATAAAGAATTTTGCTGTTGTAATGAGACATTGCATGAATGATCTGTGAGCCCTATGGATCTTGTCAAACAAGGTTTAGAGTTAGGAGATGGTCTGTAGCTTTAACTGTTGTTGTATCATGGTTGCATTTGCTACCTACCTAGCAGGGTTAAGGTGTGCGATAGCTAGCTATTATAGGCTCCTGCTAACTAGCTCTTCCTAGTATTTTGTCTTAGCAAATCCTACAGAAAAGTGAGTGAGCAGCAGTTGTTAATTCGTAAAATTTGACTTATATTCCATGCATTGGCCCAGTGGGTTAATCAAGGCAGTCTGACAATGCTTGGTTTCTGTTATCTCAAGTACATGTACCTGAAATTAGAGAGTTTTAATTTTGTGAAGTTTTGTTAAAATAAAACAAACATAAAAAGGCTTAATTAATGGCTTTGCATCAATGATGAAAAAAATCATTATGAGTGCAGTCACAAAATTAAAAACTTCAGGAAGTTGTCTTGTAACTGAGACTGATTTGCAAAAGTAATGAGCATTTATAAAGCCCTGCTTACATATGCAAAGAATATTTGGACAAGCCCATAATCTGTTTTATGAAATATTTGAATAGGTAGGTGATGCAGACTTAGTTCTGACATCAGTATGAATTGTTTGTGCATTTCTGTTTGAATAGATTTTTTTGTTATAATGTATAATAAAATGTAACAAAATGCATATAAGAAGTCCATACAGGTATAGATCTCATGTCACTTAAAATGGTTTTATTCAGATTCCACAGTCTTCTATTCTTTGTGGTTCTGAAATTCAAACAATTATGTTGTTATTTAGTTATTTTCATTTTCTTTAATTTTTTTCTGCTTGCATTCCCTTGCACCCTTTGTCTTTTCTATTCTCAGAATTCTTGCACATGGGTTGAGTCTGCTAAACAACATCATATTATAGCAGTAATACCTTTATTATACATTAATGATGCATAACCTGCTGCACTACTGTTTATAAATTGTATGAAATTTGTCATATCATTTCTACAGCTATATATCTGTGATATAGTAAAAGATTTTGAATAAAAAAACCTCAGAATTCAACAATGGTTTGCCACTACAACCTCATTACTTATTCCTCCTCTGGTTTTTGCAGCAGATGGTTTTAGAAGACATTTTTTCCATGAGGAACAGTATGTTTGCTCAGACATTCCTGTCTCATTAATTATGAGTTTTCTTATAGTAAGCTCACCTAAGTCGTTCTGAGTCTGGTAGTGAAAGCTGAAAAAAAGAAAAAAAGGAAAAGAAAAAATACAGTTTTTGTTGTACATGTATGGGAAAAAGTTCTAGTTGTTTAGTTTCCCAATTAACTTCTGACAATTTCCCTTTAGATAAAAACAAATAAAACAATGGTGAATTTATTTTATTTTTGATAAGAAAAATTTGCGTTCTCAGCTGAGGTGCTTTGAGATCATGGAACAGATAGCATAGCAGTTACTTACACAGTATCTCACCAACAGAACCACTAAAAAAAGAGTTAGTTTTACCCTCCCTGCTCCATTAACTATTAACTTCTTGCAAATCCTTTGTTTTGTAATGCTTGTGAGCTTAAGGAGGAAAATGTTGAATAAAAGCAATAGATGAACAGCTGTAAATTAAAATATTTATAAGTTGTCAACATTTTTCAGACGAATTGTCCAGTCTACAGCTCTAAGCAGCTGCGTACCTTACTAACAACATCCTTGAGTAATTAATGAGAATTTCTGTTCTATTTCAGATTGATGGCCTTGCACATTTCTTTACTGCTGCTGCTAATAGTCAACTTTCGAAGTTATACAGAATAATACATGTGACTACCCTGCCTACCTCATGATGTAATCCTCTGAAGGTTCAAATTAGTAGTGAAGATATTAGACAATAATGGTACTTTAAAGACCACAGTTGATAGTTTTAAGATTTTGATTTTTCATTTTAAAGCCAAGTTCTTTTGTATTGATACTGCACATCTTGAATGAAATACTACAAGTATTATTCTGCATGCCTTCTGTAGTATCCATATGTATAGCAGACCTATCTGCCCAAAAATTTAAGATTTTACAGTAAACATTGTTAGTGTATGTTATATCTGTACAACTCCACAGTTGGCAAATTTCATCATGAACAATAACTCTGTTTTGTTTTAACAGATAAAAAAAACCATAGTTATTCATGATCTTTCTACATGGCAGTCCTAGATGTAGTTCTAGCAGCCTGCATAACTGTACCAGCTGTATGATGTTTGGCCAATATTCACTTAAAAAATGTACAATCAGTTGTGATTTATAGCATTAGATGTACAGTAGGTAGATGGTATTCAGCTGCTGTTACTGTATCCTGAGGTATTGATGGCCTGCTGTCTGTATAATTTACATTCTGTCCTTCGTTTGACTTTAATTCTATTGATCTTCGATTTCAGTTTTGGTTGCAGAACTTTTACATCATTCCTTTCCGAAACTGGTAGAACTTCATAATTATGCAGGGGCAAATGCAACAAAAAATAAGCTGCATAATTGGGAGGTGTTAAACAGGTACTTTATTTGGAGATGTTGTGACATTTCCAAATGTTACCTTTAGTTGCTTCATTGTCACTCTGCACTTTTCTGTTTGTTCTCTTCACAGTTTATTTTGTCTTACAGTAAATGACCTACAACTTTGAATCACAAAAAAAAGAAAATAAATTAATTGAAAAATTTCTTCCCTGTCCAAAATTTTAGAAACTATGACTGTCACGGCAACAAATTTCACTGAGACTTTAGGGTTTATTTTTGTACAAGCTTTCAAACATTGAAGCCATCACAGTTAGGACCCAGATATGAATACAAGGATAGAAATTTTTGATCAAATTTGTCACTTTTGGATCATAAATCCCAAAGTGTTAATTAACAGAAGGCAGTCAACAGTGCATTTTTCACTGTATTATTTGCAAAGAAATTTTAGAAATTCATTTTCTGTGAAACTGTCACTTTTTATGGAGTTCATATATTATTTTCTGGAATAATTTTGTTTGCACATGTACCAATTTTCAGAGTATTTGAATTTATAGGTCATTTTGTCTTATCACAGCTTTATGTTTTGCAGTGAATAAACACAGAATTATATGGCTTGAGAATATTTATTTGTTTGAGAAATTATGAGGTTTCTGTTGGAAGAATTGAACTTAGAAATGTCAATAAAAAACTGGCAGAGCATGGAAAACTCTGTTTGCTGTGCTCAGATACTGACATCATAGATCTGTTACAATAGCAACTGTTACCAGCTGTTGTGCTTGGTTCCTTGGCAGAATGATATCTTGATGATGCCACTTTGACATCAGTATGAATTATTACTTGCTGACATGGTTACAGATCTATGACATCATTGGTATCAGAGCATGGCAGACACACATTACAAACTTGAAATTCTTTCAACAATTATTCTTAAGTCATTATTTCCGTGTTAATAATTATTTCCAGTATCAGATTGCATGCATTATCTGCTAATTAGTAAAAGTAAAAAGTAAGCAAAGACCAGGAACTGAAACAATCAAAATCCAAATCCAGCCCTCAAACCATAGTTGGAAACAACTAAGATTACAAATAATCAAGATACAGAGAACATATGGCCAACCGAGTGAGCAGCTTGTTCCCAAAAGGTGGCCACTCAGCAACCCAAACCGAACCAAAAATAATAAGAACATACATAAGGTAAAAGTGCCATTGATCGAAAAGCAAAGATATATGTTACCCCAAAACATACTGCATGCTTCAGCATTTGCTTTCTTGTTTCATCAACACCCAATGGCATGCATTGAACTACAGTTAAACCTGTCTTAAGGGGTCAGCCAAGGGATGGACAAAAAGAGACTGCTTAAGACAGGTGACCCCTTAATACAGGTTCAATTGCACTGTATTTTGGTTCAAGAGACCCAGTAAAGCTGGCTGCTTAAGACAGGTGATCCCTTAATAGAGGTGACCACATAAGCAGGTTTGACTGTATGTTATTGCAGAATTTATAGAGTAGCTTAAATGCCTGAAAAGTATGGGAATAGTTATGCTGCAAACTGTGATGCAAGAGAGATTTCAATAGAAATGATTGTGTATGACTGCTTTTGTTAAAATGAATGCTTTATATCTGACACTAAAGTCTGCTTCAGATAAAAGATAGTGAAAATTTTCCAGTTTATTAAACATTGTAATAGCCTAACCTGTGAAACTTGTACATCATTTCTACTGAGATTTCTCAACTATAAACCTGGTGTTTTCATCCCAATTTGTCTATTTATTCTGTGTTGGAAAAATTCCCTGGATCTTGTGGAGTGTTGAAAGATCTTATGGCACTGGCAAATTTGTTCAGGTTTATAAAAGTCGTTGGCAGTCAGCCTCTTGAACTTACTATATATAATGATCTGCAATGGTGCAAGCTCACCAAGCTGTTACAAAATTATTTGGAAAATGTATGAAATACATAATGAAGGAGATACAAACTTTATAATTGTACAGTTTGATGGTACTATTGCCCAAAGATAATGTGTTATTGACAAACATTGGTGTAAACATAGCACGCACCATTGAAAGGGGTGACAGGTATTTACCTGTAGCAAGTTAGGACGTCTGACCATATTATAATGGATAAACAGCCACAGAATGAATTACGAATCAAAGTAGCTCAGGGAACAGATTACCAATATCTAGCTTGGTTCTCTACGGTCGTAGGTTCGAATCACACATGCGTGATTTTTTTGTGCTTGTTTGATATTCTTGCTTTTTCCCAATCAAATGTGCATGCTTTGCATGAAGCTGAAATTTCTCGGGATCATCAGGTGAGCTACAAAATCGTTTTACAAAAAGGCATGCTGTCATTTCACTTTCAATTGGTTCGCCGTAATGGCAACATAATCGAGATCTGCAGAAATTGAGACAAGAACTTATCTTAATTATTCAAATGATTCCAAAAAAATATTCAACAAGTTTTTAGGTTATTATTTTTTCCTAGGTGCTAGATACCTACCCACTAGGCACACGACGTTGGTTCAACATCGACGCAACGTTGATTCAACGCCAGTTCAATGTTAATTCAACGTGATGTGGCTGCTGGGTAATCTTATTCTTTCGCAATTGATGCTGAGATTTCAGAAAAAAAAATGAACACGAATAAAAATAAAAGCGAAACAATATTAAATACGAAGGAAGTAAGAACTTTTGAGGAAAAAGTGTTCGAAAAAAAAAGTCCCTGCCTGAGATTCGAACTTGCACTAAACTGCTTTATTGTCAAAACAATTCGTTTCTGCTGCCATTAACCCACTCGACTACGTGCGAACTGTTTTATTGTTGTAATATTAAGAAATATACGCATGAAAATATTGCCAAACCTGAGGATAATTGCCTGGGGCTACTCACTACCTGTTTACCCGTTATCCTTAAATGGGCATGCTGGACTATATGCGCGGGAAACACATTATCTTTGGACGACAGTAGCTATTGTACTGCACTATAGTACATAAGATCCTGTAACTTAAGATGTGTATAAAGGTAATTCTTTTGTCAGTCATAAAATCTTTCAATTGCCGTATTTCCCTAACATTTTTTGTGACTTCTCTGAGCTCTGTCTCTTGAAATGGACCTTCAACTGCTTCATCTGTGTAATCAAATTTAAATTTAAAGAGTAACTACATTTCAGGAACTGACTAAATCAGATCCCAAACCCTATCTCCAACATCAAAGGGAAAAATTGACAAAGACATCCCAACAAACAATGAATTACAAGTGATAAGCCGAGTCAGCAGCTCTTTCCCAAATAGGTGGCAACTCAGCTATCTTTATGGAACTAAATAATTTAGACCAACAGAAGGGTTACAACAGACTAAGCAAATTATACGAAAAACATTTAACAACTATTTTTACCTATTTTCTATTTTTATTTTTATTATAGAAGGGTTAAAATGAGAACACAATAAATTAAATAGCACCAAACATAAAACAAATGCAACCGCAAAGAAAGTACCACCTTGGGATGGTCAGTAATAACTACTGGGGGGGGGGGGGGGGGGGGGAGGTTAAACCAGTTTTACTGGGCCCACTGATACTTTTAAGTAAAATTAAAATCTTAAGAAGTTTGTTATTCATATGCTGAAGTAGTGTATTTCCATTTCAAGTCACAAAATTCTGTTGACAGTTTATTGACCTACTTGAAAAGTTGTCTTCCAAGTGCCTGTTTTTTGTCTTGTATATTCAGATCAATGTGTTCCTTCTTGATCAGATAGTGCAATTTCAAAAATAAGAAAGAATTAACTTAGAAGTACTTCAGATGTCCAAACAACATGTAATTAGGGTAAAAATGATTCTCAGTTTCAATTCAAGTGTTTGATTTGTGATGCATCATGTAGGTATTTTTGAATACTTTGAAGTGAAGTTATTTGAAGACATAGAGCTCAGATTAGATTAAAAACTAATTCCCCACATGCAATTATTTCTTTCAAACAGATACAAGAGACTAGGTCTTTTGTTCACTCCAGTATCTATGTAGTTGTCTGTAAGGAGACCCTGATGTAGGGCTCATGTCATGGTCAAAGCAAAAGACCTTTCCAAAAATTATGCATTTTGCTTTAGAGAAAATTTGAAGTTTCGGTTTCCATGCTTTTTCTTTGATATCCCAAGACAATTTAAGACGAATTTTCTGCACACTTGTAAAGGCACCCACAACACTTAAAGCTTATAGGATGAGGATTGGAATTTGTCTAATGAAATTACAAAGAAAGATTGCATTATTTCAATTGACAAGAACTTGTTAATAAGACTTCCCAGATTAATTGACTGGTCTGAGAATTGTTAGGTACTTTTGCTGTCACATACTTGAGTTCTGCATCAGAAATAATAAGCACTGATAAGGCAGCCAGAGTTACATTTCATTTGGTTGCCGAAATATTCTTATAGAATAAAGGGAATTGATAAAAAATTCTAAGATAAAGTCATTCTAACTTTCAGTCATGCTCGCTGAGTGCCTTGAATATTATTTCCCCAAAACGGGCCTTATAGAAATGCACAACTACACAACTGCAAATAGCACAAACAAAAAGAAGGAAAATTGGTACTACCTCAACAGGTAAACAAAAGTTGGTTAGTACATCAAGAATGCCAAAAACAGAATTGTAGTGGAAAAATTTTGATATATCATAATACCTGCTTGCTTAATAAAACTAAAATTTTGCTGGTGGTGCTGGTGTTGTGGTTTTATGCTAGTAGGTTGCTTGCAGTAATATTTCAGTGCATTTGTTAGATGAATTATAGTGATACAGATTTGGCCGAATGAATACTTGAATGGATGGATGTATGACTTCTGATTTTACATCCTTTTCAACAGTATTTCAGTCATATCAGAGTATGCAATGGGAGGGTAATAAAGGCTGTGCACAATGGAACCCTGTTATTAATGATTCAATGTCATTTGAAACAAATGCTATAATCATTGTTTACCATCACTATTCTGTGACAAATAAAGCGAAAAAAGAAGAGAAATATACAGAGAGAAATTATGAAATTGCTCCTTTTGACCTTTTGCATAGAAAATATCTAAATTGAAGGGGTCAGTGCAACAAGGTACCTATCTCCATTTTTCATGATTTCGAGAAAAACGCAAAAACATCATTTTTTTCTTAAAACTTGAAATACATGTAATTGATTTTTTTGTTTCACAGTTAGTCAATGTATGTTGAGAATTATTGATTTCAAGTGGTGTTGCAAGTATTCCACTAATTTTAAAGAAATAAATTGAGAAAAACTAGAATTTAGCGATTTTGTTCATGCAAGAAAGGGCCTAATTCCATATTTCATAAAACTGAAAATCGCATTTTAAAAGTTAATGTTGCCATATCAGTAACCAAAACATACATGACATGGTGAGGATAACTTATTTCTAGCTTTAGCGTTTGTCAAATAGAATTAGGTCCCATATTTAGCAACATTATTGCTAAAAAGTTAAAATTGTTAGGCAACAAAGGTCCTAACTCCATCATGTAATTTTGAGATCAAGTTTTCACTATTTAAAAAAGATAAAATTTAGTTGAAAATGACTTTTGTCACCAAAATGTCTAAATATAAATACTTTTTTTCACTCTAAACCAATATTTTGATGAAATATAGTGAAGAAACAAATTCGATGGATTTAGGCCTTTTGTTGCATAAAGAGTCAAAAATGGAGATAGGACCTTTGTAAAAATTATGCAACCTCTTTAAAAAAAGTTTTTTTTGGCTGACTCTATGGTCAGAGAGGAAATAAACAGTTGAGGAACCATTTTTTCTACATGATAGAGTGGTTAACTCATTTTTGGACAAAAGTGGAGATAGGTCCCATGTTGCACTGACCCCTTCAATTTAAGACTCATATGAACACCTAAGATTGAAAAAACTGAGGTCATAATGTTCTCTCTGTCATTTGCAGTCTTTAAATGGCCAGAATCATCATATGTAATGTTTTCAATATTTACATATATCACCTACAAGCTACTATACTGGTGTTTCACTGTTAGAATAGAAACTTGAGCCCATGAAAACTTAGTGTATATAACCCTTCCGAGACATCACTCAAAAGTCACCTGTTAGTGTATAACTGGCTAATGTGATGACAACTTAGCACGTGACATAGTCCTGCAAACAAAATCGCGTGTGGTCAATGTTCCACAATCAGTCCATGATTTTACCTTACAGTGAATGGAAGGGTATTGACCTATTTAAAGTAGGCATGTTTTTGGAAAGGTGAATTATTATTGAACTTGTCTTTTAACACATTTTGACACTTAATTTTTGACTTATAAAACTGCTCTATAATATTTTTTGAAATAGCTGTAATCAGTGTATATTTCAATTGCAAATGAATTTGGTGCACAGTTGCGTGTTTATAACAAACTCTCTGTCTCTCTTTTCAATTAACAGTCATAGCTTACACTAACCATGTTTTCTCTAACAGTGCTGTATTTAATAGCATTTATACAAAGTATTTTGAAATAGCATTAATGCAAAGTATTTTGACAGCTTCATAATTTTGGTAAGTTCTAATTTGAACAAGTCTATTTCCTTCAACTGTGGTTCTTCTCTATTCTGGGCATAAAATGAGAAGAACAGATAAATTATATAGAAAAATGATACATGAAGCAAGTAATTTATTTTCCACACCTGGATGTGTGTTAAAAATTTACTGCACCCTCAGCTAATGTTTTGCAACCTCAGGCTCTTACTATTCAAAACTAATTTATATTCACTGCAGCTGGTGTTTGTGCCATGTGGCGGCCCTAAAACTTCTCCCCGTACATCATCATAGTGCAGATGATATTTTCTGGTCCTTTGGATTTTCTGGTCCTTTGGGATCATTGAGTTCATTTGAGTTATTTTGAAAATACAGTTCCGCTTAAGCCAGTGCTAGGGGGCGTGGCTGGTATCACACATTTCATTACTGGTCATGTACAGACTCAATTAAACCCAGTCTGCTATTTTCCTGTTCTTTGGTATATTCCTTGCTTTCAAAGGATCTTACTATTCAGAACTTATTGTATTGGCTGTAGACACCACCTTGGGGTGCAAGAAATGAAAAACCCATGCATGAAAATGATGGTATATAACAAATCTTAGTAACTTTGTGGTAGGTGCATTTTTTGTTGTAAATGAATTTGCAATTATGTATAGATCTTGTAAAATTTTATTCTGTGTCACTTAACTTTAAAGTAAATATTTTGCAGAATATGAGATAAAGCTGTACATACATGATTTCACAATTTTTATTACATTTGTGATGATAAATTAGCTTGTCTTTGTGGAAGCTTTAGAAGCAATGATACAATTTCTTTATTTCAATCCATTTCATGTTCGCAATAAAATATTGATGCTTTTACATCTGTCATCAAAGTTGCCTAGATGGTAGTGCCATGTCCGTGTATCGAAAGAAAAGTGCAGAAAAATTGGTAAAAAATAAAAATTAACAGTCACATAGGTCTGTATGATTATTCTTTTGCCAGTAGCATAAAGAAATAATTGTGTTTTCCTACTCTTTAAAGAGAAGTGTATTAATCAGTTTTGGTTTTTTATGATTTATTACTTGGAAATGATTCATTAGACTTCCTTGGCAAAATCTTGTTTACTAATGCTCACTTGTTTTTTACTTGTGAGCTTTAGAACAAGAGAGCTGCAGATGAGGGGTAACCAGGATAATTTAGGGATCATTTCCTTATTTGTCTGTAAAAACATATATTATTACCCCTAATAAGCACCGTCTTGTCAAGAGGGTTCTAATGAGGGGTCAGAACATATGTTTTCATTGAGAAATAAAAAAAAATTATTTCTAAATTATACCTGTTAGCCCTTCTTATCTGGGGCTCTGGAACACTATTGAATTATTCTTCTGTAAACAATAACGAAAAAAAATAATATAAAGCTTGATATATACTTTATAATAATACAGTAAATACCTGGTACATTTCTGTGATAGAATCAACATGTTTTCTTTCAGAAAAGTATTCTCAAAGATGAATTTTGAGCTGGCAGAGGATGTTATAAATGACGTGGTGCAGGCTAAGCCAGGAATAATAGAAAAAGTTCTATGCATGCTGAGAATCAAAATTGAAAGAGCAAAATATGCAGTTCATCAGAATGAAAAGCCTGAAGCAGATCAGCATCAGCGTATGTATTTTCTTTAACTATTTAAAAATGGCAATTAGTGGTCAGTTTCCTATATAATTCTATTGTAAAATTCTTTCTCCCTTATAACATTGTCCATTCTTATGGATACTAAATATTAAAGAAAGGACTGCTTTGTACATTGTAATAGTACTACATGGGTCAAGATTACCTAGAATTGTTAATTTAATGAAAGCATAAAACAGCAAAGTTTGAAGAGAAAGACTGAGAAACGCCCAAAATTCATCACACTATTTTATATCACATTATGATTTATATTCTGTATTAATTTAAGCAATTTTTTGAAATTGTCACAATATTAGTTTTATTTTGTGGTTACCAAATAATGCTGATAACTCTGTAATTGTTTTATGTCAGTGATTGCAATAATGTGAAATACCTTGCAGCATCCCCTGGAAGAGGACAGAAAACAATACGAGTGGGTACAGATGCAAAAGGTGTGAAAGGAAGACCAAATAAAACGTGAGTATCAAAATGACTGACCTCACAGCCAGACCATTTACAGTTGTTTAACTGTCATCATCATTTGAAAATCATGAGTGAAAACTGGAAATTATCTGGCTAGATATCAGTAGACCTAGGAGAATGGTTTACTTTCATGAGGAGCAGCTCTGCCATTTTCATTTTTGCTTCCATTCTCATTTGGGGTCTGCTCAATGAGAAATTCATTCTTTTAAGAGTTGAACTCCCTTTAGGCTGTAGGCTAAAGCAGTAATGCCCTCTGTGTGAAGTCAAAGCATTGAATCAGCATTTAATATGCCGTTTAATTCATAAACTGGACAAAATGGTATATACCTATTAAAAAAGTGATACATTTATTATGTCAAACTGTTGTGAATTAATTACTAATTTACTTCAAATGAGTAATGAATGAGTAACTCAATTTATTGGCAAACTACTACTTGTAAAGGTATGCTATGACATCCATAATAGCAAGTACAAGTAGAATACTGATAATGAAAATGATGACATGTACAAATAACAGCAGCTTACTGATAATGAAGAAATGCTGTGTCAAGTAAATGCAAGTAAAATGAAGTACCGTAATTCTGTCAAACAGCAAGCAAAATGATGCCCAGCATGTTAGGTCTAAGTTTATCATAAAGGAGGCAAATACCTTTTAGTTTGTAGTCACTTGACTGACTCTACATTGTCACTTGACATAATGTCATATGGAATATTTAGCAACTGATCTTGAATTAATTCATTTAAAAGAGAATAATACTCACTCGATGAAATTGATCAATCACCCTTGCAAATAATTTATTCAACCATGCATCCGAGTGGCATAAGAAGTTTATGTACATTATTGTTTGTAAAAATATTTTCATTGGAACGAACCGTTATTTTGAATAGGACAGTTTTGTCTGCTTCACTTTGTATCATTCTTTTTGTTTGTTTCATATATACATTATCTTTTATGCTGACCTGTAGAATGTATGGAGTAACATTTATGTAGATGTTGATGAGTTGTAGAATATAAAAAATTGAGCTTTCACATTTATAACTCCCCAAGAGCCAAAATATGCATATAGTTTTATGCAGTTTATGTTCATTTTAACTAAGTTTTGGAATTAAACCTTTGACATAAATATGTTTTTATTTCTTTGCAAATATGGTTATTAGCGAGTTAGACATCTAGTAAGTTTTTGAGGGTATTATCATTTATACTGCTTAAAGTGTATAAGTATGACTTGCTCACTGAAGTTTTTGCTTGTTTGTCTTTGATTATACATGTTTCTAATGATTTAAACTGGTGAAGGATTGCATATATATTTGAATAATTTATTTGCTTCCGTTATAAGTATTTAACAACATAGTACAGTTTATGCATAACATTGATGTTTAATTTTGTAAAACTTCCTGCATACCAGTGCACTACCCTAATAATTCTATGAATTGGGTTGCTATATGTAATTTTGTGATAGGCTGTCTTTGAATTTTGAACATCATGCAGTCCTCCAGATAAGAAGCATATTTTTCCAAATCTTCATAGAAATTGTCTTGCCAAGATGGTTCTAATGAGGAGTCAAAGCACGTTTTCGTTCACAAATAAGAAAAAAATATCTCAGAATTATCATCAAACTCCACTTTATCTGGAGCTTTGTCATATGTATCAAACTGTTGGCTAAATGACGAACAATTCAGACCTTGATCAGGCTGTTGCTCTAAGAGGTCTGATCGGGATCAGTATTGTTTACGCAGACATGGCTGTCCCAAGACTTAGTTTTACAATATTTATTTCATATTATGTTTATTTTTGTCTTTGTTTTATATTTTCTTGTTTTGAGATGCTGTACTAAAATTACATTTTTTTTTATTTAGCTCTTTCATTCAAGTTTGCTAAGCAAAAAAATATTTATGAAAGTTTGAATTCAGATCTTTTTTCCAGTATTTGGCTCATATATTTCTGCCTTTACAGGGGTGCACCAAAGTTTAGGGTTTATCGATCTATTGATTTGTAAGTTTGATATAATCTGCAGTTCAAATGGATATTTTAGAAGTTCTGAGTGAAAAATCATTATTATTGTGTAGTTGAAAATGCTAAAACTATATGTGTTGTAGGTAGAAAAAGTGTTAAATAAAGCTCACTCTTGCCATAGTTATTTGGTTATAAGATGGAGCTTTCTCTCTCTTTCCAAATGTACCACAGCTGTAAAAATCTGTCTGTTGTAACTTGGCTATTAGATAGGGTTTTCTTTTCCAGAACAGTCAAAAAAATATGCATCTGTCTTGCGAGATGGATCTAGATTTTGGGGATTGTTTTGGAAGGAAAAAAACTTTCCTCTTATAACCAAATAAATACATGATTCAAATGTACATAAAGAGCTGTTGTTGCTACATACTCTGGCATGAGCCTCAGCATTTGCTATATTTCTTTGGTTGTAAGGCGAAGCTCCTCTTCTAAGAGGCTTTTCCTGTCTTAAGTACATAAATAAGACAGAATGCTGATAGGAGTAGTCACTGGCTTGAATATAAAACAGACAGCCAATATTTGCCATGATTTATTGTTCTCATTATATTCTGTCATATTGCAACCACAAATTACAATATTTCATCATCGTATATCACAGGATAAAGATATTTGTTATGTCTTAACAAGTAGTAGTATGACAAAATAGATCTAATGTTGTGTAATTGTGGTATTAAAGTTCATCCAGTGACAACAGTATAATTCCGAACAGCAAACTACATGCTTCACCAACAAATGGTGGTGGGCAAAATGACAGTTATTGTACTTTAAAATGTAGTCAGAGTACTCTGTTATTCTTTTTAACATTTTATACTGTAGTGTTTACAGAACTATGTAATTTCAAACATCTAGTTATCAAAGCACAGAAACTCAGAGAACTTAACTTTTTTACTGCTGGTTCCAGTTCAGGACTCTCAGAAACAAAATTGAATGTCTGTTTTTCATTCTTGTGTGTGAGTTTTTTGTTTCCAAGAGCAACTTTTACAGATTTTATTTCAATACAGGTTGATCTTTTTACAAAGGGTTTTTGGATAGAAGAATATTGTCTTATAGCCAAAACAATATAGTAGATGTTTTTGATTGCAGGTTATATGGTAAAGTGCCGAGGTGAGGTCTTACAACAGCTCTTGTTGCTCTTTTAACATTTTTGGAAGGAACATTTTTTCTAGATGTAATATTTAATTGGTACTTTTCAAGACTGGAAAACATTTTCTGTTATTAACTGCTGGCTATATCTATTTTCCACAGTTATTCTAGACATGAGACATTTGACCTTTATTTATCATTGTCATAAAATCTGAACAACTTCATTCACAAAGTATCAGGGACTGCTTCTTTAGGCCAAAATGGGGTCTACATGTTTTTGCTCCAGAACTAATATCAGAGTATTTCAGGGCTGACAGGTAAATTGATTTAAATTTCTTTGAATTGATTACAAAATTTATGAATGAGGTCTATGGCATATAAACACAGGAAACACAAGCAGAGACACATACTTAGTATCTGAGAACAGGAGCTCTGTGAATTGGCAGACTCAGTCAGATTAAAATGAGTTTTAGAATCAATATGGTGAGATAAATATGTGACAGATAAGTCATCGATGTAAAGTAATAATATATTAGAAGAAGATATTTGTATTTTGTAAGGAAAAGTGTAAGCAGTAGTGCCAAAGAATTAAAATTGCTAGGTAAAATAAACTGTGTAAAAGTAAAAATGGTGCATGTGATTTATCTTTGAGAAAACAGAAAGCATGTGTAAGGCCAAGAAGCTAAAGTGTCTAGCAGTAACAGCTATTTTAGACAGCATGTATACAGTTCAAAGTGAACAGGGTTCAGTGTTTGCAGTGTGAATTTGGACAGCCAGTTTGATCAGAATAACAGTACATGCTACAACTAGCATTATTTTGCCTTAGATGGAAAATTAGTATATCATACACATGTGAACATGGAAAACATACGTCAAACATTGCAAAAAAGTTATGATTTGAGGTGCATTGATGATCCTGTTTACATGAGCATTACTACAGGTATGAAATTGGATTAATAATCATTTTAGAAAAGCGTAAAGGTTAAAAATGAATCCTCGGGCAAGACTGGTTGAATCTTGCTGTTAGTGGATACACTTATCACTAGCTCTTCTGCATACTGCAAATTGCAGCTTGTTTTAAGGTAAATGGATACACCTGCATGTTTTTCTGCCCTATTTACGAAGGAAGATAACTTTTATGTCTTCCTGTTTGCTTCCCTGGACAATGAAATGATTCCAAAATAAGGTCGGGGCTTAAAAGGAAAGAACTTGCTCAAATAGTTGATCCCCTTGGAGAAGGCAGACAAAACAGAAAATGGAAGACAGGGTTCCCTTGGGCTCTGGAAAACACGGAAAATGACTGAAAAAAATTCCATGCATGGAACAGCCATGGAATTTGAAAAATGATGAGACATCATGGAAAAATGTTAGATTTTAATATGAGAGGCCAGTTTGGATGTTATTATTACTCAAATTTTTCTTGCTCGCTTCGCTTGCTCATTAAATCTTGAGAAATACATTTCTGATTTTTATGCTCCCCGAAGGGTGAGCATATAGTTGCCGCTTTGTCCGTCCGTCTGTCCGTCCGTCGGTCACACTTTTGTCCAGAGCATATCTCTGAAAGTATAAGGGGGAACTAAATGAAACTTCACACATTGATAGAGGACGACGAGGGGAAGTGCAGTGCACAAGAACCGTAACCCTGTTTCAAGTATTTACAAAGTTAGCTCCCTTTCCAGTTTTTTCAATATTTTGCTTGTCTGGAGTATATCTCTGAAACTATAAGGAGGAACTAAATGAATCTTCATAAATTGATAGAGGACAATTAGAGGAAGTGCAGTGCACAAGAACCGTAACCCTGTAACAAGTATATACGAAGTTAGCTCGCTTCCCAGTTTTTTCAATATTTAGCTTGTCCAGAGCATATCTCTGAAACTATAAGGGGGAACTAAATGAAACTTCACACATTGATAGAGGACAATTAGAGGAAGTGCAATGCACAAGAACTGTAACCCTGTCACAAGTATTTACAAAGTTGGCTCCCTTCCCTGTTTTATCAATATTTTGCTTGTCCGGAGCATATCTCTGAGACTATAAGGGGGAACTAAATGAAACTTCACACATTGATAGAGGACAATGAGAGGAAGTGCAGTGCACAAGAACAGTAAGCCTCTCATAAGTGTTTACAAAGTTAGCTCCCTTCCCAGTTTTTTTTTCTTCAATATTTTGCTTGTCCGCAGCATATCTCTGAAAATGTTAGGGGAAACTAAATGAAACTTCACATATTGATAGAGGACAATTAGAGGAAGTGCAGTGCACAATAACCATAACCCTGTCACAAGTATTTACGAAGTTAGCTCCCTTTCCAGTTTTTTTCAATATTAAGTTTGTCTGGTGCATGTTTCCAAAAGTATAAATGGGAACTTAATGAAACTTCACACACTAATAGAGGGCAGTAAATGAAAGCGCAGAACACAAGAACCATAACTCTGTCATAAGTATTCACGAAGTTAGCTCCCTTCTTAAATTTTTGTCTCGCCTGCGAAGCAGAGGCGAGACATATGTATTGCTTTTCCGGTGTCGTGGTCGGCGGCGTCGGCGTAAACTTTTGTCAAGTTTTTGCGTTTAGGTCATTTTCTCACAAACTATAAGGGCTAGAGCCATGAAACTTGGTACATGCATACATCTGGAAGAGAAGATCTCAAAGCCATCATCAAAATTGAGTCATGACGTATATTTTACGGTTGACTGACTTCGCAATTTTTTGTCGAGTTTTTGCGTTTAGGTCATTTTCTCAGAAACTATAAGGGCTAGAGCCATGAAACTTGGTACATGCATACATCTGGAAGAGTAGATCTCAAAGCCATCATCAATATTGAGTCTTGACCTATATTTTACGGTTGACTGACTTCGCAATTTTTTGTCGAGTTTTTGCGTTTAGGTCATTTTCTCACAAACTATAAGGGCTAGAGCCATGAAACTTGGTACATGCATACATCTGGAAGAGTAGATCTCGAAGCCATCATCAAAATTGAGTCATGACGTACATTTTACGGTTGACTGACTTCGCAAGTTTTTGTCGAGTTTTTGCGTTTAGGTCATTTTCTCAGAAATTATAAGGGCTAGAGCCATGAAACTTGGTACATGCATACATCTGGAAGAGTAGATCTCGAGCCATCATCATTATTGAGTCTTGACCTACATTTTACGGTTGACTGACTTCGCAATTTTTTGTCGAGTTTTCGTGTTTAGGTCATTTTCTGAGAAACTATAAGGGCTAGAGCCATGAAACTTGGTTCATGCATACATCTGGATGAGTTAATCTCAAAGTCATCATCAATATTGAGTCTTAACCTACATTTTACGGTTGACTGACTTTGCATTTTTTTGTCAAGTTTTAGCATTTAGGTCTGTTTTTCAGAAACAATAAGGGCCAGAGCCATGAAACTTTGGTCATGCATTCATCTGGAAGAGAAGAGCTAAAAGTCATCATTGATATTGAGACTTTACAACATTTTACGGTTGACTGACTTTGCAATTTTTTGTCAAGTTTTCGTGTTTAGGTCTGTTTTTCAGAAACCATAAGGGCTAGAGCCAAGATACTTGGTTCATGCATACATCTTTGCTGATTTAGCTCTGTTTTGTGACAAAGCGCCAGCAGGCGAGACACCGCATTCCGCGGAATTCTTGTGCTTTATTTTGTTTGTATAGAGCATATCTTAGGAAGTATTGAAGGAAGCTAAATGACATTTCACACATCGATAGTGGGTAATGAAAGGAAGTGCAGATCATAAGAACTATAACATTACCTTCGGTAATTACAAAGTTAATGCCCTTCCTAATTTTTTTAATTTTTTCAGTTATTTAGCTTGTCCGGAGTATATCTCTATACATATTTAAGAGAACATGAATGAAACTTCACATATTGATAATAGAGGGCAATGACAAGAAGCGCAGAGCAGAAGAACCAAAACTGTATCCCAAGTTATTTTGGAGTTACTTCCCTTATTTTTTTTCTCAGTTGTATGCACGTCTAGAGCATTGCTCTAAAAAGTATTGAAGAGAATTTTTTTTTCAATTTTAATTGCATTTAGTTTACACAGAAAATCACTCCTTCACCAGGATCCCCATTGTCCTATTCCAAGCCTTCGGGGAGCATCCATCGGTTCCACCGATTTTCTTGTTCATCAAAGCAATTCAAATATTTTTTTCTTCATCAGAAAACAAGAAATGACTTATAAGTAATTTTTTTCGTAACATAATTATCTGTTTTTGTCTTTTATACAGCATTATATGGCAAAACACAGAAAGAAAGACTTCTTTGAATGGTCATGGAAGTTTAACTTTGATCATGGAATTATTTTGGAAAAGTCATTGAATTTTGTTTCTTATGTTCTGTGGGAACCCTGGGTAGAGTTGTTTCCCCTGAAAGTGTTTCCAGTCACCTTAAGTGCTAAAAGCAAAAATGGAAAAGAAGGGGATGGGTTGAAAATTTTCGGAGCTCAGACATGACTGTTGTGACAGGTACATCCTGTTGACTTAAGCTGTACTGTTCAGTGGCAGCAGCAAATATTACCACAGTAACCAGCTCTTAGGGCTGCCCTCTGATGGTTCTCATAGCTGTAAAGAATTTATGGGGGAAAGTCTGAATTGGAGTTTAGTCCAGTAACAATGATTTCAGGTATGAAGAGTATGGAAATGTGATAACACAGCGATACTTAGAGATGAAAGGCTGGAATTCTGGGTATCTGAGCAGTCTCAGCACATTTGGGTGGTTGAGTAATGTTGTGTTTGTGGGCTGGCTGAATAGTGATGCACCTTTTGAGAGGCACTGTGAGATGCACTGTGAATAAAGAGAGCATATGATGATATCTGTGAGATTTTCTCGTATTTCTAGTGAAAAGTATAATGTTGGGGCATTTTGCCAGGGCAGTTTGAATGAGACGTTGCAAAATTCAACTATATTGAGATCAGATTTTGTTGAGAAACAGAAAATTCAGGCAAAAAAAATGTATGTTCTCTCATGTTTTGGAGCTCTTTGCTTTCACATAATAACAATAGTACCAAACAATTACAGCCTAGTTACAGCCTTTATTAAGTTATACTTTTTAGTACAATTACTCGAAATGATAATTTGTTACGAGTTAGTAGGCAATATTTGCAAGTTTTAAGTACATTTATTATTCTCACTCCTCCACATGAAAAAAAGATACACAGGAAGTGCAGATATAGGGACACCTAAAACATTTACTGTAATTGTTCTAATAATGGAACAGTTTGGTTTAAAAATACAGAAATGCATCTAAAATATGCAGAAGGAATGGCATACAGTGTTGACCCTGATCAGACTGCTCCTAGTAGCAGTCTGTGCTGGGCCTGCACTCTTTACCCAGACTTATCTGTCCCAATATTTAGGATTATTACAGTAAATGCTGTTTGCTAGTGTGTTTGCTAGTGTGATAGATTACTATCATAATGCAATTGTGACATACTTACTGTTATACCATGGCATTGTATGCTGAAACTGCAGGGAAAGAATTATCTAACTTTGTTAGAACTTAGTGTTAGCACAGTATTGATATTTCAAAGATTTTTATTCAGTATTTTGAATAGAAAAAAAACTACAACAAAAAAACAGAAAGTATTTTGATATGCCATCAGGAGAAGGTTCTTACAGTCACTCATCTGGATCTTCGGTTTGCAAATTTAACTATTTTCTTTTCTGGTTCTTCTGGTGTTAATTTTGTGTTTCATTAACACATTATATATGCAGATGGTCATTGTCAGCAGAATTAAAGCTTCGTTCACACGACCAAAGTTTCTTTGTCACATAAACTGTAACAAAGAAAGTTTGCCAAACATTTTGCATTCACACGGAGCAAATTATTTGTTAAAGAAAAATGTCACATAGAATCTTTGTCAAATAAACTTGGGCAAGGAAATATTTGCTGCTGTGTTCACAGGATTGAATATTATTACCTGGACAAATAAACCATGTTCCTGTGAACGGACAGCCATGCCATATTTTCTTAGTTAAATATATATATATATATATATATATATATATATATATACTTTGTTCAAAACTTTGTTCAAAATCAGATAGATTTGATTATGAGCAATTCTTTCTGTGTTTATCTCTGTAGCTAGTTTCTTTGTTACATACATATTTTATGGCTTATTTTCTGTTCACATGGACAAATTTTGTTTTTTGGCAATGAAAATGTGACATATGTTTTCATTCACATGAGCATATTTTTCTATACCAAACCTACTTTGTCACAGAAACTTTGCTCGTGTTAACGAAGCTTAAATGGCAGATTTACACACAGCAGGCACACATCACTGACACAACATCATAGCATAGAACTCCAGATTCGTGTGGGTTTTGTGAATAATTTTGAGATAGTTCTTCTTAGCTCTCCATGAACACTTATGTTGTGACCCCTCATCAGAATATTCTCAGCAAGATAGTCCTAATGAGGTGTCACAACATATGTTTATATGGAGAAATGGGGAAGATTATTCCTGTTAGCCCCTTCTTATCTGTAGCACTGAAAATTATCAACATGGCATGCCTACAGCCAGGGTAGGTAGATATATAAAATTAAGTCCGCCACCATGCAGAGGGAGACATATTGTTTTTCCTGTAGTTGTCTGTCTGTTCATCTGTCTGTCTGTCATCTGTCCATCACAAATCGTGTCGGCTCCATAATTCTGAAGCCATTCAAGATATTTTCATGAAACTTGGTACAAATATAAACTATATAAAGCATCATCAGATGATGTGCAGAGATCAAGAAGATCAAAGACTGTAACTCCACCTACACCATTTACCGAACTATGACCCATTGTAAATTTTAATATGGAAGTTGGTTCTGCTCCATAACTCTGAAACTGTTGCATATGTGCAAGTTATGGTTCTCAATCTCTGCACATCGGGGCTCATGCAATAAGAAGCGTGACTCTACCTACATTTTTACAAAATTATTTCCCTTTGTAAATTTAAGTATTGAAATTGTGTCCGCTCTATAACTATGAAACCTTTCAAGATATTTTCACTAAACTTGGTACAAATATAAAGCATCATCAGATGATGTGCAGAGATTTAGAACCATAATTCCATCTACATAATATGCCCCTTTGTAAATTATAGTATGGAAATCGTGTTCACTCCATTAACTCTGAAACCTTTCAATATATTGTTTGTGAAACTTGTTACAATTATAAAGCATCATCAGACGGTATGAAAAGATCAAGAACTACCGTATAACTCCACCTACATTATTTCCAGAATTATGCCCCTTTGTAAATTTAAGTATGGAAATCATGTCCACTCCATAACTCTGAAATCTTTTAAGGTATTTCTGTGAAACTTGTACTAATATACAGCATTATCAGGCCATGTGCAGAGATCAAGAACTGTAATTCTCCCTTGTGTATTTCCCTCTGTAAATAAAGTCTATTATTATTATTATTATTATTATTCTTATTAATTTACAGAATTATGCCCCTTTGAAAATTTTAGTATGAAAATCTTGCTTGTCTGCTCCATAACTTTGAAATCATAATAGATATTTGTGCGAAACTTGGTACAAATATAGAACAGCATCAGACGATGTGCAAAAATTAAGAACCATAACTCCACCTACATATTTTACAGAATTATGCCCCTTTGTAAATTATGGTATGGAAGTTGTGTTTGCTTCATAACTCTGACACTGTAAGAGATATTTGCAAAACTTGGTACAAATATAAATCATCATCAGATGATATGCAGGGATTAAGAATTGTAACTCCACCTACACCTTTTATGGCATTATGACCCTTTGTAAATTTTTGTATGAAAATGATGTCTGCTCCATAACTGAAACCGTTTGAGATATTTTCAGGAAACTGGGTACAAATATCAAGCATCATCAGATGATATGCAGAACACTAGAACCTTAACTCCACCTACATTTTGATGGAAACTGGTGCTCTTGATAACTTAAAAACTGTTACAGATATTTTCATGAAACTCGATGCAAGTATAAAGAATTGTCAGTTGATATTCAAAGAATAAGAACCATCACTTTACCAATATTTTTGATGAGGGGATGGGAAAGGATGTGAGGAGACATCTGTTTCTTGCTTCAAAAACAAATATCTAGGTTTTTTGAAAATAATTGATAAAATATTTAACACCTTGATATGATACAATAGTATATATTTTAGCACTTTATCATCTCTATACCAGAAGACCTGGTATGATGTTGTAGTTGTTAATAGTTTGCTGTTCAATAGATAGTGATTTTATTGAAATTGTATATTCCATTCTTGAAATTCATTTCATTTTTGTTGACAAGGTGCCAGGTGGCACAATAATTTTTCTTTATTGTTAGTTTTTTGTGTGTTCAAATATAGTGCCTTATGACTTGAGACTGATAAGCTGCAGGTGGATCTGCACTGACTGATCAGTGCAGAATTTGTTCACAGCATTAAAACAAGCAAACAAAATTTTATTCAGAAACCTGTCTCAGGCCATACACAAGCATGCAGGTGGCATAGGAGAAAAACATATACATCACTACTTTGATGTACAGTATTCCTGTGCCACCTGGTTCATGTAGAAAGAGAAAAGACTGATCAGCAATTTCAGCATGTTATATGGCTGTTTTATGGCTATCGATCTGTGGATTTACTAATCACATATCCAATGAAACACCTTCCTTATTATGCTGCTCATATCAATTGATCTTTCACTTTTAACCTAATGTGCTTAATTATTGGGACACATAAAAACCATTAATTTTTCATTTTGGACAACTAAAATATTAATGGTTTTAGGTGTCCCATTAGTATGTTGTTACAGAAAGAAAGAATCAGGGTATTTTTCTTTGTTGCTTATTTTAAAGTGAATGGATACACTTCAACGTAATTGCAAAGTTGCCACTTATCAGAAAGACCTTGCCAAGGCTATGTTAGATCTTATTATTTCTCTGCATAATATGCATTTTTGCCACTTATCAGAAAAACCTTTCCGAAGCTGTATTAGATCTTATTAAGAAATGTGTAGAGTGGTTATTTCTTGCAGCACAAAACATTTTACATGTTAAATTATTTGTGTACAAAAGCGTAAAAATACTTTCATCTCCAAAGTTTTGGATTCTAGACTTCAAGGCCCAGTTGTTCAAAACATTGTTAGCTTTGTGAAACCAATAGTCCAGCATTCATTAAGTCTTACAATATACTTAAAAAATTAATTGTGGTAATAGTTTTGCTGAAAATTATGAGGAGGTTTTCACATTTTCCAGCAAAAATGGTAGTGTTTTTACATATCATAGTTTGGAAATTTAACATCATGCTAACTAAAAATGTTGTTAGTTTTGAACAGGTGGGTCCAGATTGCTATAAAAGTTACTATTATGTGACATTGTCTGACATTTTGAGCCATGTGGAGATGCAACATTGATGTCACGAAGCATGAAAATGAAAGTGATAAAATTTGCACATAAAGTTAATTGAATTTCCACCCACTGACTAATAAATTTCAAAGCATCACCTGAAAAGAGTGATTCAACATTTCTAATGGCGTATTTAATATTTTTTCATCTACACTCTTAAGAATGTTTGCATTTTCGATCTTTGAAAAGTGATGCCATGATCATCGAGTCAAATTTAGTTCTAAAAGTTTATCCAGCTAGTATGTAAATTATATCCAGTCAGTGAAATGAAAACAAAAAATCAGGTTTGTGTGAATTGTGTTTGCTTTTGCAGTAATCCTTGGTGCTATTTCTTTGAGCTTCTGGACATCTATTCTGGAAACACTAATGAATATGAAAATGTTAAAAATGAAATTTCCGATTTTTGGCTCAATAAGGCTCAAAATGTCAGAGCCTGTCACATATTTAGGCAATACTTGAATGAGTAAACTGCATACAGCTTGTTGCCAATTTGAAATCTAATATGAGCCTCGACACGAGAAAACCAACAAAGTGGTTGTGCGCCCAGCGCAGACTCAGATCAGCCTGGGCATCCGCCCATTCCGGTCAGACTCTTTGCAATGCGCTTAAAGGGTAGCTTAGGGTCTAAGCTCCCACCATGCGGACAGCGAAGACTCTGATCAGACTGGGCAGATGCCCAGGCTGATCTGAGTCTGCGCTGGCCGCACAACCACATTGTTGGTTTTCTCGTGTCGTGGCTCATATTCCAATTTCTTTCCAGTGTGGAGCATGTTCCACTGACAAAACCACAGAAGATGTTTAGGGCAGTAGCAGAATCAGAGAGTGTGTCAAGGATCTTATTTGAAGAAACAGAACAAAAACTACTAGCAAAGGATGAAATGATCAAGGTAACATAACTCTGTGCATTCAGAAACTTTATCACTTATTGCCCTACATACTGCAGTTATGTTGATTTTAAATGAGTAATAGAAATAACAACTTCATTGGTATTTAGGTATGGCTCCATTTGTTGATTTTAAATCAGTTCAAGGGCAATAACTCATGCACTACTGATGCCATTCTGACAAAACTTGACATACATCAGGCATTATGGTGATAATTAAAGTTCCTTCAAATTCTGCTGATTGGACAGTTATGGCTCTGGATGGCTGTGACAGATGGACATGTAGATAACTATATTCCTCCGCCTTTGGCATGCGATAACAATAGGGCCCAGATAATCAGCTCTAATGCTGCATCTTATTTTACCTGCCATTCCATCATATCTTATGCAGTGTCACTCACTGAGAAATGTCACTCACTGAGAAAGGTGATCATGTAGGGTGGGCACTGACATTCTGCAAAATGGAACCTCCGTCGTTTTCATGAACTACTTTGTACTAAAGTTTCTGTTTTCTAGCAAGGATGGTATAACTTCCTGTATGTTTTTGTTAGAAACATCTTGTGATAAACGATAAAGGTAAAAGTTTCCCATAGCCTTATAGCCATAGGGGCAGTTGGGGTTAGAGACCCACTGTATCTTGGGCAAAGCAGATGAAAGGCGGAGCCCATCCTTTTCCTTTTGCTGCCTTATCCTTCCCTGATTTGAAAAAGGTACCCATTTACTGCTGGGTTAGTTTAAACTTTATTTTATTTGTATAAACATAAATACAAAATGCATTTAAACACATTTCTAAACACAACACTTTATACAAATGGGATCCAGTCCTTGGATGGCGATGGTGAGCCGGGAACTCATGACCTTCCGGCGGCCTTGTGACATTTTGTTTTATATTCCAGATTCTGGAAGCCAAAATTTCTCGCCTGGAGCACTTACTATATTTAAAAGATAAAAGAATAGATGACCTTCAGTCCAGAGTGGAGGCAACACGGCCAACAGGGATCAGAAGATAAAACCTTGTGTGCTCAAAATTCTCTCTTTCTTAAATTGTAAGTACAGTGCAACGTTATTGTAAAAATATTTAATATACCGTAATGGCCCTAAAATTTCATACACCCGAAAATTGGACAATTATTTTTAAAAAATTCTTAGAAACTGGATTTTACACATGTTAATGCATCCAAATGATGCTCAGTGAATGGCACATTGTAGAACCTGATCAAACTACTCCTTCAGGATCAGTTTGATCAGGGTCTATAATGTTTGCTCAGATCTGTCTGTCTGAACATTTAGGGTAATTACGGTAATTCTATTTTGAATAGTACCAGAATCTATGAGGAGTAGAGACCGAGTCAAGAAAAATAGAATCTATCATTGGTCTCCGATGCGGACAGGGAAATCCCAACCCGAGGGCATACGGGGTGTGTCAGAAACGAGGCTTGCCGAGTTTCCAACACACCCCGTGTGCCTGAGGGTTGGGATTTCCCTGTCCGCAATGGAGACCAATGATTGATTATTTTTCTTACCTACGATAATATTTATTTCAAATTGAACGGGGAACTAATATGCCTATTTCATGCGAACGTGTACAAGTGTAAGTAGTACAAACGTGTCACCCTCATGGCTGCTGTAGTGAACAAACAAGTGAAAAATAGGTCCTTGACAAATCCACGTTTTTAGATTTTCTAATTGAAATTTATATTAAAGAACAAAATTTGTATTGAGACAACTACAGAAAGCGCGTGTATGACGTTAATTGTGATGTAACGTCAACGTCATTTCAAACGTCAGTTGGTAACGTCTTCAAAATGGTGGCCTCCTTGACAGTGTTTGTCACGGTGAACCATTCACTATTTTGGATCTTTTTCCGACTTTAACACCTTGAAACAGGCTATAATGGGATTATAAAGAATGAATAACCTTTCTTGGGTTGGATTTTATCGATGTGGCAATTCATTCTTATGAAAAAATAATGCATAAAGTATGGAATCGCCAAGTCGGGCGCACCGTATTTCAAGGAGCGCGTAGTGGTACACAGAATTCAAGCTCGTGTGAGCTGTCCCAGCCCATGGGCAAGACAGAATTTTCCAGCACCGCTAAAAATAGAACAAACTCTGTCTCATAGGTAAGAAAACCTTAGGCTAGCTTTCAGATGAGACTGAGATAGAGTTTATTTAAATTAAGAAATAGATCAGCTCTAGCAGTGAATTGTTGAGTAAAAATTCACTGTTTGGAGGTCAGTTGTAAAGTAGATCATATCACCACCCTGGAGCATGAGTTATATATCTACTTACAACTGACCGACAAACAGTGAATTATCACTTAACAATTCAATGCTCAAGATGAACTATTTCCATTCTAACACTCAAAAATGCGAAAAAGTATTCTTTTTATTCAAACTATCCCAACCTTCCTGTCAGCGGGCTCATGCTCCCGCCAATATTCTTAACTGAATCTAAGTTAAATATACGTTTTTATAGCGATTTTAGAAAGAAAAAGAGATGTTTTACAGTCTAACATCTCAAAATCTCACAAAATTTGTCAGCAATTGCCAGTGACATCAGCACCTAGACTCTACACGTGAATTGTTCCAGAATAAAACACAGAAACTTTCTATTGCTTCTATAGGTACACTGTGTTAGAATACTTGTTTCAGTGACAGTAACTCTTCTGTTTTCACTTTTGCCTACCTTTTAAATTGTGGTCAACTATAATGGAAAGAATTTATGTCCTAGGAGCAAACTCTTCCCTTTAAGAGTTGACCCCATATTGGAAGGGCTCTTTTTTCCAGGATTTTCCAGGGAATCAAACAAAAGTCACAAAAGTTGTTCTTCTTTGTAAAAATGACAGAAAATCATTGAGATGGACCAATAGATATATGACTTATACCGTTTCTTTTCTTTTCAGGGTGGGGAGCAAGAATTTCTGAACATGGTCATATTTGCAGATGCACAAACTGGAAGATTTAGAACAAGAGTGAAAGATCTATTGCCATAAAATTTAGGTTGACTTTCTACTACACAAACATTTATTTCTTCAGCATTGCTCAAGTTTTCATTTGGAATCATAAATAATAAAATCTCAAAGGGTGTGATACAAAAAGCCACATAAAACTCTTCATATGTTGATAAATGTTAATGGCCAGGATGTTGATATTCATTGACTCACAAAGTTTAAGAGTACACTTAGAATAAAGTGTTTGTAAATTTTTTGTCAATGCAAAGCAGTGATTCTGCCTATGTTTGAAAATATAGCATGTCATTACGTAACAATGACATTAGTTTTGAACAAATGGGCCCAGTCAAATAAATAATGGAAAAAAATTTGAAATAAGAAAAAATGTAATACAGAGAGGTTAATTTGGTGATAAATATCACATAGAAGGAAGAAAACCTTGGTTTCTTTTCAGAGACTGATTATGAAGTTGAAAATATTGGATTTACTAAATTCTAAAAAAAATAAGCATGTGACTGGCCGGTGAAAAGGTAACTTAGTCCATATGTGATCAAGGAATACTCAGATTACCCTGTGTATATTTGCAGTCTGCCCAGTTTTGAATTTTAAGGACCCTGAGGAATCAGTAAAGAGAAAGGTGAAGGCTCTAGCTTGCATTAATGCACAGGCTGATATGACTAATGTATGCACATGACTCGACATTCCTTTTCACACACATCATCCCTGCTGTTTTATCTTAAATTAGTATTTTCCCAACCATTTTAAAAACATAGTGGGTCAGTTTAAAGGAAAGCTTATGAAAACCGAAATAAAACAAAAAAATTGATAAAAAAAAATTTCAAGTATATACAAGGGGCGTTCGAAAAGTAATGCAAATGACGTAATTTCTCGGTAACCAATATAAAAACAGAACTTCTGATTGCAAAAACACATAAAGCTATATTATGCGTAGGAAAGTCTGCAAACACGGTGTATTTTTTTTAAAAAGGTCGCATTTTGATTTTCTTTGAAAGAGGTATACCCTAAAGACACTGCAGAATTTTAGTTTAGTAGGCCGTAATTTATATATCGTCAGTCTTTGATTTGTTTTTATTTTTTGCAACTTAAAGACAATGCCCAGGGAATGTTGTCCTGAAAATATCGCGGATTTTTTTTTATCTGGGTTCCATACTGGCCCAGGAATATTGATTATGTAGTAGCAAATTCCCCATTTCTCATCCCATTTCTTCCAAAAATTAAATGATTTCGTAATGAAAACAAGTGTATTAGCATTCAAAATCTTTTCAGCCAGAGCATTTACATGGGTCAACGAAAACCTGTCAATAAATTCAAATTAATGCCAAAAACGAAGCCTCGACAAGCTTTTAAAAATGACGTTAACGTATATTTCAATAACGTCATAAGAATTGCGCACTGCTTTGCCAAGAATAAATCGATAACAGTTGCCACCCTTCTAACTTTTGTATGAATATTGTATGCAACAATGGACAAGCGACTGACAAAGATTAATTTTGTATTTTCAATGATATTTGACTTGAATGCCTAAGACTGAAACTATTTTACATATGAAATTAGGCCAGTGGCATGACAGGGGCCTAATAAAATGCGTTGTAAGTCAATACGAAAAGGTGTCTTTGTACAGCGTTTGGTATCATTGTAAAGACAAAATGTAGTGTTTTCAGCATATGCATAACATTTGTACCCAGTTTTCCCCTAAACAAAGCTATGAGGCCATTTGCATTACTTTTCGAACGCCCCTCGTATTTGACTCTTGACTCACAGGTCAATAAATCACCACTCAAGCATATTTGAATTCCTAATGCTTATACTACTGAGTTTTGGCTTGCCTGTGACTAGGAAAAAATGAGACATTGGTATAGTTTATTGTTTGTGTAGCAATGTGCATGTGCAGACAGCTGAGGCACAGTGTTCTATGGAATTCTTGTGTAATTTTAGATCCTGAACGTATTACTTTGGGAGCAGGCTTTTCAGTGTTTAGTTCTCCAATACAGTCACCTCTTGATATTTCAAAGTTCAAGCTCGCCTCAAACTGCTTTTATCTCAAAGTAAATTTTCTGGCCGCAGAAAATTTACTTTGAGATACCAGTATGAGAAAACAGGAGTTGAAATGTGAAGATAAATTGGAAATGTGCCCAAACTGTATTCCTTCTAGGAGAGCATTTTGAGATAGCATTGTTTGAGTTAACCAGTCAACTGTATATATTTGTCAAGACAGTTCTTCCATCCATTTACTTTGACCCTGGTGTTTCATCTCTATCTCTCACAAGGACAATGAATATGCAGCATAGCATTCTGCAAAGTTCATGTCAAAATTTCTCCACAAAGCATATTTAGCTGGATCTTATAGGACTTGTTGTAGATTACTGATTACTGTTTCAGTCATATTATGTACTAATTGATTTTCCATGGTAGTCTACTGTACCTCTCTCTATGCTGAATTTTTTTTCGTTTTTTTTTTTTTATATCTCTGTTGTAATAGATGGATGAATGACTTGCGATTTTACGTCCTTTTCAACAGTATTTCAATTATATCAGGACAATGGGACGGTGGTATTGAAAGGCTGTGTGCAATGGAACCCCGTTTATGGTAGGAATGATTCTTTCCTCAAGTGGGGCTTGAAAATGGTCTGCTAGATCTGTAGGCCAGTGCTTAACCCACTGAGCTACCAGGGCTCCTATCTCTATTGTAAGCTACAAGCTGTGATAATTTTGAATGATATCACATTCCTTTAACATTAGCCTTCATTTGGTCCATTTTTATGTGTACTTCCTTTATGTGTGGGTGTCAACTCATAAAGGTAAGAATTTGCTCCTGCAAATTCTTTCCTTTAGGAGTAGATCCAAGTTTTGAAGGATTTCAGTGCCCAGGGAAGTAAATGGAGTCACAAAAGTTGCTTCCCTTTGTACCCATGCACCTTAAGGTATCTCAGTGTATGGCCAGGAGAAACAGGGACATAAGCAGTGTTGGAACATTTACATTACTACAGATGAATAGACTAAATTAAACCAGGGTTCGAGGTTATAAAACTTGAGAATGATCTCAAACTCAAAATAAAGCACACTGATTGGCTGCTTCCGAGCATGTGCTCGGAAGCAGCCAATCAGTGTACTTTATTTTGAGTTTGAGAATGTACTCAAGTTTCATAACCTCTGGGCCAAGTCTGCCCTTTTCAGTCCTATGGAGCTACTTTCAGAATTAGTATATACTGGGTTCTTTGTTTCAGCCTGTCTTTTCTCTTGTTATATACATCTCATCATTTACAGATGGTTGTCTCATCATTTGGTTATTTTTATACATAATTATTCAGATGTAGAATTTCACTTTTGGTGTGGAAGTTTGTTGTCAAAAGTTACATTTACAGATGGATTTCTCTGGTGTATTTTTCTTTTCCACTGTTATACATGTATAGTACAGGAAACATTTTGTAAAATTTCTAGCAGACAGTGCATAACCTCATCAGGCTGCTCCTGCAGTTTGGTATGGGTCTGCTCTGTTCAGGCTTGTCTGTCAAAATGTTCTAGACAAATGTGTGTCAAAATTCTATTATGCTGCGTAATCTAACAGTAATCAGCATGCCAAAAGTTGGTCTACATACTGAAGTTGTAAAAGCATAACAAATCAAATTACCTGTGAATGAAATATGTGGTCATGTCATAGTAAAATTAATTCAAGAGTTTGTGCCATGGTATTCAGATTCTTTTATTAAAGCAGAGCTTCAGTTAAGGTGGGGTTTTGAGGCTAATTCTGAGATATTTTCCCTTATTTCTCTGAAAACGTAAGCTGTCCCCTCATTAGAACCTTCTTGGTGAGCAGTCAGTACATACATTTTTTATGCAGAATTTGGGAAAAATCTCTAAATTATCCTTTTTTTATGCCCCCGCCACGAAGTGGGGAGGGGCATACAGTTTTTTTTTTTTGTAGCATCGATAATGTAAATTGATTTGATTGTGAGACAAATACATGGAGATACGTATTGAATAATATGTAGGTTTAAGCCTTGATGCTGGGCATAGACTTGTAAATGATGTTCTTTTTGTGTAGGTACTGTCTTTTTTCCAGGTAGACTTTAAAAGAGAAGAAACTTCATTGTTCAAAAAATTCTTGGTATAAATGCAGATAGATAAAAGTTAAGCATTATTTCTGTTTGAATATTTGGTACCAAATGTTCAGTTGCTAGTTTTTTTGCTTCTTCCACAACTACCAGATCATGAGATGCCTAAAACTGTCAAACTTGAATGGCTATGAAGTGCAGCTTGAGGTATGGGCATATTTGTAGGGGAGGACACATACTACAGATCTTTTTCAAAGATATGTGCCTCTGTGATTTCCTGTACAGCATAATCAGTTTTAAATTGATAAAAGATTCATACTGTATTTAACACCTTCTAACACCTACTTGGCTTTTGTCTTTTCTACATTTCACATTTCTGGAAAAGTTAAAAAGATAAACTTGTACCTGTATTCAGACAGTGGCTCTGTGATTGCTTAAAGCCTGCCAAGGGATGGACCTCAAAGGGAGATAACTACAAAGCAGTATATGCCTCATTTCTCAAGAGTCTACACTTAAAGGAAATAATTTGCTCTCTTCAGAGAGCAAATTCTTCCCTGAAGAGAGCAAATTCTTCCCTTTCAAGAACCCCCTTTAGATGTGGTTCAAATACCAGCAAATCAAATTCTATTGTTAAAGTTGCCTCCCTTGAAACGGTCAACTTGAAAATACTATGAATTTAAATGGGAGTGATGCTTAACTTTTGTCTGTGTATATATTTTATTTCGCGATTTCAGTTTAATTTTGTTTTCTATATTTTGTTTTCTGCAAGAGAAAACAGAATTTTAGCATGTGCTTTGTTACATTCCAAACAGAATAAAAGAAAATGTCGGAGTGTAGTTTAAGGTTACTCAGTCATATAAAGCCAAAGAACAGGTTAAAGGTACTTGTGGAAGGACAAGTATTTGTGGAAGGACTTATGTTCCAAATCATCATATGATAAATTAGCGGTCACAACTGGAATTTTCCACGAAAGAACCTTCTCTGCTATACTCAAGCAAGAGTGTTGTCATATCTAGGTATTTTCATCCAGAAGGAGGTCTCTGAGGCTGCTGGTCTTATCTTAATAAACTCTGGTGTCATAATGAACACCTTCCAACATGTACTGGCATGCAATACTTTCATGAATATAATTTTGATGGTAGCTTCTGTTTGACATTTAACAAATGGACAGATTTGTGAATGGACAAAGTATCAGATCTGTCCTTTTACAAATGATTTGCCTTTCCACAAGTTTCATTGACCTCAAGAATATAAGTCATTTTCAACACATTCCATTGTGAATACCAAGCTTTAAAATAGTCAAGATTTTTACAATTAAATTAGAGTACACATGAACTAGCCTCAAAAGTGTTGGTTTAGTCATGGTATAAAGATTTTTTATTTTTATTTCATTTTTTTTTTTCATGCAGTGTTGGTCTGTCCAGTTTAAACTACGTAATTTAGTGCACTTTGTGCATAAACAAATATCATTGTATAATAGGCATGTATTAAATTAAGACATAAATTTTAGTGTATTTATTCTTTCCTCCCCATCCAAATTGTATTCAAAGAAATTCCAGATACACTGATTTGGGATGAAAATTGTATTCAAAGAAATTCCAGATACACTGATTTTGGGATGTAGTCGATTCAGCTGTCTCATCTGACCAAAAGAATGGTTTTGTCTCATTCTGACCAAAAGAACGGTTTTGTCTCAATCTGACCAAACAAATGGTTTATTTGTGTAAAAACATCCAATAATGAGAATAATCATTTGGAATTCATCTTAATATGATTTTGATGAGGGTTTGACTAATTTTACAATACCTCATGTCAACCTATACCCTACCTGTGTTTCAGAAGATTTCAAAATACTGTAAAGTCGCACAAAAATTAGTCATTCTTTCAAATCTATCATTTGGAAAATGCTCATCAATTTGTGATAAACGTTATGATGACAAACATGTTGCATTTTTAAATCGCGTCAGTGTATGTGGCATGTTGCAAACTGAAGAATTACTAACAGAGGCATACCGTAAAAGTTTAAAAGAGATTGGGACACCTAAAATAATTACCATAAATGTCCTGAAAATGAAACACTTCAGTTTTACAATTCAGTATTAAAGGCGTCCAAAAGATGCAGATAGAATGGTAAACAGTGAAGGCTCTGATCAGACTACTCCTTTCTGTCTGGGTCTGCACTCTTTTCTCAAACCTATATGTCACAATCCTTAGAATTTTTACGGTAGTTATACTATGGTATACTTTAAAAGTGAACAGGCTCCTGTATACCAGACTGGGGAACATGGAAGAAAATCAACAAGCTCTCAAATTCACAATTTAATCCTCCAACATTACAATGCATTTTCTCTTTCAAAATCAAACATATAACAACACATAATCTAAAACAAATCACATTACCTTGTAATTTCTACTCAGAAATAAATATACAATCAACTAATGATAAAATATTCTAATTATGCAGCTTTCTTTCAAATGAACCATGTAGTAAGACATGATGAGCAGTTTCTGTTCAATAAATATACAAATACTGATAAAAACAAGAAGTCGGCAAAATGTGGTGTCTCACCTACCTGTGCAATGTCGCAAAAACAATGCAGTGTATGCCAACAAAGACATGGGAAAGGGAGGGGTAATACCTATGTCTCACTTCTGGTAGCCACAGGCAAGACAAAACTCCTTACATAGCTCTTTCCCTCGTATGAAACTAGAATGCAACAAGATAGCAATTAACAATACAATGGTGCTGTATTTTACAGCAAGTGCAAAAGTTGAAGTTTGGGATTTAAAGATTTTTCTATGCAAAAACAAACCATATTTATTTGGCTATTAAATGGGGGTTTTCCTTCCAAAACAATCCCAATAATCTAGATCTGTCTTACAAGACAGATCTAGATTCTTGGGATTGCTTTATAAGGGAAAACCCCGTCTAACAGAACTTCATAAGACTTATTTAAGGTATTTGGGGTCATTCTAAAGATGGAAAAGAAACTATGTTTTATAGCTGAATAATTATATCTTATAGCCGAATAAATAAGTATACAGCTGTCTGAAGACTTATTGCTGATATAATATTATAACTGCCACACTATAAAGGTTAATGAGATATACAACATGTTTTGTTTACAGTAACAAAGGCAAATTTAGAGTAAATGGTAGAAAAGCTTCCTATGACAGTGTACCCCATTCAAGTTAACTGCATGATTTCAGCTTCAGTCAAGAACCCGTATTAGAAACTAAGCATAAAATTGTGTAAATGAGCCACAGCATGCAAAACGGGCCGTATTTACAAAACTACTTCAGTGGTTGCTATGCTTTTGCTAAGGCTAATTTTCTATTTTCATAGTTATAGGGAATCTCCTTCATAGAAAATTAGCCTTAGCAACAGTATAGCAACAACTTAAGTCATTTTATAAATACGGCCCCAGGTGCTTAATGTAACTGCAAATACACAAAACAGTCTGACAAGTCTACACAGCTGCTTATCTCCTTAATTGTAACAGTTAAGAAAACCATGACCTATATTTGTGTTAAAAATGGCATTGCAACCCTTTTTGTTATAATGAAAGTATACATTTGAAACATAAATCCAATCTATGTGAATCTGACCAATTTTCAAGTTCTTCATAACTATTGTGATTGTGTAGATAAGAAAAAAATTCCTTAATTTGAAAACAGTTTGGTTCATTATAATATAATGCATCAAAAAGAAAATATAGTATCATAAGGAATGAATGACATTCCTTGATTTTTGAAAAAGCACATTCAGAAATTTCTACATTTTCAAGGTGTTGTGATTTTGAAGATAAGCCACTGTGGTCTAGCCAGAAAGAAATCACTGAGAGTTTATTTTTATTTAAGAGCCTTTATTTTGTATATGTAGTGTTCTGTGCATACAGCAAAAACTCTGACCAGACTGCACACCTGTGCAGTCTGGTCTGAGCCTTTGCTGTTTGCATATGCCTTCAGAATCTTTGTCACATCTAAAATGATGAGAACTGATTTATTCACTTTAACATACCATACAGAAATGAATATCAGTAAGTGCTATGTAGATTGGACATGGAAAGATATAGTTTGGACAGATGTCGTAGTCATGGTTTTTACTGTCTGTCAGCATGTAAATCAAAGCAACATGAATGTCAGTATGTCTTTTGCACTTGCCCTAAATGTTAGGACACCTCAACCAATTTCTGTACTTATCCTAAAATCACCACCCTAGTGCAAAAAGTCAATTACTGCAATTAAACTATATAAGCATGTATTGACTTTTTTGCGCTAAGATGACGAAATGAGAATGTGTACATTTTTGTGGGGAGCAACACTGCTATTTTCATTTTTGCCTCACTTCTCAATCTTAAAGGAAAGAATTTGCTCCTTTACAAGCAAATTCTTTCCTTTAAGAGTAGACCCCTTTTTGGATTGGCTTCATCACCCAAGGATCACAAAAGTTGTTTCCCTTTTAGACATGACCTGTCCTTGTGCAGGATAGCTCACCTGACAGCGCCTTGCCCATCACATAAAAAAACCTTTGTCGTAAAATTTTTAAATGTATGCCGATGTCAAGATGACAACAATTATAGCTCTCTGTACTTTTGTACAGATAAGCTAAAAATGGCTGTTAAACATGAAAGTGTACCCATTCACTTTAAACTATCCTGCAATGTGTCAAAAATAGCTGGCAGAATGACTCTGTTTGGCCAGGCATTCCTCAGTGCTCTAGACTAGAGAAGAATTTGATGGTAATTAGGGATAGTTGGTTTCATCTGCATAAAAGCACAAGGTCAGACCCTTCATATGAAATGCCTCAATGAGCATTTCAGAAGGAGTCACATCTTGTTTTCATGAACTTTCAAAATTATCCCACAATTTTCAACAAATACTCCTTCTTAGGTGCTCTCAATTCTCCATCCCAGGGTCCGAGGTTATAAAACTTGAGTATAATCTCAAACTCAAAAATAAAGCACACTGACTGGCTGCTTCCGACCATGTGCTCAGAAGCAGCCAATCAGTGTGCTTGACTTTGAGTTTGAGAATGTACTAAAGTTTTATAACCTTGGTGCCAGTATTTCACATTGGCCCACCCATATCAGGCTGCACATGTACAGTTTGAACAGAGACAGGTATTTCAGCTGCTGTCGGTACCCTGTGTTCTATATGTCCATTTCTCTGGTGTCCATACTCAAACTTTATTCTAAGTTCACCTATCCGAGATTTTGGTAAAATATCAGGTATCCATTCTATTATGAAAGGTGTGGGCTCCTTCTGGTCTGCTGATGTGTTACCTGTAAAATACATCAGAGTTCTAAACATACCACAAAGTTTGAAGAAAAGGTACATAACAAACATGATTCCTCAGCATAACATACATAGTCAAACCTTGTTTGAATTAAACAAAACAGATTATTCAAATCATACCCTAATGTGCATCAGTATTGAGACACCTAAAAACATTAATTTTCCATTTGTTCCAAATGGAAAATTAATGGTTTTTAGGTGTCCCAATATCTAACACATTTGGGTATTCCATGACATGTATTTTTCTGAAGAACTATCATAAATAGGCTAGATTTATAAGTTAACATTCTAACCATGACCTTGCCATATAAAACCTCTCTGAATCCCGCCTCAGAGCAGACGCCATAATAAAAGGAATTTCTGATTTTTCTTGTTTTTTCATGTAAAAATGTATGTCAAAGTACCAAACTTGAAACGTTTAAATCAATGTTTCAAATGATAAACCTTTTGGCTATTCCTCCAGAGCTGTACAGCCAAAAACCAAGCAAACTGAACAGTTTATTATAACGTCCACTGCCTATTAGGGCTGGGACGAGTACCCGGGTGCCCGAATTCGGGTCGGGTAAACCAATTTCCCGGGTACATATTTACTACCCGTTACCCAAATGCTTATTATTATTTTATATAGAAATATTCTTTTTCAATAGAATTCAAAGCAATTAGAGCAAAGTTTAGAGTGACTGTCTTTTATAAATCATATATTGCCAAACTATTTTTGCATATTGTAACAGGCAGACTTCTACAGTTTCGTATCATTCCCATGCACACATATGCAAATAACAGATACTTCACATATCATTTGATTTAAATCTATATTTTCTAACAGTGAACATGCTCAAAATACTATGGTTGGTTGGTTGATTTGATGCTTAACGTCCACGGTAAACAACTAAGGTCATGTCGGGACGGTCAGTTCACCTAACCACACTATTCCTGGGCAGGCTTAGACCTCCTAAGCGGTTAACCAGTACTAAGTGCACATACTTTCGCCAGTAACTGACAACTGCCCTTCTTGAATCAGCGGAAGGAGGAAGGAAAGTATGTTGCCAGAACGGGATTCGAACCCAGGACCTCTGACTTACGAGTCAGGTGCCCTACAGATTGCGCTACCCGGCCCGGCAAAATACTATGGTAACGGGTACTCGGGTACCAGGGGATACTAGGGATTCGGGTACCCAAGTACAAAATCTCTTCCCATCCCAGCCCTACTGCCTATGCTTTTTGTAAAATCAGCTTTGTCCAGACATGTTTTCACTCTACAATACCTTTTACACTAAAAGTATTTAGCAAAATACAGCAACTATGTTTCCTCACATGGAATATATCAAAACGAATATAAAGGAATGTCAAATAATTTTAACCTGTATCTTAACCAGATATAAAGCATTTCGATACCAACATTACCTCATCAAATATGAGACAATAAACATGTTTGTACTCACCCACTTTGAGATATGTTTTAAGTTCAAATGGCCTAATTGGCATATTTTTTGGCTTCATGGCATCGTCCATATTTTCTAGGTCTCTGGGGATTTCATACAGATCATACGTACTGTCACGATTTTCAACAAAGTTTCTAGTGATTTCTAATGGCATCTGAAAGACATTATTAAAGTGTTGGTTGGTTGGTTGATTTGATGCTTAACGTCCACGGTAAACAACTAAGGTCATGTCGGGACGGTCAGTTAACCTAACCACACTATTCCTGGGCAGGCTTAGACCTCCTAAGCGGTTAACCAGTACTAAGTGTACATACTTTCGCCAGTAACTGACAACTGCCCTTCTTGAATCAGCGGAAGGAGAAACGGAAGTATGTGGCCAGACCGGGATTCGAACCAAGGACCTCTGACTTATGAGTCAGGTGCCCTACCGATTGCGCTACCCGGCCCGGCCTTATTAAAGTGTACATACCCTAATGTGCTTAAGTATTGGGACACCTAAAACCATTAATTTTCCATTTGTCCCAAATGGAAAATTAACGGTTTTAGGTGTCCCAATATTTAAGCACATTAGGGTATCACCATGTTTTCCAGCATTATTTTAGAAAGGAAAACAATTTTTGTGACTTCGTATTTGCTTCCCTTGATAATAAAACCATCTCAAACAGGGGTCTACTCTTAAAGGAAAGAATTTCTCCTGGAAGAGCAAATTTCTTTCCTTAATGAGTTGATCCCGTTTTGAAAGGGATGCAAACTGAAAATCATCAGTGGCAGAATTGCTTCCCTTGAAAGAGTACCCATTCACCTTAAATTATGAAAAGCCTTAATGTATCTACTGTAAATAGTCATCAGGAACCTCAACAATTTTTGTATTATATCCATCTATCTCTACATTTGGACATTTCTGTAAGTTCTATTGCAACATATTTGAGCCGTGACATGCGAAAACCAACAATGTGGTTGTGCGCCCAGTGCAGACTCAAATCAGCTTGGGCATCCGCCCAGTTTGACCAGACTCTTCGTTCAGTGCTTAAAGGGTAGTTAAGGATCTATGCTACCTCCATGTGGACAGCGAACTCTGATCAGACTGGGCAGATGCCCAGGCTGATCTGAGTCTCCACTGGGCGCACATCCACATTGTTGGTTTTGTTGTGTCGCGGTTCATTTAACAAAACACAATTACCCTATTCTGGATTTAGTATTGTATGTCATAGCTCCAATTTATTTTTGAGCCATGTCATTGCTTCAATTAACCTTATTATGTCAAAGCTACCATTAACACGAAACTACACATATACAGCAAAAAAGCCATTTATGCTCGGTGCTTATTTTCCTTTGCAGTTTTATCAACCCTAGCCACAAAAAACAAAATGCCCATCTATGCAGTCCAAACAATATGCAATAAAAGAACTTTACAAAGAATGAGTGAACTCTGGTTTAACGTCCCACCAACAACGAGGTCATACGGAGACGGGGCCTCGGTTTAAAGTCTCATCCGAAAGACCGGAGAAGCGGGGGATCGATCTTGCGACCCCTGGATTGGTAGTCCGGAGTGTTATCCACTACACTACAGCCGCTCCTAAGAACTTTACAACTTTACTGCTTCTTCATTGTTTTTTAAAACATTCTGTCCAAATTTTTCCGATAAATTATAATGTAAAACTAAAAATTTTACCATGTGCATCCAGCCTGATCATCTAGAATTGGAATTCATGATCTAGACCCATAAATTTAGAAGCTATTTGTTGGGTCTCATTCAGGCCCTGAGGTTATAAAACTTTTTTCATGCTCAACTCAGCTGAGCATGAAATTTTCTCTGCTGATAAATATGAAAATGCCAACATTAGTTGGCATTTTCATATTCATAAGCAGAGTAAATTTCATACTCAGCTAAACTGAACAAGAAAACAACTGTAATTTGCAATTGCATACTCAGCTGAGTTGAGCATGAAAAAAGTTTTATAACCTGGGTGCCTGATCATGGATCTACTCTCTACTTTTAATTCATTGATCATTATTACCATCATCTCGCTAGGAGCCCAGAAAGCTCAGTGGGTTAAGCACTGGTCTGCTAAGCTAGCAATCTGGGTTTGAGCCCTGCTAGAAGTGGATTTGATTGATTGATTGATTGATTGATTGATTGTTTTGGGTTTAACGGCCCTTTGAGACAGTATTTCAGTCTATATCGGGCCGTAAAGAAAAGAGAAATGATAGAAGAGAGAAAAAATGTCCAAACAACCCCCGCCCGCACCAACTGCAAGCACAGTAGGCCCTTGCCCTACAATGTTCCAAATCAGTAGGACGCCCCGGCACTGGAAGTTACATACAGCGCCATCGCACCACCCGACCACCCCCGGCTAGAGGTGGAAATCTTTTCAACCATAAACAGGGGCTCCATTGCAAACAGCATTTCATTATCACCCTCCCATTGTCCTGATATGACTGAAATACTGTTGAATAGGATGCGTAATAACAAGCAGACCAAGGCTCCAATCCACAACAGTGAGAGACTTAATCTCCACAAGTCAAGAGCTCTTATCCACTAAGCAACAGAGGCCTGTTTGCTGTTAAGTATTTATGCATAAATATCAGGCCCCAGGGTTATTAAACTTTTTTCATGCTCAACTCAGCTGAGCATGAAATTTTACCTGCTAAGAAATACCAAATTACTGATAAAAACAGTCATTTTCTTGTTCAGTTTTGCTGAGTATGAAATTCACTCTGCTTATGAATATGAAAATGCCAACTAATAAATTTACTCTGCTTATGAATATAAAAATGCCAACTAATGTTGGCATTTTCATATATATCAGCAGAGAAAATTTCATGCTCAGCTGAGTTAAGCACAAAAGAAGTTTTATAACCTCAGGGCCTGCCTACCTCTGGAGTATCAAATATCTGCTTAACATGCAGAATATTTGTGATATGCCATGTGTATTTTGTAAATGTTCCCAGTGGAAGAGCATCTTTCCTTACGAAAGCTGTAGTAAAATTTGGCAGACGCTTCTTCTTGTTTCCTGTTGAGATTCTCTGCTGGAGACACTCAAAGAAGAACTGTGGGGCGTGAAATACCAGTGGGTCAGGGTTACCTAGCAACGAAGAAATACTGAAACTCAAAGATCTGTAGGTTACCTAGCAACACAGATGAACTTTGGGAATGTTAGCATGTTTTGTTAGCATGTTTGAACGTATAAAAAAACATGTTTCAACAAGGCAATTCAAATGCTGTTAAAAACCTGCTTTGCGACTTTCAATGTACTTGTTCCGGGGCCCCTAAAACTGTTTTGCCATGCACAGCTGATCTGTTAATTGCTGTTAAATAATGCTTGGCCCTGGAAGGTGCATATTAATTAAAAGGTGCCCTCATGGGCTGACTGTCAAACGGTGACAAAATAGAGTGCCATACTTTTTGCAAATTTTAACAAATATTTTGTTGAATTTACGCAATAACAGCAATCTTTCATTGCAATTTATCACTGTTTCTGTGTTACTAGGTATTCCTGAACCACTGTAGGAATTAAATATTTTTTCAATGCACTAAGGTTCGCCAGGTCCCTCAAAAGATGAAATCCTTGGGCTTTGCCTTTGGGTTTCAGAATCTCCCTTGGGAGCATATGAAAGGTTGAGTCCATCCCTCTCTTTTTACTGCAATATGATTCCCTGGTTCAAAATAGTTACACATTTACTGTTGGGTTGACAGAGTTTTTCAGTTGCCAGCTGGCCCAACCCAGATTCAAGCCCATGACCTTCTGCACCATAATCCAGTCACTTTAAGCACAGCCCCTCTCTGCACCATCAGAATTAAATTTCTTGCAGTCTCTAAGGGTAACCTAACAAAATACTCATGCAACCATTTTCTACAGCTCAGCCTACATGAGCTACAATAACTCACATGTATTGCTGTTTAGCAATCCTAAAACCTCAATGACAGTAGTTCCCACAGCTGCAGATACAGAGATTATCTGATGACAATTTAGGGGATAACTGTATTCAAAATTGTCATTTGGGGAGGTAAATAGTCGGTTTTATGGTCAGAAATTTCGTTTTACGGCGACACGTCAGCGGAGCCATAAAATGTAATTTGCGACCATAAAACCAACGATTTACCTCCTCAAATGACAATTTTCAATAAAGTTATCTCCATTCTAATGCACTTTTTCACAGTTTCACCTTTCGAAATGTACTTCTTTGCATCCATTGCAAGCACTTTCAGCAGAGTAAAACCAAATGTCAACCAATGAGAAGCAACGTTACGTAATGACGTCTGGTTTCCGATGGTATATCGTAGAATATGCTGTTGCAAATTTTTGACGTTATCCAATCAGACGTCGCGTTACATACATGAGTGCATTAGAATTGGTATTTTTTCTTACTTCTCTGTAAAAACAGTGTGTGACCTGTCACCCTCATTAGAAGAATGTTAACAAGATGATAGACCAATTAAGAATTGAAATTTGATTTTTCAGCATTCATCGTGTGAAGAAGTCAGTGGTTGTCGCTAAAATTCTACAAGAAGTGCTGCGCATCGCGCTTCTTGTAGAATTTTAGCGACGACCACTGACTTCGCGCTTCTTGTAGAATTTTAGCGACGACCACTGACTTCTTCACACGATGAATGCTGAAAAATCAAATTTTAATTCTTGGAATCAGTCAAATTTTTATTCTTATATTTACACTTTATTTGTGAACCTCTCTGTGCCGTTTTCATGGTAATTTAGTGAAGGCAAAATATGGGTAGAAGAAAAGTTAGTAACGAAGTGTTCGGCCATGACGTTAAACAGCTGTTGCCCTGACGTGGCGTCAATCGAACTTTACAAGAACAAATCAAGACGTTTGTTTACATACGACGTTGCTTGACAACAACGTCACATGGTTAATTGTCTTTCATCGGTGTATGAAGCTAGTTGCTCTAATGGGTTCACCTATGGGAAGTCAGTGGCAAGTGTAAATATTCCAAGATGAAGTAGCAGACTGTTTTGGGAGCAGACATTATGGGAGTAGACGTTATGGGAGAAGCCATTTAGGGAGAAGATATTTTGGTCCATTTCATCTTAATAGAAAATTAACTAAAATGATCCCACAATTATTATCAATTAATCCCCTGACAGCTATAGTTCCAGAAATAAAAGCGATGTTGTTCCTACCATCAAACTGGTAATGCATTGTCTGATTAATTCTCTCTGTAACACTGCCCAACCATGAGTGAAACGATGCTCGCACTTCTGACTCATCTATTGGTGTACTGGCATTCACTGAAACAGAAAATAGTAGAATTTCTTACATGTCTTGGAATCAGTGAAAACTCATTTCAGTCAATACATGTTAACAGACTGAGGAGTCTTTGCTGCTCAATCAGCATTGCCACTCATCCTCCATTTCAAAATTCCCTGACTTTTACCTCATATTCTCTGGAATGTCTTTCAATTCCCTATCCTATTCATAGATCCAAATGTTGCATGTTCTGAACTTCTCTTTACTTTATGAGTGCTTAGAGTATCACTTGAAAATGTGAAGTTACTCTTCAAAGCAAGAATTTGCTCTCCAGGGACCATCTTTTTCTCTTTAAGAGTAGCTCCCAATGAGGTGAAAATAAATGCTGATGCACATGAATTATTTTTCCTGAAAGAATATATCCTTTCCACTTGAGGGAAATTATGACCTTTTTGAATACTGTCATAGCCAATAATTTTCTCATCCTAAGAGTTTTCCCCTCACTTTTCAAACTTTTTGAAGTTTCTAAACCAGTAACCGAAATCTCTGACCTTTCCCTGACTTGGAAAGAAATTTATTTTTCAGATTTTGTTTGTTTCAGTAACCACTGCCACCCTCACTCACTATACAGACTGCTCAAAGTCTATAACAAGTCAGGCAAAATATGCATTGACCAGTCAAATAAGGTAAAAATCTCAAATTTACATGCATTTTTGTGACCACAGTTTCTTTTGTAAATTATACTCAAACAAATTGGAGTATATTCAACCACATTCATGCAACATCATTTGTTTATGCAAACACTTCTCCACTCACACACAACCCTTCTCCATCTTTCTGTCTGACCAAAATGGCTCTAATATTACTGATCTCCACTAACGTTTTCTCTGTTAAAATGAAAAAGATATGATAGACACTTCCAGTTACAAGGTAAGTAAAGGAATCAGACTCTATCAATTTTAACCCCTATAAATGTACAGAAGCAGAGATTCACCAAAGAGCTTGACAAAAGCTTAAAACAACAATGTTATAAAAGCAATATCTATGTATGTCTTGGTTTCTGATAATCCGCCGGCAGTCTTCACAAAACTCCGTCTGACCACCTGACATGTCTGGTAAAAATTTGTTCGGTCTGGTAATATCTTTTGAATTTTTAAGTACATTTTAATCATTTTATTCGATTCGGTCCTGTACACTCTCAAAGGCTTTTGTGAACTGTAATTGTGAGACAAACATTACCACAGATCAAGCCCAGAGGGTATAAAACTTGAATACATTCTCAAACTCAAAATAAAGCACACTGATTGGCTGCTTCCGAGTACATGCTCGGAAGAAGCCAATCAGTGTGCTTTATTTTGAGTTTGAGATTATTTTCAAGTTTTATAACCTCAAACCCAGGACTCTAACTGGCCTACCTGGTTTCTTCAGCTGTGTTTGGAACTGTTTTTGTGCTGGAGTTTTCACTGGACTAGGTTTCTTCATTGCACTGCTACTATTGGATTCTTGGAGAGTTAACAAAGCACTACTGGCCTGTGCTATAACACAAAATTATAGCACTTGTGACCAGAATGAAATAACATAATTACTCTAAATGGAGTCTACTCTTGGAAACTGCTCTTGGGGAAGCAATTTTTTTTCCACTCAGAGTGGCTGCACCACTGTATTAGGGCAAGAGATATTGAGTTTAAATTTCTTGAAACTTGGCTCAATGATTACAGTTATGGCTCAATTTTAAATCAATTCAAGGGCAACAACTCATGCATTATTGGTGTCAATACGACTGATGCTGCCACCATTAATCGTAGTACATGTATTTATTAATTTATCGCTGGACATCAGGACAAGAGCTGTCACCAGACACCATAAGATGCATGAACTGGATGCTTGCCCATCATGAACACTAAGTTCTATGAATGTGATCCTGCCCTTCAAGATCAATTAGGAAGGTGACGCTTGCACCCAGTAAAATTCTGAAGCAGTATCTGTCACCTGTCCAAGTATAAAGTGATTTCACCCTTGCACTGAGGAGCTATAAACTTTCAGGAAACTTTACGACAGAATCGGTTACCTGATAAACACTTAGATGTCTAATTCATGCAAAAAGAACATGATTTCTGTCATTTCACAATGATTTTCATTTAATTTGATAGAATGCTTACTGGAAGTAAATGAAGCATTTGACTGAACATGCTTAGTTATCGAATAATAAGAACAGAAAATAATGTTGTCAGTCTGAGTGGTGTTTTGATACAAACCCATTTATTAATTTTATTTCATTACTTGCATGCATATGAAATACTTAAATTGTAGTAATACAGCATTTTTGTCTTGGTTACTTAATTTCTTTTACCTATTAGTTATTGACTTACCATTTTTGTTGATTTGGCATTTCCATCGCATTATATATGGTAAGTTTGTTGATTGATAAAGCAGGTATCACGATTCAATAGGCAACAAGATGGCGGTTATTACAAACAATTATCAATCACAATTTCAGATTTCTTATGGCTCAAATTTAAATAATTAAAGATAGCATCAGCATAGAAATCTCATGTCAAGAATGGATATTTAGAAATTAACAATTACTAATTGGTTATAAATCAGTATGAGAGGAGTGATAATCAATTACCAATTTGGAGGTGATTAACCAGTCCTAATTATGACAAAACTTATGCACTGCCACATTACAGTGGCACATACATTAATTTATTTAACGCTTCATAAAATTCTGTTCCTTAGATCCTCAGTTATGGTTCTATTTTATAATTTTCAGTCAATTCAAGGGTGATAACTTGTGCACAACTGATGCTATTCCAACAATACTTGATGTGCACCACCACATTCCTATGATATATTACTTATAAGTGTCAAGAGAAATTCTGTTCAATGGGTACTTAGTTATGGCTCCAGGCGGACAGAAAGACAATGTCTGGAAGGACAGATAGATATGGAAAACATTATCTCCCTCCACCTTTGGCAGGAGAACAAATAGAACAGTTGCTCCCCCTTAATGAGTATCCATTTACTATAACTCATATAACCAAAGCTCTAGATAAGAGAGGGTATTTGGTGATAATAAAGGACAATTTTTGCATAAAAAACATATGTTGTGAACCCTAATCTGAACCGTCTTGATGAGACAGTTCAGATGAGGGGTTACAACATATGGTTTCAATGGGAAATAAGAACAAATATCCCTTAATTATCATCAAATACTCTATCTAGAGCTCTGTATAACCTTATTTGCAGACCCACCAATTTCATCCTTCCGTCTTTTTTTCACTGTTGGTTGTTCAAATATGTTCTCCGCAACAACAACCTCTAAAGTCTGGGGGTCAGCCTCGGTAGTAAGTTGTCCCTCTGTGGCTGGAAATGACTGGTATATGGTAACATTGGTTAACATCTGCTCTGGTGAAGGGGGCTGTGCCTCTATGGTGCTAGGGGCTGGGGCTACTGGAAGTACAAAATTTCACAATATTTTATGAATGGAATATACAGATAAACTATGTAAAGAACCAAAAGAAAACAAATATCTGACTTTTATGGTAATTCCAGGACATTTTCCTAATTTCTCCATAAAACGTATGTTGTGGTCGATCATCAGAACTGCGTCAAACAAAGGAAATACTTTTAACCCGATGACACACTCAGTGCTCCAGGTAAGAAGTTAAGGATAATTTTCCATATTTCTCCATAAAAACATATGTTGTGACCCATTAGTTAGAACTAAGCTAACTCAAGAACTAGTCTTGAAAAAGTAGTGGGTCACAGTCCATGAACATGTTTTCATTGAGACATGTTGTGATCCCTCATTACAACTGTCTCATTGAGACAGTTCTTATGAGGGATCACACCATACAATTTCAATGAGAACTTGAGAAGTAAGAAAACTTTCATAATGATTCTCAAAACACCATCTTCTCTTCAGCTATGAGACTGTATAGAGCTGATCTCAGAATAGGAATTAGGATGACCATCAATGCACCCTCCCTTTAATATGCAGAACTTGCAATGGGGCAACGAAAAACAAAGAATCTTCCAACTGGAAAATCAACTTATTTTTTTCCTAATCACATGCTAATGCTAAACCATGTTACAGTAAATACAGTGAATCTGTGCTTCTGTATAGATAACATGAACATGCAGAAAACTATTTCACAACGTATGTTGTTATTATTCAAAACAGCAAAAGTGTTATTACTTAATACCAAGAGGTCAGTGTACTAGCATGAAATGCAGAAATGATCCACATTCATATCTCAACTGCTAGGCTACATGTAAGCCCATTCTTCTGATGCCTACTGCCTGCCAGGCACAATTATGAACATATCCCGGGATGCCAAACAAAATGAATTTTCAACCCTGCTGCAACTGCAGTATTCGACAAGCCTAAATTCTGTGTGGAGGACTTCTCTTAGTTTTCATTAAGGTGCATGGGTACACCACTCTATTTGTCCACCAGTCTTTAAAGGGAGACAATTTTTAACGTCTTACTGGTGACCCCAATCATTTGTAACTTCTTACCCAGGCATTCAGATAAGTTGTCACCAAGGAATGACAGCATAACGCAATCTTATCTGAAGCTGTGGATGCCTAAAGTCCAAGCACTTACTAGATGTTCCATCAAGGTCAATGTAGTACGAGAACTCCTGCAGTAGCTTTTCATCACTAGCAAATGCACATACACAGGCGTAGAAATGTACACATCGCTTGTAAGCATCCTCCTTGCCAGGTGGTAATTTGTTACTCTGAAACAAAATGGATATCTCAGGATATTACAAAACTCTTTACAGAGCTCTAGTTAAGAGGGGGTATTTGATGATAACTGAAGGATAATTTTTCTTATTTCTCAATGAAACCATATGTTGTGACCCTCATCTGAACTGTCTCGACGAAACGGTTCAGATGAGGGGTCACAACATATGTTTTTATGCAAAATTAACAAAAATTATCCATAATTATCACCAAATACTCCATCTTATCTAGAGCTCTGTCTTTATCTATAAGATGGGTTTAGATGATAAGCATACCTTGTTATTACAGTATCTTGATCTGACCCTCTGTATCATGCCAAAGGGATGCGCCAATATCCCAGGAATTACATGTGACGCTTGTAGGGGTGTGACGATATATCAAAATATCGACTCATCGCGATAGCGGTTGCCTTGATAGTGCTATCGTGATAGTGTTTTCAACTATCGATAACTTTCACCGATAGTGCTTTCAACTATCGATAGTTTTGATAGTTTTTGTTCATGTACACTTTCACCTGGTGGACTGGATTTTGACACTTGTTCACCAAACAAATGTCATTTATGAACCTCAAAGGTGTCTGCTTTGCATCAAAAGCATTTGTTAAGATGGTGGTAAAGCTTACACTCATAGTGGACAGCACTGGTATGTAATTTATAGATGAGGGACTTACTTAAAATCATCTGAATTCTTAAGAAATTGCAATATTCAGATACAGTGATAGTATTGTGATGCATCGTAATGTAAGACCCTCGATAGTAATAGTAATCGTGATAGGGGTTTCTCCGATAGTGATAGTATCGTGATAGTCAAAATTTGGGACAAAAGTCAGCCCTAGACACTTGTGTCATGAGTGATCCAGAGACCTGGGCAAATCCAAGAGACATGATATAATTATTAGGATCAGATCCTGCTACTGTTGCAGTATGGTAATATTATGCCTTTTTTGTCTGACTTACTATCCATTTCTGAATGTACTGATTTGAACATCAAATAAAACACGAGAAAAAGTCATGCCTGATGTCTCTTTTGTTGATTTACATAATGTCACTAGTCTTGTTTATCATGCATCTGCTGCAAACTTCTACTGTAATGACCTTAAATATTTGGACAGACAGGCCTAAGCAAACATTGTAGACCCAGAACAAACTGCTCCTCAAGGAGCAGTTTCATCAGGGTCTACAACATTTGCCATTCACTAAGCATCATTTGGATGCATTAACGTATGTAAACTCCACTTTCTAAGAATTTTGGAACAAAAATTGTCCAACTTCCGCGTGTCCAAAATTTTAGGGTCATTACGGTACCTGATAACAAGGTTATGCAAACATTGTAATAACATGCCGTCAGTTTCGAACCCCTTGCACAAATGATAATCAGGCAGTGCCTTCAGAAGCTATCTCTGAAGGGAGTCCCTGCACAAATACTTTGAACATGATAACTATGTATGGACGGATGGATGACTTGCGATTTTACGTCCTTTTCAACAGTATTTCAGTCATATCAGGACGATGGGTGGTTGATAATGAAAGGTTGTGTGCAATGGACCCCGTTTACAGTAGGACAGATTCTCGCCTCAAATGGGATTCGAACCCGGTTCGCTAGATCAGTAGGCCAGCACTTAACCCACTGAGCTAACAAATCATGTCATCAGGAACATCATGATGCCAGCAAGTTTGAACAAAACTGAGTGTCATTTTCACTTGTTTTATGCTTTTCCTTTGAACCATGCATGATAAATAGAAAACCATGTCATTGTCTTTTAATATCAAGTTTATCAGGCTTGACCAGAAAAATGTAGGACTAGCTTGGCAAGTCTTGCCATTCCTATGCTGTTTCTGGTCTTGCCTGATAAACTTGAAATCACATGATATAAACCAGTCCACCAATTTTTGCTTCCTGCAGAGACTGTCCGTCTTATTTGGCTTTCGCTGAGACTGTCTGTGATCTCTTGCTTCCTGCTGAGACTTCTGTACATGTTAAATGGCTTCCTTCCAAGACTGTTTGCGTGATTCTGCTTCCTACCGAGGCTCTCGGCAGGAAGGAGAGTCACGCGGACAGTCTGGGCAGGAGGCCATTTTTCGAGGACGGTAGTCCCTGCAGGAAGCAAGGATAGCTGACAGTCTCAGCGGAAGCCAAATATGATGGACAGTCTCTACAGGAAGCGAAAATTGGCGGACTGGTTTGTACTCTGTGGAAATTAAAAGACACTAACATGGTATTCTCTATTTCTCAGGGTCTGGCTCCTTTGATACCTCTTTGATGCACATTAAAGCAGACACATCTGCAACTAAGACGTAATCTCATTTTAAGGAACAGTGATATAGACAAATCAGAAAACACCAGGCCCCAAGGTTGTAAAACTTTTTTCATGCTCAACTCAGCTGAGCATGAAATTTTACCTGCTAATAAATAGCAAATTACCAACTAGTACAGTTGTTTTCTTGCTCAGTTTAGCTGGGGATGAAACTTTCTCTGCTTATGAATATGAAAATGCCAGCATTAGTAACATATGTTGTGACAAACCATTAGAACAGTTTGGTCCAGAATGTCTAATGAGGGGTCACAACAACATATATATATATATACAGGCCAACTTCGTTGTGTCAAACTTGCTTATCTCGAAAACCCTGTTAGTGTCGAAGTGATCTCCCATTCCCGAACATTCCCCCTATATAATATTGCATTTCGACCTCCGTTGTGTCGAACTCGCTTATAACGAAAACACTGCTGTATCGAAGTGATTTTTGATTCCCCTCCGACACTTTCCATGTGTTTTACCACTGTTTGTGTCGAAGTCAAAATGTGTATTCATAAAAAGATTGCCGAAACGACGGAAAGAAAATGACGGCCATTTTGTGTAGACGTTTTGCGGTAATGAAAAACCTGCATATTTTTGTCTTAACGAAAAATTGGTACAAACATCGAACAATAACAATGAAAAAGAACGATTTACCGAACAATTGTCTTTAATTGATCGCAGTTCAATCAATCATCCCAAATTATCCAATAGTTATCCAATGATTGCGTGAAACAATGCAGACATTGTTTTGTTGATCAGCTGTTTTTGTGTGTAAGTTAATTGACCTTGAACCGCGTATACGTCGCAGGTCAGGTGCGTTCGATTGGAAAGTTTGGTCAACTAGGCGCCTTTGAAATTTAATTGATTGAACAATACTGAGCGGCGCTCTTTGATGCGGGCTATTAGTAACATTCTTTAAGCTGTTTGCCAAACTGTTTTAATTCAAAATGTAAAATAAAACTAAGTGAAGTGATTTTTCTTGTCTTTATTTCAATCCCGTTTTCAGTAGAAACAGTTTTACTACGTTTGTGCTGCACACGTTTTGTAGAAATACTGACTCTACGAAAGTTAAGATATTGTACATGTATAAAACAAAAATTTTGGTGACGTCACAATTTGCCTATCTCGAACTTCGGAAAACTCGAAGTGGGTTCTCCATTCCCTGGGAATTCGAGATATCGAAGTTGGCCTGTATATTTTTTGAGAAATTTAAGAAAAATTATCTTTGAAAAATTATCCTCAATTCCCCCCCCCCCCCTTATATCTGAAGCACTGATGTATCCGTAAAACTGCCTAAATAACAGAGGTTGTTGGAGGTAAGGTTCTGTCAGAACATAAACAGGGCTTCTATGCACAGAGCCCTTCAAAATCACCCTCCAATCAGCCTGATATGACCAAAATACTGTTCAAAAGTATGTAAAACCAAAAAGCTGTCCTTCCATCGTTTTGGATATACTGTCTGGAGCAGAGCTCTAGATAAGAGGGAGTATTTGGTGATAATTAGGGACAATTTTTCTTAATACTGTATAAAAACATATGTTGTGAGCCCTCATCTGAACAGTCTCAACGAGACGGTTCAGATGAGGGGTCACAACATGTGGTTTCAATGAGAAATAAAAAAAATTATCCCTCAAATATCATCAAATACCCCTCTTATCTAGAGCTCTGATCTGGAGCTCTGTCTTACCTTGAAAGATTTACAAGAACACTGAAACTTGTGTTCAGGATGTGACCTGTTTCTAGAAGTTTCAAAAAACGCAAAGTGTAAGAATCCCAGTGGGTGTTTTGGGTTTGGTTTGCACTTCACAACCATAATGTTCTTAGTGACCCTCTGAACTAAAGGGCCAGTTGTTTCTGTGGCCAAAAGCCATATTGCTTGTTTTGTTTCATTGTCCGCTTGCAGTGAATTCAACACAGAATTTTTAAGAGTCAATGGCTGAGCCTCACTAGTATACTCTATGGCTGATCTAATATGACAGCAGGCCTCCTGAGTAGGACCGGGACCGGTAGCACTACGACTACAACTTTCCACATAACAACATGCAGCTGAGGCAAGAACATTTGGGTCCACAACGGGAGCAGGATTTCCATCTAAATCTTGAACCAGGGGTAGCTGAACAAATCCACGATAATCAGGCCCCCTGTCACGTAACCGAACTGAAAACACTTGGACTGTTGAGCCAGTGATTATTTTGACAGCTTCTGCACTGTGGCCCTTTTTCTTCTCCTTTTCTTTAAAGACGACATCACAAGCCTTGTTTTTACAGCTAATCCCCCGTGTTCCATTGTAGGTACCACATTTGTGACACTTTCTCACACCACGTAAGGTCGGTTTGCCAAGATCTTCAAACAGGGTTTTCAGTTTTTCTGGAGAAGCCATATTTTCAACCTAAATCAGAAATTCAGAACTTTGGATCAGCATGACTAAAAATGCATGTTATGCAGTGTTCCACATAAGAAGGGGTAACAGGGACAATTTTGGGAAAATTTTCCTTACTTCGCCATAAAAAAGTGTGTTGTTGCCCCTCGATAGAACCACCTCCTTGACATCAGGGATCTCCCCAGACCATTAAGGCATGTCGCTTGCAACATGTCTTCCTCTTCAAATTACCTCTGCAACATGCCTTAATTTCCAATGACAATTTATTAAAGTGCTATTTTTTTCATTGCTTAGCCACTGAAGTTGTTTGAAATGCATTAAGGTTATTTATAATGTAAATTTAGGCTAATTTTGACAAAACTTGCTGTATTAAGGATTTTAAAGTAATTAATCATCAAGTCAAAAGCTGACTTTTGTGCTAAAAGCGACATGCCTTCTGGAGGTTCTGGGGAGAACACTGGACATGTATCTGATGAGGGTCAGAGGGGCTACAACGTATGTTTTCATTGAGGAAAAAATGTTATCTTTAATTATCCCTGCTAACCCTTCTTATCTAGAGCTCTGTTATGACCCCTCACCTTAACTGCTATAATATGACCCCTTGTCTGAACTATGCTAACATAATGATACCTCATTTGAACTGCTTTAGCTACATATGACCCATCATGAGTGATAACATAAGTAGCTTAGAGCAGTTTTTTTCAAAGAGTGACCATGGCTTTTTCTTTGCTTCCCTGAGCAACAAAACCTGTCCACAAAGGCTCCAGTCTTAATAAATATAATTAGCTGATAGGGGTGTAACAATACATCGGACTATCGATATATCGCAATAGTGACACTGGCAATAGTCACTATCGATAGGGAAAGCTGCAATATCAATACTATTGGCAATAGTGTTTTCAATATCCCAATACATGTAGTTTCAATAGTTCCTAGACATGCATCTTTTTCTTGAAGCAGAAGGAAGTATTTTAAACTAAAAGAATAATAGGAAAGGATGTGTTTTAGCTAGTATTGGATTTCAAAGAATGGAAAATGTAACATTTTCATGTATTTTATTGACATTTTGTGCACATTGTGAAATGACAGTCATTAAACTAGAAGTGTTTTTCTACGAAAAAACAGAATGTCTCCCCCCTTTTTGATGTCAAAAGGATCAGTCATTAAGACGCCAAGGGAAAAACAATATGTTTCCCTACCCTGAAGCAGGGATTCATTATAAGTAAAAAGTATAAATGCAAGAGTTATAGTTGTTATGCTCTGCATGTCATGTAATGTTGACTGAAACAGATTAGAAGAAGAAAAAGTGCAAGAAATGCAGACAAATGCTAGGTTTTGATTGAGGTCAGTCTGACATAAATTAGGTAATATGGTATGTGTGTGTGAAGGGTAGCTGGCACTGGGGATAGGGGGGTCATAACATTTTTTGTCACCTATCTGGGGGGGTCGGAAAAATATTTTTGGTGAGACTGGGGGGGGGGGGGGGGGGGGGGGGGGGTTGGAAAAATTTTGGTGAACCATATGAAAGTGTAACCCCCCCCCACCCCCGCTCCCCCCACCTGATAATAGTTAATGGAACGTTTGGTATGTTTGGAACTGAGATAAAATTTCCTTTTAAAAGGAAGGCTTGCACAGCTAAAACAGTGAAATTTTCATGAGTTGTTATCGAAGTGACCCCGATTGTTAGTGCACTTTCTGTTGCTTACTTTTATTTAGCAAAGTATTTAATTTCTAACTTCTTGAATGGTGGCATTGTCCACGGGTGTAAGGTAAAAACAAGTGTAGAATTTATTTGAAAAACAAATAGAGGAAACACACACAACAACAACAACAAAAAACAGTTTTCCAACGTTTTGGCCAGCCGTTATAGGCATGCCTCAAGTTAAATAACTATATGGACCTATTTCAAATCTTTTCTTTATGGCTATTGAGTCAAATTTAGTCTGAATCAAAATTTTAAGAAAGACTGTTTCAAACCCATGTCTATGGAATCCCGGCACATCTGAAATCAGCATCAAAAGCAGAAATAAATTAATATTTACTGAAGTTTATTTCTGGTTTAAGTGGCATCAGTGGCAGTGACTGGAACAAAACTTTGACACTCTGAGAAGAAAATGCATGCTGTTATTGTTTTGACAATAACTTGCTTTACACCATTTGGGAACAACAAAGCACGGAACCTATTGCGTTCGTATTTCCATGAACTCCCAACAAATGAAATTAATCTTTTATATTTATGCTATGTTTTTACATCAATTTTGCTTACTTATTCGTGAAGTTCTGACTAATTAAACGCCAAGCAAAGGACGAATAATAGTTACGTGTTGGTAATGAAGTACATGTACAGCAGCCGTCACTATGACATTACGTATATCAATCGTTACGTCGGCCAATCATCTATTTGAACTATCCGTGACGTTGCTTACGCGTAAAATTGCATGAATGTGTGTTCTTCGTGGATGTATGAACATCGTCAGCCCAGTATAGGTTCATCTAAGGAAATCGTCGTTGAGCGTAAATATTTCTCTTTACAGTTGTATAGCTGAACTAAGAAGGCAACATTAGAGAGTGTTATAAAAGTAAGAAAAATGTCCACACACCCCAACCCGCACCTACCGCAAGCACAGTAGGCCCTTGTTTTACTATAATCCAAATAAGTAGGACGCCCCGGCACTGGAAGTTATACCCAGCATCATCGCACCAACCAACCCCTCCCTTGTCATAAAGCTGTCAATGAATCCCTAACAGTTTCAAATTTTAACAATTCTGAGTTTCAAATGTTAACAACTCTGAATTGTCCCCCTTTTATGTATCATTGTTCAGGCTATTCATGAACATGTTGATGGCCAAAAGGAAATTTATCAGATGCTAAAAATGTGTACATAAACTTGCAATGCGTAAGCGTTAAGTACCCACCGACATTACCGACTTTTACATGGTCAGTTCTACATATTAAGCAATTAAGCCACACATTTATTGTAATGCGTATCTTAGATGCACACGGCGGAAATTCTGTTTACTTCCAGCATATTTATTCGTTTAACTGTCTGATTTTTTTCCCACATAGTAGACTTTTTTTTGCAAAGTGTTTCTCTTTTTCATCCTCACGGAGCATGTATTACGGTGCACAAAGTCGGTGCACGGGGCATGCTGTTTGGACATTGGTTTCCGCCACATGTTTCTCTGTACCTGACTGTGCCGCTTTTGGTAAAGTAGTGCGCCGTGTGGCTGAGGAGGGGGAAACCATTGATTCCAGTGTGTAGTTTTTAGGAAGTGACTGTACTCTGGCACCATGGATGCAGTGCCACGTAGGTAGAAAAAAATATTCAATGTTCGCTGTATTTTTATTATTATTATTATTTTTACCTCTGTGGAGCCTTTAACCGCGGTGAAAAGATAAATCTATATATAATGCATAATGTACATAGTCTCTTATAATTCTGTACAAAATGGTTTGGTGCATTTTTATACGTCTGTATATAAACATGTATGTACTGTGATGTTGTACAACAAAATGAGACTTTGATAAACTATAAACCTTAGCTAGATGGAATACATTTTTTCAGTTAATGTGATAAGGGAAGAAAATTGTCAAAAGCGCTTGTTTCTAAATCTAAACAATAAATTTGAACTCTGCTCTTTCAGTTTTTACAGATACACATATCAGCCCACTCTGGCATAAGCACAGTCTTATCAGTATATCCTCAGCATGAAAGATGTCTGCATCATGGATCATCATGAAGAATATTTATGCCGAAAAAGATCGGATCCCATGAAGGCACCGGCGCTGGACAGTGTGCCGGCTGCTCTGACCAGTCAGATTATGCGATGCACTAAGGCCTATTTTTCGCGACGCCGCTGCCAGGGATCAAGCTAGGGGGCGATTTGGGCGAAATAATCGCCCTAGGGGCCGAAATTTCGCCCTAAATTGGGCTTAGGGAGAAGTGGCAGTCTCCCTAAAAAAAAAAAAAAAAAATTTTTTTTTTTTTTTTTTTTTTTGAGGGGGGTAGAACTTTCATCAAGTCATTCCACAAACAAGCTGTTATGACAATTTACCCTATAAACCCATTGTAGCTTATTAATCTTTCAATTTAATGTTAATAGTATGCGTAATAGCTATTTTTCTTTAAAACTAAATGAAAAATGTCATAATCGCGCAATACCACTTCTCCCTTCACGGCTGTCACTTCTCCCTATTTCAGCTGGAGGGAGAAGTCACTTCTCCCTAAACTTTGAGTCTAGCTTGATCCCTGCGCTGCATGATTTTTGGAAAAGCTAATGCTTTGCGCTATTGCTATATATAAACACTGCAGTACACACTCTCCAGGTATTTTCCGACTAAGTGTGACGTATCGTTTCTTCAGAAAATAACTCGGTATCACTAAACCACTTGAATACTGGCTTACCGCCGAGACGGCAAGCCAAAAAAAAAGGTTCGAGAAGCTCTAAACGAGATCGGAGATAGGGCCTACTCTCTTGTTGAGGCACTCCAGCAAGTGGTATAACTTGCTGTCGTAGTGAGTATGCTGATGACGATACTATTTGGAAGAGTGGGAGCAATTTAACTGAGCTTACAGATATAGTTTCTGAAGAAGGAGACAAAATTGCTGAGGACTGGTGTAACAAATGGAATATGGAGATATCCAATGTCAAAACTGAGGCAATGATTATTGCTCCAGAAAATATGGTCAAAACTAACTGTACTATAAAATTGAAAGGACAGCCTATTGAAATTGTGAAGAAAAAGAAAATATCAGGTGTTATTGTAGATGATGAACTTAAATTTGAAGATCATATAGCTTCAAGAAAGATTAAAGGCTTTAAAGCTCTTAAAGGTATAGATTTTCTTGTTAAAGATAACCACGGTTGCAGTCAGGATATTTTCATGAGGCTGTACAGAGCTTTGGTAATCCCCACAATGGATTATGGTGCAGCAGCTTTTGTGACGGCCACTGACCTTGCTCAGAGAGAATTTAGCCAAGTTCAAAGATCAGCACTACTTAAAGCAACGGGTTGCATGTCAAATACTAGCTTGGACACTCTAGAGATGTTGTCTAATCGTATTCCCACACATTTACACCTGAAATTAAGACAGGCTGAAGAATTAATCAGAACATATAGTAAAAATGAAGGGGAGCCTATTTTGGAGGATTTTAATCAGAGTATGGAGGATCCAGGTATCAGAGGAAAGAAAACAAATTTTAATATGTTACTCACTGCTTTTAATGAGCTTAAAGGTAAAGTTTCCCTTGAAAATGTTGCAAAAGATTTTAAATACACTGAAGATTGTATGATGCTGAACAGATAAAATAAGGGAAACTGCATGTGGAAAGAATTGGAGAATGAAAAATCAGTGCAAGAAGAAAATATTAAAGTAGTAATGCAAAATTTAGGGAATGACTGTGTTGCAGCATTCACTGATGGCTCTGCGTTAGGCAATCCTGGCCCAACAGGGGCAGGAGCAGTGATTTACTTACAAGGACTGGAGAATGACCCCATCTGCTTGAAGAAGAGTATCTGCTCTAATGGAAATAACTACTTAGGGGAAATAGTGGGCATAGAACTGGCTTTGTCATACCTTCAGGACGAGGCTACCATCTCAGGGAAAAACATACATCTGTTTGTAGACTGCCAGTCAGCTATTGTTACAGGTTTTGGCATGGATGTTCCAACATACAAAGTTGATATAATTCTAAATATTAGAAGATTAACATCATCACTAGAAAATGAGGGTAATTCATTGCATATCCATTGGATACCAGGTCATAAGAATTTTGAGGGAAATGAGATGGCAGATAAATTGGCGAAGGAAGCAGCAAAGGGGATGGTGGATCAGAAAGTAGAATTCTATGAAGGAGTGGCAGAGAAGAAAGAAATAATTCAAACAATGAGATTAAGTGTTAAGGACAAATGGCAAAGAATGGTAGACAACTCCAAAACAATAGACAAAATTCATGAGATAATACCAAATGTGGGCACTGCATTTATTGTTAAAAATGAAGAAAGGAGAGTCACAAAAGCGATTAATCAACTGATCTCAGGAAATGCACATCTAAATTACTTGATCTCCAAAATAGACTCAAGCAAGTCAGAACTTTGTGATTCATGTAAGACAAGGAAAACCATTAATCACTACCTGTATGATTGTGAGAGATATGACAGAGAAAGGAAGGAGATGGAAGAAGATATAGAAAGAATATTAACCACTCATGGACTACAGCATATTCCAGACATCAACATAAAAGTAATGACGGGGAATCTGGAAGAGGCGCCCAAACCAGCAAATATGGAGTTAAGAAATGCTCTTGCCCAGTTTATCTCCAAAACTAAAAGGCTTTAAAAAAAATAAAAAAAATTTAATAATAAAACATACATTGGTAATAACTTGCTCGAAGGCCTTCTTAACTAAGTGAATAGTACCTAGTGAAAGCAGTTGTATCACAGAAGCACCAAGAGTCCATTGGCAGTGTGATATTGCCTACTGAATAAACAACAACAACAACAACAAACAACAAGTGGTTTTTCGAAGTTTATACTTAAAGGATAAAGAAACAGCAAATTCCACTTACATGGTTCAGTTTACTACCATTTCTCGTAGTCAGATTTGTCCAGTAGAGTTTTTGAAATTCATTGGCATGCTCTCAAGCTTGGAAAGTAATCTCTTGCAATGTATTTTTTTCAGTTTCATAATGGCCGCCTGAAGATAACCATTATTGCTGTAGGGGTGGCATGTTTCAAGCACATTCTTGAAAATTACCATTTCATATAAAATTAACATGAAATCAGTTCAGAAGAATTTATGCTTATATCTTATAGCAGTTATTTTCATAAGTAATATCTTTTTGGAAAACAAAAAAAATGCATAAGTGTAGCTGACACTGCAAGCAACCCTTTACTGAAATGATCATATTCCAAAACAGATCAGGTGATTAGTGATGACATCATTTCTGTTGTGATGTCATAATGGGTGGTTCCCAGCTTAATTAAAATGAACCTCATCAAAGGCTGGAAACCAGAAGGAATATTTTTACTATTGGAAAACCCACCTCCAAACAAAAAATGATAAAAATAGACAAAAGAGGTCATGCAATATGCTGCAAGTCAGTATTTAGCTACGAGAAATGGTTTTGGGTATGTTAAACCTAAAATTTTGATATTTAAGCATCTTTAACAGGTTAGGGAGAAGCTCAAATGGAGCTATATAGCTCGATCGAGCTATATAGCCCGATCAAGGTATAAAAATTGCATTAGAATTTGAAGATTCTTCATCTGAATCCATTTTGATTATATTTGCAAAATTTTGAGTACTGTGCTTTCAATATTGATGAAAATCATGTTGGAATGCAAAGGAATTTGACTTTTCTGCCGTTGCGTTTTTGTGAAAGAACCACATGTTTATGTAAACATGTTTCTTCCCATTCCCCTGACATTTCTATAAATTATAAGTAATTAAGTAAAATTGCAGTCCAATGATACCTCTGAGATGATCCCAGCGTGGCAGGTATGTAAACCATGACACAGAGGTGGATATATCAGTCCAGTTTGAGGGGGCATCTCAAAGATATTCTTGTATTTAAATTTTCCTCAATTTGCATAAAACGCAACGGTGGAAGTTCATTTTTTTTACAAAATCATAAAAGGTATGTCACCCTTTATACTGTTGTTCATAACAAATTCTGCAGTTCAGCTTCAGACTAAGTTCAGTGCAATGCAGAAGCAATAATGCTTTAATTTCCACTCGTTTTTATACCTCGATCAGGCTATATAGCTCGATCGGGCTATATAGCTCCATTTGAGCTTCTCCCTAACCTGTTTAAGTAAAGAAAAAAGTTCCACTAAAAACCACTTGCTGGAGTGCCTCAACAAGAGAGTAGTCAGCTTTACAAGCAACATACATGTTGCAGATCTTAGAGTCATAGAAGAGAAAGAAGACATACTCAATTTGTTCACAGATTCTCTAGATTTGTCAAAAATGCCATCGATCTTAGCATTTTGCTCACTTCTTCTTGAAAAGTTGACAGTCAGCCATATTGTATGCAAGATCGCAAGCGCGGAAGAACGTCTTTCGTGATTGGTCATTTTGCACCACATGATATGTTGTTGCCTTTCATTGGTCGATGGGATGCTTTTTAACCGTATTGACGAAAATACCTCTTAATGGGTTGATTATTACAGAAATGTACAGAAAATGCACCGGACTGCGTCGACATACGATGTACTCTGAGACTCTGAGCAGATGTAGAATGAAATGCATTCATCAAAGAAATAGATGAGCTATAGCAGTAATAATTAATTCACTGTTTGGGGGTTGGGGGAAGGGGGCGGGGAGCAGTTGTAAAGTGGATCATATCATGAGCGCGGAGCGGGGTGATATGTTTTATTACCAATGGCCGCCAAACTGTGAATTTTTACTCAACATTGCCTCCCCTGAGCGGGATAATATACTGAGAGGATTTAAAATCTTCCACTTTTTAATTGCTGGTTGATGATCCTTTCACGAGTGACAGCGTTTAACATTTTATGACAAAATATTTGAAACTCATCAAATTAAAAGATGATGCAGTTTATTCGAATCATTACTAAAATATGTCAGTAAACGAGCGTTGCATTTCTGAAATACATAGACATATGACGTTGTTATCTTATGCAACAGCATGAACAGTCTTTAAGACGATTTCTAACTGTCTATATATTGTTACGCCAAGCACGTTGGTTTGCAATTATGATTGCAGCCGATGCTGTCGCGCAAAACCTATTATGAGACGGCGTCGACGTAAGTTAACGTCATGGCCTCTTTTTTTTTTTTTCTGTTTCGAATAACTGCTTTTCTGACGGTCGTTAGAGCATCCTGTAAACCGTGTATGCCCGGGTCAACAATATTGAACAGGGAACAGAACTCCAAAACAATTTAGAACGAGCTGAAGAATGGACTAGAACCTGGGAAATGTTTTTCAACGAGAAAAAATGCAAACAATTCCACATCGGAACAAAAGACCTCGGAATCCCTTACAAAATGCACCATGACAACATTGAAATAAATATAGACAGAGTGGAATCAGAAAAGGACCTGGGTGTGGTCTTTGATACCAAACTCACGTTTAGAGAACATATCTCCAGCAAAATCAAAATTGCTAATAGGAACCTCGGCTTAATTTCTAAAACTTTTACATACATGGATACGGAGATGTTCTTACAGTTATTTAAATCTCTCGTAAGACCACACCTCGAATATGCTTCATCTGTTTGGTCACCTCAATATAAAAAAGACAAAATTGCATTGGAAAATGTTCAACGTAGGGCCACCAGACTAGTCAAATGTTTAAATGGACAAACATATTCTCAGCGCTTGCGTTCTCTTGGTTTGCCATCACTAGAATACAGACGAGAACGATCTGATATGGTAGAAGTTTACAAAATTCTAAACAATATTGATAAAGTGGAAAAAAACAAATTATTCACAATGGCACAATACTCCTCCACTAGAGGACATCAGCTCAAACTGTTCAAAAAAAGGTCAAAACGGAATTTAAGAATGAATAGCTTCAGTAACAGAGTGGTGGATAAATGGAACAATTTACCTGAATATGTAGTTATGGCACCCTCCGTTAATACTTTTAAGAGTAGACTGAATAACCATTGGAAAAACCACCCTAACAAGTTTGATCCATCCTGCTACATAACGCACGCAACCGGCTTCAACGCAAGATGGGGAGAACAGTGTCCAAATGCGCCTGGAGAAGCTGCAATAGCTTAATTGGCGTCGACTATCGGCAAGTTATCGGCAAGTGCACGTGTCGTCTAAGATTGTAAATTGCCGTAATGAACTCAGAAAGTTGTCTCGCCACGTCACTTTTTGAAGTTTCAACATTTAACTGGCCCAAAAATCATGGCTGCACCCGTTTGCGATATTTAGGTGCGATATGCGAAATAATGCCACAGACTGACTTCAAACTTATAAAATTTAATTTGATATTGTAAGAGAAATGTTTCCTCAGAAAATTGTATACATGAAGTGATTCATCTGCATGTTAACTGTACTGAAAACATGAAGAACACGTGCTTATTCCTAGCCGATTCGTTTGAGCGATATTAAATTCGTGATACTGACATAATCAGGTATAAAAGAATATACAAGTTGTGAAATTTTGGTGGACATAGCTGCATTCATTTCGGGGATATTTAAGAATTGAAATTTGATTTTTCAGTGTTCAGTGAGTGATGAAGCCAGTGGGCGGAGCTAAAATTCCATGAAGCGCAAAGTCGCTTCATGTAGAATTTTAGCGACGACCACTGGCTTCTTCACACGATGAACGCTGAAAAATAAATTTTTTATTATTATATTTACACTTTATTTTTAGACATTTATGTGCCGTTTTCATGGTAATTTAGTGTAGAATATGCAGAATATCGGTCGAAGAAAAGCTAGTAACGACGTGTTCGGCCATTACGTTAAAAAGCTGTCGTCAGGACGTTACGTCAGTCGAACGTTACATGGACCAATAAAGACGTTTGTTTACCATAGACGTTGCTTGACGACAGCGTCACATGATCAACTGTCCTTCATCGGTGTATAAGGCAGTTGCTCCTAAAGGTATACCTGTGGGGAGTCAGTGGCAAGTGTAAATATTAAAAAAATAAAGGGTGGAAGTTTTTAAATTCTTTCAGTATATATGCCCTAGGTGGTTTAAAGTAGGAAATCAAACAATTTCTATGCTTAATTCCTGCTGGTCATAACGCATAGAAATATTTTACAAACTAAGGAACACGACAACATTAGTTTCAGCATTTTATTGCGAGTGAGGTATAGGTGATGTCAGTGCATGCTATATAAAATTCTTTCAATTCAAAATAATGAAATTGTTTTGTCCAGAACATATGCCTCAAATATTTCACTGCATGCACTTGTCACCTAAAACCGAGTGATCACAACCCCTTCTGCAACAGCCTCTATGATTGTAGCATGTCAATCGCAAACATGAGGGGAGGAGCAAGCCTGTCTTCTATCAAATATTTGCAAATACATTGAGTGAAATCTTCAGTAGCGAGGCAGATACTGTATGAAATCACAATAAAAGATATAGAAGAAGTCGTAATTCTGTCAAAAACTAAAGTAGAATCTCTGTTTATTGTCTGATGGTGCTTTGTGCTTATTCAAAGTTTCAAAGCAAAGTCATAAACAGTTTTAAAGTTAGGAAGCAGACACGAAACACGAAATCATTTTAAGAAATATTAAATGGGACATCATTGGTTTAAACATATTTATTTCGAAAAATCTATGTACAACATATATTGGCCGGGCCGGGTAGCGCAATCGGTAGGACACCTGACTTGTAAGTCAGAGGTCCTGGGTTCGAATCCCGGTCTGGCCACATACTTTCGTTTCTCCTTCCGCTGTTCAAGAAGGGCAGTTATTAGTTACTGGCGAAAGTATGTGCACTTAGTACTGGTTAACCGCTTAGGAAGTCTAAGCCTGCCCAGGAATAGTGTGGTTAGGTTAACTGACCGTCCCGACATGACCTTAGTTGTTTACCGTGGACGTTAAGCATCAAATCAACCAACCAACCAACAACATATATTGTGATAATACTACGCGTCAATCCACTACTGCAACACGTCGTTGTTCGAGCAGGTTCAGAAACGTTCCGTCATCTCAAAATAATAAAAAGATAGACAATCAAAGTCATTTCTTCATAGACGTCGGCTCAGTTGATCCTAGTCACAAAATTTATCTTTAAGGTAGACGGATACTGAATAAAAATATTGGTGGGGCATCCATTTCATTATGTCAGCTGGATAACCCAAAGGGCTATAAAACATTTGGATAAGAAAAAAAAATCACCGTTTTGTTTTCCTAAAAAAATACTTTTGTATTTATACATACCTTTTTTTTTTTTTTTTTTTTTTACATATTTTCCATTAAAATTCATGTCTCTAATACATGTATGCACTTTCATTTCTTCAAATTATATAATCTTTAATATAGGATATTTGAAACAAACTGGTAAGAAAAATTGCAATTATCTTGATAGTAAGTATATTTTTACATTAAAAAAAAAATGCAAGAAAATTTAATATCATGAAAAACGTCATGAAAATATATTCAATCGATGGGGCATGCTTATGTATATTGTTTTAGTAAAACTTACATTGTATGATACAGAATCTATAATACTAAATAAACGAAGTAACGCATAAACTGCAAAATTGGTGGCCTTTTCAAGCGTAATTTCTATACTGGTTCTTTCGCATATTGCTATCATTGATAATTTCGGTTTGCGTGTGTTTTAGTTTCACGTAGATTTAAAGAATTTGGGAATTAAATTCGTCTTTCATTTTAAATTCTCCCAAGTATTTTTCTAGAAACTTCGACTATTGGTCGAATTTTTTTGTCACAAATGGGTGCGTTCGAGTGAAATTATCGTGTACTCGAATACACGTTTTAAATTAATCCGGTCGTTTTGGTTCTGCGTCGTTATATCGGCGCGCTGCTTAGCATGTCCAACTTTAGCAGGTTCTAATGCAAAAATCCGACCCATGAACGTACGTCATTCCCCATAAATAACGATTTATTTTTGTATTTTTGCTCATATGTCTAAACGGATGAAGAACTAAATGGTCATAGTCCCGACGGCCCTGGCTCAAAACGACCCATTTTCTTCCAGAACGATAGTCAATACGAGTAGCCAATCGAACTCGCCCATTGAAGAATAAAGCTCAACGTACATGGTCTTTCGAAAAGTTGGACGGAAACACGGCGCCAAGTGTGTGCGCCTATGGTTACGTACCGCTGAGCCACTTGGGGAACGTCGTTAGGAGAATTCAAACTGAACTGAACTTTCGAAAAGACAAAAATTAAAAATGTCTAAGGTTAACACACATGCGCCAGGTAAGACAGGGCATTTTTTCCAGCGAAGCAGACAAATCAATTTCAATGATTCAACGAAGCTAAATAAGCCTTTAGTCTTCAGAGGGCTTGAATATTTTCCCCCAAAACGTTCCAGGACCCAATTTTTCCAGAAAAAAATACCCAGGACAGGTCACATAACCAAGATGGCAAACATTTATTATGGTAAAAAATTTCAAAAATCTTCTCCCCCAGAACCACGCCGGACCGCGTAGCGCAATCGGTAGGGCACCTGACTCATAAGTCAGAGGTCCTGGGTTCGAAACCCGGTCTGGCCACATACTTTCGTTTCTCCTTCCGCTGATTCAAGAAGGGCAGTTGTCAGTTACTGGCGAAAGTATGTGCACTTAGTACTGGTTAACCGCTTAGGAGGTCTAAGCCTGCCCAGGAATAGTGTGGTTAGGTTAACTGACCGTCCCGACATGACCTTAGCTGTTTACCGTGGACGTTAAGCATCAAATCAACCAATTCTCCCCCAGAACCACAAATCCTATGATCTTGAAACTTAGCATGTTGCATCAAGAACTCAAAACCTCAACAAAATTTATATAAATGATGACCCTGGGATGACCTTGATCTGTTTTACGGCAAGGTCAACTTTTGAGTCACTTAGGTTTTTCTATAGGAAAAAGTGAAAAAAGTTGATTTTTTTAGAAACAATGCAGTCTGCTACCTGAAAGTTTGTTGATGCAGACAACTAATTAGGTAAATGAAGCTTTAGTGAGTATTCATGGTAAAGGTCATATCTTCACCTGGGCCTAAGGCCATTTACATTGAAAAATTAAAACTCGCTTTTTTTATATAAACTTGACCATCATGAAATATTTCCGCGCTTGCGCGGGCTCTTTTCTAGTAATAATAATAAAAAAAACATTCACCGTTTCGTTTCCTAGAAAATCAATGTTAAAGTTAAAAATATCTCCCAAGAAGACTGCCCAAATTCTGCACCTGCTGCAAGCACAGCAGGTTCTTGCCCTGTTATTTATTTTCCTGTTGTTCCGGGTCTACCATAAAGTAATGCCTAAAATGCGCAGATGAAATTGAAATTATAAAGACCTTGATCATTCTGGTTCCTAAGGAACAGCCTAATCTCGGTTTCCACTGTTTGAACAGACGTATATGCCCGAAAACTTAGGATCTTTATGGTAGACAAAGTAAATGTGTATATACTCCATAGTTGATCGATTTCACCATGAACAATAACTCTGTTTTAACAAGTCAATACAGAGTTGTTCTGTATCTGAATACCTTAGCGGTACCTGTCAGCTACATTATTAACGACTCCCGCGGCGGTCACTTTGTTAGCGCGAGGTTTACAGAGTACAGCGAGGCTCTGAAGGCGACTTTAACTGAGCGGTTTTAATACCGTTATGATTGAATTAAAAGAAATCAGTTTTTTTTTTTTTTGCGGAATATTTTATCTGACAGTTGACCGTAACAAATTGCCATCGTCTTTAGAAGGACGTTGTTGCAGTAGATACTTGATTTGCAATATCTATATATGGATACGAATGGAAGCAAAATGCTTTATTTAATATACAGGTCTTCTCCTTGAGGAGTAAATGGGACATCATTCTGTCAATATCAGAAGTATGGTAATGGTTCTTTCACTCTGCATATTACCTGATGGCACTTTATACTTGTGCAAGCTTTCGTGAACAAATCTTATATTTTTGAAGACATAGAGCAAGCACAGAATATGTCTTTCGGAACTTCGGTCTCTGTGCGTGACCTTGACCTTTTCAGACATTGTTAAACTGTGCGTTCTGCATATATAAGTAGAACATTTGATCCAAGTTTAAACAAAATCTTTCCAGGAGTTCAGGAGATATGGAGCAGACAAGGCTAATGAACAGACAAACGGATGGACAGACGGACAGAGAGACAGACAAATAGAATCTATCATTAGTGTCCGATGCGGACAGAGAAATCCCAACCCGAGGGCATACGGGGTTTGTCGGAAACAAGGTACCCAGCAGGCACACAACATTGAATCAACGTTGAATCAACTTTGATTCAACGTCATGACGTTGAATCAACGTTGATTCAATGTTGATTCAACGTTATGTGCCCAGTGGGTACGTATTTATACCATGGAATTACAGGAGCCATTTCAGGAAAAGCGATAAGATACTACGGTAAAATATAGTGTTGTAGAGAATACCAGAATTAAAACAAATTTCGTGCCCTACAATCTGATACGCGCAATCTATGTGAACAGTATAAAATAAATAATAAAAGAGAAACAGTAATAATGCAATGGGCATACTAAACATTAACATGATTATGTTAACTTTGCGACAACATCGTCTCGCGAACGCAACGTTAGTCAATGTTGTGTGCCATTTTCGCTAGATTCGGTTCTTTTACCAGGCATACGGACAAGCATGTACATTGTTTACAATAACGAAAGTTAATTGACTGTGACAGAATGGATACTAGGCAAATTATGATAATAATTATGTAATTTATTAGCTGCACAAGCAGTATATACGGTAACATCTTTTACATAAATACATGTAATGTATGAAAATGGTGAATGCAGAATGGTTTGGATACAAATAGTTATTTTTACGGCTGTCGAGTTGATCTACTTTCGTTTTCGCATACCCTATTGGTGATATTCATAAATCGCTATCTATATTCTATTCATGGTGCATCAACGACTTGAACAGTGTTTATCAAAAGTTTATAATATGGTACAAAAAAAAAAAAGAAAGAAAAAAAAGAGAAAGAAATAAAAAGAAAGAAAGAAAGAAAGAAGAAGTGGCTTTTCAAAATTATTTGAAAACGAAGGTGAAACTTGGAAAATCCAATCTTGTTAAAAAAAACCATCACAGTAGTTTTTTTTATTATCCCTCCGCCTTCGGCGAGGGATATAGTTTTCTCCACGTCTGTCCGTCTGTCTGTCCGTCCTACCTTCCATCCACCTGTCCTTCCATCAGTCCGTCCAGAGCCATAACTAAGTAGCCACTGGTCTGAATTTCATGAAACTTAAAATAAATATATATCTCAACCGAATCGGCCAGGAATAAGCACGTGTACTTCATGTTTTCAGTACAGTTAACATGCAGATGACTGGCTTCAGTAATGCATGAGTTATCGCCCTTTAATTGACTTGAAATCAATGAAATGAGCCATAACTAAGTAACCACTGGACGGAATTTCATGAAACTTCAAGTAAATATATATCACTATAATGTGCTGATGCACATGAAGTTTCGTCAGACTGGCTTCAGTAGTGCATGAGTTATTGCTCTTTAATTGACTTATAATCAATGAATTGAGCCATAACCAAGTAACCAATTACCAAAACTTCATGAAATTTAAACTGAATATGTATTACCATAACGCGGATATGCACATAAAGTTTCATCAGAATTGCATCATTAATGCATGAGTTATTGCCCTTGAATCAATGTGAGATTGCCAATTCCAGCCATAACTAAGTTATCAATGAATAGAATTCTATAAAAAATATACTAAATATGTATCACCATAACACGTTTATGCATCTTACAGTTTGTCGGAAATGCTTTAGTAAGCAATGAGTTACTGCCCTTGAATTGGTTTAAAACCAACAAATTGAGTCATAACTAAGGGACCAATGAATGGAATTTCATGAAACTTATTATCAATAAATATATATTGTCATGACACAGCAGTGCACATTAAGTTTTGTCATAATCTCTTCAGTAGTGCATGATTTAATGCCATTGAATTGATTTAAAATCCACAAATTAGCCATTAGTAAGGTGCCGACGAACGAAATTTCTTGTAACTGAATTAAAAATGTTTCTTCATAATGCAGTGATGCTGAGACAAGTGTTTAAGAAGAACAGATTCAGCTTATGCCTTACCTATCCAAGAGTTATTGCCCTTGATTTTATGTACAATCCACAAGTTCAGCCTAAACTAATTAACCAGTGAACAAAATTTTATAAAACTTAAACGAATCAGGGCCACTTCGGCGGTGGATATAAATTCACCGAATTTGCTTGTTTCTGTTGCTAGTGCATAAGCTCGACTAATTTAGTAGGCCTATTGTTTAGTGGCGTTCCAAGGTTGTTTTACGGAGGCCGACTGTGCGTGGGCCTAATTAGAAAGTCATATGTAATTCATGCATTTCTACGTTTTGTATTTTAGGTCATGCAAATGCAGTTGAGTGAAGAAAGAGAAGGTAGCTCACTGTGTCCGCCATTACGAATTTGATGGAATGCAGCAAAAATCTTCATTCAGGCACAGTTTACTGCTACTTCAGCGTGTCTGAATCAGTTAGAGGCTGATATAGGAGGCTGACAAATAAAATAGCCTAAAAGGCTGACAAACAAAATGACAGAAACACACGACCAAAACATAGTAACCGAACTAGAGGATGCTATGCGATCACGATCTCATCATTCTTCATCTTCGTCGTCAAGTTGGGAAATGATCTCTGGGGATCATGATGAACTACAAGAGGATAACGAACAACATCGTAATAAACTTAAGTATGATCAATGGAATTGCCACATAGACAAAAAGGATGGCAGATGGCTTTTGATTGTTAATGATAAAGAAACTGTGTTAAAGTGCGAAGCCCATAGTGTCAGTTTAGAACGTTGGAATGAATTGCTTTATGTGAAAATGGACGGCCACTTGCAAGAGGTATATATTTCTGAAGACGGGAAAGCAAAATTTTTCGAAGGCCAGACAAACATTTTGAATACTACTCAACAAAAGGTAGAAAAATCTACTAAGGAAAAAGAGTCTGTTTGTAGCTGTCAGGACGAAAACCCTAAAGAAGCGAAATACAAGAGTTTCTCATCAAATTCAGAAAATACACTTTTTGAAAATGTTAATACAACCTTATTGGAACAAACAAGCGATACAAACAAGAATACAGATTTAACGCCTGTTGCAAAAGTCAGCGTTGGAGAAACTTCGATAACTTCGGTAGATAATGAACCGAAAACGGCACCAAATCACGTTGAAACAAATAGAGTGATTGAAGAAATTTCTGACATTGATTCTTTTGGTGTTTCGGAAAAAGCACATGACTCTGACAGACAAAGTTCGGGTTTTTATTCTAGCAGAGAAGAAAATCAAGTCTCTGAATTGGCGTCTTTAAGTCACGAAGCTGTTTCGGATGATATAAATTTGATACAGAAAGACAAAGGTGTAACTAAGATTCAGGAGTCAAATGTTGTTACATTAACGACAGCTTTAGACCCAAACAGTGAAACAAATATTGTAGCACAAACTCCGGAAAATATTAATATGCCGTCGGTTACAAATACCCCCGTTCATAAAGATGGCAAAGACGCTGATGTCTTGTCTTTACCTCACGAAACGAGGTCGTGTAAAACAAAACTGATCAAGACAGAAAATCATTGGATTCTTTGTGTTGACAATACGGAAACTGTTCTGGAATTTGATGTAAAAGATAATATCAGTATAGAAATCGGAGACGAAAATGTATATCTTCAAGCAAATAATACACGGTACGAAGTAACCTTTGACAAAACAGGAGAAGTGACTATCCATCAGCTTCAAGAGACAAGAGTTATTTCTGCATTGCCTTGTAGTGAGCCACAAGCGGGAGCACAAATGCCGAAGAGCGCTGGTGTTCAGTCAGTTACAAATACTAACGCGTCTGGTAATGTAAATAAAGAAGAGCTCGATTTAAATACAATTAGGCAAGGCTACGAAGCTGGAACTGCCAATCAAACTATCATTGGCGCTAAGGAACCTACGGACAAAGGCAATTTGCTACAGATAAGTCAGCCTTTGATCGAACTTTTGAAAAAAGGAAAGGACAGACTTTTGGTTGAAGGAAAAGCAGAAACAACTCTAGAGTTAGACGATGGAAATAAAGTGCCCATGTATTTTGTGGATTGTAATTACTATATAAAAATGAATAAAGTCTTATACGAAGTGAAATTTGAGACAGACGGGGAAACGTTTATAGTTCCCATTAAAGAAGCTGAAGTAATTTCTTCAACTGCGGGCAGTCCTGGTGCAGTAGCTGAAAATACTGAGGATACGTGCGTATCAGATCATAAGAAAGAACGTGATCCAATTGTGATAAAGGCAGATAAGCATGGCGCTAAGGAACCTACAGACAAAGGCAATTTGCTACAGATAAGTCAGCCTTTGATCGAACTTTTGAAAAAAGGAAAGGACAGACTTTTGGTTGAAGGAAAAGCAGAAACAACTCTAGAGTTAGACGATGGAAATAAAGTGCCCATGTATTTTGTGGATTGTAATTACTATATAAAATTGAATAAAGTCTTATACGAAGTGAAATTTGAGACAGACGGGGAAACGTTTATAGTTCCCATTAAAGAAGCTGAAGTAATTTCTTCAACTGCGGGCAGTCCTGGTGCAGTAGCTGAAAATACTGAGGATACGTGCGTATCAGATCATAAGAAAGAACGTGATCCATTTGTGATAAAGGCAGATAAGCATGAAAATGTTTATGATAAAGAAGAAACCGTGGCCAAGAAGATACAATGTGATGAAAAGGTCGACGTGGCTTCGCCAAATAACGAAAGAGAACAGAGTCGCAAGCTACCGAAATTAGCAGATGATGGCGTATCCGCTTTAACTGACATGTTTGGGAAGATGGGGATAGAAAATGCCCACGATGATGGTATGTTCAAAAGTTCATCACTTACATCAGGAAACCAGTGTTTAACAAACGATAGAAAAAACAATACTCTTCAGGATTCAGATGAAAACAAATGCCTGATGTATGGAACAAAAGATGCTAACGTCAACATTTACGAGACTGCAGTTTCAGAAACGCAAACAAGTGCATCAGGAACCAGTTCAAACAAACAGCCCAATGCCACTATTAATTCAACTCACCCTGGACATGTTCATTCGACTTCAGATACTGAAATGGAAAAAGGTATATGCATATATGAATAATTAGCTCCCTGGAGAGCTTATAGGATAAGCAGGCTCCATCGTTATCGCCGTCCGTCGTGCGTCCATAGTTTCTCTGACTTCTCCTTTGAGCCCACCATGAATCGTGATACGTCAAAAAACAACAAAGTTGCTTGTACGCTCAGTAAATATTCAGATTAACCTGGGTAGCCACCCAGTCTAACCAGAGTCTTCGCTGTCCGCGTGGTGCTAGCCTAGACCCTTAGCTACCCTTTAAGCACACAGCGAAGACTCTGATCAGACTGGGTGGATGCCCAGGCTGATTTGAGTCTTCGCTGGGCGCACGTGCCACTTTTTTTCTTGCATGGTTTTGATGTGTCGGGGCTCAGTTATCTAAGTGCGACGAGAAACAGCCTAACCATAAACACAATGTTCGACGAACAGCGCATTTGTCTCTTAACCAGCACAAGGTGTGTAGCCCGTTTGTAACCAGCCGTTGGACCTACTGCGATAGCCATTTTAGCTCCCCTGAACCGAATGCTCCAAGGGAGCTTTCATTAAACAGAATGGTTAGGCGTCCGACCATCCGTCGTAAACCGCAGTATCTGAAACTGAAATACCCTTTGAAATCAAATTCTATATAGCCATTGACTTTTGTACATCATTAAGAGTAGCCTGGTGGCCATTTTCTGAGAAAGAGCCGAATCTTGGCTTTTCACTTGTCTTAATTTGCTTTTTGCGTCGTTTTTAATTTCCCTTTCCCATTGATGTTTAGGGCAAGATGTAGTAAGCGATTGTGTCGGCTCCTTTTTGTTGCGTTCCTATCTTCTTTTCGTACGGCAGGGAACAATAAGTACCGTTATCATACAAATTGCCCCAGTATTTTGGTTGTTATGGCAATGGATTTGCCATTCACTTTTAGTAGGAAAGTTGAAGATTGGGTTTTAATGCCTCAACTTTGCAGATATAATGACTTCGCTTACAGAAGTGTTCTCCAGACAGTCCTGGATTAGACAAATATTTTTTGGGGCCAACTTCTTAATATTGGCTTGTTTGCCATAATTAATCGAAATACTGAAGACGGAAAAAAATATTCAAAAAATCAACTTGTCGGTAGCAATCAAGCGGGGAAACGGAGAATTAGCAGAAATGTTCAAAGCATAAACATCTTTTGTGCCAGCTGGTCCAGATCTTTGATTGCTTTTCGAAATTAAAGTATCTATTTTCTTTTCGTTGGTAAATGAAAAGCTGGCTCTTTAGTCTTACGTCCACTGCAGTGCAAGTATTTTGGCATCTAGTGGTCTACATACACTTAATCTTATTCTTTATCAGTCTTACAAAGTATTCAAAATATCTGTTGCTGAGCTGGGCTCTCAGGGGAGCTATGTAAGAGCTCATGGTCCTGTTGTTTCCTACATCCTGTCATCCTGCATCCTTTCAAACAAATACAAGTTGTTTCACTCCAGTGCGCAAGTAGGCATACCCACATCAAGCTTCCTTAGAACCGGTTTTGATTATATCTGGTCTAAAGGTTTTTTGCATTGTTTGAAGGGACTCAGGTTTGTTTGGTCTTAGCTACTGACACTGAAAGAACTCTTTAAACGATTTCTCATGAAAAAATGCGGCTTAGTAGGTCAGCAGCAGCATGCCAAGATATGATTCAGGTGAGCAATACCATATTCATATAAGCTTCTACATGTTTTTTTCTTTTGCTTTCTTTTACAGCCTTTGTTGTTTTTTTGTTCTTTTTTTTTTCGATTGCGCCGTTTATAAATTGAGATGGATCCTGATCACAAAATGCGTATTAACGTTATGATGGCAAGTTCAGCCATTTTTCACTTCAAAACTTTTATCCATGTACCTAATTTGTTACGTTTGTTACAGAAACGCGTATATACTTCAAAGCAAGTGTAAATATGCTTTATTTGAGATACATGTATTTGCATTTTATTGAATACAGCCAGTATTACTGTGATGGATCAAAAGAATGGTCAGAATGCTGAAAGTGGCGCGAGGCCAAAACAAGCTAGTTTTGTGAGGCAAGATAAAGCTGCTTCCCTGCGCGTCAGAAATACAACTAAAGGTGTTGATAACAGCCACAGTCAACGGCGACTAGCTGCAACGTTTTCAGCTGCAGTTGTACCAAGAAATGAGTATGGGCCAGGTGACAAAGACAGCCCTCGCAGCACTAGGGAAAAAGGTAAATAATTTCCACCTTCACTATAGGAAACATTCCCATCTTAGCCAGATCATTCGAGTTGGATGGACCATAAAATGCTGAATCTCGATTAACTAGTCGTGAAGCTATTACATGATACAATCAATCAATCTAAACATGTATATGATGAATCTTTTAAGCGGAATATATGTCATTGATTTGCACAGATTTAATTGCTGTAAACTTTATCCTTATAGTATATTCATTTGATAACACATCTCGTTGGATGTAACCTCAACGTAACGAGAGGATGAATTTGCGCTTTGAAGGGCGATTTGTTGTACATGAGAAGTTTTATCAAGTCAAGGTCTCACGGAAATGTCAAAGCTCTATAATGCATATGTAATATTGCATGTCCATTTGGAGATCCATATATAGATCAAACGCTTGTTCTTTGGGGCTCGTGCGAATTCACAGTGGGGTTGCATTTATCATATCCATTTAATCCAGGTAGTCTTACAATGTATACCCAGCAAGCACACAACTTTGAATCAACATTGAATTGAAGTTGATTCAACGTGATGATGTTAAATGAATATTGATTCAATGTGTATCAACGTTATGTGCCCAGAGGAACTACCAGTAAGGTTCTGTTGATGCAGTTCTTCTTTCTTTGTCTGTTATGGCTATATGCTATTGGATTATTCTTACGGTGCCTTGAGTGGCCTGTATTTTGAGAGTTTCGTCTCTTCTAAGTATCTTCCGGCTACATGTACTTGACCCCGACACAGTGGAAGTAGATTTCTGAACACAACAAAATCAACAAAGTGTCATGTGCGCCCAGCGAAGACTCTGATCAGCCTTGGCAGCCAGGCAAAATTACCTTCTTTAATTCGCAAATTGTAGTTGCATCTCCATCAGTGATTAAACGAATTTAATGAAGCTTTAAGAAATTGTCCCATCATCTGAAGTTGATCATATTTCATCGGGGATCATGATCGGATGCCTTCTGCAGGAGTTAAAGTCATTGGTTATTCTGCTGATGCAATTCTTATTATCACAGATCTGTTTTATTTATTCAGTATACATCTTCCAAGTCGTATTGCATCATTTGCTTGCTTCTACAATCGCGACACAAAACTTGAAGTCACGACTACGTTTGACTAAATCCGATTTACAGATTGATTATCGGATAATTGAGCCGCGACACGACAAAACCAACAAAGTGGCATGTGCGCCTAGCGAAGACTCAGATCAGCATAGGCATCCGCCAAGTCTGATCAGAGTCTTCGCTGTCCGTGTGGCGGTAGCTTAGACCCTTAGCTACCCTATAAGCGCCTAGCAAAGATTCTGATAAGACTGGGCAGGACCCTTAGCTACCTTGAGTCAAAGTGGCATGTGCGCCCAGCGAAGACTCAGATCGGCCTAGGCATCCGCCCAGTCTGATCAGAGTCTTCGCTGTCCGTGTGGCGGTAGCTTAGACCCTTAGCTACCATATAAGTGCACAGCAAAGATTCTGATCAGACTGGGCGGATGCCCAGGCTGATCTGAGTCTTCGCTGGGCGCACATGCCACTTTGTTTTGTCGTGTCGCGGCTCAGTTAATTATCTGTCAGTTTAGCCCTATTCTTGTAGAATGAGCTCAGACTATTGCTGCGAATGTTACTCTATTAAGTAGGATTGCAAGATACATTGATATGATCGATGTCTGTGTCAGTAAAGTGCAGCGATTACATTTTTAACTGCAATTAAATAGAGGATATTTGACTTTTTCAGTTTAAGATCGATTTTTATTTCACCGAATGAACACCAATACCACTTTTGGTGTTCATGAGTGAAATAAAAATTCATCTGACACTGAAAAAAAGTCAAATTTTCTATTTCTTTTATGCATGAAAATCGCAATAATTCTGTTTATTCAAGAGCGTCAGCCATCACGACAGAAACACAACTATTATCGAGCCGTTTTGCGTCAAAGGACCTGTTATGATAAGGCCCATATTTGGCCCCCAGAAAATTCAATTTTCAAAAGTTCTATTTCGAAAACAAAAATGTATACATAGGAAAGTTCCAACCTAGAATGTAACAGCAAACACAAAATTAATCAGTTCTTGCATAAAATATTTGTGTTTTTATCTTGAACATACCCATACCCCAGCGGATTTTGACGAAAATGACGAATTTGGTTAGCCTTTGCAGCTTTCAAAATATATGAGCCCGGCCTCCAGCACATTTTATATTTTGTGTGCAGACAAACTTTAGATTTATTGAAATGAACTGAAAATATTAAATGTGCTGGAGACCGGGCTCTATGTTTATTTTTATTTTTTGTTACCAAACTGGCAGCTTTTGGAACATATTTCCAGTGTTCTCAACATAAAAACGCCAATATCTCCGCTCATAGACAAAAGAAACATATGTTGTGGGTATTCATTTTCTTAGTTAGAACACAAGGAATAATTTGGTACACATTTTATTTTGATCTGCTGAAATTTTTTGGTTGGCGTCTCCGGACTTGCTGAAGTGAGTGGGTGGGGTACCTGGACAGGTGTTGTGCAGTGCATTGGGTGGTTACTGGTTAGCAGTGGTATCCAACGTATATGCATTTCATCAAAAGCCTATTATGAAGAGCTTTTAAAAGCTATTGTGACTGTCATATTTCTTTAAAGGAAAAGCTGTTAAACTTCATTTTTTTCTTGCAATTTTCCTGAATATTATTGAAACAACACAGGCATGTCAGAAACCATGTTATTCTGAGAATTCACAAGGACGAAACATATTATTTCTGTTTGTTCCCATACACATAAATGATAAGCAATAGAAACCAAGTAATTTTAAGAGAATTTGATTGGGGGCCAAAAACGGCCCTTATCGTACCAGGTCCTTTGATGCTTTCAGCGTGTTTATTGGGTATGATATTGGTTGGAAACAAAGTTTGCAACTGAAAAATAGATTCAAATATATAATTTTGATAAACAGATCTAAAAAATTTGGCAAGAAAGAATGCCTACAGGAGACTTAGACGGCCTGACGGCGCGTGCAGTAACAATGTTACGTTGGTGCTTTAAGTGACGCCATTAACGTCGTAATGACGTGCAAACATGCGTGACGTAGGGGAGACCGGGGCTAGTTGGTCCGAAAATTGCATTTTTTCAAATGCTTGGATTAATATTCATTTGTTGGTATTATTTTCGCATAGCGTAACTAGTATAATCATTTTTCTAACTTATCCTATAGTTTTTCGTTCGGAAAATGACATATTCTGATAAGTAGAGCCGTTTTCCGAGACAAGGTCGACTGGACCAACTTACCCCGCTATCGGGGCAAGTTGGTCCGGTCAGCGGGGTAAGTTGGACCGATGGGGTACGTCTGAACGAAAGTAAATTTAATCATCAAACAAATATATTTTCATAATAAACCGTGAACAATAAATAACATGAAACTATTTTAGAAGAGTGCGCATCTTTTTTTATGATTATACCTCACCACACACAAAGCTTCGACGCCGATTCGCTGTTATTTTGTAGAGTAGATAAATAAGAAAAATGCAATCTTTTAATAGTCTTCTTTTCTCTTCATAAGTGTATAAGTTATTCATTATTTTATTGTGTAAAAGTATATTTTTGCAAAAGACGCATCTATTTTACTGCAAACACACAGTGACTCAAAAGTCGTCCGCTGGCAATCAAAGGGTTAAACAAAGTAAATTTTTGACAGCTGATTATATCGGAATGTATCATTTTATACAGCATAATGCCGCCTTTGCGATTTTAAGACATTCCTAACTCGAAATTTTATTCTGATGAGTATTTCTTCAACTTGTGTCATGTAAATTGTGTCTGAAAAGTCGTGTGAACTCTAAGAAGAGGCAAAACATGTACAGAAGCACTAGAGGAGACCGGGGCTAGTTGGTCCGAAAATTGTGGTGTGTGTGTGTGTGTGTGTGTGTGTGTGTGTGTGTGTGTGTGTTTAATGCTGCGGTTAATATTCCTGTGCTGGTATTATTTTCGCATTGCGTAACTACTATCTAATCGTTTCTTAAACACATTCTATAGTTTTTTCGTCAGAAAAAGACAGATTACGACGGACCAACTTACCCCGTCGCAGACGGACCAACTTACCCCGATCATACCGCACTGTAAATCTTCTCTCATGATCGAAATGCCATTGAATTTAGACCCAGCAAATATGTACGATTGAATACCAAAGGTTATGAGCTTTCAGAATATGTATAACATAAGCGTGTAACTCGATACACAGGAAATACAAAAACAAAAGATCACTGGTGCAAGAAAGTTACTTATGTGGTACAAAATCGTTTTTTTTCTTCTCAGTATTTTACGCGCTGTCCGATCGCCATCTTGTTCTCTTCAGTAGGTGCACCGTTATCAAAGATTACGCTGTTTTATATACTGTGGTCATAACCTTTTTCAGTTTAGAGGAATTGTCCTTGGACCAACTTGCCCCGCGGACCAACTAGCCCCGGTCTTGTCAAACCAGATAAGATTTAGCCAATAAATCAACAAAAAACTTGAGGCTATTTCACAAAAATCCTATTTCTGAAACAGTGAAATCGAAAGTGATAATTTCACTGTTTGAAACATTGAGATTATCAGTTTCGATTTCACCGAGAAATCTCTATAATTCATTGAAAAGCTAAAGAATTCCCATTTCGTTTTTATTCCATTTCATTCATCCCCTTATATCTGTTTTTTTTCTTAAATACAGATTCTATTGAAGAGAAGACAGATTTAAAAGTAACACAATCTCCAGTTGCTAAAGAGGAGTCCAAACAAGGGAGTGAGATTCTTTCGACTGCCGTTCAAGTTAAGAACATGGAGCATTTTAATTTCCTTAAAGATTCGAAATATCTAACCCAACTGGCCAAAATGAACGGAGTCAAAATTAAAAGTTTTCAAATTACAGACTGTCAAGGGTTTGAAATAACAGGCGAACCTTATGTTGCACAGAAATGTGAAAATGAACTGAAGAAAGTCATTGAAAATATAAGGTCTGCATCTGTAAAGTTGGAAGGCGGGAGAAATTCGCTATCCGAAACAAAAGATAACATGTCACAAATGAAAGCTGAAGTTGAAAAAACGTTTGACGTGTCACTTGAATTTTCTGCTCAGACGGCCTCAAAACATTACCCAGATAACAGAGACCTTAACGCAAAGCCTTCTCACTCGACATCTAAAAGAGTAGGTGAGGATGAAGAAAATCATATCCATAAGGTTGAAAAACCACACTTTGTGTCTTGGCGGTTTCCTGGCGGGTACAGGATATCACTACGCAAAGAGTCTGTTAAACAATCGTCGGCAGTAGTTCATGTAGAGTTTACGAGCTGGAATGGAAAAGACAGTAAGTGAATTATTATGCATATTGCATGTCCAACAAGCAAACAGTGATGCACTCTATTAGTGTGTGCATGTTTTATTGCTGCCTGGAAATAACGCTCAAGTCTATGCAGCTCCCTGAATTTGCCCCTAGTAGATTCTTCTAATTAATGTGAAAAAATGCTTAAAATTGTAGTTCTGACTAAATTTCAAACCTTTTCGTCGTTTCACGTCAAGTTTTTCAACTCCACTTTAGAACACCTGGTGACTTTAAGGCACGTGATGCAGAAATGAAGGGGCGTTTTTCGTTTCTTCAAGAACAGGTAGAAACAGTTCAAAATATTAAAAAAATATTACTTTACCTATATATTTTTATACACTGTCGTGAGACGGAACCTGTTATTTCTCGGGATTGTCTCAACTTTCGTGTCCGGCATGGGGGACGTACTTGTATCTTAATTATAGTGAAGCATTCTCTTTTAGCCGTTTTTACCGGATGTTTACTACGGTTTTGCAAGTTAAACGCCAGTCAGGCGTAACAAGAAGAAAATTATTTCTACGTATTGTGATATGCATGTTAGTATTTAGTATGCATGTATGATACACAATGTTGGAATGAATGACTGATTTCAATATGAGGTATGAGAACATCTTGAATTAAGAGTAGGTCATGTCAGCCTGGATTATCTCTCCATGTCTTTGGGTCTGAATCACAAATCATCTGATTTAATACGGTTTGAACATTTGTGAAAGCTCTTCTAAGGAAACTACGCACATTATACTTTTGATAATTTGAACCTGTCGTGCCGCTCTTACGGGAAAAACCCTCGCTTTAGGCGTAGACGTTCTTTAATATCTTCTAGTTCTTTTGAATCATTGAGCTCATTTTATCAGTTTGAAAATGGAGTTCTGCTTAAGCCGTGGCTTGGAGCGTGGACAGTGTTGCAAACTGGTCATGAAAATACTAAATTAAACCAAGCCTGCTATTTTCCTTTTTATGTCAATTCTTTGCTTCCAGAAATCTAACTGTTCGGAACTTATTTATGCTGTAATTAATTCTGTAATCGCTATTTTGATATTCTATAAATTCGTATGCAAACGATTAGATGGCGACTCTGCTCCGTTGAGACCCAAGAGAAAAGTGTCCTGTTATATCTTAATTACGCATGTCACATGCAAAATCTTTGGTACGTCGAAAAAATGATTTCTGGAAAAAAAACCCGGAAGCAGCTGAACATAGATTTGGCCAGTTAAACACTTACATTCACTTGTTATGAACGATTTCAGAACAACTCATCCGGAACGTTATTGATGATGGAATGGGAGGATATACAGTCAAAATCAAAGCCGGGCTTCCGAGACGCAGAGAAAGAAACGAAACTGAAGAACTTAAACAACTGTTTGAAAAAATTCTTATCAAGGCTGGGGAAGATGAACATAACAGCGTAGCATTCTCAACTGGAGAAATGCAAAATTGGAATTCAGTTTCGTTCCATGAAAGTCTTATTCGGGCAGTTTGGAAGCAGTTTAAAGCACCAAAGAGATGTAAACCAGTCTTTATTGAACTCTGTAATCCTAATGCTGATGAGTATGAAGCTGCTAATTATCAGTGTCATCGCCTCATTTCGACTGAAATGGAAACGGAAATTGGTAAGTCTGAGTACACTGCGTTTGTTCTGCAGTTATTGTCTCTTATAACCGCCCTGCATGTCTGAACGAGTCACAAGTAAATTTTAATGAGTAGAATATGGTCATTTAAAACAAAATCCTTATAATAACACCTGTTGAGGAGACTGGCATAGGATTTTCGATTGCTTCGTGTTTTATTGGGTTTTAAGAACATTTCACAAGTAGTTGATTTCTTTCACTTGCAGGAAAGAATATGACGTTGGACAATCTTACAGACTGCATATACGTGTATATCTTCGATATACAATCTTAATAAGCGCGTCTTTGCGAAGCAAATGCGGGCTTATGCAATATCCTTCGTGTGCGTGCGCATGCTGGTGGTAGTGGTAGTGCGCGTACGCCTCTGTAAAATTATTCACCTGTTGCGTTTAGCTCAGTTTCTAAGTAACCGCAAGGGCTAGAATCTTCAAACATGCTCCATAGATACGCCTGGGGAAGGTCTGCTAAAAGCAGAGATGCATATTGGGCCATAGACTTATTTTCACGGTTGATTGAACTTAGAAAAAATATTCACATGTTGCGTTTAGCTCAGTTTCTAAGTAACCGCAAGGGCTAGAGTGCATATCGGGCCGTTACCTAATATTTCACGTTTGATTGAACATTGAAAAAAAGTATTCCCTGTTGCGTTTAGCTTAGTTTTTTAGTAACCGCAAGGGCAAGAGTCTTCAAACTTGCTCCATAGATCCGTCTGGGGAAGATCTACTGAAAGCAGCGATGCATATTGGGCCATGACCTATAGTTCACGGTTGATTGAACATAGAAAAAATATTCACCTGTTGCGTTTAGCTCAATATCTAAATGGATGGATGACTTGCGATTTTACGTCCTTTTCAACAGTATTTCAGTCATATCAGGACGATGGGCTTGTGATAATGAAAGGCTGTGTGCAATGGAAGCCCGTTTGCGATGGAAAGAACTCCGCCTCTGGCAGGGCTCGAACCCGCGACCGCTAGATCAGTAGGCCAGCGCTTAACCCACAGAGCTACCGGGAGCTCAATATCTAAGTACCGCAACAGTGATTTTGCCTTATATCGCGAAGACTATTTGATGTATGAACACGATTGCTTGGGATAATGACTCAGCATGACCCAACGTTTAAATCTAAAAATCTTAGTAGATCACAGTGACCTACGCATTGAAGACCCGATGTTTTGACTTCAAACTAACAGTAGGTCACAGTGACCTACATTTAATGGCCCAGCGATTTCGCCCTATATCTTGAAGACGGTTGATGTAGGAACATGATTGCTTGGGGTAATGACTTGGTAAGAGCCAAAGTTTGACCTCAATCTAGCAGTAGGTCACATTGTCATATATCTCATGGTCCAGTGATTTTGCCTTATAATTTGGAGACTATTTGATGTATGAACATTATTGCTTGGAATAATGACTCAGTATGACCCAAAGTTTGACATCAAACTAACAGTAGGTCACAGTGAACTATATTTCATTGTCTATTGATTTTTGCCTTATAGCATGAAGACTTTTTGATGCACGAACATGATTTCTTCTGATAATGACTCAGTATGACCCAAAGTTAAACCTCAAACGCACAGATCACAGTGACCTGTATTTCATGATTTAGTGATTTTACCTAATATCTTGAAGACTGTTGGATGTTTGTACATGATATCTTGGGATAATGACTCTGTATGTCCCCAAGTTTGACCTCAAACTAACAGTAAGACACAGTGATCTATATTTCCTGGTCAAGTGATTTTACCAAATATCTTGAAGACTGTTTGATGTTTGTACATGATAGCTTGGGATAATGAATCAGTATGACCCAAAGTTTGACATTAAACTAACAGTTGGTCACTGTGACATATATTTCCTGGTCCAGTGATTTTACCTAATATCTTGAAGACTGTTTGATGTTTGTACATAATAGCTTGGGATAATGACTCAGTATGACACAAAGTTTGACCGCGAACTAACAGCATGACTCATTAATCTATATTTCATGGTTCAGTGATTGCCTTATATCTCGAAGACTATTTGATGTACGAGTTGTTATTGTTTTGTTGCTTTACGTGCACGACAACAGCTTTGATCATATCTTGACGGTCAGTAACCTAACCAAACTCTCACTAATCCTGGGCAGGCTTATACCTCCTAAGCCGTTAACCAGTACTTAGTTCACGTAATCTCGCCAGTAACTGACAACTGCTTTTCTTGAATCAGCGGAAGGAGAAATGAAAGTATATGGCCGGACCGGGTATCGAACCCGGGACCTCTGACTTTTGAGTCAGACGCGCTACCGACTGCACTACATGACCAGGCATCATGATTGGTTCTGATAATGATTCAGTTTGGCCCAAAGTTTGACCTCAAACAAACAGTAGGTCACAGTTCAGTGGTTTTGCCTTATTTCTTACTGACTTTGACTTGACTTGACTTTGATTACATGAACGAACATGATTGCTTGCGACAATCACTCAGTGTGACAGGATGTGTGACCTAAAACTAACAGTAGATCACAGTGACGTATATTTCATTGTCCAGTGATTTTGCCTCGTATTTTTCACACTATTTCATGGATTTACCTTATGCTTCGGGTAATGGTATTGGATAACACTGTGAGTGAATTCATACTGACGGTAGGTCAGCGTGACCCCTTTTTCACTGTTCATTGATATTGTCATATCATTGACTATATTTTATAGGTTTTAATTATTCTTAGGAGAACTGTTTATTTTGACACTGCAGTTGATCCCATTTCACTTGGCCGACACCGGTATTTTCCACATCAAACTTGCGCTTGTGAATGTCAAGCTTCCGCAAAGTCGCGCTTTATTGTCTTCTGACAATTCTTTTTGTATAAACGTAACAATTAGCAGTACAAATAATGCAACTAGTGCAACGTTTTTATAACAGTAAGTCAAAACACCTTTGTAGACATGTTTTCCGTTGCTGATACTGTTTAGCATTCCTTGAAACTTCAGAATTTATTTTGAATGCGATCATGTCTGCGGTATGTACATCTTACTGATTTATTCAATTATCTGGTGTTTCCTTTTTATTTCAGGTTGTATTAAATGTCGGCCTCTTGAAATCAGAGTTACTGAGAATAAGTTGAACTGTACAGAGGTAATTTACAATGCTGTATATCTCGGATAACTTATGTTTAACTATCATTAGTTATATGTATTTATAATCAGGAATTTGTGAATTAGTGGATAAAAATGATGTAATATCACAAACGTTTTCATTTAACTTGCAAGACTCAGTCTATAAAAAATACGGGAGTCTTTAATATAATATTAAAACAGATAATGTAATGTTTCTTGTCTGCGCGTATTGAGAAGAATGTAAGTAAATGTAAGTTAAAGTTTAAATTTTTGATCCAGCTCTTATCCTTAAACTTTAACTGCGCACCACAACAAAAGTTATAAAAGTGACATTAGGCAAATCAGGAAAACATTTAAGCTGCTGCATATGTCTTAATCTGGGTAATATGTTGTTCTATCTTCCTCAACTAAACAACCTATTTTATTTTATTCTTTCCCATAACTTTGCAAGGTCGTGGTCCCGTTTTCAACTCCCGTAGTTGTACTGGCAATTCCATACCTGTCTACCCTCTAATATTTTCTTCCTATCCCTTTTTCTGTCTATCTCCTCTTCTTTTTCCTTTCAGTGTGCTCTTTAGAATTGTCTTTGCTAAGCCAGAGAACCGTGAGATTTAGTCAAACTACCTCAGTTTCCATTTGTCGGTCATGGTTGGTAGTTTGCCATATTCTACAACGGCTGCTTGGATCTGTCTGCAAACATCCTCACTCATTATTTACGTGGTACTTTTACGATATTTGCGGACACCTTTGGTAGCATTTCATCTCAAATACCTGCTTTCTTTTCTCTAACTCTATTGGCAAGGTCTACATTTCACAGCCATAAAAATAGGGATATCACCAAGGAGCGCATCATTTTCACCTTCGATCCAAGAGATGAATTTTTATCTGTGCATATGGACATTGGATGACACAGCGGTTATTGGCATTGGGGATCTTGGTTTCGGGGTATTGAATGAGAACACCGGACAAATTCAGTGGTTACAGTAGTTGTGTAAATGCGTTATTCAGCATGGTGAATAAAACACCACCAAACTGAGCTCTAAAAAGGACATGAAACTACCTCATATGAGGGTACTCTGAATTAATAAGCAGAGGGACACTTAGAAGACATAACAGAACAGATTGGCTCAGCTTTGTTAGAGCTGCAGTGGCTTGTACAGTCAGTGAGAGAACCTCCGAATTTCAGCTATCAACTGAGACAATTCAAGCTTGTTGCAATTCCAAACTTCTGTCCTACGACCTTGATCTCTTTCTGGATACCATTGGCGCTGTTTGTCATCAGTTTGGACTTCCTTGTACTTATATCCATTACTTACCATGTGCAGGTTTTTTAATACTTCTGCCGCCTATGCTAACCTTTCAGTCCCGTTTTTTTTCTGAGCATCAGACATAATCATTTCGAAAAAAATGTTGAAGAGGCTAGGGGAAATAAGGCATCCTTGCCTAACTCCAGCTGTTGTTCCAAACCATTCTGTTTTGCTGGCATTCATTTTGACTGCACTTGTATCCTTGACTAGATTTGCACCGATATTGTAATTGCGCATGGTGATTCACATGGCTGCATGCCATACCCTGTAAAAGACTTTTATGAAATCTGTAAAGACCTGGTGCATGTTTTGCTGATGCTGAACGTACTGTTCACATATGAGATCGAAGAGCTGTTCTGTATTGCTTCCTCCAGCTCTGAACCAAGCATGTTCTTCGACGCAATGGGGTTTAAGCCTTTTCAAAATGACATTGAACTTGAGTTTGCTTGGATGACTTATGAGGCAGATGGTTCTTTAGTTCTGACAAAGTTGTTAGTTACCCATTTTAAGACAATGCATGACTTTTGTGGTCCGTGTCTTATTACTGCCCTGACCGATTCAGCTAATCATTTCATTTTCCTCATTGACAGGCTGAGGTTCTCGTGAACACGACGTCTAAAGAGCTAATGTTAGATGCTGGCGCTGTCTCACATGCCTTATTAAAGACAGGTGGTGTGGGATTACAAACTGAATGTTCTACGTACTACCCTAAGGGTATAAACTGGGGTGAAATGGCAATAACAAGGGGGCATGGGTTGCCGTGCAAATATGTTTTTCATGGAGCGCTTCCACCATACCCCATGCAGCTCAATGAAGTGGAAAAACTGACGGTGAGTGCTGTTTACTGAGATGAGTTCTAATCACTTAGATCGAGAAAAAAACGAGTTCTTTGCCTGAAGTCTTACTCGTTATCATTCCCAGTTGCCACAACTTTCTGTAAGTTGATGATTTAGACGATTTTCAAAAACTTTGGAAAATGCAAACATATTATTGCATGTCCGATAAAACTGCACGAGTGACAAATTTTCCAATGTTTTATACCGTTTTCCAGTTTGTTACATTATGCTAAACTCGCGTGGAGCAAAATTGCATTAAAAATTCTGTTCTTGACATAGTGAGCACGAATTTGTGATTTTTACCTTAAAAAATCACCATATTTTTCAACTAATTGGGTTGTGACAACAAATTCTGCAAAACTAATAGTGCCATGCATAGGTGAATAGGTGTTTAACAAGGAAAAAGTAAAACATCGTTACTGTTAAGCTGAATTGGTATACTTGCTTGCCGTCCTTTACACCTGGCAATAAAAAATTATCAAAAATTCCTCTCCATCTTGTCAAAACACAATGTTTAGGCATAGTACATTATAAATCTAAAAAGAGAACGGGATGTACATGGATTCGTTTGCGAGCCATGGGACCATGCCTATGAGGTCATCATGCAGGCACTTCTCACTAACAAAAAGTTGTAACTATATATATGCAGTAGATTTCATGACTAGCCTGTTTCATATGTATCCTTATTTGCCATACACATAAAGCTTGCATATTTATACAGACATACCTACTGGGAAAGCATGTGACACAAACTTTTTTACCAATGACGATCTTGAATCTTGTTTAATTGAATAATTTTCATTACCTAAAACCAAACCAATCAGTCAAAATTTGCTTCATTTCACTCACAATCCTTATGTAGAAATTGATTTCGTTCTGAAAAAAAGCTTTCTCCATAGATTTCGCTAAAAAAACTACCAGTGAACACAAAGAACATACTAGATTAATCTCAGGTGCAAATGATCTGAGGTTCATGGATTAGATTTTTTGTTATTCCAAAGTACGTATATGTACCCTTTGAAAAGAAAAAAGTAATTACTACCACGGACTATTGCCCTTTCTGGATATTTAACACCTCTATCCACTAGCAGCTAGCTTCAACTTTATTTTTAACAGAATTATGTCCTTTTGTAATTTTAGGTATGGAGATCTTGTCCGCTCTTATATCTTTAAAGCCTCTGAAGACATTTTCACAAAACTTGGTACAGATAAAGCATCATCTGAATTCTGACAGAAGATCTGAAGGTGTCCAGAGTGCAATAATAATCACTCCAGCTTCCTGCTTCATAGAGTTATTGCCCTTGCTTAAATCCGTCATGATTTTGTATTTTGCCTGTACCTTAATGACTCTACCAGATAACGCTTCAACTGTCATCACACATTTGTAAGCTGTTAAATTTTTGTTTAGCATATCTTTATCTGATCGGACATATAAAAATACGTAACAAAAACATAAACCAATTTCCTCTGGCTCAGGTTTGCAGAAACTTATTTAGGCTTCTTTTATTATTTCTTTTTATTCTAGGCATTCAGACAATTGATAGATTCATGTTTGACCACAGCTGCAGAGCTTGGATGCAGTACAATCGCTTTTCCTGTGCTAGGTGCAGGTAACTTGAGGTATCCAGTAGATCTTGTTGCTTCAGAAATGTTTACGGGTGTCCAAAAGTTCCAGCAAACTTACAAGAGCACCACCCTCCAGACAGTTTATTTTGTTGTCTACCCTTCAGACAAAGCTGCATTACAGGTACGTTGTTATAAACATGTCTTTATCTCAGGGAATCAACTAGAGTTTCATGACGTTCAATTTATTGACCTTATAACAGCAGCTAATCGAATTATGAATACAAATAATTACAAATGTATGATAATACAGAACTTTAATAGTATCCAGCACAGGAAATATTATATACCAGCAGGCCAGCCTGACACTTAACTTGTATTGGTACTCATGGATACTCGCCATGTTTTTCCCGACATTTTCTAAAGGAAACAATTTTTTTATGCTTCCTGTTTGTTATCTTGGTCAATGAAACCTTCCATAAAATAGTCTTTCTTAAAGGAAAGAAGTTGCTTCTTCCTTAAGAAATAACCCTCAAGTAGGAGGGAGGCAGAAATGCAATTGGAAGATTACTATCCTATGAAAATGTTTCCATTTTATCTTTAGAAGTTATTTTTAAAAGTGCATCACACTTAAGAGTGTCATTTATGAAATTATTTGAAAATTTGAATCTTTTTCTCATAAGACGTAAGACAAGAATACCCCTTTCTGAGCTGTCTGAGATTTATCTTATTTCACTTACTGTCTCTAGCATAGGCTCTGAAAGCTGTCTCCATCGGTCAGTCACTGCTTAAAGACATTTATTCTATTCTATATAGATCACCCCAAGTGTTTATCTGTTTTATGACCCCGTTATATAATTACCTTTGTAAGATAGAGTATTTCCTGTAATGAAATAGAGTTTCACTGGACTGTTGCATAATATGATTATGACACACAATAAACAAGAGTATTGTCTTTAATACATCCCAAAATGTCAATTTCAACAAATACATTAGCTGGCTGTCTAGCAAGTTACATGCCGAATATACAAATAAAGTTATACTATAGATTTCTTAGTTTCCAGTCATGTTAAATGTACATAGAATATGCAGTTATTAGGACATAACTTTAAAATAACAAAAAATCAGTTTGAAGTAATGGATTATAACAATGTCCTGTATTAAAGAGTTAGATAATCATGGATAATTTGTTTTATTAAAGTAATATGAGAGATAATAACGATAATAGTGTTTAGACCTCGACATGGAAATTTCAGGCTCGTTTTTAGATGACTTAAGTCTTATGCTCGACAAGCTTCGTATAATCTAAAACCTTGTCTGCGGTTTCCTTGTCTCTGTCTCAACTCTAACATTGATTCAGTTAATCACCAACCAAAAGTTTCGGGAAGGTGACATGGCGATGAGTCTGGTGCTTGTCTGTTTCGTCCAAAATTTTGATATGTCATATACAGAATGACAGCTCTCGCCTCCATAATGTTTGAGAGTGTCCCACTTATTTATATACCTAGAGGCAAAAGAAAATATACAGGAAACGCAGTCTTGATTCTTCTACACATGTCTACATATCTTAAGAAAACCTGGACATTGTTGATAAGTACAAATCTTCCCGCATAATTTACTACAATTTTCAGTACAACCGATTAAACGATAAAGAAAAGGCATAGTTTAAACGGGCAAAGTGTCTAAGTCAACAGTTTTGCTTGAGGAGCTCCCCTTTAAACATACCCTTGGACAATAGAGATTAAATATTTCAGTGCGTCATTTGCTTCGATGAAAAGAGTCAGCAAGAAATTAAAATTACAATTTATTATTGGCGGATTTTCTATATGCACATTTTACTATTTGATTAGTAAATCAAACCAGTAAATATATAAGTAGAAACTTGGTATAAATAAAAGTACAAGCCATAAAATAGGCCACCATTTTAACTGAATAACAATTCAGCGAGAATCAACGATTAAATTGATGGTTGACAATGGTCACATTCTCCCGATATATGAATATTCAATTGCCAAGATTATTACTCATATATCGGGAGGGTGGGTGGGTAACAAAAATTCGACTGACAATGTCGATGTTGACTCGGCTGAGTCTTGCCGAAGAATGAAATGCGGCGGGCAAAATCTCGCGCGTTACTTATTCGCGCACTAAGCATGCGCATAGATATGCACCATGTGACATTCTCAACTAATGCAAATATGTTTCTTTGAATAACTTGACCGAAGAAGAGTACTGATATAATGTTAAGGAGAGCCGCATTCCTTTCTTAATAATTAAGTATTATGTTAAGCATAATATATAAATTATTTCAGTGCGTCATTTGCTTCGATGAAAAGAGACAGCAAGAAATTAAATTTACAATTTATTATTGGCGGATTTTCTATATGCACATTTTACTATTTGATCAGTAAATCAAACCAGTAAATATACAAGTAGAAACTTGGTATAAATAAAAGTACAAGCCATAAAATAGGCCACCATAGCGAAGGTACCGCCAAACAAAGAGACGAATATTGAGCAAGTAAGAAATATTACAAAGTGAAAGAACGGGAAAAATATATCTACATGTACATACCTGTATATTAATATTTATGTCTAAAAATGCGGCTCTGAAGCAAATTAGAATGAAGTATAAATTTAAGTCCATGTAAGGATATAAATCTGAATAAAGAACATGGAAATAAAGTTTCAAGAATTTAAAGCAGCTGTTCCCGATGACTAATACATTGAAAAATAAAACTGTATTCACACCACTATTTCTCAAGATAAGGCAACCTTAAAATAAAACATTCAAGTTCAGAAACGACGACTTTGAACCCTGGTCACAAGTCCATAAACCAGTGAAGAAAATTCCATACTAAGAGTTTGTCAAGAAGGTGAGATAAAAATATCTACAAGCCTGTTCAGTACAGACGGCAGTTAGTATTGTTTACAACACAATCTTGTTTGTGTCATTTACACTAGTGAACTTAAATTCACTGACCAGTTCACACACGATAATAAAACTCAGTTACTTTGATAATTTTATAAAAAGTAACTACAGAATGAGAAATTGAGATTTACTTTTCGCACATGGCGTAGTAAATAGCAATAAAGGAACATGTAGATTTTCCTATTGTAGGAACAACTCTCCCTGATGAATCTCTTTACTGTTCCAGACTGACTAAAATAACTCCGGAGAATAGCGAAATGCTTCTCCGCGAGAGATAGAAATCCCAGCCTTGCCGACGATCAGGGGCTGGCGAAATCACCGGTGACTACAGAATGGCCTTGTCTGTACGACACAATAGTGGTATCAGCCTGAAACAAAAAGAAGAAACATCGACAGCAAAATGCCGAAACAACACAAGGCATTGGGACAAAGTGCCAGTGCAAACTAAATAGACCCAGATCAAACCGTTCCTATGAAGTCCTCTGATCAGGATCTGCATAGCTGCCAATCTGTCTGTTCAGTAGAAACGTAGTCTGACAACATCAGATATGGCAACAGTGCCCCAAAAATTCGACTGACAATGTCGATGTTGCCTCGGCTGAGTCTTGCCGAAGAATGAGATGCGGCGGGCAAAATCTCGCGCGTTACAAATTCCCGCACATAGCATGCGCATAGATATGCACCATGTGACATTCTCTACCAATGCAAATATGTTTCGTTGATTAACTTGACCGAAGAAGAGTACTTATATAATGTTAAGGAGAGCCGCACTCCTTACTTAATAATTAAGTATTATGTTAAGCATAATATATAACTTTTAATCATTTTCATGCATTACATTGAAAGAGAGATGAAAGGTTTGTAAGGCCGTGTCGCCCTCTCATATGAAGCATGGGTAAAGTTTCAAATTTTCATACTAAAAATAATGTTTTTGCGTCTTCTGCTTATATGCATTGAATTTTCATTGAGTTTTATGGAAAGTTCATTTGAAAAATTCTTTCAAATAAACAAGTCTATGAGGTTCTATTCAAGCGCACACATTGGCAAGAAGCCTAACAACAGGCTTCCGAAAATTTCCAGTGAAAACTTCTTACACCAAGTAAGATGGAGAAAAACGTAATTCCCTATGATTTTAATTCAAAGGGAGATTTCATACATGTATCCTTTCGAATTATGGTTGAAGCCGTTTGGTGGGAGTTTCAGATTAAATTACGATGTGATTTATTCATAGACAATAGCGCTAGACATTCGTGACGTGCGGAATGCCATTTGTCATGTGCAAAACGAGTTCTAATTGGAACTGCTGAATTTGAATGAGGGGCATTAACTCCATTATTGATGACTGCAAAACGATTTGTGTTTGTGTTTTGTAGAGCTACACGTCTGCCAAAATGACATTAGTTATATTTCCACGTAGCCATTTGCACGCGACCAAATATTCAAAATAAAAAACTGTATACTTTTTATTGCCTCTGCGTATGATATTTCAACTCTAGCTTTCAGTATGTTTGAGTAAATTCAAGATTTTTGTCTTCTGCAGTTTAATGTTCTCTATGTACTGCAGTTTTATCTTTTCTATATTACTTGAATACACTTTGAATATGAATGATGATATATTGATTGAGGGCACAGCTGTCTCTGCCTTCCTCCTCAGCAGCAAAATTTATTTAATTCTTTGTTGACAATAACTTAATAGATAACTGAAAATAAGAGAAGTAGATATCGGAATCTTATACTTTGAAGTAACCGTTGATTATTATTATCTTTAAAAAAAACTTATGGTTTCAAATGCTGCACATTGCAGGGCCCTGATGTTCGGAGCAGTACCTGGTTTGACAGCAGTTCTCATTAATAAATCGTGCATCTGCTGAACATTAATGTTAATATGTCGCATATTAGAATGACAAATCTTCTTAACGTTATAACTAAAATATACACTTTTACTAATACCCCTGCAGCTTTTCGGCCGAGGGATGATAATTATTTTTCTTTAATGCGGTGGCAGTAGTTTTTTGTCCTTGTCAGTTCTGACGGGGAGGAGATTGTCTTAAACCTACCCAGTCATAGACAGAGAAAAAAGTGAAGTAGATGAGATGGGATTTAAATCGCTTTAATATTAATTCGTTTCTAAGTAAAAAATCCAAGAGAGAAAAAAAGACATTGAGGGCGCACTTGCACCTTTTGCAGTAACGCTACTTACCTGATTTGGTTAACTAAGACTTCGGCCAAAGTAAAAATGGAAAGTTCATATTATCATGGAATTACTGTTAATTGTTCATGTTCTTTTTTTCTTTTCAGAAATTTCGTCAGATAGAATCTGATCTTAAAGGTAGGCACTTCCGCACTGGCGCTATCATATTGTAATTGTCGCAGCAACAAAGTTCCATATAAATCATTATTTAAGAACACCATTTCACATTTATTGGCGTAACGTAACTTATCATAAGCATGACGGTGAGTCGGGTCTCAGACTAAATGACGGCACTCTCCTAAATTTACAACAGAATAATTTGTTATGGAAGGATTGTTCCGGACGACCAGTACCTTTGGTCTGGCTCAGCTAGGTCCAACTATGGCTTGGGATTGCACGTAACAAAATTTTAACTGCTTAACTTCTCCAACAGGGCTAAAGCTATCATAAACTTCGAAAGGTTTTTTATACCCCGCCACACTTTAGTGGCGGGGTATTATGATATACCTTTCGGTGTCTGTCCGTCCGTCCGTATGTTCGTCCGTCCGTCCGTGCTCACCATTTCCGATCGATAACTTGAGTATTTATTCTCGGATTTTTTCAAATTTTGCATACATAATGTTATCGGCAATGAGTGGTATGGGATTGTTAATGGGCAAAATCCGTCCATTTTAACAGAGTTACTGCCCTTGTTTGTATTGGAAAATGGTGTCTGGCCTGTTATTCCTTTACTTTTTATGATAGCTGAATGAAACTTCACAGATACGTTGGACATCAAAGGTTACATATTGTTACTAAGGGCCCTCACTCTGACCTTTCCAGTTTGTGAGTTATCCGCCCTTGATAGGTCTGAAAAACGGTTTTTGACCTGTAGTTCCTTTACTATAATGAATATCTGAATGAAACTTCACAGATATGTTGAACATCAAAGTTTACATATTCGGACCAAGGTCCGTCACTCCTACCTTTCCAGTTCATGAGTTATTCACCCTTCATAGGTCTGAAATACGGTTTTTGACCTGTAGTTCCTTTACTATAAGGAATATCTGAATGAAACTTCACAGATATGTTGAACATCAAAGTTTACATATTTGGACCAAGGACCGTCACTCCTACCTTTCCAGTTCGTGAGTTATTCACCCTTCATAGGTCTGAAAAAAGGGTTTTGACCTGTAGTTCCTTTACTATAAGGAATATCTGAATGAAACTTCACAGATATGTTTAACATCAATGGTTACATATTCTGACCAAAGACTGTCACTATTACCTTTCTAGTTTGTGAGTTATCCGCTCTTGATAGACCTTGATAGACCTGCAAAATGGTTTTTGACCTGTAGTTCCTGTACTATATGGAACATCTAAATGAAACTTCACAGATATGTTGAGCATCCATGGTTACACATTGTGACAAAGGACTGGCACTCTTATCTTTCCAATTCTTGAGTTATCGGACCTTGATAGATCTGAAAATGGTATATGACCTGTTGTTCCTTTTCTGTATGGAATATCTGAATGATACTTCACAGCTATGTTTAACATCAAAGCTTACATATCGTGAATAAGGACAGTCGCTCTGCCTTTTCCAGTTCATGAGTTATTTACCTTTGATAGTTCACATACTATATCTGAATAAAACTTCACAGATATGTTTAACACTATCGGATAAGAAACGGAGTATCTCAGCTCAAAGAAATGCTTAATTGTCTGATCTTAATCTACACTGTTCTGAATGCCCCAAATTGTTAGAAATTTCACAAGACTGCTATGTATGAGTGGTTTATATTAATATCTATTTGCAGTAAGGACATCATATCTTTGTCTATCCCAGTACTGTGGCTATTTAGCTATTTGTCTATCCGAGTTCTGTGGCTGTTTAGCTATTTCAAGTTATAAAGTTACGATGCCCAACGGTGGCGGGGTATCATGCAGTGCCTGCGGTGCTTTTATTCAAAATTTTATTGCTGACACCAAAAATTGGGTTCTAAATTCAATATTGGTTTAAAACCCTTCTGCAGCAAGACCTGTAAGTTCAAATATAAACGTATCCATACCAATTTTAGTGCGACAGACGCGGGTTATTGTATTTAACTTCTTCAGTGTCGCTTAACCCCAATGTTTGAAAGAAAAGAGATGATGGGCAGTTCTCGACAGGCAACGAGCATCCCTCTCCGAGCCACACTTATTGTCGCATTCCGCGAGACACATTAGCTGCAGACATCGGGTAAGAGACACCTACGTATTAACTCGCGAGCTCAGGCGTCCCCCATCGAGCCACCTCAGCCCATGTGTCTCGAAAAAAGCGACAGACAAGGGCACCAGGAAAGAGATGTTCGATCAAAACAATTGAGCAAGTAGGCTGATCCTTTTCGAACATCTTTTTCCTGATGCCCTTGTCTGTCGCTTTTCTCGAGACACAGGGGCTGGGGATGGCTCGATGGGGGACGCCTGCGCTCGCGAGTTAATACGTATGCGTCTCTTACATGATGTCTGCAGCTAATGTGTCCCGCGGAATGCGACAATAAGTGTGGCTCGGAGAGGGTTGCTCGTTGCCTGCCGAGACCTGCCTATCATCTTTTTTTTTCTTTCAAACTTTTGGGGTTTAGCGACACTGAAGAAGTTAAATACAGAAACGTGCGTCTGTCGCACTAAAATTGGTATGGATACTATTATATTTCAGAAAGAATATCGCTATTTGCTATAACAAATGTAATTCTACAGTCTGCATACTAGGCGGTTAACCCAGTCATGGTTAATACCTTTGCTTTGCTTAAATCTTTAATTGCTTGCCGATGGGTCGGGCATCAGACTCAGTGAATGCCCCGACATAAATCTATTTATTTTTTATTTTAGTTTGCTAGGAACGGAGCTTTTGTTGTCTGTAGTTGGCTTTTCGGGCCTCAGTTGGTGTTTTTTCAGTGGTGGTGTTTGACACTCCGTGGATCTCCTAGTGTTGCAATACGTCATTTCTGTCGAGTCCTCATCTTTGACGCATCATGGTCTTTATCCGTGATTTATTCTATGTTTCGAACTATTGCAGAAGCTAAGGTCAAGGGTAAGCATCAAGTATTACCGGTCTAAGCTTCCCAGTGATTTATGTCCGTCTGTTGCAAGGAAATACTACCACTGCACCCATGATTCTCAAATTTTGCATGGAGCATAATCTGACAGCAGGTTTTCAGTTCTTTAAAAATGTATCAGATCGAGAATGCAAGATGGCAAACGTTACTAAAAATAGCAGAACCAACTAAATCAACTTCTCCTTCTGAACCGCATGGTACATTTTGCTGAATTTTGGCATGAAACGTCAGATAGACTTTGGGTTTCAAAATTATATAAACGAAAACGTGTGGCGAAATAAGGTCACCGTGATCTACTGAGTATTGAAGGAATGATTTTGCTTGAATGCCAGTATCTCAAGTAACACGATTTTTAGCTCACCTGAGCCGAAGGCTCACAAGGTGAGCTTATAGTATAGGCTTAGTCCGTCGTTCGTCGTCCGGCGTCCGTCGTTGGTCGTCCGTCGTCCGTCGTCCGTTCACACATTTAAGCATTAATATCTGCTAAAGCAGCTGGCCAATCTTGATCAAATTTTATGTGTAGCATGGTTGGAGTGGGGGATTGATTGCATATAGTTTTGGGACAGATTGGTTTTAAACTGTGGTTACCATGGCAACGAAAAGATCCCATAGACTTATAATGGGGAAAATGTTGTCCGGGCCCTAGCAACCTCTTGTACTTGCAGGTATCCAGGACAGCCAAAACATCTCGTACCAGTTAGAATTTGAGCCAGGTTGGACCATTCTTTTCAGAGTTACTTGCCCTTCAGCGATAAAATATTTTCCCATTGACTTATAATGGGGAAAATGTTGTCTGGGCCCTTGCTTCATCATTTTTGATCGCAACTTCTTGTAACTTGCAGGTATCCAGAACAGCCAAAACAGCTCGGAACAGTTCGAATTTGAGCCAGGTTGGATCATTCTTTTCAGAGTTACTTGCCTTTGAGCGATGAAATATATAATGGGGGAAAATGTTGTCCAGGCCCTAGCTTCTTCATTTTTGATTGCAATTTCTTGTAACTTGCAGGTATTCAGGACAGCCAAAACATCTCTGACCAGTTCGAATTTGGGCCAGGTTGGATCGTTCTTTTCAGAGTTACTTGCCTTTGAGCGATAAAATATTTTCCCATAGACTTATAATGGGGAAAATGTTGTCCGGGCCCTACTTTCATCATTTATGATTGCAACTTCTTGTAACTTGCAGGTATCCAGGACAGCCAAAACATTTCGGACCAGTTCGAATTTGGGCCAGGTTGGATCATTCTTTTCAGAGTTACTTGCCCTTGAGCGATAAAATATTTTCCCATAGACTTTGTGACCGCTCTAGCGCCTTGATTTGTGTACCAAATTCGATTTAATTTCACACAAGTGATAAGTATGACAATATCTTGGATAAGTTCACGTTTCAGTGTTCTGGGATCAAGGTCAATGTCATAGTGGCTATTTTTAGAAAAACTTTGTCATCGCTCTAGCACCTTCATTTGTGGACCAAATTCAATTTAATTTCACACAAATACTTAGTATGACAATATCTTTGATAGGTTCGCGTGTCAGCCTTCTGGGGTCAAGGTCAAGGCCACATTGACTATTTTTAGTAAAACTTTGTCATCCCTCTAGCGCCTTCATTTTTGGAAAACTTCACACAAATGTTTAGTACAACAATACCTCAAAGAAGCTTGTGTTTCAGCTTCCTAAGGTCAATGTCAAGGTCACAGTGGCTATTTTTAGAAAAACTGTGTTATCGCTCTAACTCCTTCATTTATGGACCAATTTCGATTTAACTTCACGTAAGTGATAAGTATGGCAATATCTTGGGCAAGTTTGCGTTTCATCTATCTGGGTCAAGGCCAAGGTCACAGTGGCTATTTTTAGAAAAAATTTATCATCTCTGTAGCGCCTTCATTTACAGACCAATTTTGATTTAACTTCACACAAGTGTTTAGTATGACAGTATCTTGAACAAGTTTTGTTTTCAGCGTTCTAAGGTCAAGGTCACAGTTGGTAATTTTAGAAAAACTTTGTCATCGCTCTGGCAACTTCAATTATGGACCGATAACACAAATTTTGAGTATGACAATATCTTGAACAAGTTGGTGTTTCAGCGTTCTAAGGTCAAGGTCACGGTTGCTTTTTTCAGAAAAACTTCGTCATCGGTCTGGCGACTTCAAATGTTTAGTATGACAATATCTTGAACAAGTTCGCTTTCAGCTTTCTAAGATCAATGTCAAGGTCACAGTGGCTATTTTTAGAAAAACATTGTCATCACTCTAGCGCCTTCATTTATGGACTAATTTTCATTTAACTTCGCACAAATGTTTAGTATGACATTATCTTTGACAAGTTCGCATTTCAGGCTTCTAGGGCGAAGGTCAAGGTCACAGGGGCTATTTTTACTGTCATTGCAATGATCTGACTTTCCCGGTAAGCCTATTCTGTGACAAACAGGTTGGCAGAATTTTTCAATTACACCGCATGTGCTGTCCGCAAAGTTTCCTTTGTCTTTGATCAGCAACGTCTAAAACTAGTTGCCGATTATGATGAAACAATATTCTCGTATAGTATGTACTTGATATTGGTTTGCATAAGAATACGCAGAATTTAGCGAATAAAGATTTAGATGTTTCCGAGGACGCCGTCAAGTACATTAAAATAGACTAATACGACTCTTAAGATATCTGGTTATGTTGGCGGTGCACCATATGTTCAAGTTCAGTTTAACTTTATGTGAATTTTGTAATTGTTATCACATATACACGAACCGTTACCCTTTATCCATGTACACGTAGAATCCCTAGTGGTGCTATTCAGATGAAAGCGGTGCAGGTAAAAAATTATGTCACTACGTCAAATCTTAGAAAATCTTAGAAAAATCTTGTGTACATTCTAGAGGGCACTGTTTTTATCCAATTCATGAAACTTAGACTGTTTATTTTTATGAAATCTGGAGCAGGTTTGTAAGTGGGTCTTGTCAGGTCAAAAACTAGGTCACTAAATCAGATATGAGAAAAACCTTGAATACACTCTAGAGGGCACAGTTTTGATCCAATTTTTGTTCAGAATGTTTATTTTTATGTAATTTAGGACAAGGTGCTCTAGTGACCTCCTTTATTAGCCAGTTTTGTTACCAGTATAACTTCACAGCTGTACTGGATTTGTTTGACATCAAAATCTGCACTCTTCAAAAACCATTGGTTTAAGATTTGTAACAAATGGGTGAAGTAACAAAATGTGTCTGTTGACAGTAAGATGTCAGGTGAGCTACAGGACCATTGGTCCTCTTGTTTTTCAAATTTTGCTGAATGGTCTTTGAATGGAGTTCTTACAAAGTTATGCGGATGGATCATCCAAGATGGACTATCACTGAAGCAAAAAACATGAAAATGACTATGTCTCGCGAAACCTGCATGAAATTGGACCACTGCTGTGTCAGAATGGTCCTTACAAGCATATTCTATTTTGGCAAGCTGGCCCATTACTATTATGCAAATTTAGGCAATTTGAGAAGGCTGTCATCCACAGCTCCCTATAAATAGGCAAAACTAAGAAAGAAAATGTCGCATTATGTTTGGACCGCTGAACAGATTGTGAAAATGACCCTTTTAATCACTTCCAAAAATGGACAACCCAAAACTAGATGTAGCAAAACATGAAAGCTAGAAAAAAATCGAAAGGCAATTTGAGTTTTCTTTGACATTTGCAAATTTATGCAATCGACAATCCATTAGAAGATTCAACTACATTTTGGCAATGTACCCGGGTGAGCGATATCAGGCCAATTTGGGCTTTTTTAATTGAGGTAACTGTATAATCACCTGTCTGAGAACGAGATGTTTATTCGGTTTTCCGTGCGTGCATTTAGTAAACTGCTGTCAATTTATGTATATACTTCTTTCCCTTTTTGGAATCTGATTGTATTAGTTCCTGATCATTGCATATCTTTTTACTTTCCTTTTTGAATATACCAATAAGTTTGTAAAGTATGATATTTTTTCCGAACTGCTCAGGAAAATCAGTCCTACCTCTTTCTTGTTTTTGAATTTTTATACTAAGTCACCATAATATTCTGAATTTGATAGACCTTGATGCAGAATTGTTTTCTGTCAGCAATTGAATTTAGAAACCAAATCGTAATATCGGCGATAAACCCTGATGCAACATCCTTTTGAAGTTTATATTACTTGATTGAGAATATTCAGACTGACTCATAATGATTCCAAATGAGCAGAAAGTATATCATCTGCACTATGATGACGTGCGAAGACGTCTTACGGCCGCCACACAGTACAGCAACAGCTTCAGTTAAGATGAATACATTTTGATATCCTTAATTACCGATTGATGTTTGTCCCAAATCTATCTCTTGACGCCTTCTGTCTCAGTCCTTAAGACAAGGAAACTCAAACAAATCCTGCCTTCATCATACTTCACCATCATTCTTTCTCTGGGCATGTCCAAATTGGTGACTGAGGATCCAAATGCATTTTTAACGTTGCCAAGTTGTTAGACAAAAGAATATCTATTTTCATTCTGTTCAAATGTTACTGATCATTCATCTTGAGTTCTAGTTCCACCTGAAACAAACAAAACAGTTATGTCTCTTATAATTCAAACGTGACTTACATTTAACTCTGGATCTTCTAGTTTTCACATTACACCGTAGCAAAACAATGTAAAGTTAGTGTTGAGCGCCACTCAGTGTTTGGGTGGCTTCCATTTTGTAAGTGTATTGCATCCTTTATCGGTATTTTTATCTAAAAAATTAGAAATATTTTATTCCGGTAGGAGTGGCTGGCGCTAAAAAGAAAGAACAAGCCGCTCATGCAAAAGCATGTGAACAAGAAAAGACAGATGAAGATGTTGTTTGCAATGTTGTGGTAGAACTAACTGGTCAGGACTCTGCTGTAAAAGAAGCAATCGAATTCACGAAATCAAAGTGGAGGAACCTACATTCGGTAAATCTGTAGACTTTATATATATTATCGTGGCATGAGCAATTTACTGTCGTTGTAACCGGCAGTAAATGAAACTAAATTTCCATCCTAGAGGGCAGCTTGTCAGCACTAAACATACACATGTGGGATTACATGTACCAGAGTCGTCGGAAACTACCGACGTTTTCTCTTTCTTTAAACACATTCAATAGTTAAAAAAAAGAAAACTTTTTATACCCCCCGCAAACTGTGTTTGTGTGTGTGTGTGTGTGTGGGGGGGGGTATACTATTTTGACGTCGTCCTTCCGTCCGTCTTTCCATCCGTCCGTCCGTCCGCAACGCATTAAATTTGCTCCAATTTGTTTCAAATTTTGTCCATGGATGCAGGATAAGAAAATAGTGGATACGTATTTTTACAATTTTTCCAGGAAGGTTTTTATTGCGGAGTTATGCCTCTTTGTATTTTTCTTGAAATAAGTTTGTTATCGCAACTCCTCCTAGATGGTTTGACAGATTTTCTTGAAATAAAGTATGTGAACAGATATTGGTATGAAGATGTGCATTAGGGTTTTGATTTTAAATTCTGCCCCTTTTTGCCTGAGTAATGCCCCTTTTTGATATTTTTGCCCTATTTTATAGGGTTATTGCATTAAATTCGCTCCAATTTGTTTCAAATTTTGTCCATGGATGCAACATAAGAAAATAGTGGATACGTTTTGGAAGGTTTTTATTGCGGAGTTATGCCCCTTTGTATTTTTCTTGAAATAAGTTTGTTCTCGCAACTCCTCCTAGATGGTTTGACAGATTTTCTTGAAATTAAGTATGTGAACAGATATTGGTATGAAAATATGCATTAAGGTTTTGATTTTAAATTCTGCCCCTTTTTGCCAGAGTTATGCCCCTTTTTGATATTTTTTTCCCTATTCTATACGGTTTTTGCATCACATTTGCTCCAATTTGCTTCAAATTTTGTCCATGGATGCAGCATAAGAAAATAGTGGATACGAATTGGAAGGTTTTTATTGCGGAGTTATGCCCCTTTGTATTTTTCTTGAAATTGTTCTCGCAACTCCTCCTAGATGGTTTGACAGATTTTCTTGAAATTAAGTATGTGAACAGATATTGGTATGAAAATATGCATTAGGGTTTTGATTTTAAATTCTGCCCCTTTTTGCCTGAGTTATGCCCCTTTTTGATATTTTTTTCCCTATTCTATACGGTTTTTGCATCACATTTGCTCCAATTTGCTTCAAATTTTGTCCATGGATGCAGCATAAGAAAATAGTGGATACGTATTTTTCATTTTTTCCAGGAAGGTTTTTATTGCGGAGTATGCCCCTTTGTATTTTTCTTGAAATAAGTTATCGCAACTCCTCCTAGATAGTTTGACAGATTTTCTTGAAATCAAGTATGTGAACAGATATTGGTATGAAGATGTGCATAATGGTTTTGATTTTAAATTCTGCCCTTTTTGCATGAGTTATGCCCCTTTTTGATATTTTTGCCCTATTTTATAGGGTTTTTCATTAAATTATCTCCGATTTTTTTTTATCAAATTTTGTCCATGGATGCAGCATAAGAAAATAGTTGATACGTATTTGTCAATTTTTCCCGGAAGGTTTTAATTGCGGAGTTATGCCCCTTTGTATTTCTCTTGAAATAAGTTTGTTATCGCAACTCCTCCTAGATGGTTTGACAGATTTTCTTGAAATTAAGTATGTGAACAGATATTGGTATGAAGATGTGCATTAGGGTTTTTATTTTAAATTCTGCCCCTTTTTGCCTGAGTTATGCCCCTTTTTGATATTTTGCCTTTTTTTATAGGGTTTTTGCCATTTTTGCATCAATTTTATTCAAATTTGGTTCCTAGATGCAGCATATGAAAAGAGCTGATATGTATTGTTCAGTTTTTCTGGAAAGGTTTTCCTACTGAGTTATGTCCCTTTGTAGTTTTTATAAGAAAAGTTTGTTATAACTACTACTCCAAGACCATTTATGGATATTTTTGAAATTAAGTATGCAAACACATATTGGTATGAAGATGTGCATTAAGGTTTTGATTTAAAAAAATGACCCTTTTTGCATGTGTTATGCCCCTTTTTATATGTTTTGTCCTATCTTCAAAGTTTTTCGGCCATTTTCACTTTCTTTTTATTCAGATTTGGTCCACAGATACAGGAGAAGGAAAGAGTTGGCACATATTGCTCTGTTTTTCTCAAAAGGGTTTTCAAGCTTTGTTGTGCCCCTTTATAGTCTTGGAAAACAGAGTTTGTTGTAGCTACTTCTCCTAAACCGTTTAACTGATATTAAATATGTGAACACATATTGGTATATAGATGTGCACTTGTAGTTGTCATAACATGTATGCTGTGTAAATGTTAAACTTAAATGACAAAGCTACATGCCTAACTGTGAAACGCGGGGGTATTTAGTAACCCATGCTTACTGCCACCTCTAGTTTTTTCAAAGTACTCCCCACTCATTCATTTTTTATTGTTTCTTCCTATTCTGTTTTCTTCAAAGTACTTCCCACTCACGTCTGTACACTTTTTCCATCTTTGTTGGAGCTCTTATACATAAAGTAGACCTACTGCTGAGGTACCAATTTACACCTAAAATCGAATTTCTCATATTTTCCTATGGTGTTTTATATGTGTCCATCATATCTGGAAACAAATGAAAGGAGGGGCAAGGTATGGGCTGTATGAAAGGTGGAACAATACTTGCCACTTGAAAGAGTTGATAATTTCTGCTGTAAATGAGGCATTATGAAAGGGGACATTGTTATGCTGAAGAAGGCAATTTTTCTAGGCTGTCCTGACTAGCAACTTAAGAGTCCAGGGTAGCCCTAACACATAGTTAGATTTTAATTTGTTTAAACGCTCAAAACTTGTGTATACACACTTCTCATTGAAAAAATGACCGATATAATATAAGCGACAGAATGTAGTTTTTGATCTTGTATAAGGCTGGGCCGCGAAGCGCAGTCGGTAGGACACCTGACTTTAAGTCAGAGGTCCTGGGTTCGATACCCGGTCTGACAACATACTTTCTTTTTACCTTCCGCTGATTCAAGAATGGCAGTTGTCAGTTACTGGCGAAAATATGTGCACTTAGTACTGGTTAACCGCTTAGGAGGACTCAGCCTGCCCATGAATAGTGGGTTTAGGTTAACTGACCGTCCCGACATGACCATAGCTGCTTACCGTGGACGTAAAGCAACAAATCAATCAATCAATCAAAATGATCATGTATAATATGTGTAAGTAGCTGCACGTGGAAAGATAGGGGCATTAAAAGCCGGGCATTTTCAGACCACCCTTCGTATCAAATTATGAAATATTTAAGGTTTGCGACTTTGGTAGTTGCGACTATCAAAAAATAAGGGAAGAGTCAAAATGTAAATTTTAACAATGCATAAAATGCAAACATTCGGTTCTACAATCAATTTGGTGCATTTTGATCTCATTAAAGCAGGGTTGAAGCTTGTACTACAGCAAAATGCAAGTTAAATATTGCCCATTTAGGGTATTTTGGGTAAGCTTATTGAAAATAAATATGATAGAACAGTTAAAGGCAAACCAGGTCACGCATTTTCTGCTACGTATTTCAAGGTTCCTGTAACATTCTGAGTGAGTGAGTGAGTGAGCAAACTTGGGTTGAACGCCCATCAACACATAGGTCATACGGACCCGAGGCCTCGGTTTGAAAATTTAAAGAGTAACTACACTTCAGGAACTGACTGAAGCAGATCCCAAACCCTATCCCCAACATCAAAGGGAAAGATTGACAAAGACATCCCAACAAACAATAAATTACAAGTGATAAGCCGAGTCAGCAGCTCTTTTCCAAATAGGTGGCAACTCTTTATAATTTAGACCAACAGAAGGGATACAACAGACTAAGCAAATTATACGAAAAACATTTAACAATTATTATTTTTACCTATTTTCTATTTTTATTATAGAAGGGTTAAAATGAAAACACAATAGATTAAACAGCACCGAACTTAAAACAAATGCAACTGCAACGAAAGTGCCGCCTTGGGACGGTCAGTAATAACTACTGGGGGGGGGGGGGGGGGGGAGTATCATCTGAATTACCGGAGAAGCGGGGTATTAATAAACCTGTGACCCCTGGCTTGGTAGTCTTGCACCTTATCCACTACGCTATAGCCGCTTCATCCTGTGACGTAAAGATGACGTTAGAATAAAAGTTTGGGTTTTTTCAACGCAGACAAAAACATATATTTTCATAAATCTTTATGTTTGGTAGTTAGTTTATACACATGTAGTATCTCACTGCAGACATTAAAATGATTCGCGAAAGTTTCGCTGAAGAAGATCGTATGAAAAACAAAAATCATCAACTTAATTGTAATAGTATTTTTATGGAGCCTTTTATCATTTTAATGGCTTTGTTTATTCTCACGACCCAACATTCATTTTTTATGATTTTAGCCCTGGTATCAATAAATCAATTATTCCTAAATTTCAATTACGCATCAATAAATCAATTCTTCCTAAATTTCATGCCAAATACCGCTTCGAAAATGATTGGCAATTTCATTTTATGAGAGCTGGAGATGATTTGCTTACCATTTTGAAACAATGTACTAATTTATTGTGCAAAGTAAATACGAGGGATGATCAAAAGGTTGCCTGAAAAAGTGCTATTTCGCTTTATTACTCCAATGTCTTCAACAGCCTTTCAGCTTGCAAAACTTTAATGTATTGATGATTATAAATGGGTCGCGACACGACAAAACCAACAATGTGGTTGTGCGCCCAGTGCAGACTCAGTGTAATCTTAGTTGTTTCCAACTATGGTTTGAGGGCTGGATTTGGATTTTGATTGTTTTCAGTTCCTGGTCTTTGCATACTTTTTACTTTCAGATCAGCCTGGGCATTCGCCCAATCTGATCAGGCCCTCCGGTAGGCGCTTAAAGGATAGCTAAAGGTCTAAGCTACCTCCGTGCGGACAGCGAGGACTGATCAGACTGGGTGGATGCCCAGGCTGATCCGAGTCTGCACTGGGCGCACAGCCACATTGTTGGTTTTGTCGTGTCGCGGCTCGAATGTCTTATAATATTATAGACTTCTGTTTTATCGGTTGCATGCACACGCCACCAAAGTAACGACCAGTAGTTTGACACGACTAACGTTACGTTCCATTATTGCGTCTCCAATAACAAATTGTGAGCGTTAACTTGCCGTGAATAACTGATGAACATCAATTACTTCACATGGCCATAAACATATATGTCCATCTTTAAGATCTTAACATTTTTCTTCTTTTTTGTGTCTACGCAATAATAGCCAAATCCACCTTCCACTTTTATCAGTAATTATTAAAGGTTCAAGTAATTAAATGGCAGCTAACTTAGTTTTCATTATACTGTACAGGTGCCATCTTGTGGTTTCACAAACTAAAAAGCATGGCAGTTTTTCTGACCTGTGGTGTCTGCTTGTAGTCAAAGTGCTTCGGCAACATGACACCTGCCTATTCTTATGTAATTTATTCTGTTTTATCCTGTAACCTTGCACTGTCGTTAGGGCACCACAGATGATTTTATAACAATCTCTTTCCACCTTGCCTTTTTCATCTCCCATGTTGTACTTGCAGAATCCATCATTGTCCTCTCTTAAATATTCTCTTCCCACCTCTTTTTCTGTCGGCCTGTTATTCCGTTACCTTTTACTGTGGTCTTTAGAATCGTCGTTGTTATGCCAGAAGATCTTGAGATGTGGCTAAGGCACCTTCGGTTTCGTTTCTAGATCATGGTCAGGAGTTCATCTTAACCTGAAATAGCTACAATATCATCCTCAATAGTCAAATGGTCCATGTATGAGATGATCAATAACCTTCGACAGCATTTAATCTTAAATGCCTTCGATATTTTCCCTAACTCGGCTGTCAAGGTCACAGACATACATGATATGAATATTACCTTTGATCTAAGCCCCTGTCACACTGTCACGATATCTCTGGCGACAAGCGGCGATTTACGGCGAGATTGAACTCGCAGTAAATCGGCTTGGATGACCACGAGTTACAAAATGATTTTTTGTCAAAAAGTTTATACGAGTAGAGCACGAGATCTCTTCGATATTTCTGACCAAAACGAACGAAACTAGTACGAGTTTGCACGAGTATCTTCGACATTCTTACGATAATGCTTCGATACTTGTTCGATATCATTACGAGTTTGTACGAGTTAATACGAGTTGTGTACGATTAGGTACGAGTTCGTACGATATGGTAGGATTTATTGCGATATTAGTACGGTCTTTGTTCGACGTAGTACGATATCATCCGAACCTTGTTCGACTTTGTGCGACATATTACGATTTCTGTGCGAGTTCTCCAGCATTTTTGGTGAATATAAATTTATGTATAGCGCAGATCAATGATCATAGTCTCATTGGTTATCGAAAGAGAAACATGACTCTTCAATTTCCACAAAGGCTTCTTAGATTTCGTCTACTGTTGGAACTGGAGGAAAATGATGGCGAAATTGATCTTGGCCTCGTCCAGCTGCTCCAGCAGAGAAGGGAAAGGCGGAGGAGGGCTCCTAGAAGATTGTGGATCAGACCATGGATCATGAGGCGAAAAGGACACTATGATCGTCTGATGCATGAACTGCGGACTGAAGACCATGAAGCTTTCACCACACTGTAAAAAAATTCCGTACATTTTACGGTATAATACCTGGCAACCAGCTGCAAGTCCATTTCCCGTTATTTTTACGGGCGTCCGTAATTGTTGGCGGAATCATCACGCAGAGCAGGATAGAAAAAGACAGGTATTGTTTTGGTCATATAGCCCTTCAACACTATAAATGTATTTTCGAGTGCGGTCAGGAAGCATAATTCTACCATATCGAGATTTCAAAATATGTTCTACAGGCAGACGCCGTAAAATTACGGGAAATGGACTGGCAGCTGGTTGCCAGTTATTCTAACGTTAAACCTACGGAATTTTTTTACAGTGCAACTTCCTGAGAGTACCACCTGAAATGTTCAGAGAGCTTGAGCAGAGACTTACTCCTAGTCCTAGGCTGCTGAAACAGGTCACGTGGTACCGAGAGTCCCTGAAACCGGGATTGAAGTTTGCTATCACCCTGAGGTATTTGGCCACAGGAGAAAGCTACAAGAGCCTCATGTATGGGTTCCGAGTGCCACACAATACCGTCCTCACGGGGATGCATGTCTTGGGGCTGCTCCATATCCCCTTGAGGTACCTCGTCCACATTAGACATCTTCCCTAGGAAGCGCATATCCAGGGCGGTACTTCTATTGTGGTTCTTCATTGTTGTTCTTGTGCCTTAGTTAATTTGTTTGCGGTCTGCTAGCATTGTGGCCCACTGGTAATACCGCAGCTGCCCGCTTTGCTTCCTGATTTGTTTTATAATAAAAGATAGAAATATGTAACAATTATTCCTGATTTTTTTTCACATAGTTTGTTCAGTCTGTTGTGTGGTATAAGCGTTTTTTGTTTTTTGTTTGATTGAACCGTTGCGGAAACTAAGGGCGAGGTTTGTATCCGGTAAAACTAGTTTAAGCCCCCCCCCCCCACGTCAGTAAACTTTTGCTGACCGTTCCAAGGCGGTACTTCTGTTGCGGTTCCTTGATGTTATATTGTGCTGTGTCTGCTTGTCTATGGTCTCTGGCGGTTTGGTCACCTGTATTGCTGCCCAATCTGCCTCCTGTTTTGTTTTGTTTTGTTATTAAAATAACAATAAGTAAAATAGATGTTGATGCTGTTATTGGGGTAGCTGAATGGCCATCTGTTTGGAAAAGGGCTGCTCTTTCGGTTTACTGTGCGTGTCTTTCGTAAACTGGTGTAAATTTCTGTGTATATGTGCTTCTTTCCCTATTGGTTTTGAGAGCGGAATGTAGGATTCGATTGTATGAATTCTTGATCATTGCCTTTCTTTTTACTTTGGGGTATCTCTTGGAGGTGTACCAGCTCCATTTTTTGTTGCAACTTTACACTTTTTCTTGGGAGCCAGTATCATGCACTGAAAGATGTAAAATGAACGTATGATGAATACTGAGATGTTACCTCAGCGATGTTTACTTTGAAACTGCTGGACTTCAGTTCAGTTCATTTCAATTCTACTAACAACGTTCCCCAAGTGGCTCAGCGGTACGTAACCATAGTTGCACACACTTGGCGCCGAGTGTCCGTCCAAGAACTGCTGGACAATAATGACATAGCTAATATTAATAGAGGGTTATCATGACGCGAACGGAACTCTTAAAGCACTCGCCAATTGTCGTGTAGTTGTCGTCAATACTCGAAGGGATCTCGTGGAGAATCTGCCATAATTCGCTTATTATCGTACTATATGTCGCAGCTACTCGTACTCAACTCGCCTTATATCGTACTATATCGCCAGAACTCGCCTGTTGCTTTGGAACGGCGAGAACACACGAGAACGTGCGACAATAGGCGACAATGTATACGATAGCCTTACGACAATATACGAGTGAGTTGCGAGTTCGCTACGAGAATACTTTGGACGGCGAGAATTTTAAACAGTTTAAAATTCTCGTAGACACCTCCCGACAATATGCGAGTTATGACGATGCTTGTTCGACTTTAGACGAGATATGGCGACATCTCCCCCACTTTCCCTCGACATGTGGCGAGTTGTAAACTCGTCGCTTATCGTAGCCAAACTCGTGACAGTGTGACAGGGCCTTTAGGGATATTTGAGTCACACCTTGACAAAATCAACAATGTGGCATGTGCGCCTAGCGAAGACTCAGTGCAGCCTGGACATCCGCCCAGTCTGATCAGAGTCTTCGCTGTCCGCATGGAGTTAGCTTAGACCCTGAGCTACCCGTTAAGCGAATAGCGAAAACTCTGAACAGACTGGGCGACTACTCAGGCTGATCAGAGTTTTCGCTGGGCGCATATGCCACTTTGTTGGTTTTGTCGTGTCGCGGCTCAGTTATCTCCCCTTACTGGCTTCAGCAGTGTCAGAGTTGAAGTGGATAATGCAATCCATCAGGGAACCACCGGTTTTGCGCCATCGTCTGAGACAACTGCTTCAAGGTTTGTGACAGTTCTCAACTGCTTTCCTTGTACCTTGATCCCCGTCTGGATGCCATTGGCTTCAACATGCTAGTAAAGCTACACATGGCATCAGAATTTTAATATCTGCCACGTTTGTGCGGTGTACTCTTCATACATACTAATTACAGAGACTATGACCTTACTTTTGATAAAGCTTATCGATGCCGCAAAGATGCTAGTGGCGCTAAACATTTACTAGTAATCTATTCAAAGCGATGAGTCGTATCTGGATCTGTTCGGGTAAATGCGTAAACCACTTGTCAAAAGATTTGTTTTGTTACGAAATACATTGAAGTATAATAAATGCTTCGGCTATGAAGTAAAACAATTAAATTACCTGCCCCTAGATTACCCTTCCTCGAACATTTACTGGATGGAAAGCAAGTTGGACCTAGCCCGTATTTCTCAGAAAAGAATAGATTGTTTGCAAACTTTGCAATGAACTTCAAGAATATAAGTTTGATGTTTATATGAAATAATGAATGTTTATGTCATTTATTCACGACTTCGGAAGTTTATATTTTGTAAGAGAAAACGAAATCATGGAATGTTACGTAAGAAGTTTGGCCGGTCAAACTAAGTAGCCGTTTCTTGGATGACGCATGCAAAAAACAGCTGAGACTTTAATCAGTACCATTATATGAAATGAAACATAAAACATCAACCTTTCACAGGATGAAATTTTATTGAAGAAAGTCAGGTAATACCGAGACTACGATACTTCTTTTCAGGAAACTTTTGATCGTTCCTTATATAAATTTACTCCTCTCTGTCACATTTAGGTTTCCGAGAATAACAAATCATCATAATTTCAGGAAGAACAACACCTGTATTCAGTGCGATTACCCGCAAGACTAGGACAGGACCTTTATATTGGACAACATGGAATAGCAGCAAACCAGTTGAAAGAATTGGGCGTAGCAGTATCTATGACGGATTCTAATTATTTCATACGAGCTCCAACTCTACAAATATTACAACAATCGTGTTTAATTTTGAACCAATTTTTTGTTGAACGGTATGGTCAGCAACTTGATTTACTACGTGAAGGAAAAGTCACTATAAAGATACAAAATGTTAGTAAGACCGATTTTAAAGTTATGGAAAAGATGTGCAGGTCTACATTAGATAAATGTGCTAAAAGAGAAACAAATGTTCACCACAGTGGGAACTGTCTTGAAATAGAAGGAAAGGCAGAATACGCGGATTCTTGTCGAACTGAAATCCAGAAGTTAATTTGCTATATAAAGCGGCTAGAAACCTGTTGTGTTCCTGTCGACGAACACAAAATAGCGAAGATCGATGAAATCATAAAAGAAGTACATATTGGAAAGTATAATGCATGCATCCTTTCAGAAACGGAGAAATGCCAACTTCGACTATTTGGTAAAGACGCTAAAATGGTGGATGACTTGAAGAATGAGGTCTTAGATAAATTTATGTCAAATACCATGGAGAAAGTTGGCATTAAGTCAAGCAAACACGATCATCAAAAGGGGAGGCCGGACAATGAAATGTCCGGAACACATTTATATACAAGGCAGCATACAGACAACTCTCCAATACGCATTAAGACCAGATCTGGAGAATTGAAGCTTTACGTATTCGAAGGCGATTTGCTAAAATCGAAGGTAGATTGTATTGTAAATGCAGCGAACGAATATTTGTCACATAACGCTGGTGTTGCTGCTGCTGTTTCAAATGCAGCTGGATCTCAACTTACCAGAGAATCAGTGAGTCACTTTAGAAGATACGGAAAAGTACCCGTCGGTAATGTAGTGTTAACAACAGCCGGAAACTTAAAATACAAATGTATCATCCATGCCGTGGGGCCTAGCTGGAGAGATTATATGCCGATGAGCCAAACAAAGTTGCAAGAATGTAAGCTCGCTATACAGTCGGCAGTCCGAAAATGTCTGGATGAAATGCAAAAAAACAACCTCAAATCTGTTGCTATACCAGCTGTCAGTTCAGGTAAGTGCAGGGTGTTACAAAACTGCATATGCCATATTTGTGGAATTTAATACAGCTTAAGTAGACCATTCAGTGAGAAATATTTTGGCATAAGTTAGACTGACTTGTCATAGCGACATGAATCTTAGCGGAGTTTGGCTCCATTCTTTTGAGTTGTTTTAGCTTTTTGCGGGTTCTTGCTGCATCGGACATCTCTTTCCTGATGCCCTTGTCTGTCGCCTTTCTCGAGACGCAAGGGATGAGGTGGTTCGGTGGGGGACGCATGCGCCCGCGGATTAATACATAGGCGTCTCTTACCTGATGTCTGCAGCTAATGTGTCCCGCGGAATGCGACATTAAGTGTGGCTCGGAGAGGGATGCTGGTTACCTGCCGAGACCTGCCATCATTTCTTTTCTATCAAACTTTTGGGGTTACGCGGCACTGAAGAAGTTAAATACAGAAACGTGCGTCTGTCGCACTAAATAAGGTATGAATACGTTTATATTAGTGTAGGATCTGAAAAAGGCAATGATCAGGAACTGATACAATTGAATTTCATGACCCATCCACGACGCTTACTGGAAAAAGGTAACGTAAAGTAACAACATTAGCCGCAAGACAAATCGAGCGGATAACAATATGTACAGCTCTTTTACAGTTAGATGATCACAAAACTAGCATATACAGAAGATAAATTCACCAAGCTCATACAATATCTATTTTTGCATATTTTCTGTTTATAGATACACACTTAATAAGAACAAACAAACAACACAAACAGATTATGTCTGCTTATCGAATGCTACAGATAAGCAGACAATAAAAAATACGATATACCACAAGAGCAGCGTCGTCTTGGAAGGGTTTGTAATAAATTATTGAGGCTTAAACCGGTTAAACCTTTGTCGTGTACACAAAAAAAGAAACTTTCACGAATTGATCTAATATTGCATGACATCACAGCAAATGCATGGTTTGAGCATAAAGAGTTTAAAGCCAGTCGTGGACATCAAACCAGCCTTATAGACACTGCTTCTTTGGTTCCTTTGTCGAATATCTGTTTATACAGGTACTTCTTATGTTTGCGGCTGCTGGGTCTCGTGTCACTAAATATGGTTTGGAGAGAGGGCTGTCCGTTGCCTTCCATTGCTTTGTTTCAGTCTTTCAGGGGTAAGGCAGTACTAATGAAGTTAAATACAGAAATGTGCAGCTGTCGCACTAAATTTGGTAAAGGTATATTTATTAGCCCACCTGAGCCAAAAGCTAAGGGTGAGCTATTGTGATCACCCAGTGTCCATCGTCCGTCGTGCGTCGTCCGTCGTGCGTCGTCAACAAGTTGCTTTAAATGACATCTTCTCTGAAACCGCTAGGCCTAGGGCTTCGATATTTGGTATGCAGCATTTCCTAGTGGACCTCTACCAAGTTTATTCAAATGGTTGCCTCAGGATCCAAAATGACCCTGGGGCAGGGGGTCTTTGGTTCGAAACTAAAATATACTTAAAAATCTTCTTCTCCAGAACTGCTTGGCTCAGATGCTTGAAATTTTGTATATAGCATTGCCCAATGGGCCTTTACCAAATTTGTTCAAGTGGTGGCCCCAGGATCCAAAATGGCCCAGGGGCAGGGAGTCCCAGGTTTGAACCATAGAAATACATAGAAAAATATTCAAAAATCTTCTTCTTCAGAACTGCAAGGCTCAGATGCTTGAAATTTGGTATGTAGCATTGCCTAGTAGTGCTTTACCAAGTTTGTTCAAATGATGGCCACAGGATCCAAAATGGCCCCGCCCCAGAGGTCCTGGGTTTGAACCATAGAAATACATTGAAAAATATTTTAAAAAAATCTTCTTCATCAGAACCGCAAGGCTCAGGTGCTTGAAATTTGGTATGTAGCATTGCCAAATAGTAATTTACTAAGTTTTTTTTTCGAGGGCCCAAGGGTCCTAAATGGCCCCTTGGCATGGAGTCCAAGGTTTGAACCGTAGAAATGCACAGAAAAGTACTCAAAAATCTTCTTTTTCAGAACCGCAAGGCTTAGATGCTTCACATTTGGTTTGTAGCATTGCCTAGTAGTCCTTTACCAAGTTTGTTCAAATCGTGGCCCCAGGGTCAAAAATGGCCCGCGACTGGGAGTCCTAGGTTTGAACCATAGAAATACATAGAAAATTTTTCAAAAAGCTTCATCTTCAGAACCACTTGGCTCAGATGCTTGAAATTTGGCATGTAGCATTGCCTAGTGGTGTTTTACCAAGTTTGTTCAAATGATGACCCCAGGATCTAAAATGGCCCCACCCCAGGGGGTCCAGTGTTAGAACCATACAAATACATAGAAAAATATTCAAAAATCTTCTTCTTCAGAACCACTTGGCTCAGATGCTTGAAATTTGGCATGTAGCATTGCCTAGTGGTCTTTTATCAAGTTTTTTCAAATGATGACCCCAGGATCTAAAATGGGCCCCACCCCAGGGGGTTCAGTGTTAGAACCATACAAATACTTAGAAAAATATTAAAAAATCTTCTTCTTCAGAACCACTTGGCTCAGATGCTTGAAATTTGGTATGTAGCATTACCTTGTAATTTTTTATCAAGTTTGTTCAACTAATGGCGCTAGGGTCGAAAATGGCCCCGGGAATCCAGAGTTTGAACCATAGAAACACATAGAAAAATATCGAAAAATCTTCTTCTTCAGAACCACTTGGCTCAGATGCTTGAAATTTGGTACGATGCATTGCCTGGTGGACTCCTACAGTGTTTGTGTAAATGGTGGCCCTTGGATCCAAAATGGCCCTGGAGCAGGGGGTCTTGGGTTCGAAACTATAATATACTTAAAAATCTTATTTACCAGAACTGCTTGGCTCAGATGCTTGAAATTTGGTATGTAACATTGCCTAGTGGTCCTCTACCAAGTTTATTCATATTGTGTCCCTAGGATCCAAAATGGCCCTGGTGCAGGGAGTCCCAGGTTTGAACCATAGAAATACGTAGAAAAATATTCAAAAATCTTCTTCTTCAGAACTGCAAGGTTCAGATGCTTGAAATTTAGAATGTAGCATTGCCTAGTGGTCCTTTACAAAAATTATTCAAATGATGGCCACAGGGTCCAAAATGGCCCCGCCCCAGGGGGTCCAGGCTTCGAACCATAGCAATACGTAGAAAAATATTCAAAAATCTTCTTCTTCGATCCATTTGGAAATGGTTGCCAACTATCAGGTTTGTTCAAATGATGACCCTAGTTTGACCTTTAACCTTTTTGTTCAGGTGAGTGATTCAGGGCCTGTTGGCCCTCTGGTATCCCAAATATCCGACCGACTGTCGCTAACTGTCATACATAGCGCCTGATACAAAGAGAAAACCATGTAAGTGTCTATTGATATCAAGGTTTTGAGGGGAGACCAGAACAGCGTAGGATAAGCGAGGTTGCCGAGCCGTTCCCGCGTGTTTCTGGTCGTATCTGATAAACTTGATATCAAAAGACACTAACATGGTATTCTTCTTATCATTCATTGATTAAATGCATTTAAAGGCGCCAAACGAATGAAAATGGAATGCAGTTTTGTCCAATATTGCTGATGTGGCAATAAGCGTGATGACGTAATCCGATAACTAAGGGGCGCCGTTTTACTATAAAATCAGCATTTTTGATATCATACTGCAGGAATCTTCCCAGACCATTAAGGCATGTCGTTTGCAACATGCCTTCCTCTTCAAATTACCTTTGCAACATGCCATAATTTCCAATCAAAATTCATCAAAGGGCTATTATTTTTATTTCTTAGCCAGTAAAATTGTTTTAAATGCATAAAGGATTATCAATAAATTATTTGTATGTAGATTTAGGCTAATTGTGACAAAATATTGCTATATTAAGGATTTTAAAAATTGATCAACAAGTCAAAATCTGATAATTGTAAAAGTGACATGCCTTCTGAAATTTCTGGGGAGAACACTGATATAATATATTCTGTTTTTTGATATCACAAATTCGATTTCTTGATATCACAAAATACATTTTTGATAATCAAAATAAGCTTCATTTTGTGATATCACTAAAAAGATTTTGTGATAGCTCAAATTATATTTTGTGATATCAGAAAAAAGCTTTCATGATATCAAAAAAGAAGCTAATTTTTTATATCAATAAATGCGGTTTTTGATATCACAAATTCTATTTTGTGATATCACATAATCGATTTATTGATATCACAAATGTGATTTTGTGATTTCGTAAAATCCCTCTTATTTTGTGATATCACAAAATTGAATTTTGATATCACAAATTCTATTTTGTGATATCACATAATCGATTTATTGATATCACAAATGTGATTTTGTTATTTCATAAAATCCCTCTTATTTTGTGATATCACAAAATTGAATTTGTGATATCACAAAATCGAATATATGATATCATAAAATCTATTTTGTGATATAAAAAAGTCGTGATTTTTTGATATCACAAATTCGATTTTGTGATATCATAAAATATTTTGTGATCCAAAATTCTATTTTGTGATATCATAAAATATTTTGTGATATCACAAAATAGTTTGTGATATCATAAAATTGAATATGTGATATCACAAAATATTTTGTGATATCACAAAATAGAATTTGTGATGTCATAAAATAGGAATTTTATAGTAAAACGGCGCCTCATAGATGACCTCATTTTATCACGCGAATTTTGTAATAACGTCCAATGAACTTAGAAGCCAGTTACGTTCAGAGATCGCTCTTAAGGCACTGCCTGATATTATTCGCGCAATAACAGTTCTAAACTGTCGTGATATCATATATAAAGGATCTTACATGAGTGCTCATTATTATTGAATTTATTAAACGAGTTGGGGAAAATGATAAGATGCGAGGCTTTACCGAGCATCTTATCGTTTTTACCAACGAGTTTAATAAATTCAATAATGCAGGATCAAGAATGCAAAATTCCTATTTATCATATGACACTAAAATCGCATTTTATTAGCAAATTTTGCACTAAAACGTCACGGTTCCGCCATTAGAAAACGCGACGTTTTATGGACGTCATCGCATAACGTTTCGACGTAATTTGCATATTTAATCCACTAGTGGATTATCGTTTTTAATGCATGGCTTTATTACACTCTCAGATCCGACGTCATATGATAATATGTTTTATCATAATTATGACGTCGCTGTTATTTAGTGGACAATGTCGTGTCATAAAAAGCGTATGACCGCACGTGTAAAACACTTTGTCGCATTCACGTAACGTCATTGACAACGTCTGTGTCAACAGTGCGTTTTCTTAGTGAAATAATGTTCATTTTGAAGGCGTTAAAATCCCATCTTAAAGAGTCATACGGTAAACAGAATTTACACTCGTGGTCATTTCATATGAAATTTATGAAACTCGCCAAAGACTCGTTTCATAAGTTTTATATGAAATTACCACTTGTGTAAGATCCTCTATATTATACCCCTGTTACTAGGCAGCAGTTTGCAACGGATGTATGATAAAAGCAATAACAAAATATAGTTGAGATCATGGAACGTTTCTAAAATATAAGTCTTGCACAAATGCAGTATTTAAGCATTCATTTATTTACATTCTCACACAGGATACCAAGGAGTTCCTCGAGATATTTGCGCACTGGAGTATGCTAAGGCGGTCGATCAGTACCTGAAAGAGACAAGCAGACCGACTGTGGAAGAAATTCATTTTGTTGACATGAACCCTGATACAGTAGCTCAGATGGCCCAGACATTCCATGATTTTTTCGTCAACAAGAAGGTGGTCAGTTGCGATCATAAATACCTTCCGACTGAACAAAAAGCTCCCGTGATGACGGCTCCATTACATCCACAGAAGGAAACGGTGAAAAATACTGGAAGGTCAAAGACTAATGAACATGGGTCTCATTCTGGTGGAAGTACATCATCAGCTAAGGCAGAACTGCGTTTAAAGACTGAGGGCGCTAATGCAGGTGGAACGGTACTATCCTATCCATTTCTCTATCAGTCCTCAACTAACAAAATTATTATTACTTTCAGTTCTTACCATGAATTGCAGCTGTGCACAGGAAATATACTTGAGATAAAATCAGTGGACATCATTGTTTTCAGAGAAGACCGCGCTGGAACCGCCAAAAGTCGCATTGCACAGGGAATGGTGGAAAAGGCAGGACCGAAATATGTCAGCGCGAAAAAGACAGCATTTCAGATCAAACCAAATTTCGGTGAAGTTATTGTGACGAATGGAGGAAACAGTTGTTTCCGATATGTATTTCATGCTCTTGTACACCATAGGCAACATTTTGCAAAGGATTCGTCCAAATGGTACGATGCTCTTGGGAAGATTTTGGGTTTGATTTTCAAGAAGGCAGTCCAGTTGAAGTGCAACGATATTGCCATGCCTATCTTCAGAATAGGTAAGGTATTGATGAATTCTTGTTTAATTCTTGATAAGGGTACAAAGCGTGATATGGGAAGGGTAAAATTATTTATTTCTGGTAGCGTCCATGCATCATGCTTCTTAGCTCACCTGAGCCATAGGCAAAGGGTGAGCTATTGTGATCACTCAGTGTCAGTCGTCCGTCGTGTGTCGTCAACAATTTGCTTTAAATGACATCTTCTCTGAAAGCCCTAGGCCTAGGGCTTTGATATTTGCTATGAAGCATTGTCTCGCGGACTTCTACCAAGTTTATTCAAATGGTGGCCCTGGGGTCCAAAAAGGCCTTGGAACAGGGGGTCTTTGGTTCGAAAATTAAATATACTTATGAAATCTTCTTTTCCAGAACTGCTTGGCTCAGATGCTTGAAATTTGGTATGTAGGATTGCCTAGTGGTCCTTTACCAAATTTGTTCAAACGGAAGCCCCAGGGTCCAAAATGGCCTCACTGCAAGGAGTCCAAGGTATGAGCCATAGAAATACATAGAAAAATATACAAAAACTTCTCCTTCAGAACTGCTTGGCTCAGATGCTTGAAATTTGGTATGTAGCATTGCCTAGTAGTCTTTTACCAATTTTGTTCGAATGGTGGCGCCAGAGTCCAAAGGGAGTCCAAGGTTTGAACCATAGAACTGCATAGAAAAATATTCAAAAATCTCATTGGCTCAGATGCTTGAAATTTGGTATGTAGCATTGCCTAGTAGTCCTTTACCAAGTTGGTTCAAATAATGGCCCGAGGGTACAAAATGGCCCCGCCCAAGGGGGGTGCTAGGTTTGAACCCTAGAAATACATTGAAAAATATTCAAAAATCTTCTTCTTCAGAACCTCTAAGCTGAGATGCTTGAAATTTGGCATGTAGCATTGCCTAATAGTGCCTTAACAAGTTTGATCAAATGGTCGCCCAAGGGTCCGAAATAGTCCCGCAGCAGGGAGTCCAAGGTTTGAACCTTGGCTCAGTTGCTTGAAATTTGGTATGTAGCCATAGGCTCAGGGTAAGCTATTGTGATCACTCAGTGTCCGTCGTCCGTGGTCAGTTGTCCGTCATGTGTCGTCAACAATTTGCTTTAAATGACATCTTCTCTAAAACCGCTAGGACTAGGGCTTTGATATTTGGTAGGAAGCATTGTCTAATAGACCTCTTCCAACTTTGTTCAAATGGTGGCCCTGGGATCCAAAATGGCCCTCAGGCAGTGGGTCTTTGGTTCCACACCAAAATATACTTAAAAATCTTCTTCTCCAGAACTGCTTGGCTCAGATGCTTGAAATTTGGTATGTAGCATTGCCTAGTAGTCTTCTACCAAATTTGTTCAAATGGTGGCCTCAGGGTCAAAAATGGCCCCACGACAGGGAGTCCAAGGTTTGAGCCATAGAAATACAAAGAAAAATATCATAAAAACTTCTTCCTCAGAACTGCTTGGCTCAGATGCTTGGACTTTGGTATGTAGCATTGCCTAGTAGTCCTTTACCAAGTTTGTTCCAATGATGGCCCCAGGATACAAAATGGCCCCGCTCCAGAGGTCCTGGGTTTTAACCATAGAAATACATGGAAAAATATTCAAAAAGCTTCATCTTCAGAACCGCAAGGCTGAGATGTTTGAAATTTGGTATGTGGCATTGCCTAGTGGACTTTTACCGATTTTGTTCAAATGATGAACACAGGGTCTCAAATGGCCTCACACTAGGGGGTCCTGGGGTTGAACCATAGAAATACTTAGAAAAATATTCCAAAATCTACTTCTTCAGAACCACTTGGCTCAGATGCTCGAAACCTGGTATGTAGCATTGCCTTATAGTCCTTTATCAAGCTTGTTCAAATGATGGCCCCAGGGTCCTAAATGGCCCCGTGGCAGGGAGTCCTGAGTTTGATCCATAGAAATATATAGAAAAAATTTCAAAAACTTATTCTTCAGAACCACATGGCTCAGATGCTTAAAATTATTTATAATGCATTGCCTGGTGGACTTCTACAAAGTTCATGTAAATGGTGGCCCTGGGATCTAAAATGGCCCTGGGTCAGGGAGTCTTGGGTTCGAAATTAAACATACACTTAAAAATCTTGTTCTGCAGAACCCCTTAGCGCAGAAATTTAGTATGATGCATTGCCTAGTACTCCTATTCCAAGTTTTTAGCTCGCCTGAACGAAAGTTCAGGAAGAGTTATTGTTGTCACCCTGGCGTCGGCGTCCGCGTCCGCGTCCGGATTGGATGTTTTGGTTAAAGTTTTTTAAAGACCTATATCTCCTTAACCCATGGATGGATTATTTTGATACTTGCACTGTAGTTAGATATTGGTCCAAAGTTTAACAGGGTACCACCCCCACCCCACTCCGTGACCTTGATGTCAAGGTCATGGACTTTGAAAATCGGGAGTTTTTTTAACTGGATGTTTTGGTTAAAGTTTTATATAGCCCAATATCTCCTTAACCCATGGATGGATTCCTTTGATACTTGTACTGTAGTTAGATATTGGTCCAAAGTTTTCCAGGGTACTACCCCCACCCCCTTCAGTGACCTTGATGTCAAGGTCATGGACTTAGAAAATTGTCTTTTTATTTTTTCAATGTTTTGGTTAAAGTTTTTTAAAGAAACATATCTCATGAACCCATAGATGAATTCTTTTTATATTTGCACTGTAGTTAGATATTAGTCCAAAGTTTTACACAGTACTACCCCAACCCCGCTCAGTGACCTTGAAGTCAAGGTCAGGGACTTATGAAATTTGGTCTTTATTAAAGCTTTCTAATTGCATACTGATTCATAATGCTTTGCAGAGACTTAGTTTACACTTGAACTGATGTTAGACACTTTTTTTTAGTTTTTACAAAACACTATATACTTACCCCACTACCCCACTGGATGACCTTGAAGTCAAGGTTATTGACTTTGAATTTTGGTTAAAGTTTTATATTTATGAAGACATAATTTCACAGTGCCACAATGGACTCAGTTGATACATATACATGTACTTGGACTGATGTTAGATAATGGTTCAATGTTTGATATATCCCAGCCTCCCTCCCCCACCCCTACCCCACTCCTCCCCTACCCCCTTAGTTCTTTGACCTCAAGCTCATGGACTTTGAAATTTCATGTGATTTTTTTCTTATTTTAATTTTATTTTAAGACATTTCTGAGATAGCTTTTGTTTATAAATGTGTTGTCATTATGGACATGCTTGCCTGAAGTTTTCTGCATAGCAGTCTACACCACCATAGTGACTGTGTGATGGGTAAGCACCTATTCAGGCGAGCTATGCTGTCAGGCGACAGCTCTTATTTCAAATGATGGCCCCAGGGTCAAAAATGGACCTGTCCCAGGGCGTCCTGGGTTTGAACCATAGAAATACATAGAAAAATATTCAAAAATCTCCTTCTTCATGACCACTTGGCTCAGATGCTTGAAATTTAGTATGATGCATTACCTAAAGGCCCTTTACCAAGATTGTTCAAATGATTGCCCCAGGGTCAAAAATGGCTCTGCTCCAGGGTGTCCTGGGTTTGAACCATACCAATACATAGAAAAGTATTCAAAAATCCTTTTCTTCAGAACCATTTGGAAATGGTTGCAAACTATCAGGTTTGTTCAAATGATGACCCTCGTTTGACCTTTAACCTTTTTGCTCAGGTAAGCGAATCAGTGCCTCTTGGTCCTCTTTTAATTATACCCCCGCTCCCCCGCAAACTATGTTTGAGGGGGTATACTGTTTTGACGTTGTCCTTCCGTCCGTCCGTCCGTCCTTCCGTCCGCAACACATTAAATTTGCTCTGATTTGTTTCAAATTTAATCCGTGGATGCAGCATAAGAAAATAGTTGATACGTATTTTTCAGTTAGTCCTGGAAGATTTTTATTGCAGAGTTATGCCCCTTTGTATTTTTCGTAGAAAAAGATTGTTATCGCAACTCCTTCTAGATGGTTTGACTGATTTTCTTGAAATTAAATATGTGAACAAGTATTGGTATGAAGATGTGCATTAGGGTTTTGATTTTAAATTCTGTCCTTTTTTGCCTGAGCTATGCCCCTTTTTGGTATTTTTTTGCCCTATTATGTAGGGTTTTTGCTATTTTTGCTCCTATTTGTTAGAAATTTTGTCCATGGATGCAACATAAGAAAATAGTTGTTACGTATTTTTCAGTTTTTCCTGAAAGGTTTTTATTGTGGAGATATGTCCCTTTGTTTTTTTTTTGTAGAAAAAGTTTGTTATCGCAATATCTCCTAGATGGTTTGATGGATTTTCTTGTAATTGAATATGCGAACACATATTGGTATGAAGATGTGCATTAGGGTTTTGATTTTAAATTCTGTCCCTTTTTGCCTGAGTTATGCCCCTCTTTGATATTTTGGCCCTGATTTGTTGGGTTTTTGCCATTTTTGCATCAATTTTATTCAAATTTGGTTTCTTAGATGCAGCATAAGAAAAGAGCTGATGGTATTGTTCAGTTTTTCCGGAAAGATTTACTTGCTGTTTTATGTCTCTTTGTAGTTTTCATAAGAAAAGTTTGGTACCGCTACTCCCCCAAGACCATTTAACGGATTTTCTTTAAAATAAGTAGGTGAATACATACTGTTATGAAGATGCGCATTAAGGTTTTGATTTAAAAATTTGACCCTTTTTGCATCAGTAATGCTCCACTTTTATATGTTTTGCCCTATCTTGAAGGTTTTTAGGCCATTTTCACTTCCATTTTATTCAGATTTGGTGCATAGATACTAGAAAAGGATTGAGTTGACACATATTGTTTTTCTCAAAAAGGTTTTCCAGCATTGTTATGCCCCTTTGTGGTCTTCAAAAACAAAGTTTGTTGTTGCTACTTCTCCTAAACCTTTTGACTGATATTAAGTTTGTGAACACATATTGGTATATAGATGTGCACTTGTAGTTGTCATGACATGTATGCTGTGTAAATGTACAAGGGTTGATCCAGAAGTAATGTCACTGTGTCCACTGCGCGCTTATTTATCGTAGCATTATTATAAAAATCATATCAAGCTGCACTGTAATTCAGTTCTGATTAACAGAAGAGATATAAAGTTGGAATCTTTTTCTTTCCAATCATATAGACGTTCAAAGTATGCCACCGACGCCATCGCGCCGCACGTCAGAATAACGTTAATTACATGAACATAATTTTCAAAGGCAATCACAAATCAAAATCAAACTAACCTGCCAAATCAGATGAAAATTTGAGACGATGACGAAATATATTTCTGTCGCCTACTGTTGAAATTTTAATATCGTCACTGCAGTTTGAAGTTTGCTAGCTAGCGCTAATGCTTGTTACTGCCGAGAGTAAAAATGTTGATTTCTGACAAAAACGCGTCAGCTGATATGTGCGGTTTTGCCCCGAATTTGGAATATCACCATTAGAGACGATAGAGCTGTTTAGTTAGAATGTGGTGAAATAACAGTTATTATGGGGCTTCTTTAAAGCTGCAATCAGCGCGATAAGCGTGCCGATGAGTCGTTAAGGGATAGTCTGAAAACCGGAAGACCTTTATGTGCAATGTCAGACAAAAGCGTCACTCTTGTTTGGACCCCATATATGAATATCAATGTTTTGAAATTCGAATATTGTGTAAAATTCTTGAAATTGAGTTGCGGGGCCCTTCAAGTAATATTAAAGATGAGATAAACATGGGTGAAGAGACATTAGTGCTATGCTGGAACAGCGAATATGCCACTTTGGACATGACACAATATCGAAATTTCGCCTGGTGCGTCAACAACGTCATTGACGTGCGGCGCGTTTCGTTACCATGCCTTCTGTCTATCTCGATATCTCAGTTACTGTGCACTGTATTTCTATGAAATTTTCAGCCCATAATGCAAATAGGTTAAGGTATGTGGATACGAAATTTTATTGGTCTCCCTAAATTCTACATGATTTTATAGCTGCAGTGACATTACTTCTGGATCAACCCTCGTAAAACTTAGATTACAAAGTTACATAACTAACTGTGAAAGGCGGGGGTATTAAGTAAGCCGTGCTTACTGACACTTCTAGTTTTAATTGCTAAAGTAAGATAACAAAATCAATCAGGCAGTGGACAAATCGTCAGTCCATTCTTCAATGATACTATTTTCATTATTACATGATTCAGAAGCAATAATTTAATAGCTTCATGCAACATTTATATAAATCATTATAAGGATGAATCTTTATATCAAAACTACCATATGAATAAATTTATATCGTATTATACTCTGAAATAAGAAGTTTGTCATGGTGGGGTTGTTGTTGTTGTTGTTGTTGTTGTTGGTGGTGGTGGTGGTGGTGGTGTGTGTGTATGTGGGGGGTTATATAGCTTTTGTCGTTCTGTTTGTTCATTCATTATACTCCCGGCATATGAAGTAAGACGAGGGGTATATAGCTTTCGTCCATTCGTCCTTTCTTCCATCTGTCCGTATGTAAGTTAACATTTGCGTTGAAGTTTTGCGTTAAAGATTTAAGATCTTATATTCTCCAAACCCTTTGTTGAATTGAGTTTATATTTCACATGGTGATAGATAATGGACTAAAGTTTTATTCTATACCACCCCCATCCATGCCTGTGACTTAGAGGTCAAGATCACAGACTTTGACTTTTCATGTTCAAGTTTTGCGTTAAAGTTTTTAAGGTCTCTATATAATTCAAACTCGTTGTTTGGTTGGGTTTATGTTTGGCATGATGATAGAGGGTCGTCCAAATATTTTTATTTACCACCCCTACCCATGTTTTTGACCTACAGGTCAAGGTCACGGACTTTGACTTTTCATGATAAAGTTTTACGTTAGAGTTTTTAAGATTTCCTTTATAATTCATGCCCTTTGTTAGGTTGGGTTTATGTTTGGCATGGTGATACATGTTGGTCCGTAGTTTTATTCTGTACCACCCCAACACATGCCTGTGACCTAGAGGTCAAGTTCAGGGACTTTGACTTTTCATGTTGAAGTTTTTTGTTAACGTTTTAAGATCTCTATATAATTCAACGCCTGTGCTGGGTTTAGTTATACCCCACGCAAACTTGTTTGAGGGGGGGTATACTGTTTTACGTTGTCCTTCCGTCTGTCCGTTCGTCCGTCCGCAACACTTGCTCCGATTTGTTTCAAATTTTGTCCATGGATGCAGCATGTGAAAAGAATTGATACGTATTTTTCCGTTTTTTCCTGGATTGGTTTTAATGCTGAGTAATGCCCATTTATATTTTTCGTAAAAAAAGTTTGTTATCGCAACTCCTCCTAGACCGTTTGACCGATTTTCTTAAAATTCAGTATGTGAACACATTTTGGTATGAAGATTTGCATTAAGGTTTCCATTTTGAAATCTGATCCCTGTTAGCTGAGTTATGCCCCTTTTTTTATATTTTTGGCCCTAATTTTGGGGTTTTTTTTAGTCGTTTTTGCTATAGATGCTTCAAAATACTTGACACGTGTTTACCAGTTTTTCCCGGAAGGGAAGAACAACAACTTGCGCAAACGAAGACTCAGATCAGCATCTGAAAGCTTGAAGAAAGCAAACGGCAAAGACTCTGATCGGCGGATGCATAACTTTGAAATGGCTCATACAATTAGAGTTTCAGGTCAACACTACAAAATGAGCACTAATTTCGCAGCCTACATACAGTTTAGATCCGTCAAACCTGTAGCTACATGCATTGTATGGTAATAGACTAGTTTAAATAACTAACAACTATCGGTGAACACTGTTCGTAATGAAGTACGGCAAAAAGAATACCTACAAGAGCGTATTGACAGGCATTTACATTCTCAGTTCATTTATGAGAAAGCCCTATGATAATCCATGAGAACGTAATGTAGCTTATACTTCAACAACTACATCGGTTCACGTCACGTTACATGAGTAAAGTGACGTAAAAAACCCGTCTGATTGGACGTAGGCGACGTTAGGCGACGCTGTTCCGCTGTAAGTAGAAAAACTGCGTATATTTTTTTCTGCTCCAACTGTAGCCGTTAACGCAAATTTGTGGTCAATTAAAAGATTGAAAAAAAAACTGTAAATATAAGCAATGAACTTAATTTTACTGGTGTTTATTGAAGTATAAACGACACTGGGTCGCTAGTAAAATTTACATGAACCCCTTAGGGCTTCACTGACTTTGCACGCGACCCAATCTAGTTTATACTTCGATAAACACCAGAAAAATGTAATATCATAATTAGGGTAACACTTAAGGCCATAACGCATTCCTATAAAGGAAGGTGTCCCACAGATGCCTGACTTCAAAAAACCTTTAATGGTCTGGATGTGTCAAAACAATCGTCCAGGGACAAAGGAGAAAAAAATCTAGATTAATATGACAAAAAATGGGGACATACGGGGATCATATGTGTATAGTAATTCGTGGTGATAAAAATGAAGAAACATAAAATGGTGATGTGGAATGCTGATCTTTACAATTCTTTCTTGGCAATCAAATTTACACTTTCGTTGACCGCATTTTTGCTACTTTACGTTTCACAGTTCTGAGAAGAAATCCATACAGCACTTTATTAAACATTTTGCATTTAAACGCCCAATTGCTCTGTCACTATTAAATATTTTATCGTGAGGTATAGCTGCAAGCTTCTCACAATAGTCTCGTCATTAAATGGCCGTGATTAGCCATTTTTTAAACTAATGAAACATCCTTGAGTTCACTTTAAAGAATTGAGGACTGATCTAGGCCATTTAAGTTGGCAACTAAAATGACCTACTGTCGTTATCATAAACTTGAAAAAATGGTAAAATTACAATGTATAAGCGTGGAACCCTACTCATTGTCCCGCTTATATTCTGTAGCTCGACGGGAACCAGATAACGAAAATTGTATGTTGTAGAGCGATTTGACGTTTTTTAAAAAAACAACAATAAACAACATGTTCCTTCTACCTTTAGGTAGTTTTATGACTCAGTATATGCACATCAACCCGCATTTTATCTACAGACGTGAAAGTTAAAGCGCTTTTCACAATGACTTGTGTTTAGACTTTTTTACCACTAACAGGGTATGGAAACTTGAACATTTATCGTCGAATTTAACAGTCATAACGTACACGTCATACTCCACTATTTAAGCGTCATATATCGCAGCCTGCAATTTAAAATAATAAATGAAGTATAAGGTGTGCAGTAGTAACAGCGTTATTTGAAGTCTCGTGTATTACAGGTGCGTAGTTATTTGATAATTCAGTTTGCATTTTTTTTTACAGTTTACAGTTTTGGCTCAAAACAATTTATGACAACGAATACAGAGAGACGAGCTCTTTAACACCCACTCACTGCCACTACGATCACAACCTTTAATGTATTCCCATATTATACCTCATTATTTATGAAACAAGGTGTGAGATCTGAGCTGTCTGGAATCAAGCCTTAATGCTGAGCTGTGAAATATGAAGTATACAATATGAGACATGAACTCACAAATAGCATACGTTCCTGTTCATATTTCACACCCTACTTTACAGTTCACTACTTTACTCAATATATGCAAATCAACCCACACTTTATCATCAAACGTTATTGTTGATGCGTTTTTGTCATAATGGTTTGTGTTCAGACGTTTTACCACAAGCAGGACTATGGAGACTTTTATACTTTCCACTTTGTATGGTACAGTTACCAACTATAAGTTGTGAAGGATACACTGTGACTCATGAAAGTATACTTAATAGTTTTTAGTTTGCATTTACATGTATCCTGGTCCGCTCGACTCCCATTCCGACTTCGACAAATTCTGGGTAAAGGGGTAGATAACCTTATCAACTTTTTAAATAAAACGTCCTTTTGTGTTGCCTTCTCAGCCTTTGCCTTTTACACGTTGTCATTGTCAAGGACAATGTTATGATTGTGGACATACTGTGGTCATACCGAGTCTGCTATTTTCAATTCTTTGGTGTATCCCTTGCTTCCAAAGGATGTAACTGCTCATGTTTTTTTTGTTTTTTTTTTCCAGTTCTCATAACGACGTTCCCCGGGTGGCTCAGCTGTACGTAACTATAGTTGCACACGCCGCCGAGTGACCTTCCCTATCTAACTGTTCAGAAGTCGTTCATATTCACTGCAGCTGGTGTTGTGTCGTACATCATATTGGAAGCTGATATTTTCTGGTCCTTTGAGATCATTGAGTTCGTTTCGAAAGATGTTGAAAATAGTATTTTGCTTAAGCGGGTGCTGGGAGAGTGACCGGTGTGCAAATTTCATTACTTGTAATGAGCAGATTCAATTTGACCGAGTCTGCTCTGTTCGTTTCTCTGGTGTATTCCTTGCTCCCAAAGAATCTAACTATACACAGCTTATTTACAAGCCCAGCTTTGGTTTGATATTTTTCCTCATATATTATTTCTCTTATGCGTACAATTGACTCCTCCGTTACTCTCTTGTCTGTCCGTGGGCGCCGTGGTGAGTGAGTGAGTGAGTGAACTCGGGTTTAACGTCCCACCAACAACGAGGTCATATGGAGACGGGACCTCGTTTTAAAGTCTCATCCGAAAGACCGGAGAAGCGGGGGATCGATCTTGCGACCCCTGGATTGGTAGTCTGGAGTGTTATCCACTACGCTACAGCCGCTCCTAGGGCGCCGTGGTCGAGTGGTTTGAGATGCTCGGTTATGGTGCAGAAAGTCGCCGCAAAGTCGTGAGATCGCGCCCTGGTTTTGCTATGCGACGACTGAAAGACTCTCTCTGTCAACCAAACAGTAAATAGATACATTTTTATCCCCCGACTGAAAGGTTCGGGGGATATAGCGATGAGCCTGGCGTCCGTCCGTCCGTCCGTCCGTCTGTCCGTCCGTCCGTCCGTAAACATTTTTTCTTGCCCGCTCTATATCTTGAATACCCTTTGGAATATTTTCATGGTACTTCACAGTTATGTAGAACAGGACATGACGAAGTGTCGCGTACAAGAATGGTAACTCTTGCTATTGTACTTTTTGAGTTATCTTCCCTTTGGTGAATTTTTGGCAGATTCGTGTCCGCTCTGTAACTTGAATACCCTTTGAAATATTTTCATGATACTTTACAGATATATAGAACAGGTCATGACGATGTGTCGCGAACAAGAATGACAACTCTTGCATTCTTACTTTTTGAGTTATTTCCCCTTGATGGTTTTAGCTGTGATTTTGTGTTGATTTCGTGTCCGCTCAATAACTTAAATACTCTGTGGAATATTTTCATGATACTTTACAGATATGTAGAACAGGTCATGACGATGTGTCGCGAACAAGAATAGCAACTCTTGCTTTCTTACTTTTTGCGATATTTCCCCTTGATAGTTTTGGGTGTGATTTCGTGTCCGCTCTATAACTTGAATACCCTTTGAAATATTTTCATGATACTTTACAGATATATAGAACAGGTCATGGCAATGTGTCCCAAACAAGAATGACCACTCTTGCTTTCTTACTTTTTGAGTTATTTCCCCTTGATGGTTTTGGGTGTGATTTCGTGTCCGCTCTATAACTTGAATACCCTTTGAAATATTTTCATGGTACTTTACAGTTATGTAGAACAGGTCATGACGATGTGTCGCGAACAAGAATGACAACTCTTGCTTTCTTACTTTTTTAGTTATTTCCCCTTGATGGTTTTAGCTGTGATTTTGTGTTGTTTCGTGCCCGCTCTATAACTTGAATACCTTCTGAAATATTTTCATGATACTTCACAGATATTTAGAACAGGTCATGATGATGTGTCGCAAACAAGAATGACAACTCTTGCTTTCTTACTTTTTGTGTTATATTTCCCCTCGATGGTTTTAGGTGTGATTTCGTGTCGGCTCTATAACTTGAATACCTTTTGAAATATTTTCATGATACTTCACAGATATGTAGACAAGGTCATGATGATGTGTCGCAAACAAGAATGACAACTCCCCCCCCCCCCCAAAAAAAAAAAAAAAAAAAAAAAATTCCAGATTTGGATTCTTTGTCCAAATTCACTTACTAGAGAGCTCAAAATTAGATTTGTACTTTAGAAGTTCTTCACACATTTTGAGATGTTGAATGTATCATATGCTATACATTGTGTACATGGTGGCTGTTTGAGATTTTACCTCTTTTTAGCAGTCTGGCATACTGTTTTGGTCTGAGTGTTAGATAATCATGCATCTGTTAAACAGATAATGTCAATCAGAAGCATAGTAGAATGACATTATATTACTTATATATGTTTTGAAGTGCATCCTGTTTACCAAGGCAGAAGGGGCCTTTGGTCGGGGGATTGGCCATCTCCTCTGATGGCTATTTTTCGAATAAGGGAAGGATAAGGCAGCGAAAGGAGGGGAAAGGGCTCTGCCTTTTATTTACTGTGCTCAAGATACAGTGGGCCCTCAACCCCCAATGCCCCTACGGCTAATAGGCTATGGGGACCTTTACCTTTTACATTAATCAAACGTAAGAACTGGTGAAGATAATTATACGGGGTAGGAGGACAATCCTTCTATTCCATGTACGGTGCTAGTGTCTCTGTGAGGCTTCAAAGATAAAGTCTCGCCACGTCTTTGTCATTGCTTCGAAAGAATAGAAGGAATGTATCTATTTGTACAGAGGATAGGACAAGGGTTTTACGGCTCTTCAAGAATATTTCACTTCTGTCATGCAGTTAAGCAGAGATGGGTGAAAAAACGATGCATCCGGCGAAAAACCACCTCACCTTCGGTAGGCTGAACTTGGCTTTCGGCATGTACGCGGCCGAGGCTTGAACACACAGCATGTTTAAGCCACAGAGGCCCGTATATGTACTTAAAAAAAGTAAACATTCAAGTCACTCGTCTGACATCTTGGTCAGCCTTTTAAGATATATGGTTGCTTGGAATTAGCTCTGATAAGATAAAATATTGAGCAGGCTGACACTTGCACACTTCAGTTTAACCCGACTGCAAACTGCGGATGTAGCCATGGAATAGGCTCTCTTGTCAGTTCTCGTTCCAAGCAGCTAGTCGATGGCCCGATATAATGAATAGGAATCAGATAAAATGAATGCAAAGACAGATTGGTATGTCCGTATAGAAGACGCTTCGCACTGGAGAGTTAGCTGTTTTTGCTAAACGTAAATTGGGATCGTCGATTCGTGCGACGGTGATAAGTAAGTTTCAGTGTCGGAGCGCCCTACTACATGTAATTTGGAAAACAGGATGGCAAGAACCGGCTGCACTTGCAGCAGGTGTGGGCTGGGAGTTTTTTTTGTTTTTTTTTTGGACCGTATTTAAACCCTGTTATCTTCTTTTTCTTTGTCGCTTTCTTTGTGAGACGGCTCCATATAGACTGAAATACTGTCTCAAAGGTTGTAAAGCCCCTTTTGGAGGAAAACCAAATAAGCAATTTGATTTTGTGTCAATCCTAGTTTGTTTTATATGTTGTAATATATATGAGCTGTGACGCGACAAAACCAAGAAAGTGGCTGTGCGCCCAGCGCAGACTCATATCAGCCTGGGCAACCACCCAGTCTGATCAGAGTTTTCGCTGTCCGCATAGAGGTAGCTTAGATCCGGGCCTACCCTTTAAGTGCTAAGCGAATGGTCTGATCAGACTGGGTGGATGCCCGGGATGATCTGAGTCTGCGCTTTGCGCACAACCACATTGATGGTTTTCTCGCGTCGCGGCTCATATATATTACGAAAAAGAGAAATAAAATATGTTTAAACAAGCCCCAAACTATCAACCCACCAACTCATTGTATAGTATTCTTTTAAAAGTTTCGCAGAATATCTATTCACAAGAGTGAATGCGCACGCTTTTGATGCGCTTGAGTGACTGACTATCTAAAATCGGCGGAATCAGTTTTCATCATCGTTTGGTATTAAAGAATTAGTTTATAAATTTGATTATTATTCGATGAATTCTTCGGATTTTACAAATTGTCACCACACAAGGCACATAAATGAAGTGAAACTGATTAAACCATAGTCTACCTACGTTATTAAAAATCAAAATATATCCGGTGTGAATCCGCCACCCGATAGTCTTAGTTCTTAGTATAGTTATAGTTGATAGTCGAGCGCTATTTAAACTAGTCTAATACCTCACCTCCGTAACGACGATTTTAACACCATAGTTTGACCCCAAACCACTTGTTTTACTTAAAACTTTGTGAAGGTAATTTTTGCATACATAAACAAGGGACTGTCTACTATCGAAAATTCATATCTTCTAAACGGTGCAAGGAAGTTCATTTTTAGCTCACTTGAGCACGAAGTGCTCAAGGTGAGGTATTGTGATCGGTCGTCGTCCGGCGTCAACTTTTGCTTTAAACGACTTCTTGTTCAAAACTGCTGGACGGATTTCGAAATAATTTCAGAGAAATGTTCCTTGGAGGACTCTCTACCAAAATTGCTCAAATGGTTCCGCTCTGCTGAACAATATGGCCGCTAGAGCTAAAAATAGAAAAAACCTTCAAACGACTTCTCCTCCAAAACTGTTGTGCAGATTTTGAAATAATTTCACAGAAATGTTCCTTAGGAGACTCTCTACCAAAATTGCTCAAACGGTTCCACTCAGCTGAACAATATGGCCGCCAGAGCTAAAAATAGAAAAACCTTTAAACGACTTCTCCTCCAAAACTGCTGGGTAGATTTTGAAATAATTTCACAGAAATGTTCCTTAGGAGACCCTCTACCAAAATTGCTCAAACGGTTCCGCTCCGCTGAACAATATGGCCGCCAGAGCTAAAAATAGAAAAACCTTAGAACAACTTCTCCTCCAAAAGTGCTGGGCAGATTTTGTAATAATTTCACAGAAATGTTCCTTAGGAGACCCTCTACCATTTTGCTCAAACGGTTCCGCTCCGCTGAACAATATGGCCGCCAGAGCTAAAAATAGAAAAACCTTTAAGCGACTTCTCCTCCAAAACTGCTGGGCAGATTTTGAAATAATTTCACAGAAATGTTCCTTAGGAGACCCTCTACCAAAATTGCTCAAACGGTTCCGCTCCGCTGAACAATATGGCCGCCAGAGCTAAAAATAGAAAAACCTTAAAACAACTTCTCCTCCAAAAGTGCTGGGCAGATTTTGGAATAATTTCACAGAAATGTTCCTTAGGAGACCCTCTACCAAAAATGCTCAAACGGTTCCGCTCCGCTGAACAATATGGCCGCCAGAGCTAAAAATAGAAAAACCTTAAAACAACTTCTCCTCCAAAAGTGCTGGGCAGATTTTGTAATAATTTCACAGAAATGTTCCTTAGGAGACCCTCTACCATATTGCTCAAACGGTTCCGCTCCGCTGAACAATATGGCCGCCAGAGCTAAAAATAGAAAAACCTTTAAGCGACTTCTCCTCCAAAACTGCTGGGCAGATTTTGAAATAATTTCACAGAAATGTTCCTTAGGAGACCCTCTACCAAAATTGCTCAAACGGTTCCGCTCCGCTGAACAATATGGCCGCCAGAGCTAAAAATAGAAAAACCTTAAAACAACTTCTCCTCCAAAAGTGCTGGGCAGATTTTGGAATAATTTCACAGAAATGTTCCTTAGGAGACCCTCTACCAAAAATGCTCAAACGGTTCCGCTCCGCTGAACAATATGGCCGCCAGAGCTAAAAATAGAAAAACCTTTAAACGACTTCTCATCCAAAATTGCTGGACCGATTTTGAAATAATTTCACAGAAATGTTCCTTAAGAGACCCTCTACCAAAATAAACGGTTCTGCTACGCTGAACAATCTGGCCACCAGACCTAAAAATAGAAAAAAAAGCTTTAAACGTCATCGTCTCTGAAGCCATTGGCTCGATTTCAAAAAAAAATCACAGAAATGTTTTACTCATGGCCCTGAACAAAAATTGCTAAAACGGTTCCACTCCGCTGAACAAAATGGCCGCCAGAGCTGTAAATAGAAATAAATCTTAGAATGACACAGAGGGCACAGTTATAATCCAATTATCATGAAATTTTGTCAGAATGTTTATCTAAATGAAATCTAGACCATCTTTGAAACTGGGTCATGTGGGGTCAAAACTAGGTCACTGGGTCAAATCTTAGAAAAACCTTGTGCACACTCTAGAGGGCACAGTTATGTTCCAATCTTCATGAAACTTTGTCAGAATGTTTATTTATATAAAATCTAGGCCGAATTTGAATCTGAGTCTTGTGGGTTCAAAAACTAGGTCACTAGGTCAAATCTTAGAAAACCCTTGTGTACACTTTAGAGGGCACAGTAATGATCCAATCTACGTGGAACATTGTCAGAATGTTTATTTTCATGAAATCTATCTAGATTTGAAACTGGGCCATGTCAGGTCAAAAACTAGGTCACTAGGTAAGTTCTTAGAAAAACAGTGTGAACGCTTTAGAGGACACAGTTTTGTTCTAATCTTCATGATACTTTGTCAGAATGTTTGTCTCCAACAAATCTGGACCAAGGGTGCAACTTGGTCATGTTGGGTCAAAAAGTAGGTCACTAGGTTAAACCTTAGAAAAACATTGTGTACACTCTAGAGGGCACAGTTTTGATAACTTTGTCAGAATGTTCATATCCAAGAAATCTAGACCAGGTTTGAACTGGGTCATGTGGGGTCAAAATCTAGGTCATTAGGTTAAATCTTATGAAAACCTTAGATACACAATAAAGGGTTCATTTTCCATTTAATCTTTGTGAAACTCTGTCTGTCGGTCATATGGATGCCTCTGAGGTTAAGTTCACAGGATACTCAGGTGAGCGATCCAGGGCCATCATGGCCCTCTTGTTTAGATTTTTCTTATCAACATTTGTACCCTTTTTAGCTCGCCTTAACGAAGTTCAGGAAGAGCTATTGCGCTACCCCCGGCGTCGGCGTTGGCGGCGGCGTCGGCGTTAGCAAAATGTTAAAGTTTTACGTTAAAGTTTTTATGTGATGGGCAAGGCGCTGCCAGGCGAGCTATCCTGGCCCTGTGACAGGTCTTGTTTCAAGAATCAATGTTCTTACAGAAAATAACAGCTAAATATTAATAAAATGCAGTATCGGAAAGAGAAACAAAAATGGAATAGTGACATTTTACTATTGTTTTATATAGGGAAGACAGTGCCGAAAAAGTAATTGTGTAATAAGTAAAAAGGTTTATAACTAATTGGGATGAAAGATTAAATTAAATACACTCTAAGATTTATTACCGAGTGTCTGCATTTTATTCAGGTATGGGCTATCATCCTTGAGATGTACAATTTATATTGAGAAATATTCCATATGTTTCAATTCTCGTAACGACGTTCCAAAAGTGGCTCAGCGATACGTAACCATAGTTGCACACACCCATGTTGAGAGTTAGGCAAAATCAGACTTAAATAAATTCTCTTACATCTGAAAATGAAAGTGGTCAAAGTACCCAAATCATAAGTCCGAACTCATAAGTCATTTTAACATTGACTATTCCGAATTATTTCAGATACACAGATATGGACCCCAAAATAGAGGTGTGATCAGGTGCTCGCGAGTACTAAGCATCATCTGCCTATTATATTACACCCGCCATATTTATTATGTATCAGTAGAAAAAGTCAGTGAAAAATGTCCTTTATTTGAAAGCTTAACTAAGCTTCGGCTGAGGCCATCAAATCGGAAATTAGTTTAGAAACGGCCACATTGTAGGGATCAACGATGGGTGAGCAGCTTCCCTCTTTCAACAAAGTCTTGATATTTGAAACAGGCTCTAGCATACATGTAGCGGACTAGCTGAGAAACATCACATAATAGCTATTTGCATGAAAATCACATAATAGTTATTTGCATGAATAAATTTCCCCTGCTATAAAAGATTTCAACCTTACAGCCTTTGATGTGAGATTGTGGATGGAAAATTCAAGGGTTGTGGGTTAGGGAAGTGGGATTGGGATTGGGAGGACGGAGGAGTACTTTTTACGGATTATCTTCCTTTTTAATTTTTTTGAATATACATGTATGTGAATATGCGCCGAGACTTGCAAACGTTTTCCCAACCAGATGAATTCATAATTTGCGTTTGCAGATACAGAAGCTTTTGAACTTCAGCAGTGTCTTTCTGCATTGTGGTTATTCCTCCATTGTTCCAGAACACCAGTTTGAGATTTTTCACTAACATTTGTCAGTGTTAACCCTTAATGCGCCAAAAAGCAGACGACAAAATTTTCGACTGCAGAATTTCAAAAAATGTTTCGTTGTAGCGATATCATATTGAGAATTCGAACACTAGAGGGCAAACAGTGTAGATTCAGATGAGGTGGCTCTACACTGTTTGCCAATACAACAATTTTAATTCTTGGCGCTTTAAGGGTTAAAGAAAGATTTTTTTGTATTTAAACTGCAATTAATTTGCACAAAAATATAAGAAGATATTTCTTTAAATTGCCATACTCAAATAGCAGACGGTGACTTTCAGTATTTAGTGTCTGTGTATGCAGATTTAAACCATTTATGCCTAACGTCTAATATAAGGGACATTTGGTAAACAGTGCAAACCCAGATCAGACGCCGCAAAACGCGGCGACTGTTCTGGGTCTACACTATTTGCATAAGACAAATTAATATTTCTCCTTAAAATAAAAGAAAATGATGAAAGTAAACTAAACCAGACACTCCTTAGTTGACGAATGGACTCAATCGTTTTATAAGGATAGGGGAGTCTACTAGGCATAAATATGTTAAAGAAAAATTATCGTTTATAAAAACATGTAAAATGTTTGCTCAGATGTCGGTAGAGACCTTAATATTAGCCAGCCCTGCTTTACATTCTTACAGATGACAAACAGCAAAGTGATTTACCCGAATATGCGAAAGCGGTCGTAGAAAGTTACAAAAAGTTTTGTTCTGAGAACACAAGACAGAAGTTGACAGTCCATTTGATAAGCAAAGAACCGAGTTTGACGACAAGTTTGCAGTCTGCTTTTCACAATATAGTCAGTAACAAACAGTCTGTTTCGGGTAGCTCGGTAGCTGTTTATCCACCAACTTCTGCTGACATTTTGAAAACCGGTCAAACTGCAAAGAAGGAAGAACAAACAGCAAAGAAAACGACAGAAGCGCCAACTAAAAAGGAACAATCCCCAAGGAAAGAGGTACGATTTAGTTTGATCATCATGGAGAGTTTTGTTTTTTTCATCGATCGTAATGGTAGGCTAATGCGCTTTACCAGTACGCGCACAGTATATAAATTACATCGTATATACGTACGTCTGTGCCATGCAAAACGACGTTATGCTCACATTGTGTGCCAGCTGGTTTGACAAAAAAGTCAAGCAGTCATAAATATTTAAGAGTTTTAGCTTTTGTAAAGTATGGCAAAAAAGTGACACAGGTCATAGTAAATCCAGTTTCTTTGATAACAGTTGCATTTAAGTGAAGTGGCTGAAGCGCAATTATTTGAGCCGCGTCATGATAAAAGAGGTTGCGTTTATGTGCGAGAGTGACCCAGATTTGCATGCAAATCTATCCAAAGAACATAGTCTTCACTGTTCTCTGTCATGACTCCATTGACTGTTGAAGCGAACAGTGCGATATACTTGATGGTACCTGTTTAAGGCAACTTGTCATGGCTCGTATATGCTTTTAAAAATATACTGCTGAGTTGTTTTACTCCTTGTACTATTAGTCTATTTTGAATGAAATTGAGAGACTTGCACATACAGTGTTCTAAAGCATTTTTTAAATCACTAGAATGTATTATGAAAAAAATTATTGCTCGATTCTGAAAAGCTGATATGTTTTGTTCCATAGCAGGTCCTGTCTGAAAGCACATCAAAGAAAGAAAAAGAAGACTGTGTAATTTGTTTAGACGAGATGGCGCTTCCGAAGAAACTGCCATGCGGACATACATTTTGTAAAGACTGTATCAGTCAGCATATGAAGACAAAGAAAAATTGCCCCATTTGCGGTAAAGTATTTGGAGAGATAACTGGCAATCAGCCAAAGGGACAAATGAACATTCATCGTATGCGCACTCCACTGCCTGGATATGAGAGATGCGACACCATAGTAATAGAATACGTGTTCCCCAGCGGGACTCAAGGAGTAAGTGATTCATGTATGTGCTGCCACACGGAAATATGGGTCTTAAAGCGTCCATGACTAGTAAAGATGCGAATAATCCTGGTTATTCACAATAATATAAAACGCCAAATTCTTTATGATGAAGTCGATGCTACATACCAACTTAATTATTTATTAGGTACCATGTATTCTGTACATATATACCATTGTATTATATCAAAAAATAAATACTGTTTAAACCAACTTAATTATTTCAAAATCTAAAATTAAGAACGTCGTAAACCTCTTGTCATGTGTCATTCCACAAACAAGCGATGGTCGGTAACTCCCAACCATCTGCAGTGTTTCTAAAGAGCCACGAAACCATAACTCAGTCGGACAGGGCTCATAGACAGTCTCAGTCAAAACCGTAGGAACACAACTTGAAACAATATTGGCGCTGTGTTGGTTCAGTGGTGTGTGCCGACTGAGCGGGTATGGTATTTCCTTCATTTTCAATAGATTATTCATAGAATGTCTTATATTCCTGAGAAATTCACGGCATTATGATCGACAGTTCAGGTTCTTTTTTGTTTTACCTACTTCTACTCCCAACCATACACTAACTTAACTTAGCTCAGCTAATTAAGTTAATTTGATATCGTGGTGGGTTGTGGAATTTTTGATTGTACCCGTACATTTGGAAAGAAGCTGAAAACAACAATTAAGCCGCGACACGAGAAAACAAACAAAGTGGCGTGTGCGCCCAGCGCAGACTCAGATCAGACTGGGCATCCACCCATACTGGTCAGAGTCTTGGCTTTGTGCTTTAAATGGTTGCTAAGGGTCTAAGCTGCCTTCATGTGGACAGCGTAGACTCTGATCAGACTCAGCGGATGCCCAGGCTGACCTGAGTCTTCGCTGAGCGCACATGCCACTTTGTCGTGTCCCGGTTCAATTATACACTTGCATTTATGCGTATTTACATCATAATAATCATTTTTTATTTCCAGCCGGAGCACCCGGAACCTGGGAAGCCCTACAGGGGTATAGCAAGAACTGCTTATCTTCCGGATAACACGGATGGCCGCCAGATTTTAAAGCTACTAGAAATAGCGTTTAACCGCCATCTGACCTTCACCATTGGACAGTCAAGGACGACTGGTCATTCTGGTGTCATAACTTGGAATGACATTCACCACAAGACGAACCCGCAACCAAATACGCAGTGAGTTATACATAGCTTGCTACTTATTATGATATCTCTTAGATTAATATTAAGTTTGTGAATAAATAATATCGTATTTAAATTAGAATTTATACTCCAGTTTGTTAAAACCATGTATAAATATCAACTTACAGACGTACTTGCCTATACGCAAATACGCATGTGCATATTGAAATTTGGTCAAATTGACAAAATTTCAACACGCACCTGCACATTTGAAGATGCTGTACATTGGACAGATTTTAATAGTAACTGCAAACAGATGCGACAACATCTGAGTCTTCATGTTGCATGAACTATCTAGGGGCTAAACTGTTATTCTTGTTCTCAAGAGGTATAAAACATAATAAGTACCCCTTGTTACGCCCCTCTTCTTTGCCAATAATTACTCGAGATGTATGGGTTGACCGCTATGTCTTTTTAAAGGGAGACACGTTTTGTGATTCTCTGTTTGCTAGCCTGGGCGACGATACTAGGGTAGAGTCGGGTAACTTCGGACAGCGAGTATATTCGGACATACCATTGCAAACAATGAAAATCCAGATGAGACGGCTCGTACTACGCTCGTACTGAGCCGTCTTATCAGGATTTTCACTGTTTGCCCAGTTATTTTTGTTTTATTTCCGAACGATTGACATATAAAGGAAAAATGTCACTTCCGAATTTACCTGCTGTCCGAAATTGCTCGACTCTACTCTATCCAAAACGGGAGTGGTACTGTATAAGGAGGATTAACCGACAGTGTCATTCACTTGGGGAACGTCGTTAGGAGAATTGAATTGAACTGAACTGAACAGTGTCATTTTGTCTCTTCATCACATAGTGTCAACACCTCTAGCCAGCCAATGAAATTACTGTAACTGGTAATTCGTCAAATGAATTTTCACACCTTTACCTGTACAGATAACATATGCTTTTGCTGGGAACCAGGCCTCCCCCCCCCCCCCCCCCCCCCCCTCTTGATAGGAAAGAATGTGCTCCCGGAGGAAATCATTCTCTTTTAAGTGCTGACCTATATTGAGCAGGCACGATCTTTCATGTTTGCTGAGACACATTTAATGTTAGTTCAACTGTTGTGTGGCTTTCAGGTTCGGCTATCCAGACCCGGGGTATTTTGCTAGAGTGAAAGATGAACTAGCGGCGAAAGGCGTTACAGTTGATGATATCAAGTAGAATCAAATGTGCTGATGCCAATAGGAGATAACGGGAATCCCCGGAGTGACGTCATCGGATGATCACGTGGGTAGTTTGGTTGGCAAAAAGATAGCGACAGACAGTGGTCTTCTATGGGATTTTGTTGAAAAATAATCGCTGATGTGCATAAAATGTAGTTTGGAAGGCTGCGAATAAATAGCAACCGATGAAACCAGTGCAAATATTGTCTTAATAACCTATCAGGCGAAAAAAGAGAGTTATCTAATTATCTAAATCGATTTAATTACTCGGTCTGGAAATACATTGACTCGCTCCGGAACCGGACTCTTTCTCTTAATAACTTTGACTGAAAAATAAAATAAATAAATGAAATAGAAATAAAATAAATAGGAAGTTCTAAAGATCAGTATTTTAACCTTTTCGATAAAGGTGATTAGTAAATATTGTTTGGGTAATAGGAAATGAAAGACAATAAAATACAGAAAATTGTATCCAACGAGAACTAATGCAAAATTAATAAAAATATTGATCTGATTTAGGCGCAAGAACATTTTAAAGATAAATAAGTAAATGAAATAATATTCATGATTGCTATTCAAAAGAGGATGTTATAAAACGGTAAAGGATAATATATAAACATTTCTAACCTTCTCTGTTTTGAAATTACTGTCTGTAATTACCACATTACTTAGTCCGAGCTCATGTCATCTAAACACCAAATCCTCTCTCTCTCTCTCTCTCTCTCTGATTGTTTGCCCGTGATATTTTATGAAGGGACAAGCACATAATATATCTGATTGTTTGTCCGTGATATTTTATGAAGGGACAAGCACATTAATATATCAAAATAATCGAGTTTGATTGGATATGAAAATTAGCCGCACCACCAAAACCAGAATATGAAATTGTCACTGTAGGGCGCCGGCAGTGTTATTTGAAATATGATAATAAACATGTAAAAACATCCCTTATCAAAAGACCTGCTGATTACCCGATACATTCTTTTATAAACATTTAACAACAGGTTTAATTTTAGAAAACTTACACCAGATACAGACACAAATAATTTTAGAGTATCCGTGATATAACGAACATCTTAAGCACTTCATATGGAACCAATTTCAATTAATAATGAAAGACAATAGAACAATATTTCACACTAAAATACCTACATTTCTCAGCGTCATCATATATATATAAAATATGCATCTTAATGCGCAAAATACAAGGCATGATTAATTACATATTTTAACATAACCAAGTACATATTCAATATAGCGTGACTGACTATCGACTTTTTGCCAACCAGCGTGGGGAATCCCCTGGAAATCCTTATCGATGACGTCACCGCGTTTTCTCCTATACAGATATGTTTGGTGCACCGTGACAATAAGATGCTATTCACACTTATCTGATACTAAAGGAAGACTGTAGATGTCTTAATTAGAATGACAAATTATGCTGTGATTCTTCGTTTTCTAGGCTGTGATTTACACTTTAGTAGTGTGTTTGTTGCTAAGAATTAACCTATATATGTATGAGTTTGGAATAAAGATTCAAGAAAAGATGTGAAAGATGTGACGCTGTTAACTTGGGTTTACAACTAGTTATTATATGGAATTGATTCCGTTATTATATGAGCTGCAACACGAGAAAACCAACAATATGGTCGTGCGTCCAGCACAGACTCAGATCAGCCTGGGCATCCGCCCAGTCTGATCAGAGTCTTCGCTGTCCGCATGGAGGTAGCTTAGAGTTTCAGCTACCCTTTAAGCGCAAAGCAAATAGTCTGATCAAACTGGGTGGATGCCCAGATTGATGTGAGTCTGCGCTGGCCGCACAACCACTTTGTTGGTTTTCTCGTGTCGCGGCTCAAATACGTTTGGTGCATGCAAAAGAAACTCAGCCTGTCTGATACTAACTGAAGACTACATATGTTTGATTTAAAATGACAAATTATGCTGTGATTCTAAGCTGTGATCTACACTTTTTAAAAATAGTGTGTGTTTTGCTGAAACTTTACCTATACGGTCTTTGGAATAAAGATTCATCAAGAAAAGAGGCGCTGTAGACTTGGGTTTACAACTAGTTATTATATGGAATTGATTCTTTTACATCTTCCAACTGTGCACGAAAAATGATGCAAGTTGGGTTGACAACTTCATTGCAACTTAAAAAGACATGTCTCTTATGAATGAAAAGATATGAAAATGCATTGCAGTAATTTTTAGCTCACCTGAGCCTGTAGGCTCATAGGTGAGCTTATAGTATAGCCATATTTCATATGAAGCCTATCTAGGCTGGGGGAACGAAAGTTTGTTCCGGGTATCCAGGTCACACGACCAAGATGGCCGCCACGCCCATACGACCTTGAAACTTGGTATGTAGCATTGGGCACGCAGGCCCATCATAATTTGTACAAATGATGACCATGTTTTGACCATGACCTAATTTATGACACTGTCAACTTTTGTATGTGAGGCTTTCATATGGGAAAACGCTTAAACAGTGGATTTCTCAGAAACTGTTTTAAGTCTAATGTACAATTTTTGGTATATATGGTCAATTAAATGAACAGCTGAAAATATGTCACTAAAGGTCAAGGTCATTCTGTCCGTCCCTCCGTCGTCAAGATTTTCAGACATCTCCTCAGAAACCACTGGGCTGATTGAAGCCAAATTTCGTATGGTGTCTCAGTGGGATGGGCGAACGAAAGTTTGTAACCGGGGTTTGGGTCACATGACCAAGATGACCAACAAGCCCATATATGGTAAAGACCCTTAAAAATCTTCTTCTTCAGTACCAAAAGGCCTATGACCTTGAAACTTGGTATGTAGCATTTGGCACTCGAGCCCATCATCATAGTTTGTACAAGTGATGACCGTACGTTGACCTTGACATAATTTATGACTCTGTCAACTTTGGCACGTTAGGGTTTTAGATGGGAAAATGCTTAAACAGTGGATTTTTCAGAAACTATTCAAGTCTAAGATACAATATTTGGAATATATGCTTAACGGAATGACCAGATGAAGATATCATGTCACTAAAGGTCAAGGTCATTATGTTTTTCCATCAGTTGTCAAGATTTTCAAACATCTTGTCCTCTGAAACAACTTTGCTGATTGAAGCCGAATTTCATATGGAGTCTTAGTGGGATGGGGGAACGAAAGTTGGTTCCCGGGATCTGGGTCACATGACCAAGATGGCCACCATGTCCATATATGTTGAAACCTCTTCAAAAATCTTCTACTCCAGAACCAAAAGGCCTATGACTTTGAAACTTGGTATGTAGCATTTGGAACTCGAGCCCATCATAATTTATACAAATCAGGACTGTGCATTGACTGTGACCTAATTTATGGCAAGGTCAATTTTGATGCATGGGAAAATGCTTAAACAGTGGATTTCTCAGATACCATTCAAGTCTAAGATATGATATTTGGTATTTGTGGTTAATTAAATGAGCCTATGAAGATATTATATTGTTAAAGGTCAAGGTCATTCTTTAACCTTTGTTCAAGGTCACTGTGATTCTGTCGCCTGTCAACTTTTTCAAACACCTTCTCTGAAACCACCGGGCTGTTTGAAGCCATATTTCACACAGAGCTTCACTGGGTCAAAAGAACCAAAGTAAATTGAGCTGGTCATGGTCACATGACCAAGATGGCCACCATGCCCATATATGGTAAAAAAACCCTTAAAAAAAGTTTCTCCTACAGAACCAAAGGCCCAATGTCCTTATGGCATGGTATGTAGCATTGAGGACTTGGGCCCATCGTTTGTACACATGACCGTGCATTGGCCTTGACCTTTTATGGCAAGGTCAACTTTGGTGTGTTATGCTTTTGTATGGAAAATACTCGAACAGTTGATTTCATGGAAACTTATTAAGCCTAGATATAATAATTGGAAAATATGGTTAACAAATGAATACATGAAGACATAAGGTCATAAGAGGTCAAGGTCATTTTTTGAACTTTGCTTAGGGTCACTGAGATTTTTAAATTAAAATATGCACACCTTTTAAGCTACTGATTTCAAATTTGTGACAAATGAGCGAAAAGACAAATTGTATCTGTTGACAGAAGGTGTCAGGTGAGCTATAGGACCATTGGTCCTCTGGTTTCTAATGGCCACCTATAAAATAGACTAGTGCTTTAAACTAGTGTTGAAAATAAGGTCTTTCTCTTACATTCAGAATGATGTAGCTAAATTGTGATAAATAATGTAAACTTTGGATTTTTTTGAAATATTTTATTGAAGCATTTTATTGTGATATCATGTGTTGTATGCTGCATTTGAAAGACAATGACAGTTACATTAATTTCAAGATTTTTTTTTTTTTTGTGTGTGTGTGTGTGTGTGTGTGTGTGTGTGTGTGTGTGCGAAACATTCATTTTGACTTTTAGCAAGGCAAGTATTTGTGTCACAATGTATATATGTTCCAATTTTCCTTTCTATTTTAAGCTTTCTTTGTAAACTGTGATAAATAATGAAAATTTGGATTTTTGAAAATATTTTAAATATTTTGTTTAAACATTTCATTGTGATATGCTGTGTTGCATGCTGCATTTGAAAACCAATGACAGCCACATTAAGTTCCAGTTTTTTAAATGCGTATGTGTATGTGTGTGCGTGTGTGTGTGCGTGTGTGAAACATGACTTTTGACATTTTAGCAGGTATTTTTTTCGCAATGTTTATATTTTCCTTTCTATTTAAAGCTTTCTTTATAATCCAGATTTTTTTAATTTAATGTTGTCTCACCTGCGTCTAGCAGGAGCAAGACAAAGGTATATTTTTCCAGCGTCTTTGTAGGCGGTGGCGATAGACATGTAAACTTTTGTAGAGCTATATGGTTTAGCTCTGTTTGGTGGCAATGCCTAGACACTCACAGGCGAGACACTGCTTTCTGTGGAATGCTTGTTTAATTGTTCTTTTGATTACTTACTGATGGTGTATTCTTCGCTCACCAGAGCCGAAGACTTCCATGGCTTATAGGATAGACATTGTCCGAACAATTTTGAGCTAGAGATCTTGTTAACTTTATGGTCCGTGGGTTTGTTTTTACTTGTTTTAGCAGAAAAACATCGCAGTATTCATATACCTTAATTAAGTCACATTTTGCCTGACGTTACTCATTGACTTTGAAATTTGGGGTATACAGTCAGATCGTATGATGTTGTTTATATTTTCAGAAACTGATTGCTATAAGGGGTAGAATGTGACTCTCAATTCGTAATTTCTATTCTTCTTGTCAATTCACTTTGCATATTTGCAACAAATGTTGGTATAGGTTCTTTTTATGTCAAAATAAGATTTTTTTGTCGAACGAATAGCCTCTGGTCACTAATTAATATTGAAAATTTGTGATTTGATTTTATCAGGGCCCGTGATTATTAATAGAATTAATTTATTCAGAGGTATATCTGTCACAAAAAGCTTGGTCTACGCTTAGCAAGAATTAATAGTGCTTTCTAAATAGTGCTTTCTATTCAATTTTCAATACATAAATGGGTATGGCATATTTGCCATATATTTTCTTGTTTATTTTTTTTCTGCGTGTACACATATGTATTTCAGTGAAGCTGAATTAATGTCACAATTTTGTCGTACATGCGTTTCAAAACTCTTGCCATAGTGAGGGTCGTGATTAGTGGTTAGATACACTCGATTATGGTGCAGGTTCGAATCCGGATTCGACCAGCTATCGATTAGAAAGTCTCTCTGTCAATCCAGCAGTAAAGTGGTACTTTCTCAAATCTGGAAGGATAAGGGTGCAGAAGGAGAGGGATGGTATCCGTCTGTCAATTGCTGTGCCCAAGATACAGTTGGCCTCAACTCCCCCCCCCCCTCACACACACACACACACACACACACACACACACACACACACACACACACACAAAACTTACCCTACGACCACTAGGCTACAGGAAACCTTAAATTTTAACCATGGTCTGTAACGCATATGAGAATATGAGAATGGCAACTAATTCGATGTAGGTACCAAGTTACTGCTCGGTTGACAGGTTTTCAGTCGCTGGCCCGACGGAGATTCGAACCCACGGCATTCTGTGCCATAGTCGAGCGCCGCTAACCACTCGACCACGACGCTTCTGTGCGGTGTTTATACTATTTGCACAGGTTTGGTCTTAATTTTTAAAGGCCCCATTGCTCTATCAGCATGAAATATTTTATCGTGAGGTATCACTGCAAGCTTCTCACTACAGTTTCGTCATTGATTATGATCGTGACTGACCGGCTTCAAAAAATCAAAAGATCCTTGAGTTTCTCATAAAAAGATTTAAAATAATAACTAGGTCATTTTAGCTGCCAACTTAAATGACCTACTTTCGATTTCACAAGCTTTCTTACGTGGTAAAAACACAAGGTACAAGTGATAAAAATACAAGGTACAGACATTTAACAGGTCATAAAAATACAGTGTACAAATATGTAAGGCAAGGATTCCATTGATTGTTTCGCTGTTGCATTATTCCATTGCTTAACGGGAAACCAGAGGCAAATATCGTATTTTTATGGAGAGACATAACATCTTTTTAAATACCTTGTTCCTTCTTTTTTTGCCAGTTGTATGATACAAAAAAGCACATCAACCGACATATTATCATCGATTCTGAAGGTTGTACAGGTTTTATAATGATTCGTATTTCGAGGATTTTTACCACTGATAGGACTATGGAGACTTTAATTTGTATGTTTTTAGCTCACTTGAGCCGAAGGCTCACAAGGTGAGCTTATAGTATAGGCTTGGTCCGCCGTCCGTCGTCCGTTGTACGTTCACACTTTTAAGCATTAATATCTGCTAAAGTAGCGGGCCAATCTTGATCAAATTTTATGTGTAGCATTGTTGGGGTAGGGGATTGATTGCATATAGGTTTGGGACAAATTGGTTGAAAACTGTGGTTACCATGGCAACAAAAAGGTCCCATAGGCTTGTAATGGGGAAAATGTTGTCCGGGCCCTAGCTTCTTCATTTTTGATCGCAACTTCTTGTAACTTGCAGGTATCCAGGACAGTCAAAACATCTCGGACCAGTTTTGAATTTGGGCCAGGTTGGATCATTCTTTTCAGAGTTACTTGCCCTTGAGCGATAAAATATTTTCCCATAGACTTTTCCCATAAACGTCTCCCCGTACATCATCCATAGTGCAGATTATATTTTATTTTTGTCCTTTGAGATCAGAGGATATATTCTGAGAAATTCTGAAATTTTAGATTGGTTTATACTCATATTCTAAGCCATCATTTTATATATTATTTTGGACCCTTTTTGATACTAATCAGTCTTTGAATCGACTGTCCAATCAAGATTAAGACATTACAGTATGCTCTTCTCTGGTTTCGTCACCAGATATTGTCAGGGTCACTGAAGAGGCTTTATTAGCCGAAACTACGTAGTCTGGCCCATGTTCCTTCTTGTGAATGTATTCTCTGCTCTTGAAGGAACTCTTTCAGATTTTAATTATAATAGGGAAAATGTTGTCCGGGCCCTAGCTTCTTTTATGATTGCAACTTCTTGTAACTTGCAGTTATTCAAGACAGCCAAAACATCTCGGACCAGTTCGAATTTGAGCCAGGTTGAATCATTCTTTTCAGAGTTACTTGCCCTTGAGCGATGAAATATATGAAAGGGAAAATTTTGTCCGGGCTCTAGCCTCTTCATTTTTGATCGCAACTTCTTGTAACTTCCAGGTATCCATGACAGTCAAAACATCCCGGACCAGTTCGAATTTGGGCCAGGTTGGATCATTCTTTTCAGAGTTACATGCCCTTAAGCGATAAAATATTTTCCCATAGACTTATAATGGGGAAAATGTTGTCCAGGACCTAGCTTCTTCATTTTTGATCGCAACTTCTTGTCACTTGCAGGTATTCAGGACAGCCAAAACATCTCGGACCAGTTCGAGCCAGGTTGGATCGTTCTTTTCAGAGTTACTTGCCCTTGAGCGATAAAATATTTTCCCATAGACTTTGCCATCGCTCTAGCGCATTGATTTGTGGACCAAATTCGATTTAATTTCACACAAGTGATTAGTATGACAATATCTTGGACAGATTTGCGTTTCAGCATTCTGGGGTCAGGGTCAAGGTCACATTGGCTATTTTTAGAAAAACTTTGTCATCGCTCTAGCACCTTCATTTATGGACTGATTTTGATTAAAACTTCACACAAATGTTTAGTATGGCAATATCTTGAATAAGTTTGCGTTTCAACATCCTAAGGTCAAGATCAAGGTCACAGTGGCTATTTTTAGAAAAACTTTGTCATCCCTGTAGCACCTTCATTTGCGGACCGAATTCAATTTAATTTCACACATTTGATTAGTATGACAATATCTTGGACAAGGTCGCGTTTCAGTGACCTAAGGTCAATGTCAAGGTCACAGTGGCTATTTTTTTGATAAACTCTAGCGCTTTCATTTATGGACCAATTTCGATTTACTTTCACACAAGTGATAAGTATGGCAATATCTTGAATAAGTTTGCGTTTCAACATCCTAAGATCAAGATCAAGGTCACAGTGGCTATTTTTAGAAAAACTTTGTCATTGCTCTAGCACCTTCATTTACGGATTGATTTTGATTTAACTTCACACAAATGTTTAATATGACAGTATCTTGAACAAGTTTGCGTTTCAGCGTTCTGAGGTCAAGGTCACAGTTGTTTTTTTTTAGAAAAACTTAGTCATCGCTCTGGCAACTTCATTAATGGACCGATTACACAAATGTATACATGTAGTATGACAATATATTGAACAAGTTTGTGTTTCGGCGTTTTAAGGTCAATGTCACAGTTGCTATTTTTAGAAAACCTTTGTCATCGCTCTGGCAACTTCATTAATGGACAGATTACACAAATGTATAGTATGACAATATCTTGAACAAACTCGTGTTTCAGCATTTTAAGGTCAAGGTCACAGTTGCTATTTTTAGAAAACCTTTGTCATCGCCCTGGCGACTTCATTTATCGACCAATTTTGATTTAACTTCACACAAGTGTTTAGTATTACAATATCTTGAACAAGTTTGCTTTTCAGCATTCTAAGGTCAAGGTCACAGTGGCTATTTTTAGATAAACTTTGTCATTGCTCTAGCGCCTTCATTTATGGACCAATTTTTGATTAACTTGGCTCAAATGTTTAGTATGACATTATCTTTGACAAGTTCTCATTTTAGCATTCTAGGTTAGCCGCCGCCGTCTAAGGTCAAGGTCACAGGGGCTGTTTTTACTGTCAGTGCAATAAACTAACCTTCCTGGTAAGCTTAATCTGTGACAAACAGGTAGGCTGAATTTTTCAATTACACCGCATGTGCTGTCTGCAAAGTTTCTTTTGTCTCTGATCAGCAACGGCTAAAACTAGTTGCCAATTATGATGAAACACTATTCTCGTATAATATGTACTTGATATTGGTTTGCATAAGAATACACAGAATTTAGAGTATGAAGATTACGATGTTTCCAAGGATGCCGTCAAGTACATTAAAATAGACTACTACTGACGACTCTAAGATATTTCTCTATGTTGGCGGTCTACCATGTGTTAAAGTTCGGTTAAACGATATGTAAATTTTGTAAACCTTTACCACATATACACGAAACGTTACCGTTTATTCGTGTACACGTAGAAGCCCTAGGTGTAAAAAGCAGCGCCATTCAGATGAAAGCGGTGCAGGTTAAAAATTAGGTCACTACGTCAAATCTTAGAAAACCTTAGAAAAATCTTGTGTACACTCTAGAGGGCACTGTTTTTATCCAATTCATGAAACTTAGTCAGACTGTTTATTTTTATGAAATCTAGGACAGGTTTGTAAGTGGGTCATGTCAGGTCAAAAAGTAGGTCACTAAATCAGATATGAGAAAAATCTTGAGTACACTCTACAGGGCACAGTTTTGATCCAATCTTTGTTCAGAATGTATATTTCTATGTAATTTAGAACAAGGCGCTCTAGTGACCTCCTTTATTAAACAGTTTTGTTACCAATATAACTTCACAGCTGTATTGGATTTGTTTGACGTCAAAATCTGCACTCTTCTAAAACCACTTGTTTAAGATTTACAAATGAGTGAAGTAACAAAATGTGTCTGTTGACAGTAAGATCTCAGGGGAGCTACAGGACCATTGGTCCTCTTGTTTTGAATAAGATTTAAGCAACTTCGATGTAGTCGCGGAATCTGCCTACCTATGTATATGTATATGTGTATACAAGTATTAAGCAGTTAACGACGTAGATTTTAAACAGAGTCTTTTCCTTTTCGGGGCGGGGAGAAAGAACAGATCCGCAATGATGCAAATTCATTACATGAGAACTATGCATTCTCGAGTAGACAACATTGCAAAAGTAATGACTGTGACAGTGATTAAAAGAATTGTCTATAGATTTTTTGTGTGCTTTTTATTTATTTATTTTTTTTTTTTCATTTTTTTATTATTCTTTTTTGTTTGTATTTTTTTTAAGTAGGTCTAGTCTTTTTCGGTAAACTTTAATAATTACTCATAGAAGAGTGTTAAATATCTACTTTAATTTTGAAATTGTTGCGCATACTATAGTAGGTTCAAGTCGGTTAACTTCGGACATAGGGATAATTCGGACATACCATTGCAAACAGTTCATAATGAACCGTCTCATCAGGATTTTCACTGCCCATTTATTTTTTTATGTTAATTCCAAACAACTGACATATAAAGGAAACAATGTCTTTTTCCGAATTTACCTGCTGTCCGAATTTACCTGACTTGACCCTAGTTTTTGTGTATGATAAACTTTGAAAAGTTCTGTTGTTCTATGTATGTATCTAAATCGACTAGGAAACTTGTTTCTATCATACCATAACTACTAAGTGCGGCGGCAGTATAGCGAATAACGCGCTAGACTACCAATCCAGGGGTCACAGTTTCTATGTTCCGCTTTTCCAGTCTTTCGGATTAGACTTTAAACCTAGGTCCCGTCTACGTATGAGGTATATGTTTGTGGGACGTTAAACCCCGAGTTCACTCATTCACTCATCATAAATGTTCATTATGCTTCATTTTTGTGTTTTGGCACACCTAAGGATGTTTGTGCGCTTGACAGCCGGACGGTAAATGATATCGCATTCATTTTTGTTTAAAATAGTTTTATCTGGGTATCTTTCAATATTATTTTTCTTTTCAGATTATTTTCTAATCTATGTTCAGTATATTCAATATATATGATTAGTATGTTTCAAGGCTGACCAAAATTACTTCCACGTTTGTAAAACTGATCTCAGACGTGATGAAACAATTTGAGCCGCGACGCGAGAAAACCAACAATGTGGTCGTGCGTCCAGCGCAGACTCAGATCAGCCTGAGCATCCGCATGGACGTAGCTTAGACCCTAAGCTACCCTTTAAGCGCTTAGCAAAGAATCTGATCAGATTGGGTGTGTGCCCAGTGTGGTCTGAGTCTGCGCTGGCCGCACAACCACTTTGTTGGTTTTCTCGTGTCGCGGCTCATTTATTGTTATATCCACGAACAGAAATTCTGGGGTTGTTTTAGCTCGCCTGAAGGAAAGTTAAGGAAGAGCTATTGTTGTCACCCTGGCGTCGGCGTCCGCGTCGGCGTCAGTGTCGGCGTCCGTATTGGATGTTTTGGTTCAAGTTTTTTAAAGACCCATATCTCCTCAACCCATGGATGGATTCTTTTGCTACTTGCACTGTAGTTAGACATTGGCCTGAAATTTTAGGGAATATCAAACTTATTCTGCTCAGTGACCTTGAGCTCAAGGTCATGGACTTAGAAATTTGACGTTTTTTACCACATTGGATGTTTTGGTTAAAGTTTTTAAAGACTCATAGCTCTTTAAATCATGAAAGTATTCTGTTGTGTCTTGCACTGTAAGTAGATATTGATCTAAACATTTACAGAGTACCAGCCCCACCCCACTCAGTGACATTGCTGCCAAGGACATGGACTTAGAGATTTGGTGTGTTTTGTCCACTTTGGATGTTTTCTAAAGACCCAGATTACCTTGATTCACAAATGAATTCTTTTGATACTTGCACTGTAGTTAGATATTGGTACAAAGTTTTACACAGGACCAACCCCCACCCCACTCAGTGACATGGAGGTCAAGGTCATGGACTTAGAAGTCAGGGGCTTTGTTAAAGTATTCTGATGGCATACGGTTCCATAATGCTTTTGACAGATTTAGTTTATACTTTAACTGATGTTAGATACTGGCTTGAGGTTTTACATAATTATACCCCACCCCACTGGCTGACCTAGAAGTCAAGGTCATTGATACAGAATTTTATCTTAACGCACTTAGTTTCAAAAAAATGTTGACAATACATGGAGATGCTTGCATGAAGTTTTATATAGTGCAAGCCACACCCCTTCAAGGCAAGATCACATTATAGCTATGCCTGTGAGGTGGGCAAGCACCAGTTCAGGCGAGCTATGCTGTCAGACGACAGCTCTTGTCTTTTTCAACAAATATTCATTTTCCCTAAGAATTAGTTAAAGTAGGATTAAAATAACAAAAACAATCCAGAGGTACCCAAAAAATAAGTCGTATTTTATAAAAAAAAAAAACCTTATTGGCATCAATAGTTGTATATTCTGGTTTATTTTGTAAGCTCTTAATTTTTTCATTATGGTTAACAATTCTAGCATGGTTTTGGCGTTTATTTTGAAAACATGTTGCTGTCATGCGGACATGCGGATGTGCAAATCTGTGGGAATGTACGAAAATATGAGAATCAGGCATAATTGCCACCCTTTGAAATTAAGTAATATTTTATGTTTTGTGAAGAGATGTTGTTGTTTTTTCTCATTGTTGTGCTTATAGCTAAACAGATATATAGGGCGTGCTGTTTTTGTTGACTTTTATGTTTATTTTCGGGAACTGAATGCAACTGCACCTTAACTTTTAAATTATTCTTCATACTATGTATGTCACTTGGGACATAAGTGCCTTTCTGTGTCACTCGGGACTAAATGCCTTTCTGACTCCGAACCTTAACGAATTGAGCCGCGATGCGCATAACTTTTTGAGGTGAATATCAAAATATTCGAATGTGTTGACAATATCAGCGATTTCACTTGTGCCACGCACTCGTGAAATTATTGCTGATATTTTCAACACGGGAGGTGAAATATTTTTCGTATTTACCGAAAAAAATGGAAATTTCCGCTTCAAAAAAAACTTTTTCCTAGTGTTTTTCTTTACTTTTCCTTGGTTCAGCACGTTTAGTGGGTATGATATTGGGTGTAAACACATTTTCACCCAGAGAATGGTTTGTAATGTCATTATAATGAATAATAATTACATATTAAAGAGAACATGAAAGAAACTTCACATATTGATAATAGAGGGCAGTGACAAGAAGTGTAGAACCGAAGAACCATAATTGTATCCCAAGTTATTTTGAGTTACTTTCCTTCTTATTTTTTCACAGTTGTATGCATGTCCAGAGCATAGCTCTAAAAGTATTGAAGAGAGTTATTTTTTTCCATTTTAAATCGCATTTAATTTACACAGAAAATCACTCCTTCACCTGGATACTCATTCCCCTATTTCACGTCTTCGGGGAGCATCCATCGGTTCCTCCGATTTTCTTGTATTCTTCAGAGATATGCATTGATTTCACTACTAAGTATAAAATAAAAGGCGGCAGAAACGTTGGGTGGCGCATGGCCTATGGGTTTTTATTTTTATTTTAACCAACTGCAACAGTGAACGAAGACTTCTTTTCACGTGTATTGTGTAATCGCAACATCGCTCGGTCAATTCCGTGATTCAGATTCACAGAATTGGCCGAGCGGTGTTCCGACTATCAGAATTCTATATTAACTATTATAGATTGATTTGATTGATTTTGTTGCTTTACGTCCTCGGTAAACAGCTATGGTCATGTTTGGACGGTCAGTTAACCTAACCACACTATTCCTGGGCAGGCTTAGATCTCCTAAGCGGTTAACCAGTACTAAGTGCACATACTTTCGCCAGTAACTGACAACAGCCTTTCTTGAATCAGCGGAAGGAGAAACGAAAGTATGTTGCCAGACCGGATATCGAACCCAGGAGCTCTGACTTATGAGTCAGGTGCCCTACTGACTGCGCTACGCGGCCCCACTATTAACTATTATTATTTAGATACACAGACGGACAGGCGGGTCTGAGATTTCAGTCTGCGCAAATAAGTTAAGAACTCTGTGTGTGCGCTAAGAAATTTTATGTGAGTTGTGGCCTACTGTTAGATTCTGTAACTTCAGTGGGTGGATAGATGGTTAGGGTTTTACGGTCTTTTTCGAAGTATTCACTTATTTGGGTAGGGACTAGAGTAGGAAAATCGGTGCGTGAAAATGAGGATGAAATGATTTAAAAGGCTAGAGAAGCTTCACGATCTTCCATGTACTAAGTAAATCCAGTTTACAAATGAGCGGCGGAAATATGAACACACGTAATTAAGACCTCTTGGTACATGAACTGTCTGAAAAAATAATTAATGCTAAAAGATAACTGGGAATATCTTTTGACGCTAAATGTCTACAAATATCTTTTGACGCTAAATGTCTACAAATATCTTTTGAAGCTTAATGTCTACACTCAGAAGAAAGTTTGACATTTTGTGTCAGCTTCACCACCAGTTAAGAAGAAAAAGATCGTTGGTAGTAGGAGAAAAAAAGCTGAGGTAATACTTGTAATAGAACGGCTGCCATTAATAATAAGTAGAATAAACGTCGTATGTTCACAATGATTCTTGGCTGAGAGTAAGTATCATCCACTCACCTTCTCAACCCATATACACCTTCCCAACCCCCCGTCATTTGCTTGGATGTAAACGTATTTGAAGATTGTTTATAACATTCCGTGACTTGTTTATAACATTCCATAACTTGCACGAAGTTTCATGGCCCAGTGACAGTGATATAATAAAAGAATTTGTAACTGTGTACACTTCATTCTGGACGGACGCTCGGCGCCCCGTTACTGCGGCTATGGATTCGTTCCGCTGAGGTGCGGGGGCAACGTCGATATGAGAATTGAAATACTACTACACTTTCATTATTCTACAATCAATATTAGGGTCCAGTCGGGTAACTTCAGACAGCGGCTAATTCGGACATACCATTGCAAACAGTGAAAATTCAGACGAGACGGCTCATTATGCCGTCTCATCAGGATTTTCACTGTTTCCCCAGTTAATTTTGTTTTAATTCCAAACAACTGACATATAAAGGAAACCAAGTAACTGTCCGAATTTACCCGCTGTCCGAATTTACCCAACTTTACCCTATCAAATCTTATCACTTATAGGGTGAATGTGTAAATTTTAAGGGGAATCAACTCTGCCATGTTCCTTTTTGCATACCTTCTCTATGGGGGTTAACTCTTAAAAAATTGCTCCCGTAAGAGCAAATTCTTTCCTTTAAGAGTGGATCTCATTTTGGAAGGAATGAGATCTCCAGGGAAGCAAATAGGAAGTCACAAAAGTTGTTTCCTCTTGTAAAAATGGCGGAAAAACATGGATATGTACCCAAACACCTTAAATTCATTTTGGAGATTATTTATGTAGTCTTTTTCTGTCGACCGACACACGGCATTAAATCATTGCAACATATTTGGTATGATGGCAGGCAGCTTCAATGCATAAATTGTCCAGTTGTACATGCTGCAGAGTTTAATATATTACATATCTTTAAAATGGTCTAAAAGGACGCAGAAGAAGACTACACAAAGACCTGAGGGTCTGGATGGACTATAAGGCTGATCTGAGTGTTCGCTGGGCGCACATGCCACTTTGTTGGTTTTGTTGTATCGCGGCTCAGTTTTTTAAACCTATAACTGTTTACGAGTTACTTCGCGACGATACAAATTCTGCGGAAAAATTAATTCAATAATAATAATAAGTACCCTCTTTCCTCCCATCCAGACTCTCTTACATGTGCATATGCTTTGAAATTTGATCATACCGCTTGTTCAGTACTCTGGGTAGAAAAATAAAAGGGATTTTCTAATAGTGCACTCTTCCATTGTTTCTTCATTTCCGTGTACATATAAGTCATTTCAAACGTACATTTGGCTAACAAAGTAGTTGGAAATCCAGATAGAGGGGATTAGTCTGGAAAAATTTCTGATTTCCCCCCACAGAACATGTGTTGTGGCTTTCGCTTTTCTAGGGGTCATCCCAACGGGCAGACAATGTTTAAACAACGTCATATTGACGTCGATGCAACTTGAAGAACAGGGGCTTGAATCATGCTGACTTGGATAAAAGAATAGTGATTGTATATACATTCACCATATGATATCGCTATTACTCAGTGGATAACGTCATGTAATAAAAATCGTACAAGGTATGACCACACACGTAACAACACTTTGCTTTGGCGCGTACACGTAACATCAGTGACAACGTCCATGTCAACAATGCGTTTTCTTATTTAAATAGTGTTGAGTTTGAAGGTGTTAAAATCCCATTTTAAAGGGTCGTATGATAAACAGAATCTTTCACTCGTGTTCATTTCATATGAAATTTATGAAATGAGCCGCCGTAGGCTCGTTTCATAAATTTCATAGGAAATGGCCACGAGTGTAAGATCCTCTATGTACTAGTCTGTATTCTTTACCCAAATCAACATGATTCAAGCCCCTTATGCTTGAACTTCATGAAGTTGAATCAACGGCCATGCGACGTATCTTTACCAGCTGGAATTAAAAATCTAGGAACGTGTTGTTTACACGATTATCTACAAAGAATTTTCTGCGATTCAATTACACTATTCCAAAATCTGATAATTCATGCATCCGTCGATATATAATAAAAGTGGAAAAAATGAGTTTGAGGAAAATTTAGATGTTCATTGTACAATAAAGGCACCGGGATCATCACCAGGCTAATGCGCATGCGCGCAGACTAATCGGCGGGCTGAGCCGAGGCAAAATATATTAGAACCCGACATTTTGGGACTATTAGTGCATCGCGTTTCATATATCGGTTTTATTTCCATATAATTGAGATTTTTTTTATATCAGTTTCAAGAAAAGAGGCGTTTCTAAATCAATATTTATTAGAATTAAGTTTACTCTGAGAATTAAGTATATTTATTTTAGATACAAAATCTCCGGAACCATCCTGGAATTAAGCGGTCCTCGAGAGAGTTAATTCTAATGTATATATATTTAAATAATAGGTTGAAAAGATAAAACCAATAAGAGAAAATGAAAAAAAGACAACATACATTTTAAAGCGTAATTTTAATCATAGTAATAATACCCGCCAAGTGATAGTCTTAAGATCTCAGTTCTTATTACTACTTGGTAATGTAAGGTCCAGTGAATAGGCTTCAAGTAGTATTGCCCCTGTGATGAGCTTGGTGATAGACTAAAGAAGCCGGTGCTAGCGGAATAGTCCCGATGATAAGCTTTTAATGCCTGGTGATAGTCTTTGTAGTGGAGCAAATTTGATTGCATAAGTGGCCCAGAAAAGGAAGATAGTGGTCTACGAAGTGTAACATTTGTTTTTATATATCAAAATGATTGTCTGGGTCTCTAGTTATCAAATTCAGCGTTTGCCACCTTGGCAAACCTTGCATAACTCTGTAGTGGCCAGTTAGTTACTTACCCCTTTAAATTTTGAATATCAAAAATATTAATTGAAGTCAATGAGAAAAGTGTTAAAACTATGTAAATGTATCAAATCTAAATATTTTCTGTAAGAACAGTTAACATGCTATAAATTAGGCTGCTCAGAAAACAGTTCAGAGCTTTGGTGTTGTTACTTTCGTTACAATATATCATGTACCCCTTGAAAATTTAAAATTGGAACTTAAGTTGTTGCATTTTACGGAGACTCTATCACAAAAAGGCCAAAAATGATCATTTTTAGTTACTATTCAATTGGCACTTTTCAGTGCGTTTCTAGCAAATCAAATATGAGGCCTCTAGCTTTTATACTTTGTCAACCACGTCCTGTTGAACATTTACACCTATTCCCTGTTTTTGGCTGAAAAGTCATTTTTCGTATAATTATTTGTACAAAAATGGCTAATAACCAATTTAAACTTGACAAATTGGGGCCTTTCGCAAAAAGATCATGTAACCATAATATAACACAATAGCTTAAAATTGTTTTGACTTTTTAAAATATTTTAGCCAGAGTAACGCACTTAACAGATTAAAATGTTTGCATAAAGCGCCTATCATTCCCACCAGAAAAAAAAACTCTTTTCAAATTCTGACTTTTAAACAACGCAGCTGTGATATATATGTATATTATCTATTGTAAAATGAAATTTTTGCATTGTTTAATAAACTAATCGGGCATCAAACAGTGTTATTTACATGACATGCAAAGATGAGATTGTCCTAAAACTAGAAAAGAAAACCTTCGTGAATTACTATACATAGAACACTTTTATTTTTTACCCCATTAATATCCAAATGACATTAAAAATATCATACCATCAGAAATTTACTAATCAGAACTTACTGTTTTATACCCAGGAATGTAACGTCTGTAACCATTATTTGGAAAAAAAAATCACTGAGATTATGTGTTGTTACTGAAAAATATGTCTAAACCTCATTAGTTTTGTTCAAGACTGGTTTAAACCCACCCTATGTAATTTATCAGTGAAATTTCCACGACGGTGTTGTTGTGTAACGATGTTATAGTAAATGTGTTGGCCACTTATCTGTAGCGTTCGAAAAATTGATTTGTTTTGTCTGTTTATTGGCTTGCGGTTTCGGCCGCAAGCCAGTATTCATGTCGTTTAGTGATACCGAGTTATTTTCGGAAGAAACGATACGTCACGCTCATTCGGAAAATACCAGGAGAGTTGGCATATACTAAAATATGGATTGGAGTCAACCTGTGGAGTGGAGTGTTTTTTGGAGTGGTATTTCGGAGTGGCGGTTTTGCGTGAACTTATCTAACTTAAAATGTCTGGAAAAGAAACCATGCCTCGCTATTTTCGAGCAATGACCAGTTGCAAAATGCAAAGGGTCATGTTCTGATGTCTCTCCTGAAATAGCCAGATTATGTGAAATGACATAATAGCTTGCTTGAAAGCATAATGCTTTGAACCAAGCAAGGCCAGGCCAAGTATACTTTGGGGAACAATAATTAAACATTATGGCCATACTGTATATTTATCCGAGTCAGCAGCATTAAGTCTTGGCAGTTTGAAAAAGGTTTGCCGGCTGAACTTTAAAGGTATATAAATAATGTCGAATTCCTACTAAATCCAACTGTACCTTCTGACTGTTTGAAAAGAAGTATAAGAACTTACTTACTGGCTTACTAGCTGGCTGGTGTGGTAGGCCACTTATATACTTACTTGATTATTGGGTATGTATTTCCCTTTACACAGCTAGCTTATTTGTACACTGACAATGGACTAATGAGCAATAGATCTGGTTTTAATTCCCATAGTCTCTGAGTCAAGGAGATGTCATCATCTAACTTCCTGCGACTTATTACCTGACTCCAAAAAAAAAAAAAAGAAAAAAAAAAAAAAAAAAAAAAATCCACTCCAAGGTTCCATTCCAAAGGTTGACTCCACTCTATATTTTAGTATATGCCGGCGAGTTCGTTCTGCAACGATTAGTTCTAACCTTTTTTTGTACCTTCGCGTACGTCATTAAATACATACAATATCGCCTGCTACTTTGCTTCGATGCAATTTTTATCCAAATCCGACAACAGGTAGATGTATACGATCGCCCACACTGATCAGACTGCGCAAAATGCAATATGATACTTAGGTACCTTTGTGGTCGCATATGGCATAAGGCAGGATTCTCCTATGAATCGCCAATGGCATGTTTTAAGGGAGGTAATACTTATTTAATTTGCAACAAGTCTTCGTTAATTTTGTATTACTCAGTAGACTAATTTTTTAAAGGTAAAGATAATTTTTTAAACAACATGATAAATATACAAATTGGAACGCAAATAATTACACGTCCGAGTGATAGCCCGCAGAATATATATATTTTTGAAAGCTTGACGTATTACTGTATATTCACCTTTCACTAATAAAAAATAAATAAATTAAATTAAAAATTTGAAATACAAATTGGTTGAGCCACTTGGGTAACGTCGATACGAGAATTGAACAGAACAGAACAAATTGGTGCAACAACACGTTACCTCCTATGCAGAATTACTGCATCAACTTTCTACAATATCAAATATGGTAACTCCTGTTACATGGAGTAAAAATATGAAGAAACTTTGCAATAAAACATTAGGACATGCTATTTCTCGCCTGTTTGCGCATTGTCACAAAAACCACTCAACCAAACACGTTAAGTATACGCCACCGACGGTGATAATGCCGCAGACGCGGGAACATTAAAGTAATACACATGTAGATCCGCCTAGTTTCTGATAAATGTAGTAGCAGGCGAAACTAAAATATTATCTGAATAGAAAATAATCCGAGAAGCTCAGGAATCCATCATTATGATGCTTGTTTGTCAAGATTGATTGATTGATTGATGTATTGCTTAACGTCCTCGGTAAACATCTATGGTCATGTCGGGACGGTCAGTTAACCTAACCACACTATTCCTGGGCATGCGTGGACCTCCTAAGCGGTTAACCAGTACTAAGTGCACATACTTTCGCCTGTAACTGACAACAGCCCTTCTTGAATCAGCGGAAGGAGAAACGAAAGTATGTGGCCAGACCAGGTTTCGAACCCAGGACCTCTGACTTATGAGTCAGGTGCCCTACCGATTGCGCTACGCGGCCCGGCTGTTTGTCAAGAACCTGCCCACATGCTTATGACGTATACAATAGTAGAAGAACGCCAATAAATTATAATCAACTTGACAACACCGCATAACTCTATATTAGGCTACCTTTGCTAGTGTCGAGATTCCATTATATGTGCACAGTTAGGCCTACTGGGCGCAGAAGCCAAATGTGACTGACTTTCGCGGCGTAGTGATGCTTTGCATCAATGTTTTCTTGTGACACTCTCTAATGTTGCCATTTTACTTCACCTATACAAATGTACAGAGAAATATTTACATGTGTCGACGATTTCCTTAGATGAACCTTTACTGGGATGACAATGTTCATACATCCATGAACAACACACATTCATGCAATGTTACGCGTAAGCGACGTCACGGATAATTCGATAAGTTGATAGGCCGACGTAACGTTTGATATGTCATGTCATAGTGACGGCTGTTGAACGTCATTACTAATAACGTTGGTAAATAACTATTCTTCGTCCTTTCCTTAGCGTCAAATTAGCCACAACTTCACAAATAAGTAACAAAATTGTTGTGAAAACATAGTATATAAAGCGACATTTTTCGGAAGTTCATGGAAGTATGAACGCAATGGGTTCCGTGCTTTATTGTTCCCAAATGGTGTAAAGCAATTTATTATCTCAAACAATAGCAGAATCTCAGTGTGTCAAAATTTTCTTCTAGTCACTGTCACTAATGCTACTAAAACCAAAAGTATAGTTCAGTGAATATCTTTTGATGCCAAGTTCAGATGTGCCAAGATTCCATAGAAATTGGTTTGAAACAGTCTTTCCTAAAATTTTGATTCAAACTAAATGTGACTTAGCAGCCATGTAGAAAAGACTTCAAATAGGTTCATATAGTAATTTTCCTTGAGACATGCCTAACGGCCAAAACGTTGGAAAACTCTCTCTCTGTGTGTGTGTGTGTGTGTGTGTGTGTGTGTGTGTATGTGTGTGTTCAAATATTTTATTTCCTCAATCTGTTTTTCAAATAAATTCTACACTTGTTTTTACCTCACACCTGTAGAGAATGCCACCATTCAAGAAGTTAAGAAATAAAATACTTTGCTAAATAAAAATTAGCAACAGAAAGTGCACTAACAATTGGGTTCACTTGAATATATAAAACTAATGAACATTTCACTGTCTTAGCTGGGCAAGCCTTCCTTTTAAAAGGAAATTTTATTCGCCATCATTCTGATGTATGTAAAACAGAAAGAAAGAAGGTGAAAATATACATTTTGTGTGCCTGGGTATGCTTGATGAAAGCTAACTTGTGGAAATCTGCATGGAATGGGCGCACGTATATTTTGCTACCCACTAGTATCGTTTGAGTGTTTTTTGTATGCGTTATATTACTATTTTTAGTTTGGTGTTGTGGGAGGGTTGTGGCACTAGTTGAATCAGTTTCTGATCATGGTCCTTTTACACTTCTTTACCTGTAATGGCCTTTACCTATAAACGCAATATATGAAACCATAGTTTAATTACTTTTGGCCGTATAGAATATATTTAAAACGAAGTAACGAATATAACAGTTTAAAAAGAAAAAATAATTTTACCCCACTGCTGCTAGTGTAAAGTGGCATGTGGCTAAGGTGAAATGCTTCCTTGTACTTCATGTTCTGGTCATTTGGAATCACCTGGGCTCTTTCTGAGTCAGTTTGAAAAGGGAAATAGCTGGTGCTATGTGGCATTTGCAGTGCCGCAACATTACATTCCTTAGTTAAACCGAGTTTGCTGTTATTTTTTGTGATTCATCCTTTGCTTCCAGAGACTCCTCCTTCAGAATTTAATTAAGTTTTTATCAGTCTTAGAATTTAAGGTGAAGGGATACAATTTCACGTAAGTTATTCTGCCAATTTTACTTTGGCCTCCTTTCTTAATGGGGTAAACTTTTAAAAAGAATTTGCTGCTGTAAAAAATAATGTTTCCTTTAAGAGCAGACCGTTTTTGGAAAGGTTATAGCTTTCTCAGAAGCGAATAGGAACAATCTACGGAAATAAATATTGTTTCTTTCTAACAAATTGCAGTAAAATACTGAGGTGTGTCATTTCATATTAATACAGTATTATTGCAAAGACTTGCCAGAAGATCATGTTGAAGCGAGGAACACACATGAGAAAGAACATAGCAGACTCAGTTTAACTGATTCCTTTCAAAATCGGATGATACTGCCTAGAAGCACGGATAAGATGATTATGACATATTGTTATTACTTTAAAATCATTACCAAAATGCCTTTTTAATTGAGTCAATGATAATTCACTTACTTTGACTTCTTGGTTTGGTATTTAAAAAGGTAACATATACAACATTCAAATGTAAACGATTTGCCAGATTAGATTTATGATTTTTAATGATATTTTCTGTTTGATATAATGCAATAAGGTGTCTCTAGCACCAGCTTCAGCTTAACTGACTCAAATTGAGCCCAGATGATTCCAAACATAATTTTCAATATGATGAAGTACGAGAAAGCTTTCCATAGTAGCCAACGGTACTTTACTGTAGCTGCAGTAGGGAAAAATAGACATACTTTTAACCTGTTATGTACGTTACTTTGGTGAAAATATATGCTACAAGGCAACTTTGGGTTTATACATCGTTTTTATAGAAAAGGTAAATTAGAGTAAAGGGGCAATGAGCAGGAATTAATGTTATCTGCGCAACAACCCTACTACGATACCAAACTGGATATAGCTGCATAAAGATATAAGACAAGTAGTAAGACGATATTAGCAGCTAGCCAGATAAAAATGCAGCCCCTTACAAGTTCATGGGTGCTAGCTGGCCTTAAACAAACAAAATTAGGCATACAAAATTTTAATCTATTGTCTTTCGTTTTCCATATATGCCAGTATACACCAGAATGATGGCAACACTACATATGAAACAAATCGAGTTTTCGAAGACGACATATAAGTGGACAACACATATGATGATATAGATACACCAGAACTGATGCTCCACCTTGGGGCAGTCAATAATGAGTTACATGAGTGGATTTAAGTGGATCTAAAAATGTTTTTTACTCAAAATAATAAAGCTTACGCATATTTGGCAGTAGCAATATTTAATCTCGGGGAGCTTTTTCAAAGGTTACAAACGTTACCTTTCTGAATACAAAACTGTACATTATTACAAGTTATTTGATATTTTGTGGTTTTGTTTAAACTTTTAAAGTTATTTGGATATTAATGAAAAAAAAATCATGTACAGATTAACTCATGAATTCTTCATTGAACATCGGTGCAATCTGAGCATCGCATGTCATGTAAATAACACTATTTTCCGTCTATGTAGGCGACTACTATGCAAAAATTTCATTTTACGATAAACAATAAACATATTTATCACAACTGCGTTGTTTCAAAGTCAGAATTTGAAAAGAGTGTTTTCCTGATGTGAATGACAAACGCTTTACACAAACATTTTTATCTGTTAAGTAGGTTACTCTGGCTAAAATGTGTTGTAAGGTCAAAAATAATTTTTAAGCTATCGTGTTATATCATGGTTAACATGATCTTTTTGCAAAAGGCCCCAATTTGTCAGGTTAGAATTGGTTATTAGCCATTTTTTGGACAAACAATTTTACGAAAAATGACTTTTCAGCCAAAAACAGGGAATAGGTGTAACTGTTCAACAGGACGTGGTTGACAAAGTATAGAAGCTAGAGACCTCATATTTGATTTGCTAGAAACGCACTGAAAGGGCCAATTGAATAGTAAGTAAAAATGATCATTTTGGGCCTTTTTGTAATAGAGTCTTCGTAAAATGCAACAACTTAAGTTCCAATTTTAAATTTTCAAGGGGTACATGATATCAAAACGAAAGTAACAACACCAAAGCTCTGAACTGTTTTCTGAGCAGCCTAATTATAGCATGTTAACTGTTCTTACAGAAAATATTTAGATTTGATACATAGTTTAAACACTTTTCTCATTGACATCAATAAATATTTTTGATATTCAAAATTTAAAGGGGTAACGTAAATAACTGGCCACAACAGAGTTATGCAAGATTTGCCAAGGTGGCAAACGCTGAATTTGATAACTAGAGACCCAGTCGATCATTTTGATATATAAAAACAAATGTTACACTCCGTAGACCACCCCCTTGAAAGATAGCCCATCAAGTTTGCTCCACTATACTGCCAGTTCAGTGTGTCAAGTCTCGGTTCAAAACTGAATGGGCGGTCAAGAATACTTTGACTCATCAATTTCTGATCATTGCCTATAGGAGCCCCAGTAGATCAGTGGGTTAAGCGCTTGCCTACTGATCCGGGTTTGAGCCCTGCTTGAGGCGAGAATCTTTCCTACCGTATGTTGTAAACGGGATTCTGTTGCATTCAGCCATTCATCATCACCCGCCCATCGTCCTGATCTGACTGAAATACTGTTGAAAAGGACGTAAAATTGCAAGTCATCCATCCAGTCATCCATCCATCCACCATTGCCTATCTTTTTACACTGTAAAAAATTCCGTAGATTTTACGGTAGAATACCTGGCAACCAGCTGCCAGTCCGTTTCCCGTCATTTTTACGGGCGTCTGCCTGTAGAACATTTGTTTGAAGTCTCGATATGGTAGAGCTATGTTAACTGACCGTTCTCGCAAAGACATTTATAGTGCTGAAGGGCTATATGGCCAAACCAAAACCTCTCTTATTCTACATATTCTGCGTGATGAGTTTCAATAACGGGAAATGGACTGGCAGCTGGTTGCCAGGTACAGTATTCTACCGTAAAATCTACGGAATTTTTTTAAAATGCACTTTGTAAAAATTATGGCTTTAATATCATTCCAACATGCAGTTACTAAAGCAGGGGTCCAGCTATGTTGGATTTTTATACCACTTTTGGGATAATGTTTCTTAATTCTCAGCAAAAACACAAGTCGTGATCCCTCACTAGAGCTGCCTTGTTGACGAAGTTCTAATGGATACTCGAAACATCTGTTGCTTAGGAGTATAATAAATATCCTCAAAATCCGTCCTTATTTATACACGTGTCTCCGCTAGATAAAATCAGTAGATGCTGTTTCAGTATGAAACTGACGGAACCCAGGTCCGCATCACTTTCAAGTCCGCGTAATATGCAAGTACTCTGGTTAACTTGGTAAAGGATTTTATCAACAGTACACCAGACCTGATTGATCCAATCGGAGCGATTTATTAACTCGTTGCCACGAGTTAATTTGACCAATAGTAGGGCAGTATTAACTCGTGGCCACGATTTAGTAAGTCGTGGGAACGACTTAGCAAGTCGAGGGAACGACATAATAAGTCGTGGTAACGACATACTAACTCGTGGGAACGACATAATAACTCGTGGGAACGGCATACTAAATCGAGGGAACGACTTAATAAGTCTTGACCACGAATTAAGAAAAATATTGCGCATGTCCCTTCCGGGGTTCCGTAAGAATCTCATAGAGTACTAAAGTCGAGGGAACGACTTAATAAGTCGTGGCCACGAATTAAGAAAAATATTGCGCATGTCCCTTCCGGGGTTCCGTAAGAATCTCATAGAGTACTAACCTTAGGAAAGTTGTTTGAATACATGCTTTACTTAAAAAATCACCAGACTTTTCTCTTTATTTCATCTCCTCTGGAAATACTGCCTAACAAACCAACACCTGAATTTTGACACAAGTAACGTTTTTATGGAATGGAACATAAACCCTGCTTAACCATCTACTCCTATTATATCTATGTCTCGCATGTTACTAGAATAAGTGAGATTTGACGACAATAACCACTCTATCACTTTTATCATGCATCTGCTGCAAAACTCACCTGATAACAGGGGTATGATAACACGATGTGATATCAAGTCACTGTAGAACTGCGCTTGCGCTAATGTTATCAGGTCATGCCTTAAGAAGCGATCTCAGAAGACGATTGGCTACACACTGACGTTGGTCGTGATATCAGCGTTCGATTGGGTAATTGACGTCACCGTCTTACGTCATAACGCATTCGCGACGTCAGCGAGTTCGAACAAAATTGAGTTTGCTTATCACTTGTTTGCCGCTCTTTACGCCGCAAAATCTTCTAATGATGCATGATAAATAGAAAACCACGTAAGTGTCTTTTGATATCAAGTTTATCAGGCTCGACCAGAAACACGTCGGACTGGCTCGGCAAGCCTCGCCATTCCTACGCTGTTTCTGGTCTCGCCTGATAAACTTGATATCAAAAGACACTAACAAGGTATTCTCTATTTATCATGCATCTGCAACAAAATTCACCTGATAACAGGGGTATGAGAACATGATGTGATATCATGTCACTTTGGAACTGCGCTTGCGCGAATGTTATCAGGCGATGCCTTATGAGGCGATCTCAAAAGATGATTGGCTACATACTGACGTTGGCCGTGATAACAGCGTTCGCTAGGTTAAATGACGTCACCGACTAACGTCACAACGCATTCGTGACGTCAATAAGTTTGGACAAAACTGCGTTTGCTTTATATTTGTTTGACGTTTTTTACGCCGTAAAATTTTTTAATGATGCATGATAAATAGAAAACCATGATAGTGTCTTTTGATATCAAGTTTATCAGGCTCGACCAGAAACACGTCGGACTGAGCTCGGCAAGCCTCGCCATTCCTACGCTGTTTCTGGTCTCGCCTGATACACTTGATATCAAAAGACACTAACATGGTATTCTCTATATATTATCTTTTTAAACAGTACTTGATATCTCCATTCCCCGTGGAGACTTAAGTTTATGCTGATTAAATGAAATAAAAGTACAGCTAGTCATAAAAGCACAACTGTTGACGCAGAACATCTGATGTGACGTCATACATGTGTTATTTACTGCGGGGAGCAATGCAATGATAAGATTTTCTATCACGATAAGAAAATTTAAAAACTTAGTACACTGCAAAAATAAACGGTAGATTTTACGGTAAAATAACTGGCAACCAGCTGCCAGTCCTTTCACCGTTATTTTTACGGGCTCCCGTAAAAATAACAGAAATCATCAAGCAGAGTGGGACAGAAAAGAGCAGATGTCGTCTTGGTTAGATAGCCCTTCAACAATACAAAGTTATTTTCGCGTGCCCCAAGTTAACATAAAACTTCCATTTCGTGATTTCCAACAATGTCTTACAGGCGAAAGCCCGTAAAAATAACGGGAAAAGGACTGGCAGCTGGTTTCCAGTTATTCTACCGTAAAATCTACAGATTATTTTTACAGTGTATGATCATATATAGGAGAGTCGAACCTGCATGAGGCCTAGTCAGGATGTCCTGTGAAATAGGTGTGCAAATGTATATTTGTATATTTCATTTTTTTTCTGTTTGTATCTTATGACTGAACAGAAAAGCTTTGTTACTAGATGTTAGTTCAAATCACTTGCTGTTTCAAAGTTAATGTTATTGCAAAATGGGATACTGATAAAAAATAAGTCTAAGACTTCTTTCTGAATCCCATTTGTATTATATTGTACTTCCGATTACATTGTATCGGTATGTTCTGTATTTTCATGAAATATATACAAAAAAATAAAGTTTAAACTAAATACACGGGATACAGAGGAGCCTCATCATCGGAAGTTCCACTCATTTTCTTTTCTTAATTTTCCAAAAAAAAAAAAAAAAAAAAAAAAAAAAAAGTTCTGAAAATTAAAATTGTTTATTGCCAGCTATGTTTTTAATCAAAGTTTATAATTAAGATTTAGATTGGGAAACGTTTCCTAAACCTTTCTGCAACGTTACTGCAAAACTTATTTCTAATGGAGAAACGTTTCTTACCTACGAGACAAAGTTTGTTCTATTTTTAGCGGTGCTGGAAAATTCTGACTTGCCCATGGGCTGGGACAGCTCACACGCGCTTTAATTCCGTGTATCACTACTGGCTCTATGAAATGCAATAAGCCCAGCTCGGCGATTCTATACTTTATGCATACTTTTTAAAGCAATGAATTTCCTCAATAAAATCCCAAGAAAGAAATTCATTCTTTATAATGGGGGTGTCACCCCCCTCCCCCCCCCTTGAATACTGAATACTGCTTAAAGGACTTCTATGCTTAAGCGTGAATTTTCCCCATGGTTTAAAAGTTATACGTATAACTGACTTTTGCATTGCATTTATGACTATGACTTGTAACTTGCATGACTTATGAATTTTCAAGTGTTTGTGTCTATGTAAAGTACGTTAAACATACGTTGACGTCATTGTTGAGATAAATTGTAAATTATCCTCAAACTGATCGTTGAAATAATGATTTATTGTATACATTTCACCCTTTTTTGACTTACATTACTTACATAACAGACAACACTGGATAATTTTGACTATATGTATGTGACCTTGACCTCATTTCAAGGTCATGGTACACAATATAACCCTTGAAGATCACAGTGCTACTGTTGACCATTCTTCTTCTCTGGCTTATTGAGTATCGTTCCCCCCCGTGACCCAGCTTCCCACTCATATATATTGCGTACTTACATCGAATAAGTCTGCTGCATGAAGGAAATAAATGCTGGGTCACGGGGGGGGGGGGGGGGGGGGGAGTACTTGTATTTTAGTTATAGTGAAGCGTTCTCTTTTGGCCGCTTTGACCGGAAGTATAATTGTGGTTTTGCATGTTTAAATGCCAGTCAGGCGTAACAAGAAGAAAATCATTGCTTTGTATTGTGATATGCATGTATTTAGCATGCATTTATGACAAAAATGTATGGAATGAATGACTGATTTCAATATTTTTATTACCTCAAAAATTGAGGTATGCGAAAACCTTGAATTAAGGGTAGGTAGGGTCAGACTGGATTATCTCCCCATGTCTTTGGGTCTGAATCACAAATTATCTGATTTCATACGGCTTACATATTTGTGGAAGCTCCGCTAAGAAAAATTTGCACACTTTATACTTTTGAAAATTCGGACCCGTCGCGCCGGTCTAATGGGGAAAATCCTCGCCTTAATCTAAGAAGTCCTTTGATCTTGAATACTGAATACTCTTTAAAAACGGGCTTGAATACCGAATACTATTTAGGGAGTAGCGCAATTAAAATCCTAGTAAAAATTAAAAAAAAAATTTAGCAATATGCTTAAAAGGCTGATTTTTATTATCGAATTTGAAGTCACTTTATCAATAATCACTAAACAGACCGTTCAGTTTAACAAGTTTCACAGTTCAGCCTAGTTTGTCGTTTCGTTGCATTTTTCAGTGTGTACTTCCCAACTCCTAAGCTTGTTAGCTGTGACAAATGATTTGCGTCTTCGCCAACTATCATCTATGAGCTCCTATCTCAGGGCCTGGGGTGAGGTAGGAGGGATGAGGGGCTGAACAGTGTGTGCCTTGAAAATAATACCAAAATTTCTTCTTAAAATATCCCATGTTAAATATGAACATTATTCCCCTATTCTCCAAACCCCTAAAATTAATGCATCTGCTCCCATTGTTAAGTGATGGATCTTTTGCTTAACGTCCATGATAAACAGCTATGGTCATGTCGGACGGAAGCTGCTCCCATAGCTCCGAAAATATGCAGGCATGGCATGGTTGCTACCTGTTTTAATCGGCTCCCTGTTTTAATGGGAGCTGCATACCATTAAAATTTCGATCAGATATTAGGGAAACTAGTGAAAAGATTTTAAAAGGACATGACACTGAGAAGGAATCTCTGCATAGCGCAGACTGCTGAAAGAAGCGGGTAAAGAAGTCAAAAGTCCCCACGTGTCCATGATCGGCGTTTTATAAGGAGCCATGCATGGGTTGAAGCAACTGATTCATGCACAAGTTAAATGATGCCTACTCAAATTGAATGCATATGGTCACATTTAACTTTCACAAAGTCTTTATTGATAGGAGCCTCAGTGTATAATTTATTAAATGCCTTACTATTATATATTTTGGGGTCTCGGCCCGCGGTTTTGTCATCGTAACATGTTTTCACACATTGAGAGCTGAGTAATTATTATATCGCACTTTACCAAGAAAGTCTCATACAGTCAGTCAGCCAGGCCATTCTTCAGTCACAAATGTGACACCTAACGGTGGGAACATGAAAAACTTCTGTGCACTGTAAAAAAATGCTGTAGATATTACGGTAGAATAACTGCTGGAAACCAGATCCCAGTCCTTTTCCCGTTATTTTTATGGGCGTTTGCCTGTAAGACATTGTTGGAAATCATGAAATGGAAGTTTTTATTTTTAACTGGACGCACTCGAAAATTACTAGTGAACTGATTCAATTGACTAGTGAACTAATTCAATTGAAGCTTCCTGTGGGCATTTAGGGGTGTAAATTAACTGCATCGTAAATAATACGGTTTGGGAATGGTATGCCTGTGGATCTCTGGGCATGGTTGGAACTTAGGAGACGATGTCTTGAACACTTATGTAGTCACTTTACATCAAAGTTAAAGTTCCCTGTGTACTTATGTACACTGCATAAATAAACGGTAGATTTTACGGTAAAATAACTGGCAACCAGCTGCGAGTCCTTTTACCGTTATTTTTACGGGCGCCCGTAAAAATTGCAGGAATCATCAAGCAGAGTGGGATAGAAAAGAGCAGATGTCGTTTTGGTTAGATAGCCCCTCAACAATACAAAGTTATTTTCAAGGGCGCCAAGTTAAAATAAAACTTCCATTTCGTGATTTCCAACAATGTCTTACAGGCAAAAACCCGTAAAAATAACGGGAAAAGGACTGGCAGCCGGTTTCCAGTTATTCTACCGTAAAATCTACAGTATTTTTTTTACAGTGTACAGATACATAATGTAAAATTTATCGCAACGATAGTATACTTAGACCCTAACACCCAAGAAGGTAGGGTATCATCAACCATTAGAAAAAAGTCATTTTTCTTTCTAACTAACGACTATGGATCCAATTCAAATGAAACTTTCTGCGATCATTAAAGGATGTAAACATGTACGTTTTGTTTAGGCATAGTAGGTATATGCATAGGCCTCCCCACCCCCGCACCCTCTGGCCTCTTTGAAGGCATGGAACTTTGTGGACTTTGTCAATTCTTTTGACAAAACACTGCGTTTTATAAACGCACATTTTGTCTCTTTACTCCTTGAATGATAGACACTGACTTTCCCTGTTGATATTAATAGACACTGACCTTTTCTCTTAACTCTGTAAGTGCATGATATGAACAAACATTTCGGCATCAGGCCTCATACACTATAGCAAAAGCGCCTGTTGGATACCTTCTGCTACTGGATGAAATGTGAAAGGTATCCAAGAGGTGTTTTGCCGAAGTTCTCTACAATTGTCAGGCCATGCAACAGTCATCTCTATTTATATATTTATTTATATCCTTTTATGCGAGTACGCGTACGACTTGCTGTTTTTCTTGAATACTGCGTACCATGACTCTGCGTACTGAATACTCTCTAATTTTGGCTGAATACTGCGTACGATTTTGGGGGGTGACACCCTCTATAATTCCATTATTATCTATTTCCATAGGCTAAGCCCCCTCACACAAAGGCGAATCCATTTAACGAAGCCTTGCGAACACGGAAAATTTGTTAATCCTAACGAATTCTGACCGAATCTGTTTGAAAATTTGTTGCATCGTTACGAAAGTAAACGTAGGGGTACTATTTACGAAGTGTGACGAACTGTAACTGTAATTTGCTAGAATGCGATGGGTCGCGCAAACAATGTCCGTTCTTTCCCTTAGCGATTAGAAACGATAAGGAGCGCAAACATACGAACTTAAGCGCAACTTTGCGCATATTGGCGCATGCCTCCGAATGTTTCCGAGACGGTATTTCCGCATCCGGCCGTTAACGGACACTATAAACTAACTAGTATTGCTGTGACTGCTGATTGATATAAAACTGTTTTGCAAGTCAAAAAAAAACATGCCACCAAGGGAAAGTAGAAGAAAATACTAGAGCAAGGAAGGCTGCTGCTATAGAGTCAGAGAAACTTATGGAACCTGAGGTGCAGTCAGATGAAAAACATGGTAATGTTGAGGAGAGAATACCTAGTATTCCTTCCGTGTTAGTTTTTACTGTAAGATTTACTTTTTATGCTCTCCAAAGGGATACCATATACATGTTATGGCTGATTTGCCTGTCTGTCCATCATTCCGTCTGTCCGTCATTTAATTCGTCACGCACAACGGTCTCCATAACTCTGTGTTCAATCATTTTGTTATGTCCCTTGTCATATTTTATACTGACAAGGAGCATTATCTGTGTGATTGACCTTTGTTAAAACTAATTCATGATCTTGTATCGTATGTCCTGCTTATATGTTAGGTGTAGGTTCAAGTCATCTGTAGTCTTTATTTGACATGGTTATATTTCAGTACTGAAGTGCAGGTTTTAGTATTTGTAACCCAGTAATGGCACCTATTTTATCAGTTGTTTTAAAAATTCTAGTGTCTAATGAAAAAGGAATTTCAGTAAATGTTTGTCATTATGTTGGTATATACACAGTAAAATTGTTCCCAAGTGTTTGCTTACAGTTAATTATATTTATTTTGTACATTTTTATGTTCAGTGGCGGTGATATACAGCAGTCTGCCCAAAGGTCCCCTACCAAATCTTCTGAGAAGTCTGTAGGCTTGGCGGTTTGGTCACCTGTTTTTCTACCCAACCTGCCTTTTGTTTTGTATTGTTTCGTAAGTTAAAAATAAAATAGATAAAAATAGATGTTGATGCTGTTTTGATAAGGGTAGCTGAATGACCACCTGTTTGGGAAAGAGCGGCTCATTCGGTTTAAGGAGCGTGTCTTTCGTGAACTTGTGTCAGTTTTTTCCTGTGTGTGTGTGTGCTTCTTTCCCTATTGGCTTTGAGAGCGGGATGTGGGATTTGACTGTATTAATTCCTGATCATTGCCTATCATTTTACCTTGGAACTTGACAATGAACACAGAAAAAAGACTCTGACTGATGATGACTTCTTTGTGGGCCATAGCAGCAACATACTGCAGTATCAGGCGTTGTAGATTCTCCATTTTGACGAAGGAATAACTAATAACATTGAAACTAACCACCTCCTTTATATATGAACTACAGGCATATGTCTGCACAAAATTTTGAAGTACTCAAAACTACTCAAAAAATTTTTGGAGCGCTATGACTCGTATGGATTTGTCTGTCGTGGTTATACTTCGCATTGATTCGTATGCAAGCGTATACCGTTTGTTTTCTGAACGTTAACGTATGCCCCTATTCCACACAGACCACGAATCCTAAGAATCGCCACGAATTAATAAATATTAGGATTTGTGGCGATTGTAAATTTTCTGGTCCAATTCGTGATGTTCTACGATTCAGTTACGATACAAGTACGACAGGGTTACGAATATTCGTGAGATTCGGCTGGATTGGCCTGGACTCGCACGAATATTGTCAAGAATTCAGTACGATTTACAGGAAGCTATTTGGAAATACTGTACGAATGTTTAGAATTAGTTACGAATTAGCTAAGAACTCGCCGAAAGCACAGACGAATCCGATACGAATATAAATGAATTCGTGACTATTCTTGAAAATCCGTCGGATTTTCTCTCAAGACATGTATAAAAATGCCCAAAGCCTGGTCAGATCCTTTGCTGTACGTGCATATTAAGTATGAATCATCAGAAATCTATGGCCACTAAATGAAGTCTGTACCAACAAGGCACATGACATCGTATCGACGTCGTACTAAGGTCAATGCGACGTAGTGACGTCTCATTGACGTCAGTGCAACGTCATATGCCCGCTGGGTAGATACATGCATGCGTCCAGAGTCTTCACTGTGCGCAAATGCATTTAGATACATATTCACGAATCCCCGAATGAGTTAAGAACACCTAAGAACGCCTCAGAAACGATTTAGATTCAGTTACGATGCCTAGGAATGCACTAAGAATCTGTTACGAATTAACTACGAATTTTTGGAATCGGGAATTCGTGACCAAAATTTTGAACAGCTCAAAACTTTTGCCACGAATTCCCGATTGTTCAGGAATCGCAAGAACTGACTACGAATACATACGATTCAGTTAAGAACTGCACGAAGTAATTACGATTCAGCTACGATTTATCAATTCGTGGGATTCGTGGTCTTTGTGGAATAGGGGTATTATCGTTATAATTTGCTTTCATGCGTCGGATTCAATTTGCTACAATACGCAAATATTCCCTACAAATCGCAAAAGTTCGCAAATTATCGCAAAGATTCGTCTTGGGATCGTCCTCTTTCGCTTGATATGCAAATCAGCTGAGAGCTGCGATCTCTAACGCCAGTTGACGAACGCTATGCGAAGTTTATTCGATTGGTCAACGTATTGAAACGAATTCTAACGAATGATGGACGAAACTTTTATTCGCCACAAAATTATCAACATGTTGAAAATTTCCCGACGAACAAAACTAATCGCAACGGACGCAAAAGCTCACAAACGCATCCATATGAACACCACCCACGATGTACAACGTACATATACTAATGAGAACGAATTTTTCTGAAGTCCTATTCGCCAGTATACGCAAGTTGACGTCAGGGGATTTTCGTCTATGTGTAAGGAGGCCTTTAACGTTGAAAAAACACACAAAAAAACTCCGAAATAGTCAATGTTTCACACAAACGATCTCGAGGGTGCGGCAATTTCGGAGACGTTACCAACTGACGTCTGAAATAACGTTGACGTTACGTCACAATTAACGTCATACATGCGCTTGCTGTAGTCGTCTCAATACAAATTTTGTTCTTTATTATGAATTTCAATTAGAAATTCCAAAAATACAGATTTGTCAAGGATGTAGTCGGTAGAGAAATGCTGTTAAGCAGTTATTACTTGTTTGTTCACACCAGGAGCCATGTGGCTGACACGGTTGTACTACACGTTCGCATGAAATAATAGTTCTCCGTTCAATTAAGAATTGAAATTTGATTTTTCAGCGTTCATCATATGATGAAGCCAGTGGGCGGAGCTGAAATTCCATGAAGCGCGAAGCGCTTCTTGTAGAATTTTAGCGACGACCATTGACTTCTTCACACGATGAACGCTGAAAAATCAAATTTTTATTCTTATATTTATATTTTATTTTAAGAGACTTTCTGTACTGTTTTCGTGGTACATGTAATTCAATGTAGAATATGCAAAATATGCGTCGAAGAAAAGACAGAAACGACGAATTCGGCCATAACATTAAACAGCCGTCGCCACAACGTGACGTCAATCGAACATTACATGGACCAATCGAGACGTTTGTTTACCTTAGACGTCGCTTGACGACAACGTCACATGATCAACTGTCTTTCATCGGCGTATGAAGCCAGTTGCTCTATACGGTTTACCTATGGGAAGTCGGTGGCAAGTGTAAATATTTTGAAATAAATATTATCGTAGGTAAGAAAAATAATCAATCATTGGTCTCCAATAAGTACAGGGAAATCCCAACCCTCGGGCACAAGGGGTGTGTCGGAAGCTCGTGACCGATACACCCCGTGTGCCCTCGGGTTGGGATTTCCCTGTCCGCATCGGAGAGCAATGATAGATTCTATTTGTCTAAAACCTTTCTGCAGTGTTACTGAAAACCTTATTCAGAATGGAGAAATGTTTAAATCTTTCTGCAACGTAAAACCCCCATTCCAATCGACGGCGCTTCTGCTGCGCTTCAAAATTTTGGATATAACGCCACGAATTGTAGTAGAAGCTGCAGCAATGCAGCAAAAGCTTCTAGGTTGCAATAAAAGTGTATCTGAAGCGCCATGATCGCCAAGTCACGGCGCTTGTTTTGACCTTGCTCAAAATTTACATAGCGGAATCGCCATGGATACAAAGCACAACGAAAGCGTAGTAACAGCGCAGCATGAAATTCATGAACACAGCAGTATCGAGGCAGCAGCGCAAGCAGCGCAGCAACAGCGCAGTAGAATCTCGCTGACAGCATCTTGGAGATTCATCCACGACCCAGCTAAGCTTCTGCTACGTTCTTTGTGCTCCCGTTGCGCTCTATACGCTCTCGTGGCGCTCTTGCCGCTTCCGCTGCGACTCTATAATTTGTGAATATAGCAACCACGACGCTTCTGCTGTGCTCTTGACGCTTTATCTGCGTTTCTACTGCTCTTGTGGCGTTCTGAGCATGAAAACGCCGCGTTTCCACGGCGATCGTCATTATTTGCTCGCGCTCAAAACGTTTCAGAACTCGATTCGCACGTTTCATTCAAGATGCCATTCCCGTCAAAAGCAGAAGGCAAAATCCACACACGCAGCCTGTACCACAGGAGAGGGTATTCCAACTCCTGCTCCCTAAGCTCTTGCTGTCTAAACTGAGCCAGACCCGCACCTTCCATAATGCCGAGCAGAAGCCCCAGTTGAGCCTGAAAATCAAGAAGAACAAGACAAGCTCTATGAAGTCAATAGCTCATGATTGCCAGCTGGATCAAAGCCACTGGAAGTCTGGAACTATTATATTATCACTCTTATTTGAATTCTTGGGGGCTAACTTCTGCTGAATCCCGATTCTCCGACGATTTACATAGAAGCGGTTACAAAGCGCAACACAAGCGCAGCATGAGCGTAGCTCCGGCACTTAGGTCGTAGCACGATCGCAAATGCATCGTAATAACCGTAGATCAAGCGTAGCTTGAAATCCTTTGCCGTAGTGGCAGCGTATTAGAAGCGCCCTTGAAGTCCGTTTAGCGTGGCGGAAGCGCAGCTAAATCGCGGCAGCATCGTGATTAGCAAAGCGAGATCGTATTAGAAGTGTACTGGTAGCGTATTGGAGGCGCTCAAACTCCAAGGTTTGGCAAATGCCTACGCTTCTGCGGCGATTTCAAAAATTTGAAGAAGCGCCATGATCGCCATGAGCGCAGCCAGTCATCCAGTAGAATAGCGGTATTATTACTGAAAAACGTATTCTCTGGCCTGCTGCATACCCGTACCTATCTTACTTAGAATGCTGCCTGTGTCCATACGGGTTTAACATTTAAGTATTCCTTCAGTTTCAAAGAAATTGGGGAGCATATTGCTTTCGTTCAGGCCTGAAAATAAACTGTGTAATTCCGATTTCATGGCAATTTTTATAATTGTGGTTTATACATAACTTTTACTCAAAGTTGTCTGTCTCACTGTAGATCATGATCAGACAGAGAGAGATTATGACCTGACAATGTGTTGTTTCCACAGGTCTTAGCATATAATGAAATTTATATTAGTGTAAAGAATTATCAATGGTTATGTACTGTAGCCAGTTTCTGTATATGTAGATTATGATCAGGGTTGGATCTGGACACACCAGGATCAGACTGGGCCTTAACTTTGTTTATGTTTAATAGCTGCAAGTGTTCTGGACACCTGCGGTCTAACTTGTGTATTGGCCCAGTCCAAAGCTGCAGGTGCAGGGTGTTTATTAGGGAATGGAATTCTTTTCTAAATACCAGTAGACTGTGTATATTGGAATTATTTAACTGTCTCTTTGTCTAAGAGTGCAGGTGCAAGGTGTTATTTCATAAAGGAGTTTCTCCCTATTGGTCATTAGATCTGACCAATGGGAGGACTTGATACTTCAGGGCAACCAGTCAGAGATTATCAAGTAGAACTATGTAGCAGAACCTGGGTCAGTTGTGACTTTGACATTGTTGAATCAGCTTGTCTCCAGATAAAAATCATTTTTTTTACTCATACTGCATACTGTTTGAAACAAGTGCTCAGTCTCGGATGTTCTCAGCAGCGGTCTGATTTTCTTTGTCAGATCATTATATACACTATTGTGATCTTATACACTATTGTGATCTGTCAGAGGATGTGTTTTTCGGTCTTAACCATCACAGGGGTGATGGTCGAGACCGAGAAGCGTTCTTTTTTTTCTATTGCAGAGCTTTGACCACAGATTGAGAGGACTGTGTAACATAATGGAATAAAACATTTGATAAATGCAGAAAGTGATTTCATGCGAAATAAACTAGTGTATGAGAATAAGAGATAATAATTAACTTCAACTCGAAAGATCATGTGATGCGGGCACAGAATTCATTTAATCTTCCACAAATGGAAGACTTTCAAGCTCGGGCTTGTTAGGGCCATAAATTTACAATTCTAACATGTGTACTTTTGTCAGTTTCAAATAACAGCACAAACATTGGAATGAAATAGTGTTAGAATTAAAATCTTAAAAAGTTCCTTCAAGAGCAGAGAATACATACAGAAGTAGGAACATGGGCCAGACTACGTAGTTTCGGCTAATAAAGCCTCGTCAGTGACCCTGACAATATCTGGTGACGAAACCAGAAAAAAAGCATACTGTAATTTCTTACTTTTAATTGGGCAGTCGATTCAAAGACTGATTAGTTTCAAAAAGATCCAAATAATATAAAAGACGATGATCTAGAATAATAGTCTTCATCGACCTCAAATTTTAGATTTCTCAGAATCTATCCTCTGTTCTCAAAGGATGTAAATAAAATATTATCTGCACTATGGATGATGTACGGAGAGACTTTTTACGGCCTCCACACGGCACAACACCAGCTGCAGTGAGGTAAACATTAATTTGAATGAAACTGTGTTAAAATTTAATTTATCCTTTGAAGTGCTTGCAGTTTCTCAAGCAGTGTATTCTCGGTTTTGCTCGGGTGTGTGCTACATTTAATGCAATAACTGAGGATGTTATATACATGTATGTTGGTGAGGGTCATGTCCTGGATGCCTGACAGCTGCCGCTGGTTAGACAATTACCATTATTGTGAATTTTAGAATCTTTAAGATGGAATACATTAATGAAGCTGAATGACAGTTGTGCTGCATGTGGCTTTAGCTACTTGCAGGAATATTTTATGTTTAACAAGTATTCAAACACCCATTCTGGTGTTCCGAGCATATTCAGTTGGAACCTGTCAATTCAGCATGTACACTTAAATGTGTTAACATGACAATCGTACAAGTAGAAACCTCCAATGGTGCATGCTGCAGTGTCCTGTCACATTAAAAATTAAAATTGACTAAGAAGCATGACCCCATACATATCAGTCTACATGCAACGGCATAGGCAGTACGCTTGTCATGGACTTTGTGTTGTTTCAACTGGTAATAAGAACAATGACAGTAAATAAACAAGTCCAGCTGTGTATACTACTACATGTATTTCAGATGTAAATCTTCAGATAGTTATGAAAATTAACAAAGTTGACTTTCCTGAACTCATTTCTGTGACTTCTTGTATGGGGTTCACCATCATCCTCATAGACATGTACACTATACTCTAGGAGTGCATATGTGCCTACCAGTGCACATCATGACAATTTATGATAAATGCACATATTTTTACTAGTGTATCCCTTTGTTTGCTGTTTACACTTAGAGCTGGAAGTGATATGGAATCTTTTAGTTTTCTCTTGTAAGCTTCTTTAGCCTTCTATGACCATAAGCAGCTTTTCTCTGCTGCTTAACCTTTAAATTTGTTCTTGCAAAGTGTACAATAATTCTCAGAAATGTGCGCTTAATAAAGTTTACTACTAGTATTTGCCACCATTTGAAAAAGTTAAGTGCACAGGGCGTTGATAGAGCCGTATGTGGGTTCAGCACTAGCTGTCATTCAACTTATTAGTACACAGTCAACCCTCTTTATAACGGCATATAACTGCTTTCATTACAACAGCAAATTCCTACATGTCATTTTGATATGCTCTGAATGGCTATTGTGCAGAGTATGTATTCTGTATTCTCTGTAATAGCAAATTCAAAGTGTTTGGGAATAACATCAACATTGTGAGGAGGGTGTACTGTTCATAAGTCATATGTGTGTGTGTTAAATTTAGCAAGAAACTTTGTTTTTAGGATAGAATATTCCTCATGTGGTCACCTTTTTTTGTGTTAGGTGACTGAATTGTTTTTATTCAAATTTGGTCATTAATGGTTCATTCTTGCAAAGTCTTCTGAACGTTCACTTCAACTTTGTCACTTGTTATAGAGTAGAGTTTTTAATATTGTTGTGTGTATGAATATTGTTGGGCACAGTATACAGATCAGGTATTTTGGGATGAGGTCGACGTCCTGTCCTGAGGTATGCTTTAGCATGGCTTCGACTCACGTTCCAGAGCATTTTTTCCTATAAAGGTTTTTTATCTCTGGTTTTCGTGACCGGCTAGTATACTTGAAGGGGCGTAAAATACCTGATCTAGTAGTGGAGCATTCTTTCAGTTCTCTAGTTGTGCCAGGCATTTCATTTACTACGGACATGTAATTCTGTTATTAGAGTGGCTACCACCCTGTACATAAGTATCCTTGATCTGTTCACTGGGGGAACTTAACTGATTTATGGTGACAGAAGTATAGTGAAGGCCATAGTTCATTATTTTGTGTTAAAATGTTTTACCTTCAGGCCATGGGAATAGAGGATATTAGAGGCCACTACACCTTCAGCATAGCATATGAGGTAGAAGCCCATTCCACTCGGTTTGTTGCCTTTAATCTTCGTTAATTCAAACAGGTACCAACTTTACCAATTTGCTGCTGGGTTGACATTACTTGACTCATTTGTCCCAGTTGGGAGTCAAATCTGGGACTTTCTGCGACATTGCCTAGGGCTCTAACCACTCTTATACAGTCTGGGTGAAAATCAGGCAGCAGTTATCATGCAGGAAAAATCGGCAAATCTAGGTGTTAGAAGGTATGAAAAAAAAATTGTATAATTTGGTTTTAGTGTATGACGATGTGTCAGAATTGTGATTCCACCCTGCTTCTTGTGAATGGTCTGGTCTGTGTTTTGCTCAAGCACTTGGGGTAGTTGCGTGATTAAGATACTTTTGTCAATTTCATTTGGCCTTCTTTTCCCCAAAATATCACTTGTCAAGCAGGTATGTAACAGTTTGACTTATTACCCATTCAGGCTAACCTGATTTGTGGAATTCACCCTAAGCACCATCAACATTTATGTCTCAGCATTCATGTCTCGTACTGTTCTGTCTGCACAACAATGCATGACCGAGTAGCAAATTCATGATAACCCAACGCTTGCAACCATTTAGTCTCAAGCCCGATTGGAGCCATGAGCAGCATCATTCATGCCTAGTGCTCTGGGTTAGGGATTATCCTTGAGAGCACTGGTTCTTCATGCCTGTTCCAGCCATGAGACAGCACCTTTTCACGCCTAGCTCTCAGGCTCAGGAATGACCCCTTTTCCTGTACTGTTTTTCACGCCTGCCCTTGCCATTAGACAACACCATTTCACGCCTCTTTTTCAGGCCTCTGGGTTGAATCCTATCAGTCTGCACTGTTTTCATGTCTGTTCCAAGGCCCATAGACAGCATCGCTTCACACCTATAGCTCTCGACCGGGAATCATGAGACAACACCATTTCATGCCTTTCTCTTAGGTCGTCTAGTATCACCCAGCATTCATTGCAAGAGATGTACCTTTTCACAGCTATATCTCAAGCCTTAGGTGTCAAATCATGCACCTTCGCAATAAATTTTCCAAGGCTTTGAGTTTGTACACTTCATGCCTTGGTCTCAAGCCTTATTGGTAGGGTAGTCAGTCCATTATATGCACAGACTGTCATAGTGAGAAAAGTTTTCAGCTGTCTGACTATTTGGATTGATTCCCAGGTTAGCCATAGCGTGGTAATATACTAAGAAGTGAACTGCCCCACAAGACAGAGAAGTATGCAGCCCCACTATTTCTAGACTCTCAAAAGCAACCATTTAGCAGAAAGTTGTTTCTGTCATACATAGAGTATCTTGGAGTGATTGGCCGATACACAATCAAATTATGGTGGACATTCATTTTGTTTTTGGGCTGCTACAACAGCAGCCATTGCCAGAGTTGAAGATCATCTGATTAAATGTTGGGTCGTTGGAACTCATGGTGCTATGTGCAATACATAAAGGTTCCCAGATGTACACTAGAGAATGCCTTGAGGAATCTCAGCATTCCGACACACAGCCAGTTTTGAAGAGAAACTGTCATATCCGGGAATAAATCAAATATACGGTAGCAGATGAGTTTCAAGGTCCACTATGGGCGGTTTTGTCTTAACTACTTCCTCCCTTTTCTTCTTGGTTCTACATTTTGGGGGCCTCATTTGATTAGCATCAAATTCGTTCGGCCTTTACTAACCCCCAAAATCATGGTGTGGTTTAGACATACCTGGGAGTAGCCTGATCAGGTCTCGGGTATTCATGCATCACTAAGGCCTTGAGATAGCTCAGTCATGCCTCCCCTCAGGCCGCTATGGAATCATTCCATTCAATAGCATTCAAGCCTCTTTAGACCTGAGATAGCTCCGTCAAGCCTCCCCTCAGGTCTGCATAGCATGCCTCTTTCACGCCTGAGTTGCTCCGTCAAGCCTCCCCTCAGGCATCACAGGATCTCCCTGTGAAGGTATTCAAGCCTCTTTGAGACCTGAGATAGCTCCGTCAAGCCTCCCCTCAGGTCTCCATAACATGTCTCTTTCAAGCCTGAGTTGCTCCGTCAAGCCTCCCCGCAGGCATCACAGGATCTCCCTGTGAAGGTATTCAAGCCTCTTGAGACCTGAAATAGCTCCGTCAAGCCTCCCCTCAGGTCTTCATTACATGCCTCTTTCAAGCCTGAGTTGCTCCGTCAAGCCTCCCCTCAGGCATCACAAGATCTCCCTGTGAAGGTATTCAAGCCTCTTTGAGACCTGAGATAGCTCCGTCAAGCCTCCCCTCAGGTCTCCATTACATGCCTCTTTCAAGCCTGAGTTGCTCCGTCAAGCCTCCCTTCAGGCATCACAGGATCTCCCTGTGAGGGACACTCTAACACCTGAGATAGCTCCGTCAAGCCTCCCCTCAGGTATCACGGGAATAACCCTTGCATTGTTTCATTATCAAGCCTCTCTAATGCCTGGGATAGCTCCGTCAAGCCTCCCCTCAGGCTGGCAAAGCAAAGCCTATTCTTTAGCACCCAACGGTTACAAGGCTACCCCCAGGTCTCAGTTATGCAATTTCAGGGTCAAACTATGAAGGAGCGGCCCCTAGAATGGCAGAGCCAAAAATAATGATAGCTTTTTAAGATATAGTTACTTTTATTGTATTTAAGTTTTTCTTGTTATGAATATGTAGTATTAACATAATAATAAACTGTTTTTTCAAATAACATTGTTGGTTATGTATAAAATGGCAATTTTTATAATTGTGGTTTATACATAACTTTTACTCATAGTTGTCTGTCTCACTGTAGATCATGATCAGACAGAGAGAGATTATGACCTGACAATGTGTTGTTTCAACAGGTCTTAGCATATAATGAAATTTATATTAGTGTAAAGAATTATCAATGGTTATGTACTGTAGCCAGTTTCTGTATATGTAGATTGTGATCAGGGTTGGATCTGGACACACCAGGATCAGACTGGGCCTTAACTTTGTTTATGTTTAATAGCTGCAAGTGTTCTGGACACCTGCGGTCTAACTTGTGTATTGGCTCAGTCCAAAGCTGCAGGTGCAGGGTGTTTGTTAGGGAATTGAATTCTTTTCTAAATACCAGTAGACTGTGTATATTGGAATTATATAACTGTCTCTTTGTCTAAGAGTGCAGGTGCAAGGTGTTATTTCAGAAAGGAGTTTCTCCCTATTGGTCATTAGATCTGACCAATGGGAGGACTTGATACTTCAGGGCAACCAGTCAGAGATTATCAAGTAGAACTATGTAGCAGAACCTGGGTCAGTTGTGACTTTGACATTGTTGAATCAGCTTGTCTCCAGATAAAAATCATTCCCAGCCATCCACCCCAGCACCTCCTACATTTAGTGTTTATCAACTTTGACTGTATTGTTACATTTGTGTTGAAATAGTTCTTATGTTTTCAGGTTATTTTGCCACATGTTATTCCGTTATTACTAAATAATGTCAGTTGCAATTTCCATTCTAGTGGCTGCTCTTCCACAGTTGGTGCCTTTAATAACCCCCGAAATCATGGTGTGGTTTAGACATACCTGGGAGTAGCCTGATCAGATCTCGGGTATTCATGCATCACTTAGGCCTTAAGATAGCTCAGTCATGCCTCCCCTCAGGCCGCTATGGAATCATTCCATTCAATAGCATTCAAGCCTCTTTAGACCTGAGATAGCTCCGTCAAGCCTCCCCTCAGGCCTTTACTAACCCCCAAAATCATGGTGTGGTTTAGACATACCTGGGAGTAGCCTGATCAGGTCTCGGGTATTCATGCATAACTAAGGCCTTGAGATAGCTCAGTCATGCCTCCCCTCAGGCCGCTATGGAATCATTCCATTCAATAGCATTCAAGCCTCTTTAGACCTGAGATAGCTCCGTCAAGCCTCCCCTCAGGTCTGCATAGCATGCCTCTTTCACGCCTGAGATGCTCCGTCAAGCCTCCCCTCAGGCATCACAGGATCTCCCTGTGAAGGTATTCAAGCCTCTTTGAGACCTGAGATAGCTCCGTCAAGCCTCCCCTCAGGTCTCCATAACATGCCTCTTTCAAGCCTGAGTTGCTCCGTCAAGCCTCCCCTCGGGCATCACAGGATCTCCCTGTGAAGGTATTCAAGCCTCTTGAGACCTGAGATAGCTCCGTCAAGCCTCCCCTCAGGTCTCCATTACATGCCTCTTTCAAGCCTGAGTTGCTCCGTCAAGCCTCCCCTCAGGCATCACAGGATCTCCCTGTGAAGGTATTCAAGCCTCTTTGAGACCTGAGATAGCTCCGTCAAGCCTCCCCTCAGGTCTCCATTACATGCCTCTTTCAAGCCTGAGTTGCTCCGTCAAGCCTCCCTTCAGGCATCACAGGATCTCCCTGTGAGGGGCACTCTAACACCTGAGATAGCTCCGTCAAGCCTCCCCTCAGGTATCACGGGAATAACCCTTGCATTGTTTCATTATCAAGCCTCTCTAATGCCTGGGATAGCTCCGTCAAGCCTCCCCTCAGGCTGGCAAAGCAAAGCCTATTCTTTAGCACCCAACGGTTACAAGGCTACCCCCAGGTCTCAGTTATGCAATTTCAGGGTCAAACTATGAAGGAGCGGCCCCTAGAATGGCAGAGCCAAAAATAATGATAGCTTTTTAAGATATAGTTACTTTTATTGTATTTAAGTTTTTCTTGTTATGAATATGTAGTATTAACATAATAATAAACTGTTTTTTTCAAATAACATTGTTGGTTATGTATAAAATGAAAAAAATAAAAGTATATTCGGTAGGTAGATCTATTCTTCTTTAGCCGGGCCGCGTAGCGCAATAGGTAGAATGTTTGACTTATAAGCCAGACGGCCTGGGTTGATACCCGGTCCGGCCACTTACTTTAATTTCTCCTTCCGTTCATTCAAGAAGGACAGTTGTCATTACCGGTGAAAGTAAGTGCACTTAGTACTGGTTAACCGCTTAGGAGGTCTAAGACAGTGTGGTTAGGTTAAATTACCGTCCCGGAATGACCATAGCTGATACAGTTATACTGATATTTTTATCACCAACTATTCTTTTTTTGCATACCTGAGCCATAGGTTCATAGAGAAGCTTATAGTTTAGGCAGGTATCCGTCGTCCATCCGTCGTCCAAATTTTAAAACGACGTCTCCTCTGAGAGGTTGTCAAAACCTGAGAGGTTGTCAAAATGTTGTGGCAAGGTTCCTTAAAGATTGGAAAAGGTTGTGGTAAGGTACATGTACCTGAGAGGTTGTCAAAAGAAGGTGGCAAGGTACCTGAGCAGGGACGGATCCAGGAATTTGGGATAGGGGGTTCAAATTAGCTTCAAAGGGTGTTCGATTTGTGCAGTTTTCCTGAATTTTCCCATGAAAATGAAATAATTGAGGTAAAGAGGGGGCTCGTTTGTGAACCCCCCGAACCCCCTCTGGATTCGCTACTGCTGAGAGGTTGTCAAAAGGTTGTGGCAAGGTAGCTGAGAGGTTGTCAAAAGGTTGCAGGACAGTTTTTTGCAACATTACATGAGAACGTTTAGAAATTTAAAAAGAAACCATCCAAATAAGCCTACATAAAACCTCAAATCAAAATGTTTTTTTAACCAAAACACAACGTTGAACCAACGCTGCAACAAAGATTTTTGCAACGTTTTATGAAAACGTTTAGAAATCCCCAAAAACCCATCCAAAAAAGCGTACACAAAACCAAAAATCAAAACGTTTTCATAACCAAAATATAACGTTGCACAAACGTTGCAACAACGTTATTTTGTTAGCTGGGACTAAACATTGAGTAAAGTTGCGCCAACTTCATCACGCTTAATCAACGTTAGTCATTTTCGCGAGTTTCGGTTCTTTTACCTTGCTTACGGACAAACATGTTCATTGTTTACAATATCGAAAATGTTAATTGACAGAATGGATACTAGGCAAAATATGTAATTTATTAGCTGCACAAGCAGTATATTCGATAACCATCTTTTACAAAAATATATGTTGTGTATGAAAATGGAGAATACAGAATGAGTTGGAAACAATAGTTATTTTATACGGCTGTCGAGTTGATCTACTTTCGTTTTCGCATAACCCTATTGATGATATTCATGATCGCTATCAATTTTCTATTCGTGGTGCATCAACGACTTGAACAGTGTAAACCAAAAATTTATAATATGGTACAAAAAGAAAGAAATAAAAAAGACAGAAAGGAAGAAAGAAGAAATGGCTTTTAAAAGTTATTTGAAAACGAAAGTGAAACTTGGAAAATCCAATCTTATATGTTGACAACTATCACATTAGATTTTATTCTCTATTATAACTCAGTGCTTGTGCATAAGCTCGACTCGACTAATTTAGTATTGTTTAGTGACTTTTCAAAGTTGTTTCACGGAGGCAGGCTGTGCAAGGGCAACAACCTATGTCACCCGACGCGCGTCACTAATTGATCAAATAACACCTATTCGGACAGTCATCTATTCGGAATAGACCAACAAATCTCTAGATGTTGACAACTTTTCGAGAAAAGACTGCATGCACCAAAGCATTCTAAAAAGGGCAATATTTGAACATGAAAGTGACTCCATAAAATGTAGAATTCGCATATACTTTGACTACATACATTACAATATAGGTCGAAGCATATTTGGTCAAACTGGCAAAATCAATTGAATTTCAGAAGCTGACTTCCATGTAGTAAAATTGTCCTTTCATTGCCGTATTTGGTACACCCAGTGGCTTTGCAAAGATTTTGAAATTTACAAGATTTATGGGAAATTCCGAACACTGGACCAATCGAAATGGTGCAATTTCGAAAATATCACTTGCTGATGATGTATGTTGTTAGGGGTGGTATAGGCCTAACTAGAAATGCATATGTAATTAATGCATTTCTACATTTTGTATTATAGTGACCGACTATTTGATATTCTTGGGTGGGGCGGGGGGGGGGGGGGGGGCGGGGGCTGGTATTCTTGATGAATATCAGATTTTTTTCACTAGCCTCTGGAAAAAATTTCTTTTATTTTTCACCTTGAGGGAGCTAATTTCTTTTTTTTTTACAAACTAACTCGAACAATTTGTTTATTTTTTTTTAATTTTATAGACTGAACTATCAGATCCTTATGTATTTGACCTTAACATCCTTTTATTTTACCTACATCAATAATTTTTGACACCTTATTTTCCCACAAAAAGTGTGACAAGGGCATGGTTTAGCTTAATTGCTTTTGCAAACTTGAGTGCCTGGAGCATGTTACTCTCATCATCTATGGTACAGATGCAAACATCTCTGTATGAGCTTGGCAAAAGTTTGGCCTTAAATTAGGGATATTTTGACCAAAAAGTAGGGCTATTTTTGCAAATTGTTAGGGCTAACATTAGGAATGTAAGGGTCTTTTTCTAGCCCAATCTTATGCCTAAACTGCCCAAACATGCCAAAGCAATTTCTCTATTTTAATGGCAATTTTAAGACTAGAATCAATAGAGTAAAACTAGGGATGATGATAAAAAATAAGGGCTTTTATAGGAATTTTGCCTTTTAGAGTTTGCCCTGATGGCTTTGTCTCCCATACGCTAGTGACTCTTTTGCAATTCAGTGTTAGTAGAAACATTTACTTAGTAATGCGGCAGCTCAATAATACACGTATGTGAATGTTGTATAGGATCTTTCTGTAAATGTATGCACATGGTGTGGAGAGAGGGGAAGGAACTGCTGGTGTAAAATAATTCTAGATAATATTATTACATTACTATAGATATGGGGTGTCTGGTGGGCGCAGCGCCCCCCCCCCTCCCCCCCAAGAAGCCAGCGACATTTTAAAAACTCAATTCAAATGGAATTATCTCCCCCCCCCCCACAAGAAGCCAGCGACATTTTAAAAACTCAATTCAAATGGAATTATCTGCAGACTATTTTTTTTTTAAATTTGAGAGGAGTCTGATTATTTAATTTTCACTTATTTTTGAAGCCAGATTTTTTTAAATCCCCTTATGAGCCAATTTATTTTTTCTGGCATACCCAAAGACAGAGATTTTTTGAAATAAATACCAGCCCCCCTCCCCCCCTGCCCCCCCCCCAATCCCCTCCTCTCCCAGAATATCAAATGGTCGGTCCCTTAGGTCATGCAAATGCATATGCTGAAGACAGAGAAGGTAACTTGCTGTATCCGCCATTGCGAATTTATGGAATGCAGCAAAAGTCTTCATTCATGCTTGGTTTACTGCTACTTCAGCGTGTCTGAATCATTAACACTGCTACTTCAGCGTGACTGAATCATTTACAGGCTGATATTGGATGCTGATAAATAAAATAAAAGGCTGACAAATAAAATGGCAGAATCACACGGCCAAGGCATAGAGGCCGAACTAGAGGATGCTATGCGATCGCGATCTCATCGTTCTTCCTCTTCATTGTCAAGTTGGGAAACATATTCGGAACATTATGAATTACAAGAGGATAACAAACAACATTGTAATAAACTTAAGTATGGCCAATGGAATTGCCACATATACAAAAAGAATGGCAGATGGGTTTTGTTTGTTAATGATAGAGAAACTGTGTTACAGTGCGAGGCCCATAGTGTCAGTTTAGAACGTCGGAATGAATTGCTTTATATTAAAATGGACGGCCACTTGCAAGAAGTATATATTTCTGAAGCCGGGGAAGCAAAATTTTTCGAAGGCCAGACAAACATTTTGAATGCTTCACTACAAAAGGTAGAAAAATCTACTAAGGAAAAGGAGTCTGTGTGCAGCTGTCAGGACGAAATCCCCAAAAAAACGAAATACAAGAGTTTCTCATCAAATTCAGAAAAAACACATTTTGCAAATGAAAATAAAACCTTATTTGAACAAACAAGCAATATAAACAAGAAAACAGATTTAACGTCTGTTGAGAAAGACAGCGTTGGGAAAACTTTGATAGGTAATGAATCGAAAGCCGCGCCAAAGCATGTTGAAACAAACAGAGTTGTAGAAGAAATTTCTGACATTTATTCTTCCGGCGTTTTGGATAAAGTTCATGACTGTGACAGACAAAGTTCGGACTTCTGTTCTAGCAGAGAAGATGATCAAGTCTCTGAATTGCCATCTTTAGATCACGAAGCTGTTTCGGGTGATATAAATTTGATACAGAAAGACAAAGATGTAACTCAGATTCAGGAGTCAAATGTTGTTACATTATCGACGGCTTTAGACCCAAAAAGTGACAGAAATATTGTAACACAGACTCCGGAACACATTGATATGCCGTCGGTTACAAGTACCAGTATCCCCGGTCATAAAGATGACAAAGACGCTGACGTCTTGTCTTTACCCCACGAAACGAGGTCGTGTAAAATAAAACTGATCAAAACAGAAAATCACTGGATTCTTTGTGTTGAAAATAGGGAAACTGTTCTGGAATTTGATGTAAAAGATAATGTCATTATAGAAATCGGAGATGAAAAGGTATATATTCAAGCAAATAATACACGGTACAAAGTAACCTTTGACAAAATTGGAAAAATGACTCAGCTTCAGGAGACAAAAGTCATTTCTGCATCGCCTTGTAGTGAACCACAAACAGGAGCACAAATCCCGAAGACCTCTGGTGTTCCGTCAGTTAAAAATATTAACGCGTCTGGTAATATAAATAAAGAACAGCTCGATTTAAATACAATCAGGCAAGGCTATGAAGCTGGAACTGCCAATGAAATTATCATTGGTGCTAAGGAGCCTACAGACAAAGGCAATGTGCTACAGATAAGTCAGCCTTTGATGGAACGTTTAAAAAGAGGAAAGGACAGAGATTTGTCTGAAGGAAAAGCAGAAACAGCTCTTGAGATAGACGATCGATATAAAGTGCCTATGTATTTTTCAGATTGTGATTACTTTATAAAATTAAATAGAATATTACATGAAGTGAAATTTGAGAGGGATGGGGAAACTTTTTTAGTTCCCATTAAAGAAGCTAAAGTAATTCCTTCAACTGCGGGCAGACCTGGTGCAGTAGCTGAAAAAACTGACGATACACACATATCAGATCATGAGAAAAAACGGGATCCATTTGTGAGAAAGGCAGATAAGCATGAAAATGTTTATGATAAAGAAGAAAACGTGGCCAAGAAGATACAGCGTGATGAAAAGGTCGACGTGGCTTCGCCAAATAACGAAAAAGAACAGAGTCGCAAGCTACCGAAATTAGCAGATGATGGCGTATCCACTTTCACTGATACGTTTGGAAAGATGGAGATAGAGAGTTCCCACGCTGATGGCATGTTCAAAAGTTCATTCCTTTCATCAGGAAACAACCAGTGTACATCAAACGATAGAAAAAACAATAATCCTCAGGATTCAGATGAAAGGAAATGCCTGATGTATGGAACAAAAGATGCTTACGTCAACATCTACGAGACTGCAGCTTTAGAAACGCTAACAAGTACATCACGAACCAGTTCAAGCAAACAGCCAGACACCACTGTTACTTCAACTCGGCCTGAACGTGTTCAGTCGACTTCAGATACTGAAATGGAAAAAGGTATATGCATATAGGAAAAGTTAGCTCCCTGGAGAGCTTATAGGATAGGCAGGCTCTATCGTTATCGTCGTCCGTCGTACGTCCATACTTTCTGACTTCTCGTTTGAGTCCACCGTGAACCGTGATACGACAAAACGAACAAATTAGCTTGGCGCCCATCAAAGATTCAGATCAGTCTGGGTAGCCGCCCAGTTTAATCAGAGTCTTTGCTATCTGCGTGGCGCTAGCTTAGACCCTTCACGACCCTTTAAGCGCACAGCGAAGACTCTGATCAGACTGGGCGGATACCCAGGCTGATTTGAGTCTTCGCTGGGCGCACGTACCACTTTGTTGGTTTTGATGTGTCGCGGCTCAATTTTCTAAGTGCGACGAGAAACAGCCTAACCATAAAAACAAATATTGACAAAAAGTTCATCTGTCTCTGAACCAGCACAAGGTATGAAGCCCGTTTGTAACCAGCCGATAGCCATTTTAGCTCCCCTGAATCGAATGCTCCAAGGGAGCTTTCATTAAAAGCAATGGTTGGGCTTCCGACCGTCTGTCATAAACCACAGTTTCTCTGAAACTGAAAGACCCTTTGACCTTTTGTGTCAAAAAAACAACAAAAAACAACAACAACAAAAAAACAAACAACAACAAACAAACAAAAAAAAAGCTTGTCGGTAGCAATCAAGCGGGGAAACGGAGAATTAGAAGAATGTTCAAAGCATAAGCATCTTCTGTGCCAGTCGGTCCAAATCTTTGGTTGCTTTGGGAAATAAAAATATCTATTTTCTATACGTTGATAATTGAAAAGCTGGCTCTTACGCCCACTGCAGTGCATGTATATGGCATCTAGTGATCTACATGTTCACATTTTTATTCAAAGTATTCAAAATATTATGCTGAGCTGGGCCCTCGTGGTAGCTATGTAGCACCATGGTCTTGTTGTTTCCAGCATCCTGTCATCCTGCATCCTGTCAAACAAACACAAGTTGTTCCACTCCAGTGCGCAAGTAGGCACACCAAAATCAAGTTTCCTTAGAACCGATTTTGATTAAATGTGGTCTAAAGCTTCTTACATTGTTAGAGGGTGACTCAGATTTGTTTGGCCTTCGCTAGATGACGCTGAGAGAACTCCTTAGAAACGAATTCTCATGAATAAATGCGGTTTAGATGGTCAACAGCATCATGTCAAGATACAATTCAGTTGAGCAATACCATATCCATGTAAGCCTCTAATTTTTCTTTTGTTTTCTTATACATCCGTTGTATTTTTTTCGATTGCGCCCTTTAAAAGTTTACAATGCATAATTTGATGAACCGTGTTCACAAAATGCGTAACTTATTGATGGTAAGTGCAGCCATTTTTTACTTCAACTGTTTTATCCATATACCTAATACGTTTGTTACAGAAACACGTACATATGCGTCAAAGAAAGTGTGAATATACTTTATTTGAAATATTTGCGTTTTATTTTTATTCAGCCAGTATAACGGTGATGGTTCAACAGAAATGTCAAAATGTTGAAAGTGGCGCGAGGCCAAAGCAAGTTGCCGTTGTTGGGCAAAATAAAGCTGCTACCCTCCGCGTCGAAAATACAACAAAAAATGTCAAAACCAGCCACAGTCAACGGCGACTAGCTCCAACGTTTCCAGCTGCAGTGCCAAGAAATGAGTATGGACAAGATGACAAAGAAAGCCCTTGCAGCACTACAGAAAAAGGTAAATGAGCCGCGACACAACAAAACCAACAAACTGGCGTATGCACCCAGCGAAATCTCAGATCAGCCTTGGCATCCACCCAGTCTGTTCAGAGTGTTCGCAGTGCATGTAGGTAGCTGAGACCCTTAGCTACGCTTAAAGTGCACAGTGAAGACGCTGATCAGACTGGGTGGATGCCCAGGCTGATCTGAGTATTTGTTGGGCGCATATGCCACTGTGTTGGTTTTGTCGTGTCGCGGCTCAAATAATTTCCATCTTCACTAAAGGAAACATTCCCATCTTAAAGTGAGATCATACGAGCTCGATCGACCATAAAATGCTGAATCTTGATTAACTAGTCGTGAAGCTATTACATGATACATGTATATGATGAATGTATAAGCGAAATATATGTCATTCATTTGCACAGATTTAATAAAAATATTGGTGGGGCATTCATTTCGTTATAACAGCTGAATAACCCACAGGGCTATAAAAAATTTGGATAAGAAAAAAAGAATTCATCTTTTTGTTTTTTCCTTAAAAAAACAACAAAATTTTGTATTTGTACATACATTTTTACACATTTTCCATTTAAACCCATGTCTCTAGCACATGGATGCACTTTCATTTCTGCAAATCATATAGTCTATAATATAGGATATTTGAAACAAAGTGGTAAGATAAATTGCAATTATCTTGATAAGAGGTATATTTTTACCTTTTTTAAAAAAAAATCAAGAAAATTGAATTTCATGAAAAACGTCACGAAAAATATATTTAATCGATGGGGCATGCTCTTGCATATTGTTTTAGTAACACTTACATTGTAAGATACAGAATAAAACAAAACAACACCGTTTCGTTTCCTAGAAAAACAATGTTTATGTTCAAAAATATCCCCCAAAAAGACTGCCCAAATTCTGCACCTGCTGTAAGCATAGCCGGTCCTTGCCCGGTTATTTATTTTCCTGTTGTTCCGGGTCTACCATAGAGTAATGCCTCAAAATGCGCAGATGGAATTGAAATTGTAAAGACCTTGATCATTCTGGTTCCTTAGGAACAGTCTGATCTCGGTTTCCACTGTTTGTAAAAACCTACCTGCCCGAAAACTTAGGATCTTTATGGTACACATTGTAAGTATGTATATATTCCACAGTTCATCGATTTCACCATGAACAATAACTTTGTTTTGTGTTCTAACAAGTCAATACAGAGTTATTCTGTATCTGAAGACCTTAATAACACATCTCTTAGACTGTTACCTCAACAAGAGGGGATGATTTGCACTTTGAAAGGCGATTTGTTGTAAACGAGACGTTTTATCATTGTGCTGAGCAAAAGTCTAGGTCTCACGGAAATGTCAAAGCTCTGTAATGCATATGTAATATTGCATGTCCATTTGGAGATCCATATATAGATCAAACACTCGCTTGTTCTTTGGAGCTCGTACGAATTCACAGTGGGGATGCATGTATCATATTCATTTAAACCCAGGAAGTCTTACAATATATATCCAGCAGGCACACAACTTTTAATCAACATTGAATCAAACTTGAGTCAACGTGAGTCAATGTGGATCAACGTTTCTGCTAATGCAGTTCTCCTTTGTGTGTCTATTATGGCCATATACTATTGGATGTTTAGAGTGGTCTGTATTTTGTGATTTGGGGTATCTTCCGACTACTGTAGCTGACCTCGACACAGTGGAAGTAGATTTTTTAACGCTACAAAATCAACAAAATGGCATGTACTCTAAACAGCCTGGGTAGCCAGGCAGCATTACCATCTTTAATATTTTAGGCAAGTTATGAAGTGGCATCTCTATCAGTGTTTAAACGAATTTAATGAAGCTTTAAAAAAATTGTCCCATCACCTGAAGTTGATCATATTTCAGCCGCGACACGAGAAAACCAACAAAGTGGTTGTGCGCCCAGCACAGACTCAGATCAGCCTGGGCATCCACCCTGTCCAATCAGACCCTTTGCTAAGCGCTTAAAGGGTAGCTAATGGTCTAAGCTACCGCCATGCAGAAAGGCGAAGACTCTGATCAGTCTGGGATGCCCAGGCTGATCTGAATTTGCTTTGGGCGCACAACCACTTTTTTTTTGTTTGACTTGTCGCGGCTTATTTCATCGGCGTCATGATCGGATGCTTTCTGCAAGAGTTAAAGTTCTTGATTATTCTACTGATGCAACTTTTATTTCTATGAGTCTTTATCCAATATCCAGCTTTAGTGAAACTTCATGCAAATGGTCTCAGCAGCGGAAGCAAGCCGTATTGCATCATTTGCTTATTTTATCTTGAAACAAAACCTGTAGTCACATATTCATTGGATTGCATCTGATTTATACTACGTTTTACTAAATCCGATTTACAGATTTTATATCTGATGTTAGTTAACAATTTGTCATTAGTCATTGTCAGTTTAGCCACAGTCCTGTACTGTAAGCTCAGACTGTTGCTGCGATGGATGGATGGATGGATGGATGGATGACTTGCGATTTTTCGTCCTTTTTCTATTGCTGCGAATGTAACTATATTTAGTAGGATTGCAAGATACATTGATATGATCGGTGTCTGTGTCAGTAAAGTGCAGCGATTACAGTTTTAAATGCGATTAATTCCCCTTTCATTTGTATTCCATTTCATTTATCCCTTTATATCTGTTTTTTTTCTTCTTCTTAAATACAGATTCTATTGTAGAGAAAACAGATTTAAAAGTAACACAATCTCTAGCTGCTAAAGAAGAGTCCAAACAAGAGAATGAGATTCTTTCAACTGGCGTTCAAGTTAAGAACATGGAGCATTTTAATTTCCTTAAAGATTCGAAATATATAACACAACTGGCCAAAACAAACGGAGTCACCATTAAAGACTTACAAATTACAGACTGTCAAGGGTTTGAAATAACAGGCGAGCCTCATGCTGCACAGAAATGTGAAAATGAACTGAAGAGTGTCATTGGAAATATAAGGTCTGCTTCTGTAAAGTTGGAAGGCGAGAGAAATTCCATATCTGAAACAAAAGAAAACTTGTCACAAATGAAAGCTGAAGTTGAGAAAACGTTTGACGTGTCACTTGAATTTTCTGCACAAACGGCCTCAAAACATCACCCCGATAGCGACCTTAAAGCAAAACCTTCCCACTTGACATCTAGAGGATTAGGTGAGGATGACGAAAATCATATCCAGAAGGTTGAAAAACCAAACCTTGTGTCTTGGCAGTTTCCTGGCGGGTACAGGATATCGCTACGCAAACAGTCTGTTAAACAGTCGTCGGCAGTTGTTCATGTGGAGTTTACGAGCTGGAATGGAAAAGACAGTAAGTGAATTATTATGCATATTGCATGTCCAACAAGCCAATAGTGATACACTCTATTAGTATGTGCGTATGTGTGTATGTTTTATTGCTGCCTGGAAATAACGCTCAAGTCTTTGCAGCTCCCTGAATTTTCGCCCGAGTAGATTCTTTTAATTAATGTGAAAGAAATGCTTAAAATCATGGTTCTGACTAGATTTCAAACCTTTACATCGTTTCACGTCAAGTTTTGCAACTCCACTTTAGAACATCTGGGTGACTGTAAGGCACGGTCAGACTAAGTATAAGTAAACTGATTTTGGCATGTTTTGGCAAAACTATCAATAATATCAACGTTTTTATGAAAGGAGTTATAGCTACATTGCAGTCTTACACAAAATAGGGTAAAGTCGGGTAAATTCGGACAGCGGGTAAATTGGGACAGTGACATTGTTTCCTTTATATGTCAGTTGTTTGTAATTAAAACAAAATTAAATGGGCAGACAGTGAAAAATCCTGATGAGTAATGAACCGTCTCATCTGGCTTTTCACTGTTTGCAATGGTATGTCTGAATTTGCCCGCTGCACGAAGTTACCCGACTTGACCGTAGTAGATGGCGACCTAGAAGTCTCTTGCTTTTATCAGATAAGTTTACTTGGATATTTTACACACGCTACTTATAATAATAATTCGCTACTGCTAATTAAGCGCAATTTGATAAGCCAAGAAAGTACAGAAAACGGCGTTTATACTTCGATAAATCCCCTGAACCAGAAATCGGGAACTACTTGGATTATTTTCTTTGCGGCAGTTTCTAAAATACTCGGTAAAGATCACATTTTATCAGATACAAATGACCGGGTCGGAATTATAAGAAATGAATTTTATTTTTGTGGATTTTATGGATGTGTAAACGCTGGCTAATCACTAACAAACTTAACATAAAGCCCTTCAGGCTTTATTCAGTTTGTGAGTGACTAGCCACAAAAATAAAATTCCTCTATATATTGGCGACTTATCAAACTATGGCATGCGATGCCAAGGTCGACCAGATGCACTATTCTGCGAGAGTAATCAGCACAATATGTGGGTAATGCAGAAATGAGAGGACGTTTTTCGTATCTTCAAGAACGGGTAGAAACAGTTCAAAATATTAAAAATTTTATTACTTTAACTGTATATTTTTTATACACAGTCGTGAGACGGGACCTGTTATTTCGTGGGATTGTCCGTCCTCTTATCTGTCTGCCTGTGACATAACTTTCTTGTCCGCCTGATATCTCCTTTACCTCTGGAAAAAATGAAACTTGGGTCAGTTGTATCTTGCCTCTAGATAATTTGCAGAACTTCTACTTCAACAATGTCGGACAACTTTTACGATCACACTTAGAGGTCAAAGTTCTAAAGGCAATATTTCATGTCAGCTCCAAATCTTTACAACCGTTTAAGACTTTTCAGGAAAATTTGTGCAACTATAAAGCATCTTTAGGCGATATGCAGTGAAAGAAAGATAACATTGATCTACATTGTACTTCTGGTTGTGACGGAAGTATGCTACTCTGTATTTTATAGCGTTTCTGGATTCATGATGATAATATGTCGGTTGATCGATGGGCCGTTAAAATGTTACACCATCATAAAGTCTGAAGACATATTCTAAGTATGTTTCATCAGAAACAGACAGTGTGACTTTTGCGTTCAGGTGCTCAGTTTATAACTTCATGACCAAAATATATTTGACTCGCCGACAATTTGTAAATATTCACTGGTAATCTTCAAATTATTTGCACGAAACCTTGGGCTGTTTCAGTTTGCCCTCAGAAAGCTTTCATGAAGATAGAGCTTAAACAAAACGACCCAGTATCAATGAAAAACTTATGCGTTTCTGTTGTTTCACAACAAAGCAAATTTGAAACACTTGAATTTAGCCAAAGAAATTTACTCGAATAGATGAAGTTTAAAATCATTTTATCAGTGGTTTCTTTTTGCGACGCCCGGCTATTCCCCCAGCTTCGTAGTCGGAGTATGCGTCAGACGTCGCGCACGGTATTGGGGAACAAAACGTAACGTCAAACTGTCAATCGGCTAATTTTTCCGCCTTATGAGAATGTTAAACCCGGGGTTTGACTGTCTTATACCGAATGTAGTGAAACAAAACCAAACACGCAACGGAAACAAAAGAAAACCAGCCCGATCCTTTAAACATGCTGTAAGGACATCAGTGAGAATTTATTTACAGTTTTGCTTATTTATTTGCTTTTTTCAGTATAGGACGGATCTATTTGCATTTATAAACACGATATGAATTGAGTTTGTTGTACAAATTCTATCGAAAGCTGCAAATATAAACCACACTATATCCCTGCACGGTAGCTTTTAGCCGTTGCACGATAATTTATTTCGTTATACCATACTATCCTCTGTTTCTGTGTCGAACGAATTATATTTCTTGCATCACCTTTCCCGTTTGTTTTCTTTCAGCTAGTCATCTTGCCAGGAGAAAGATTTTTTATGCTGGTGAAATATCATATACATGTATTTATATATTTATTGGCTTCAAACTTTGAGAAAATTTTTCTCCGATTGCAAGAGAAAACATTGGTGTAAAGTCAAGCCTGCCTTAATAAACAAGTACCCAAGGGAGGTGGAAAAACCACTTGCTTGAGACAGGTGGTTGCTTAATACAGGTCAATTTGTAAAGAAAATGGTACTTTTGGAAATGAAAGTTTTGCCTTTTAATACAGTTATTTGCTTCACAGAGCTGGCCTTTAAGACTTGTTAGACTATAATGACGCAGACCTGAAAATTGCTAGACAGCCACTTGTAACTATAAGGTTTCATATGCATGTAACGTTTGAATTTCTTTATTTGACGCCGCGTTACAAAATTTAAGACCGATGTAAATGCGCATAACAATTTTATTGATTATGAGCATTTAATCCCAATTTAGCAGATAATACAAACAGAAAATGTACATTTTGGAAATTTGCTTTTTGCACAGATTGCTGTAAGTATTTTGTCCAAATCAGCTTAATAACATAGATAGGTGTAAGAGTTTGGTGTCAAATTTGAAATTTGTTACAAAAATTAAGACCGCGGATTTTTTAATTTCTTTCCGTGTCCGTAGAGAAAAGGTAATTATTCTTATAAAACTTATAAATGATGCATAAGTACATTTGAATCATATACAAATATTTTCAAAATTTGTTTATTCCGATACAATAAATACTCTCCGAAGTAACTAGACCTGCAATTTTGACGTTAATTTGAGCGTGAGTTACACTTTTTTACTTTTAACAATAAATACTTAAGATGACGACTGTTGAAGAATAAACAATAAAATGAATATGGAGTTAATCTAGAAAATTTTCTATTTTTCGGAAGCAAATTTCCACAAAAAATCACTTCGACATTTCTGTGTAGCATTCCTTCGAGTATGCCCACCATGCCGACATTGTTACAAAGTTACACGCGTTTTAGCGCAAAAACCAACCGTTTTGCGCCCGCATTAGGATTTACATCGTCTCAAAACCAACTATTATTGACCCGAGAATAAATTAAATACCAACTGACGTTTTCAAAACAGTTTATGGCATAAAATCCGAAAAAGCATTGCTTCCGTAGGGCCCATTTCATATCTGTCCGTGAATGTGCCCCAATACCGTGCGCGACGTCTCAGCGTTCGCGTTCATGTTCGCGTCTTCGTCCGTGTTCGCGTTCCCATCCGCGTCTGTGAGCAGTTTCACATATGTTAAGTATTTGCGTTTATCTTTTTCACACAATGAATAAGGGCTCGAGTGATACAACTTCGTACACACTTAAATCAGCACATGATCGTCTGTATGGATGTACCATTTGTGACCTTGACCTACTTTGTCATCGTCTATTGACTTTGAAAAAATAGGATTCTACCGACTTTAAAAAAATAGGATAATGTATATAAAGCATTTGTGTTAAAGTCTGTTACGAAGTAGCTATTAGGGTAAGAGTCTTGATATTTAGTCAGCACATGCATCGAGACTAGGGTATCAGAATGTAAACAATGTTGGACAGTGACCTTCAATTTTACGCTTCACTGACCATATGGTATTTCTCAGTCCCTGTATGGATTACAGTCATGAATCTTAGAACACACTTACATAGGAACAAAATCATTTCAGCAGCATCATCCGTAGTGTATGGATTTGACAATTTTGTTTTGCCTCGTTTACCTTATGATAGGCTTCACTGACTCCATGATATTTCTCAGTCTCTATATGGGTTAGGGCCCTAATACTTGGCACATACCTACATATGGTCAAGATCATTTCACCAACACCATCCATGTATGGATTAAACCAGCATTTTTGCTTCATTGACTTTATGATACGCTTCACTGACTTATGATATTTCTCGGTATCTATATGGGTTAGAGGCATAACACTTATACATGGACAAGTACATTTAAATATCCCCATCCATTGTATGGCTTTGACCTATATATTATGCTTCACTGACATGATCATATTTAATAGTCCTCATATGGATGGCAGCAATTTTACTTGGCTTTCACATACATATAACATCGCTGTGTGAGTCAAGCTTCCGTTAGACGCGCTTTGTTGTCTGCTGACAACTCTTGTTTGAATAATCATTCTACATATGGAAATAAAGTATTACAAAGTCTAGGCAAAAGGCAGAGACTTACAATGAGCTAAATTGTGTTCGTGAAAACGTGAAACAGTTCTTAATTTCACAGTACAGTGCGAAAGATTAGAATACTGGAAGTTAACGTGTTAGTTAACGAATAATGGCTATTTTTATTGTTTTGGTTTTACAGTAGTGTCTTTTGCATTCAATCTTTATCACAGCATTTACGTACAAGCCTTAGTCATAATCTGCCTGGGCTTGCATTGGACAGGGCTCTCGTCTCGACGTGATTAAGCTTATTGTACGAGTATGTCACTGCCGCAAATTTCATTTCATTACTTGTCATGGCCAACCGAATTTCCTGATTTTGATTCTTCGGTGTGTTCCTAACTTCCAAAGAATTTAACTATTCAGAAAAATATTCTGGTGTTATTTGCCATTTGGCGGCCGTCGAACGTCTCCTTGTGCTCAGGTTCTATATTCAATGGTCCTATGGCATCATCAACCGTAATGTTTTTACTTTTGCCGATATCAGGTTCGATAACACGATTACCTTAAGTCTCCGTTGGCCGCGGCAGTGGTTATTGGACAGGTAACCCAAATTTTGTATAACCAGTGTGTTGGGTAGCATCGAAACTCCGTAGGTGTCAAGATCTTACACGACTGTCATTTCCCAGGTTAAGGGTGATCGGGGAAAAAATGAGAAGTTTAATTGAAAGTGGTCAAAGTACCCAAATCATAAGTCCGAACTCGTAAGTCCTTTTAACATTGACAATTCCGGAATATATAGGATACACAGATATGGACCCCGAAATTGAGGTGTGATCAGGTGCTCGCGAGTAGTAAGGAACACCCGCCATATCTATGTATCAGTAGGAAAAGTCAGTGAAAAAGAAAGTCCGGTATTGGAAAGCTTAACTAAGCTTCGGCTGAGGCCATCAAATCGGAAATCAGTTTAGAGACGGCCACATTGTAGGGATCAACGAGGTCATGGTGTCTCAATAATACTGCATGAGACATACAGTGGAAATCTTTTTTGCGCTTTGTATATCGAAATCATGCTGAATGTGTTTTTCCAATAGTAAAACGTGGAGATTTGTTTCTGGTCGTTTCATTTGCTTATAATGTATTATTCTATCATGTTTGAAAAAAATGCAAAAGTGTCCAACTTCATAATGTAAGAAACTCGGACAGCAGCAGTCCCTTTCTCTCATTTTGCCCAAGGTCATAAAAGTTTACTTAATTTTCATGATTATTGTTGGTTTAAAACATATTTATTTCAATTATTTTACAACATACATAGATAGTACAACATACAAGTTTATAGGATTAGAACGAAAGCATGTTGCTTATTTAGTTCTTTTCCTGATATTTAGTTCTTCTCCTGAAATGCTGACAAAACCAAATTACGACTCTTACGAAATTATGACTAATTTACAAATTTTGATTACCTATCAGTTATAATAAAAAGTATATCAAAATGCGCGATTTTTATTCCTTTATCGTTTGCTATGAGAACAAAATTTGACAAAAAGAAAAATGGCATCTAAATGTATGTCAAAGAGACTAGGGGTCAACAAATTTTAGTATTTTCCCTATATATCTTCTCTTCATGATATCTTGATTACGCCTGTTACATTCAAACTCGTTGGTAGGTCGAAAAATACTGATTTCGGTAAAAAGATCCCTGGAAGTAGCTAAACAGAGATTTGGCCAGATAAACACTTACATTCTCTTATGAACGATTTCAGAGCAACTCAGCGAGAACGTTATAGCTGATGGAATGGGAGGACATACAGTCAAAATCAAAGCAGGTCTTCCGAGACGCAGAGAAAGGAACGAAACTGAAGAACTTAAACAACTGTTTGAAAAAATTCTTGAAAAGGCTGGCGAAGATGAACATAACAGCGTAGCGTTTTCAACTAGCGAAACGCAAAATTGGACTGGTCCTTCATTTCATGAAAGTCTTTTTTGGACAGTTTGGAAGCACTTTAAAGCAACAAAGAGATATAAACCAGCCTTTATTGAACTCTGTAATCCTAAAGCTGATGAGTATGAAGCTTCTAATTATCAGTGCCATCGCCTCATTTCGACTGTAATGGAAAGAGAAATTAGTAAGTTTGTAGACTGCGTTTGTTTTGCAGTTTGTGTCTCTTATAACCGCACTGCATGTCTGAACGAATCACAAGTACTTTTTAATGAGAAGAATACGGTAATTCGAAATAAAATTCTTAAAACTTGCTCAGGGGGATTGGCATAAGAGTAAAAGCTTTCATGTTATATTGAACATTAAGAACCATTTTACAAGTAATTTGTTTCTCTCCTCCATATGTAGGAAAGAATATAACTGGACGATCTTGCATACATGTATTACACACACACACACACACCCACACACACACACACACACACACACACATATATATATATATATATATATATATACATATATATATATATATACACACACACACACACACACACACATATATATATATATACTATTTATTGCTATGCAACAGTCCTGACGAGCTGAGCGAAACGCGTTGACACTTTTTTGCATAGTTTTATTTTAATAAATCTAAACATGTAACGTCAAACCTTACTTTATATATATATATATATATATATATATATATATATATATATATATATATATATATATATATATATATATATATATATATATATATATATATATATATATATATAAGGGGAGATATGGGGCAATACATCAAACAAAAATCCCTTTCGTAGCACTGGATCCTGTGAGGGATACAATTATGATTGGAATATTTATATAGGGAGATTTAATCATAAACAGTGCAAAATTGTGAAGTTACTGAGCGCTTTCGGCTTTCGCCTTCTTCAGAGTTTACAAAGTCAAAATTTCAACATATCTACAGGTACAGCATGTGAATCAAGAAAATACAAAATAATCATGAAAATGTTTCACAATTTACTGTTCAAATTCACATTAAACGACCAAAAAATTGAAAAATGGTCGTTTAATAAAGCAAAATTGCTAGAAGACGGCCGTTTCACGGCCCCAGTTCGAATTCGAAATTGCAAATGGCCGCCAAAATGAGAAAAATCGTATTTTGTGATTTGTAGCGCTGTATTTATAGCGCTACAAATTCATTGTATGTATTGGCCATTCACATATGAGGCAAAACTCACCATGATGAAGGAAACAGCTCATTATACATATGAATGCATTGCTACAAACACACCGCTACAAACTCAGTCTAGTTTTTTAATCATTCTTGTTGATACCGTGAGGCCTTAGGGTGTTCAGACGGCGGATCCAGTAACTCTCACGAGATTTCCTGGTCGAATCTGTCCACTCTGGGCTATGGTCAATGCAACAAACAGAGGCATGTTTGAGAAAGTCATGCTCTGTTGAGCGAAAATGCTCTGCCACTGGTGACCTTTCAAACCTGCTATGTTTCCAGTCATCGCGATGACCATTCATCCTGAGGTTCAACGGACCTTTTGTCTCTCCTACATACTGCTTTTGACATTTGCAGCAAGAAATGAGGTAGACAACATTTGCTGTTTTACAGTTGTTGTCACATTTCAGCTTGACAACCGCACCAGATGAAGACTTAACAGTTTGTGTGTCCAATATCATTTTGCAAGTTTGACACCTGGCTCTCCCACAAGGTTTTGATTCACCGAGAGGCTCATTATCTTTGGGGTCTGGTTTGAGCTTGGCATGTACAAGGAGGTCCCGTAAGCTTTTGGGCCTTCTGTATGCCATAATGGGTTTCTCAGGGAAGACCCTGCTTATATATATATGAGCCGTTCTCTGTGAAAACCGGGCTTAATGACATTACTTAAGGAATGAATTTCATTTTTCTGAGGTTTATCGAAGTGTAAACTACAATGGGTCACGTGCATAGTGAATGAACCCCGAAGGGGTTCATGTTAACTTTGCTAGTGACCCAATGTAGTTTACACTTCGATAAACATCAGAAAAATTAAGTTCATTGCTTATATTTACATGCGTTTCAATCAAATCTTTCATGAAAAATCTTATATAAGCGCTAAAATTGAAGCACTAAACGATTTACTCGAAGTTTTTTCTGGTTACAGCAGAACGGCATGCATGACGTCACGACGTTGCTAACGTCCAATCAGGTTGTAGAGAGCTATTGTTTATTTTGACGTCATTGACGTCGCGTGTCTCAATGTAATTATTGGAATGTAAACTACATTACGTTCCAATGGTTTACTATAGGGCTTTTTAGTAAATACACCAAGAATGTAAATATATAATAATTACGTTGTGAACGAATGAAAAACACCAAAATTTATGATTTTTCGGACCTCAATTTATTTCCATGAAAATACCTTAGGAGTTGAGATATAACAGAAAGCCTATGAATTCAGACAAAATCCAGTGATAAATATGGCATATGTTGCCATGGCAACGCTTATTCCAAGGTAACCCCAAAGCCTTGAAAACAGATGGTATACCATCACAAAGACCTATCATCTGAGAAAGAATGTTAAATCATGCAAATTGTTAGGTGTGTGCTATGAAATACACATTGAAAATAAGCAAACACACTTTTCGTCCGAGTTATTTTATGTAACAAGCACAAAAGCGCGTTCAAACAAATTTAATGACGTTGACGTCAAAACATACTTGCATGACGTAAATAACGTCATATAAAGAGATTGCACTACCTGTGTGCTTCTAAAGTCTATATCTCAGTAATAAACAAAGGTAACCATCTCAAAATTTCAGGAAATGTTTAGAAAAGCAAATACTTTTCAGTGATGCAGTTAGTTAATTTTTTATTTCTATGTCATTAAGCCCGGTTTTCACAGAGGCTGGCTCATATATATAACGTAACGTTTATTGTCACGATACACTGATGAGTTGGTACGAAATGCATTTGTTTTTGTGACGATTAAACAAAAAAAATAGCATGTGAAGTCTTTATAGATTTTAGCTATATATATATATATATATATATATATATATATACAATCTTAACTTCTGTATAAATAAAACAATTTGCAATACAAATCAACTGATGGTAATGTGCACAACCGTGGTGAATGTAGAATAATCAGTTTCTGGTGCCAGAAGGAATGTATGGAAATGAAATTGGTCATTTCTTGTAGAATGATGCATATTTTTATCAAACTAAACCATGTGGTTAAGAGTTACATGTATGAGCAATTTCACTCACTGACTACAGCGGAAGGACAAGCAGACTGATGGACTTGCACAGCCGTCCCCAACAATTCTCCTCACCTCGATATAGTCACGCACGGTACTGTAAATTCAGTTTTTGGATGTAGGGTAGTATTAAGTTTGTAAAAAATGACCGCTCTAATATTTCTTTGATTTTCCTACAAAATATATCAAAAGATTTGTAAGATATTGTAGAATAATAGGATAACACAACATTTTTGACTTTAGGTCCGTGCTTTAAGAAAAACGTAGAAAACTGAGTAACCTTTTGCTCATTTTCTCTATTTTCCCTATCTACTATTAGGAAATGATGGCAGTGTTAATCAGAGCAAAATGACCGCATTAAATGTAAACTTAAAAGTTTGAAAAAATAATGTCTATGTGCAGCTAAAAAAGTGCACTATATTGACCTAACACAACATTTTTCATTTTTTATTCAAGGAAGACAAAAAAAGAGAAAAACTGTCAATGCCCTATGTATTTTAATGCTATTTCAAGCTCGCGCGATATCGTCGTTTACAGGTAGATTATACGGGGCTGAGGAAAAATGTTGCCTACGGTAGCACACCATGAAACAAGTGCATAATTGATGTTTGTGGGTGTGTGTGGGAGGAGGGGGAAGGGCGGGGAATGGCCTTTCAATGCAGGTGAGGGGTATTAACGAATAAAAAGCTGTGGAATTTTCGTTTCTCCAAATCTGGGTCCCTTCCTTTTTTGTTCTAAATAAAATTGAAAGGGGAGTAACAAACTAAGTGAATCTTTCGGCTTTTTCAGGCTTAGAACCGATTTTGTTTTCTTAAATATGATGTTTTAAAATACGCACTTTATCCTTCAAACCGTTTGTACTTTCAGTTTCTAATTATAGATGCGTTGTAAAATCATGTAGCATAACCTTGCTGATTATCTGTGTGTACATAAAGCAAACCTTTTAAAATTATGAGCTGTTTTATAGGTGTGAAAAACTTTCGTTCCGAACCTTTTAGGAGAGAACCGGCACCGCTTAGACTAGCCTGCGTAAATGCGCATTCTAGTCGGAAAAAATATAGTACGTACTGAAAGTACTAAGATGTTGCGTGTTTTGATAACCTGACTCCGTGCACTTACTGAGCAGACTGTGAAAGCTGATATGCGCAGTTCGCTTATCTTAAGTGCGTTTCGTTAAAATTTCTGATGTTGAAATCTGTAATACCCTAATATTTTTGTTGAAAAAATGTGAGAAGCTTTTGCGCTTCTCATATTTTTCAACAAAAAAATACCAGAAAACTAATGTCATCGTTAGTTAACGTTTCGTTAAAATTTCTGATGTTGAAATCCGTAATACCCTAATATTTTTGTTGAAAAAAAAATGTGAGAAGCTTTTGCACAAAAATATCAGAAAACTAATGTCATCGTTAGTTAACGTTTCGTTAAAATTTCTGATGTTGAAATTCAAATACCCTAATATTTTTGTTGTAAAAATGTGAGAAGCTTTTGCAGTGCTCGGTGAAGCCTTGTCACTGTTTTGCATGCCAGTGGCTGGACTAAGTTTAAATATATAAGCATACAAAATTTGAACCATATTTACCACGGTGTTCAAGAGTTATGAGCATTTTCAGTAGTTGGCCGTAAATTTTCAACTTGTGCTCGGCAAAGCCTCGTCCATCGAATAAGGTTGTTATGCGGACGAGTCGTTAGACAATGTTGACATGTATAAGTATGCAAAATTTTGTCAAAATATCCCATGCGGTTCAAGAGTTATAAGCGTCTTCCCTAACTGATTACGGTTTTCGCTAACTGATAACGGACGGACGGACGGACTCACACAGTGATTATAGTGCAAACCTGCAGGTTGTGCAATACGAAGTTCTGCATACCAGTGGCTGGGCAATGTTAAATAACATAAGTATACAAAATTTGAAGCAAATGTACCAAGCGGTCCAACATCAAATACCCTAATATTGTTGTTGAAAAAATGTGAGAAGCTTTTGCACTGCAAAAACTTCTTATATATTTCAACAAAAAAATATCAGAAAACTAATGTAATCGTTGCTGATGTTGAAATCTGTAATACCCTAATATTTTTGTTGAAAAAAATGGGAGAAGCTTTTGCGCTTCTCATATTTTCCAACAAAAAAATATCAGAAATATAATGTAATCGTTAGTAAACGTTTAGTTAAAATTTCTGATGTTGAAATCTGTAATACCCTAATATTTTTGTTGAAAAAAAATGTGAGAAGCTTTTGCGCTTCTCATATTTTTCAACAAAAAATACCAGAAAACTAATGTCATCGTTAGTTAACGTTTCGTTAAAATTTCTGATGTTGAAATCTGTAATACCCTAATATTTTTGTTGAAAAAAATGTGAGAAGCTTCTGCACAAAAATATCAGAAAACTAATGTCATCGTTAGTTAACGTTTCGTTAAAATTTCTGATGTTGAAATTCAAATACCCTAATATTTTTGTTGAAAAAATGTGAGAAGCTTTTGCAGTGCTCGGTGAAGCCTCGTCACTGTTTTGCATGCCAGTGGCTGGACTAAGTTTAAATATATAAGCATACAAAATTTGAACCATATTTACCACGGTGTTCAAGAGTTATGAGCATTTTCAGTAGTTGGCCGTAAATTTTCAACTTGTGCTCGGCAAAGCCTCGTCCATCGAATAAGGTTGTTATGCGGACGAGTCGTTAGACAATGTTGACATGTATAAGTATGCAAAATTTTGTCAAAATATCCCATGCGGTTCAAGAGTTATAAGCGTCTTCCCTAACTGATTACGGTTTTCGCTAACTGATAACGGACGGACGGACGGACTCACACAGTGATTATAGTGCAAACCTGCAGGTTGTGCAATACGAAGTTTTGCATACCAGTGGCTGGGCAATGTTAAATAACATAAGTATACAAAATTTGAAGCAAATGTACCAAGCGGTCCAACATCAAATACCCTAATATTGTTGTTGAAAAAATGTGAGAAGCTTTTGCACTGCAAAAACTTCTTATATATTTCAACAAAAAAATATCAGAAAACTAATGTAATCGTTGTTGATGTTGAAATCTGTAATACCCTAATATTTTTGTTGAAAAAATGTGAGAAGCTTTTGCGCTTCTCATATTTTCCAACAAAAAATATCAGAAATATAATGTAATCGTTAGTAAACGTTTAGTTAAAATTTCTGATGTTGAAATCTGTAATACCCTAATATTTTTGTTGAAAAAAATGTGAGAAGCTTTTGCGGTTCTCATATTTTTCAACAAAAAATACCAGAAAATTAATGTCATCGTTAGTTAACGTTTCGTTAAAATTTCTGATGTTGAAATCTGTAATACCCTAATATTTTTGTTGAAAAAATGTGAGAAGCTTTTGAACAAAAATATCAGAAAACTAATGCCATCGTTAGTAAACTTTTCGTTAAAATTTCTGATGTTAAAATTCAAATACCCTAATATTTTTGTTGAAAAATGTGAGAAGCTTTTGCAGTGCTCGGTGAAGCCTCGTCACTGTTTTGCATGCCAGTGGCTGGACTAAGTTTAAATATATAAGCATACAAAATTTGAAGCTTATTTACCACGGTGTTCAAGAGTTATGCAGTGCTCCAGATAAGAAGGGGTAACAGAGATAATTTTAGGATAATTATCCATATTTCTCCACAAAAACATATTTTGTGACCCGTCATTAGAACCGTCTCGCCGAGACGGTTCTAATGAGGGGTCACAACATATGTTTTCGTTGAGAAATAAGAAAAATTATCTTTGAATTATCCTCAATACCCCCTCTTATCTGGAGCTCTGGTTATGAGCATTTTCAGTAGTTGGCCGTAAATTTTCAACTTCTGCTCGGCAAAGCCTCGACCATCGAATAAGGTTGTTATGCTGGCGAGTCGTTAGACAATGTTGACATGTATAAGTATGCAAAATTTTGTCAAAATATCCCAGGCGGTTCAAGAGTTATAAGCGTCTTCGCTAACTGATTACGGTTTTCGCTAACTGATAACGGACGGACGGACGGACTCACACAGTGATTATAGTGCAAACCTGCGGGTTGTGCAATACGAAGTTCTGCATACCAGTGGCTGGGCAATGTTAAATAACATAAGTATACAAAATTTGAAGCAAATGTACCAAGCGGTCCAATCTCAAATACCCTAATATTGTTGTTGAAAAAAATGTGAGAAGCTTTTGCACTGCAAAAACTTCTTATATATTTCAACAAAAAATATCAGAAAACTAATGTAATCGTTGGTTAACGTTTCGTTAAAATTTCTGATGTTGAAATCTGTAATACCCTAATATTTTTGTTGAAAAAAAATTGAGAAGCTTTTGCGCTTCTCATATTTTCCAACAAAAAATATCAGAAATATAATGTAATCGTTAGTAAACGTTTCGTTAAAATTTCTGATGTTGAAATCTGTAATACCCTAATATTTTTGTTGAAAAAAATGTGAGAAGCTTTTGCGCTTCTCATATTTTTCAACAAAAAATACCAGAAAACTAATGTCATCGTTAGTTAACGTTTCGTTAAAATTTCTGATGTTGAAATCTGTAATACCCTAATATTTTTGTTGAAAAAAAATGTGAGAAGCTTTTGCACAAAAATATCAGAAAACTAATGTCATCGTTAGTTAACGTTTCGTTAAAATTTTTGATGTTGAAATTCAAATACCCTAATATTTTTGTTGAAAAAATGTGAGAAGCTTTTGCAGTGCTCGGTGAAGCCTCGTCACTGTTTTGCATGCCAGTGGCTGGACTTAGTTTAAATATAAAAGCATACACAATTTGAACCATATTTACCACGGTGTTCAAGAGTTAAGAGCATTTTCAGTAGTTGGCCGTAAATTTTCAACTTGTGCTCGGCAAAGCCTCGTCCATCGAATAAGGTTGTTATGCGGGCGAGTCGTTAGACAATGTTGACATGTATAAGTATGCAAAATTTTGTCAAAATATCCCATGCGGTTCAAGAGTTATAAGCGTCTTCGCTAACTGATTACGGTTTTCGCTAACTGATAACGGACGGACGGACGGACGGACGGACTCACACAGCGATTATAGTGCAAACCTGCGGGTTGTGCAATAATACAATGCAAGTATCACCACGTTTTATACAAGTACGCCAAAGCATCTCTGTAGACCTGTCTTCCGTTGCTGTCTATTATAAGCCTATGATGTAACGAGTATATTAACTTCTACATATCTGCACACAAGCCACGCAGAATTAATTAATGATTCACCGATCCTTCGCCACGGATAAAGGAGGATATTGTTTTGCACTCTTATTTATTGTGTGATTATGTAGTTGATATTTACATCATACTGATTTACTTAGTTGATATTTAATACAGGCTGATTTATTTTATTTTTGGTCTTTTCTATTATTTCAGGTTGTATTAAAGTTCGACCCCTTGAAATCAGAGTTACTGAAAACAAACTGAACTGTACAAAGGTAATTTACAATGATATCTATCTCCGATATCTTCTGTTTACTTTACTTATCAACATGTCATATGTAGCTGAAATCAGATAGTATGTGGATAAGTGAATAAAAATGATTAACTATCATCGTTCAATACGTTTTCATGAAACTTTGCATAACTGAATCTGTTACACGTGTGGGAGTCATTAAGAGTCATTCTCTGTAAGCACCAAAATCAGGTGAAAATGACATGTCTCAGATTTTCACGAAACTCAGTGTCTTTTTTGCCTATGTCAAGTGATGAACAAAAATAAAAAGTTTTTCTTCGATCAAACTATCCGTTGCCATGGCAACCAGGATTTTCTGTTTTTCAGCCTAATCTGGTGATTTTTCAAATGAAAAATGCAAGATTTGACTCCAATTGTTCTGGTAGTAATTCACAACAAATGGTATTGATACTTACATTTTACAAGAAGACCATGTAAGTGCTGCTTACAAATACAGAAAATTTTCTTCATACTGCTATGGTCAAGCAGTCAGTGACTTTGACTTCCACCTTGTAAGACGTCTATTTCAAAACATCAAAAATCAGCAAATTTTTAAGACGTTTTACTAAAAAATGCGGCTATAGATTTTTTTCTTTCTCTTGGTGCAGAGAGTACAAAGCCTAGTTGTTGATATATCAAAAAATTGGAGATGGTATATTTTTTAAATTGAAAATATTTTTCTTTGAATTTAGTCACCGTCAGAGAAATCAGAAGGAACTTCCATAATTGAAATTCTGAGATAAAATACAATATCTTGAATATTTTCAAGAAATATGAGCCAAAATACAAGTTAATGCATGATTAACAACTGAAGAAAACTAAATAGAGAGTTATCACCCTCAAAAATACGTCAGTACCTTAAAATTTGGGGTTAAATTACCCCACCCACTTTCTTTCAATGCAAAACCAAATTAAAAGTTGCATGCTACAATGAATATATCTCAGTCTTCGCTGATTTTGAATGGTCTAGGGGGCTTCTACAAGCTCATTATTTCTGTCGTCTTTATTTTTTTCATAATGTTCCCACAGTGGTTGGTGGGTGGGGGGGGGCATATTTTTTGGGGGGTGCTGATCCCATCAGCGTCTGCGTAGCCCTTGCCTGCACTATATGTCCTGTAGGAATAAATGAATTATGACCATACTTGCATGCATACATAATTGGGTAGGGGTAAAGAATTGATTAGATTTTGTTGACCTTGACCCTATTTTCAAGGTCACAGAAGGTCAAAGAATGATGAAAATGGCTTTTCTGCACTGTATCTCCTAAATGGATAAATTGATTTTTACCAGACTCGCACAAATATATCATTGTGAAATGGAAAAGAACTGGCTAGATTTTGCTGACCTTGACCTTATTTTCAAGGTCAAGGGAGGTCATTGAGTGCTGGAAAAAATGACTTGTCAGCACGATATCTTTTGAATGGATGGATGGATTTAAAGCAAACCTGCACAGATATATCACTCTGAAATGAAAAAGAACTGATTAGATTTTGGTGACCTTGACCCTACTTTCAAGGTCACAGGAGGTCAGAAATGTTGAAAAAGGCTTGTCTGAACCATATCTCCTGAATGGATGGATTGATTTTAACCAAACTTGCATAAACATATCACTGGGAGATGGAAAAGAAACTGATAAGATTTTGGTTACTTTGACCTCATTTTCGAGGTTACAGGAGGTTGTAGCGTGTTGAAATATGGCTTGTATGCACGATAACTCCTAACGGGATTGATGGATTATGACAAAACACAGATAAGATGTGTATTAAAGGGGTGGATAGATTTAGATCAAACTTGCACAAATATATCACAAGGAAGTGGAAAAGAACTGAAAAAAGTTGGTGACCTTGACCATATTTTCGGGTCACAGGAGGTCAAAAACAGTGAAAATGGTTTGTATGCGACATATCTTCTGAAGGGATTTATGAATTTTGATCAAACTTGCACAGGTATATTATAAGGAGGTGGGGAAAAACTGTTAGACTTTGGTGACATTGACCTTATATTCAAGGTCACATGAGGACTTACAGTGTTAAAAATGGCTCGCTTGCACCATATCTCCGGAATCAACAGATTGAGTGTGACCAAACTTGCACAGATACACCATTGGAACAAAGGAAATAATTAATTAGATGGTTATCCAGGGACAACTTGTCGAGCCCACTGTTTGCTTTAGTGACCTATAAGTTTGTCAAGACTAGCTGCTTCATTTACTTATTAGAAAGAAACCAAACAATCATATATCATGATATAGCATATTTCTTTTTTTTTCTTACGAAGGAAAACAAATGGAACTATGGCCATGACAAGCACACATTATGACCATTTTATTATTTGACCTTGGAGTGTGACCTTGACCTTGGACCAACCAGAACAAACATTTCTACTCGTCAAGGAGAACAATTGTGCCAAAATTATTTTGAAATTAATGCATAACTGTATAAATTATATGGCCTGCACAAGCTCAGTTTATGACATTTTTTTATCGTTTGACCTTCAAGTGTGACCGTGACCTTGGACCTACCTTGATAAATTCCACATACCACCTCTACTCATCAAGGAGAACAATTGTGCCAAACTGTCTTGAAATTCATCCATAAATGTAGAAGTAATGGCCAGGACAAGCCCTATTTATGACTATTTTTATCATTTGACCTTCAAGTGTAACCTTGACCTTGGATATACCTGCAGATGTTTCAAATGGTACTTAAACTCATCGAGGAGAACAACTGTGCCGTTTTTTTTAATCCATGCGTAAATGTAGCTGTTATGGCCCGGACAAGCTCAATTTATGTCAATTTTTATCATTTGACCTTCGAATGTGACCTTGACCATGGCCCTACCTGGCCAAATGTTCCAAATGGCACTTTCACTCATAAAGGAGAACAATCGTGCCAAATTATTTTGAAATCCATCTATAAATGTAGAAGAAATGGCTCGGACAAGCTCAATATATGACCATTTTACCATTTGACCTTTAAGTGTGACCTTGACCTTGGACCTACCTGAACGAATGTTTCAAACGGCACTTCTGCTCATCAAGGAGAACAACTGTGCACAATTATTTTGAAATCTATCCATAAATATAGAAGTTTTAAAGGTCCCAGGAAGTCATAGAAAGCTGCTAAATGGATTGTTTGACCTTTATTCTGTTTTGGAGGTCAGAGGTGGTCTTAAAATTTGAAAAAATGGCTTATCTATACCCTATATTACGAAGCAGTTGTTGGAATTATGCTAAACTGGCCCTAAATCATCATATGGAGAAGATTCATAACTGGATATTAGGGCCCCGCCAGACGAAGTAATTTGTAATTTTGTATTTTTTTGGTACGGTAATCGTGTCCGCTCCATAAATCTGAAACTCTTTCTGATATTTTCATGAAACTTAGTACAAATGTAAAACAGCATCAGACAATACATGTATGCGGAGAGAAAGCACCACAACTCCACCTACATTGTTTACTGAAATATGCCCCTTTGTAATTTTTTGGTACGGAAATCGTGTCCGCTCCATAACTTTGAAACTGTTTGAGATATTTTCACGAAACTTGGTACAAATGTAAAGCATTATCAGACGATGAGCAGAGAACAAGAAGTGTAACTCTTTCGACATTTTTCACCGAATTATGCCCCTTTGTAATTTCAGTACGGAAATTGTGTCTGCTCCGTAACTCTTAAGCCGTTCTAGATATTTTCTCAAAACTTGGTATGAAAGTAAAACATCATCAGACCATTTGCAGACAATAAAAAACATAACTCTACCTATGCTTTTTACTGAATGATGCCCCTTTGTAATTTTAAGTACGGAAATCTTGTCCGCTCTCTAACTTTAAAACTCTCAAAGATATTTTCATGGAACTATGTACAAATACAAAACATTGTTAGACAATGTGCAGAGAATAAGAACCACAACTCCATCTACTTTTGTACTGAATTATTTCCCTTTGTAATTTAAAGTATAGAAATTTTGTCTGCTATTCAGCTTTTAAACCATCAAAGATATTTTCTTGGAATTTTGTACAAATATAAAGCATTATCAGACGATGTGAAGAGAATTAAAACTGTAACTTCATCTACATTTTCTACAGAATTATGCCATTTTGTAATTTTCAGTATACAAATCATTCCACTCTCTAACTTTAAAACTGTAGAAGATATTTTCTTATAAATTGATACAAATGTAAAGCATCATCAAACAATTTGTAGAGAAAAAGAACCATAACTGCACCTTCATTTATGTTAAACAGAATTATATCCCTTTGTAATTCTGGGTATTGAGACCTTGTCCAATCTATAACTTTTAAGCCTTTGAAGGTATTTTCACATAACTTGGTACAAATATAAAGCATCATCAGAATATCTGAAGGTGTTCAGAGTGCAAGAGTTTCCTGCTTTACAGAGTTGTTGCCTTTGTTTCAATCAGTCATGATTTTGTTTTTTGCCCATATCTTAATTATTCTACCTGAGGCTTAATTCCAAACAACATGAAACAACAACATGGTAACAGAAAGCTATTTTTGTATTTTCTGGTCGGGGACATACGACTAAAATTCCACCAATAGTCTCATAAAGGCGGGGCCCTATAAGTTACCATGTTTCTAGTTAGGTTTTGGTGACTTTGATCCGATTTTTAAGGGCCATTTGTTGATTTGACCTGAAAAATGAAGATGTATCTTGAACCAGTAGATTCATTTTTACCAAACTGGCAAAGATCGACCTTTTAGGCAAGACAAAGACTTAGAATTTGGCGACCTTGATGTCATTTTCAAGGTCACAGGAGTATTTTGTCGAACCCGCTTGCCGTAAGCGAGGCAGTCGACAAAACTTCAGTTTGGTATATATGCATGCGTGCCTCCATTCATAACTTTTACAAAGACAAAGACAGTAGGGAAGAAAGCTTATGCAGACCAGACTTGTGATGAGCAACTTTAAAACAAGTGTACCAGGTGCTATTTTATCATCAAAACTCATAGTATGTAACTAATGAATTCGTTGTATAACTAAATGAGGTGGGTGGGGTAACTCACCCCCTAGATATACAGATTAAACATATTAATGAATGAAAAAATATAAACATTGTATGTGTGGTTTATTTCTTCTCCAATGCATGTATCTATCTCTATTTATGCTCAGTTACTGTTCTTTCTCTACATTGTACTACATACACTCAGATTGCCTAATTTCTTTGTGGAAGGAATGAGTGGTTTTGTCATAGCAACTATAAAAATACTGATTTATCGTATATTATTTAACAAAATCAACACTTAGAATGCGTATGCATATGTAAAAAGTAAATAACAAACAATATGTTTCATCAACATTGAAACGATTTCCTGTAAATATCCGTGTAAATGAACACTGACCTATAATAGAATAACGGTTACCATGGTTACCAAATGATAAACAATGTAAAAACAATGACAGTAAACATGTGGTGATCTTTTAAAAATGTTTCAGTTTACTCACAATTATGGAAACTTGAGATATATTATCCATGGCATGTAACTTTTGCATTCATTTCATATTCAGTGGATGTGGGTGGGGTAATTACACCCCAAACTGTAAACTTTAAACATACTTCTGAATGAGAAAAGTATTTATGTAACTTCCCTCCACTGTATTAAATGTATTTATTTGTATTTCTGCTCATATTTGCTTATTATTCTCCAGATATTATCTCTTATAACAGATTTTCTGCAATAACAGTTTCTTCTGATTTCCCTGACGGTGACCAAATTCAAAGAAAATTATTTTCAATTTAAAAAACATACCATCTCCAATTTTTTGATATATTAAGAACTAGGTGTTATACTCTCTGTACCAAGAGAATGAAAAAAATCTATAGCCGCATTTTCTAACAAAGTGCTTTCAAAATTGGCCAATTTTTGATATTTTTAAAGAGATGCTTTACTAGATAGAAGTCAAGGTCACCAACTCCTTGACCATAGCAATATAAAGAATTTTTTTTCTATCCGTACACAGCACTTACATGGGTCTCTTAAAAGACATGAGTGTCAATAACATATGTTGAGAAATACTGTCGATACAGCTGGCGTCAAATCTGGCATTTTTTATATGAAAAATCACCAAATTAGGCCAAAAAACAGAAAATCCTCGTTGCCATGGAAACGGACAGTTTGATTGGAGAAAAAATTGTATTTTTGTTCATCACTTGACATAAGCAAAAAAGACACTAAGTTTCATGAAAATCTGAGATATGTCATTTTCACCCCCTATTGCAATTTTTTGGTGCTTACAGAGAATGACTCTTGATATATTTTAAACAGCTAATGTAATATGTTTATTGTCTTCGTATTAGTATTGGGAAAAATAATAAGTAAAAAAAGTTAAACTTTAAGGATAAGGGCTGGCTCCAAAACTTGAAGAGCATAGAAAGATCACATTCTAGGTACCGTCGTAGAGACCCTCTCAAGCTGTTATACAACTTCTTATGGCTAGACGTGTTCTGCATTTTGGCATTGAGGATCTCGATCCTAGAGAGTTGGGGATGCTTGAACCGTTTTCGAGGAATACATGACAGACGAGTTATTGCACTGAGAGAGGTTTCGGGGAATTGAATAAGAAAAACGACAGATTCAGTGATTACAGTAACTGTTTCAGCACTTGTGTAAATATGTTAATCAGCACATGCAAATAAAACACCACCAAACTGAGCTCTAAAAAGTGATAAGGAACTAGCTCATTTGAGGGTGCTCTGAATAGATAAGCAGAGAAACATTAAGAAGACCGAACAAAACTGATTGACTACAGCTTTGTTAGAACTGCAGTGGCTTAGGCAATCTGTGAGAGAACCTCCGGTTGTAGACATTATCTAAGACAATGACCCCATGGTTCTTCAAGCTTGGCACTGTTCCCAACTTCTGTCCTTTGACCTTGATATCTTTCTGGATGCCATTGACGTTGTGTATCATTAGAGTGGACTTCTCAGCACTTATGTCCACTACTTACCTTGTGCAGGGTTTTAATAGTTCTGCCGCTTATGCCAACCTTTCTGTTCTGCTCTTTCGGGCATCAGACATAATCATTTCGAGAACAAATATTGGATAGGCTAGGGGAGAGAAGGCATTCTTGTGTAATTCCAACTGTTGAAGATGTGTTCTCTAATGCTTCCTCCGGCTGTGAACCTAGCGTGTTATTTGGCGCAATGGGATTAAGCCTTTTCAAGATAACTTTGAGCTTGAATTTGCTCGGATGACTGATAAGCAGATGTTTCTTTAGTTATGACAGAGCTGTTAGTTACCCAAATCAAGACAATGCCTGACTTTCGTGGTCCGTGTCTTATATATACTTGTATATCATTGCCGTGACAGTTTCAGCTAATTTCATTTTCCTCACTGACAGGCTGAGGTTCTCGTGAACACAACGTCTAGAGAGCTAATGCTAGATGCTGGTGCGGTTTCACATGCATTATTAAAGACAGGTGGTGAGGGATTGCAAACTGACTGTTCTATATACTACCCTAAGGGTATAAACTGGGGTGAAATGGCAGTGACAAGGGGCCATGGGTTGCCGTGCAAATATGTTTTTCATGGAGCGCTTCCACCATATCCCATGCAGCTCAATGAAGTGGAGAAACTGACGGTGAGTGCTTTTTACTGAGATGAGTTCTAATTACTTAGATCGGAAAAAATAAACGAGTGTTTTGCCTGAAGTCCTACTCGTTATCATTCCCAGCTGCCACAACTTTCTAAAAGTTGATGATTTAGATGATTTTCAAAAACTTTGGAAAATGCAAACAAATAATTGCATGTCCAATAACACTGCACTTGTGACAAATTTTCCAATGTTTTATACCGTTTTGCAGTTTGTTACATCATGCTAAACTCGCGTGGAGCAAAATTGCATTGAAAATTCTTTTCTTGACATAATGAGCAGGAATTTTGTGATTTTTACCTTTTAAAAAAATCACCATAATTTTCGACTTATCGCGTTGTGACAACAAAATTTGCAAACTAATACTGCCATGCATAGTTGACTCTGTTTAACAAGTAAAAAGTAGAGCATTGTTACTGTTAAGGTCAATGGGTATACTTGCTTGCCGTTCTTTACACCTGGCAATAAAAAATTACCAAAAATTCCTCTCCATCCATTTTTGTAAATCTTGTCAAACACAATATTTAGGCATAGTACGAGGGATGATCCAAAATAACGTAGACTTTCGCCATAACTTCCACGAGCGTGGTTAGATTTTAGAAAAAAATATATTGCAATAAGTCGGAACATTTATTTAATAAGTTTAGTAATAAAAACAATTAATTTAATAAGTATCGCAAGCACGCCATGCTATTTTATAACCATGGTGACGCATAGGCGGCGCACGCCGTTTTTCATATACGTATAAAGTTACATATGTCTTAATAGAATGAAATTTACACATGCGAAACGCGCCAAACTAGGCCACGTTACAGTGCGATATGCTGAGGACGTCATATCAAAATTCGACGTCATTTGAGCATCGCGTTTTTAAAATAACAACATTCATTGCGCGGTTGTACTAACACTTCTAATGTCAAAATGTCGTCGTCAGACCGGCTGAAAATCCGGGCGATTATTAGGTTTTGCCACGATCTGGGAAAAACGCCAACACAGACGCTGAAGATGATTGAGCAAACAAAGAGGGAACATTCAGGAAGCAGGGCGCTTGTCTTCAAGTGGCACCGCAGATTTTCCGACGGCCAAGACAGCCTAGACCACAGGAGCTTGAAGTTCTAGCTTAGAAACGTTTCTAAACCTTGTCATCCAAAGTGCCCAATACAACATTGTACAATAATATTTTTAAAAATGAGTGATCGGATCAAATGCAAGGTGCTTTGGGGCATCGTCGCCATTTCGACTTCTCGTCGAACGTTTTGAAGTTGCTGTGCAACATTTGCTGCGACGGACCGGATACTAGAGCCTGCATGGCTCCAAAACAGCACTTGCACACCTGTCTATTTTTTTAAATGACATATGATCTTTCCGATTTTTGACATTTTGAAGAGTCTTGCGGTCTAAACTTCAAGCGCATGTGCCTAGACGAACAGCAGGGTCGCGGAAGAAAGAAACAGTATGGCGCGACGATAGTGACGTCAGTTCGTGATGCACTGACTGCTGAGAGACGCTTGACGATTAGAGAACTGGTTGAGCGGTTTGACATGGGTTATGGTACGATACACCGGATCTTGACGGAAGATTTGCAAATGTCGAAGGTAATTCTAAGTAATAAATTTGATTTATACATGATGCATGTTGCAAATAGTATCAGATCATAGCTACAGTACAGTGAATCGTAATAATCAGTTTTGTGAGTTGAATATTGACTTCTGCCCGATGTCACATAATTTCAAATAGGACTGTATCAATGACAACACCTTTCTTTAATACCATCAGCCACCCTCCATATTCGCCTAACTTGGCACCTATGGACTTTGCCATTTTTCCAACCGTTAAGAAACAGCTCAAGGGAATGCGGTTCCGTTCTCTGCATGAACTACGGGCAGCTACTAGCCGGATAGTCGCACAGTATGACCAACGGTGGTACGAGGACGTTTTTGAACAGTGGATCCGTCGTCACAGCCGATGTGTCGAGTGTGAAGGACGTTATTTCGAGAAGAAATGAACAGACTATCGTCTGCATTGACGTTCATACATTAATATCGTCAACAACGTCATAAAATCATTGCCGACGTGCGCCAGGTAGCCCATAATGCCCATTTGATTTTGTTACGCAGAAGGTTTTACACTTGGTCGACACGGGTGTAGAGCCTTATGCGTCGCCAGGACGGCGGAGGGTGACTTCCGGTTAAAGGGTTATCTACCAGTGTATTTCACTAACAAGGAAACTCTAACAACGTTAGAATTTTTTTGAAGTTTATATATATATAATGTAAATTTTATATACAACGATACAATTTACAACTGTCACAATTACAATAATATACAACACATATCAGTTCATGTCGCTGGCCCAAGTAAGGTGTTTGTTTCAAATCTGAAATCGATTTGCGTACAATACGCAAATAGATTACCGTCTGACGTCAACACCGTACTCGGCTCAGCGCCATGAACTAAAGGAAAACACAAAGAACAAAAAAACGTTAGTTTGAGCTCATACAAAAAAACAAGGCCTTATGTTGGTAGACTTCAATTCGTCGTTCCCTGGATCATGTCATGGGCCAGTCCATATATCATGAGGAACACCAACTTATATTAACACGTGCACGATTATATACTGGTCGCTCCCTGGATCGTACCAGGGACCGACCAGTCTATATATATTAACACACTTTAGTGGACGAACACTGTCCCACACTTGATGTGACCTTCAGATCTTATCACAGAATCTGGCACAACTGTGCTAACCACTTCCGCCTACATTTTGTGCTTCCCGCCTCTGCTTAGGAACCATGCACAAACGGCGTTGTAACTGCCTCTACCCGGGTTGGTATTAACCTGGAGACGTATATCGAATCTCCAGGTGAGACGTGGCTCTAAGCCCTAACAGCTGACTGCCGGACTTGATGTGCCTAAAAATAACGAACTTACACTTAATACATTGTAACTACATAATAACAATACGTAAGACTTGGGCCTGTCTTGGAAATACCATACAACGCCCTCGGCGAATGCCGAGCATAACGTGCACACGCCAGCCGTGTCACTAGACACAACTCGCGCTCACGATGTAAAGCCAAAATTGTGCTTACTACTTCCGCCAATGAAGAAACGTAGATCCTACCACGCATGTGCGTCGAAGGATCTGACGCCAAACATTGTCGAGAAGTATACTGACGTCAACAGGTATTACCATGACATATCCCACATAAAACATGAGTAATCTAGACAATAACCTATCTACATTAAATTGATTTACCAAAAATTTAACTCCCATATGTATTAATTCATTCCTTTAAACTAAGCGTAATACCATTTGCCATAGAATATAATAGCTGAATAAGCGTTTCTCACACATTTGGGATCATAACGTTTGATCTGACATCATGACATCAATGATGTTATACCATATGACACCGTCTAATGAAGGCAAATCAAACGCATGATGACCAAATGTTACCATTATAACTTATGGAAAAAACCCTTAATGCGGTGCATGCTATGGCGTCAATTGACGTCACGAGTATATAAATTAGTTCCATTACAAATCAATCTACTTCTATAGGCCACGTATACGTGAAACTAATATAAAAAGTGCTGACGTCGCAATAACATGAATGCAACTGACGTCACATGAATAACATGAATGCAACTGACGTCACATGACGTCAAATAGACGCACACCATTGCAACCAACATCAGTGATATAAACTATTTCCGTAATTTACAAAACTTCCTAATATACAAATACCATGCGCAGCATGGTCAGTATAAACACAATTGGTCGACATATGCACAGCCTGATCACTGTCAACAAAATCAAATCAGTCGACATATATAATCATACCATATCAATCAGAAGTCACATTTTTCATTCTTAGCCAAACTATTCTAAACAAATATAATAAAATCTTACCGTTCTGGTCTAAACTCAGAATCTGGGCCCACAACAATATAACATCCTCAGTATAAGAATTAAACAGACACGTCTAACTTTTCAATAAAAGATAGGCGTATAAATAGTATGCGTCTCACATTTAAATCATGGGACTCGAATATTAGCGTGCAGGTATTCACATTAAAATCATGCAACACGCTGTCCACAATAAAAAGACTCGTGCAGGTATTCACCTTAAAATCATGCAATACGCTGTCCACGAGAGGTATTCACAAACAACCCATGCATAACGTAGTCACAATTTCCGTAAACGTTTTATTACCACAGTTGCCCTAAAAACTGTAGCCCTACTGATTGAAAGGATTAAAATAATTCGACGACAAAGTCGACGATCGGATCCATTTCGTAACATAGGTTTCCCCTTAGGGAGAAAAAAACATAACAATGTTTCTTTTCTGATATAGTACGAAATGCGATCGAATCGTAGGCTATGTCAAAACTGGAAAACTAGCTATATACACAACAACGGTGCGATGCCTAACGTGGCCAAACTATCTACTAAGGTAGTCCGCCCCCAAATTATCCTGGCCGCGGATAGCAACGATCCTGAATCTGTACGGCTGTAATTTCATGGCCCAACGCATGATTCGGGGATTGAGCACCTTAGCTGTCTGCATATAGGACAAAGGTTTGTGGTCAGTTTCAAGGAGGAACTCCGCCCCATACAGGTATTTACGAAATTTCTCAACACCCCAGATTATACCCAAACATTCCTTTTCAATTACAGAGTAGTTCTTTTCCCGAGGTAACAATTTCTTGCTAGCATAAGCAATCGGCAAACGACCTTCACCTTCGAATTCCTGAAGCAAAATAGCTCCAAGACCAACGTCTGAAGCGTCTGTTCGGAGTACAAACGGGTTACCTTCTTGAAAAACAGGTAAGCGAAGAATAGGACTAGACGTTAGCCTACTCTTCAGGGTTTGAAATGCCCTTTCATGCTGATCTTGCCAATCTTTGATAGAATTATGTCTATCCCGTATAGTTAAATCAGTCAGAGGAGAAGCTATGGATGAGAAATTTGGGATGAAACGACGGTAAAACCCAGCTAATCCCAGAAAAGATTTAATTTGCCTTTTCGTACATGGACGAGGAGCATCTCTGATAGCCTGTATCTTGTCCTCTTGCGGTCGTACCGTCTGTCCGACGATATTGTGACCAAGGCACTCGATACTGCCATATCCGATCATGCATTTAGATGGTTTTGCCGTCAATTTGGCCGACCTGAGCCGATCTAACACTTGACGTAATGACGTCACATGATCCTTCCATGTTTCAGTAAATATCCACATGTCATCAACAAAGCTGTCAACATTTGGGAGATTGGACAATATGATTCTCATTAACCTACAAAATGATGCTCCCGAATTGACCAAACCGAAGGGCATAGTTTTAAACTGGAATAAACCTTTAGGCGTTTCAAATGCTGTCAAAGGTTTAGACCTTTCAGTAAGACTGACTTGCCAATAACCCTTACTCAGGTCCATCATTGTAAAGAATCTATGTCCTGACATTTTATTGATAACCTCCTCCATATTTGGCATAGGTTCTGCATCGAATTCCGTCACTTTGTTAAGCTTCCGGAAGTCGATACAGAATCTAACTGATCCGTCTTTCTTCGGAACAAGGACAACAGGAGATGAATACGGTGAAATCGACGGCTCGATTACCCCTAAATCTAACATATCCTGTATCTCCGTCTCCATGACGTTACGCGTCTTATACGGGATAGAATAACCTTTCGTCCGTATGGGTTCTGACGTGAGTAGTTTGATATCGTGCTGTATTTGATCAGTTCGACCGGGTAAACTTGATAGTACATCCGGGTACTGTTTAATCAACGCTTCAACCTCCATACGTTGTTCTGACGTTAACGTATCTGAAATACTGACGTCATTATAAGTTTCCGGCTCTTTAGCTGTCGGAAAAGCACAATCATCAAGAGAAAATTCATCACTACCATCGTCATCAACAGACTCTGTAGTCTCAGTCGACAATAAACAATGTGACGGCACAGTACGACGTTCGACATACTGTTTCAGCATATTAGCATGATATGTACTCACGACACCATTGACTTCGATTTTATAGTCCATTCTATTCACCACCTCTACTACTTCATATGGACCCTTCCACTGCAATAACAGTTTATTACTGTCAGTTGGCAGTAATAGCAGTACTTTATCTCCCACGTTAAATTTGCGCGACCTAGCGCGTTTGTCATAATAAGCCTTTTGCTTTACCTGTACTTTCCGTAAATTATCATGTGCTAACTTACACGTCTGCTCTAATCGTTCTCTCAACTCAATTACGTACTGGTACGTAGACAGAACCTGCTCATCCTGTACCTCTTCAGACCATAATTCACGTAATATTGCCATAGGGCCCTTAACGTTACGTCCGTATAACAATTCGAACGGAGAAAACCCTAATGACTCTTGCGGAACCTCCCTTATTGCAAACAGTAGTGCTGGGAGATATTTATCCCAGTCTTTTGGACGTTCTGCGCACATCCTACGTAGCATTTGCTTCAACGTCGCGTGAAAACGCTCTACGAGACCGTTACAGATAGGATGATACGGCGTCGTGGTTAACTGCTGGAGTGATAACAGCCTGCTTACTTCTTTCATAACTTCAGCAGTAAACTGACTTCCGCAATCTGTTAACATTTCATCAGGTATGCCAACTCTACTAAACATCTCAACTAACGCTTCGGCTACGCGTTCCGTTTCAATGCCGGGTAACGCTTCCGCCTCGGGATATCTCGTCGCATAGTCTATCATTGTTAAAATATAGCGGGATTTCCTGTCAGAACGAGGTTCTATCGGTCCGACTATATCAATCGCGACTCGTTTAAATGGTGTGTCAATCTGTGGCAACTTTCCTAAAGGAACCTTAGTGACACGACCTTTTTGAATAGTCTTTTGACATATGTCACAAGATTTACAAAACCTTGCTACATCACCACAAACTCCAGGCCAAAAGAACTCAGTTAACACTCTATCCATAGTTCAGGCCCGTCGCCGTGTAGTGAAAACTGGTCCGGCGGAGGGAAGTAGCGAGTGCCGAAGGCACGAGAGGGGGGAGAGCACGAGAAGGGATCTCCCCCACTCTCGTAAGGGGGGTTCGGGGGACCTCCCCCTAGAAAAAATTTGATTTATGGGCATCTCTATGTGCGTTTTAAATGCATTTTTGGATGCGTTTGGGGCCAAATTTTAGTCCTTTTGCTCACGAAGTTTTGCTAGTTAAATACGAAAAAGAACAAAAGTAAGACCAGTCTTCACGAAACTCTGTCTGACCGCCTGACATGTCTGGTAAAAATTCATTCGGTCTTGTAAAAATTTTCAGAATTTTCAAGTAGATTTTACCAGATTCGGTCCTGTAAACTCTCGCAGACTTTCGTGAACTCTGTAAGACTCAAGATCTTTAACAACTATTTCGACCCTTCTGCGAGTCTCATCAGGCGCTGGCATCAGTTTCTGCGTTCAAGCAAAATTAAGCCTGATACAGATATAAACCCCACTATATTTGTTTTATTTTTGTTTGTTTTATTTATTATTGGCTTTTCCTTCTAAACAACTATTTCGACCCTTCTGCGAGTCTCGTCAGGCGGTGGCATCAAGTTTTAAGGTCCGCATTAACGCAAAGATTAAACCTGATACACTTAGGCCAACATACAGAGATGACAAAATGCGAGATATTTTGCTGTATCATAATGAAGCCACGGCCTACTGTCAAACCACGACCGCTGAAAACTTCTCTGCTCCGGCTTTTTTTACACCAAATGTACGTTGTGGGAACCGAAAAGTCTTGGGCTGATTTGGAACAAGCGGCACTTGTATATCCATAATGGAATAACAACATTGACATGGAACTTTCGGTACAGTCTCAGGACTTAGAATGCTCATACATGACATGACATGATCGGTTTTTAACGTTACCAGGCACCAAAGGCACATGGAGGCAACGCCGGTGAAACCGAATTAGTTTTTTAGCTCACAGATAGCCATGCATGAAGCCCAAGTCAAATTCTCATACATGTAAATTCAAAATGTTTTATACATACTTTGCCGCCCGACATGTCCTTTGATTTAGAATAATTAGAAAAAAACATTGTGGGGATTAAAACTTTTTTTTCTGTTGCGCCGAGAAAATTCGTTTTCATACTATTGTTGGCAGACAAAAATCAAAACGAAGAAGTTCTTTAATACATTCTGGATCAAAGAGTTTATCATGTCTTTGATAAATCGTCCGCTGAAAATAATCCTTTAACGATTATGAAATTAATCAAGCAGGTGTCATTATAATAACTGCATCGTTTTGCACATGAAATTAATCAGGCAGGTGTCATTATAATAACTGCATCGTTTTGCACGGTGTGTGACTGCATGTTTTCACACCTTGGCCAGGTTTATTGATGACACGAGCAACGAGCGTCATTGATAATTTCATCGATAAATTGCGGCACTTTTGATGATGCGATTCAATAAAATCACAGGTAAGCACTTAAGAAAAACTCGGCTGAAAGGAAAAAAGTGGTACGGCAGATAGCATACTCGGCACAAAAAGTGGTCCGGCGCTCGCCGGACCTGCCGGACCGGCGACGACGGCCTTGTAGTTTTCTTTATGCCCAAATGACCTGACATCAAGGTTTCGTGCGCCAATCTTAACACCTTTTCACGAAAACCTTCAGGGATAATTAGTTGGAAAGTGACCTTGTTTCCCTTAGTAAACTGCCTATACAATAAATCTTTCTTTCGGATAAACTTAGTTTCACCTCGGTTCAATCCACGACTAATAGTCACATTCCCAGATTCCACTCTTTGCCTTATGCCATTCAATTTAGGGTCAACAACTTGGGCCTGCTTCAATGCCTCCTTATCACTAGCAATAATTTGATCAGGAACTTTAAGTTTCTTATAGACCTCTTTACCTTGCTTAGCTTGTGACCTAGTCACTGCCGCCATTGCAAAATGGGACATATCGGGAAGTTTTGACCCGTCAATATTTCCAATAACCAGGTCATACAATGTATCTTCCATGCACAATGCCTCAGTCTTTCCTGTGAAAAATGGACAATCTATGTCAACCATTGCTAAGGGATACCTTTGAGTAGATTCATCAATCAAAGTTACATCAGATTCTCTACCAAGTAACTGATCATTAGAAACCAAGTTTCTACGAACGACACACCCAGTACAACCTGTGTCCCTTAAAACTACAACAGTCTTACCATTAACCGTACCCTGCGCTGTTGGTAATCGCGACCTTAAAAAGTAACAGACACCTTCCCTATCCACGTTATCATTGATTAGTGGACTTTCTTCCTTACTCTTATAGAGACCTTCAATTTCATGAGACCTATTCATTGTAGTTTTACAAAGGCTCATTTGATGTCCGCCACCCCGACCACGTCCGCGGGAATAACCCCGACCACGGCCACGATCTGAATTACTACCCTTCGTCTGTACAGTATCGCTCTTACTCTGTGATCTTTGTGTCTCATTTTTCATAACTACTCCCCTTACTTCCGCTATACCCGCTTGCACTTGCACCTACCTCTGCACTATATGCTTGCTTCCTATCGGGATTCTTAAAACATTTATATGTTAAATGTCCCTTACCACAAATACTACATTTTATCTCTGGCTTCGCACTCGGCTTATTATCAGATCTACTCTGAGTTACGCCCTTACTATCACGCTGCCCCTTATTAACACAAGCGTAGACACCGCCACGTGCATCTGCAAATAAATCTGCTTCCCTAGCCATCTCACCTAGATTCGTGAATGTTTTCGGTTTCAAATGAACATATAGTTCTTTACTACAGGATTCTAAAAACTGATCTCTAGCGAAACAATCGCAAACAGCTTCGTAAGACTGGTCTACTTTCGCCATTTTTAACCATTTATTAAGATACGACCTAAGTCTACTACTAAACTGAATAAACGTTTCGGACTTTTCAGGCCTATCATAGCGAAATTTCTTCCTAAATCCGCGTTCAGTCATATCAAAATTCTTTAACAACGCATCTTTCAACTTGTCATAATCCGCTGCATCATCTACAGACAATCTACCATAGACATCAAGCGCGCGACCTTTAAGTAATGCGCTTAAATATGCAGCCCAAACGTTTTTATCCCATTTATTCGCCGTGGCGTATTTCTCAAACCTTGATAAGTAACTATCCATTTTGTCCTTACTTTCATCAAAATACGGTAACTTGGGATCTCGCGCATGCGCTAACTTTTCAGCCTTCTGTTTTTCTAATTCAACTCTAAACGTTACCTTCTGCAAATCTATCTGATTCTTTAACTCGCGTTGCTGCAATTCAAAACTATACTTCAACTTTTCTAACTCAACTTCGCTCGACAACTTTGCTTCCTTATCGCTTTCGACTTGAGACAACTTAGCTTCCCTATCTTTCTCGGCTTGCCGCTCTATGCTTTCAATTCGCGCCATCTCGATTTCCCTATCCGCCGCAATCTTAGCCAATTCAATTTCCCGATCTTTTTCGGCCTGCGCGATCCTAGCTAACTCAATTTCCCTGTCTTTATCGGCCTGCGCAATTTTAGCTAACTCAATTTCCCTGTCTTTTTCGGCCTGTGCAATCTTTTCTTTCTCCGCCGCGATCTTCTCTTTATCAAGTTCCCTTACCGCGTGCCTTTCTGCCCTTTCAGTCTCTTGCTGTTGCTTTACAAATTCCTGCAATGCCTGCCCTTCATAACCTAACTCCCTTCCCGTCTTAACTAACTGATCCATGACGCTTAACGTAATGCTCACGTTAACTTAACTGAAACCGACGCTCACTTAAAGTCACACACGTTAACTAAAACGTTAACAATAATAATATCAAACTAATCCAACTAAAACGTTGATTAATTAGTATACTCGCGATCTAGACTTAGCCATTAAAGTTACGTTCATAACAGACCGGAAATGACGTCATAAACTGACGTTGACTTTGCCGAGAATTACTTTTCACTTTCAAATGACACAATTAGATGACGTAAATAACCCACATTACAATTACGCCCAACTTGATCTAGCGTATCGGATATACAAACGTAACGTTTGTAACGCAACGTATTAACACTGACACGACAACTGTACGTCCTACATTACAAAACCTTATAAGATACCAACAGTAAATCAAACTTAAGATTCTGCTATTAGGTTTAATCACTGTAACGATATTGTACAACGTTACGGGTGACCCACGTTACTAAATCAGGACATAAAATGGACCTCAGTAACGGTTACGACACAACGTACAAAACGTTTAAGTTAATAAACTAACAGATTGTCATGCAACAGCAGTGCCAAGGTACTCAAACGGACCCTAAACTAAATATGTATCATCCGTGCCAAGACAATTCAGGTCTATATACCTCAGTTTCCCCACTCAGATATGCAACCTGTTACATTCTATCACAAATTAATGCATGGGCTATCGCACTTCATCACGTAGGGAATAAGGATAGTTGACCTTAATTGAGTGTAGGTTACATTTACAAGAATTTAGTGGCAAAATTGCTCCCCTAAAATTCACAGCCTTACAAACATCCTTACGTCACCTTAGAAACGAACAATCAGAAAGTCAATAATAAAAAAAATGTCTGACAAAATTGTGCCTAGATTCTGTATATATTGTCAATGTCTTACACTGGCAGATATTAACCATAAGTCAAATCCCGTTACTTCATGACACCATGTTACGCAGAAGGTTTTACACTTGGTCGACACGGGTGTAGAGCCTTATGCGTCGCCAGGACGGCGGAGGGTGACTTCCGGTTAAAGGGTTATCTACCAGTGTATTTCACTAACAAGAAAACTCTAACAACGTTAGAATTTTTTTGAAGTTTATATTATATATAATGTAAATTTTATATACAACGATACAATTTACAACTGTCACAATTACAATAATATACAACACATATCAGTTCATGTCGCTGGCCCAAGTAAGGTGTTTGTTTCAAATCTGTAATCGATTTGCGTACAATACGCAAATAGATTACCGTCTGACGTCAACACCGTACTCGGCTCAGCGCCATGAACTAAAGGAAAACACAAAGAACAAAAAAACGTTAGTTTGAGCTCATACAAAAAAACAAGGCCTTATGTTGGTAGACTTCAATTCGTCGTTCCCTGGATCATGTCATGGGCCAGTCCATATATCATGAGGAACACCAACTTATATTAACACGTGCACGATTATATACTGGTCGCTCCCTGGATCGTACCAGGGACCAGTCTATATATATATTAACACACTTTAGTGGACGAACACTGTCCCACACTTGATGTGACCTTCAGATCTTATCACAGAATCTGGCAAAACTGTGCTAACCACTTCCGCCTACATTTTGTGCTTCCCGCCTCTGCTTAGGAACCATGCACAAACGGCGTTGTAACTGCCTCTACCCGGGTTGGTATTAACCTGGAGACGTATATCGAATCTCCAGGTGAGGCGTGGCTCTAAGCCCTAACAGCTGACTGCCGGACTTGATGTGCCTAAAAATAACGAACTTACACTTAATACATTGTAACTACATAATAACAATACGTAAGACTTGGGCCTGTCTTGGAAATACCATACAACGCCCTCGGCGAATGCCGAGCATAACGTGCACACGCCAGCCGTGTCACTAGACACAACTCGCGCTCACGATGTAAAGCCAAAATTGTGCTTACTACTTCCGCCAATGAAGAAACGTAGATCCTACCACGCATGTGCGTCGAAGGATCTGACGCCAAACATTGTCGAGAAGTATACTGACGTCAACAGGTATTACCATGACATATCCCACATAAAACATGAGTAATCTAGACAATAACCTATCTACATTAAATTGATTTACCAAAAATTTAACTCCCATATGTATTAATTCATTCCTTTAAACTAAGCGTAATACCATTTGCCATAGAATATAATAGCTGAATAAGCGTTTCTCACACATTTGGGATCATAGCGTTTGATCTGACATCATGACATCAATGATGTTATACCATATGACGCCGTCTAATGAAGGCAAATCAAACGCATGATGACCAAATGTTACCATTATAACTTATGGAAAAAACCCTTAATGCGGTGCATGCTATGGCGTCAATTGACGTCACGAGTATATAAATTAGTTCCATTACAAATCAATCTACTTCTATAGGCCACGTATACGTGAAACTAATATAAAAAGTGCTGACGTCGCAATAACATGAATGCAACTGACGTCACATGAATAACATGAATGCAACTGACGTCACATGACGTCAAATAGACGCACACCGTTGCAACCAACATCAGTGATATAAACTATTTCCGTAATTTACAAAACTTCCTAATATACAAATACCATGCACAGCATGGTCAGTATTAACACAATTGGTCGACATATGCACAGCCTGATCACTGTCAACAAAATCAAATCAGTCGACATATATAATCATACCATATCAATCAGAAGTCACATTTTTCATTCTTAGCCAAACTATTCTAAATAAATATAATAAAATCTTACCGTTCTGGTCTAAACTCAGAATCTGGGCACACAACAATATAACATCCTCAGTATAAGAATTAAACAGCCACGACTAACTTTTCAATAAAAGATAGGCGTATAAATAGTATGCGTCTCACATTTAAATCATGGGACTCGAATATAAGCGTGCAGGTATTCACATTAAAATCATGCAACACGCTGTCCACAATAAAAAGACTCGTGCAGGTATTCACCTTAAAATCATGCAATACGCTGTCCACGAGAGGTATTCACAAACAACCCATGCATAACGTAGTCACAATTTCCGTAAACGTTTTATTACCACAGTTGCCCTAAAAACTGTAGCCCTACTGATTGAAAGGATTAAAATAATTCGACGACAAAGTCGACGATCGGATCCATTTCGTAACAGATTTTGAATGTAATTATTTTTTAAGTATTAATATTTTAAACTGAAATTTTGTAAGGATATGCTGGACATATTCCGATTCATGTTAATGTAATTTTATTTACAATAAATTGAACAGTATAAAAGTTATAGCAAAAGTCTACGTTATTTTGGATCATCCCTCGTACATTATAAATCTAAAAAGAAAACGGGCGGTACATGGATTCGTTTTCGAGCCATGGGACCATGACTATGAGGGTATCTTGCAGGCACTTCTGACTAACAAAAAGTTGTAACTATACATATGCAGCAGATTTCATGACTAGCTTGTTTCATATGTATCCCTATTTGCCACACACATAAAGTTTATGGTTTATACAGACATACCTACTGAGTTACAATTATTAATCTTGTTTAATTGAATTTTCATTATATAACACCAAATCAATCAGTCAAAATTGGCTTCATTTCACAATCCTTATATAGACATTGATCTCATTCTGGAAAAAAATTCTCAATAGATTTCGTTTAAAAACTACCAGTGAACACAAGAGGCAAACTAGATTAATCTGCAAATTATCTAAGGTTCATGGATAAGGTTTTTTTGTAATTCGAAAGTACGTATGTGTACCCTCTGAAAAGAAAAAGTAATTATTACCATGGATTATTGCCCTATCTGGTATTCTGTCATGTTTGCTATGTATGGATGCGTCATTTCCTGAGAAACACAGCACTTATCCACTAGCTAAATACCGACTTTACTTATCAGCAAACATTTGGGGAGTTCTGTATGATAAATTAACACCTCAGTCCACCAGCAGCTAGCTTCAACTTCATTTTTAACAGAATAAAGTCCTTTTGTAATTTTAGGTATGGAGATCTTGTTCGCTCTTTTAACTTTGAAGCCTTTGAATATATTTTCACAAAACTTGGTACAGATATAAAGCATCATCTGAATTCTTACAGAAGATCTGAAGGTGTCCAGAGTGCAAGCATAATCACTCCAGCTTTCTGCTTCACAGAGTTGTTGCCCTTGTTTTAATCTGTCATGATTTTGTATTTTGTCTGTATCTTAATTACTCTACCAGATGACACTTCAACTGCCATCACACATTCGTAAGCTGTTAAACTTTTGTTTAGCCTATCTTTATCTGATCGGACATATAAAAATACGGTAAGGAAAACAAACCAATTTCCTCTGGCGAAGGTTTGCAGAAACTTATTTAGGCTACTTTTATTATTATTTTTATTTATTCCAGGCATTCAGACAATTGATGGATTCATGTTTGACCACAGCTGCAGAGCTTGGATGCAGTACAATCGCTTTTCCTGTGCTGGGTGCAGGTAACTTGAGGTATCCCGTAGATCTTATTGCTGCAGAAATGTTTACGAGCGTCCAGAAATTCCAGCAGAGTTACAAGAGCACCAGAGTCCAAGCTGTTTATTTTGTTGTCTACCCTTCAGACAAAGTTGCATTAAAGGTACGATGTTGTATATATCTTGTATCTCAAGGAATCAGCTAAAAGTTCATGACGTTCAATTTATTGACATTATGACAGCAGCTAATCGAATTATAAGAACAAATATTTACAAAGATTTAATAATAAAGAACTTTACCATCATCCAGCACAGGAAATATTAAATGCCAGCAGGTCAGCCTTAGACACAACGTGTATTGGTACTCATGGATACACATTATGTTTCTGACCAACATTTTTTAAAGGAAACAATTTTGATGCTTCCTGTTTGTTTTTGTTGGGCAACGAAACCCTTCCAGAAAGAGTCTGCTCTTAAAGGAAAGAAGTTGCTTCTTTTCCTTAAGAAATAACTCTCAATTAGAAGGGAGGCAAAATGCAAATGGATGATTACTATCCTTTGAAAATGTCTCCATTTATCTTTCGAACTTATTTAAGTGCATCAAACTTAAAGTTATATGGTCTGTAACTTCAAGGAATTTATTTTTGGTGGCAATGTTTCTTACTTTCAAGAATACAGTAATTAAGCCCAGGTGGCCATGAAACACTCATGATAATAGCAAATCTAAGCCAGTACTGCTACAAAAACAATAGTAATCTAGGTAAACTATTAACTGTCTAGAATTTCATTCGTCCCGAATGTAATTTCTTGAAAGTAAAAAGCTCCTGTTTTCACAGAGGTTATGACCTTTTCATGCATTTGTCAGGTGTAATGAATAGATTTATGATGAGAACTTAGTTTTACTCAACTTTTAAAATTGCTAAAAATAAAACATTTAAAAGTTGCCAAAATGATCAAAAGTTACAGACCATATAACTTTAAGAGTGTCAGTTATGAAATTAGTTGAAAATTTGAATCTTTTAAGAATACCCTTTCCTGAGCTGTCTGAGATTTATTGGATTTCACTTTCTGTCTCTATCATAGGCTCTGAAAGCTGTCTCCATCGGCCAGTCATTGCTTAAAGACATTTATTCTGTTCTGTATAGAACACAGGCCAGTGTTAATCTATTTTATGACCCTGTTTTGTAATTACCTATGTAAGATATAGTGTTTCCTTTGATGAAATAGCAGTTTCACTGGACTGTTGCCTAAAAGGACACCCAATAAACAAGAATTTTTGTCTTTAATACATCCCAAAAATGTCAATTTCTACAAATACATTCGCTAGCTGTCTTGCAAGTTACATGCCGAATATAAAATAAAGTCATACCACAGTTTCTGATTAGGGCCAAGTCATGTAAAATATACACAGAATATGAAATAAATAGGACAGAATTAATAAAGGAAATCAGTTGGAAGTAATGGTATATAACAGTGGCCTGTATTAAAGGGTTAGGTGATCATGGATAATTCGTTTTATTAAAATAATATGAGAGATAATATCAATAATAGTGTTTAGACCTCGACAAGGAAATCACAAGCTCGTTAAGATGATTAGCTCACCTGAGCACGAAGTGCTCAGTGGGAGCATTTGGGATACCCTGATGTCCGTCGTACGTCCGGACGTCCGTCTGTCAACTTTGTTTTAGTGTACACAGTTTTAGTTTAATCTTTATGAAACTTTGCCAGAATGTTAGTCTTTATAAAAACTACGCCAAGTTCGAAACTGAGTCATGTCAAGTCAAAAACTAGGTCACTAGGTCAAATACTAGAAAAACATTGTGTACGCTCTAGAGGCCACAGTTTAGATCCAAACGTCATGAAACTTTGTCAGAATGTTTACCCTTACAATATCTAGGGTAAATATGAAACTAGGTTATGTCGGGTAAAAAATCAGGTCACTAGGTCAAATCTTATAAAAACCTTGTGTACGCTCTTGAGGACAGTTTTGATCCAATCTTTTTGAAACTTTGCCAGAATGTTTATCGTCACAGTATCTAGGCCAAGTTTTAAAGTAGGTCATGTCGGGTCAAAACTAGGTCACTAGGTCAAATATAAGAACAACCTTGTGTACGCTCTAGAGGGTACAGTTTTGATCTAATCTTCATGATACTTTGTCAGGATATTTATCCTTACAAAATCCTTGCCAAGTTTGAAACTGGGTTATGTCGGATCAAAAACTAGGTCACTAGATCAAATATTAGAAAAACATTGTGTACGCTAAAGAGGTCACAGTTCTGATCCAATCCTTATGAAGCTTTGTCAGAATGTTTATCCTTACAATATCTAGACCAAGTTTGAAACTGGGTTATGTTGGGTTAAAAACCAGGTCACTAGGTCAAATCTTCGAAAAAAACCTTGTGTACGCTCTAGAGGGCACATTTTTTATGCAATCTTTTTGAAACCTTGTCAGAATGTTTATCGTCACAATATCTAGGCCAAGTTTTAAAGTAGGTCATGTCGGGTCAGAAACTAGGTCACTAGGTCAACTATAAGAACAACCTTGTGTACGCTCTAGAGGGCACAGTTTTGATCCAATCTTCAAGAAACTTTGTCGGAATGTTTATCCTTACAATATCCAGGCCAAGTTTGAAACTGGAATATGTCGGGTCAAAAACTAGGTCACTAGGCCAAAGCAAGGAAAAACTTTGTGTACACCCAATAGGGCACAGATTTGATCTAATCTTCATGGAATATTGTCAGTATGTTTATCTCCATAAAATCTAGGTCTAAGATTTTAACTGGGTCATGTCGGTCAAAAGCTAGGTCACTAGGTCAAATCTAAATAAAGTTCTGCTGCAAGAATTAGAACTAACATTGCAATGATGCCAGCCACAAACTCCTTGGAAAACATTAATTTCACCACAGTGAGATAATGATGCTACCATTCTATCATCTGTGTTCGCCTAGTTCAGTCTAGTTCAAATCCATCAAAGGAACTCAACATGAACCTGTTCTTTTCGGGGAAGCGACTCTGCCATTTTTAGCACACCTGAGCCTTACAGTATTGGTGTAAGCTGCCTCTGTCATCCATCTATAAACATTTTCAAACATCTCTGAAACCACTGGGCAGACTGAACTCAAATTTCATATGGAGCCTGCATGGGTCAAAGGATTGAAAGTTCTTCAAATGATCTTGGTCACATGACTAAGGTGGCTGCCATTCCCATATATGGTAAAAACACTTATAAATGTTCACTAGAGCCAGTGAACTGATTAATGCAAGTTGAGCGATTCAGGGCCACCATGGCCCTCTTGTTTAAGTCTTTTGCTCGACAAGCCTCATATTATCTTAAACTTGGTCTGCGGCTTCCTTGTCTCGGTTTCAACTCTAACATATATTCAGTTAATCACCAATCGAAAGGCTCAGGGAGAGGCCATGGCGATGAGCCTGGTGCTTGTATGTTCGTCTGAATTTTTGATATGTCATATACAGAATGACAACTCTCGCCTCTGTAATGTTTGAGAGTGTCCCACTAATTGATATACTTAGAGGCAAAAGAAAGTATAGAGGTAACACAGTCTTGATTTTTCTACAGATGGCTACATATCTGCAGAAAACCTGGGCATTGTTGATAAATGCAAATAATATTTTCGCACAATCTGCTACAATTTTCAGTACACCAGGTCAAAGGACAAGGAAATGCATATAGTTTTAAACTGGCAATGGGTGTATGTCAACAGTTTTGCTCGAGTAGCTCCCTTTTAAACTTGGACAATCGTGATTACTTTTAAACCTTTAGCTGCATTACATAAAAAAAATGAAAGGTTTGTATGGCTATGTCGCCCTTTGAAACAAAACACGGGTAAAGTATCAAAGTACGGGTTACACTTTGGCCGATTTTGTGCCCACGACCGATCTTGATAAAATTTATGTATTTAAAAGCTTGCCATTTGGCAGTTTATATAAGTACATATTTAAGTTTGCAGTTTCATAAATAATCACGTGACTTCCGGTTTTTTACATATGGGGTGCTGAATGGGGTACACTAACTAAAGCCCCTGTCTCACTGGGATGCGACAGTTTGCGACTGATTGCGAATTGCATTCGCGGATGAGTCTCAAAACTGTCTTGAAACGTTCGCGGGGATTCGCAATATCCTCGCGTGAGTCGCAAACTGGCGCAAACGGTTCGCATTGTCACACAAAAAAGTTTTACATGTAAAACTTTTTTATGCGACAAAATTTCTCGCAACATAGTCGCAAAGTCATCGCGGGTGTCGCGAACACGTCGCGGACCCATCGCAATTTAGTTTCCGGCGAGATGCAATGACCGTGAACACGAAAAATTTGCGAAATAAATAAGACTATATTGCGAACAAATTGCGACCTAAATAAGACACTTCCGCGACTAAATTGCGAGCAAATAAAACTGAGTAACTTTCGCGCCAACGTCGTAAGACATTCGTACGAATATCTTACGACTATCGTGCGACTGTCTTAAATTACTCGCAATGTCGCAAAAGTGTCGTGAATGGTTCGTATTTTCGTCTTTTGTGACTCGGACAATTATGTTTCTCGCAAACAGTTTGCACTCATTCAGTTCCAACATGGGCATCATGCCAGCAAAGGTCAGAAAAGGTCGAGGTAGGGGTAGGGCTGCCACTGTACCCGGCCATCAAACCACAACACAGGAAGCCGAAACAGTCCCAGCTCCTGTTCCCTCCGACGACGAGAGCTCGGGAGCCCCCACGGTTTCTCTGACTGGTGAAACAAGGAAGAAAAAGAAACTGGGCATTGAGAGTGAGAAACCATGGAAGGATGTCCATAGAATGTACTGGCTGAGTTCTGGCTGAACCACCCCATATTTTATGATAAAACACAATATCCATTTTTCTGACGTGTGATGATTAAAAAATTGCTGGAATGTCAATAGGTTCTCATTTTCTCGCAAAATCATCGTACGACTGTTGCACGACCTTCGCACGACAGTCGTGCGACGTTCGCGAGAGTATCGTGACACAGTCGGACGAGAAAAATAATCGCAATTTTATTGTGCGAACGTCGCACGAGTGTCTCACGAACGTCGCGCGAATGTTGCGCGACGTGTATACGAACTCCAGGCGAATTTGGGCAAGATTCGTGAGATAATCGTACTACATTCGTGCGACATTCGCGCGACACTCGCAAATATGTCGTAATCACCATTTCAGTGAGACCCAAATATGCTAAATGTCGCAAAGTCGCTGATTTTATCGCAAATCTTTGTCTCAAACTAGTCGCCAGTTGTCGCATCCCAGTGAGATACTAGCTTAACTGCGGTTTTTCGATATAATCAGCAATTCCGCTGACATATCAGCCCTCCAAATTGACAGATATAATACTTTTGGTTCTTATCCACAGTCTAAAAGAGATATTTTCGCTCAAACCATCTAGTAAGGAGAATTTTTATTTGAATTATGATGAAACTTCAGAACAGTAGATATTACAAGTGTTTATTAACACAATAATAAAAAAAGTAAAGCGTTTGCCTGTGTGAAAATAATGAAACAAATGAACAGAAAGTCGATTATAACCGACCGATATTGTTAAGCAAATTCTTGGCGAAACGCTTTAGCACGCTTGTGGTCTGGCAAGTGTGTGAAAAGATTATCAACCTTCTTCTTTTATTATGTCCCGCACCAAAGGTGAGGGGTACATATTGTTTTCAGTGCGGATCCCGGGCGTCGGCGTTGGCGTGACAGTTTCTTGCGTGCGCAATATCTCTTGATCCAATAAATGGAATTTCACCAAACTTGCATGGATACATCATTTGGATAAGTTCAAGAGCTGATTAGATTTTGGTGACCTTGACCTCATCTTCAAGGTCACTGGAGGACTTAGATGGCAATTTCTTGTACCCACTTTGCGTGCGCGATATCTCTTGAACCAATGAATGGAATTTCACCAAACTTGCATGATACATCTTTGGGACAAGTTTAAGAGCTGATTAGATTTTGGTGACCTTGACCTAATTTTCAAGGTCACAGGAGGACTTAGATGACAGTTCCATGTACCCTTGTTATCTACTGAACCAATGGATGGAATTTCACCAAACTTGCATGGATACCTCATTGGGACAAGTTTAAGAGGTCATTAGGTTTTAGTGACCTTGACCTCATTTTCAAGGTCACTGGAGGACTTATATGGGAATTTCTTGTACCCACTATATCTCCTGAACCAATGAATAGAATTTCATCAAACTTGCATGGATACATTATTGGGCCAAGTTTAACAGCTACTTAGATTTTGGTGACCTTGATCTCATTTTCAAGGTCACTGGAGGACTTAGATGAGAATTTCTTATACCTATTATATCTCCTGAACCAATGGATGGAATTTCACCAAACTTGCATGGATACATCATTGGAACATGTGTAAAAGCTGATTAGATTTAGATGACTTGACCATTTTCTCACGGTCACTGGAGGACTTAGATTGCAATTTCTTGTACCCATAATATCTCTTGAACCAATAGATGGAATTTCACCAAACTTGCATGGATACATCACTGGGACTAGCTTAAGAGCTGATCAGATTCTGGTTACCTTGACCTCATTTTCAAGGTCACAGGAGGACTTAGATATGTAAAAATTTCACTGAAGTTGATATATCTCATTAGCCTTTGGCTTGATTTCCACTTTAGTTTCATAGATATACTTTTGGGACAATCTCAAGAGTTTTCTGTGTTTTGATTACCTTGATCCCATTTTCAAGGTCAAAAGGTAACTTAAAAATGCTTATTTTTTTCTCTTAAAAATTAGTTATATCTTGATCCAATCGACAGATATTCATCAGGCTTGCATGAATATATTGTTGTGACAGGTTTAAGACATGTTTAGTATTTGGTGACCTTGACCCATTTTTCAAGGACATAGTCATACATGTAGGATATTTTTAGAACCAGTGGATTGATTTTCTCCAAGCTTGCCTAGATAATTTACTTGTATAGGCTTTATATTCATTATAGGGGATGGGAAATGGGCTTGTGGGGGGACATCAGTTTTTCTCTGAAAAACATTTCTAGTTAAGCATTATTTAAACACGTATGAAATATTACGTATTAATGGATGCTACACAGGTACAGGTGTTTAAAATGTTAGACAAAAGCAGCGAACCAAGAAATATAGGCCACAGGGACTTACATGTAGTACCAAATGAGACGCAGCGCTGAAGAGACTTATTATTCCAAGTCCGATGAAGATTCAAGTAAATATTAGTTCGAAATAAAACATTAATTCAGTGGATCATTGTAATCTGTTTATCCAACATCAGTAATGCACTGACATCTGTTTACTTACCCCGCACATCGCCGATGCATGAACCGATGTGAAAAAGAAGAAGAAGAAGAAGAAGAAGGAAAAAAAAAGAGTTTCCTCTCTTCCTTGATTTTCGGTCCTCATATGCCGCCCTATTCTTCCAATTCCCTCATCTTGCTTCCAGTGACTGACTGACTATGTTAATGCCAGATAACTTATCTATATAGGGTGCCAATTAGGGCACTTGTAATAGTGGTATATTATAAGTACCCCAATTGATCCCTCATAGATAAGTATTGGATGATAGAAAACTGTGTCTCCATCCAAAATATATGATAACGTCAACGGTAGTCTCCTTTTTGCTCATGTTTCATGAGCGCATTAATTTTTAATCTCATATCCAATACTCACTATCAATAATAATAGCTATATTAATCGTGATGCGGATACAGATAATGCTTATTGACAGATAGACCACAACAGCGAATACGTTATGAAATTTAATTATGATGATCATCAAACAAAACAAAATACTCTGCATATTTTCTTTTGCACTTACAAAAATTTACAGAAAACAAATGTTCACATGCATAATTATACTTCCAAAACGGCTACCAAACCAATCAACAAATGCATATATAGTTGCTTTACGTATATTATCAAAATATTTTTGTTCTATCCATTGTCATGCAGCTTACTAAAATGTTGGCATATTACAGTTATTAATTAAAATAAAACCTCTTAAGGTCTTTCATACTTGTATACATTCCGGATACCTCACTTAGTTTTGACATGCCCCTACTTGGATTTACTTCAGAAGCATGAGATAATGCCCTAGCTGCGCTGTTGGGACCATATAAATTGGCAATATTTGCATAATGATTTAACATCTTTTTACTCCCCCAGCCTATGTGTTTACTTGCCGACTCATTCTTAATGCCTAACATCCTAGGAGTTATTGCGCAACCCCTCCTTGGGCTATGTCCTGATTCTCCTTGATAAAGGCCAATTGCACTTAAAGGTGTTCTTAATCTGTATGACATTGCTGCTGCAAATGTTGGCTTATCCGTAATTAATTTTGAAGTCTTATCACGGACTCTAAATAAATATCCCTGCCCAAGGTTTACCCCTGCTTCAAGTGCACAGCCCATGTATTTTTGAAGGTGGTAAACTGGACACATGTCAGCATCCTTGGATATCAGCACGATATGGTTCTTAGGGTTATCTAGGGAAGCTGTCTTTCCAGCCATCTCAGAAACAAAAATGCCTTGTTATTGCGGCAGCTCAAAAATTCTATTACTTTTCAAATCACTTAAATCGAAAGCACGATCACCTGAATGGCATAGGAGTGAGAAGTAAGCTAAGTCTCTGTATAACAAAAACTTTGCCGTTACGTCTTTTTCTCCCCTTATTTTATAGGTTAAATATCTACATAACCTACCCAATTTGTCAAACATCAAAGGGATAGCTTGTTTGACAAGGACGCCTTTTGAGGCCTGCTCTATTGAAACTGCTTTCAAGTGCCTTTTAAGTATGATGGACGATGCCGGGTTACCTGTGCAAAACACAGGGTTCCACTCCCCTGACCGACCAACATCCCTAAATATTGCCTTTATCTTTCCTAGAAGGCTATCGACTTATTTTGCTGCCAGAGTCACCGGACAAGTACATTTTTGCTTCCCAGACATTTCGCGGAATAAACACGTATTCATGTATTTGTGTTCGCCCGTCGGACTCTTTATAGACTAAGAACTTTTGGATATTTTCGGGTAGCGCATTCATAATCCCTTTAGGTGGAAAACAGGATGACAGAAAAGTTAACATCTCATTTGTCAAACTAGTTATTTGTTTAGAGTAATTGGACGACTCTGTAATGCCTCCTAAGTATCTGATCCTACAATTTATCTTATCTAAAATGTCCATATCCAAAGTCTGTTTTACTGCGTTATTTGGCTGTTGCCTTAACACTGTTTTTGCTCCACATATTTTGCAGAAATGAAAGTCAACATCATTTTAAGCTTCACATAGTGAGCACATTGTATGACTATGCTCAGCCTGTAAGATCAGTGTCCCATTCTGAAATGTAAAGAAATCTATTCATATCCACCATCCACCTATGTCGTACGGGCTACAACTAGCAATTATTTCTATATAACAAAGGTGACTTTTGTACTGCATGCTAAAACCTTGAGCCCCAAAACATATAATATAGCCTGTATTATCAACATAGTGGGGGTTCTTTAGACCATGCGCAATCATGACACGCCCAAACCAGCCTAGGCCCATTCGCGAATCGATCAGAGTCTCCCCTTTCTCATTTTACCTTTTTTGGGATACACAGATTGTTGATTCAAAATAGGCTCCCATTCGACTATACAGGTGCACAGGCTGATCAGGGTTCATATCCCGTGCGCATGCTCCATAGCAAGCCTCTCACAATGTAAATTAACTAACATTCCCAGGCACCATTATGTCCATATTTTTGAGTAGATATCAGCTAATATATGTACATATTCTGGACATGATTCATGTGTATGTACCATAATTTCGAGCATTCATGTTAACCTTGCAACTCCAGTTTCTGACATATCCTATCACACAAAAAAATGTGTCATACTACATGAAAAAACTACCAACCATCTCCAAAAGTTTTTTTTTTGCGTAACTTGTCTGTCCTCTTTCATTCATATGCACTGAATCCTTCAAATGAACATAAGTAATTTACTTATTATCCATATATGTCCAGCCATGTCTGTCACAACATTTCCGCAAATATTTATTAAAACATTTGGCTTTCGAGTTCACAAATCCATCCTTTGTAATGATCACTGCCGAAATGACAATTTGTACTTGACTGAAAGACATTTCAATCATACTTAAACATGATTCTAAGTTTCTAATTTCATTTCTTGCTACCGATAATTGGTCATACTCATTTGCATAAAGGTAATTGTTTTGTAGGTTGTTAACACCTGCATGGATTAGGATTACTCTTGGCAAGTATGCAGAGACATTTTTAGTAACTGGCTGTGTACACTTTGCCAAAATCTAAGTGAAAGAGCTGCATCCGTTTTGTTTATATCTCTAGATGGCTTGTCTGCTAAATTTTCTTTGGATGGCACAAACAATAAATTTAGGGCAACGTCATGTTAAGAGTAAACTGAAATTAATTTTTGATGACCGTATTCATGTCACGTGATTTACATCCCTCATTGTTCCATGCATTTATTAAAGTTTGATTATCAACATGCGCATCTATCCTTTGACCAGAAAGTTCCCTCTTCGCAGATTTAAGTACGTTTAACAACGCACATCCTTCCAGTACCATGATAAGCATTGACCTCAAATTCTCATCCTAAAAGTCTGACACTGTAATTGAATTGTTCCCATTGGCAAGTGAAGAATTCCCCTATATTTGAACAAGGAAGTAACACTATACAAAACTTTTTTTGAATGACGCTCAGATTTCCATACCAGTTTGCCCTCCCATGTATCAAGAAACTGCCAAGCCCTTATTTCACCACTAGGGGACCCGTCATTGGCACTTTAGAATTTGATTTAATGCAATTAGATATTGCTAGATTCATTTACCGAGTGTAAAGTTTTGCCGCGGGAACTGCGATCATAAAAGACACAGCCCTTCCACTTAGCTTCTGCAAATCTAGAACTGATACTGACTTTTTCAATATTAAAGCATCCCTTAGGTCTATAAATTTTTGTTTTTTCTTTTCTGTAATACGGAAACAACTCTCAACTGAATCAATGACGAAACCTAAATATACGGGTCTTTGGGTAGGACGAAAATGCATTTGTCCAGATTTAAGCAATAACCAAGTCTTACAAGAATATCACAGACTATATAGTTTGCTAGTAATGCGTTTGCTCTCTCAGATCCTAATTTTATACCTCGGACTAGCTCTATTTATCTGTTATGTCATCTATGTAAAGAAAAATTGGCAGATTGATTTTTTTCTTATGTATGACGTTGGCTGCAAATTAAGTGTGTGATAAACATAGCTAGAAAGTTTGAAACCAAAAACCAAAGTTTTGTAACAGAAGTAGTATCCTGCCCACTGAAAACCTACAAGCGTTTATGAGTTTTCCGTTAGCAAAACATTGTCGAAACTAGATTTGTCATCAATTGATGTGAAGAATGCATTGCTGTCAATAATTCTTGGAATATCTTTAAGTGTGTCCAGGATGAAACGTATGTCTCTTACCCAATTATTCAAATACATGAGGTCAACATAGCCTGGGTTTAGAAGGTTCTACTGTTAACGGGGAAACTATGTGTGGAGGTTCACAATGTCCAACTCGACCCAAGTATTTAATAGATCCTTTCTGCAATCGCTCTCTTATCGTGCCTTTAATAAAATCAGCAAAATGCTTACATTTGTTCACCTTATTAAATTGGCTTGGTGGCGGAAAAGCATCATCATACATTTGTCCCCAAAAGCTTCCCTTAAAATGAGTCAATAATTTGTTGATGTCTTCACTACTTTCTATCCATTTCATAATTTCGCTTTTATCAGATAAATTTTAATTCATTATGAATTTCCAGTTTTTTTGCATGTTTATGTACTTGCTCCGAGACAAACTGCTTATTGTTATAAAAAGCAATTTCGTTTATACACGGTAAATTATCCTTTCCCCTTAAAATAGCCTCTTCTGCCGAGCACCTCGTACCATTATTGTCTTGGACCGGTTCACCATTACTTTTCACGTAAGACACCTTTCTGCTGCATTCCTTCATTGGGTCAAAATTTAGTTGAATGTCCCTTTCCCAGTTTGACAGTGGCCTGAAATTCATGTTTTAAGAAAATTAACATGTTCATCCCCATTTTTTTTTTGGTATTTGATAAACTCCTCCAACGAAAAAATAAAATAAAATAAGAATAAATAAATAGACACAATAATTTGAAATCTGCAATGTTTAATACTTTTTCCTTTAGCGTTATTCTATTTCTAATGCAAACATTCTGTATTCTCTCTCTCTCTCCATTTTAGTTTAAACAATATTTCATTCAATGAATCAATACAAATATAGTAACACAATAACACACAGCGGGATTAGATAACAAGCTTTGCAACTTAAAGACAAGTTCTCCCGAGTACAAAACATTAATTTGAAAAATTGAGTGTACGTAAGACAACATTTAGAAAATACTGTTCAAAGTACAAACAGATGTAGAAATATGATTATAAAGTACCGTGTACATGACACTTCAATATTGAAAAATCATCTGTTTGAGAGAAAAATCTAGTGATTAGTTGAAATACTTCTTACACAGAAAATATAGTAATATAAAAATAAATAAATTATATAGATATACATAAAAATCGTCTGTCCCGAACTGCCGCCCCAACATGCCCCCGCTCTCAAAGACTACAGGTATACGCAGACAATGACAATCATGGCCTTGACTCGGGTTTAAAATCCCATCAACACAGGCTGCACGGAGACGCGACCTCGGTAAGTCACATCCGAAAAACTGGAGAAGCGGGGAACCGAAAACGTGATTCCTGGATTAGTGGTCTGTCAGGTTATGCACTACACAACCGCCCGTCCTAACAATCGCTGGAAGAAGGACGATATGCTTAAAAAGTATACAGCTGAAGCAAAAGTAATACGTGAAGTTAAGTTGGAGCAGCAAATCGATTAGAAAGAAAAATAAAATCTTGAACTGATTTAAAAATACTTTCGTTCTGGTCACAAGATAAACTTGCGTCTCCACATTGTTTGTTTGGATGTCTTTGTCAATCTTTCCCTTTGATGTTGGGGATAGGGTTTGGGATCTGATTCAGTCAGTTCCTGAAGTGTAGTTACTCTTTAAATTTAATAGGAAAGTGCAAAACCTCAACCATTGTTTGGTTACGTACACAGTGTATTTGATGATAGTTAGGACAATCACTTAAATAATGCTTAGTTGTCTAAACTTCACCACAAGAACATAATGGACTATCAACCAAATTTTTATGATAAGGGTGAGATCCTAAAGAGCTGCACTCTAGTCTTAGTCTGGTATGATTTATTTGAGCATGTCTATCCCCAAAATAATAATATTCAGATGGTTTAATGCGTCGCCCCGAAATGTTTTTCTTAAAATCATTCAGTGATGTACTATTCCGTATTAATAAAGGGAGATAATTCCATAATCTTACCGTGGAGGGAAGAAATGAATTATAATATAAGTTAGAGTTAGAATGGACAGTGTTAACTTAAAGGTTATTTGAGTTACGAGCGAGTATCGTGAAGTATCTTGGACCAGTGGTGGTAAAAGACGATTAAGGTATTCAGGGGCTAGACCGTTCATCATTTTGTAAAATATAGTAAGTTTCTGAAGCTCACGGCGCTTAGCTAATGTAATGAAATCAGTTTCTTCATAAAGTTTAGAGATGCTGCATAACTTTGTAGCGCCATTAAAAATTCTCATAGTCTCAATTTGTACAGCTTCAAGTAATTTTTGGTCTTCATTACTTACTGCAATTATCAAAAACTGCCCCACTATACTCGAGCATTGGTCTTATAAATGAAATAAACATTCGTTCCAAAGACCTCCCATCGATTATAAATTTAAAAGCCCTTAATATATTGATACGTTGCCAAGCTACGGTTGTAATTTTAACAATATGAGCATTCCAATTACAATCATTTGAAAAATTTATTCCTAAGTGGCGGTGATCAGTTACTTCAGTTATAGGAATATTATTCATTGCTAGTTGAGGATGAATTGGTTTATTACGTTTTCTTGAGAAAATCATACACTCGGTTTTAGATGGGTTAAAACTCTCTAACCACTGCTCAGACCATGCATGCATACTATTAAGATTAGAAGTGAGAATATTGGCAGCTGTAATTGGGTTCTCAAGCATAATATATAAACTGGTATCATCAGCAAATAGCCTTACAAATGTTTTTTGCATAATTTGCTTAGTCTGTTGTAACCCTTTTGTTGGTCTAAATTATTTAGTTCAGCTAAGATAGCTGAGTTGCCACCTATTTGGGAAAGAGCTGCTGACTCGGCTTATCACTTGTAATTTATTGTTTGTTGGGATGTCTTTGTCAATCTTTCCCTTTGATGTTGGGGATAGGGTTTAGGATCTGATTCAGTCAGTTCCTGAAGTGTAGTTACTCTTCAAATTTACATTGCAGTTTAGGGATTCAACAATGTCATTAATATAAATTAGGAACAAAAAGGGACCTAAAATGGAGCCTTGAGGCACTCCTGCTGATATGCTTTAAAAAAACTGATGCATTTCCGTATAATACAACTCTCTGTCGCCGGTTAGAGAGATAGTCAGAGAACCATTCCAGTATTTTACATGAAAAGCCTGTATTTTTCAGTTTATGAATGAGGCCTTTGTGCCAAACTCTGCCAAATGCTTTAGTAATATCACAGAATACGGCGCGAACTTCTTTCCCCGAGTCAACAGCTACCCAAAAAGTATGATATAAATCTAAAAGTTGACACGTTGTAGAATCTCCTTGAATAAATCCAGACTGAAAGGTTGTAAAAGAATTATGATCTAAACAATAGTTATATGCGTGTTTATGAATCACGCGTTCCATAACTTTTCCTATACAACTGATAAGAGAAATAGGTCGAAAATTATTCGGTAGATGACGATCACCTTTCTTAAAAACTGGTGTCAAATTTGCTTCTTTCCACGACTGTGGAAATTTCCCTACAGAAAGAAGGTGATTGAAAAATTTACTAAGGGGCGCACTTAAATGAAGAGCGCCTTCCTTTAACAACCGTGGATTTACTAAATCAGGACCAGAAGCTTTCGAAATGTCAAGACTGTTTAGAATATCAAACACTTCTTGAGAAGTTATATTGAAAGAGTCAATCAAATGATACTGGGGATGTTTAGGCTCAGGTAATGTAGTTGAATTATAATTAAGTTGAGACTGTGAGATGAAAAAGGAATTGAAAGTTTCAGCCTTATCAATGTCGTTTTCGGCTTCTTTATTGTTATATATTAAAGTTGGTATAGTTTCAGAAGACTTATCAATATTTAGAATTTGTTTTGACAACTTCCACCAAATTTTAACAATATGTTCTATAAAAGGGTTATCCTTTGGAAGCAAGGATTAAAGCTAAAGCTAGTTTTATTTTTAAGAATATTTGCTATGTGTGTTTTATAATTAGGTTTGGCAATTTTTATCTCCTTAACAACTTTGTTTCTTAATTTACGAAATTTATGCCAGAGATGTGTGGAATCAGATCTTTTATCCTTACGGTGTAACCTTTTTCTCTGACGTATTAATTTTCTAATTTCCTTATGCATCCATGGCGGGTCTTCTGGTCGAATAGTGACTAAGTTGTTAGGTATAGAATTAGAAGCTGCTTTAAGAATTGTAGAAGTAATCTTTTCTGTTATACAATCAACGTCTCCTGATAATGTGTATTCCCAGTCAACTTCAGACAATATTTGTCGATAGTTAACATAATCACCTTGATCATACTTCCATATCGTCCTTCTAAAATGCTTTATATTCGGTTTTCGAAATTTTAAAAGTACTGCTATCGGACAGTGATACCTAATAACATTAGGAATGAAAGGATCACATACTTCACTTGCAAAAACATTATTACTGTTACTTACAAGTGCGACGTCAATTAAAGAAGAAGAAGATTCCGTAAAATGGGAGGGTTCCGTTATCGTTTGTGATTAGTTAAATTTCATCATGATATCTCTGAGATGTTTGGACTTACGACTAAACAAACAGGAAATCATTATTCAAATCACCTAAGATTAGTATATCTGGGATGTTAGTATTCTTTGCCCTATCTATAGATTCATTAACTAGATTCTAGTAAGAGAAATGTGAATTAGGGGGTCTGTACATACCACAAATCAATATTTTCCTACCATGGGTGTTTATTTGAACCCACACACTTTCGAGATCTTTAACTTCCAGATCACACCTCCTGCTACATTCTACTGAGTCCTTTGCATATATTGCCACTCCCCCTGATCGTGATTCTCTGTCGCACCTGAAGGGTTCTTTAAAATTAACAATTTTAAGGTCACTGGATTTTATTGTACTGTTTATCCATGTTTCAGTAAAAATGAAAATATCAAACTTTTGCATTTCATATTGAAGAATATCTAGCTTCGGAACAATACTTCGAATATTTAAATGACATATGCCTAAGTGACTATCATAGGGGGGAAGGGATATGCTTAATGTACTTGATATACTTGAAACCGAAATTGATGATGGGCTTGACAGGGTCCAGGTAATGGATGTATATCGCCGCAGCGCATCAGTAAAAGAATTAACCAAGGAACGGTGACTGACGAGAGAAAGATGCTCAAACAGTGCCTTATAAACTGAATGTTTTCTGTAGTTACAATTAAGGATGGTGTGACATGTCGATAAGGGTATTATATGAGTGTAGCCAGGGTCGTGTTCATTTTTAAAGATGTAATGATACAATATAGACTAACATTGGTTTCTGTCACTGCGTCCATCTGACAACTTATCATAAAATTACTAACCATTATGGTTGTTATTGTTATCCATAGTCTTCGTCTGCTGTTCTGTACACAACTACGAATTTTTGCCACCCCAGGTGCCTTTCGCTTCAAGTTATAACTACCTATGAATCCGATTTAACTATAGGAAGGAAAAGACACCAGGGGTGACAGGGTATCTCCAAAAATCCAAAATTTTGCAGAGACGAAGGAGCACAAAGGCAGACAGTATGGGACAAAGAAAGTACAATAGCAAATATATAAAATAAGATAAGTAGATAATTGTAGAAAGCAATTTTGTTTTCCAGAAATGGCCATTTATGGCATGCTAAGTTGCTTAAATACTGTAAGAAAAAATCCTTTCATATGAGTGGCCCAAGCGGCACATGATAGTAACGAGATCGACTTGATGTCGAAATCGACGTCAAAGACGCTGGATCGACACTGAAACTATGGATGCATGAATCAATGGTGTTCAAACTTGTCCATAATACCAATCATTAGTTAGTATTAAATATGCAAGAAAACAAGCAAGTTCAAGGCATTATATTAGAAAGCAATATCTCAATTCAGAACTTCTGATATACCAGTGCCATGACAGAGAAAAAAAATCATTGTGTATGAACTACCTTAATAGACCCAAATAGTAGCAACGTCGATATGACGTCATCGACATCACCTCGGCGTTGATACCAACGGCTGACAGCATCCCCAGCCTGACCAGTATTGATGGCAGTACAACAATATTCAAGTAACAAGCAGATTCAAAGCAAAATATAAGAAAGCAATTTCTCAATTCAGAGTTCGAAAATACTGGTGCCATAACAGAGAAAAAAATAAAAAATCGTCGGATATGAATTACCTCAATAGACCAAATAGTATCATCATCGTTGTGACGTCACCGATGCCATCTCGGCCTTGACAGCAACAGCTGTGAGCATCCCCAGACTGACCAGTATTAATGGCAGTAGTAACAAGCAAATACAAGGCAATATATAAAAATGTGACGATTTTCCTTCCGGTACGGATTTTGCTATCGGAGGCAAAACGGAAATCATACACAATATATTATTTTTTATGGGCCGGTGTGACTAGGGGATTGAAGTGAAAGGCAAGAGTTTTCCTAATCTATATTAATTGTTGTTAGAATCAAAATATGCTCACCAAAAAGAAATAACTCCTACAGTAGTTTCCAATATGTAATAAATCCAAAGACATCAGATAAATCCATTCACACACAAGTCCGCTCATCAAGATTTCCAAGCCCTATATATAGTGAAAGCCGTCTCCACCAGTGGAGCAGTTACGTACAGCTGTGGAGTCACTCCACAAATTGTGGAGTCACTCCACAGAGTTGTGTATACAGTTGTGGAGTCACTCCACACTTTTACTTGTTAACCTGGCATTCTTATTGAAAATATCAGACAAATACCAACTAACCTATAAAAATATGCTACACTACCCCCATACGGGCAAAACTGAACTTCCACTGTTCAGAAAGGCAAACACTTTTAAGTTCAAGTTTACAAAGCATAACATCAAAATTAATAAAATGTCTTAACACACACACAGCAAACACATCCAAACACGAAATTAAAGTCTCCACAGTCCTATCGGTGGTAAAAAATGTCTAAACACCAATTATTATGAAAAGTGGTTTAACCCACATATTTAGTGATAAAAATGAGGCTTGCTATGCATATACTGAGTCACAGACATAGCAAAACGTAGAGGGAACAAATTTTTGAAAATGACAAATCGCTCCACATTTCTCCTTTTCTGGTTTGCCATCCAATGGCTTGTACATTGTATTTCTACCATTTTATACATGTGTTCAAAATATAAAGTAGGACATATTATTTGCAAACTAAATTGACCCAAATTAATTTTCGATACCTTTATATGTGAAGCTCAAGGCTATTATAATTAATTAAAGTTGCCTAACCATGGTCGTTAACTGTGACAAAACTGTAGTGGAAAGCTTACAGCGATACCTCAATTACCGATAGAGCAATGGGGCCTTTAAGGTCAAAACAGACACAAACAAATACATGCTAGATGTGAATTAAAATCAACTTATTTATAGGATCGGAATCAATATCAGTTCCTTGTCAGTTTAAATTTTAATTATATTTTCAGCGTATAAAGTACTGTTTATCATAGATTCACTTTGGGTCCATCAGGAGTTGTTGTCATCGTCTGTCGTTGAACTTTGGAAAACGGAAGTAACCAAATCGATACTTGTTTAGAAACCTTAATTTTACATGCAACGAGATTTAACTGACCACACCCATTGTTTTCCTTTTCTTGTTAAATCAAAGAGTGGTTTAGCAATAAGGGTATAATTCTTTACAAATTTAAGGTAATAAGACGTCAAGCCAAGGAGGCTACGAACCTGCGTAATGTTTTCAGGCCTAGGCATTTGCTTGACACTTTGGATCTTTGAAGGATCTGTCCTTAATCCGTCCCGAGATACTATATGACCCAGAAAACTAGTTTCACGCTGCAAAAATTTGCATTTCTTTGCCTTAAGTTTTAGCCCAGCCGCAGAGAGTCTATCAAATACTTTACCTAAGTTTTTAAAATGGTCGTCAAACGTACGGCCCATCACAATGATGTCATCAAAATAAAGTACAACTATTTCCCATCGCAGACCAGACAATACTCTCTCCATCAACCTTTGAAATGATGACGGCGCATTACATAATCCAAACGGCATTGTAGTGAATAGATAGAGGACCCCACGAGGTGTGGCAAAGGCTGTCGTTTCTTTGTCGGACTCAGACATGGGTACCTGATGGTAAGCCATATTTAAGTCTAAACTAGTAAACCAGTCAACCCCACTAAAAGAATCTAAATTTTCATCGATTCTCGTTATTGGGTATGCATCCTTAATGGTCTTCTCATTTAGTTTTCTGTAATCTACACACATGCGCCATGTGCCATCCTTTTCTTGACCATGACAGTTTGTGCTGCCCATGGACTGAAAGACTTTTCAATTAAGCCCTGTTTTTCTAACTTTCCAATTTCCTGATCTAATTCTTCCCTCTTAAACATTGGAATTCGTCGAGGAGGCTCTCGAATAGGCCTTTCGTCAGATAACTTTATTTTGTGAACAGCTAAATTGGTTCTCCCTACCTTCCCAGGACCAGCAAAACTAGATTTTCTATCTACCAAGAACTGTCTAAACTTTGCTGTTTGATCAGTAGTAAGCTGTTTTCGACCTTCCTCAAAGACTGACCTTAGATGTTCAGGAAATTCCTCTTCTGAAATGTGGTTAATAAGATCGACCTGCTCAGATTTGGAGCAAGCGCTCAAGTTTGAAAATGGCTCCCTTACCGCCACCACTGGCGTGAACAGCGCCATATGTGTATGCTTATAGACTTTTACATCTTCATTACCTGGATTGAAGACACGAGTGTAAACGACAGATCCAGAAATATCTACTAGAGTTCTTGCTATTGCTAACTTACATTTTTCCATGAAACGTCTTTCAGGTGTAAGTACCCCCATTTGATCATGTTGCCCCCAGGAGCTTCGCTGATTTGCCAGCCCAGATCTAATGACAACTTCATGTCCAGCTGGAACAACGGTAGTTTCTAAAGCTATAACACGACCTGCTCTAGCAGAACCATCTTTGGCTATCAAAGGTAACCTTGAACTATCAACGATGAAGCTCCCTTCATCAAAACACCAGTTACAACGAAACTTGGTAATACAATCTTCACCAAGTAGGTTGTTATTCACTGCCCCAACAATAACCATGGTTTCATAGACAGTTTCACCAAAAGTAATTTTCATTATTGCTTTCCCTAAGCATTTTACTTTTGACCCGTCTGCAGTTAAATATGTCATGGTAACCGGTTCTAAAATTGGTAATTCCAACAAGGATTTAAAAGTTTCCTCTGATATAAATGTATTTCTGGCTCCAGTGTCAATTTTCCACTGAATTGGGACACCCTCAATAAAGCCATTATCTTTCATACCACCTGTGAAAGGAACACTTTGTTTTGTTCGCAGTGCAAACATTTTAGTTTTCTTTTTGTGCTCATTTGGCACTTTCATTTGGCTCTCTGCCTGACTCCCACTGAAATCGGAATTTCTCTTTCTCTTATTTTTGTTTTTGCTGAACAGTTACCTTACTCTTTGTACATCCAACATCTCCTCCGTCTGAAGGCCCAGACAATTGGTGGACTGAGATTGGGCCAGTAGCCTCAGTCCCCTCTAGTTTAATGAACTGTTACCGTTTCCATTACCAGAAGACACTCTGTTCTCTGGAAACGGTTGCTGCTGATACTGTTTATACCTACGAATATCCGCATGGGGGTTGCGCCTTCCCCCATTAGCATTTTTATATCGTGGTTGCCTCACAAACTCCCGTTGATTTACATGACGGCCAAAGCTAAGGGCCCGCCCGTACCGGTACACATACTTTCGTCTCTCTCTATAACACCAAGTATATTTCTGTGTTGGTACTTATCTTTTTCCCTTACCAACTCCTTTTCTCCCATTCTTAAGCATTCTTCTTGCATGGCATTAGTTACAGCCTCCTGCAAGGTTTTTGGTCTAGTTCTCTTTATAGCGAGACGAAAGTCCTCTGACTGTCCGCATTTGTCAAGGGAAGCTTTGATTGCATGCTTCTGTACAATTTGTGGATTGTCAGGATATGCCGAGGTCTTCAAGAGCCTGTCCAAAATCTCGAAAAGATTTCGAGGGCTGTTTGCAAGGCACCTTCGCTTAGCAATGTAACTCTTTTTCATTGCTACATGACCCAAACGCTCATTTAGTTTCTGTTTTAATCTCTCATAACTATTTTGGAAAACAGGGGGTAAACCATAAGCATAGGTTTTCGCCTGTCCCCTTAGTGCCGTTAGAAGCACTCTTCTAGATTTTCAGCAGACCAGCAGTTCAGTCCAGCAATATTTTCAAAGTATTGCATAAATTCATTCCAGATATCTGAGTTTGAGCCTGTACTGCGAACCTGATACTCTTGTATCCTTGGCATTTGAACATTTTCTAAAGTTCCTCTAGTTTCTGAAGTAGAGAAACTAGTGTCAGTTGAGCCTGAGGGTTTCAATACCTGTGTTTCCGAACACAGAGTGGCATTTGATTTTATTTGTTCAGCTTCAACACTGGGATTTGTGCGCAAGGTCACGTTGGGACTGGAACTTGCAACGGTGGACTCATAGCACACATTATCAGAGTCCCCCATGTTCTGCTGGGTCTCTAATAAGCTGTTCTCATGACTTCCACCCGTGCTTCTTCTCATCCCTCGGTTACCTTGACCCGAATATTCATATTTATTGGGAACTTCCAATAACAATTTCATAATAATTGTTAAAAGTAAAATGGCCAACAGTGCCAAGCAACCCATACGAACATATTGTTGCGATTTTATAACAATAGGGTGTTCGGGAAAATACACCCATGTTAGGACAATCAAGCCCGCACTAACCATCAGTAGGCCCAGCCAGATTAACCAAAACCTTCTCCATGTCCTACCTACAGAACCAGATTCAGCTTGACTGGTACCTACCTTAATGTCTGAAAAGTCCAGTTTCCTTGCCCCGGACGAAAGTTTGTTTCTTGCTGAAACCCTATTTCGGGTATTCAGCTCAGTCTGGAATCCAGAGTCTAAGGGGGAAGAAAAAGTAACACTTCTTACCTGATGTGTCTCAGGAGTATTCGGGGTAGTACCTACTTGATGTCTTGGAGTGTCTGTGATATCCATTTCGAATATACTTAACAACTGGAAACAATTAATCTAGGCAAGGAGTTAAACGTAATTTTTTTAAAAAATAATGTAAGAAAACTCTAGTAGTTAAATCATTAAAATTATTTATAATTATAGTATACAATTTCGGGGGGAAAAACTTTAAAATATTGTTTTAATTATTTATCTATTTTTACAATGAAACAAACTGCTGATTATCATTAACTTGAAAATTTCAGATTTTTCACTTCAATAAAACCTAAATAACACCAATCCCACCGCTGCCACCAAATTGTGACGATTTTCCTTCCGGTACGGATTTTGCTATCGGAGGCAAAACGGAAATAATACACAATATATTATTTTTTATGGGCCGGTGTAACTAGGGGATTGAAGTGAAAGGCAAGAGTTTTCCTAGTCTATATTTATTGTTGTTAGAATCAAAATATGCTCACCAAAAAGAAATAATTCCTACAGTAGTTTCCAATATGTAATAAATCCAAAGACATCAGATAAATCCTTTCACACACAAGTCCGCTCATCAAGATTTCCAGGCCCTATATATAGTGAAAGCCGTCTCCACCAGTGGAGCAGTTACGTACAGCTGTGGAGTCACTCCACAAATTGTGGAGTCACTCCACAGAGTTGTGTATACAGTTGTGGAGTCACTCCACACTTTTACTTGTTAACCTGGCATTCTTATTGAAAATATCAGACAAATACCAACTAACCTATAAAACTATGCTATAAAATGCCGTATATTAATTCGGAACGTCTATTATACTGGTGTCTTGATCGAAAAAATATCATTGCATATGAATTACTTAATAGATCTGAATGGTATTAACGTCGATATGTCGTCATCGACGCCGCCTCAGCGCTGATACTAACGAATGTAAGCATCCCTAGCCTGACGGGTATTGGTGCCAGTACAAACATATGTAAGTAAACGAGTAAGTTCAAGGCAATATTATATATATAAGAAAGTAGTTCTTCAATTCAGAACGTCAAGACAGAAGGAAATCTTGTTTATGAATTACCTAAATAGATCAAATATTATCAACGTCGATATGACGTCATCGACGCCACCTCGGCGTTGAAACCTACGGTCCATTTTAATTTCCCGTCACTAGCATTTACAATTTTGTAAATGGCTTAGAGGTCTTAACATAAACAAAACAAAATATAAGGGGGGAAAATGTGTCGTGCGTAGGCAAAAACAAAATGAAATCTGTAATTTTTTACACTTTTCCCGTTGAAATGTTAGTGTTATTCTATTTCTAATGAAGAACTCTATATTCTCTCTGTCTCTCTCTGGTTTTTTCCCCTTCATTTCCCATAGATAGCATTTAAAATTTTATAAATGACCTAGGGGTCTCAACAAATAAATAAATCATGTGTTTTCTTTTTCTTGTATTTATCTTTTTTATATTTATCTATTCACATGTATCTGTTTTCTAAAAGCATATCGGTAATTTTCTCAAACTTTACAGCCTTATCCTGGGCAATTGTTGAAAAAAATTGTAAATATATATATATTGCCGATTACAATAACGATATGTACCATAGAAATTCTTCAAAAGAAAACAAAACCTGATAGGATGAAATGCTAACATGCTTTAAAACTGATTGGCAAGACAAGTCTTTTGCAAAATGCCCCCTCTGTTGCATCTGTAGCAGACTTGTTTTCCGACAAAAGGCTGTCGGTGTCTTGGCCTCGGACCCAAACTGGATCATTGGCGCACCAGATATTACCCCTGCTCAAAAGGCTGCGTGTTTGGGATAGCATTTTCAAAATACGCCCATGGCCATGTTCCAGGTGGAGGAGCTAAGGCCGGCATGCCAGAAGTATTAGGAGCATTTGCGGGTAGCGAACCCTTTTTTTTCTCTCCCTCCGCACCTAAACCAAAACATTTCAAAAGCTTCTGTTCTTTGTCTAATACTGCTTCTTCGCTTTTGTACTCAGCAGTTTTAAAACTAAAGTAGCTACAAAGGATGGTTTTGTTTTATGCGCTTGAAAACGTGATACCACCATAGAAATGCGATCTTTGTTTGGGTTGTTTGTTTTCCGTGCCAAATTAGCCAGGAGAAGAAGTCTTTCATACAAGGTATCAACGTTTACCTCCGCTTTCGCGGCTTCTTCTTTTGTTTCTCTCTGCAGCCTCTTAAATTCTGTTGATTCATCATTTTTTGTCTTGTCTGACATCTTTTTTCCAGTTCTTCTATTTTCCCCACCAGCGCATCCAGCTGTATTATTAAAAATAGAATTTATAACTAAGTTGATAATCAAGATTATATGCACAGTTTGTCTATGCACGTTTAATCTTTTTACTCTAGCGCATCTATAATTAATTCCCTAAATCTGTCTGCACCCTAATTCAACTGATTAGCAAACCAAATATTTACTAAATATTGTTAATCTGTTGCCATAATATATGGCTGGATCGTTTTTCTACAACAAACGGCCATGTTGTTTATCTTTTAGTTATCAATTATCTTCACCTCCGCATGCTGAAAACTAAATCATTCAGATTGCACCTTTGAAACCTATGTCCCCCCCCCCCCCATCAAAGGTGAGGGGTGACATATTGGTTTCAGTGCGGATCCCGTCGGCGTCGGAGTCGGCGTGACAGATTTCTTGTATGCGCGATATCTCTTGAACCAACGGATGGAATTTCACCAAACTTGCATGGATATATCATTGGGACAAGTTTAAGAGCTGATTAGATTTTGGTGACCTTGACCTCATTTTCAAGGTCACTGGAGGGCTTAGATTACAATTTCTTGTATGCGCGATATCTTTTAAACTAACTGATGGAATTTCACCAAACTTGCATGAATATATCATTGGGACAAGTTTAATAGCTGATTAGATTTTGGTGACCTTGACCTTATTTTCAAGGTCATTGGAGGACTTAGATGACAATTTCTTGTATGCACGATATCTCTTGAACCAATTAATGGAATTTCACCAAACATGCAAGGATATATCATTGGAACAAGTTTAAGAGCTGATTAGATTTTGGTGACCTTGGCCTCTTTTTCAAGTTCACTGGAGGACTTAGATGACAATTTCTTGTATGCGCAATCTCTCTTGAAGCAATGGATGGAATTTCATCAAACTCCCATGGATACATCATTGGGACAAGTTTAAAAGCTGATTAGAGTTTGATACCCTTGACCTCATTTTCAAGGTCAATTGTTGCCAGCCAGCACCATAGCATGACTATTATTATTTTTATTTTTTGAGCCAAATTTTATCCTTTCCATAGATGATTAACATGTAAAATACGAAATAAAATTAGAAATTTTGCTTTCACCATGCATATGTATAATTTTCTTTCAGTTCCATTCTTTACACCACGTACATTATCTAAAAATAAAAAATTTAAACAATTTAAACTAGGCTATTCCGCTATCTGTTTTAAAGCCGTAGCGTCAATTAGCTTGTCATATCCGACACACGTTCAAATTTTTGTGCCCTTTCGAACAACTACATGCATGAAAACAGACACTGCTTGCGCTCGCCTATTCTGGTTTTGTGCCAACATTATTTGAAAATTCTATCACTACCAAGCATCTTAACTGATAAAAGCACCTGTTTCGTCACTTACCTGATTCCAGTTACGTTTATTGACACTGATGAGTTGGTACGAAATGCATTTGTTTTTGTGACGATTACGCAAAAAATAGCATGTGAAGTCTTTATCGATTTTAGATATATTATATATATATATAAAGAGAAAATCGGAAACACCACAACAAGTCACATTTTGTTTCTCAAGCGCTTTCAGTAGTAGAAATAATATGGCGACGTTATCCTTATATATATATAAACTCTTATCGCTTCATAATACACAGTTCTGAGCCACACCCAGAATGTCACACAAAATCACATGATATCGTATATCTGGCCAATGCAACGACAACTTAGCACGTGACATAGTCTCACAAACAAATCGCACGTGGTCAATACCAATAAAAGTCCGTGATTTTACCTTTCAGTTAATGAAGGGATGTACACCAGGTCCTGTAGAAAGAAAACAAACGAACACCACTTTTAATAAATTTTACTCTGCTTTGCAAGAACAGAACGTATCGGAAATGCATGATGCGCCAACTGCCATGTGTAGGCCTCGAGGAGGCTGATTCTTGCCATAGATCGCCAACATTTAGCAGACACTTGCATTTGCCATTTGTTTTTCCGCCATCTTTGTGTAAGCTTGTGAGACGTAGTAACAGTAACTAAGCAGGCGGAGCGTAGCGGCTACTCTCGGAACTGTGTATTACCAATCAGAAACATGACATACCGTTTTTTAGTCTCGCCTGCGAAGCAGAAGCGGGACATAGGTATTGCTTTTCCGGTGTCGTCGGCGGCGGCGTAAACTTTCATCGGGGTTTTGCGTTTAGGTCAGTTTCACAAAGCGCTGACAGGCGAAGCCCCGCATTCCGCGGAATTCTTGTTGCTTCTTTGGTTCCTCATTATTGGAATCCACAATTTGTTTTCTCTTCCCCTTCCCCGAGCCAGATGGAATATCCGGCCTCTCTTGTTTTGCAAAATATAGCAATCTGCATAAGTTTTGTGGAATCATTTCTATTTGCCCGATTTTGCACAAATCTTCTATGTCCCAAGACATTTTTCAAATTCTTTCAATATTTCGTCTTTGCTTAAAGCCATGTAACTTACACATTTCATATCCCCCATATATGGTTCTTCCTGCTCTCTGAATTTCCTAAGTACATTTATCTCCATTTTGCTATTAGCCGCAGTAATAATTCCTTTAGCACACTCTTGCTTCCAGTGACCGACTGACTATGTTAATGCCAGATAACTTATCTATATAGGGTGCCAATTCGAGCACTTGTAATAGTGGACGTTGGTAGTTCAAATTACCATAGGTTCAATGTTAAATGTTGCTGACAGTACATGTATTTAACCGCAAAATTAACCTAAACGGTATTAAAATACGGAAAATAAAATTGTACAGAATAAACTAGAAACATATAGCTAACATTTCTGCATGTTTTTGTGGTTATCTACCTACCTTCGAAAATCGGCATTTTCAGTGGGCACATTGCAATAGTAAAGTGTAACTCATCCTTTTCGTCAAAAAATGATGTATTTTTTTCGTCTTCAGGTAAGATGCATTGAATTTTCTTTGAAATCTTATGGAAAGTTCATTTGCAACAATTCAAATAAACACGTCTATGAAGTTCCATTCAAATGCGCGCAAGGGCAAGAAGCTTGACAACAGATTTCCGAAAATTTCAAGCGAAAACTTCTTACACCAGGTAAGATGAAGAAACATGTAATTCCCTATAATTTTAATTCAGAGGGATAAAATTTCAGACATGTAACATTTCTAACTATGGTTGAAGCCGTTTGTCGGGAGTCTCAGGTTGAATTACGATGTGGGAGAACTCTATAAGCGTCCAGCTTTTGTTTTAAAATCAAGCCTGTATTGTATACTATATATGTATGTATGTTACAATTTCTAAAATGAATAAAATATGTTTAAACCAACTACGATGTGGTTATACTCACGGACCATAGCGCAAGACATTCGTGACGTGCGGAATGCCATTTGTCATGTGCAACCAAGTTTTGATTGGAACTGCTGAATCTTGATTAAGGGCCTTAACTTTATTATAAATACATACAAAACGATTTGTTTTTGTGTTTTGCAGAGCTACATGTTTGCCAAAATGGCATTATAAATATTTCTACGTAGCCATTTAAACGCGACCCAGTATTCAAAATAAAAAACTGTATACTTTTTGTTGCCTCTGCGTATATCATTACAACTGTAGCTTTCAGTATGTTTGAGTAAATTCCAGCTTTTCGTCTTCTACAATCTAATGTTCTCTCTGTACTGCAGTTTCATCTTCGCTGTATTACTTGAATACACTTTGAGTACAAATGATGATATATAATGATAAAGGGCAAAGCTGTCTCTGCCTCCCCCCCCCTTCCCCCAACCACCTTCAGCAAAATTTGTTTAATTTTTTTGTTTGGCATTAACGAAAACTGAAAATGAAAGAAGTAGATATTGGGATCTTATACTTTGAAGTTATGAACCGTTGATTATTATTATTTAAAAAAGCTGATGGTTCCAAATACATTGCTGGTCGCTGATGTTCGGAGTATCAACTGGTTTGACAGCAGTTCTCACTTGATGCTATATAAATCATGCCTCTGCTGAACAGTGATGTTTATATGACGCATGCTAGCAAGACAAATCTTCTTTACGTTATAACTAAAATATACACGTTACGAACACCCATGCAGCTTTTCGGTCGAGGGATGATATTTTTTTCTTTAATGCGTTGGCAGTAGTTTTGTCTTTGTCAGTTATGACAGGGAGAAGATTTCTTAAGCCTGTCCAGTCATATACAGAGGCAAAAGTGAAGTAGATGAGATGGGATTGAAATCGTTTTAATATTACTCTCTTGTTGACCCACTCCAGCAAGTGGTTTTTCAAAGTCTATGCTTAAATGATATCAAAGCTGTGAATTTAATTTACCTGGTTCAATTTTCCACCATTTCTCGTAAGCAGATTTGTCCATTAGAGTTTTTGAAATTCACTGGCATGCTCTCAACCTTGGAAATTAATCTTTTGCAGTGTAACTTTTCAGTTTCAAAATGGCCGCTTCAAGGTTTTTTAGAATGCACACAGGACAGACCAGACCAACAACAAATGGATGTAGGGGTGGCAAGTTTCAAGTCCATTCTTGAAACCTTGGAAATTAATTTTTGCAGTGTAACTTTTCAGTTTCAAAATGGCCGCTTCAAGATGTTTTCAGAATGCACACAAGACAGACCAGACCAACAACAAATGGATGTAGGGTGACAAGTTTCAAGTACATTCTTGAAAAGTTCCATTTAATATAAAATTAATATGAAAACAGTTTAGAAGAATTTACTTTGATATTTTATAGTAATTATTTTCATTGGAAATTTCTTGTGGGAAAACTAAAAGTTGTATAAGTGTATTTGACGCTGCAAGCAACCCCTTACTGAAGTAATCATATTCCAAAAAAGATTATGTGATTAGTGATGACAGCATTCCAGTTGTGATGTCATGATAGATGGTCCACGGCTTATTTAAAATCAATATGTAACTCCCCAGAGGCTAGAACCCAGAAGGAATATTTTTACTATTGGAAAACCAACCTCCAAACAAAAAAATGATACTAATAAACAAAAGAGGTGATGCAATATGCTGCAAGTCAGATTTTAGCTGCGAGAAATGGTTTTGGGTATGTAAAACTTAAAATTTTGACAGTTAAGTATCTTTCAAGAAAAACTTTCCACTAAAAACCAATTGCTGGAGTGGATCAACAAGAGAGTAGTTCGTTTCTAAGAAGTGAAAAAAGGACATTGAGGGCTCACTTGCATCTTTTGCAGTGACGCTACTTACCTGATTTAGTTGATTAAGATTCCGATCAAACTAACAGCGGAAAGTTTATATTGTCATGGAATTACTGTTAATTGTTTTCTTTTTTTTTCTTTTCAGAAATTTCGTCAGATAGAATCTGGTCTTAAAGGTAGGCACTTTTGCTTTGGCGCTATCATATTGTAATTGTAGCAGCATCAAAGCTCCATATAAACCATTATTCAAGAACATAATTTAACATTTATCGGCATGTAACGTTACTCATCAAAAGTATGGCGGCGACTCGGGTCTCAGACAAACAGACGGCACTCTCCTTAATTTACAACAGAATAATTTGTTATGGAAGGATGGCGCCTGACCAACAATGCCTTTGGTCTGGCTCAGCTTAGTCCAACTGTGGCTTGGGACTGCACCGAGTCTTCGACTTAGCTTCATCAAAGATTTTTATGATAGTATGTGTGTTACTGTAATGTCTTACTGATAGCTAGTTTCAGCCCTTAGTAGCTTGTTCATGGTGAATCGAATTTATCCACTTGAGCTGCAGTTAAAAAAATTAACGCATCCGATACCGAAGTCCAAATTTTGGAGTTAAATTTATCTATTTCAAACAGATTTTTTTCACCCAAAATCTATGATGAACGCGATGACTGATTTTTACATAGTAAATTTTCCATTTTCGGATGATGACGTTCCCCGTTCTAACCCTTATAGGGTTTACATTTCTCAACTTTTTCGGTTTGTACATTTCTAAACTTATTCGGTTTGCTAGAGTTTCTGGTCATGTGATTGACGTCAATGCCTGTTATAAAATTCTAACTGCTTAACTTCTCCAACAGGGCTATCGGTATCATAAACTTCGAAAAGCTTTCACAAAATTTTATTGCCGACACTATGAATTGGGTTCTAAATTCAATTCTGAATTAAAGACTCTTTTGCAACAGGGGCCATCGGAACCAGAATTATATGGTGACTTAGTCTATAAATTTAAAATAAAATGTGAGGAAGGCTAATTTTTCTGATCAGTTCAGAAAAAAAAAATATTACACATTGGCTCCTCTTTACGAAAACGGCATTCGCTCCAAAAAAAGACATTAAACTTAATCTGCTGATATAAAAAATACAAATTTTGAACAATAAATTAAGCCATTCTGTGCATATCAAAATAAAATTTTAAAGATTTTTGCTTTTATAATGAAAGCTGTTATAAAGAGGGTTGACTGTAGGTTTCAAACGTATTGAATATAATGCTGCAGACTCCATGATTAGTGTAAAATAGTGAATGAAAACACTGTTATAACTACTACAGATGTTTATTATATAAACCCCGCAGAGCAACTGAAGTATATTCTAAGAGCATGCTGGATTTAATCTGATACTTTATGAACTATAACCTTAGCTTATTTAAATATGTAAATGCTAGTCTATAGGCAACAACACTACATCCCTTTTCCCCTTAGATTTGAACTTCATTTTTATAAACAGAAAATGTCATGCATTAAGATTAAACTGGTATTAAATTAGGGATGCTAAAGTCACGTAGTACTCTTTCGCATTTGACCTATAATTGTTCCTGGTAATTCTGAATGTAATAACAAATCATCAAGTCTGTGGTTTTGTAACTTCATGGGAAAGTTATTCCAGTCTGCCATTAACACTTTTATCTTAAACAGTTATTCCAAACAATGTTTGTACTTGAGATTATGTAGTTTAGAGTTACACTAAATCTAGATATTATCTACTAAACCTTCTTAAGAAGCAATTACAAATTATAAACAGAAAGCAAGCAAAAGCTTCTCCGCAAATGTTTCAGATAAATTGTACGATAACGTCATGTTGTTTCAGTTTTAGTTTGTTTTTATTCTCACACCCAAAGAGTAATGTACGAAACATGTGTTGTAAAATACATAATTCTCTGAAAGCATTTTCCTGCATTTTACCGTATTAACTCTAAAACTTACGAAGATTTTAATAATTAAAATACTGCAATTTTGTCTAGACTATGTGTCCAGAAATGGTCGATCTGGGGTTATTATGCCCATTAGCACTGATCGCCATGATATCTTGCAAAGCCAAAAGATGCCTTATGATATTTACAATATTTACACACTCTATGTCGTAACATAGTCTTTCAAATAGGTAGGTGGGCGTCTTTCACGGTGTGACCTCCGTAACATGTCACCATCGGATTGTTCCTGTAAATCCTCACCTTCGTCACTGGCTGGTGGTACCTGTACTGATCCTCGAATCGGTTTGAAAAACGTAGAGTTTCTCGTGATCGATTTGTCTTCCCTTTCTGCAGTGACCATTGTCCCTTTCTTGGCTGTAACCTGATATGGTTTCGGGTCAAATGGGGTTGACAGTTTATTTTCCTTTGGTTGCTTAACCAGGACATTGTCTCCAACTGTCACGTTTGATTTTCGTGCATTATTGCGCTCATCAGCATACAATTTCATTTTCAGCTTTTGTGCTTATCGATATCTCTGAGTTTCTTGTCATTTGATTTGGGTGTAAACTGCGGCAGTCTAGTTTTTATGTTCCTACCAAACAAAATTTCTGCTGGAGCCTTGTTTAATGTAGCATGCTTAGTTGCTCGATAATTTCTCAAGAAGTTGTACATGTCTTGCTTCCAGTTTTTGTTCTCCACGAAGGCTGCACGAATTGCCTTGCATATTGTTTTGTTAAACCTTTCACACTCTGAATTCGCTTTTGGCCATAGAGGTGTGATCTTCCTATGTTCAAATCCTAGATACTTCGCAAAGTTTTTAAATGCTTCTGAGTTCATAGGAGCACCGTTATCCGATTTTAGCACACATGGTGACCCAAATAATCCAAAGATTTTGTCCAAAACTGGTATAACAGTTTTCGCACTCAATGACTGGATTATCTCAACGACTGGGTATCTGGAATATTCGTCCATTATAACGAGTAAATAACTCCCATTGGGAAAAGGTCCACAAAAGTCTATGCTAAGCACTGTCCATGGTGCATCCGGTAAATCTGACATTTGTAAGGGTTCAGATGTTTTCATGGGTGTGGCTGCTAAACACGGTATACACCCTCGACACAGTTCTTCAACTTTCCTATCGATCCCAGGGAAATATATTTTCTCTCTTAACAACTGCTTAGTTTTTACAATCCCGAGGTGTGATTGATGAGCAATCTTGACTACTCGTGACTGTAAGTCCTTTGGTATAACAAGTCTGTTGTCATGCAACAAAATTTCTCCACGCTGCACTTTCGCCAACGTGAGTTCATTCCGTAACCTGCAAAACGTATCTACAGTCTTGTTTTGATAAGATTTATCCCAGCTGCCTGATTTTACGCATTGTATCACCGTTTGAAGTTCATGATCATTATTTGTACTGAGGCAGATTTCTTTCAGGGTCATTGTCTTAGGAACATTGCTGTCTATCAAGTAGTTCACATAACATTCCGCAATATCCTGCTGTCTGCTATTATCGGCAATCAGCTGATCTTTGTTTGGGTGTCTGCTCAGGTAATCGCTAATGTTAGACTTGCCACTTTTATAAACGACCTTGAAATTGTAATCCTGCAAACGTAACTGCCAGCGTAGAATCCTTGCAGGCGGTTTTGACTTTGGATTATTGAATATGATCTCAAGGGCTTGGTGATCACTGATTAACGTGAAATAATGTCCGTATAGGTACAATCTGAAGTGTTCAATCGCCCAAACAATGGACAGGGCTTCGCGTTCAGTTTGACAGTAACGCTGTTCAACATCTGATAGCGCTCTGCTCGCGTATGCAATTACTTTTCCATTTTGCATCAAAACACTTCCTAAGCCTACAGAGCTTGCGTCCACGAACAATGAAGTATCAGTCTGTTCTTTTGGGTCAAAATATGCCATTACTGTTTTACTTGTTAACACACGTTTCAGTTCGTTAAATGCATCGTCTTGTTCTTTTGACCAGTGCCATTGCACATCCTGTCTGGTCAGGTATCTTAATGGAGCTGTGATCGTGCTGTATTGTGGAATAAACCTTGACAAATAATTGCTCATGGCTAAAAATGAACGTACCTCTGACACACATGATGGTGTGTCCATGTGCTTGATGGCATCCACCATCTGTGGCGAAGCTGAAATTCCTGCTGCGCTGAAAACATGTCCATAGAATTCAATTCTATCCTTGTTGTATTCACACTTGTTCTTATGTAAAGTCAAGTTTCTTTCTTGCAGTCGAGCAAATGTTGCCTCGAGCCTTTTGTCATGCTCTTCCTGATCTTTGCCATATACTATTATGTCATCACTTATGTTCTTAACACCCTCTAATCCATGTAACACGTTTCTTAACGTATTTTGAAAAATTTCAGCAGCGGAATTTATTCCAAAGCACAATCGTTTATATCGAAATAATCCTGCATGTGTTGTGAAACATGTAATGTTCCTCGAGCTTTCTGCCAGGACTAACTGGTTATAGCCTTTTACTAAGTCCAGCTTTGAAAAGACTTTGGCACCGTTTAGATCCACTATTATGTCGTCTACAGTCAGAATTATGTATCGTGTACGCTTTATGGCACGATTTGGCTCTCTCATATCGACACATATCCTTACTTCGTTTTGTGATTTGGGCTTAGGTGCAACGACTATTGGTGACACCCATGGCGTTGCTCCACCATCCACTTCCTCGATCAAATCGTTGTCAATCATGATTTTCAGTTCCCTTTCCACGTCTTTACGTACATGGAACGGTATGCGTCGGTGCGGCTGTTGTACCGGCTGAACGCTTGGGTCGACGTGCAAGTCTATTTCAATGTCTTTTAACTTGCCTATGCCTTCGAAAATCGACGAATATTTCTGGCATAAGTGTTCAGCTTTATTGTTTCCAGATGTAAACATAGATATTTTAGGAATTACCTGTAGTTCGACAGCTGAGTCATAGCACAGTAAACATCCACTTGCACCTTGTGTTACGTATATGGTCGCAGTTGTAATTTTCTGCTTGGTTTCAATGGTTCCAATAAATTTTCCTAACAATGGAAAGTTAGTGTTTGAACCGTAGGTGAAAACTTTGGTATCAGTTTTTGACAATTTTGGTTTTACCTTGAAGCTGTTGTAGGTACTTTCATCTAAAACGTTTATACTTGATCCAGTGTCAACTAACATTCGTACATTTAATCCATTTACTGTCACATTCAAACTGGGCTGCTTAGGTTTCACCGAATTGACATTTTCCTGTTTATGTATTCCAAATACGTAATCATCATTAGAGTCACTACTAGTGTCACAAGCGTTTGTCTTTTCGAATTGATTGACAGATCTAGTTTTTGATTTGGCTTTTGATCGACACACTGAAGAGAAGTGGTTTTGTTTCTTACAAGCGTGGCACACTTTGCCTTTTGCTGGGCACTGTCTGTCCACATGAGGATATTCACCTCCACAGTTCCTACATGTTTGCTTTTTGTTATTATCCTTCGACTCTGATGGTTTATGAAATGTTTTCTTTTTATTTGTCCTGTATTTCTTTTTAAACGTACGCACCATGTTTGCACTTTCCGGTTTTTCTGTGTGTTCTATTTCACATGCCTGTTTGTCTGACAGTTCCATGGATCGGGCCAGTTTTAAAAGATCATCAAGAGACTGGTCCTCGCGTAACGCCCTACGTCATAGTCTAGAAGAGCTGCACCCTTGAATAATTTGCGACTTAATTTCCTTGTTTTGGTTTGCATCGAAGTCACAGTTTATACTGAGCTGCCTGAGCCTCGTTAAATAAGCGTCAATCCCCTCATCAGGCTGTTGCTTGGCCTGTCGGAATTTGTACACTTCATATTCCGTATTCTTTTGTGGCGCAAAATAATCCTTCAGTTTGGCAACCGCTGTTGCATAATCGTCTCCCGTGTCCGGCAGGGTTTCAAAGATGTCATTAACGTCCTCTCCAGCGTAATGAAGCAACAAAGCTCTTTGACGTTTCTTATCTTTTACGTCCATACCAACAAGAAGATTTTCCAACCGATTAATCCATTTTCGCCAGCGTATGTCCAAGCCTGTTTCATGAATGTTGAAAGGTGGAAATGTTGGTAAAGCTGATGCCATTATTACCGTTTAAACAACTAATAGTCCATTTAATCAGTCCTACTAATTAAAGTTATTAGCTGGAGTTGCTGCATATATATCCTCCTTTTTCAATTTTCCAATCGTCGCCAATATAAAATAGTGAATGAAAACACTGTTTAACTACTATAGATGTTTATTATATAAAACCCGCAGAGCAACTGAAGTATATTCTAAGAGCATGCTGGATTTAATCTGATACTTTATGAACTATAACCTTAGCTTATTTAAATATGTAAATGCTAGTCTATAGGCAACAACACTACAATTAGTGGTAACAGTCGTGTTTAATAACTTGCTGCAGACTCAATGATTAGTGGTTAACCCAGTCGTGCTTAATAACTTTGCTTCCCTCTTTAATTGCACTCTGGTGTGTCGGGCATCAGACTCAGTGAATGGCCCGACAGATAGCTATTTTTTGAGTTAGTTGGGGCCGCAGCTTGTCTTGTCTGTTGCTCGGTTATTCGGGGTTCGACTGGTGGTTTTCTTTTGCCCCGGTATTTCAGTGGTGAATCGAATTTTTACACATGAACTTCGAGTAAACAAAGGCTCCGATACAGAAGCCATATTTTTGGATTTACATTCATCTATTTCAAACGGGTTTGCTTCTTCGAAATTTTATGTTTAGCGCGATGACTTTGATTATTGATTTTCTACTTTCTGACGGGATTTATCTTCTCTACTGTCTCGGTCTACTAAAGAGTCGAGTCATTTGACTGACTTCAATGCCCGTAACAGAATTATAACTTCTTAACTTCTCTAACAGGGCTTCCGCTATTATAAACTTCGAAAGGCTTTTTTTCATAATTTTATTGCCGACAACATAAATTGGATTCTAAATTCAATATTGATTGAAAACCCTTCTGCAGCAAGGCATGTAAGTTCAAAACAATTCAGCAAGTTGGCTGATCTTTTTCGGATCAGTTCAGAAAGAATATTGCTATTTGCTATGATAAATGTAATGCTACAGTTTGCATACTAGGCGCTTAACCCAGTCATGGTTAATAACTTTGCTTAAATCTTTAATTGCACGCCGATGGGTCGGGCATCAGACACAATGAATGCCCCGACATAAAGCTATTTATTTTAGTTGGCTAGGAACGGAGCTTTTTTCTTGTCTGTAGTTTGGCTTTTCGGGGCTCAGCTGATGGGTTTTCAGTGGTGGTGTTTGACACTCCGGAGATCTCCTAGTGTTGCATTACGTCATCACTGTCCAGTTCTCATCTCTGACGCATCATGGTCTTTATCCATGATTTATTTCATGTTTCGAACTATTGCAGAAGCTAAGGCCAAGGGTAAAGATCCAGTATTACTTATCTATGCCTCCCATTGATTCATTTCCGATTGTTGCAAGGAAATACTACCACTGCACCCATGATCCTCAAAATTTGCATGGAGCATAACCTGACTGCAGTTTTTCAGATCTTTAAAACTGTATCAGATCGAGAATGCAAGAAGACCAATGTCACTAAAAATAGCAAAGCCAACAAAATCAACTTCTCATTCTCCTTCAGAACCGTGTGGTACATTTGGCTGAATTTTGGCATGGAACATCAGATAGACTTCGGCTTTCAAAATTATATAAATGAAAACGTGTGGCGAAATAAGGTCACCGTAACCTACTGAGTATTTTAAGGAATGATTTGCTCAAATGCCAGTATCTCAAGAAAACATGAATGTTTTTTTCCTCAAATTTTGCCTGAATGTTCCTTGAATGGAGTTCTTTCAAAGTTATGCGGGTGGATCATCCAAGATAGACTATCTGTGAGCAAAAACATGAAAATGACAATATCTTGTGAACCCAGAATGGAATTGGATCACTGCAGTGTCAGAATGATCCTTATCCTATTTGGGCGAGCGAGCCCGTTACTATTTTGCAAATTTAGGCAGATTGATAAGGCTGTCATCCACAGCTCCCTATAAATAGGCAAAATTAGGAAAATGTCTCGTTATCTTTGGACCGCTGCGCTGAACAGATCAGTGTGAAAATGAGCTTTTTAATCTCTTCTAAAAATGGACCATCAAAGATACTAAATGTAGCAAAACATGAAAAGTTAGAAAAAAATCAAAAGGCAGTGGAGTTTCTTTGACATTTGCAAATTGATGCAATCGACAATCCATTAGAAGATGTAACTTCATTTTGGCAATGCATCCGGGTGAGCGATATCAGGCCCATTTGGGTGTTTTAGTTGAGGTAACTGTATAATCACCTGTCTGGGAACTAGATGTTTATTCGGTTTACCGTGCGTGCGTTTAGTAAACTGCTGTCAATTTATGTGTATACTTCTTTCTCTTTTTGGAATCTGATTGTATTAGTTCTTGATCATTGCATATCATTGTACTTACCTTTTTAGATTACACCAATACGTTCGTAACGTATTTTTTCCGAACTGCTCAGGAAAATCAATCCTACCTCTTTCTTTTTTGAAATTTTTATACTGAGTCGCCATAAAATTCTGTATTTGATAGACCTTGATGCAAAATTATTTTCAGCCAGAAATTGAATTTAGAAACCAAATCGTAATATCGGCGAAAAACCTTGATGCAACATCCTTTCGAAGTTTATAATACCAAAAGCCTTGATTGAGAAGTTTCAGACTGTCTCAAAATGATTCCAAATGAGCAGAAAATATATAATCTGCACTTTGATGATGTACGAAGAGACGTTTTACGGCCGCCACACGGTACAGCACCAGCTGCAGTTAAGATGAATACATTTTGATATTTATCCTTAATTTTCGATTGATGTCCGTCCTAAATCTATCTCTTGACGCCTTCTTGTTCTGTCTCAGTTCATAAGACAAGGAAACTGAAACAGATCCTGCCTGTATCATACCTTCACCATCATTCTTTCTCTTGGCATGTCCAAATTGGTGACTGAGGAACCAAATGTATTTTTAACGTTGCCAAGTTTTTTGGATTAATTCGTAGATTGTTGTCTCCCTCTGAGACAAAAGAATATCCATTGTCATTATGTTCAAGCGTTATTGATCATTCACTTCGAGTTCTAGTCCCACCTGAAACAAACAAAACAGTTATGTCTCTTATAACTCAAACATGGCTTTGACTCTGGATCTTCTAGTTATTTTATGAACTACTTTACACCGTAGCAAAACAATGAAAAGTTAGTGTTGAGCCCCACCCAGTGTTTGGGTGGATTCCATATTGTAAATATCTGACTGTATTTCATCCTTTATCGGTATTTTTATCTAATAACTAAGAAAAATTTTATTCCGCTAGGAGTGGCTGGCGCTAAAAAGAAAGAGCAAGCCGCTCATGCAGAAGTATGTGAACAAGAAAAGACAGATGAAGATATTGTTTGCAATGTTGTAGTAGAACTAACTGGTCAGGACTCTGCTGTAAAAGAAGCAATCGAATTCACGAAATCAAAGTGGAGGAACCTACATTCGGTAAATTTATAGACTGTATACATTGTTATTGTGTTATTAGCAAATTACTGTCATAGTAGCCGGCAGTTAATGAAACTTAATTCCCATCCTAGAGGGCAGCTTATCAGCACTAACATTCACGTGTGGGGTTACATGTATCAGGGTCGTCAGAAACTACCGACGTTTTGCTCTTTCTATAAACGCGTTCATTTTTTTAAAAGTTCTTTTTTCTTTGTTTTTTCAAAATACCCTCCACTCACGTCTGTACACTTTGCCATCTTTGTTGAAGCTCTTATATATAAGTAGACCTACTGCTGAGACACCAATTTACACCTGAGATCGAATTTCTCATATTTTTCAAATAGTCTTTTATATGTTTTCCACTGAGCCTTTATCAGATCTGGAAACAAATAAAAGGATGGGCAAGGTCTGGGCTGTATGAAAGGTGGAACAATACTTGCCACTTGAAAGAATTGATAAGTTCTGCTGTAGATGAGGCAGTATGAAAGGGGACATTGTCATGCTGAAAAGGGGCAATTTTTCTGGGCTATCCTGACACCCAACTTAAGAGTCCATGGTAGCCCTAACACATAGTTAGGTTTTAATTTGTTTAAACACTCAAAACTTGTGTATACATTCTCATTGAAAACAGAGACCGATATGATAGCGACAGATTGTCGTGTTTGATCATGTATAATGTGTGTTAGTAGCTGCACGTGGAAAGATAGGAGCATTAAAAGCCAGGGCAGTTTCCGACTACCCTCTGGATCAAGTTGTGAAATATTTAAGCTTTGTGACTTTCGTAGTGGCAACTATAAAAAACAAGGGAAGAGTCAAAACGTCATATTTAGCAATGTATAAAATGCAAACGTTCGGTTTAAATTTATAGTCTGGGTTTAACAATCATTTTGGTGCATTCTTATCTTATTGAAGTAGGGCAAATCCTCGTACTACAGCAAAAAAGCAAGTCACACGTTGCCGATTTGGTGTGTTTTGGGTAAGCTTATGGTAAATAAATATGATAGACCAGTTAAAAGCAAGCCAATTTATGCATTTTCTGCTACGTATTTCAACGTTCCTGTGACATTCTGAGTGAGTGCGTGAGTGAACTTGGGTATAGCGCCCATCAACACATAAGTCATAGGGTCCCGGTTTAAATTATTATCTGAATTGCCGGAGAGGCGGGGTATTATACCCGTGACCCCTGGCTTGGTAGTCTTGCGCTTTATCCACTACGCTGCGGCCGCTCCTTCCTGTGACGTCAAGATGACGTTGGAATAAAAGTTTGGGGTTTTTTACCGCAGACAAAAAATATTTTCAGAAATCTTCATGTTTGGTAGTTAGTTTATAGTAGCTAACTGCATACACATAAATGATTCGCGAAAATACCGCATAGAAATTATGTCTTAAGAAGATCGTAGGTAAAAAAATCTTCAGCTTAATTGTAAGAGAATTTTATGGAGCTTTTGGTCTTTTTAATGGCTTTGTTTATTCTCACGACTCAACATCATCACTTTTTATGATTTTAGCCCTCGCGTTTTCATGTAATGAGAGATGGAGATGGTTTGCCCACCATTTTGAAACAATTAAGTTAATTTATTGCGCAAAGTAAATACTAGGAGATGACTATCATACAGTATTGCGCTTACCGTCAGGTCCTACATTGAAATGATTTGTTTTTGGATATATGTATGTAGCTAAACTGAATGAAATACTGTTTAAACCAAAGTAAATACGAGGGATGATCAAACGGTTGCCTGAAAAAGTGTTATTTCGCTATAAAACCCCAAATGTCTTCAACAACGTTTTATCTTGCGAAACTTTAATGTATTGGTGACTATAAATCTCATATAATATTATAGACACCCGTTTTACCGGTTGCATGCACACGCCGCCAAAGTAACGACAAGTTGATTGACACGGCCAACGTTACGTTCTATTATTGCGTCTCCAATAACAAATTGTGAACGTTCCCTTACCGTGAATAACTGATAAACATTAATAACTTCACATGACCTTACAAATGTATGTTCATCTTGAAGATCTTTACATTTTTTTCTTCTTTGATTTTGCTTCCACGCAATAAAAGCCAAGCTTCCATTTTTAGCTCGCCTGAGCACGAAGTGCTCAGGGTGAGCTTTTGGGATACCCTGATGTCCGTCGTCCGTAGTACGTCCGGACGGCCGGACGGACGTCCGTCAACTTTTGCTTGTGTACATTCTAGCGGGCACAGTTTTGATCCAATCTTTCTGAAACTTTGTCAGAATGTTTATCTCCATAAATCTAGGCCAACTTTGAAACTGGGTCATGTCGGGTCAAAAACTAGGTCACTAGGTCAAATCTTAGAAAAACCTTGTGTACACTCTAGAAGGCACAGTTTTCATCCAAAGTTCATGAAACTTTGTCAGAATGTTTATCTTTATAATATCTAGGAAAAGTTTGAAACTGAATCACGTTGGATCAATAACTAGGTCACTAGGTCAAATCTTAGAAAAACCTTGTGTACGCTCTAGAAGGCACAATTTTCATCCAAAGGTCATGAAACTTAGTCAGAATGTTTATCCTTATATTATCTAGAACAAGTTTGAAACTGGGTTACGTCGGGTTAAAAACTAGGTCACTAGGTCAAATCATAGAAAAACCTTGTGTACGCTCTAGAGGACACATTTTTGATCCAATCTATATGAAACGTTGTCAGAATATATATCTCTATAAACTCTAGGATAAGTTTGAAACTGGGTCATGTTGGGTCAAAAACTAGGTTACTAGGTCAAATCTTAGAAAAACCTTGTGTACACTCTAGAAGGCAAAGTTTTCATCCAAAGTTCATGAAACTTAGTCAGAATGTTTATCTTAATAATATCTAGAACAAGTACGAAACTGGGTCATGTTGGGTCAAAAACTAGGTCACTAGGTCAAATCATAGAGAAACCTTGCGTACGCTCTAGAGGACACAGTTTTGATCCAATCTTTATAGAACATTGTCAGAATGTTTATCTCCATAAACTCTAGGCCAAGTTCGAAATTTGGTTATGTCGGGTCAAGAACTAGGTCACTAGGTCAAATCTTAGAAAAACCTTATGTACGCTCTAGAAGGCACAGTTTTGATCCAAAGTTCATTAAACTTTATCAGAATGTTTATCCTCATAATATGAAGGATAAATTTGAAACTGGGTCATGTAGGGTCAAAAACTAGGTCACTTGGTAAAATCATCGAAAAACCGTGTGTACGCTCTAGAGGACACAGTTTTGATCCAATCTTTATGAAACTTTGTCAGAATGTTTATCTCCATAAACTCTAGGCCAAGTTTGAAAGTAGGTTATGTCAGGTCAAAAACTAGGTCACTAGGTCAAATCTAAGAAAAACCTCGTGTACAAACTAGAAGGAATAGTTTAGATCCAATCTTCATGAAACTATGTCAAAATGTTTATTGTCCATATATATATGCCCCTTATTAAAATGGGTCACGTCAAATGAGAAACTAGGTCACTAGGTCAAATCTAAGAAAAACTTTGTGTACACCCTAGAGGGCACAGTTTTGATCCAATCTTCATGAAACTCTGTCAGAATGTTTACCTTTATGAAATCTAAGTAAAGTTTGAAACTGGTTTGTGTCGGATTAAAAACTAGGTCACTAGGTCAAATATAAGAACGACCTGGTATACGCTCCAGAGGGCACAGTTTTGATCCAATCTCAATGAAACTTTGTCAGAATGTTTATTCTTACAATATCCGGTTTGAAACTGGGTCATGTCGGGTCAAAAGCTAGGTCACTAGGTCAAATCTAAATTAAGTTCTGTTGCAAGAATCAGAACTAACGTTGCAATGATGCCAGCCACAAACTCCTTGGAATACATTAGTTTCACCACAGTGAGATAATGATGCTACCATTCTATCATCTGTGTTTGCCTAGTTAAGTCTAGTTCAAATCCATCAAAGGAACTCAACATGAACGGGAACTTTTCGGAGAAGCGACTCTGCCATTTTCAGCTCACCTGAGCCTTACAGTATTGGTGTTAGCTGCCTCTTTCATCCATTCATAAACATTTTCAAACATCTCTGAAACCACTGGGCAGATCAAATTTCATATGGAGCCTGCACATGGGTCAAAGGATTGAAAGTTCTTCAAATGATCTTGGTCACATGACCAAGGTGGCCGCCATTCCCATGTTGGGTAAAAACTCTTATAAATCTTCACCAGAGCCAGTGAACTGATTAATGCTCAGGTGAGCGATTCAGGGCCACCATGGCCCTCTTGTTATCAGTAATTATCAAAGGGTCAAGTAATTAAATGGCAGCTAACTTATGTGTCTTTATAATGTACAGGTGCCATCTTGCGGTTTCATAAACTAAACAGCATGGCAGTTCTTCTGACCTGTGGTGTCTGCTTATAGTCGAACATGACATCTGTCTATTCTTATGTAATTTATTCTGTTCTATCCTATATCCTTGCACTGTCATTAGGGCACCACAGATGATTTTATAACAATCCCTTTCCACCTTGCCCTGTTTTCACCCCCCTAGTTGTACTGGCAGAGTCCATTCTTGTCCACTCTTTAATATTGTCTTCCCACCTCTTCTTCTGTCTGTCTGTCATTCATTTACCTTTTACTGTGGTCTTTAGAATCGTCGTTGCTATGCCAGAAGATCTTGAGATGTAGCTGAACCACGTTCGGTTTCGTTTCTAGACCATGGTCATGAGTTCGTCTTAACCTCAAATGGCTCCTTGGATCTGTCTTTGAACATCCTCATCAGTCAAATAGTCCACGTTTGAAATGACCAATAACCTTCGACAGCATTTAATCTAAAATGCTTACGTTTTTTTTCTCTAACTCTGCTGTCAATGTCACAGGCATACATAAATATGAATATTACCTTTGATCTAAGAGATATTTGAGCACCAAACCAACAATGTGACATGTGCACCCAGCGAAGACTCAGAGCCGCCTGGATGCCCAGTCTGATATGAGTCTCTGCTGTCCGCGTGGAGCTAGCTTAGACCCTTAGCTACCCTTCAAGCGAACAGCAACAATTCTGAACAGACTGGGCGGCTGTTCAGGGTGATGTGCGTCTTCGCTGGGCGCATATCCACATCGTTGGTTTTGTCATGTCGCGGCGCTATTTTGTTATCTCCCTGAACTGGCTTTAGTTTTGTTAGAGCTGAAGTGGATAATGCAATACTTGAGGGAACATCCCGTTTTGAGCTATTATCTGAGACAACTGCTTCAAGGTACTCGAAGTTTGCTACAGTGCTCAACTGCATTACTTTTGCCTTGATCTCCTTCTGGATGCCACTGGCTTCCACATGCTGGTTGAGCTAAACATGGCATCACAACTTTAATATGTGCAACGTTAAGGAATGTCTTTGACAACAAGCATTTGGGCAACATCGACAACTATTATCAAAACCTCGGACATTGTCTTGTAATGACAGGTAGTGTACTCTTCATACATAATAATGGCAGAGACTATGGCCTGACTTTTGATAAAGCTTATCGATGCCCCAAAGATGCTAGTGGAGCTAAACATTTTACTAGAAATCTGTTAGAGATGCATATATATCAAAGCGATGTGTCGTATCTGGATCAGTTGGGCTAAAAGCTTAAACCACTTGTCAAACGTTTGTTATGTTACGAGAAACATTGAGGTATAATAATGCTTCGGCTGTGAAGTAAAATAATTGAGTTACCTGCCCCTTGATTACCCTTCCTTGTACATTTACTAGATGGAAAGCATGTTGCTGACGCCCCAGGGATCTTCAGGTGTCTCAACACGTTTTGTCTGTCGAGTCTTTATCCTTGTTTCATCACTGTCTTTTCTTGATTTTAATTGTTGCCCGTGATGACTCAATGATGAGTTTGGGGACCTCGATACGAGCCGAACTACCAACTAATTGTGTGCACCGCGGCGGAGAGTGAGGGTGAAGGTTGGGCCTAGTAAAACCGGTTTAAACCCCACCCCCAGTAGTTATTACTGACCGTCCCAAGGCGGTACTTTGGTTGCGGTTGCATTTGTTTTATGTTCGGTGCTGTTTAACTTATTGTGTTTTCATGTTAACCCTTCTGTTGGTCTAAATTATTTAGTTGAGTAAAGATAGCTGAGTTGCCACCTATTTGGGAAAAAGCTGCTGACTCGGCTTATCACTTGTAATTAATTGTTTGTTGGGATGTCTTTGTCAATCTTTTCCTTTGATGTTGGGGATAGGGTTTGGGATCTGATTCAGTCAGTCTCTGAAGTGTATTTACTCTTTAAATTTGGATCTAGCCTGTATTTCTCAGAAAAGAATAGAACATTTGCAAATTTTGCAATGAACCTCAAGAATATAAATTTGACCTTTATGTGAAGTAATAAACGTTTCTGTCACTTACTCGCGACTTCGGGTTACATTTTGCAAGAGGAAACGAAATCATGGAATGTTACGTAAGAGGTTGGGCGGGTCAAACTAAGTAGCCGTCTCTTGGCGCATGCATAAAAGCGGTTAATCCGAGCCTTCTCTGACTGAAAAAGCCTTTTTATAATTTTGATTGGCGGCTTATTGACGTCAGAGGAACGAAAGTGGTGAAAACTCTAATATTGTATTTCCCACAGATGCCCTTGGTTTCTGGTTGAATTTCTATTGCGTATTATGCTGCAGTTATATGTAAACTTTGCAATCCTATCAAAAAATACCTTTTGATGACTCGGCACAGTAATTCAATGTGATACCCCGTCTAAAAGCAGATAAATAACAATTTTTTTTTAGAGCGAGTCGAGATTTGTAACCTATCTCCGCCATTATTGTTTTTGTTGACAGATCGCGTGAGGTCAGTCCGGTGCTTATAAGAAAAAATACTATCGGTCACTTTATCCGTTTCGTAGGGGGTCCGTGGAAACACCCCAAAACACCCCAAGCCTCTACCAAACCGCGCCAAACCAGCATCCCCAGTTTCATATCACCACCCTGTCCCCTCCACACATACACCAACACCGCTCCCACCCATCCCAAACAGTATTTATATAGATTCAAAATAAAAAGAACACTTTAATAAGTGTTTACCCATGATACATGTATGTATGTACGTATCTCTTTTAATAACTTCGGGTTTAAATATTAACGAAAAATTAATAATCTCAGTATAATAAAGTAAATTATTTCGTTCGTTTATGTATGTCACGCAGGGTGGGGCAGGGGTGGGGGGGGGGGGGGGGCGAGGGAGGAGGGGGCGACCATTTATACCACTCCAAACCAGCCACCCTGGATACAAACTAGAACCCCACCCCTTGCGCAGTGGCACGTATATAGGACCGAATAGACGAGTTGACCGGGCTGAATTGACCCGGATTGACCTTCTTTACAGAATTCCTTGAATGAAAGAACGAATTGTCCAAGCGCGAAACGTCCGGATTTGTGACGGTCCGTGGAAACACCCCAAAACATCCTAAACCACCCCAAACCACTTTCATACCACCCAAACCAGCCTCCCTGGGTACAAACTAGAACCCCATCCCCTCCCGCACCAAGACACCAACATCTCAGGTCAATTGGCGAGTATTATTCAGCCTATAATTTCTTTTCTCCCCTCCCTTTCTCGTTCTTTAAATTAATGTGCCGCTGCGCTAGGGGTAGGGTTCTAGTTGTATCCAGGGTGGCTGGTTTAGGGGGGGTGTATAAATGATCGTCCCCCCCCCCCCTCTAACCCTGCGTGACATACAAAAACGTACAAAATAATTGACTTTATTATACTGTGATTATTATTTTTTGTTAATATTTAAACTCGAAGTTACATACATATATATCATGGGGCTTTCTTTCTTTCTATCTTTACTGTCCTCGGTCAACTTTGACCATGATGACAGGTTTCTGGTGTGGCGCATAAGTTGTCACAAAAAAAAAAAAATAAATAAAAAATGAATAAATAAATGAATTTGTGACAAAGCCACCAGCAGATTAAAGCTATTTACAAGAAGTCCTCAGGGGCAGGCATTCCATGCCTAACCCCTGCTCTACCCTAGGATATTAAATTTTGGCCTTAAACCCATCAACTGTCTCCGAAAAGACAACTTCGGTTGTAAGGCCATTCCAAGTTGCAATTGTCCTGGGGAAAAAAAGAATTCTTAAAACCGTCCGTGTAAGCGTTTGGACGGTGGTACTGGAATGGATGGGACCTAGTTCTCCTGCTCCCTTCACCGACCTCAGATAGGTACTTATTCTTCTCTACAATGGCAAGATTATTATGAATTTTGTAGAATAGAGACAGAGAAGCCTGCTGTCGTCTTTCCTGCAGGTCTGGCCATTGGAGTTCTTCTAACATTTCTCCCACATGGCTTTGATTGCGCCAGCGCCTACAGGTCCAACGGGCAGCAGTCCTCTGTACTTTTTCTATTCTGTTAATATCAACTTGGTGATGGGGCATCCAAACTGGCGCTGCATATTCTAATTTGGGCCGGACCAAAGTTTTATATGCAGCAGCCTTGATTTCCTTCGATGCAAAAGTCAAGTTTCTACGAAGGAAACCCAAAGTCTTAGTAGCCTTACTGGTAATTTCATTAATGTGCTGACCCCACTCGAGGTCATCCGTAATTTCAACTCCTAAATATTTGGCTGACGATACATTCTCTAGGACTTGGTTATGCAATGTATAACCATGGATTATTTGCTTTGGAGGGGGTGCCTAGTCACCCTCATAGAGTGACATTTGGCAACATTAAATTTCATGAGCCATGCCTCTTCCCAAAGTGCCAATTTACCTAAATCATCTTGGAGTATCAGTTGGTCTTCGGGCCGTCTAATATTTCTATAGAGTACACAGTCATCAGCAAAAAGGCGGACTGTGGAGCTTATGTTGTCTGGCAGGTTATTAATAAAGATTAAGAACAGGATGGGCCCTAAAACAGAATCCTGGGGGACACCAGACAACACGGGGTGAGGGTCTGAACAGACACCATCCAGAACAACTTTTTGTGTCCTTCCAGATAGCCAGGCAGAGATCCACCGGAGGATATCATTTCGGATACCATAATACTCCAGTTTATAAATCAATCGTCTATGGGGGACCTTATCAAAAGCCTTGGCAAAGTTCATAATAATGAGGTCTGTTTGTTTGTGACCTTTATTATTGGCTCTGTCTAGGTTTGCCTGCAAATCATGAATGAACTGGACCAGTTGAGTCTCGCATGACCTACCACTTCTGAAGCCATGCTTAGACTCTACTAAAATCTTATGGTCCGATAGATGTTGCATGATTTTGCTCACGAGAATGTGCTCAAGAGGCAATCACTTATTGAAGTACTCTTTTTATTTTGAATCTATATGGAATGGGGTGGGAGAAGTGCTGGTGTAAGTGTGGAAGGGTGAGGGGGTGATGTGAATCCGAGGAGGCTGGTTTGGTAAAGGTTTGGGGTGGTTTGGGTGTTTCCACGGACCCGATTTGTGATGTTGAAATGATGTTGGATATTTTTACCTGTACACCGGCACGCGCAAGAACTGTCAAAGCAAAACGAGGTCATCAACAAAAAGCGATATTTTTCTTTACCTCATTAAGTTCGATCAAAGATTAATATGGTTCAAAATGGAGTAAAATGTGACAAACACTGCAGAATGGTGCAAAAATGAATAAGGAATTAGCCACTGTATATCTTTTGCGCAGGTAATTGATAAAACTAACCAAAATTAGAATTTTGCTTGGCCGATCCACCGATGGATCGGCTGAATTAGAGTTTTTAAGTGCAGTATCGCTCTGGCTGCAAGACCCAATTTTGCAGCCAGAGAAGACTCGGGTTAAAAAGCGGTGAGACCTCAATCAATACCATTATATAAAATGAATAACAAAACATCAACCTTCCACAGGGTGGAATATTAATGAAGAAAGTCGGGTAATATAGAGACTGCAATACTTTTTTCAGGAAACATGTTGATCATTCCTTATACACATGTACTCCTCTCAGTCACGTTTAGGTTTCCGAGAATAACAAAATCATCATAATTTCAGGAAGAACAACACCTGTATATCGTGCGATTACCCGCAAGACTAGGACAGGACCTTTGTTTTGAACAACATGGAGCAGCAGCAAAACAGTTGAACGACCTGGGTGCAGCAGTATCTATGACGGATTCGAATTATTGCTTACGAGCTCCAACTCTACAAATATTACAACAGTCGTGTTTAATTGTGAGCCAATTTTCTTTCAAACGATATGGCCGACAAGTGGATTTACTCAGTGAAGGAAGGATCATTATAAAGATACAAAATGTTAGTAAGACGGATTTTAAAGTTATGGAAAAGATGTGCTGGTCAACATTAGATACATATGCTAAAAGTGAAACAAAGGTTCGCCACAACGGGAACTATCTAGAAATTGAAGGAAATGCAGGATACGCGGATTCTTGTCGAACTGAAGTTCAGAAGTTAATGTCCTATATAAAGAAACTAGAAACCTGTTGTATTTCTGTCGACGAACACAAAATAGCTAAGATCGATGAAATCATAAAAGAAGTACATACTGGAAAGTATGAAGCATGCATCCTTATAGAAACGGAGAAAAGTCAACTTCGATTATTTAGTAAACACGCTAAAATGTTAAGTGACTTAAAGAATGAGATCCTAGATGAAATTAAGTCAAGTACCATCGAAAAAATTAGCATGAAGTCAACCAAACACGATCATCAAAACGGAAGGCAGGACAGTGAACGGTCCGGAACACATTTATATACAAGGCAGCATACAGACAACTCCCAAATAAGCATTAAGATGGGATCCGGAGAACTGAAGGTTTACGTATACGAAGGTGATTTGCTGAAATCAAAGGTAGAGTGTATTGTAAATGCAGCGGACGAATATTTGTCCGACAACGCTGGTGTTGCTGCTGCTGTTGCAAATGCAGCTGGACCTGAGGTTGTCAGAGAATCACAGAGTCACTTTAGAAGATACGGAAAAGTACCCGTCGGTAATGCAGTGTTAACAACAGCCGGAAACTTAAAATACAGATGTATCATCCACGCCGTGGTGCCTAACTGGAGAGATTATATGCCAATGAACCCAACAAAGTTACAAGAATGTAAGCTCGCTATACAGTCGGCAGTCCGAAAATGTTTGGTTGAAATGCAAAGACACAACCTAAAATCTGTTGCTATACCAGCTGTCAGTTCAGGTAAGTGCACGGTGTTACAAAACCGCATATGCCAGATTTGTGGAATTTAATACAGCTAAAGCAGACTATTCAGTGAGAAATATTATGGCACAAGTTAGTGTAGGATCGGAAAAAAAGCACTGATCAATAACTGATACAATTGAATTTCATAACTCATCCACGACGCTTAACGGAAAAGTAACGAAAAGTAACAACATTAGCTGCAAGACAAATCGAGCGGATAACAATATGTACAGCTCTTTCACAGTAAGATGATCACAAAACTAGTCTAAACAAAACATAAATTTACCAAGTTCATATAATATATATTTTTACATAATTTTTACATATTTTTCTGTTTATAGATATATACAACTTCACCAGAATGAATAAGAACAAATAAACAACACAAACAGATTGTGTCTGCTTATCCAGTGCTACAGATAGGCAGACACAACAAAAAATACGATATACCACAACAGCAGCGTCGTCTTGGAAAGATATTGAGGCTTATACCGGTTAAACCTTTGTCGTGTACACAAAAAAGAAACTTTCACAAATTGATATAATATTGCATGACATTACAGCCAACGCATACTAGTTTGCGCTTAAAAAGTTTAAAGACAATCGGTCGTGGACATCAAACCAGCCTTATAGACACCGTTTCTTTGGTTCCTTTATCGAATATCTGTTTATACAGGAACTTCTTATGTCTGCGGCTGTTGTGTCTTGCGTCAGTAAATTTGGTTTGTACAGGGCTGTCCGTTGTCTTCCGTTGCTTTGTTTCAGTCTTTCGGGGTAAAGCAATACTAGTGAAGTTAAATACAGAAATGTGCAGCTGTCGCACTAAATTTTGTAAAGGTATATTTATATCCCAAATATCCGACCGACTGTTGCTAACTGTCATACATAGCGCCTGATACAAAGAGAATACCATGTAAGCATCTTTTGATATCAAGGTTTTCAGGGGAGACCAGATACAGCGTAGGATAAGCGAGGCTTGCCGAGCCGTTCCTGCGTGTTTCTGGTCGTATCGGGTGAACTTGATATCAAAAGACACTATCATGGTATTCCTCTTATCATTCATTAATTAAAGGATTTAAATGCATTTAAAGGCGCCAAACAAATTAAAATGGAATGCAGTTTTGTCCGAACTTGCTGATGTGGCAATATGCGTGACGACGTAATTCGGTGACCTCGTTTTATCAAGCGAATTTTGTAAAAATGTCCAATGAACTGAGAAGCTGAATGACGCCCCAGGGATCTCCAGGTGTTTCCAGGTGTCTCAATACGTTTTGGCTGTCGAGACCTCATCCTTGCTTCATCACGGTCTTTTCTTGGTTTAAATTGTTGACCGTGATGACTCTCTGATGAGTTAGGGGACCTCCATACAAACCGAACTCCAAACTAATTGTGTGCACCGTGGCGGAGGGTGAAGGTTTGGGCCCAGTAAAACCAATAGTTATTACTGACCGTCCCAAGGCGGTACTTTCTTTGCGGTTGCATTTGTTTTATGTTCGATGCTGTTTAAATTATTGTGTTCTCATTGTAACCCTTTAATAATGAAAATAGAAAATAGGTAAAAATAGTTGTTAAATGTTTTTCGTATAATTTGCTTAGTCTGTTGTAACCCTTCTATTGGTCCGAATTATTGAGTTCAATAAAGATAGCTGAGTTGCCACCTATTTGGGAAAGAGCTGCTGACTAGGCTTATCACTTGTAATTTATTGTTTGTTGGGATGTCTTTGTCAATCTTTTCTTTGATGTTGGGGATAGGGTTTGGGATCTGATTTAGTCAGTTCCTGAAGTGTAGTTACTCTTTAAATTTACTTTCAGAGATCGTTCGTAAGGCACTGCCAGATATTGTTCGCGCAAGGACAGTTCTAAACTGTCGTGATATCATATTATTTTTTATCATATGACGTCGCTGTTATTTAGTGGACAACGTCGTGTCATAAAAATCGTATGACCACACGTATAAAAACACTTTAGCGCATTTAAGTAACGTCATTGACAACGTCTATGTCAACAATGTGATTTCTTATTGAAATAATGTTCATTTTGAGGGCGTTAAAATCCCATCTTAAAGGGTCATACGGTAAACAGAATCTTACACTCGTGGTCATTTCATATGAAATTTATGGAACTTGCCAAAGACTCGTTTCATAAATTTTATATGAAATTACCACTTGTGTAAGATCCTCTATATTATACCCCTGTTACTAGGCAGAGGTTTGCAACGGATGCATGATAAAAGCAGTAAAGAAATATGGTTGAGGTCATGGAACGTTTCTAAAATATAAGTCAGCATTCATTTATTTACATTCTCACACAGGATACCAAGGAGTTCCTCGAGATATTTGCGCACTTGAGTATGCTAAGGCGGTTGATCAGTACTTGAAAGAGACAAGCAGACCGACTGTGGAAGAAATTCATTTTGTTGACATAAACCCTGATACAGTAGCCCAGATGGCCCAGACATTTCATGATTTTTTCGTCAACAAGAAGGTAGTCAGTTGCGATCATAAATACCTTTCGACTGAACAAAAAGCTCCCGTGATGACGGCCCCATTACATCCACAGAAGGAAACGGTGAAAAATACAGGAAGGTCAAAGCGTTTAAAGACCGAGGGCGCTAATGCAGGTGGAACGGTACCATCCTACCCATTTCTCTATCAGTCCTCAACTAATAAAACTATTATTAACTTCGGTTCTCACCATGAATTGCAGCTGTACACAGGAAAAATACTTGAGTTGAAATCAGTGGACATCATTGTTTTCAGAGAAGACCTCGCTGGAACCGCCAAAAGTAGCATTGCACAGGGAATGGTGGAAAAGGGAGGACCACAATATGTCAGCACGAAAGGGACAGCATTTAAGGTCAAAGCAAATTTCGGTGAAGTTATTGTGACGAACGGAGGAAATAGTTGTTTCCAGTATGTATTTCATGCTCTTGTTCACCATAGGCAGCATTTTACAAAGGATTCGTCCAAATGGTATGATGCTCTTCGGAAGATTTTGGGTGTGATTTTCAAGAAGGCAGTCCTGTTTCAGTGCAACGATATTGCCATGCCTATCTTTAGAATAGGTAAGGTATTGATACTTGTTTAATTCTTGATTTGGTAACTAGGGACCATGTACAAAGCGTGATGTGGAAAGAGTAAAATTATTTATTTCTGGTAGCGTCCATACATGCTGCTTATAATTTTAATTGCTAAAGTATGATACCAAAAGCAATCAGTCAGTGCATAATTATATAAATAGTCAATCAATTCTTCAATGGTACTATTTTCATTATTACATGATTCAGAGGCAATACTTTAATACCTTCGTGCAACATTTAGATAAATCATTATAATGATGAATCATTATATCAAAGATACCATATGAATATAAACTCCGACATAAAAATTTTGTCGGGGGGAGGGGGGTGGGGTATATAGCTTTTGTCGTTCTGTCCCTTCATTCGTTCGTTAGTCTGTTACTTCATTTGTCCGTTAGTCAACTTTTACATCAAAGTTTTGTATAAAATGAATTCTGAAACACTATCCTCCAACAAGGGACACATCAAAACCGAAAATTGCAGACACAGTCTTTCCTTGATTTTAATCGTTGCCCGTGATGACTCTCTGATGAGTTAGGGGACCTCCATACGAACCGAACTACCAACTAATTGAGTGCACCTCGGCGGAGGGTGAGGGTGAATGTTTGGGCCCAGTAAAACCGGTTTAAACCCCCCAGTAGTTATTATTGACCGTCCCAAGGCGGTACTTCCTTTGCGGTTGCATTTGTTTTATGTTCGGTGCCGTTTAATTTATTGTGTTCTCATATATTCTCATTTAACCCTACTATAATAAAAATAGAAAATAGGTAAAAATAGTTGTTAAATGTTTTTCGTATAATTATACCCCCGGTATACGAAGTATATAGGGGGTATATAGTTTTTGGTTTTTCCGTTAATATGTGTGTGTGTGTGTGTGTGTGTGTGTGTGTGTGTGTGTGTGTTAACATTTTTTCTGTCACAGATATCTCAGGAACCACAATAGCTAGGATTTTGAAATTTGGTACAAACGTTGGGTTTGACTAGTTGTACTGTGTAAGAGACAATCAGCCTTCTCCTCTTATCATTCCCTTTGTTTGTCCATTTTTTCTTTCTCTCCAATTAAATTTCTGTCACAGATTTCTCAGGAACCACAATAGCTAGGATTTTGAAATTTGGTAAAAACGTTGGGTATGACTAGTTGTACCGTGTAAGAGACAATCAGCCTTCTCCCGCTTATCATTCCCTTTGTTTGTCCATTTTTCTTTCTCTCAAATTAAATTTCTGTCATAGATTTCTCAGGAACCACAATAGCTAGGATTTTGAAATTTGGTACAAATATTGGGTATGACTAGTTGTACTGTGTAAGAGACAATCAGCCTTCCCCTGCATATCATTCCCTTTGTTTGTCTATTTTTTCTTTCTCTCCAATTTAATTTCTGTCACAGATTTCTCAGGAACCACAATAGCTAGGATTTTGAAGTTTGGTACAAACGTTGGGTATGACTAGTTGTACCGTGGAAGAGTCAGTCAGCCTTCTCCTTCTTATCCTTCCCCTTGTTTGTCCATTTTTTCTTTCTCTCAAATTAAATTTCTGTCACAGATTTCTCAGGAACCACAATGGCTAGGATTTTGAAATTTGGTACCAACGTTGGGTATGACTAGTTGTACTGTGTAAGAGATAATAGACCTTCTCCTGCTTATTATTCCCTTTGTTTGTCTATTTTTTCTTTATCTCTAATCAAATTTCTGTGACAGATTTCTCAGGAACCACAATAGCTAGGATTTTGAAATTTGGTACAAATGTTAGGTATGACTACTTGCAGTTTGTAAGAGACAATCAGCCTTCTCCTGCATATCATTCCCTTTGTTTGTCCATTTTTTCTTTCTCTCCAATTAAATTTCTGTCACAGATTTCTCAGGAACCACAACAGCTAGGATTTTGAAATTTTGAACAAATGTTGGGTATTACTAGTTGTACCGTGTGAGAGAGTATCGGCCTCCTTCTCTTATCATTCCCTTTGTTTGTCCATTTTTTCTGTCTCCCCAATTAAATTTCTGTCACAGATTTCTCAGGAACCACAACAGCTAGGATTTATACGGTTGGTACAAATGTTGGGTATAACTAGATGTACCGTATAAGGAACAATTAGCTTTCTTCTGCTTATCATTCCCTTTGTTTGTCCATTTTTTCTTCCTCTCCAATTAAATTTCTATGATAGATTTCTCAGGAACAACTACACCTAGGTTTTTGAAATTTATTACAAACTTTGAGTATGACTAGTTGTATTGTGTAAGAAAACATCAGCCTCCTCCTCTTTATCATTCCCTTTGTTTGTCCATTTTTCTTTCTCTCCTTTGAAATTAAACTTTTTCTGTCCCAAGATTTCTCAGGAACCACTACAGCTAGGATTTTGAAATTTGGTGCAAATGTTGGGTATGACTAGTTGTATGGTGTAATAGAGTATCGGCCTCCTGCTTATCATTCCCTTTCATTGTCCATTTTTCTTTCTCTCCAATTTATTTTTTGTCACAGTTTTCTCTGTTCCTAAGAGAGTCACAGTCTTCAAATTTTGTTTACATCTTGAGAATGGCCAAGTTTATTGTAGGAAAGAAAATCAAAATGCTAAGATTTCTTTTGGCCTTCTTTTGCATTTTTTCCTTTTTTCCATTTCTATCTCCAATGGAATAAATGGTAGAATTTATGTAAAAGATTTCTCAGATTGCTGTGTGACTAGGTTTAGGTATAGGTTTAAATTGACTAGTTGACATCATCTGGATGCTGCTGCTGACTTTAGGTCAAGGTCACTGACATAGAACTATATGTAAATTTGTGTTGAAATTTTGTGTTAAATTTGTATTTTCTTTAGATTACATAATTTGCATGTTTTAATGGAACCATTGTGTATTTGTTTAAAGGCCTTCCACTGGATTTGTAATAGATTGTCCATTCATATGTCTGTTATTTATAATTTGCTTTAAAGTTTTGTATTAAGTGTGTTTTTATTAGGCGGTGGCGCTGGCCGGGGGTATACGTGAGCCTCTGCTCACATGCTCTTGTTTTCTTAGTCTGTTGTAACCCTTCTATTGGTCTGAATTATTGAGTTCAATAAAGATAGCTGAGTTGCCACCTATTTGGGAAAGAGCTGCTGACTCGGCTTATCACTTGTAATTTATTGATTGTTTGGATGTCTTTGTCAATCTTGTCCTTTGATGTTGGGGATAGGGTTTGGGATCTGATTCAGTCAGTTCCTGAAGTGTGGTTACTCTTTAAATTTGATTGTGTTGTGTTGCAACACTGCCAGCCCCTTAGCTCCGGCTTCAGCAGAACTTTAATTTTCAAACTGACGAAGAATGGGCAAGAGATACCAAAGGACCAGAAATGTATAATCTGCACTTTGATGAGTACGAGGATACATTTTACGGCCACCTGACGGCACAACAGCAGCTGCAGTTTATATAAAAATATATTCTAAATGATCCTTTTGAAACAAGAGACAAAAAAACACGAAAATTGCACACTCGATATAGTTTAAATATATTACATTGCCAAATAATCTATACAGCAATTAGGTTTGACCACAGTCTTTTCATGTGCAGATATGTAATGTAATGCGCAACACTGCCCAAGCCTTTAAATTTTCAGATGTTTTTTATTGCCCTCAAAGCTCGGTAACCGTAAGTCAGATTCTTTTCACATTTTGTTTGTAAGACCTCTTTAACAATATCTGTGATATAGTATGACTGAAATTATTGAGAATTGCATTTTTCATAATCGGTAAACCATAGTTATTCCAGTAAACCATTTGCATGATGGACTACAGGCAAAGCAAGGATGAAATAAATAATTTCTGGCTATAACATTTCATTTGACAGGCATTTTCAGTAATTTATATCAGTCCGTTTGATCAAGGAGTCTTAAATCGCAAAATAAGATGGAATTTCAAGACAAAAAAAAACACCAAAATATGTTTTCAGAAGTAGAAGGTCTTTTTCAAGACACTACTGTCTCAAGCTAACACATTCTGATTTGTGGTAAATATTATCAAACAATGTAATGCTTATCCATGCTGTTATGTGTTATAAAATGATTTAGTCTTCGTGTTAGTAACTAAGGTTTTTGAACAATAGAAGTTTGGGGATGGCTCATTAACGTTAAAATCTCATAAATTTTTGGATCTGCAATATCCAAGGCATTGTGAAATGAAAAGTAAACAAGAATGATCTTATTTTCTGATATCATATTACGTGTAAGTCATTAGTGTTTGCAATTATATAGTTATGTTTGTCTGTCATTATTACTTTTCATTCAGTGACTACACCTAGTAGCCCACCCTGCCGAAAACAGACCATTTTTCCAAAACCTTTGGTGACATTTTGAAAACCTAGCTGTTGTTGAGAACCAGATATTTTTTGCTATAGCATAGAGGTGATACAACATATATCTGCTGATTGTACATCATTGTTGTTTCTGAATCCGAAAAAAAGTGATTTTAATTAAATTGTTTACCATTTATTGTTCACATTTTATTTCAGATTTCATCTTATTTTGTGATTTTGCTCTAATTTTGTACATGGTTAATATTAGAAGAGACAGTCCAGATCATTAACATGACTGACAACTGTCAAAACCACCACTTTGTATTTCACCGACGAATATAGCAACAACATATGAAAGCAGTTTCATTTATATTACGTAAAGATAGAAAAATGCTGGCTGAAATTCGGTGAAAATTCTCAATAATTTCCGGTCTTACTGTATATGAAACGGCTTAGCACCTGTGTAGGGACAGAGGTCAGTGAGGACGTCGACATTTCCGTCAAAGTTTTGCACTATTCTCTTTAAATTTCTTATATCTCTGTTAGTGCACTTCATATTCCTTACGTATTGGTTCCTGATAAACCAGTAGTGAATTACTGCACGCAAGATCTTTTGTTAATACATCGTTATTTTTAACTTGTACACTTGTTATCCTGTATATTGACAAAGTATTGTATATGTATATATGCTCATGGGCCATATGGCTTATTGCATGAAATAAATATCTAAAATATCTATTATATCCGATATGTGATATCAAAGTTCCTGGGTCAGGTCTCTTGATGCTGCCAGGGGTTCGTTGGCATTTTTATACCCCCGTGAAGAAAGTCGGGGGGGGGGGGCATTATGTTTTACCCGTGTCCGCCTGTCCGTCCGTCCGTCTGTCTGACCATCCGTGCCCTCTAAAAAGTTTGTATAATCAACTCATCCAAGTTTTTAAGCAATCAGTCTGAAACATTGCACAGCAGACATATTGAAGATGTGCATCTGGCTTTTTGGAAAGTAAAAAATATCATTTTGACAAAATTACGGCCTTTTCATACTTAGAAATTCGTCTTATGGCTTACACACGGTGACAAGTTTGTAGTTTGTATGATCAACTCCTCCCACAGCTTTCAAGCAGTCATTTTGAAAGTTGTTGCAGACATATTGGAGATGTTCAGTTGTTGCAGACATATTGGAGATGTGTCCCTGCCGTTTTGGAAACGAAAGAAATCATTTTGGTAAAATAACGACCTTTGCAAACTCAGAATTTTTCGTCATATGGCTTATACACGGTGACAAGTTTGTATGATCAACTCCTCCCTCAGTTTTCAAGCAATCATTCTGAAAGTACGCACAGTTGTTGCGGACATACTGAAAGTGTGCATACAAAGGAACGGGTAGTTTTAAAGGCATTAAAGGTGGTACGATTTCCATATAACGATAATAAATAAAAAAGTAAATAATTCGATCACGAAACTGCCTCCCACAGATGCATATTATTCATTTTATAGCTTCTCTTTTAGAAAATTACAGTACAATTCTAATAAAATGCCATACCGGAAAAGGAAAAAATGGAATAGTTACCTTTGTCTCCACTTTCCGTTTCCATGAAACTTACCCATACAGTAACTCTTGCAAGACTTTATCATATTTTGCTTCTTTATATCAGTGTTAATTAGTCTTTTCAACTGCAAATTTCACCGATACATGTGCTTGATGTGACAAATGCAAAGATACAATGACAAAAGACGTATTATTTATTATATGAATTACCGCTCCTGATCACTGATCAACATTTTACTACAAAGTGGCTCAGCGGTACGTAACCATAGTTGCCCAAACCTATGTTGAGAAATAGGCAAAATCAGACTTTAACAACAAAAAAAAACTCCTACATCTGAAATCAAGTTCCAATAACAATCACATAACAGTTTTTTGCATGACTAAATTTCCTCTGCTGTAGAAGATTTCAACAAAAGACAGTGTAACTTATAAGCATTACAGCACATTTCATTACTGGTCATGAACAGACTCAATTAAACCGTGTCTGCTATTTTCTGTTCCTTGGTGTATTCCTTGCTTCCAAAGGATATTACTATTCAGAACTTATTTGATGTGAGGTTGTGGATGAAAAAGAAATCGAAGGGTTGCGGGTTGGGGAGGTGAGGTGGGGAGGGCGGAGGAGTACTTTTTACGGATTATCTCCCTCATTTAATTTTTGAATATATGTGAATATGCGCCGAAACTTACAAACTTTTATCCAACCAAATGAATTTATAATTTGCATTTGCAGATACAGAAGTTTGTTTTACTTCAGCAGTGCCCTTCTGCATTTTGGTTATTCCTGCATTGTTCCATAACAGCTGTTAGAGATTTTTCACTTACATTTGTCAGTGTTATAGAAAGATGTTTTCTGTTTTACTGCAGCTAATTTGGCATAAAACGTTAGTCGATACTTCTTTGATGTGAAGAAAATATCTTTAAATAAATATTTTTTTGTTTCTCCATTGGTTTCAGTGCAAATTATTTTACAGGTAAATTAGTTCACAACTTTTTACGGAAACGGATCATCTTCGACTATTTCCGCTCTATGATGTACATAACTCGACATGATTGCCATACTTGAAATAGCAGACGGTGATTTTCAGGTTTTAGTGTCTGTATGCTTATATGATGAAACGTTAGTATGCAGATCTTAACCTACTTGTGCCTAGCGTCCCATAAAAGGAACGTTTGGCATACAGTTCAGACCCAGATCAGACGCCGTATTCTGGGTCTACACTACTTGCATAAGACAAATGGGCATTTCTTCTTAACATAAAGTAAGTGTAAGCAGACTCTCATTAATTGACAAACGGATTCATCCAATTAGTAAGGATAAAGGACTCTACTACACAGTAAAAAATAACCGTAAAAATTACGGTGAATCCGTTGAAATATTGATGATTTTAGCACCGTAAATCATTTTACTTTTTTATCGTAGTTATTACGGGCGGGCCGTAAAATAAGTCTCGACATATATTTTACTGTTGTTGATTTCGGAAAGAAAGATGTAGTTAAAGAAAGACATAGACATAGTTAAATTTTATATAAAAAATACATATTGATGCGGAATCAACAAACAAAAATATTTGCAACTGCTAAAAAATACATATTCGTAATTTGATATCAGTGCACCACAAAATTATAATTCATGATGGTATATAAATAAAGATGACTATGTTAAGGGGGCAACGTCGATATGAGAATTGAAATACTACTACTACAACAACCTTATAATTTACATACAGCTTGAGCGTATATTTCTCTACTCGGAAATCATCCTCCGAGAGTTCTTTAATTAATTCTGTTTCACAGGTCTATATCAAATGTTATAGAATTGTGTTAGTACTAAACTAGTATGGAAAAAACGAGTTCTGCTGTATTATAAAAATTACGGTTCCGCCCGGAAATATTCCGGTAATCGCATGGAAACCAACTGCCAGGCATCCGCCGTAAAATTTTACGGGATTTTTTTTACAGTGTATGCATATTTGGGTTAGAGAAAATCTATCATTTATAGATAAAAAGACTGCTCATGTGTCTGTAGACACCTGAATAGTCAACATTACATATTTGCGAGCCCTGCTTTACATTCTTACAGATGCCAAACAGCAAAGTGATCTACCCGAATATGCGAAAGCGGTCGTTGAAAGTTACAAAAAGTTTAGTACTGAGAACACAATACAGAGGTTTACAGTCCATTTGATAAGCGAAGATTCCAATTTGACCACAATTTTGCAGTCTGCCTTTTTCCATTTAGTCAGTGACAAACAGCCTGTTTCGGATAGCTCGATAGCTGTTTATACACCAACTGATGAGAAGTTGGTAACCGGTCAAACTCCTAAGAAAGAATGGCAAACAGCAAAGAAAACTGCAGAAACACCAACTAAAATGGAACAACTAGAAAGGAAAGAGGTACGATTTAGTTTAATATCACCATGAAGAGGTTTGCTTTGTTCATCGATCGAAATGATTATGCGCTTTACCAGTACCCCGCAGAGTATTTAAATTACGTCATATATACGCCTTTGCCATGTAGAACGACGTTATGTCCACATTGTGTACCTGCTTGTTTGACAAAAAAATAGACAGTCGTAAATAATTATGTTTTATTTTTTTTTTTATTATGCCCCCGCCACGAAGTGGGGAGGGGCATATAGATTTTGCCCTTGTCCGTCCGTGCATACGTACATACGTCCGTCCGTCCGTCACACTTTGTAGTACTGTTCTTGACTCCGCAACTCCTCCTACAATATTTGATGCAGGGAGTTGAAACTTGCAACACAGTTCAGACATGCATTGAACATGTGCATAAAGGAAACAGAACTTTGATTTGGGTCTTGATTGCAGAATTATGTCACTTGAATGATATACATATTTTGACCATATTACACACTTGTAGTCCTGTTTGTGTCTCCGCAACTCATTCTACAGTATTTGATGCAGGGAGTTGAAACTTGCAACACAGTTCAGACATGCATGGAACATGTGCATAAAGGAAACAGAACTTTGATTTGGATCTTGATTGCAGAATTATGTCCCCTTGAATAACATACATATTTTGACCATATTTTACACTTGTAGTACTGTTTGCGTCTCCGCAACTCCTCCTACAGTATTAGATACAGAGAGTTGAAACTTGCCGCACAGTTCAAACATGCATTGAACATGTGCATAAAGGAAACAGAACTTTGATTTAGGTCTTAATTGCATAATTATTTCCCCTTGAATGACATACATATTTTGACCATATTTCTGTAGCATATATATACAAGCTCACCTTTTGATGTGGCTCTAGCGACCTCATTTATAAACTGATTTTAATATAAGGTCACAGCTATATTGATTATGACAATACCTCGAACAAGTTTGCGTTTCAGGTTGGAAGAATTAAGGGCAAGGTCACAGCTGCTATTTTCCGAAAAAACTTGGGCATCGCTCTAGCGCTTTTATTTATGAATCGATTTTGATATAACTTCACACAAATTTTAAGTATGACAATATCTTGAATAAATTACCATTTCAGCACTGCAGGTTCAAGGTCAAGGTCACAGTCGCTATTTTTAGAAAAATCATTATCATCCCTCTAGCCCCTTTATTCATTGACAGATTTTGATGTAACGTCACCCAAATGTTTAGTGTGACAATATCTTGGAAAATTTCGCGATCCAGAATTTTAGGGTCAAGGTCAAGTCACGGTTGCTATTTTTAGAAAATACGTTGTCATCCCTCTGAAATGATTTTGACATAACTTTACACAAATATTAAGCATGGCAATATCTGGGACAAATTTATGTTTCAGCATTGTCGGTCCAAGGTCAAGGTCACTGATGCTATTATAGGTACATGTCAAACTTTGTTAAGGTTCTAGTACCTTTATTTGTTAACTGATTTTGATATTTTTCAGGTCTTTATTGCAGAATTACGTCCCCTTGAATAACATACATATTTTGACCATATTTCACACTGTGTCTCCGCATCTCCTTCTACAGTATTTGATGCAGGGAGTTGAAACTTGCAACACAGTTCAGACATGCATTGAACATGTGCATAAAGGGAACAGAGGAGATGGGACAAATATCTGGGACAAATTTACGTTTCAACATTGTCGGTCCAAGGTCAAGGTCACAGATACTAATACAGGTACATGTCAAACTTTGTCAAGGTTCTAGTACCTTTATTTGTTAACTGCTTTAATATCACTTCACACAATTATTAAGTTTGACAATATCTTAGACAAGTTCACCTCACATGGATGTAGAGCCAAGGTCAAGGTCACAGATGCTTTTTTTTTAAGAAAAAAAAAAGTCATCCCTCGAGCACCTTTGTTATTGACAGATTGCACAACCCGCAGGTTTGCACTATAATCACTGTGAGTCCGTCCGTCCGGCCGTCCTTTATCAGTTAGCGAAAACCGTTATCATTTAGCGAAAACGCTTATAACTCTTGTACCGCATGGGATATTTTGACAAAATTTTGCATACTCATACATATAAACATTGTCTAACGACTCGCATGCATAACAACCTTATTTGATGGACGAGGCTTTGCTGAGCACAAGTTGAAAATTTGCGGCCAACGCCTGAAAATGCTCATAACTCTTGAACACCGTGGTAACTATGGTTCAAATTTTGTATGCTTATGTATTTTAACATAGTCCAGCCACCGGCATGCAAAACAGTGACGAGGCTTCACCGAGCATCGATTTGGCCGGTCGAGCTCTTTTATTGAAAATGTTCATAACTCTTGGACCGCTTGGTATATTTGCTTCAAATCTTGTATACTTATGTAATTTTACATTGCCCAGCCACTGGTATGCAAAACAGTGACGAGGCTTCACCGAGCATCAACTTTGCCGGTCGAGCTCTTTTATTGAAAATGCTCATAACTCTTGGACCGCTTGGTATTTTTGCTTCAAATTTTGTATACTTATGTAATTTAACATTGCCCAGCCACTGGTATGCAAAACTTTTTATTGCACAACCCGCAGGTTTGCACTATAATCACTGTGTGAGTCTGTCCTTCCGTCCGTCCATTATCAGTTAGCGAAAACGCTTATAACTCTTGAACCGCATTGTATATTTTGATAAAATTTTGCATACTTATACATGTCAACATTATCTAACGACTCGCATGCATAACCGTCTTTTTGATGTACGAGGCTTTGCTGAGCACAAGTTGAAAATTTACGGCCAAGTAGTGAAAATGCTCATAACTCTTGAACCCCGTGGTATATATGGTTCAAATTTTGTATACTTATGTATTTTAACATTGTCCAGCCACCGGCATGCAAAATGGTGACGAAAGTCTAAACAGTATTGCACGACCCACAGATGTGCACTTTAATCGCTGTGCAAGTCCATCAGTCTGTTTGTCCTTCCGCTGTAGCCAGTGAGTGAAATTGCTCATAACTCTTAACCACATGGTGTAGTTTGGTAAAAATATGCATCATTCTACAAGAAATAACCAATTTCATTTCCATACTTCCTTCTGGCACCAGAAACTGATTATTCTACATTCTCCACGGGTTGTGCACATTTCCATCAGTTGATTTTGATATAATTTCACACAAATACCTCTTAATACATTACTCATCTAGTGAGGCATATGACGGGGGCATTTATCACCTTTAGTGATTGTCTAGTTGATTTCGGCAAAAACCAAAAATTGACACAGACCATGGTAAATCCAGTTTGTTTGATAAGTTACAGTGAAGTAGCTGAAGCGTAGTTATTTGAGCCGTGTCATGAGAAAAGATATGTTTGCTTTCACGTGCAAGAGTGACACAGATCTGCAAATCTATGCAAAGAACATTGTCTTCACCATTCATTATCAAGATTCCATTGACTGTTAAAGCGAACGATGCGATATACATTTTCGCACATGTTTTAAGGCCAGTTGTCGTGCCTCATAAATACATTGCCGAGTTATTTTACTCCTTTTACCATTGTTTAATAATATGATCAGTCTTTCTGAATGAAGTCGACAGACATACACATACAAGTTCAAAGCAAGTTTTCTTAAATCATTAGTTCTAAATTGTTAACTTACTAAATTGGAGAAATTCTTATAAAAGAAGCCGTTGCTCGATAAAAGTTGATATGTTTTCTTCATGGCAGACCCTCTCTGAAAGCACACCAACCAAAGAAGAAGAATGTGTAATTTGTTTAGACAAAATGACGCTTCCGAAGAAACTGCCATGCGGACATACATTTTGTAAAGACTGTATCAGTCAGCATATGAAGACAAAGAAACATTGCCCCATTTGCGGTAAAGTATTTGGAGAGATAACTGGCAATCAGCCAAAGGGACAAATGAACATTCATCGTATGCGCACTCCACTGCCTGGATATGAGAGATGCGACACCATAGTTATAGAATACGTGTTCCCCAGCGGGACTCAAGGAGTAAGTTCTTGCCTAAATATTATACATGTGCTGCCACACGAAATTATGGGTCTTAAACGCGTGCATAACTAGTAAAGAATCGGATCATCCTGCTCATTCACAATAATATAAAACGCCAATTTTTTATGATGAAGTCGATGCTTCATGCCAACTTAATTATTTCAAAATCGTAAATTAAGAACGTCGTAAAGCTCTTGTCATGTGTCATGCCACAACCAAGCGATGGCTAGGTAACTCCAACCATCTGCAGTGTTTCTAAAGAGCCACGAAACCATAACTCAGTCGGACAGGGCTCTTAGACAGTCTCAGTCAAAACCCGTAGGCACACAACTTGAAACAATATTGGCGCTTTATTGGTTCAGTGTTGTGTGCCGACTGAGCAGGTACGGTATTTCCTTTATTTTCAATAGATAACCCGTTCTCAAATTATTCATAGAATGTCTTATATTTCTGAGAAATTCATGGCATTATGATCGACAGTTCAGGTTCTTTTTTGTTTAACCTACTTCTACTTCCAACCATACACTAACTTAATTTAGCTTAATTTGATATCGTGGTGGGTTATGGAATTTGATTGTATCTGTACATCCGAAAAGAAGCTGAAAACAATGATTAAGCCGCGACACGAGAAAACCAACAAAGTGGCATGTGCGCCCCGCGCAGACTCAAATCAGACTGGGCATCCGCCCAGACTGGTCAGAGTCTTCGCTTTGTGCTTAAAGGGTTGCTAAGGGTCTAAGCTGCATTCGTGCGGACAGCAAAGACTCTGATCAGACTGAGCAAATGCCCATGCTGACCTGAGTCTTCGCTGAGCGCACGTGCCACTTTGTTGGTTTTGTCGTGTCCCGGCTCAATTATACACTTGCATTTATGCGTATTGACATCATAATAATCATTTTTAATTTCCAGCCGGAGCACCCGGAACCTGGGAAGCCCTACAGGGGAATAGCAAGAACTGCTTATCTTCCGGATAACACGGATGGCCGCCAGATTTTAAAGCTACTAGAAATGGCGTTTAACCGCCATCTTACCTTCACCATAGGACAGTCAAGGACGACTGGTCATTCTGGGGTCATAACTTGGAATGACATTCATCACAAGACGAACCCGCAACCAAATACGCAGTGAGTTATACATAGCTTGCTACTTATTATGATATCTCTCAGATTAATTTTAAGTTTGTGAATATATAATATCGTATTTAAATTAGAATTTATACTCCATTTTGTTAAAACCAGGTGTGAAACATCAACTTACAGACTTCTTCAATGGCGTAACTGCCTATACGCATGTGCGTATTGAAATTTTGTCAAGTTGACAAAATTTTAACACGCACCTGCTTATTAGAAGATGCTGAACTTTTGTAAATTGGACAGATTTCAATAGTAACTGCCAACAGATGCGACAACATCTGAGCCTTCATGTTGCATGAAATATTTAGGGGCTAAAATTTTATTCCTGCCCTCAGAAGGTATAAAACATAATTGTGCGTAACATATAATTACCCCTTGTTACACCTCTCTTCTTTGCCAATAATTACTCGAGGTATATGGGTTGACCGCTATGTCCTTTTAAAGGGAGACACGTTTTGTGATTCTCTGTTTGCTAGCCTGGGCGACTATATTAGGGTAGAGTCGGGTAACTTCGGACAGCAGGTATATTCGGACATTCCATTGCAAACAGTGAAAATGCAGTTGAGACGGCTCATAATGAGCCGTCTCATCAGAATTTTCACTGTTTGCCCAGTTATGTTTGTTTTAATTCCAAACAACTGGCATATAAAGGCAGAATGTCACTGTCCGAATTTACCAGCTGTCCGATATTACCCGACTCTACCCTATCCAAAATGGGAGCGGTACTATATAAGGAGGATTAACTTCCACAGCGTCATCCTGTCTCTTTATCACATAGTGTCAACACCTACAGCCAGCCAATGAAATTACTGTAACTGGTAATTCTGGTCCACTGATTGGTCAAATGATTTTTCACACGTTTATCTGAATTTGTAACATAATTATGCTTTTGCTAGGAACCAGACCCCCCTGCAGAGAAGTCGCATCTTTAAAGGAAAAAATGTGCTACTGGAGGATATACTTCTCCGTTTAAGGGCTGCCCTGTATTAGTAAGGCTCGAATTTTCATGTTTGTTGAGACACATTAAATTTTAATGTTAGTTCAACTCTTGTGTGGCTTTCAGATTCGGCTATCCAGACCCGGGGTATTTTGATAGAGTAAAAGATGAACTAGCGGCGAAAGGCGTTACAGTTGATGATGTCAAGTAGAATCAAGCGTGATGATGCCAATACAAATGAGCCGCGACACGACAAAACCAACAATGTGGTTGTGCGTCCAGTGCAGACTCAGATCAGCCTGGGCATCCGCCCAGTCTGATCAGAGTCTTCGCTGTCCGCATGGAGGTAGCTTAGACTTTCAGCTACCCTTTAAGCGCAAAGCGAATAGTCTGATCAAACTGGGTGGATGCCCAGATTGATGTGAGTCTGCGCTGGCCGCACAACCACTTCGTTGGTTTTCTCATGTCGCGGCTCAAATACGTTTGGTGCATCGAGACAAGAATATGCAAAAGAAACTCAGCCTTTCTGATACTAACTGAAGACTACAGATGTTTGATTTAAAATGACAAATTATGCTGTGATTCTAAGCTGTGATCTACACTTTTTAAAAATAGTGTGTGTGTTGCTGAAACTTTACCTATACGGTCTTTGGAATAAAGATTCATCAAGAAAAGAGGCGCTGTAGACTTAGGTTTACAACTAGTTATTATATGGAATTGGTTCTTTTACATCTTCCAACTGTGCACGAAAAATGATGCAAGTTGGGTTGACAGCTTCATTGCAACTTAAAAAGTCATATCTCTTATGAATGAAAAGATATGAAAATGCATTGCAGTAATTTTTAGCTCACCTGAGCCTGTAGGCTTATAGGTGAGCTTATAGTATAGCCATATTTCATATGCAGCCTATCTAGGTTGGGGGGACGAAAGTTTGAAACTTGGTATGTAGCATTGGGCACTCGGGCCCTTCATAATTTATACAAATGATGACCATGTTTTGACCTTGACCTTATTTATGACACTGTCAACTTTGGTATGTGAGGCTTTCATATGGGAAAACGCTTAAACAGTGGATTTCTCAGAAAATGTTTAAGTCTAAGGTACATTTTTTGGTATATATGGTCAACTAGATGAACAGCTGAAAATATTATGTCACTAAAGGTCAAGGTCATTCTGTCCGTCCCTCCGTCATCAAGAATTTTCAGACATCTCAGAAACCACTGGGCTGATTGAAGCCAAATTTTGTATGGTGTCTCAATGGGATGTGGGAACGAAAGTGTATAACCGGGGTTTGGGTCACATAACCAAGATGGCCGCCAAGCCCATATATGGTAAAAACCTTTCAAAAATCTTCTTCTTCAGTACCAAAATGCCTATGACCTTGAAACTTGGTATGTAGCATTGGGCACTCGAGCCCATCATCATAGTTTGTACAAATGATGACCGTACGTTGACCTTGACCTAATTTATGACACTGTCAACTTTGGTACCTCAGGGTTTTAGATGGGAAAATGCTTAAACAGTGGATTTTTCAGAAACTATTCAAGTCTAAGGTACAATATTTGGAATATATATTTAACTGAATGACCAGATGAAGATATCATGTCACTACAGGTCAAGGTCATTATGTCTGTCCATCAGTTGTCAAGATTTTCAAACATCTTGTCCTCTGAAACAACTTTGCTGATTGAAGCCAAATTTCATATGGGATCTGTGTCACATGACCAAGATGGCCACCATGTCAATATATGGTGAAACCTCTTCAAAAATCTTCTACTCCAGAACCAAAAGGCCTATGACTTTGAAACTTGGTATGTAGCATCTGGAACTCGAGCCCATCATACTTTATACAAATCAGGACTGTGCATTGACTGTGATCTAATTTATGGCAAGGTCAATTTTGATGCATGGGAAAGTGCTTAAACAGTGGATTTCTCAGATACCATTCAAGTCTAAGATATGATATTTGGTATTTATGGTTAATTAAAGGCCCCATTGCTCTATCAGCATGAAACATTTTATCGTGAGACATCAATGCAAGCTTCTTACTACAGTTTCGTCATTGATTATGATCGTGACTGACCGGCTTCAAAAAATTCAAAAGATCCTTGAGTTTCTCATAAAAAAGATTTAAAATAATAACTAGGTCATTTTAGTTGCCAACTAAAATGACCTACTCTCGATTTCACAAGCTTTCTTACATGGTAAAAACACAAGGTACAAGCGATAAAAATACAAGGTACAGACATTTAACAGGTGATAAAAATACAATGTACAAATATGTAAGGCAAGGATCCCATTGATTGTATCGCTGTTGCATTATTTCATTGCTTAACGGGGAACCAGAGGCAAATGTCGTATTTTTATGGAGAGACTTATCATCCTTTTAAATACCTTGTTCCTTCTTTTTTGCCAGTTGTATGATACAAAAAAAGCACACCAACCGACATATTATCATCGATTCTGAAGGTTGTACAGGTTTTATAATGATTCGTATTTCGGCGATTTTTACCAATGATAGGACTATGGAGACTTTAAATGAGCCTATGAAGATATTATATTGTTAAAGGTCAAGGTCATTCTCTAACCTTTGTTCAAGGTCACTGTGATTCTGTTGCCTGTCAACATTTTCAAACACCTTCTCTTAAACCACCGGGCTGTTTGAAGCCATATTTCATACAGAGCTTCACTGGGTCAAAAGAACCAAAGCATATCGAGCTGGTCATGGTCACATGACCAAGATGGCCGCCATGCCCTTATATGGTAAAAAAAACCCTTAAAAAAGCCTTTCCTCCAGAACCAAAGGCCCAATGTCCTTATGGCATGGTACGTAGCATCGAGGACTTGGGCCCATCGTTTGTACGCATCATGACCGTGCATTGACCTTGACCTAATTTATGGCAAGGTCAACTTTGGTATGTTATGCTTTTGTATGGATAATACTCGAACAGTTGATTTCATGGAAACTTATTAAGCCTAGATATAATAATTGGAAAATATGGTTAACCAAATGAATACATGAAGACATAAGGTCATCAGAGGTCAAGGTCATTTTTTTAACTTTGCTTAGGGTCACTGAGATTTTAAAATTAAAATATGCACACCTTTTAAGCTACTGATTTCAAATTTGTACCAAATGAGCGAAATGACAAATTGTGTCTGTTGACAGAAGGTGTCAGGTAAGCTACAGGACCATTGGTCCTCTGTTTTCTAATGGCCACCTATAAAATAGACTAGTGTTTTAAACTAGTGTTGAAAATAAGGTCTTTCTCTTACATTCAGAATGATGTAGCTAAATTGTGATAAATAATGTAAAATTTGGATTTTTTTAAAAATATTTTATTGAAGCATTTTATTGTGATATCATGTGTTGTATGCTGCATTTGAAAGACAATGACAGTAATATTAATTTCAAGATTTTGTGTGTGTGTGTGTGTGTGTGTGTGTGTGTGTGTGTGTGTGTGTAACATTCATTTTGACATTTTAGCAAGGCAAGTATTTGTGTCACAATGTATATATTTTCCTTTCTATTTTAAGATTTCTTTGTAAACTGTGATAAAGAATGAAAATTTGGATTTTCAAAAATATTTAAAATATTTTGTTTAAACATTTCATTGTGATATGCTGTGTTGTATGCTGCATTTGAAAACCAATGACAGCCACATTAAGTTCCAGTTTTTTATATGTGTATGTGAGAGCGTGTGTGTGTGTGTGCGTGTGTGAAACATGACTTTTGACGTTTTAGCAGGTATTTTTGTCGCAATGTTTATATTTTCCTTTCTCTTTAAAGCTTTCTTTATAATCCAGATTTTTTAATTTAATGTTGTCTCACCTGCGTCTAGCAGGAGCAAGACAAAGGTATATTTTTCCAGCGTCTTTGTAGGCGGTGACGATAGACATGTAAACTTTTGTAGAGCTAACTGGTTTAGCTCTGTTTGGTGGCAATGCCTAGACAGGCGAGACACTGCTTTCTGTTGAATGCTTGTTTAATTGTTCTTTTGATTACTTACTGATGTTGTATTCTTAGCTCACCAGAGTCGAAGACTTCCGTGGCTTATAGGATAGACATTGTCCGAACAATTTTGAGCTAGAGATCTTGTTAACTTTATGGTCCGTGGGTTTCTTGTTTTTACTTGTTTTAGCAGAACCATATACCTTAAGTCACATTTTGCCTGACGTTACTCATTGACTTTGAATTTTGGGGTATACAGTCAGATCGTATGATGTTGTTTATATTTTCAGAAACTGATTGCTATATGGGGTAGAATGTGACTTTCAATTCGTAATATCTATTCTTCTTGTCAATTCTCATTGCATATTTGCAACAAATGTTGGTAAAGGTTCTTTTAATTTCAAAATAAGACTTTTTTGTCGAACGAGTAGCCTCTGGTCACTAATTAATATTGAAAAGGACGAGTTGCGTTAAGGTGCGATAACGGCCCAATTTTTTCGCAAAATTTCAAAACGGAGTAATTGAAAAAATAAAGACAGTTTTAAACAGGCCAATCCTTATATTTTGAAGATCTGTTCATGTATTTTTGACTATCTTCCTAGAAATGCGTCATTTTTTGCCTCAATCTATCCTAGAAATGGCCAAAACAGCAAAAAGTGACCAGTTTGCGAACTTTAACATCAGCGAAAAGTATCAGCGCAGGCGAGACCCAACTTAAAATTTTGACAAAAGGCGTCTTTTAATAAAACAAAAATACTATCAAAATATCTACTTGGGTCTTGGCTGCGCTGGGTTTCAAAAATTAACTTTTCCGAAAAAAATATCGCTGAAGTTGGCATGTCTACTTTTTAGCTACGGCACCGGCGGTGCGTTTGTTTACATCAAAGCGGCACGTTGTGTACACATGTAACCTCTTCAGACTGTTTTAAATCAGATTGTTTTGTCACATGTGTGGGAAATTTTTATTGATGAGCGTTATTTATCATTTTGCTTTTGTTTATCATAAGTTTAAAACAAAATAAATGCAGAAGAGAAATCGATAATCTGTAGTACTGTTGGTGTTAAAGTTTATATAATTTAAAATAATGGTCTATAAATAGAATCACGGGTTGGCTGAGCGGTTTAACTAACTGTCTTATAACCGAAGTTTCTTTTAAGTTGAGAGATCGATCCCTACTTGGGGCTTTATCTTTTTTTTTTGTTGTTTCATGATGAAGCCCACTGGTCTACCGCCCCTCGCACCTTCCACAAATTCGCAAGGCCCATGCAGTTGAAGTAATGTCTTCACACTTAACACCAAAACAATGCTATAGGACCATGTCAAGAAGACCTACCTGGAAAAGGGACAGCTTATTACAGAAGACATAAATACATAGGCGTAGAAAAAAGGTGTGTGGGGGGGGAGGCCCTCCAGTAAATCAGTAAATGCATGGCACCCCAACCCTCATGCCCTGCCCCCTTCCCTTTAAACAATGGTTGTCTACGGTTTGCCGGGGGCTGCCCCTTCCCCCCAATAATTTTGAAATGCATAGTGCCCCTTCATGCCCCCCCCACGAAAAAAAGAGAAAAATTGGTTGTTTACGGTTTGCAACCCGCTCCCTCCTGCTCTCTTCCCCCCCCCCCCTACCCCCCACCCCCCACCCCCAATACCACTTTAAGAAATTATACGAAGTTCATGAAAAAAAAATGTACCTCATGAAATGATCAATCACATATAACCAGGTCTGTGGAAAAATTAAAAATTACACTGATTGTACTTATCCTGGGACAAGTAAATGGTCAGCCTTTACTTGTCTAAATAAAACTTAACTTGTACCAATGAAATAACAGAAGCTACATCTCTCTGTTATTCGGGGGAATAAATAAGGGGAGTATTTTGTGACATCATTTCGACAAAATTACCAGCTTTTCGTTTCCTCTTTCATAGACCTACTCTTAAAGGAAATAATTTGATACCTCTGGGAGCAAATTCTTGAAGTGAAGAGTAGCGTCTATTGGGAAAGGGTTTCAGAAACAGGGAAGCCACCCTCTGTTTCCAAAAGTAAGCTCCATTTAAAATATGGCAGTTGTATTCAGTCGACTTAAAAGAGATTTATGTATATTTATATAGAATACATGGCATCTGTTATATATAACTGCATGATATACTTGTCTATGGCCAAGTAAATTTTTCACTTGTCCTTAGTAAAATGGGGCAACCAGGACAAGTCGGTCACAGTATTTCCACAACCTTCATGTAACACAAAACTTTGCTATGATCAGAGAGTAATCTGAAAAAAAACTCATTGGAAGGTACTCAGGTAACAAATATTTTATTAGAAAAAAAATAATTTGATATCATTTTCCGTCCCATTGTCAATCACAAAGACTTCCTTAAGCGTCCGAAAACAGAAACGCATATACACCCTAACACACAACAGGACTGCAAGAAGCTCGTTTTCTCTGGGTGAGTCATTCTCTTTACAAAATGTTCCTGTGTGGCTGGAATGAACAAGGATTCTTCTTCCTGCCCATACTGATGAACGCAATGCGGCTGTGATTACACCTAAGGTAGCATTACATGTAAAAGTAAGTCGGACAGGCATTGGCGTTTTACAGAAAATGTCGTGATGTGAGCTTGTGTTAATTCTCATCACAAAAGTCCTTTGAGTCTCTTTAAATGTAGCTATAAATGCAATGAGAAGAGGCAAGCTTTGAGGTAGCTTTGCAATAAATATAGGGTAAAAAATTAGCAGTTTTATTGCCCGAGGGGAGCCGTAATGAATATAGAACCACACTGTCCACCTGAAAGTTTGTTGGAGAAGCAGAGCTAGCAAGTTACAAAAAGGTACGTAGCCTGAAAAGGGTGCATGGGTATTAACCGTAGTGTCCGCCTTTTTTTACACGTAGGGACAAGTTTCGTGACTTCCTGTTTCATTCTATGGAATAATAATAATAATTATAATAACAATAATAAACATCCAAAATGTTTCTACTTGGAAAAGGAAAAATTTGCTCGTGTTGGTGCAAATTTTCCAAAATTGCCCCGTTTTAGCAGGGTGGTACAAAGGAAAATAGAATCTATGGTGATCAGGACTTACCGAGGATAATCAAATATACTAAGGCTATGCTTGGGCGAATGTGAATTTTTTTTTTTTTCGTTTGAAGTTGAGTTTGAGAAAAAGCACCAAGCAGCATATGTGGAAAGCGAAAGCTGAGATGAGCTTATTCATTCAAGCAGTCCTGTCCAAAGTAACGCATGTAGTCATCGAAAGTGAAGGGTCTGGTCTGAATGAACTGCCCGTAACTACAGGCAGATCTGAGTCTTAAGTTCGTTTTTGCACATAAGGTGCACAGGGGAGTGAAAAAGGTAAAGGTTTCTCATAGCCTAGTGGCCGCAGGAGCAGTGGCGGTAACAGGCCCACTCTATCTTGGGCACAGCATGAAAGGCGGAGCCCATCTCTCTTCTAATGCTGCTTTCTTCTTCCCTACTTCGATACACGTGCGAATGTGAACATGCGCGGACCCATATGAACCATGTGGGTTCGGGCGTTTAATCAAAGAAGTCTGTAGAGAAAACATGTCACAGAGGTGTTCAAGTTGGTTACTTACCTGAGGGAAACAAGTAAGCGAAGTGTGCAGGGCCTCAGTCAATACAACACATATTAAGCAATATTAAACCATACAGTATATTTATGCAAGTTGTCTGTCATTATCGACAATACAATCAATCATTTTATCCATTTTCGGAATACCTGCTCGGGTACTATTCAATCTATCAGTGGGCTATCATTCTCTCAAAGTAGGGCAATGGTAATTTCAGGTTGCCATGACAACCTACGTTCTGGCCGGTTCATAGACGACCAAGAAAACAGAGGGGAAAGTGGACAAAACCCTGCTTATTTACACACTGAGCAGGCAACCAAGCAGTTGCCTTGTTATCTCATGATCTAGGTTTTATGGACGGACAAATGGACAGAAAGACGGTGTGGCTGATGGATGAATAACAATAATACACCCTAATCTGGTCGAATATCTGTAGGACACTAATAATGGATTGCCTTGTTGGATTTATTTCTAAAAATGTAGCTGACAAATATCATCAAAATTAGAATAGGTAAGTATCCAGTATCCATTTTTGATGAGGGTCGGTTTGCAAAAGCTATAAGAATTTAATAAAAGTGATAAATCATCAATATATTATTTTTTATTTTCGTTTTTTTTTTATTAATTCGTTCAATCTTATCCAATTAATGGCCTCAGCAGTGTATTAATTAAGGTATTAAGTGAATTAAAAATTTTGTGGCATAAACATAACAAAATACTAAAACAAAATTGATTGATTTATTGCTTAACGTCCACGGTAAACAACTATGGTCATGTCGGGACGGTCAGTTAAACTAACACACTATTCCTGGGCAGGCTTAGACCTCCTAAGCGGTTAACCAGTTCTAAGTGCACATACTTCGCCAGTAACTGACAACTGCCCTTCTTGAATCAGCGGAAGGAGAAACGAAAGTATGTGGCCAGACCGGGTTTCGAACCCAGGACCTCTGACTTATGAGTCAGGTGCCCTACCGATTCCGCTAAGCGGCCCGGCTAAAAAAAATAATAATCTAAAAAAAATGAGTAAGATTGAAAATTTAAAGAGTAACTACACTTAAGGAACTGACTGAATCAGATCCCAAACCCTATCCCCAACATCAAAGGGAAAGTTGTTGCCATGGCAACGTCAATCATAACACGTTAATATATTAAAACATATCTGTGACTATCACATGTAAACATCATATAACAGTTTAAACAAGTCAAATAAAGAATAAAATGCAGAAATACTGCGAAATACGTTAAAAATGTTTTAGATTTGTGAAAGTTTTGAGGTTGTTACCATGGCAACGGCAACCATAACGCGCTTTAGATATTATGTAAATTATATATTCTTTAAATACTTCCAATAATAGATATTACAAATCAAATCAAGAAAATCCAGCATGAAATACTGCAAAAATAAAGTTAATTAAATGCTTTAAAAATGTGCTATTAGAAGTTGTTGCCATGGCAACAACAAATATACCACGCTTATATTATTACTTTTTTTCGGTAATTATAACAGTCATACATCCTATAATAATTTAAACATTTATCTTTTATATGCTACAAAAGTTTTTATATTTGATTTACAATGGTGTTACTTTGACTATTTCTGTGTGTATTTTAGTTGTAAAAGGCTGAGTTATTGCCCTTTAGTACTCAGTAGTCTGACGTCATCATTGACAAATATGCACGAGCATAAACACGTATTAATATTGTCATAGTTTAACTTCATAAATACTCGATGCGTAGCCCAGAGGAAAAAAACCGCTAATAAATTCTTCCCCACTTCCTTTTTTTACCCAAATTTTCCTGCTTGCTACCACACATTACAAATGACAGATTTTCTCAGAAATGAGCATCAGTACAGGAATAAAAATTATACTTCTTTTAATTAGAGTTACCTAACTAATTTTTTATGACAACAAAATTCATTTCTGACATGGGGCCAAGATCGGCCCTTATTGCACCTCGTCCTTTGTGATTTGATTTTATCAGGGCCTATGAATCGTGATTATCAAAAGAATTAATTTATTCACAGGTATATCTGTCACAAAAAGCTTGGTCTACGCTTAGCAACAATTAATAGTGCTTTCTAAATAGTGCTTTCTATTCAATTTTCAATACATAAAAACTAAAAAGGCAAAACTATTGATATGGCATATTTGCCATATATTTTCTTGTTTATTTTTTTCTGCATGTACACATATGTATTTCATTGTTGCTGAATTAATGTCACATTTTTGTCGTACATGCGTTTCAAAACTTTTGCCATAGTGAGGGCCGTGGTTAGTGGTTAGATACACTCGATTATGGTGCAGGTTCGAATCCGGATTCGACCAGCTATCGATTAGAAAACTCTCTCTGTCAATCCAGCAGTCAAGTGGTACTTTCTCAAATCCTGGAAGGATAAGGCTGCAGAAGGAGAGGGATGGTATCCGTCTGTCAATTGCTGTGCCCAAGATACAGTTGGCCTCAACCCGCTCACACACACACACACACACACACACACACACACACACACACACACACAACTTACCTTACGACCACTAGGCTACAGGAAACCTTAAATTTTAACCATGGTCTGTAACGCATATGAGAATATGAGAATGGCAAAGGATCAGGTAAGTATGAGGGTCTATGCTGTCATAACCTTTGCTGATATATAAAAAAGGGTAAAGGTTATAAGGCCGTTAGGACGGACCCGTGCCCCCCCCCCCCCCCTTTGCTGCCTTTAACCTTCCCTTATTCGATGTAGGTACCAAGTTACTGCTGGGTTGCCAGGTTTTCAGTCGCTGGCCCTACGGAGATTCGAACCCACGGCATTCTGTGCCATAGTCGAGCGCCGCTAACCACTCGACCACGACGCTTCTATGCGGTGTTTATACTATTTGCACAGGTTTGGTCTTAATTTTTAAAGGCCCCATTGCTCTATCAGCATGAAATATTTTATCGTGAGGTATCACTGCCAGCTTCTCACTACAGTTTCGTCATTGATTATGATCGTGACTGACCGGCTTCAAAAAATCAAAAGATCCTTGAGTTTCTCATAAAAAAGATTTAAAATAATAACTAGGTCATTTTAGTTGCCAACTAAAATGACCTACTTTCGATTTCACAAGCTTTCTTACATGGTAAAAACACAAGGTACAAGCGATAAAAGTACAAGGTACAGACATTTAACAGGTGATAAAAATACAATGTACAAATATGTAAGGCAAGGATCCCATTGATTGTGCCGCTGTTGCATTATTTCATTGCTTAACGGGGAACCAGAGGCAAATATCGTATTTTTATGGAGAGACTTAACATCTTTTTAAATACCTTGTTCCTTCTTTTTTGCCAGTTGTATGATACAAAAAAGCACATCAACCGACATATTATCATCGATTCTGAAGGTTGTACAGGTTTTATAATGATTCGTATTTCGGCGATTTTTACCAATGATAGGACTATGGAGACTTTAAATTGTAATTTTTTTTTAGTATTAAGCAGTTAACGAAGTAGATTTTAAACAGAGTCTTTTCTTTTTTTTTTTTTTTTTTTTTGGGGGGGGGGGGGGGGGGCTAGGGGGGGGGGGTGAGTAGGTTGGGGAGGGAGAAAGGGCAGATCCGCAATGATGCAAATTCATCACATGAGAACTATGCATTGGCGAGTAGACAACATTGCAAAAGTAATGACTGTGACAGTGATTAAAGATAGATTGTCTATAGATTTTTGGAGTTTTTTTTTTTATCTTTCTTTTTCATATTTTTATTATTCTTCTTTTTTGTTTTGTATTTTAGCTCGCCTGAACGAAAGTTCAGGAAGAGCTTTTGTTGTCATCCTGGCGTCGGCGTCCGCGTCCGCGTCCGAACTGGATGTTTTGGTTAAAGTTTTTTAAAGACCTATATTTTAACCCATGGATGGGCAAGGCACTGCAGGCGAGCTATCCTGTACGCGGACAGATCTTGTTTTAAGTAGGTTTAGTCTTTTTCGGTAAACTTTAATAATTACTCATAGAAGAGTGTTAAATATCTACTTTAATTTTGAAATTGTTGCGCATACTACAGTAGGGTCAAGTCGGTTAACTTCGGACATAGGGATAAATTCGGACATACCATGGCAAACAGTTCATAATGAACCGTCTCATCAGGATTTTCACTGCCCATTTATTTTTTTATGTTAATTCCAAACAACTGATATATAAAGGAAACAATGTCTTATTCCGAATTTACCTGCTGTCCGAATTTACCTGACTTGACCCTAGTTTTTGTGTATGATAAACTTTGAAAAGTTCTGTTGTTCTATGTATGTATCTAAATCGACTAGGAAACTTGTTTCTATCATACCATAACTACTAAGTGCGGCGGCAGTATAGCGAATAACGCGCTAGACTACCAATCCAGGGGTCGCAGTTTCGATCTTCCGCTTTTCCAGTCTATCGGATTAGACTTTAAAACGTGGGTCCCGTCTCCGTATGAGGTACATGTGGGACGTTAAACACCGAGTTCATTTATTCACTCATCATAAATGTTCATTATGCTTCATTCTTGTGTTTTCGCACCCCTAAGGATGTCTGTGCGCTTAAAACCCGGGCAGTAAATGATATCAAATTCATATTTGTTTAAAATAGTTTTATCTGGGTGTCTTTCAATATTTTTTTTCAGATTATTGTCTAATCACAGAAATATTCTGTGTTCAGTATATTCGGTATATTGAGTATATAGGAAGGCTGACCAAAATTACTTCCACATTTGTAAAACTGATCTCAGACATGATGAAACAGTTTACTGTTATATCCACGGACAGAAATTCTAGGGTTGTTTCAGCTCGCCTGAACGAGAGTTAAGGAAGAGCTATTGTTGTCACCCTGGCGTCGGCGTCCGCGTGGGCGTCAGTGTCGGCGTCCGGATTGGATGTTTTAAAGACCGATATCTCCTACACCCATCGATGGATTCTTTTAATACTTGCACTGTAGTTAGATATTGGTCTGAAGTTTTAGGGAATACCAACCCCATCATGCTCAGTGACCTTGAGCTCAAGGTCATGGACTTAGAAATTTTGCATTTTTGACCACATTGGATGTTTTGGTTAAAGTTTTTTAAAGACCCATATCTCCTTAACTCATGTATTCTGTTGTTACTTGCACTGTAGGTAGATATTGGTCTAAACATTTACAGAGTACCAGCCCCACCCCACTCAGTGACCTTGCTGTCAAGGATATGGACATAGAAATTTGGTGTGTTTTGGATGTTTTCTGAAGACCCCAATCTCCTTCATTCACTAATGGATTCTGTTGATACTTGCACTGTAGTTAGATATTGGTACAAAGTTTTACACAGGACCAACCCCCATCTCACTCAATGACATGGAGGTCAAGGTCGTGGACTTAGAAGTTAGGGGCTTTGTTAAAGTATTCTGATGGCATACGGTTCCATAATGCTTGGGACAGATTTAGTTTATACCTTAACTGATGTTAGATACTGGCTGGAGGTTTTACATAATTATTCCCCACCCCACTGGGTGACATAGAAGTCAAGGTCATTGATACAGAATTTTGTCTTAAAGCATTTAGTTCTAAAAATGTTGACACTACATGGAGATAGAGATGCTTGCATGAAGTTTTATATAGTGCAAGCCACACCCCTTCAAGGCAAGGTCACATTATAACTATGCCTGTGAGGTGAGCAAGCACCAGTTCAGGCGAGCTATGCTGTCAGACGACAGCTCTTGTTTTTCAACAAATAATCATTTTCCCTAAGAATTAGTTAAAGTAGGATTAAAATAACAAAAACAATCCAGAGGTACCCAAAAAATAAGTCGTATTTTATAAAAATCCTTATTGGCATCAATTTGCGTTGTACCGTTGTATTTTCTGATTTATTTTGGAAGCTCTTAATTTTTTCATCATGGTTAACAATTCTAGCATGGTTTTGGCGTTTATTTTAAAAACATGTTGCTTTCATGCGGACATGCGGATGTGCAAATCTGTGGGAATGTACGAAAATATGAGAATCAGGCATAATTGCCACCCTTTGAAATTAAGAAATATTTTATATTTTGTGAGGAGATGTTTTTTTTCTTCTCATTGTTGTGCTTACAGCTGAAACAGATATATAGGGCGTGCTGTTTTTGTTGACTTTTATGTATATTTTCAAGAACTGAATGCAACTGCACCTTAACTTTTAAATTATTCTTCATACTATGTATGTCACTTGGGACATAAGTGCCTTTCTGTGTCACTCGGGACTAAATGCCTTTCTGACTCCGAACTGTAACGAATTGAGCCGCGATGCGCATAACTTTTTGAGGTGAATATCAAAAGATTCGAATGTGTTGACAATATCAGCGATTTCACTTGTGCTACGCACTCGTGAAATTGCTGATATTTTCAACACGGGAGGTGAAATATTTTTCGTATTTACCGAAAAAATGGAAATTTCCGCTTCAAAAAAATCTTTTTCCTAGTGTTTTGCTTTACTTTTCCTTGGTTCAGCACGTTTAGTGGGTATAATATTGGGTGTAAACACGTTTTCACGAAGAGAATGGTTTGTAATGTCATTATAATGAATTATAATTACATATTAAAGAGAACATGAAAGAAACTTCACATATTGATAATAGAGGGTAGTGACAAGAAGTGTAGAACAGAAGAACCATAACTGTATCCCAAGTTATTTTGAGTTACTTTCCTTCTTATTTTTTCACAGTTGTATGCATGTCCAGCGCATAGCTCTAAAAGTATTGAAGAGAGTTATTTTTTTCCATTTTAAATTGCATTTGATTTACACAGAATATCACTCCTTCACCAGGATACCCATTCCCCTATTCCACGCCTTCGGGGAGCATCCATCGGTTCCTCCGATTTTCTTGTATTCTTCAGAGATATGCATTGATTTCACTTCTAAGTATGAAATAAAAGGCGGCAGAAACGTTGGGTGATGCATGGCCTATGGGTTTTTATTTTTATTTTAACCAACTGAAACAGTGAACGAAGACTTCTTTTCACGTGTATTGTGTAATCGCAACATCGCTCGGTCAATTCCGTCATTCAGATTCACAGAATTGGCCGAGCGGTGTTCTGACTATCAGAATTCTACATTAACTATTATTGATTGATTTGATTGATTTTGTTGCTTTACGTTCACGGTAAACAGCTATGGTCATGTCGGGACGGTCAGTTATTCCTGGGCAGGCTTAGATCTCCTAAGCGGTTAACCAGTACTAAGTGCACATACTTTCGCCAGTAACTGACAACTGCCTTTCTTGAATCAGCGGAAGGAGAAACGAAAGTATGTGGCCAGACCGGATATCGAACCCAGGACCTCTGGCTTATGAGTCAGGTGCCCTACTGACTGCGCTGCGCGGCCCGGCTATTAACTATTATTATTTAGATACACAGACGGACAGGCGGGTCTGAGATTTCAGTCTGCGCAAATAAGTAAAGAACTCTGTGTGCGCGCTAAGAAATTTTATGTGCGTTGTGGCCTACTGTTAGATTCTGTAACTTCAGTGGATGGATAGATGGTTGGGGTTTTACGGTCTTCTCCGAAGTATTCACTTATTCGGATAGAGACTAGAGTTGGAAAATCGGTGCGTGAAGATGAGGATGAAATGATTTAAAAGGCTAGAGAAGCTTGTACTAAGTAAATCCAGTTTACAAATGAGCAGCGGAAATATGAACACACGTAATTAAGACCTCTTGGTACATGTACTATCTGGGAAAAAACCCATTTTAATGCTAAAAGATTACTGGGAATATCTTCTGACGCTAAATGTCTACAAATATCTTTTGACGCTAAATGTCTACACTCAGAAGAAAGTTTGACATTTTGTTTCAGCTTCAACACCAGATAAGAAGAAAAAGATCGTTGGTAGTAGGAAAAAAACAACTAAAGTAATACTTGTAATAGAACGGCTGCCATTAATAATAAGTAGAATAAACGTCATGTATGTTCACAATGATTCTTGGCTGAGAGTAAATACCATCCACTCACCTTCTCAACCCATATACACCTTCCCAACCCCCGTCATTTGCTTGGATGTAAACGTATTTGAAATTTGTTTGTAACATTCCGTGACTTGTTTATAACATTCCATAACTTGCACGAAGTTTCATGGCCCAGTGACAGTGATATAATAAAAGACTTTGTAACAGTGTACACTTCCATTATTCTACAATCAATATTAGGGTCGAGTCGGGTAACTTCAGACAGCGGCTTAATTCGGACATACCATTGCAAAAAGTGAAAATTCAGATGAGACGACACATTATGCCGTCTGATCAGGATTTTCACTGTTTGCCGAGTTAATTTTGTTATGCCCCCGCCATAAAAAATGAGGGGGCGGGGGGGGGGGCATATAGTATCACCTCTGTCCGTACGTACGTAGCGTAGCGTACATACGTACGAACTGGTTTCCGTTCAATATCTTTTGAAAGCATTGATGTATTGAATTCGTATTTCATACACAGCTATATAATCATAAAATACAGGTCAAGTACGATGTTGGGTAAATCTGTCGATTATTGTGGGAGTTATGGCCCTTTTTCGACTTCATTTTGTATGAAAAAATGGTTTCCGTTCGATATCTTTTGAAAGCATTGGTGTATTGAATTCATATTTTATACATACAGGTGTATAATCGAACGGAAAGGCGCCGTAGTCGATTGGTTAGAGTGGCTCGGCTATTGTGCAGAAAGTCACCGTAAGGTCGTGAGTTCGCGTCTCAATGTCGCCATACCATACGATGACTGGAAAACTATCTCTGTCAACCCAGCAGTAAATGGGTACCTTTTTCGAATCAGGGAAGGATAAGGCAGCGAAAGGAGAGGGATGAGCTCCTCCTTTCATCAGCTGTGTCCAAGATACAGTGGGTCTCTAACCTCCACTGCCCCTACGGCTATTAGGCTATGGGAAACCTTTACCTTTATATAATCATAAAATACAGGTCAAGTTCGATGTTGGGCAAAAACCGTCGATTATTGTGGGAGTTATGGCCCTTTTTCGACTTTATTTTGTATGTAAAAATGGTTTCCGTTCGATATCTTTTGAAAGACACGGGTATATAAACACAAAATACAGGTCAAGTTGGATTTTGGGCAAAATCCGTCGATTATTGTGGGAGTTATGGCCCTTTTTCGACTTCATTTTGTATGAAAAACTGGTTTCCATTCATTATCTTTTGAAAGCATTGGTGTATTGAATTCATATTTTATACACAGGTATATAATCATAAAATACAGGTCAAGTTCGATGTTTGGTAAAATCCGTCAATTATTGTGGGAGTTATGGCCCTTTTTCGGCTTCATTTCATACAACAATGGTTTCCGTTTGTTAGTTTTTGAAAAGTTACTTGTTTCGGGGCTATTTCTTTTGGAATGTTGCATGGCATCCGTTTCTGTGATAAGATACAGAATGTTATGACATATCACAGTCATGACACCCCCTCCCTCCCCCCCCCCCCCCCCCCACACACACACACATACACTTCTCTTGATCCAAGAAGCACAATACATCTGCCCAAGGAAAACAATAAAACATGTACCACAGAAGTCTGCCCTTTGTGAGCCTAGTTATGCTACATGTGCCAGTACCTTAAACAAGGCGCCATCTTACTTAGGGCACTAGGCGGGGGCATCCGTGTCCTATGGACACATTTCTAGTTTTAATTCCAAGCAACTGACATATAAAGGAAACAAAGTAACTGTCCGAATTTACCCGCTATCCGAATTTACCCGACTTTACCCTATCAAATCTTATCACTTTTAGGGTGAATGTGTAGATTTTAAGGGGAATCAACTCTGCCATGTTCCTTTTTGCATACCTTCTCTATGGGGGTGAACTCTTAAAAAATTCTCCCATAGGAGCACATTCTTTCCTTTAAGAGTAGATCTCATTTTGGAAGGAATGAGTTATCCAGGGAAGCAAATAGGAAGTCACAAAAGTTGTTTCCTCTTGTAAAAATTGCAGAAAAACATGGATATGTACCCGAACACCTGAAATTCATTTTGGAGATTATTTATGTAGTCTTTTTCTGTCGACCGACACACGCCATTAAATCATTGCAACATGTTTGGTACAACGGCAGGCAGCTGCGACGCATAAATTGTCCATTGCTACATGCTGCAGAGTTTTAGATATTACATATCTTTAAAATGGTCTAATATGTCGCAGAAGAAGACTACGTAAATACCACCTGAGGGTCTGGATGGACTTTAAATAATTAGAGATAGCAGGCCACGTTTTCTGTTGATCAGGGGTAGTGGCAATAACCTAGAGTAAAGAGTACGGATAGTAATTAGAAACGGTGGCGGTACGTAAAATGGCCATGCCGATGGTAAGAAGGCAAAGGTGGTGATTTTCATTTCTAGGATTGTAATATGAAATACATTCGAGCCGCGACACGACAAAATCAGCAAAGTGGCATGTGCGCCCAGGAAAGTCTTCTCTATCCGCATAGAGCTAGCTTAGACTTTTAGCTACCATTAAAACGCACATCGAAGACTCTGGTCAGACTAACAGAATCCCAGGCTGATCTGAGTCTGTTTTTATCGTGTCGCGGCTCATTTAAAAAAAAAACATAACTGTTTACGACAGTTGCTTCGCGTCGGTACAGATTCTGCAGGGGAAAAAATCAACAATGATAATAAGTACTCTCCTTCCTCCCATCCAGACTCTCGTCCATATGCTTTGAAATTTTATCATAACGCTTGCTCTGTACTCTGAGTAGAGAAATAAAAGGGACATTCTAATAGTGCACTCTTCTGTTGTTTCTTCATTTCCATGTACATGTTAGACATTTCACGTACATTTGGCTACCAAACCAGTCGGAGCTCCAGATAGAGGGGGTTATTTTGGGAAAATTTCTGAATTTCCCCCATATAACATGTGTTCTGGCTTTCACGAGGGTCACAATGTTGAAACAACGTTACATTGACGTCGATGCAACTTGAACCACAGAGGCTTGAATCATGCTGACTTGGATAAAAGAATAGTGATTGCTTATACACAAACAGTCTATATTCTTTCACCCAAATCAACAGGATTCAAGCCCCTCTGTTTGAACTTCATGACGTTGACTCGACGTCCATGTGACGTATCAACATGGTGTATCATCTAGGAACATGTACTGACACAAACAAGAAACGTCCGCTTAACAATTGTGTCTCTGAATTCCTAAAGCACACAGCCATTTCATTCAAATGTTTTGTTTCAATAACGTTGATTATTCAACAATGGTGTGCGCTGAACGGAAATCCGTTAAATGAACATCGGCGGCAATGACAATGTTGCGAGCGCCAGTACCCAAATTTCGAAAGTCACAGACTCAGTATCTCATGTGTTCTTCCCATTTTAACCATTACAGCTCATCCTAGCATCACTGAGCAGACACGCTGCTGAGATTGTATGGGTGCTGGATGCATTCTAAATTGTCACAACCACTGGCATAAATCTGTCACGTAAAGTGGCGTCACAAAACGCCGATCACGATAGTGCGTAAATACACGCAAACATTACCTTGTTGGTCCATCAGTTTGGAAACTACTTCAGAATTCATTTCTAGCCATCAATAGCCTTGAAATCAGTATCATTCAGCATTGCGAAAAAATTGGTTACAAAATTACTCGATCACTTTTCTGTAAGAGGTGGGGTAATAAAAGCAGGTTTTAGTGCACCGGGATTTCAGATTTCAGCCTTAATTTTTATTTTCTGATGCGTGTTGCTATTATTGTACACAAGTATAGTCAATTAAAACAAAAACGGTATCAAAATGATGAACGGTTTTGGAGATACAGAAGCTCTAAAATCGTTATTAATTTAATTAAAAGGGAGATAATTTTATAAATTGAAGACTTTGGGCTGCTTTCTCGTTCATTTAATAAGCGATTTTTTTTTTAAAGTTGATTTTTCGTTTGTCGATGTTTCTAACCCTTGTTTTACGCAAAACATTTCAAGTTTTGATGAATAAAATGCTGCTGAGAAGAAAAAATGGTGTTTTGTCATTAGGTTTGATAAATCTTGTTGCTAAGGAGAAAAATTAAAATGGCTGCAACTTTATGTGTGCCTGACGCTCGGGACACATTTTGTTTTATCTTTTATGGCTACAAATTTTCTGCTTTAAAAGAAACAGAACCTTAGAAAACGGACGTTTCTTTTTATATCCCCCGCAAACTGTGTTTGTGGGGGGTATACTGTTTTGACGTTGTCCTTCCGTCCGTCTTTCCGTCCGTCCTTCCGTCCGTCCGTCCATCCGCAACGCTTTAAATTTGCTCCAATTTGTTTCAAATTTTGTGAATAGATGCAGCATAAGAAAATAGTGGATACGTATTTTTCAGTTTTTCCTGGAGGGTTTTTATTGCGGAGTTATGCCCCTTTGTATTTTTCGTGAAAAAAGTTTGTTATCGCAACTCCTCCTAGATGGTTTGACGGATTTTCTTGAAATTAAGTATGTGAACAGATATTGGTATGAAGATGTGCATTAGGGTGTTGATTTTAAATTCTGCCCCTTTTTGCTTGAGTTATTCCCCTTTTTGATATTTTTTGCCCTATTTTATAGGGTTTTTGCATTAAATTTGATCCAATTTGTTTCAAATTTTGTCCATGGATGCAGCATAAGAAGATAGTGGATACGTATTTTTCAATTTTTCCTGGAAGGTTTTTATTGCGGAGTTATGCCCCTTTGTACTTTTCGTGAAATAAGTTTGTTATCGCAACTCCTCCTAGATGGTTTGACAGATTTTCTTGAAATTAAGTATTTGAACAGATATTGGTATGAAGATGTGCATTAGGGTTTTGATTTTAAATTCTGTCCCTTTTTGCCAGAGTTATTCCCCTTTTTGATATTTTTTGCCCTATTTTATAGGGTTTTTGCATTAAATTTGCTCCAATTTGTTTCAAATTTTGTCCATGGATGCAGCATAAGAAAATAGTGCATACGTATTTTTCAGTTTTTCCGGGAAGGTTTTTATTGCGAAGTTATGTCCCTTTGTATTTTTCATGAAATAAGTTTGTTATCGCAACTCCTCCTGGATGGATTGACAGATATTCTTGAAATTAAGTATGTGAACAGATATTGGTATGAAGATGTGCATTAGGGTTTTGATTTTAAATTCTGCCCCTTTCGCCAGAGTTATGCCCCTTTTTGATAATTTTGCCCTATTTTATAGGGTTTTTGCCTTTTTTGCTTCCATTTTATTCAAATTGGGTTACTAGATGCAGCATATGAAAAGAGCTGGTACATATAGTTCAGTTTTTCCTGGAAAGTTTTCCTGCAGAGTTATGTCCCTTTATAGATTTCGTAAGAAAAGTTGTTATTGCTACTACTCCAAGACCATTTGACGGATTTTCTTGAAATTAAGTAGGCGAACACATATTGGTATGAAGATGAGCATTAACCCTTTGTGCATGAGTTATGCCCCTTTTTATATGTTTTGCCTTATTTTGAAGTTTTTTTCTGCCATTTTCACTTCCATTTTATTCAAATTTGGTGCACAGATACAGTAGAAGGAAAGAGTTGGCACATATTGCTCTGTTTTTCTCAAAAGGGTTTTCCAGCTTTGTTGTACCCCTTTGTTGTCTTGGAAAACAGAATTTGTTGTCGCTACTTCTCCTAAACTGTTTGACTGATATTAAATATGTGAACACATATTGGTATATAGATGTGCACTTGCAGTTGTCATAACATGTATGCTGTGTAAATGTAAAACTTAAATGACAAAGCTGCATGCCTAACTGTTAAATGCGGGGGGTATTTAGTAAGCCGTGCTTACTGCCACCTCTAGTTTGTGTCAGTATATATACTGAACAAAAGTGAAAACGCTACAAAGTGATTTGTCTTCGAATTTTCTGTTTTGTGGAACCAGAAAGGTTCATTAATAAGAACGCATTTTAAAGTTAAATGCATGTGTAAGGTTATGATACCAAAAATAGCTGTAAAAACCGCTTCGGATAAAACGAAGAAATATCAAAGTGAACAGGGGTCCGGTTTTCTATTGTGCAAATACTGAACAGTCGATCAGGCATTTTAAACTTGATATAAAAAAGGAGTGACACGACAAAATTATCCTTATTTTGCCTTAGGTAAGTAAGCAGTGTATCGAAACATCGCAAGAGAAAAAAGCACACATCAATATGTGTTTTCATGTCTTTGAAAATTAGTGTTGAAACATCGCTATTTCTTCGAAAACACAATATGAAACAGTGGACAATGGAAATTCCAATAAGAAATTAATTTCTTGTTTCCTCACATACTGTCACAATTTTGCTTAAAACTAACAATAGGTAAAGTGCATGATTTATTGCGCTACAACAACGAGAAAAAAAGTTGTTCAGAAAAATGAGAACTGAAAGAACAATCGAAAATTAAAATTTGCTATATTTTTAATGCAAAGGGAGATAATTTGTAATGTTGAAGAATAAAGCTTCAATTTTCTAGTTTTTCTAGACAACAATTGCGAGTTATTTTTTGCTTTTTCTACCACTCTGGATGAACCGCTTCAGATCAGCATAGAAATGTGCATCTGCGCATGTACATAGTTTGTGTATTACAAGATGTGCCAAAATTGAATACGGTAAGATAACTCTGTTATGAACAGTATCAGATTCAGAATTTTGCAGACATTCTCTTGCTGGATGTCCTATTCGACTAAAATATACATATCCAGGCAGAAAAGTATCATTGTGTTAGTTACAAACTATAATCCATAATGTAGCGTTTTCACTTTTGCTCAGTATATATTATCTACATATAATTCTGTACGATTATATTAGACTGTTCCAAAATCTGATAATTCATGCATCCAACATGACAATAGTGAGAAAAAAAAGAGTTTGAGGGAAATTGAGACGTTCGTTGTACTGCACTAGCAAATCTATAGCAAAGTGAAGAAGACGTTTATATACTATGCACAATATATAGCAATTTTTTTGTATGTGTCAGATTCATCATATTAGGCTTTTATTGTCACTTTACTGCATAAATTATAAAGGCCGATCATTCGAGATGGACTGGCAGGTGAAAGAATCAAGATTGCTCAGTTGTAGTGTTTAAACTATAGTGACGTCAGTTTTTATGACCATTGTATCTGAACGACATTAGTAGTAAAGGACGTCACTCTGGGGACTCCCGGCCGGAGACTAAGTCCGCAGCCTGGGGCAGTCTCGGGCCGGGAGTCCCCATAGATGACATCGCTTTAGTAAGCTTGAAAAGGCTAGTTTGAAATAACTTAGTCTTTTTCAAGGGTAAAAGTCTATGTAATATGGCATAGGAGATGTCTTAAGAGGCTATACAGTAATATGCGTCTGCTATGAGTCTCTTGGCCCTGTATCTCAAGACCTCACTATACCAGAGGCATAACTCTATAGCGTCAGTTGATGGTGTAAGTTGCTGTGGCATACTCTTGTTCATTCTGTTCAATTTCTGAGGCTTTACAGTAATATGCGTCTGCTATCAGTCTCTTGGTCCTGTATCTCAGGGCCTCACTATACCAGAGGCATAACTCTATAGCGTCAGTACTTGTTCCTTAGGGATTATAAAATCTTGCATCTCAAGATTTTAATGTTCTGGACTGAAATTATTTCTTAATAGCCTTCTAAAGCCTGACTTCTACATTTGATGACGAGAAGATCTCTGCTCCCAGTGTGATTGAACTTGTGGGAATCTAGTGGAAGGTCCACATATCCACATTGAAATTGTGGTGCTGATGTGGATGTCAAGTGGAAGGTACACATATCCACATTAAAATTGTGGAGCTAATGTGGATGTCAAGTGGAAGGTCCACATATCCACATTGAAATTGTGGAGCTGATGTGGATGATGTGGACTTGATGTGTATGCAATGTGGAGGTTATGTGGATGATGTGGATCCACAATGTGGAGTTTCCACATGTCCACATCTACACATTAGACAAATCGGCTTACCCTGTCCCATTTCTGACAGACTGACACAATGCATCTCAAAACCTCACTGTTACAATGCCAACTGCCAAGGGGTTCACTTGTTCCTCATACATCCTGATTCTGAGTTATATCTGATTCCTATCTTCTATTCTGTACATGCATATTGTGGTTTATTATTTTGAAACAAACTTTGGTAGGTGTTGACTTGTTCTTTCCAATAAAAGGAAACATTTGAAAATCCATTGAGGCAATTTGGAGTTATTACAGTTTTCTTACCCTCTATGTTCCGCGCATGCGCAGTGTGACAATTTATTTTAATTTCATTTGGTAGGTGCTGACTTGCTCTTTTCAATAAAAAAAGAATTATGAAAATCCGTCAAGGCAATCTGGAGTAATTACAGTTTTCTTGCCCTCCATATTCCGCGCATGCGCAGTTTGACAATTTATTTTAATTTCGTTTGGTCGGTTTTCACTTGCTCTTTCCAATAAAAAAAGAATTATGAAAATCCATCAAGGCAATCTGGAGTTATTACAGTTTTCTTACCCTCCAAATTCCGCGCATGCGCAGTGCACATGCCTGGCAAAAGATGCTTCTTTTATTTTAGAGCTAGTAGTTAACACAAAATATACTCATAACTGAAGTGATAAATACATACAGGTATTCAATTTTCATTTGTATCATTTTTCTGAAAGCTACTACTTGTTTTGTCTATTAATAGAATTAACAAAGTCAATACAGATTTACCTCCCTTGTAATAACACCATAATATGAAAAAATTGAATAACTTTGTTATTTTTCGGCCGATTTTGATAAAATAAACACCAAAATGTAGATTTTATTATTCTCTATCTATTTTTTATGTTCCAAAATGTGTTACTATAAAAAGTAACATGACCTTTTATTAAAATCAGATATACATGATATGCAAATTTCCAATCTTGTTTCAAGTAAACTGGTTTATGTATAGTTATATATATTAGGAACTCGCATATTAATATTGCTGGTTTGCCGGTCACCACTGGACTGGAACTGGTGTGCACAACGGTTATACCGCCTGGGCCCGCAGATGCGAAGTCTATCGATTACATGTGAAACAGTAGAAGCCTTATGGCTTAAGGGGTCGGAACATCCATGGTTCCGTAAAAGGTACCTCCGCTGGCAGGTCTCTGGTCCATAGCGACATTCAGGACTTGTGATCATGTAGATATGGCTTCAAATCGCCAGGGCTTCCCAGGCATAGGGTAACCGACCGGGGAAGAAATAGTGCTGTACAGCACACTCTTCTTGCTAAATTTTTAAGTGCATATTTTTGTCTTTACTGGCATGCAAGAAATAAAGATTGCATTTTTGTGGCACTATAATCTTGATGAGAATTGTGTGAAATAATATATGAAACTCAAAATGCTATCCGGTATATAAGTGTGATGTTCAGATATGAATTCATTCTAGTTTTGAACAGAGAAGTAAGAAGCAAGAGAAAAAAAAACAAAGCAGTTAAAGATATTTGATGAGTTATAATTCATCTCCTGATCATGAAGGACTTCTATCTAACACTTCTGAGTGATGGTTCTCTGAAAACTTTCCCTCAAAACACACAAAGCTCTTTTACTGTGAGACTAGATCACCCGATAAATATCGAAAGCGAAAAGTGGGAAGTTGCTTTGGTGGAAATGATTACACCATCTCGAGTCAACAATATTTCAGAAAACAATAACTTTTTCTTTTTGTCATTTCTGGACCAAGCGGTATTAAATGCTCAAGGAATAGATACGACAAAAGATTTGTGTGCTAGTGGAGAGGGCTGTCATGAATATAAATTATTTCTTCCTGAAGGAAATTACAACTCTCCACAGCATTTGGTGGATGAGATGCAATCTGTAATAGATACAAAACATGGATCTTTAATGAAACAAATAAATGCTTCTATCAGCATTACTTATGTTAAAAGCACAAATCGTCTAAACGTTGTTGCACAAAATCCAAACCAGGTCAGGATTCGCTTTCCAGCTTCACTTGGACAAGCTCTTGGAGTTAATCCGGATATGTCAGAAAACCCCATTGGAAACGAATCATATGCTTTCAAATATGGAGTAGACCTAAATATATTGCATAATCGCTTGTACGTGTACTCAGATGTAGTTGATTATACATACCTTTGTGACGTGACGGCCCCTATTTTGAGAGTTGTACCATTTGAGAATTCAAAACGCTCTCAGCAGTCACACAAAGAATTTGTCAACATACACTACGTCCCAGTAGGAAAATCTTATATTGATCAAGTTCATATCAGTATCAAAGGTGATACCAGTAAAAATATTCAGTTCAGCTCTGGAAAGACTTTAATTAAGTTACATTTCAGGCGGCAAATTAAATAAAAAAAAAGAAAATTGTTTGATTTCTTGTTAAATAAGAAACAGGAAATAAGTATAAATACAACACACTGTTACAAGCGTCACCATTTCAAGTAAAATCATGAGAGAAAGCAGAATGTCTGGTAGTTCCAATAACCTAACAAAAGCACACTGTGGGCTAACTTCTGAATCTTCAGGCTTGCCTATCATTCCTGTTGTACAGAAAAGAAAAAGAAATCCTTCTACCTTTGGACAGATTCGATACCTCATGAAACGATTGTCAACTGCTTTAGACAAAAGGCTCAGAGAGGGTAGACCTTTAAAGTATTGCCGACTATGCAGAGCGGAAATTCGTTCATTATGTCGTGAGGAGAAAGAAAAACAACACAAACTCAAAGGATACATACACAAGAAGAATAAACATTTAAGACGTTCCAGACGGACAAAGAATGAATCTGGGGGTCAGAAATGTCATAGACGTAGTGGAGCTAAAGAGGATATCAACAGACAGACAGGGTACAAGCTGGAGTTAAAAACAATCAAATAAAGTGTTAGTCACTTTTTAAATGCTATGACGATTGAGTAACATTGGAAACTTGTATCAGTTTTCTAAATGTAGGTTTGTTAGAATTCAGTTGGTATTTAAATAATTGACAGAATTAATAAAACAAAACTGATTTTAAATTATACACTTTTTTTCACAATTTACTACATTATTTAGTTCTCAAAAGTGCATGCAATTGGTAAAAATGTAAGAATTGCAGTGGTTTTACAAACTTAGCACAAGTTCTTCAATATCTATTGCAGACTATAAAAGAAAGAGTCAAAGGATATAACTTCATTCTTCAACCAGTCGTTAATGGGTCGATACCAGTGCAAGCAGTGCTTCCGTGAATTTGCTCGATCAGACAGCCTGAGAAGACATACATCCAGTGGTGTTTGTAAAGCAACTACAACTATGTCTGACAGCGAAGAAAGTACTATCTCAGAAGTGTCCGATGTAACTACAAACAGAAAATATTTGAAGGGAATGAAAGGACATGATATCTTTGGAGAATATGATTATAGTAAACTCTCAGACGATCCAGATACAGAACCGTCAGAAGTCGAGACAGACAGTGAGTCTGCTAGTAAAGAGGAAAAACAGAAAGCCAAACGCAGGAAAATTCAAAAGACAAGTCCTTGGGATAGACTAATGAGAAGCACTTACAGAGACAATCAAGATCAGTTCGATGAAACAGTGGAAAATACCATGCAGGAGACACCTAACATCGATGTTGAATCAGCTGAGGAAATGGCATATGAAGAACTGAAACCAAAATACAGATCAACGCTGGTTACCAAGTATCAAGACCTCGTGGCACTCGGGTCTGCTTTGAGAAAAGATCCTATCCACAAGAAAGTAATATCAACAGCTCACAGATTGAAAGAAGATGAAGACTATGATGAAGAAGAGGCGATGCAGTATGCAGTGAAAAAAAGAAGATATCTACTTGAACGAAAACTTGACGAATATGAAAGACCAACTTTAACTGTTGAAGAGGAAACCCAGTGACATTGATTATTGATAGGTCTCTGAAATTAACCATTTCAGCGATGGCAAAGCATTGAGATCATTTAAATAAAAGTAGACCTGCAGTGGAACCTATCAAAAGAGTTTTATTTACTATAAAAGATCATTATGTAAACGAAGACAGAGGGACGGTCCTAATCCTCTGTCTGTCGTAATGAATAGGTGAGCGGGACAAATAAAGTTGTTCTGAATTTAAACTGTTGTTAATTGTTCTTTTCTTCCTAGTTCTTATTAGTGTAACAGTGAGGTTTTGAGATGCATTGTGTCAGTCTGTCAGAAATGGGACAGGGTAAGCCGATTTGTCTAATGTGTAGATGTGGACATGTGGAAACTCCACATTGTGGATCCACATCATCCACATAACCTCCACATTGCATACACATCAAGTCCACATCATCCACATCAGCTCCACAATTTCAATCTGGATATGTGTACCTTCCACTTGACATCCACATCAGCACCACAATTTCAATGTGGATATGTGGACCTTCCACTAGATTCCCACAAGTTCAATCACACTGGGAGCAGAGATCTTCTCGTCATCAAATGTAGAAGTCAGGCTTTAGAAGGCTAGTAAGAAATAATTTCAGTCCAGAACATTAAAATCTTGAGATACAAGATTTTATAATCCCTAAGGAACAAGTACTGACGCTATAGAGTTATGCCTCTGGTATAGTGAGGCCCTGAGATACAGGACCAAGAGACTGATAGCAGACGCATATTACTGTAAAGCCTCAGAAATTGAACAGAATGAACAAGAGTATGCCACAGCAACTTACACCATCAACTGACGCTATAGAGTTATGCCTCTGGTATAGTGAGGTCTTGAGATACAGGGCCAAGAGACTCATAGCAGACGCATATTACTGTATAGCCTCTTAAGACATCTCCTATGCCATATTACATAGACTTTTACCCTTGAAAAAGACTAAGTTATTTCAAACTAGCCTTTTCAAGCTTACTAAAGCGATGTCATCTATGGGGACTCCCGGCCCGAGACTGCCCCAGGCAGCGGACTTAGTCTCCGGCCGGGAGTCCCCAGAGTGACGTCCTTTACTACTGACATTTATGATCATGTACAAAAACCACAACCATAATGAGGCGGCTGGTTTGCTGTTCAAATAAAGGAAAACGCTCTAAAACATTTGAATATGCTACGAGTATGAGGTTTACAAAGTTCGAAAATTTGACGTTTTCCCTTGGTTTTACGTTATCGTCTTAAAAACTTGTTTCCAATCGGTATTTCTTGAATCCCTTTTGAGTGTATGATTGCTTGGTAGCGACCAATATGATAATGTAAACAATTCAGAAAGAAAATTCTTCCCGGTTACTGAACATAAGTCAAAAGTCTCAGACTAACGTCATCATTTTCTCACAGTTACGTTATACTTCAATGAAGAAACTTCACGGTTAAATTAATCATGGTGTGACCTTTAATTTTAGCCTATTGTTTTTCTCGGGTTTTGATTCTGCATTGAACTGAAGCACCCGTGAATCGTTGCACATTGGACCGAATCAACACGTTTTAACGTCAATGGCGCATGCTAAGATTCGTCAGTTGTTAAGCTTAACCATATCTTTTACACAATCAATAGCTTTGACAAGAAAACTGAGCATGAAAATGTTGAGAAATATCGTACAAAAAATCACATGCTGACCATTTTATGTTGCTTTTCAATGAGTGCGAATTTCGGCTAATGACCCCTTCCGCGCTTATCGCTTTTCCCCAATATCGTTTTTAAAGATGGCTTCTGTAATCCCATGGTATCTTAAGCCCCACATACGGTTCCTTTCAATTCAATTTAATTTCGCTCAATGTTGCACTTCAGTAATGAGAAAAATTGCAAAATATAAAAATTTGCTAAATATATTTTGCATAGTATATATCTGTAAAAGGTGAGTTTTATGACAAAAACTTGAAAAGGGGTATGAATTGTTACACTGACGACCGCTTACACCTGGATTATGACAACGTCCACATTCCAGTCAGTGCTCCAGATAAGAAAGGGAACAAGGGATAATTTTGGGATAATTTTCCATTTTCAGTATAAAAACCTGTGTTGTGACCCATCATTAGAACCGCCTCGGCCAGGCGGTTCTAATGAGGAGCCACAATGTATATTTTCATTAGACATAAAAATTGTCTCAGAATTGTCCTCGGAATCTCACGTTATCTGGAACTTGGTTCCTCGTCGGAAGATACGTTGTTCTTTTGGGTTTTTGTTAACGCACTTGTCCTCTTAATTGTTCCCCAAAACTATTTTCCCTAATTCCAGTGATTTCCATTTCATGTCACCACTTAATTTTGATGTCCCCACATCAGATTCGACGGCATCACTTCAGCTCAGTTATGATCCGATCTGATGTGCTCCTTCTTGGGCTTTGCCTGGCTGCATAATACTAATACAAATAATACGATTAAAGAATCTGATGTTCTCGCTCTTAAAAAGTGCCTGTCTCAATATCATCAGGCTGATGTGTTTACTCTAAGGTAGTGCCTATTTAGATATTTATAATAATATCGTCTCAAAATCTGATGTGTTCGCTGTTTTCACATTTCTAATAACTCAAGCGTCTGTACCTGTAGTAAAGGGTAGAAGGGCGAGTTTATTTATTTATTTTATTTATTCATTTATTATTTATTTTTTTTTTTTTTTTTGTATTTAGACAGTTAAAAGTTTCTCTCTCAGTGAGAATGACACATCTATATGCTTGTAATAACCATTTCACTGGAAGAGTATAGTGCGTTACATGCACATTCAAGCAACAGTAGTTGGTTTAAACATTATTTTATTCAAGAATTTTCAAAATAACACATATATATATATGAGTCATTCTACAAAAATGAAGGAATTACGGCTATTTTTGCGAAAAAATAAAACACAACTAATTTTTATTTTTTTTATTTTAATATCAACTCTGAACATTTACCAACAATAAACCATTCATTTAGACAGGAGAATCTGCATAATAATACATGCTGGCTTATTTTAATGGCTGCCCTGGTTTAAAATGTCATTCCTGTTACCACAATAAGAAACCTTATTTCCTATATACAATTATTATCGTACTTATTTTCTTGTCCCATAATAAAAAGCTCCTTTCTAGACCTCCAAGTTTGCAAACTTGTTATGAGTAAAAAATATTTGTTACTAATAATATAATTAATAATTTGTTATTTTACTGAAACAAAATATTTTCAGACATGTGCTATCAAATCTATTTTGGGAAACTGTAGGATGAGTATCTTCATTTTCTGTAATAGGTAGCTGCAGGCATCAACTTTCGAACTGGTAAATAAATGCAACAGCAGAACATTGGATTTGTTTTTATATTGAGCAAAATTTGGCTGGTAACAGGAATGACATTTAGTAACAGGAATGACAACAATAGAGGATCTTACACAAGTGGTCATTTCATATGAAATCTATAAAACGAGCATTGGACGAGTTTCTTGAACTTCATATGAACTGACCACGAGTGTAAGATTCTGTTAATCATATGACCCCTTAAAATGGGACTTTACCCTGCAGTCACAAAATGTTGAATCAACATTGATCCAACGTTGAGTCAACGTCATGACGTTGAATCAACGTTGAATCAATGTCGGATCAAAGTTGTGTGTCTGATGCGTAACGCCTACAAACTGAACATTATTTCAATAAGAAAATGCACTGTCGACATGGACATTGTTTACAGTTCTAAAGCAATTTGTCCAAAACTATATGCAGTCAATCCTCCGTCCCAACAATGCTGCACATAAAACTTGATCAGATTTGGCTGGTCGGTGTAGGAGATATTTGTGTTTACAAGTATGAGCGAAAGATGAACGACGACGGACAACAGACCAAGCCTATACTATAAGCTCACCTTGTTAGTCTTCGGCTCAGGTGAGCTAAAAATGAAGGAGCTATCAATTCGACTACAATTTCCCCATTATAAGTCAATGGGAGCTTTAGGTTGCCATAGAAACCAGAGTTTTCGCTCGATCTGCCCCAAAACCTATCTGAAGCCAGTTGGTCAATGTTGATAAAACTTTTTATCACATGACGTCGCATCTGAGAGTGTAATAAAGCCATGCATTAAAAACGATAATCCAGTAGTGGACTAAATATGCAAATTACGTCGTAACGTTGTGCGTTGAAGTCCATAAATTGTCGCGTTTTCTAATGGCAAAATCGAGACGTTTTAGTGCAAAATTTGCTAATAAAATTTGGTGTCATATGATAAACAGAATCTTGCATTCGTGCTCCTGTATTATTGAATTTATTAAACTCGTTGGTTAAAACGATAAGATGCTTGGCAGAGCCTCGCATCTTATGTTTTTCACAACTCCTTTAATAAATTCAATAATACACGAGCACTCATGTAAGATCATCTATATATGAAGCTAGGGTGGGGCAACTTCGAAAGTGTGGACGACAACGACGCCGAATTGACGACCGACCATTGCTATACTATAAACTCACTTTGTGAACCGTTGGTCGGGTGAGTTAAAAGGGATTTCCCTTTTTAACGAGTATTGGTTGCAAATCCAGTTTTCGCGCAATAAGGTTTTTATCACGTGTTCAGTGAGTTGGAATGGGTCAGTTTAATTATTATCTTTGTAATGAATGACGCCGTCGTCACTGGTTAGAGTGGCTCGGTTATTGTGCAGAGATTCACCGGAAGGTCGTGAGTTTACGGCTCACCGTCGTCATCCGACAACTAGAAAACTCTCACTGCCAACCAAGCAGTAAATGGGTACCTTTTTCGAATCAAGAAAGGATAAGGCAGCGAAAGGAGAGAGATGGGATTCGCCTTTCATCAGCTGTGCCCAAGATACAGTTGGTCTCTAACCCCCACTGCCCCTACCGCTATTAGGCTATGGATAACTTTTACCTTTTTAATGAATGGCAAAAAGGTTTTAACTGAAAAAAAAATCAAAAGCAAATAACAGGATTTTTATTTGTAACAGCATGATCAATTAAAACTTGAAGGGGAACGCAAAATAAGCTGCAAGTATATCTTGGAGCATAGTGCTTATCAGGTCCTTTATTTTGTTGCAATAATTTTCAAAATCGACTCAGATATAAGGAACTAGTATTGTTGTTGTTTTTTCAATTAGTCGTCACGGATGGTCCACCAGGGCTAACAGCCACGAGAGCATCATATCCACTCTGGGGCAAGGAAATAGTAGTGGTTTGAGTATGTTTAAAATGTCTGTCATGGATGCCGCCATATTTTAGGCTTTGTGACTTTACAAAGCCAAAATTAGACACGCAAAACCAAATGGCAAAGGGTTTTCAAGAATAATTTTTTAACAGATTAAATGTTTAATTCTAGTGACATACAATCATTCCCCCAAAATAAACCAAACTTTCATAGGAAAGACAAACTTTATCAAATGAATCGTGAATCCTCAATAAATATTCAAAATGGCGGCAACCATTCAATCAACGTTAAAAGTTCAATTGTCCACAACTTTCTTAATTCTCCATTTTGATCAAATCTGTGTCAAAATTCATTGTTTGTAAAGTTCCATACTTTAAAGCACAATGTACTTTAAGGTTGCGTTCCCCATTAAGCACATCAGCATATTTTATTCGCTTAGAGTCACCATGACCTGCCAAAATGAAGAAAACAATTGAACGGAGAAATGAAAGTAAGTGGCCAGACCGGGTACCCATGACCTCTGGCTTACAGGCCAGGCACCCTACCGACTGCGCTATGCGGCTCGGCACATACTAGGAAGTAAAATTATTACTAACCTTCTTGAATAGGTTGTCAATGGTTATGTGTTTTCTCTGATTGGCCTGTTTCAACTCCTGAAAAATACACATGGTGGTGATGACAATACCTAAATTATGGAACTAAAATATATATCATCATAAATGAGCTAGCGATCGTCAAAAAACACTTCATAAAAGTTAGACAATAGAATCGTTACAACTTATAGCATTGACCTTAATATTCATAAGAGTGTCTCGATGAACGTTTATTAGTAACACAAACTGAAATAGTATACTGTAACCATGCAAAGCTTGACCGCCTGTCCTTCCCCTGCATCTCAGACTATCGGTAAAGAAAAAAGCAGAATTGATTTAATAAACATTATGAATTTTAGCGTTTTGATTTTTTGCAAATAAAAGTTCGTTTCCTTCAATAGTTGAAATTGCCATCCCAGATAGAAGCTGGTTTGTATTTAGTGTCTGGAGTTCATTAGTAAAAAGTGTTTCTAAGTTCAGTATATTTAGGGCAAGTATAAAAGAAATGATACGCATTTTCAAAACCGCCACAAGAACAAGAAGGACTATCAACAATATTTTTCCTATAGAGATCAGAGTTTAATGAGCTACAACCCAAACGCAGTCTTGTATGCAATATTTGGCCCTTGCGGCAGCCACTACTATACAATTTTGGCGGTTGTATTATATTCCTGTTTAGACGATGTTTAAACGAGGAAACAGAGGTAGTTTCTTTAATATCAATAGGCAGAGTGCTCTAATTGTAGATGGTTAAAAGGAATTATAATAAAGATTTGTTCTACAACGCAGTGTACGTATATTTGAGTTCCTTAGATTATAACGATTTGCATTTTGCACTATTGGGGGTATCAGGTCATTAAGATACGTCGGTGTTTCGTTGTGTATAATTTTATAAAAAAAATAATCAGCTTCTGTTTATTTCTTCTTGCCTGCAAAGTCTCCCACCCTAATTCAGAATAAAGTTTTTCTACATTACACAATTTTGTTGCCCCCGTTATAATTCTTGCCGCCTCAGTGTGAATTGATTCCAACGGTTTTTTTTGTTTTCAGTGGAACAGTTGTCCCAAACAGAACAGCTGTATTCAAGAAGGGGTCGGATGAATGCATAATAGAGCTTTTGTAAAGATCGTATTTTAATTTTAAATTTAAGTACTCTCAATAAATTTAATCTAGACCATGCGTTATCTGTGATATATTTGATATGCTCCGACCATGTGCATGCATTTCAAAAAAATAGTCCAAGATGTTTGTGAGATGGGCTTTCTGTAATGACAGTGTTGTTCATTAAAAGGGGTGAATGGTTTATTTGAGCTAGCTTTCTGGATACAACCATTGATTCAGTTTTCGAGGGATTGAAATCAACTAGCCAATCATTTGCCCAACTCGTAATAATTCCGAGATCTAAATTCAAAGTAGTCGCTGCTGTATGCGGATTATCTACAATTATATAAAGGCTCGTATCATCAGCGAAGTGATGACGAGTTTTCTGAAAAATTAGTTGAATCTACAATAAGTTGTGTAAGATAATACTGAAGCATTAAGTCCTTTATTGTATTGTTTTCGCTACTGGCCATGTCATAATTAAAATCCCCCGTAATATTAATATCATTAATATTTGTGTTAAAAGCTCTATCAATACTTTCTACAATCATATTAGAGTAATCTACTGTACTGTTCGGCGGTCGATAAAAACCACCAATTTAGGATTCTCTTAGACTTTACAATAATTTCTACCCATTTAGCCCCAAGCCCGTTAATTTCTAGGTCTTGTCGCTACTTGCATGCAAAGGTATCTCGGACATGGCTACGCTTCCACCGATACGGTCACTCCTGTCTTTTCTGAAAGAAGGCGAGAAATTTTCAATCATGATAGAATCAGTTTTAGTTAACGGTTTCAACCATGTTTCGGAGAAGACAAGAACATCGTATGCTTCGGCTTCGCCTCTTAGAAGGTCAATTTTTGGAAAAAGGCTTTGAACATTTATGTGAACAATGCTTAAATGAGTCGATAACATTTCGAATGAATCGTTACTACTCGATTGTGAAACATCAACAAGGTCATTGTCAGAGTCTGGGCTCGGGTTAGGATGAACATCTCCACAATTAAGTATGAAAACAAATATCCATGTAATAAGAACAACTGATACGAGACAACAATAAAGTTTGATACTAAAAGTCATGCTATTTTCAGACGAAACTGGTTTGATACGAGCACGGGGGCATTTAATGTCTCTGTATATTTCATTGCTCCTCTGTAACGATATAATGATACTTTCACAGAAGACATAATATGTAGATACGTTTAATAGTGACATGAATAAAACGGGGACAAAACAAAAGTAAAAATGCTTACGTTTCAGTTCCTTTTTGCCACTCATATGAAGAGTCTGAGATACACCAAGGGTGCCACCAAGACCGTCTGAACGTAATTTCCAAGCCATCATATGCTAGTCAGTATTTGCAATAGATATATCATGATAAGTCTTGACGGCACCTCTGGCGAGCAGTAACAGGCAGGTACACGCGTCGCATGGCACACAGTACAGGAAAAAATGACAGAAGGAATAATAATGCAGACATATGTTGCAAGAATGGTAAATAAAAGAATCAGCATTGTAAAAGAGAGAGAGAGAAAAAAGAAAGAAAAGTAAATCAACACAACAGCAATAACCTGGGTTGGGTACTGATATAGATGATTCAGAAATCTTTGGAGAAAGCAAGAGAGGACTGAATTGGTACTTGAAACAAAACAAGATGATCCTGCAAGATGTAGGTAGCGGAAAAAAGAAGAAGGTGCGGGCAGAAGAGAAGATTGGAGGACAATATTGAAAAGAGAACAGGGATAGACTTTTGCAGCACAATAAGAGAAGCTGAGAAAATGACCAAGTGGAGAGAGATCATTGATATTCCTCTCTGATGCCCCAGCAATCTTGCAAGAGAATTAGTCAGTTCTTATTCCTGTCAATCAGTTACCATGTCAGTTAGTAACTACTAATGGTCAGTTCTTTACCGGACAATTCGTATGAATATCATAGGATACTGACATGAGTAATTACAGCAAAATCACACGGTCATCGTGCAGCTAGTCTCGTTTCGTTCGACTTCCGGCAAAATGTCAACAATTTTGTGACGTTCAAAACAAAAATTAAAAGCAAAATTTAATCGAAATGAGCGGATCAGTACCTTCAGATGATGATTCTGATGGTGATTTAGGTCTAGGAGATGGCTTAAAGCCTGGTGCCCTTCCTAATATTCCTGACTCTTTGTCAGAGTACTGCTTTCAAAGTAGCAATGAAACTGCCACGGGTTCAACAAGTACCAGTACCCGACAAAATGGACAGTGCGAGTATACGCAATTAAGCAGAGTAAGTGATGTTGACTCAGAGGATGAAACTGACTCGGACTCAGACAGTGACTTTGAACTTTCACTTATGCCCATCAAACCTATTCAAGAACTGAAAGCAAACTACAGTTCTAAAGAACCGTCCAAAAGATCAACAGAAACCTTTCCTCAAGATCCATCAGAGCAAAAAGCTTTCAGTAACTGTCTTCTTGACTGTGATTTAAAAGAACAAAGAAGCAAAAACTTTCCTGTATTTGCGGATGTGCCATATGGAACTTCTATTAGACAGCAAAAAGAACTGTTCAACCAAACTATTGAAGATTTGAGGATGAAACATGGTACTCTAAGCATAACAGATCAAAGTGGTTCAAGGAGTTCAAGTAAGTATGAACTTGGTTGAAAACCTTAATCCATGTGCATGTATGCCCAAATTTTATGTGACCTATATGTGAAGGTTTTATTTAACATTAGCAATGAAATCAGAAGATAGAACAAAGTTTGGAAGCATTTCATGGCTTGATAAGAAAAGATATTTCAGCCAATGTCTGGAGATATTTTAATCAGGAAATATGGTAAAGATTAGGCTAAAAATAATAAGTCTTTGTAAGTTAACTCATGAACAAATGCAGGTCTAGAGGAGCAGTCAGGTCAGGGTCTACTTGTCATTCCATCCACGTCTTTTGGATGGATTAGTGCATTCATTGTAAAAACAAACTGTCAACCAAGGTAAAATATTTAAGGTGTCCCAGTTTTTAGAGTTTTTACAGTAGTTATGAAACTGGGAGCATGACTGGTATCCAGCTGGAAATGGATGTCTCTTAGAGAAGAAAGGAGTGTTGACTTATAATTCTGTATAAGGGCCTTATAGATAAAGCCTTCATAGTATGCCAACAAATATCCTAATGCCTTTATGAACAGGAAGAGCAGAAATTGAATGGAGATTCTTTGGCATTACGAATACCATATGCTAGGACCCCCATTGCTGACACAATTTTTTTAATAATATTGGAATAAACTTCCTCTTTGTCTTATATCACTGCTGAAGCTTTTGAGGATTGCAGCTCTGAATTTACCTCAATAGCATCAGTTAGGCATTCCTCTGGTAAGTAACTGTCTGTAATCCATTCATATTCAGATGTAAAATACAGCACATAATATGGGGCTGCACTTGTTCTGTCCACTGGGGCAATATTTGATCCATAATGGTATATACTGGTAAGTGTACATATTGATGGTTGAATTTTCTGAGTTGTTTTTTCTCATTTGATCTAGCAATATATAAACACTTAACACTGAACCTTCTTTTTAACAGTGATTTTTTTTACAAATCTCCTTCTTTGAGTCCCAGGACTCACAAGACCTAAAATCTTTGCATCCCAAGCTCAAGGGTTTGCATCTTTACTGGGATGCAAAAGCAATATTTTCTCTGCATCCCAAACTTCAAAGGACAAGCCCTATAAGTAAAAAATAACCAACGTCAAGCTCCTGTGGTCACAGGAATAAAATAAATCACCTGTTGTCTCATTGTCAGACAGCGTATTGGATTTGGAGACATCCGTTGTCATTTCGGATTCGAAGTTTGATCGGTCGCATCATGATCTGCAACATCTGGCCTTGCATGTTTGTCTTGCCCAAGAAGACCAAATAATGTTTGCTGCTTTGAATCAAGTTTGATCTTTTTCTTGTTTTTCGGAGGCATGATTACTTATTGACCCGGTGTATTAATAAAAGTTTGCACTTAGGTAAAAGACATCACCGTGGTCGATAATACTATGTTCCTCCGGTACTGGACAACTACTATTGATTATTGGTATTACAGGTAGACTTCCGTATTTAGCGGGAGTAGGAAAGACTATGGTACTGTTTTTTACCAGTAATATAACAATCTGCTAATGCACCGTTGCTATATTCTTAAAACGAAAGTAGCTTTGTAAACGAAGCCGAAATCGGAAGTTGGACTACCGATCGGCTATTTTTATGTGTCCCGGAACGCAGCCAAGGAAATATTTTGCGTCCTCTGGGAAAATTATGCGTCTAAGACGCAGGACGCAGGGGTAAAAAAATCACTGTTTAATGATATTTAACATAAAGCATTACTGATGGATTGAAAGACATTCATCAGAAAAGATTTTTTTATGAATAAGTCATTAATTAAAGTCTCCATAGTCCTGTCATTGATAAAACATCTAAACAAAAATCAGTATGAAAAACGCTTCAGCCATCACATCAAGTTTTGTGGTAAAATGTGGGTTTAGGTGCACATATTAAGTCATTTAACTGTACAAAAGCAGGGAAACATGTTTATGAAAAATGACAAGTTGTCCAAAACATTCAGTTTTCGGTTTCTGGTTCTCCGTGGAGCGATGGAATAAAAATTATAAGTGGGACAATGAATGGGGCCCACACCTGTAGATTGTATTTTTACTGTTTTATGTAATTTAATAAAATCGGAAGTAGGTCATTTTAGTTGGCAACTAAAATGACCCAAATTATTTTTCAAACCTTTCTTATGTGAAACTCATAGGTGTTTTACTTGATTAAAATTGACTGATCATGGTCATTTACAACAGCAAGCTATGGTGAGAAGCTTGCAGTGATACTTCAGTCACAATAACATATTTCATGCTGATAGAGCAATGGGGTCTTTGAAGTTTTTGTATACAAAAAACTAAATTACAGTTCAGGCTATAAAGAATGACTAATTACTGTCTTTTTTTTTTTTTTTTTTTTTTTTTGGTATTTTTTAGTCTTATCAAACTCAGAATCAAGGCATGGACAGCAGTTAACAAGTGAAGAAATTGCCATGGAGCTAGCAAAAAGACTGCAGGTAAACACAAGATTTCTAAGTAAAAGCTTGTTAATTTGATATCACAGACTGTTAGTTGGTTATCTGCATAGGAACTGGTACTATGATATACCATGATATACAAGCATGCACCCTGGTATGTAACTGTACTGTTCTATACTGCTAATTATACCCCCATTATACAAAATATATGAAGGGTTATATAGTCTAGGTATCCTTCAAGTTCAGCCTGTCTTGTTAGCTAAAATTTGCAAAAATGATAGTTTTGCAACCAAGTGATTTTCTTTATGTGATTATGACTGCAGTCTCCAATTTACTTTTTGAAAGGTGAACTGGTACACCTTCATGGGAAGCAGCTCCGCCATTTTCATATTTGCCTTCCTTCTTAGTAGGGGTCTAGTCTTTCCCTTAGGAGCAGACCCAATTTGGAAGGCCTACATCACCCAGGGAAGCAAACAGAAAGTCACAGGAATTGTTCTGATGTCTTTGCAAAAATGGTGTGAAAATGTGGCAGTGACAACACGCATACCTTAAGAATGTAGATCCTGACCATATGGGATATGAAGTTGTTTGACTAAGTTTTTTACATGCCTGTCATGGTTTGCTTGAATATGCATACAGCATAAGTTGCCGATCTATATAAAACCTAAATGTTTGTACATGCTCCAGATGGATAAGCAAGCAATATTTCAAGTTACATGTGCTTACACATCACTGCTTTTGAGGTGAAAACTTCCAATATCACTTGGCCATTGTTGGGCTTTCTAATTAAGAAACATAATACTTTGAAGTGAATGTACATGAAGATCAGTATTGCAGACTTGGCAAGCAATGGCATTTTGCTGTGCAGTGGTGGCTTTTGTTTTTATAAGCTCACCTGAGCCATAGGCTCAGGGTGAGCTATTGTGATCACCCAGTGTCCGTCGTCCGTCGTGCGGCGTCAACAATTTGCTTTAAATGACATCTCCTCTGAAACCGCTAGGCCTAGGGCTTTGATATTTGGTATGAAGCATTGTCAAGTGGTCCTCTACCAAGTTTGTTCAAAATCAAATGGTTGCCCCAGGTCCCAAAATGGCCCTGGGGCAGGGGGTCTTGGGTTCGAAACTAAAAAATACTTAAAAATCTTCTCCACCAGAACTGCTTTTCTCAGATGCTTGAAATTTAGTATGTAGCATTGCCTAGTGGTCCTCTACCAAGTTTGTTCAAATGGTGGCCCCAGGGTCCAAAATGGCCATGGGGCAGGGGGTCTTGGGTTTTAAACTAAAAATTACTTAAAAATCTTCTTCTCCAGAACTGCTTGGCTCAGATGCTTAAAATTTGGTATGTAGCATTGCCTAGTGGTCCTCTACCAAGTTTGTTCAAGTGGTGGCCCCAGGGTCCAAAATGGCCCTGGGGCAGGGGGTCTTGGGTTCGAAACTAAAAATACTTAAAAATTTTCTTCTCCAGAACTGCTTTTCTCAGATGCTTGAAACTTGGTTTGTAATATTGCCTAGTGGTCCTCTACCAAGTTTGTTCAAATGGTGGTCCCAGGTTCCAAAATGGCCCTGGGGCAGGGGGGTCTTGGGTTCGAAACTAAAAAATACTTAAAAATCTTCTTCTCCAGAACGGCTTGGCTCAGATACTTGAAATTTGGTATGTGGCATTGCCTAGTGGTCCCCTACCAAGTTTGTTCAAATGGTGGCCCCAGGTCCCAAAATGGCCCTGGGGCAGGGGAGTCTTGGGTTCGAAACTAAAAAATACTTAAAAATCTTCTTCTCCAGAACTGCTTGGCTCAGATGCTTGAAATTTAGTTTGTAGTATTGCCTAGTGGTCCTCTACCAAGTCTGTTCAAATGGTGGCCCCAGGGTCCAAAATGGCCCCGGGGCAGGGGTCTTGGGTTCAAAACTCAAAAATACTTAAAAATCTTCTTCACCAGAACTGCTTGCCTCAGATGCTTGAAATTTGGTTTGTAATATTGCCTAGTGGTCCTCTACCAAGTTTGTTCAAATGGTGACCCCAGGGTCCAAAATGGCCCTGGGGCAGGGAGTCCCAGGATTGAACCATAGAAATACATAGAAAAATATTAAAAAATCTTCTACTTCAGAACCGCAAGGCTCAGATGCTTGAACTTTGATATGTAGCATTGCCTAGTAGTCCTTTACCAAGTTTGTTCAAATGGTGGCCCCGGGGTCCAAAATGGCCCCGCGACAGGGGGTCCTGGGTTAAAACCATAGAACTACATAGAAAAATAAACAAAAATCTTCTTCTTCAAAACCACTTGGCTCAGATGCTTGAAAATTGGTACGATGCATTGCCTTGTTGTCCTTGATCAAGTTTGTTCAAATGATGGCCCCAGGGTCAAAATGGCCCTGCGGCAGGGAGTCCTTAGTTTGAGCCATAGAAATACATAGGAAACTATTAAAAATTTTCTTCTACAGAACCACTTGGCTCAGATGATTGAAATTAGGTATGATGCATTGCCTGGTGGACTCCTACAAAGTTTGTGTAAATGGTAGCCCTGGGATCCAAAATGGCCCTGGGGCGGGGAGTCGTGGGTTCGAAATTAAAATGTACTTGAAAACCTTCTTCTCCAGAACCCCTTAGTGCAGATGCTTGAAATTTTGTATGATGCATTGCCTAGTGGTCCTTTATCAAGTTTGTTCAAATGATGGTGACAGGGTCAAAAATGGCCCCGCCCCAGGGGGTCCTGGGTTTGAACCATAAAATACATAGAAAAATATTCAACAATCTTCTTCTTCAGAACCACTTGGCTCAGAGGCTTGAAATTTAGCTTTAAGCATTGCCTAGTGGTCCTTTACCAAGATTATTCAAATGATGGCCCCAGGGTCCAAAATGGCCTGGCCGCAGGGGGTCCAGGGTATGAACCATAGCAGTACATAGAAAAACATTCAAAAATCTTCTTCTTCAGAACCATTAGGAAATGGTTGCAAATTATTCGGTTTGTTCAAATTATGACCCTGCCGGGCCAGGTAGCGCAATCGGTAGGGCACCTGACTCGTAAGTCAGAGGTCCTGGCTTCGAATCCCGGTCTGGCCACATACTTTCGTTTCTCCTTCAGCTGATTCAAGAAGGGCAGTTGTCAGTTACTGAGGAAAGTATGTGCACTTAGTACTGGTTAACCGCTTAGGAGGTCTAAGCCTGCCAAGGAATAGTGTGGTTAGGTTAACTGACCGTCCCGACATGACCTTAGTTGTTTACCGTGGACTTTAAGCATCAAATCAACCAACCAAATCAAAGTATGACCCTAGTTTGACCTTTAACCTTTTTGTTCAGGTGAGCGATTCAGGGCCTCTTGGCCCTCTTGTTGCCATAATAACAATGTTATGGCCCTCAGCCCCTGATGACCTGCCTTGTCAAAGCAATTTTCCTGAACACTTTTATGTGCAAGTATCAGTATATTCATTGCTTGCTTAGTAATGGTAACAGGTGTGTGTAAAGATATTTTTGGCTCACCTGAATGAAGTTCAGGAAGAGCTATTGTACTACCCCCGGCGGCGGTGGCTTTGACAAAATGTTAAAGTTTTACATTTTAAGTTTTTTAGATGATGGGCAAGGCGCTGTCATGCGAGCTATCCTGTCCCACTGACAGGTCTTGTTCAGCTTGCTGTATATACATGTAGATGCCATGAAGATATTAGTACATTTTAAAGTGAATGTGTACACTTTCAAGGGAAACATCTCTGCCAATTCTAATTTTGTCTCCCTTTAAAATGGTAGTTAACTCTTAAAAGAAAAAAAATTGGAGGAGAAAATTCTTTCCTGTAAGAGTAAACTCCATTTTGGAAAGATGATGTTGAACAGTGAAGCAAGCAGAATGTCACAAAAGTTATTTTCCTTTGTAAAAGTAGCAAAAATGCATGGAGGTGCACCTATTCACTTTTTTAAAAATGCTGTTTTCTTTTGTCCTCAGGAGGTGGAAGACTTAAAAAATGAGCTAGAAACATGTGAGAGCAGGCTTGACTCCAAGTACAAGGCCATTGATATATTGAGGAAGCAGGTAAGTACCCTAAAGTCAGCTCACTTTAAAAAATTTAACTGGGCACATCTGTATAACCCAGTCAGGGTATTTTACTGTTTACATATATTCCTCAGAATTCTTAGTTTAATTGGAGTACACTGGGCAGACTAATTAGACAGTGAACCATTATTCTCTAATGAACACCTGTGAGTGTTGCAATTCACAAGTCATGTCATTGGCATTCTTGATACAAAATTTGGGCTATACAATAGAACTTCATTGGCTCTAACAGGCTTGGGACCATGAAACTTAGTTCCAGCCAAGGGTAGTTCTAGCCATCCAGGGTTAGTTTCTATATAAAGTGACCTCTAGGGACCCGGGAACAAGTTCTAGCCTGGCAGGGTTAACATGCCATCAGGGAGCCATCGAAGATGTACTGTAAATAAAAAAATATGCAGATCTAAAGCCAATCTTGATGTGATTCAGTCATCTTGTCACAGAAACAGTGACTGGGGTGTTCATTAGAGAGGGCACATTTTATTCAAAGACATATTTTATTTGAGTTTCAGTTGAACTTGTATGCTGCAAAGCCCCTTGTGGCACAACTTATTAAAGTGTATGGGTGCCCCACCATGTTTTCCCACCCTTTTTACAAAGGGAGACCAATCTTGAGATTTCCAGTTTGCTTCCACGGATGACGAATTTTTTACAGAAGAAAAGGGTTCAACTCTTGTAGGAAAGAAGTTGCAGTTTTATTAGCTCACCTGAGCCGTAGGCTCACAAGGCGAGCTTATAGTATAGGGAGGCTCTGTCGTCTGTCGTCGACCGTTCACATTTTCAAACAAGAATATCTCCATAACCACTTTGCCAATCTTGGTCAAATTTTATGTGTAGCATTTTTGGGGTGGGGGATTGACTGCAAAAGGTTTAACGGTAGATTGGGTTGGAACTCTGGTTGCCATGGCAACATATATCTCCCATAGACCTATAATGGGAAAACCTTAAAAAATCTTCTTCTCTGAAACCATGAGGCCCAGAGCTTATATTTAGTATGTAGCAATGGTTAGTGGTCCCCCACATAAATCCTGCCAATCAAGCCCCTGGGGTCAAAATTGGCTACGCCCCAGGGGGTCTTTTGTCTATATAGAGCTATATAGCTAAATAACCCACAAAAATCTTCTTCTCTGAAACCATGAGGCTGAGAGCAAAGACATTTAGTGTGTAGCAATGTTTGGTAGTCCTCTTCATAAATCCTGCCAACCATGCCCCACGGGTCCAAACTGGCCACGCCCCGGGGGTCATTAGCTCCCATAGACTTACAATGGGAAAATCTTAAAAAATCTTCTTCTCTGAAACCATGAGGCACAGAGCTTATATATGTAGTGTGTAGCAGTGGTTAGTGGTGCCCCACATAAATCCTGCCAATCAAGCTCCTGGGGTCCAAACTGGCCATGCCCCAGGGGGTCTTTTTTTATATAGAGCTATATAGCTAAATAACCTTCAAAAATCTTCTTCTCTGAAACCATAAGGCCGAGAGCAAAGACATTTAGTATGTAGCAATGTTTAGTAGTCCTCTACATAAATCTTGCCAACCATGCCCCTAGGGTCCAAACTGGCCACGCCCAGGGGTCATTATCTCCCATAGATTTACAGTGGGAAAATCTTAAAAATCTTCTTCTCTGAAACCATGAGACCCAGAGCTTATATATTTAGTGTGTAGCAATGGTTAGTTGTCCCCAACATAAATCTTGCCAATCAAGCCCCTGGGGTCCAAACTGGCCACACCCCAGGGGGTCTTTTGTTTATATAGAGCCAAATAGCTGAATAGACTTCAAAAATCTTCTTCTTTGAAACCATGAGGCCGAGAGCAAAGACATTTAGTATGTAGCAATGTTTAATAGTCCTCTTCATAAATCCTGCCAACCATGCCCCTGGGGTCCAAACTAGCCACGCCTCAGGGGTCATTATCTCCCATAGACTTACAATGGGAAAATTTAAAAAAATCTTCTTCTCTGAAAGCATGAGGCCCGGAGCTTATATTTTTATTATGTTGCAACAGTTACAGGTCCCCCATATAAATCCTGTCAATCAAGCCCCTGGGGTCCAAACTGGCCACACCCTAGGGCATCATAGAGCCTGTATAGCTAAATAAAGAACCTTCAAAAATCTTCTCCTCTGAAACCATTAGGCAGAGAGCTAAGATATTTTGTATGTAGCAATGTTTAGTTGTCCTCTACATAAATCCTGCCAACCATGCCCCTGGGGTCCAAATTGGCCACACCCCAGGGGGTCATTAGCTTTCATAGACTTATAATGGGAAAAACTTAAAAAAATATTCTTCTCTGAAACCATAAGACCCAGAGCTTATATATTATAATGAAGCAAAGTTTAGTGGTCCCCTACATAAATCCTGCCAACCAAGTCGCTTGGGTCAAAACTTACCATACCGAGAGGGGGTCGGGGGTAGGGGGGCGTTGGGTCAGATTGTTACTCAGGTGAGCGATTCAGGGCCTCATGGCCCTCTTGTATTTATTATGCTGTGTACATTGGCAGGCTGAAGATGCCCAGACACAGTTGAGGACTAGTGAGAAAATGTCTAAAGAAACCACTGTTAAACTGGCTCAGGTAATAACAGTTACTGGTACTTAACTTAAAAATTTTAAAATTGGGACGTCCAAAATAATTATTACAACTGTCCTAAAATGGAACAGTTTGGTTTTACAATGTTGTAGGGTGTCCAAAAGATGAAGCTGGAACAGCAAACAATGTAGGCCCAGTCTGAGTTGGGTCTGTACCATTTGCTCAGACCAATCCCAATACTTAGAATTTTTATGGTAACTGTATCATATGAAATACTATCCAGCATAAGTTTCAAGAATGCTGTTAGGTTTACAATAAAATTGGTTTTCAAAACTCTGAATAAGTGGATAGCGGATGATTATAGGGTAAGCTTTATTCCTCAAAAAGGGCATAACTGATGGTCCGACAGAGCCACCTTGGCAACATATTCTAATGAGGGCACACAGCAAATGTTTTTAGGGAGAATGAAGCGTTATTGGTGCAAAGCTGTCCTCCTACTCTCTTTTCGTTTATCCAGAACTTCTGTGGGTCATAAATAAGATAACTTGGCAATCCTAGTGATATATATTATCAATAAAATGAAAGAATTCAGGTCAATAAAGAAACTTCTTTAATACAATAAAACTCCAAATATTGTCTTGTAAAAGCAAGAGAGAAAGTTCATAATGTATTAAAGTGACAACTTGGTTTCATACAAGTTATTTTGAGTACACTGGTTTGATTAAATGAGCCGCAACGCGACAAAACCAACAATGTGGTTGTGCGCCCAGCGCAGACTCAGATCAGCCTGGGCATCCGCCCAGTCTGATCAGAGTCTTCGCTGTCCGCATGGATGTAGTTTAGGCCCTAAGCTACCCTTTGAGCACTTAACGAAGAGTCTGATCAAATTTGGCGGATGCCCAGGCTGATCTGAGTCTGCGCTGGGTGCACAACCACATTGTTGGTTTTGTCGCATCGCGGCTCAAATATATTATGAAAGAATGTTGTTCCAATTCAGAATGATCTTTTCATGCATGATTTCTTGTCATTTACTGCATGGAGCCTGTTGGATTGCCATAACAAGAACTTGTTCTGGAATATAGGTGTGATATGCATAAAAAAATTTAGTGCCTTAAAATTGTATTTCGTGCTTAAGGAATATACATACCTGCATGTGCAGCCATGGTCCATATTCCAAAGGAGGGGTCTTAAAACAGGATATTTATCCCTCAAACAAAAGGTTCAGGCGTGTACTAATATGCTTGGAATTATCTGTCAGTCTGCTAACAGGCTCTTGGCTGCTTTTTAATTCGAAAAAACTTTTTTGACTATTTATAAACGATAGTTCATAAGTATATAGATCAGATCATGACAAAGTGTATTGCACAAGATTTGACAACTCATACCCTCATACTATCTGAGCTATTGCTGATCAGTGGGTTTTGCAGCAATTTCATGTCTGCTCCATAACATGAATACTATCTGGAATATTCAATTTTAATTCACAGTTATATGAAACCCACACTTTCAGACTCCTTATTTAGCTTCTTTCAATAGCTTATAATTGGAATCTATGTCTATATTATAACTCATATTATGGAGCTATTCCTTTCTGGCCATTTTCAATGGAGAGTTGAGTATGGGAGCACTAAGACAACAATGCTTTTGTCCTTGGTGTTTAAGCCAACACAGGAAAACACTGGCCTGATGTCAGTGCAGAGCTTGATTAGGAGACATTTTAGTGATAATTCTGGAATAATTTTCCACATTTTGCCATGGAAAAATATGTTCTATCCTCATATTGGAATGGCTTCAGTGAAGCAGTTTTGATGAAGATCTACAAAATGATTTGACTGGCATCATACAAAAAGTACCTTACATTATGAGGGAATATAAAACAGATCACCATGCATATAAGTGCAGTGTGTTCAGAGTCTTCCCTTTTGACATAATCATATGATTCTGAGCTATCTAGAAAATGAAAAGTAAAGACTGGCCAGTTAGTGCAGATGCACAGGCTGATTTAAGTGTGTGCATGACAGAAGTCCATTTTTGTCTCACCTGCTTTAGCAAGGTGCCATATAGGAGTTCACTTGTCCGTCCGTCCGTCAGTTGGTCATTCCGTTCGTCCGTACGTCTATCCGTCAACAATTACGCCGACCTTAGCGTTTAAGGCCATTTCTCACAAACTATGATACCTAAAATCATCAAACCTGGCATAAAGCTTCTTCTTAGTATATTCTCGGGGGCTTTTGCTCTAATTTTTATCCTAGACCTATATTTCATGCTCTGCTGACTTCATTAAATTTTATATTCAAAATTACGCCAACCCTATCGTCGACCCTAGCATTTAAGTCTATTCCTCGCAAACTATGATACCTTCAGTCATCAAACCAGGCATAAAGCTTCGTCTTAGAATGTTCTCAAGGGCTGTTGCTCTTAATTTTACCCTTGATCAATATATTATGGTCTGCTGACTTCGTAAAATTTTATATTAAAAATTACGTTGACCTAGTGTTTAAGTCCATTTCTCGCAAACTATGATACCTAGAATCATCAAACATGGCACCAAGTTTCTTCTTAGTATATGTTCTTGAGGGCTGTTGCAATTAATTTTACCCTTGACATATGGTAGTTCATGGTCTGCTGACTTCGCAAAATTTTACATCCAAAATTGTGTTAACCCTAGCATTTTAGTCCTTTTGTCTCAAAGTAAGATACAGTCATCACACCAGGCATAAAGCTTATTAAAATGTTCATGAAGGATGTTGCAGTTATCCCTACCATTGACCTGTATTTCACGCTCTACTGACATAGTAAACTTTTACATCCAAAATTGTGTTGACCCTAGCATTTTAGTCCATTTCTCCTACACTTTCTTTTAACTATAGTCTTTACTACTGTGGAAGCGTAAGGCAGGTGCGACATAGCATTCCGCGGAATTCTTGTCACATTATATAATGGAATTGAAATCTTGTGGAATGCTCTGACTCCAAAAAACCACCAGTCTCACCAAACCTGCATGAATTTTCATCCTTGCCCCAGTACTAAATTGTATTTGCATTATGAAAATGTATAGAATTTGAAACCTCAAACTGTTTGATTCAGTTTTTACCAGTGAGTGAACTTTTCATAGAAAGTATGCTTGAAGTTTTCTATGTTATTCTTCTATGCATTCCATTGTTATGATATGTAACTTAGATTAACAAAGATGAAATTATTTTTAAGTTGACATGCTTTTGGTTGAAATCAAACCATGGCCAGACGTTTCATTTTACCATAGTTTCTTTAAACATATGATCACCTAAGTGACCTTAAACCCATACCTTACCAGTATTTGTAATGGACTATTCCATCTTCAGAGTTGGACTTGTTCATTTGTAGCTGCAGTTCTCCATATAAGAAGGGATAACAGGGATAATTCAGGGATAATTTTTCTTATCTTTCAATGGAAGCACATGTTGTGACTCCTCATTAGAACCGTCTCACCATTAGAACCCTCTTGGTGAGATGATTCTAATGAGGGGTCACAACATGTGCTTTTCTGGAGAAATAAGGTAAATTATCCCCAAACTTTACCTGTTACCCCTTCTTATCTGGCTCACTGTAACTGTTGGCCAGATGGCAAAAAGTCTACACCATGATTAGATAGATTAGCTATAAACACTTATTAAATGATTTAAGAATGATTTATTTGTTTAAGAAAAAAAAATCATTTTGATTATACAAATTTCTTTTGCTATTGGATTAGCAGTAGACCTCTAGATAAGAGGGGTATTTGATGATAATTGAGGGATAATTTTCTTAATTTCTCAATGAAACCATATGTTGTGACCCCTCATCTGAACCATCTCAGATGAGGGGTCACAACATACGTTTTTATCCAGAATTGACAAAAATTATCCCTAATTATCACCAAATACTCCCTCTTATCTAGGGCACTGAGCAGTAGTATGCTTGACATACCCATGCTGGTATGCAGAGCTTACCCTTGAAGCTATAAATGATGCCATAGTGATGTAATCATCCTCGTGATGTCACTGTGTTGTGACTATTAATCTAGTCATGGTGATGTCATCCATTGTGAAGATGATGTCACTTTGACATCACAAATAGCTTAAATGGTAAGCTATACATACAAGCATGTATATGCCATGCATGTTACTGCTAACAATTTAACAAGTGAAATTCATATAACCAAAATCTTTTTTTTTCTCAAACAAATAAGGCATTTTCAAATCGTTTTATTCAGTGTTTATATAGCAGAAGTCTGATTCAGATCAACCCTTTTGTACCCAGACATTTTTGGTTGAACTACTTAGCAATGATATGTTACCCTGTTAAACCTATTTGATTTGCATTTTTCTTGCATGCTGCATGCCCCTCAGGAAGTAAATGAGCTTCAGTTTCAACTCCACTGTACAGAATCATCAGTCTTGGAGAACCAGCAGGTCTGGTTGGACAGGTTTGATAGGTAGGTATTGCAACATAGCAGCAAACTGCTATTTTAGCAGCTTTTCATACTAACTAGGGCTAAACCAGCAGGTTTGGTTCATAATGTTTGACAGGTAGGTATTGTAACATATCAGCCATTTATAAGCTAGATTAGCAACTTTCATTTATACAGTGCTTCTTATACGAATATAGGTTATTTCATATACCAACATGGGTCATAAAGTTAACATGGTATAATATAACAGTTTTATTTAGCATATTTATTTGGCTGTATTTAAGAGGGATCTTCGCCTTTGAAAACAGTTCCCAAGATCTAGATCCGTCTTATAAGATAAAGTAATTCTTAGGATTTGTATGGAAGTGATACATTTCTGTATTTACTATAACAGTGTTTGGAATGCCATACATATTTACAGCAGTTTGACTAGAATGTGAATAAGTTGATTTGTGCAGTAGGAATGGCAAATTGTCTAAGTAGGACCATCAGTGTACTTTATACCATAATAATTATTGCTGTTATATCTATAATCCACCAGTACAACCCTAACATTTTGTTAAAATTGTCTTTATTAGTCAGCACTCTAGATAAGAAGGGGTAACAGATATGATTTAGGGATAATTTTCCTTATAACTCCATAAAAACGTATGCTGTGACCCCTCATTAGAACCGTCTCATAGAGACGGTTCTAATGAGGGGTCACAGCATACGTTTTCATTGAGAAATAAGAAAAATTATTCCTGAATTATCCCTTTTACCCCTTCTTATCTGGAGCTCTTATTATTAGACTTTGAGATATATTTTCTCTAAAAAGACCACAGTATCACTGTATAGCCTTGAAGTTGGCAAGAATTGAATTTATTTGATATTAGCAAATCAAAGAATTTCGTGACACACTATTATGATATACATAGACAGTAGCTTTAAATAAATAATTTTGTGATCGAAAAGGGAGTTCTTTATAATGTTGAAAATTCATCCGTGTTTTATCGGGTGATCTTTTTTTTGCACATTCTGTTGTATCATGGTTTTGGAATTGTATTACAATGTAGTTTGAAATGAATTCTAGATAATACAATGATTTAAATTGTTAAGACTTATGTGTAATTTAATAGCTCATATCTGCCTTAATATAGAATAAAACAGGCTGCTTAATAAATTTTTTGAAAATTTTTACCCTATACTTTCTGTATCAAGAAAAAGCAGATAAGGATAGCTTGTATGAAAGTCAAATAAAATACAAGTTTTTTTTACTACTTTGAAATGGTGTTATGCACCCATATTGATACCGACTGTTCACCAGAAGATACAAAGTCAGCCACCATTGCCGTGTTTTGTCAAGTTGATATATGAGATTAGAAATTGCTGCTTTACAAGTTCCGTAATGACCCTGAAATTTTGGACACAAGAATGTCAGACAATTATTGTTAACTCGCCTGAACGAAGTTCAGGAAGAGCTATTGCACTACCCCCGGCGTTGGCTTTGGCATTAGCCGCGGCGGGGGCATCGACGTTAGCAAAATGTTAAAGTTTTACGTTAAAATTTTTTATATGATGGGCAAGGCGCTGTCAGGCGAGCTATCCTGTCCCTGTGACAGGTCTTGTTTGAAAATTCTTAGAAAGTGGATTTTACACATGTCAATGCATCCAAATGATGTTTAGAGAATGGCAAACATTGTAGTCCTGATCAAACTGCTCCTTCAGGACCTAATGAGCGCAAAGACAGCATTCAAGCACTTTAACAAACTTTTTGCAAAGTTTTCACTTTCTAATTACAACGTAGGTGTTTACTTCTATTGTATTTTAAAGATAAAAGGTTAATGTAAATGTTGGAAGGATAGAAATATCATAGTATTAAAAAGAATTCCTGCCAATCAAAAACCAAGTGTATAACTTCAAACCTCTGAATGATATATGCAGGTTCTGAGTGTTAGTCATTGACTAAGTTGTGAATTAGAGTGGTATAATACTTTCTTTATACAATATTTGTTTTATAATTTGGTACAGATCATCCCTCCAAAAAATTCTTGAAATTAGTATCATTTTTCCCTCAGATATTATTTTCTGAAATTGCCAACAACATAGACCCTGATAAGACTGAGTCAGTGTCTTCATTGACTGCCTTAATATGATGTTTGAATATTTAGAACCTGTACTGTAGATCTCTCATATCAAACAGAAATCTCTATAGTGGCTAGGTTTTCCTTCTGTATTAGTGCTGCAGATAAGCCAAAATCTTGGGAAAGATATAATACATTTTTTTCAATATTTTCTTCAGTTTTCAGAAAAAATGAAGACATACCATAATTGACCAGTTTAGCACCCTGTGCACTTAAATTTTACAAAATGGCAGCAAATACTTGTAGTGAACTTTATTTCTTCTATGTGCATATTTCAAAAAATCATCATATATAAAGGAAACAGTTTTAATGGTTAAGCAGTGGAGAAAAGCTGCTAATAGCCATAGAAGGACAGGGAATATTTACAAGTGAAAACTGAATGATTCTGTTGCATTTTCAACTCCTGTAAACAATCAAACAAAGAAAGAAACCAGTAAAAATATGCGTGCTTACCGGTATTATCACATGCTTCAGAGACTACCATGATGTGCACTTATTGGGGCGTGTGCACTGATTAGGTCGAATAAAGTGCCTGTTGGTACTTACATGTACCAGAAAAATCTAAATCAGGGTATTGGATACTCATGGACTCTGCCTCTTATTCCTAAACTGTATGTGATAATGTTATATCCAAAATGACATTACAATGAATAGTGTTACAATGAGGCTTTACTGTGTCCCTAAAATTATGGCTTATCTGAAGCTTTGCTTGTGGTAGTCTGGGAATGTTTTATAACTGCCAATTTTCAGGAATTAGAGTTAATGGAAAATCTTAAATTCTGAATCTGAATTCATGATTTTCATAAGGACTGTATATTAACAGTCTCATAACTTTTTTGTAATAGTTTACTTTTGGGAAGCTTCAGAATAGCAAAATTCTGAAGAAAAAAATAGAAATGATAAAAAAAGGCTTCAGTAAATAGTTTCCAGTTTGCACTACAATATATATGACTAACATGTTATATCCAGAATTATAATAAACTGTTTCACTGCTACATCTGTATAGTCAGTCCATAACCACACAGTTTCAGATCAGAAAAATTAGAAAATGGGTCAGTTTGATCATCATCCTACCTTGGATTTTCTATCTCTAGAATGACCCCAACTATCTAAAGCAGTTGTTGGGTTCTCTTCTAAAACAATCACGAAAAATCTAGATCCATGGTGGATTTAGATTATTGGGTTGTTTAGGAAGGGAAAACCCCAATTTTATAACCAAATAAATATGATGGTTCACCTTTGCAAAGCTGTCTACTAAGTTTTACTGGATATGACATACTGCTGTTATAGTTGCATCAGTGAATAACTGAGGATGGCTGTTAGAGTTGTGGTTATGGACTGTCTCTCAATCTTATATCATAAGACTGTGAAAGAGTCTACAATAAATTATGTAGGTTTGTTATACTGGTGATGGAGGTGGTGGGGTATCTTACTCTGAGATAGTGGACCAGGACCTAGGCTCCATGGCTCCTTCTAAACTCATACACAGACATAAACAGCCTGACACACCTAAGGAAGTTTCCAGGAAAGTTCCTAGAGAGAAATACAATAGGTATCATAGATGTTGTCACAGATAGTTCTGAAATATGAAATACAATAGGTATCATAAATGTTGTCACATATAGTTCTGGAATATTGATGAATATATTAATTTAGCTTTGTGAAGGATGGTATAGGAGCCCAGACATGAGAAAAGGGCCTTCTTCACAGCATGTGCAGTAAATAAATACTCAGATCAGCCTGTTCATTGTCACACACAGCAGTGTTCACTTTTCATGCCAAGCTGTAGGTTCACAGGATTCAAGGGCCCTTTGTCAGATGGCAGATTCGTGCAAGCTGATCTGAGTATTCACTGTATGCACTCACTGTTTGGTACTCTTTCATGTTATGTCTTGAAAGATAACCTATTGAAAGATACAATACTATACAACAATTCTTTTCATTCTGAGAAAAAGGTAAATTGACAAGGACATTGTTAAGAAAGAAAAAAAAACTGATGTTTTTGTTGCACCTGCTTTAGCAAGGTGCGATATAGGCCTCCGGTTTTCCGTCCATCCGTCCGTCCATCAACCCGTTCGTCCGTCCATCCGTCCTTTCACATTTACGCCGACCCTAAATTTTAAGTCCATTCAAATGACTTTTTCTCTGAAACCACTGCACCCATGGTTCTCAAATTTCACAAGCAACATGACCAGACTGTAGGGCTTCTGAATGACAAAATTCAGCTTGGTCCAGAATCCAAGATGGCCGATGTTACTAAAAATAGCTAAAACAATAAAATCACTTTTTTCTCCAGAACCACTTGATATATTTGGCTGAAATTTTACATGGAGCCTTAATGGGACCTTGGTTTTAAAAATTATCCAAATGAAAAAATTCTGTAGCGGAATTAGGTCACAGTGACCTACGTTCTGTTCACGAGTCCGAGTTTGCAAAAACTCCAATATCACAAAAAAAAAAAACTTGAACAGATTTAGATCAAATTTAGTCAGAATGGTCCTTAAATGGAGCGGCTGTAGCGTAGTGGATTACACTCCAGACTACCAATCCAGGGGTCGCAAGTTCGATCCCCCGCTTCTCCGGTCTTTCGGATGAGACTTTAAACCGAGGTCCCGTCTCCATATGACCTCGTTGTTGGTGGGACGTTAAACCCGCCCGAGTTCACTCACATTCACTGGTCCTTAAATGGAGTTCTTTGAAATTTAAGCGAATGGAGACCATCCAAGATGGCCGCCAGCCACCGTTACTAAAAATAGAAAAATATGAAAATGACAATATCTCAAAAGCACCTGAATGGAATTGGACTAAAATGTATCAAAATGATCCTTGCATGAAGCTGTTTCATGATTTTTTTCAAACTGACCATCCATGATGGCAACCGTCCACCGTTTCTAAAAATAGCGAAAAATATGAAAACGATAATTAAGAAATAGATCAGCTCTAGCAGTGAATTGTTGAGTAATAATTCACTGTTTGGAGATCAGTTGTAAAGTAGATCATATCACGAGCGCGGAGCGCGAGTGATATATCTACTTACAACTGACCGACAAACAGTGAATTATTACTCAACAATTCAATGCTAGAGCTGAACTATTTCGATTCTAACACTTAAAAACACAAAAAAGTATTCTTTTCATTCAAATTCTCCCAACCTTGCTGCCAGCGCGTTCATGCTCCCGCCAATATTCTTAACTGTATCTAAGATAAATGTACGTTTTTATGGCGATTTTAAAAAGAAAAAGGGACGTTACACCGTCTAACGTCTCAAAACGTCACAAAATTACGTCAGTAATCGCAGTGACGTCAGCAATTAGACGCACGCGATCCGAAACAGCGAATTGTTGCAGAATAAAACACAGAAACTTTCCATTGCTTCAATAGGCGCACTGTGTTAGAATATCTCATAAACTACTGAATGGATTTTGACCAAATATGTTTCAAAATGACACTTTTATCAAGTTCATAAAGTGAAGGTGTTTAGCAGGTGCAACATAGCGTTCCGCGGAATTCTTGTTTTAAAATTTGTTTTGCATTTGGGCCAGAACCATGGGTCCGCAGCTCAAGCAGCTATAACAGTATTCACTCTCATAATATACAGTCAAACCTGTCTTAAGGGGTCACCCAAGGGAAGGACAAAAAGTGGCTGCTTAAGACAGGTGACCCCTAAATACAGGTTCATTCGTACTACATTTTGGTTCGAGGGACCAAGAAAAAGTGGCTGCTTAAGACAGGTGATCCCTTGATACAGGTGACCACATGAGCAGGTTTGACTGTAATGACTTGGCCTCCTTAGTTTGTTAATTTGCAGTTAAGATATATAGGTTTCGTCTATTGTTTTTTTCCAAAGAGAGGTAAATGGTTTGCTTCCCTGGATGACAAACCTCCTCCGTAGGAAAGACTTTGCTCCTCTACTGGAGGAGAGTGAAGGAGCAGTCATTATTTTAAAGCATTGACCTTCAGTGAGACGGGATGCAAATCAATGCGAAGGGATGCAAATATGAAAAAAAGCAGAGTTGTTTCCCTTGAAAGTGTACCTACCTATCTTGGAAAGTAGCCTCTTTAAATCATGACTTTTAAGTTGTCGTCATACAGTTACATATAAACTGAGATCCATTCAAAGAAACACACAAAACATATGCACATTTCATATACGTGGGGCATTCAGGAAGAGCTATTGTACTACCCCCGGCTTTAGCGTTAGTGGCGTCGTCGGCGTCGGCATTAGCAAAATGTGAAAGTTTTACGTTAAAGTTTTTTAGGTGATGGGCAAGGCGCTGTCAGGCGAGCTATCCTGTTCCACTGACAGGTCTTGTTTGCATTAATTTGAATTTATTGACAGATTTTCATTGACTCATGTAAATTCTTTTGCTGACAAGATTTTAAATGCTAAAACACTTATTTTCATTGCAAAATCATTATAAGTTTAGAAGAAGGGGAGAATTTGCTAATACATAAAATACGGATAATTCATATTCATAGGGCAGTATGGACCCTATATTAAATACAATTTCTGTGATATTTACAGGACAACATTGCGTGGGCATTGTCTTAAATTAGCAAAGATAAAAAAAATCAAAGCCTGCTTATATATGGATTACGGCCTACTAAATTAAATTCTGCATTGCCTTTAGGGGTTACTTCTTTCAAAGAAGTTAAAAATGCGTCCTTTTAGAAAAAAATACACTGTGTTTGCAGACTTGTCTGGGCATATCATAGCTTTATGTGTTTTTGCTATCAGAAGTTCTGCATTTATGGAGGTTAACAAGAAATTATGTCATAAGCAGTACATTCCGAGTGCCCCTCGTACAACCTCAGAATCTGGCTATATGTGTATTGGATGACCATATTCTGTTAATTGGTTATTTTGAATTTCAACTTTGCTCTATGTTTAGCATCTTCTGAGGCTCAAATGCTCCGGTAGTCATTTTTATCACCATTCAAGCCTATATTTATTTACTCCCTCAAACACACATCATTATTTGCTGCCTTGTGAGAGTCCTTTGCATGTATATGTGAATTCCAATCTTGTTTGACAGAGTATGTAAAGAGAATGCCTCTCTACTATCAGCATTAGAAGCTAAAACAGAAGAACTGAGGAAATTAACAGCTCAAAAGATGGGTAAGTAAAGTATCTACACAATTTTTCAGACTTCTTAAATTGTTACTATATATGTCACAGTCTTCAGATGGTGATGACATACAACTGTTTTATTCATGTTGTTTTGTTTGTCAAAACTTGCTCCGAGATATTCTGTCACATCAGATGGAGTTCAAATAATTCACAGGTGCTTGATGTTTAGAACATGAAACCCTTCAAAATGTCAAAAAATTGGACGATTCAGACGATGTTTCAAGAAAGTACTATTCAGTATTGATGTTGTATTTTCAGAAGACAAGATTGAGACATATTTCTTAGCTAGAACTTCACACTCCTGTATATAAACTGACATTAAGTTGAAAATTTCAAATATCATAACAGTAACAGCACCCTGAAATATTCAGTCAATTTATTCATAATTTTTTCCTGTGATATAGTTAAGATCTAGCCGTGAAATTTTCAAAATATGTCACAAGAGAGCTTGGGAGAATTTATGATGGGTCACAACATATGTTTTCTTGAGAAATAAATTTATCCTAGAATTATCTCTGTTGGCCCTTCTTATCTGGAGCACTGCTTTTGGAAAAGCTTTGGCAAGGTACACATATTAGGAGAGGCCACAAGATGTGTTTAATGTTTTTTTCACCAGTTTTTCAAAGGAAAAACAATTTTTGTGCTCTCTTATTTCCTTCACTGGAGAATATAGCCCCTTTTTATGGGGTCTGCTCTTTAGGGAGAGAATTAACTCCTATTGAGAAGGGAGACAAAAATGAAAATGGCAGGGTTGTTCCTCCTGAAAGTGTACACATACATCTTAAAGCAGGAAATAAGCAAAATTATTGTCAGATTAGAATCAAATTCTCCCCTTATATCGAGTATTGGTGTACTGAAAATATGCTGTGTTGTTATTTTACAGCTGTTGAGAGAGAGAATGATGAGTTATTGGCCTTGCTGGATATACAGGAGAGAGCTAAGTATGAGAAATCTAGAAGTGTATCATCAGAAGATGAATATTGCACCTTTAATTCTACTGAGGTGAGTATTCCTGATAAATTTGTTTTGTCAGCTATCAATTGCGACTTTATATAGTATGTATTTCATTAGATAGGGAAGGGCAAGCTCAGGCCAGCTATCTTGTCCAGTGGCAGGGTTTGTTCACATTTAACTTACATGTATATTGAATGATTCTTTTGTTTGCAGCTTGCTATACTCGGAGCATGCAGATGTAGGATCATCAGTCCTAATCCCTGTGGATGTGCACATGCAGCTGCCAATCTGAAGAAAGAAGTTCTTCATTTCAAACAAGAGGTAAAACATTGTACATGTATAACCAAAACATAATTGACAGCCTAATTGAGTGCAAATCTGCTCATATAATTGTTTTCACCACCTGTTCTGTATGTATACCGTTACAAATATATGTTTAAGGATTAGGACCGCCACTGTTTAATCTTATTAATTTGTCACTTTGCATGACTTAAAAGAAACACTGAACACTGAGAACTTTCAAAGAGTAGGAGATTTAATCAACAGCCTATTTCAGTTTTATCAGTCTGTGTTATAATTATACCCCCGGCATACAAAGTGTGTGGAGGGGTATATAGTTTTCGTCTTTCCGTCCGTTTGTCCGTCTTTCCGTCCATCCGTACGTAAGTTAACATTTGCGTTAAAGTTTTGTGTTAAGTTTTTTATTCTGCTTCTGTTAACAGGAACTTGTTCCTTGATGCTTAATATTTTAGTAAAGGATGGATACTGATAAATTTGCATCATCTAGATGTTGCTGCTGGCCTAAGGTCAAGGTCACAGACTTTGAAATATGTGCAATAGCTGCATTAAAGTTTTGTGTTAAGTTTTTTATTCTTCTTCTATTAATAGGAACTTGTTCCTTGATGCTTAATATTTTAGTAAAGGATGGATACTGATAAATTTGCATCATCTAGATGCTGCTGCTGGCCTAAGGTCAAGGTCATAGACTTTGAAATTTGTACAATAGCTTTGTTAAAGTTTTGTGTTAAGTTTCTTCTTTCAGTCTGTGTTTCAGAAAGCCTTAACTGTAACTTGTTTATGTGTGCTTAGTGTTAGTATAGGATAGATAAATATTAGTTTGCATCATGTTGATGCTGCTGCTGGCCTATGGTCAAGGTCACAGACTTAGGAATTTGTATACCATTTGTGTTAAAGTTTCGTGTTAAGTTGTATTTTACATTCTTATATTATGAATACACTTGAATAGAATATTTTGCTACTAGATTTACTTCTTGGTTGAAACAGATTTGTTGACATCATCTGGATGCTGCTGCTAACCTATTGTCAAGGTCAAAGACTTTGAAATTTGTATACTCTTTGCGTTTAAAAATTTTATGTTAAGTTGTATTTTTTGCTTATGGTTTCAACATATATCAAAGGAACATTTTGGCATTTGTCTCTAGGCCTTTCACTGGGTTTGTTATAGATTGTCCACTTGTCTGTCTGTTTTTTAATATTTGCTTAAAGCTTTGTATTAAGTGTGTTTTTATTAGGTAGTGGCACTGGTCGGGGGTATACATGAGCCCCTGCTCACTTGCTCTAGTTTTTGTAGTTTCAAGTTTTCAGCTGTGAGGAAGGAAAAGCTATTGGTATCCTGTCTATAATGTATCTTTGATTGAAACAACATTTTATGTATCAATTCACAGTGTTCCCACTCAAATTTTAAACTGAGGGTTTTTATACCCCCTATCTATAAAATTTGCGGGTATGAAGTAAAATTTACGGGTATGACTTTTTATCTCGAAAAAGTTATGGGCCGAAATGGACATGGGCCGAAATGACCCGGAATCCTGGGTTCGCTTCTTTTGCAAACACTAAAGTGCCGATGTGTTTCCAATTGAAGCCTGAAAAAACAAAGAAAACGGCTGTCATGCCTTTTTCCAGTCCTCGTTTTATCCAATATTAATCATTTGATGGATTCCTTTCCAAATGAAAAATAGAAAGTGCCGTTTCCAAACAGAAACAGCGAAAATAAACGCAAAAATACGGACAAATTCTGTCGGCCATTATGACAGTTCTAGTGCGCAACATGACCGCACATGTCATTAATATTCATTAGCCGATTAGTGGTAGTGTTTTCCAATAATGAATTTGATTGGCCGTAGAACGGATGTGACGGACGTGAATGAACGCATGGTATCTTACTACGGCCCGCATTTCAGATCAAAGCAGCGACTTCTGACTCTCTTCTCGGCTACAAAAATCATCTGGCCTGGCAGACTCGCAATAGAATGAAGAAAAATGATGATTTTTTATATTTTTGAGAGAAACATATGCGCGTGAATGCACGTTCTTGCCCCAAAATTTATGCGTGATTAGAATGATTTCCGCGTGATTCACACACAATTCTACGTGAATGGGAACGCTGATTCACATGTATAATGTACAATGTAAAGTATCAGGATCTGACAGTAAGCTCAGAGCTTAAAGTGGTCATCTATGATATATCTTTCTGGTACTTTTCTCAGCTTTGGCTTGAGACAATTTATTAGTCAGTAGTTCCAACTCACATTCCTAATACTAATTTAGTGCAATTTGAGTGGTCAAGAGCAAACAGAAAACGGCACTTATACTTCAATAAACCCCATGAACCAGAAATCTGGAACTGCTTTGAACTATTTTCTTGGCGGCGATTTCTAAGATACTCACAATAGCTGAAAATTTTGAGAAAAACATGGCCAAGTTGGAATTATAAGAAACAAATTTTATTTTTGTGGATTTTATGGATGTGTAAACGCCGGCGAATCACTCACAAACTTAACATAAAGCGCTTCGGGCTTTATTCAGTTTGTGAATGATTAGCCGGCGTTTACACATCGATAAAATCCACAAAAATAAAATTCATTCCTATAAAAAAACTAAGATTAAACAGAGCTATAGAACTACCAGAATTTTCTTTTGAACTTTATTTGGTATATGCAGCTGTGTATACTAATAATGTAATCCATTTGTTAACAACCTAATGCTGATGAAAATTTAAATGTTTAATTTATGGAATTTTTACTGTATACAGATATTGCAATACAAGAATAGAAGAGATGAAGCCTTCCTCACAGTAGATGCCTATCGTAAAGCCTTTGAAGAGCAACTTGAGAGGAGTAAGGCTCTGACATTACAGTTAGCTAATCTCATGACTTCAGCAAACACGAGAACATCCAAGGCCAAACAGGCTCTCAAGTGGCTCATTGGGACTTTAAATGAAGATGGTAAGATATCTGCTACATTGCACTGTGAAAATTCTAAGTATTGGGAGACAGGTCTGAGCAAACATTGCAGACCCAGATCAGACTGCTCCCATTTATTCTTCATCTTTTGGACAAATTACTGCATTGTAAAACCAAACTGTTCCTTTCTTTGGACAGTTCCAATAATGTATTTTGGTAAGAATTTTTAGCTCGCCTGAACGAAGTTCAGGAAGAGCTATTGTACTACCCCGGGCGTTGGCGTCGGCATTGGCATCGGCGGCCGCGGCGTCGGTGTTAGAAAAATGTTAAAGTTTTACTTTAAGTTTTTTAGGTGATGGGCAAGGCAAGCTGTCCTGTCCCGGTCACAGGTCTTGTAATAGTAACCCCTATTCAGAGTTTCTTTCTTCCAGTTGTGACCTTTTCTGTAGTGTGTGGTAGAGTGTGTAAAAGGTCAGGGTACATAATGTGTACAATGTGCTCTATTTCTGTGCAAGATTGATTATTATTATTATTGTTGCTATATGTTAATTATAGTGAAAGTCTGCAGAACATACTATATTGGGACAAAATTGCTTCATTTGACCAATTTGGGCAAGTTTCGTAGCACTCATAATTTTTTTTTATCCAATCCTTGATGAGGACTGGCTATTCATGCAGATTTTTTAGTGAGCCCAAACATGAAGAGCACGCGAATTACAAACCTTGGAATGCTGCTGCAAAAAAACACAACTACAGGCTTTATTCACTTTTAATGACTCTACAGAGTAACCATACTAATTTGGCTATAAAAAGGGCTTTTCTCCTTCTAGAATAAAATATCCATTCATGCTCACTGTGCAACCTTTCTACAACAGCCAACAGCCGAAACAGCCAAAATTGGAAGTGAAAAGTATCGAAAATAAAATGGGTGAATTGAAAGTGACCATTGTTAAAAGGTGACCGTTAGTGGGTAGTGATCATTAGGGGAGGTTGGACTGTAATTCTTCTAAGGTGAGTGTTTTTCTTTCCAAAACAATCCTACTACATGTAAAAATCTAGAACCATCTTCAAGATGGATCTGGATTTTTATGTTGTTTTAAGGGAGAAAAACTCTCATCTTGTAACAGAATAAATAAGACACTAAAAATTTCTCTTTAAATGATAATTTTTGTCTGTGTTTCAGATATAGACTATGAGAGTGACCACCACACCAGTAATGGTCCTATAATGTCAGAACATGAGTTCATAACCTATCTTATTGAAATGGTAAGTTACCCTGCTACAGATATAGTGGAGCAAACTTGATGGGCTATCTTTCAAGGGGGTGGTCTACGGAGTGTAACATTTGTTTTTATATATCAAAATGATCGTCTGGGTCTCTAGTTATCAAATTAAGCGTTTGCCACCTTGGCAAACCTTGCATAACTCTGTAGTGGCCAGTTATTTACGTTACCCCTTTAAATTTTGAATATCAAAAATATTTATTGAAGTCAATAAGAAAAGTGTTTAAACTATATAACTTTATCAAATCTAAATATTTTCTGTAAGAACAGTTAATATGCTATAAATTAGGCTGCTCAGAAAACAGTTCAGAACTTTGGTGTTGTTACTTTCGTTACAATATATCATGTACCCCTTGAAAATTTAAAATTGGAACTTAAGTTGTTGCATTTTACAAAGACCCTCCTACAAAAATGCCCAAAATGATCATTTTTTACTTACTATGCGATTGCCCCTTTCAGTGCGTTTCTAGCAAAATAAACATGAGACCTCTAGCTTTTATACTTTGTTAACCACATCCTGTTGAACAGTTACACCTATTCCCTGTTTTTGGCTGAAAAGTCAATTTTCGTATAATTGTTTGTACAAAAAATGGCTAATAACCAATTTAAACTTGACAAATTGGGACCTTTTGCAAAAAGATCATGTTAACCATGATATAACACAATAGCTTAAAAATTATTATTGACCTTACAGCACATTTTAGCCAGAGTAACGTACTTAACAGATAAAAATAATTGGGTAAAGCGTCTGTCATTCACATCAGGAAAACACTCTTTTCAAATTCTGACTTTTGAAACAACGCAGTTGTGATAAATATGTTTATTGTTTATCGTAAAATGAAATTTTTGCATAGTAGTCGCCTACATAGACAGAAAACAGCGTTATTTACATGACATGCAATGCTCAGATTGCACCGATGTTCATATGAAGCCTTCATGAGTTAATCTGTACATGATTTTTTTCATTAATATCCAAATAACTTTAAAAGTTTAAACAAAACCACAAAATATCAAATAACTTGTAATAACGTACAGTTTTGTATTCAGAAAGGTAACGTTTGTAACATTTGAAAAAAAAACTCCCCGAGATTAAATATTGCTACTGCCAAATACGCTTAAACTTTATTATTTTGAGTAAAAACATTTTTAGAACGGCCAGTTTAAATCCACTCATGTAACTCATTATTGACAGCCCCAAGGTGGAGCATCAGTTCTGGTGTATCTAATGATGTATGTCATCATATGTGTTGTCCACTTAACTGTCGTCTTCGAAAACTCGATTTGTTTCATATGTATATTTGCCATCATTCTGGTGTATAACTGGCATATATGGAAAAAGAAAGAAAATAGATGAAAATTGTGTATGCCTAATTTTGTTTGTTTAAGGCTAGCTTTGTCCCATGAACTTGTAAGGGGCTGCATTTTTATCTGGCTAGCTGCTAGTATCGTCTTACTACTTGTCTTATATCTTAATGCAGCTATATCCAGTTTGGTATCGTGGTAGGGTTGTTGCGCAGATAACATTAATTCCTGCTCATTGCCCCTTTACTCTAATTTACCTTTTCTATAAAAACAGTGTATAAACCCAAAGTTGCCTTGTAGCATATATTTTCACCAAAGTAACGTAAATAACAGGTTAAAAAGTATGTGTATTTTTTCCTACTGCAGCTATAGTAAAGTACCGTTGGGTTACTGTGGAAAGCTTCCTCGTACTTCATCATATTGTAAATTATGTTTGGAATCATCTGGGCTCAATTTGCGTCAGTTAAGCTGAAGCTGGTGCTAGGGACACCTTATTGCATTATATCAAACAGAAAATATCATTAAAAATCATAAATCTAATCTGACAAATCGTTTACATTTGAATGTTGTATACGTTACATTTTTTAAAATACCAAACCAAGAAGTCAAAGTAAGTGAATAATCATTGACTCAATTAAAATGATTTTAAAATAATAACAATATGCCATAATCATCTTATCCGTGCCTCTAGGCAATATCATCCGATTTTGAAAGGAATCAGTTAAACTGAGTCTGCTATGTTCTTTCTCGTGTGTGTTCCTCGCTTCAACATGATCTTCTGGCAAGTATTTGCAATAATACTGTATTAATATGAAAGGACACACCTCAGTATTTTACTGCAATTTGTTATAAAGAAACAATATTTATTTCCGTAGATGTTCCTATTCGCTTCAGATAAAGCTATGACCTTTCCAAAAATGGTCTGCTCTTAAAGGAAACAGAAACATTTTTTTACAGCAGCAAATTCTTTTTAAAAGTTTTCCCCATTAAGAAAGGAGGCCAAAGTAAAATTGGCAGAATAACTTACGTGAAATTGTATCTCTTCACCTTAAATTCTAAGACTGATAAAAAATTAATTAAATTCTGAAGGATGGGTCTCTGGAAGCAAGGGATGAATCACAAAAAATAACAGCAATCTCGGTTTATCTAAGAAATGTAATGTTGCGACACTGCCAATGCCACATAGCACCAGCTATTTCCTTTTTCAAACTGACTCAGAAAGAGCCCAGATGATTCCAAATGACCAGAACATGAAGTACAAGGAAGCATTTCACCTTAGCCACATGCCACTTTACACTAGCAGCAGTGGGGTAAAATTACTTTTTCTTTTTAAACTGTTATATTCGTTACTTCGTTTTAAATATATTCTATACGGCCAAACGTAATTAAACTATGGTTTCATATATTGCGTTTATAGGAAAAGGCCATTACAGGTAAAGAAGTGTAAAAGGGCAATGATCAGAAACTGATTCAACTAGTGCCACAACCCTCCCACAACACCAAACTAAAAATAGTAATATAACGCATACAACAAGTACTCAAACGATACTAGTGGGTAGCAAAATATATGTGCGCCCATTTCATGCAGATGTCCATAAGTTAGCATTTATCAAGCATACCCAGGTACACAAAATGTATATTTTCACCTTCTTTCTTTCTGTTTTACATACATCAGAATGATGTCGAATAAACAGACAAAACAAATCAATTTTTCGAACACTACAGATAATTGGCCAACACAAACTATAACATCGTTACACAACAACAGATGCATCGCCGTGGAAATTTCACTGATAAATTACATAGGGTGGGTTTAAACCATTTCAAAGTGCCGTTTTAAAAATATTTTAACAAAACTAATGAGGTTTAGACATATTTTTCAGTAACAACACATAATCTCAGTGATTGTTTTCAAATGATGGTTATAAACGTTACCTTTCTGAGTATAAACAGTAAGTTCTGATTAGTAAAATTCTTATGGTGTGATATTTTTAATGTCATTTGGATATTAATGGGGTAAAATTTAAAAGTGTTCTATGTAAAGATTATTTCACGAAGGTTTTCTTTTCTAGTTTTAGGACAATCTCATCTTTGCATGTCACGTAAATAACACTGTTTGCTGCCCGATTAGTTTATTAAACAATGCAAAAATTTCATTTTACAATAGATAATATACATATACATCACAACTGCGTTGTTTAAAAAGTCAGAATTTGAAAAGAGTTTTTTTCTGGCGGGAATGATAGACGCTTTATGCAAACATTTTCATCTGTTAAGTACGTTACTCTGGCTAAAATGTGTTGAAAGGGTCAAAACAATTTTTAAGCTATTGTGTTATATTATGGTTAACATGATCTTTTTGCAAAAGGCCCCAATTTGTCAAATTTAAATTGGTAATTAGCCATTTTTGTACGAACAATTATACGAAAAATGACTTTTCAGCCAAAAACAGGGAATAGGTGTAACTGTTCAACAGGACGTTGTTGACAAAGTATAAAAGCTAGAGGTCTTATATTTCTTTTGCTAGAAACGCACTGAAAGGGGCAATTGCATAGTAAGTAAAATGAACATTTTGGGTCTTTTTGTAATAGAGTCTTCGTAAAATGCAACAACTTAAGTTCCAATTTTAAATTTTCAAGTGGTACATGATATATTGTAACGAAAGTAACAACACCAAAGCTCTGAACTGTTTTCTGAGCAGCCTAATTTATAGCATATTAATTGTTCTTACAGAAAATATTTAAATTTGATACATTTATATAGTTTAAACACATTTCGTATTGACGTCAATTAATATTTTTGATATCCAAAATTTAAAGGGGTAACGTAAATAACTGGCCACTACAGAGTTATGCAAGGTTTGCCAAGGTGGCAAACGCTTAATTTGATAACTAGAGACCCAGACGAACGTTTTGATATATAAAAACAAATGTTACACTCCGTAGACCACTATCTTCCTTTTCTAGGCCACTTATGCAATCAAATTTGCTCCACTAATAAGAAGGAGTAACAGAAATAATTTAGGGATAATTTTTAGCTCACCTGGCCCGAAGGGCCATAGTGAGCTATTGTCATAGCAATGCGTCCGGCGTGCGTCGTGCGTCGTGCGTCGTCACGGAATGTGTCCGTCAACACCTAAAAACAAATATTCAAACATCTTCTTCTGTAAAACTACTGGTCCCATGGTTCTCAAATTTCACATGGAGCATGACATGACTCCAGGGTCTCAGAATTGTAAAATTGGGTCAGGTTGAAAATCCAAGATGGCCGCCGTTACTAAAAATAGCAAAAACAACAAAATAAACTTCTTCTCCAGAACCACTGGGTATATTTGTCTGAATTTTGGCATGGAACATCAGTGAAACCTTGGTATTCAAAATTGTAAAAATGAAAAAAATCTGTAGCGGAGTTTTGTCACAGTGACCTACTTTCTGTTTACGTGTGTAATTTTGCTCAAATGCCAATGTCAAAAACTGACCTATTTAAACAACTTCAAACAACTTCTTCTCTAAAACTACTGGTCCCATGGTTCTCAAATTTCACATGGAGCATGACCTGACTCCAGGGTCTCAGAATTGTAAAATTGGGTCAGGTTGAAAATCCAAGATGGCCGCCATTACTAAAAATAGCAAAAACAACAAAATAAACTTCTTCTCCAGAACCACTGGGTATATTTGTCTGAATTTTGGCATGGAACATCAGTGAAACCTTGGTATTCAAAATTGTAAAAATGAAAAAAATCTGTAGCGGAGTTTTGTCACAGTGACCTACTTTCTGTTTACGTGTGTAATTTTGCTCAAATGCCAATGTCAAAAACTGACCTATTTAAACAACTTCAAACAACTTCTTCTCTAAAACTACTGGTCCCATGGTTCTCAAATTTCACATGGAGCATGACCTGACTTCAGGGTCTCAGAATTGTAAAATTGGGTCAGGTTGAAAATCCAAGATGGCCGCCGTTACTAAAAATAGCAAAAACAACAAAATCAACTTCTTCTCCAGAACCATTTGGTATATTTGGTTGAAAGTTTGCATGGAACATAAGTAGGACCTTGATATTAAAAATTGTAAAAATAAAAAAAATCTATAGCGGAATTAGGTCACAGTGACCTACTTAGCGTTTACAAGGCCGATTTTGCTCAAATGTCAATATCTAAAGAAAATGCAACCAATTCTGACCAGATTTGGTCAGAAATGGTTCTTGAATGGAATTATTTCAATTTTGTGTCAGTTGACTATCCAAGATGGCCACCATGGGGGCAGTTACTAAAAATAGCACAAACATAAAAATGACAATTTCTCAAGAACCCTTGAATGGAATTGGACCAATTTTGTGTCAGAATGTTCCTTGCATGAAGCCGTTTCGATTAATTGCGATTTGGCAATCCAAGATGGCCGCCATCTGGTGTTACTAAAAATAGCACAAACATAAAAATGACAATTACTCAAGAACCCTTTAATGGAATTGGACCAATTTTGTGTCAGAATGTTCCTTGCATGAAGTCGTTTTGATTAATTGCAATTTGGCATTCCAAGATGGCCACCATCTGCGGTTACTAAAAATAGCACAAAACATGAAAATGACAATATCTCAGTAACCGCTGAATGGATTTTGACGAAATTTGTGTCAAAATGATTCTTGCATTGAGATGTTTCAAAAATGTCTAACTGTAGACCCTTCATATTGGCCTCTGTTACTAAAAATAGAAAAATGTGAAAATTAGAAAATCTCAATGGAGTTGGATTAATTTTGTGTCAGAATGGTCCTTTAATTAAGCTTTTTCGATTTTTTGCATTTTGGCATTCCAAGATGGCCACCATTTGCCGTTACTAAAAATAGCACAAAACATGAAAATGACAATATCTCAGTAACCGCTGAATGGATTTTGACGAAATTTGTGTCAAAATGATTCTTGCATTGAGATGTTTCAAAAAAATCTAACTGTAGACCAGTCATATTGGCCTCTGTTACTAAAAATAGAAAAATGTGAAAATCAGAAAATCTCAATGGAACTGAACCAAATTTGTGTCAAAATGGTCCTTGCATGAAGGCGTTTCGATTTTTTGCATTTTAGCAATCCAAGATGGCCGCCATCTGCCGTTACTAAAAATAGCACAAAACATGAAACTGGCAATATCTCAGTAACCCCTGAATGGATTTTGATGAAATTTGTGGCAAAATGATTCTTGCATTGAGGTGTTTCAAAAATAAATATATAAAGACCAGGCAAGTTGGCCTCTGTTACTAAAAGTAGCAAAATGTGAAAATGAGAAATTCTCAGTGGAATTGGACCAATTTTGTATCAGAATGGTCCCGTTGCACAATAGCCAGGTGAGCGATATCAGGCCCATTTGGGCCTCTTGTCTCTATTTTTCCATAAAAACATAAGTTGTGACACCTCATTAGAAGCTGGAGCTTTGAGTTATATCATGGAATGAGACATTCATCTAAAGAATCTGGTATGATAAGGGTCAGTTTTGGCCCCCATTCAAACTCACTTGAATTGCATGGTTGCTACTGTTGGTTAACTGAGTAAGTGGGGACAAACAGAAATAATATGATTCTACTTGTTTAAATGATTTTAAAGAAAACTACAACAAAAATGTGTTTTGAAGCTCTTCTTTATAAGTAATGAGACAGTTACAACAGCTTTAGAGAGCACTGGATGATAATGGGCTTTTGGTGACTGCTAAGTCAGAAACAGTATGTGCTTTCCAATAACCCTACCCAATCAAGTTGGCAGGTCCCGACATGCTAAATTACAAATTTCAAGGGATCAAGATTGAATGAGCTCTAGATAACATGCCAAACATTATGTTTATTATATCTTTGAGCAAAGCCAGAGATTGCATCTTGGGCACAGCATATGAAAGACAGCCTATATGCCCTTTCACAGTTTTTGACCTTCCCTAATTCAAAACAGGTACCCAGTTACTTCTGGATTGACAGAGAGTGTTTGTCAGTCTCTTGCTCTTTCAGATTCAAATGCCCAACCTTCTGCAGCAAAGCCAAGTGCCCTAAAGACTTGACCATGACACCTATTGTTAAATTTCTGTAGTTCGATGAAATGATAAAGCAGTTAACGACTTGCTTATTAGCACCATTGTGCTTTATTTTTTAGTTGAATGAGAAGAAAGAAGCGCTTGCCCATCAGAAACTTATGTCTCAGATTCTCAACGACAGATTGAAGACGGCCGAAGAAAAACTATTGAAATACGAAGCAAAAGATGAAGTGTTCACGTGACATGCAGTTAAAGTGTTCACCATAAAAATTTTAAGTATTGGGACAGATAGGTCTGAGCAATCAGTGAAGACCCAGATCAAACTGCTCCTCTCAGAGCAGTCTGATCAGGGCCTGCAATGTTTGTCATTCCATTTACATCTTTTGAAAGCATTGCTGCACTGTAAAACCAAGCTGTCCGGTTGTTAGGACAGTAGGGAGTAATCATTATACCCTGAGATATACTTGAGAGGTATATTGTTTTCGTCTTTCTGTCTATCTGTCAGTGTCCATCTGTCCATCTTTCCTTCCGTCAACATTTGTGTTAAAGTTTTGCATTAAGTTTATAGTCTTTGCTTATATTTTCAATATCCTTTTATAGAACCTTTTGGTATGGGACTAGGCATACTTCTGGGTTCATGCAGAATAGTTGACATCATCTGGATGCTGCTGCTGACCTGAGGTCAAGGTCACACACTTAAACATTTCTGTTAAAGTTTCGCTCTAAGTTTACATTCTTCTTTTATATTTCCAATATCATTCAATGGAACCTTTTTATATTTGACTAGGTTTACTTTTAAGTTAATATAGAGTAGTTGACGTCATTTGGATGATGCTGCTGACCATGGTCATGGAGACAGGCTTATATGTTTACATTGTTTTGTGTTAAGTTGGCAGTCTTTGCTGGTATTTGTAATATGAACCGCAACATGACAAAACCAACAAAGTGGCAAGTGCCCCCAGGGAAGATTCGAATCAGCCTGGGCAGCCGACCAGTCTGATCAGGATCTTCGCTCTACTCTTAAAGGGTAGCTAAAGGTCTAACTTAGCTTCATGCAGACAGGGAAGTCTCTGATCTGACTGGGCAGATGCCCTGGCTGATGTGAGTCTTCACTGTGTGCACATGCCAATTTGTGTTTTAGTCGTGTCGCGGCTTACATATTCCAATGGAACCTTTTAATAGGTGACTAGGTTTACTTCTAGGTAGGCTGTGGTTTCATTAAGCAGTGACGCAGGTCGGAGTATACGCGAGCTGCTGCTCACTTGCTCTAGTTTTAAAAGATGTCCCAATATTTAGAATTTTAGGGTATTTTATATTTAAATGTACAGTCGAACTTCGGTAGTTCGAAGTGCCAGGGACTCCCAATTTTACTTCGAACTATCCGAATTTCGAAGTTACCGAGTCGGTTGTTTCCGTAAATAAGGGAAATGTCCGAACTCTACCGTGGCCTTGTGATCGCATCGAATGTGTGAAACGCATCTGTATTGTAAGGCGTGAAAGAAGATGCAAACAGATAATTTGACTGTCATCTCCCTTATGCCTTCAGGACTCGGACTGTTTATGACAAAAAAAGAAACAAAATAACCTGTTTAGCTGGAATTATAATGACCTATAATTTGGACGGTTTGATAAAAAGAAGTGGGCTTTGCTGCCACAAACGAACAATGAACAAATTAAAGTGGCACACAGATTTCCGTTCATATTAAATTCAATTTTCATGAATTGTAACCTTTAAGTCACGGCGCTGTATCTTTGATCACACACACAACCCCCTCCCCCAGTTCAAACATAGATAAAAGAATGACGACGTCTTCTACTCAAATTTATTTTAATCGCATGCTAAAAACCTTCTTTAATTAAATCGCAAAAGAGGAGCATTTACTTGTATTATATGTCGTAATACCTCGTCAACACAAGCTTAACTGCTATTAAAACATGATTAGCATCGTCACGCGTCATCCAGTTTGCGCGTGATCTTTCAGCATGGCTGAAGGAACCTTCCAGCGATAATTGCGACTTCGAATTTTGAGAGGTATTTTTAATGGAAATTGCAGTTCCGGACCGAATTTTTCTGTCGATAAATCCGATTTTACGAACTATCAACGTTCGAAGTTAATGAGGCAAATTTGTATAGAATGCATAGGACAAAATTCGGGACCTTCGGAAGTATTTGAAGTTTCCGATGGATTCGAAGAATTGACGTTCGAACTACCGAAGTTTGACTGTAGTTACGTACAGGGTCATAATTATTATAGGAAGTTACAGTCAGTGGTAAAAAGTGTTCATCACTTCATTAAGGATAAATTGGATAGGTTTGAAATAAAATAAAGATGAGGGATTACAATTTATGTTGGACACAATTTAGTTCTGCCAAATTTTTACCTTCCTTCCCAGAAGGAGCCAACACTTAAAGGAAAGAATTTGGAAGGGTTATGTCATCCATGGATGCAAACAGGAAGTCAACAGTTGCTTTCCTTTCTAAAAATGGCAGGAAAAATTTGAAGTGTACTCATGCACCTTAAAAAGAGTATTTTGTACATATATATGGAGGCAGCAAAGACACAGGCCAGCCTTCACATGCATGCAAGCTGGGCCCAGTTGTTCAAAGCATTATTGGCTTTACAAACTCTTTAACTGACAGATTTCTTAAATGCTCATCTGATGCACTTAATTCGATATGAGTATATTTATTATCAAAAATGCTGTAGCAAGTAAAGCATCACTCACTCAACTTTTTTGCTACTGTCTTTTAGAAGCTTTAGTAGTGCAATGGCTTGTAACATTTTTATACCCCGCCACACTTTAGTGGCGGGGTATTATGTTATACCTTTCGGTGTCCGTCCGTCCGTCCGTCCGTCCGTGCTCACCATTTCCGATCGATAACTTGAGTATTTATTCACGGAATTTTTTCAAATTTTGCATACATATTGTTATCGGCGATGAGTGGTATGGGATTATTAATGGGCAAAATCCGTCCATTTTTAACGGAGTTACTGCCCTTTTTCGTATTGGAAAAATGGTTTCTGGCCTGTTATTCCTTTACTGTTCATGATATCTGAATGAAACTTCACAGATATGTTGCACATCAAAGGTTACATATTGTGACTAAGGACCGTCACTCTGACCTTCCCAGTTTGTGAGTTATCCGCCCTTGATAGGTCTGAAAAAAGGTTTTTGACCTATTGTTCCTTTACTATATGGAATATCTGAATATAACTTCACAGATATGTTTCACATCAAAGGTAACATATTGTGACTAAGAACCGTCACTCTTACCTTTCCCGTTTGTGAGTTATCCGCCCTTGATTGAATTAAAAAATGTTTTTTACCCGTAGTTCCTTTACTATGTGGAATATTTAAATGAAACTTTACAGATATGTTTCACATCAAAGGTTACATACTGTGACAAAGAACCATCACTCTTACCTTTCCAGTTCATGAGTTATCTGCCCTTGATAGGTCTGAAAAATGGTTTTTGACCTGTAGTTCCCTTTCTATATGGAATATCTGAATAAAACTTCACAGATATGTTTCACATCAAAGGCTTCATATAGTGACTAGGAACTGTCACTCTGATCTTTCCGGTTTGTGAGTTATCCGCCCTTGATTGATCTGAAAAACGTTTTTAGCTCGCCTGAACGAAAGTTCAGGAAGAGCTATTGTTGTCACCATGGCGTTGGCGTCCGCGTCCGCGTCCGCTTCGGCGTTCGAATTGGATGTTTTGGTTAAAGTTCTTTAAAGACCTATATCTCCTTAACCCATGGATGGATTCTTTTGATACTTGCACTGTAGCTAGATATTGGTCTAAGGTTTAACAGGGTACCACCCCCACCCCACTCTGTGACCTTGATGTCAAGGTCATGGACTTAGAAAATTGGTGTTTTTTTTGGACTGGATGTTTTGGTTAAAGTTTTATAAAGCCCAATATCTCCTGAATCCATGGATGGATTCCTTTGATACTTGCACTAAAGTTAGATATTGGTCTAAAGTGTTCGAAGGTACTACCCCCACCCCCCTTTGTGACCTTGATGTCAAGGTCATGGACTTAGAATATTGTCTTTTTATTGATTGGATGTTTTGGTTAAAGTTTTTTAAAGACACATATCTCCTGAACCCAGAGATGAATTCTTTTTATATTTGCACTGTAGTTAGATCTACAGAGTACTATCCCAACCCCGCTCAGTGATCTTGATGTCAAGGTCAGGGACTTAGGAAATTTTTGTCTTTTTTAAAGTTTTGTAATTGCATACTGATTCATAATGCTTTGCAGAGATTTAGTTTATACTTGAACTGATGTTAGACTCTTTTTTGAGTTTTTACAAAAACACCTTATACTTACCCCACTGGGTGACCTTGAAGTCAAGGTCATCGACTTACAATTTTGTTTTAAAGATTTTGGTTAAAGTTTTATATTAATGATGACATAATTTCACAGTGCCACGATGATGGACTCAGTTGATACTAATACTTGGGCTGATGTTAGATAATGGTTCAGGGTTTTGATACATACTAGCACCCCCCCCCCACCCTCTCCCCCCACCCGTCAGTTTTTTTTACCTCAAGCTCATGGACTTTGAAATTTCATTTCATTTTTTTTATTTTAATTTTATTTTAAGACTTATTTCTGAGATAGCTTTTGTGTTTTCATTATGGACATGCTTGCATGAAGTTTTATGCATAGCAGTCCACACCACCATAGCGGCTGTGTGATGGGCAAGCACCAGTTCAGGCGAGCTATGCTGTCAGGCGACAGCTCTTGTTTTATCTGTAGTTCCTTTACTATATGGAATATCTGAACGAAACTTCATAGGTATGTTTCACATCAAAGGTTACATATTGTGACAAAGAACCATCACTCTTACCTTTCCAGTTAATGAGTATTCCCCCTTGACAGATCTGAAAAATGTTTTTTGACTTGTAGTTCCTATACTATATGGAATATCTGAATGAAACTTCACTGATATGTTTAACACCATAGAATAGGAAACAGAGTCTCTCAGCTCAAAGAAATGCTTTACAGCCTGATCTAAATCTACACTGGTCAGAATGCTCCACGTTGTTGGGTGGTTTATATTAATATTTATTTACAGTAAGGACATCATATCTCTGTCTATCTCAGTTCTGTGGCTCTTTAGCTATTATATATCTCAAAAAATAAGTTAGGATGCACAGCAGTGGCGGGGTATCATGCAGTGCCTGCGGTGCTTTTATTTTCATATGATTCATTGGGTAACGTTGTGTCTTAAAAATCATATGGCCACACATGTTATAACATTTTGGTGTGTACATGTAACGTCATTGGCGAAGACCATGTCAGCAATGCTTTTTCTTACTGGAATAATATTCATTTTGAAGGCAATAAAATCTCATTTTAAAGGGTCATATGATAAACAGAGTCTTACACTCTTGGTCATTTCATATGAAATTTATGAAACAACAAGAAAGGCATGTTTCATAAATTTCATATGAAATGGCAACACATGTAACATTCTCTATATTGGTGCATTTTCCTTGTTTTGTGGTAGAAATTTTAACATTATGCTAAGGAACAAGTTCATTTCTATTGAACAATTTTATTGGTCCTGGTTTAGTGTTCTCACATACATTATATGAGCTGCGACACGACAAAACCAACAAAGTGGCATGTGCACCCAGCAAAGACTCAGATCAGCCTCAGCGTTTGCCCAGTCTGATCAGTCTTTGCTGTGCTTTTAAAGGGTAGCTAAGGGCCTAAGCTACCTCTTTGCCAACAGCAAAGATTCTGATCAGTCTGGGCTGATGCCCAGGCTAATCTGAGTCTTTGCTGGGTGCATATGCCATTTTGTGTGTTTTCTCGTGTCACAGCTCATATGCTTTGAGAAGTCTACAGTTGAACAGTGATTGCCTCTGACATCCAATATCACTTTGATAAGTGGCTTTTTCACATAGACTTTTTTTTACAATTTTTACAAAAAGAGCACACTGAATGAAAATGCTTGAAGAATTCTTTTCACCACTGACTGTGCTTATTAGGTGTTCTAGTCTTAAAGTAGCAGGGTATTGAACTGATACAGGAGTACAAAACAAAACAGTCATTGAGTTTGTTAATGTGTTCAATATAATTGGTGTAGCAGGAGTAATTTAATATACATGTATGAGCCATGGCACGACAGAACCAACAAAGTGGCATGTGTGCCCAGCGAAGATCAAATCAGCCTGGGCTTTGGACCAGTCTAATCAGAGTCTTTGCTGCTGGCATGGAGGTAGCTTAGACATTTATTTAACCTTCAAGTGCGCAGCGAAGACTCTGATCAGACTGGGCAAATGCCCAGGCTGATCTGAGTTTTCGCTGGGCCCACATGCCACTTTGTTGTTTTTTTTGTGAGGCAGCTCATATGTTGACTTCAATCAATTTTGTCAATGCAACTACAAATCAAGAAGAAGTGATCTGTTCAGTTTTTAATAAAGTTATGCAGTTAAAGTTATTTTGAAATATTTATTGGATGCAAATATGATTCATATTCTATAAATGTATTTATCAGTAAACATATTTTGTTTTCTTAAAAAGTCTGTTTTCTCACATGTGAAAGAAAGTTGGTATGCCATACCTAATTTTCAATAGAAACAATGAATGAGTCTGAAATGCTCCTAAAATATATAATGCAGGGTATAAAATAATGTTGGCAATACTGTACTCAGACTTTTTAGCCCATTCAGATTATGTTGTTATGCCATGCTTTCAAAGGGAGGTAACTTGGACACTGTTAGCCAAATTGCAAACAATGCAGGGAGCCCTTTTTGGAGGAAGAGTCTGATTTGGGTCTATATTATTGGCTTAGGCTTTACTTCCCCGATATTTAGGGTCAGTATGGAAGTGTACCGTATATATCTGGTTGTAAGACAGAATTTTTCCATTCCAAAACAACCCCAAAGTCTAGATCTGTCTTGAAAGACAGATCTAGATATTTGGGATCGTTTTGGAAGATAAAACTCCCTCTTATAGCTGAAATTCACAAGACTTATTTACATACTTGTGGTAATTTTGGAAGGGGTATTTTCTGTCATATAACTAATAAATATGGTACCCACATTTCCTGCTTGTTCGCAAAATAAAGTCTTGTTCAGTATTAATTTAACATTACGTTCAGGGGCATAAATGTGTTTGAATGATTGAAAATAATGAAGACTAAATCAATATTATATTGATAATGAATTATATACTGTAAAACACTTATTTTTGGCGGTTAATGAATTTTAGCGATATTGGTGGTTGGGGCCAACAGCGCTAAAATAGAAGTTTGCCAATAATACATACATTATATACAACCGCATAGCATAAGGACGGCTCCAGTAAAAAGGAGTATTTTATAAGTATTTAAGATTTTTCATACTTTTCCATTAAACTATACATTGTGGCATCCTAACAGAACCACCTGGTTGAGGCGATTCTAATAAATGCCACACTGTATAGTTAAATAGAATAGTATAAAAAAAATGTTATAATTTTACATCAAATTTTCTTTATTATCTTGAGCCATGGTATATCATGACCGCCAAATTTAATTTACACCAATATGTCATTTTTATTAAACCGCGAAATTTTGATGCTGCTTTTTTTAATTGTTTTACAGTATTCATTTTTTAAGCATTTTGACAACTACATAAAATATGTGATCACATATTTAAATGAGATATATTCAGTGAAATAGCTTCTAAGAATGTTGAGAAACTTAGAGCTTTATATTTATCATCTAAGATTCTAAGCTGTGCTACAGTGGAGATTTATTTGCTTGTTTATTTCATTTAATACTGGTAGTACTAATAGGTCTAAGCAATCAATGCAGATCAGGGTCTACACTGTTTGCCATTCCATCTGTATCTTTTAGAAGTATTACTGCTGAAAAACCAAACTGTTTAAATTTTAGGACAGTTATAGTAAGATTTTAGGTGTCTGAATTTTTAAAATTTCTATGGTAGTATCAGATGATAGTTTAAGAGATTGCACAGCTATAATTGTAAGAATTAACTTTGCTGCTGGAAGAATGGAGGTGCAGTTTTAATAGTCACTGCAGTTAGCAAATTATATGTTTTGAATATGTAACTGAGATACTGTTGCATTCAAGTCTGTGTGGGAACTAAAACAGTGTCCAAAGACATACCAAATTAATCCTAATAAATGCCCCTGCTCTCATAAACCCCCCTGCCTCTTTCCCGATGATAATGTTATATTAACTTGCATGAGTTCCCATTTGCTTCTAGGAGTAACTTGTAAGGTCATGTTTTTAGCTATACCAGATAGCTTGATTATTGCATTACAGTTCCCATCCTTTCAGATTTTAAATATTCAGTTCGGCAGTCTGAGTTTGTGAAATTCTTTTCATCTGTAAACAAGGTTCCATTCCACAAACTTAAATATTCACCCTTCTGTTGGCTCGATGTAACTGAAATACTGTAGAAAGGCTGTTTAACCACAAGTCATCCATGCGTCCATTCTTCAGTTCATTATACTAGTGCAGTCTCATAGAATCATCTGTAGGGCTTTTATATGAAACCACACCATCTCTAAAAATGTTTCGACTTTGCTGCTATCCTATGCTTAAGTTCACAGACTTCACAGTTTGACAGACTTGGCAGTTTGAATTTGAAGTTTTGTATTCAGTCTGTTTGGGTGATATTTATATTTCCAATAGCTTCCAACTGAGCTTTTTGATATTTGACTACTATATTTATTGCACTGTAAAACTGTGTTTTTCCCATCCAAATGAAAGAGGTCAGAGTACCCAAATCGTAAGTCTGAACTCGTTAGTCATTTTAACATTGACAATTCCTGAATATTCCAGATACACAGACATGGATCCCAAAATAGAGGTTTGATCAGGTGCTCACAAATAGTAAGCATCACCTGCCTATTATAATACACTGGCCATATCTATGTTTCAGTGAAAAAAGTCAGTGAAACTGAAAGGCCGGTATTTGTAGTGATCAATAAGGTCATGGTGTCTCCCATAAAACTTTTTAACTGTTGACACTTTACTTTCCTTGATGATAACCCTGTGTCAACAGTTTACGGGTGAGAAGCTTCCCTCTTTCAAAAATCTAGATTGTTGGGATTGTTTTAGAAGGGCAAAATCCATCTTATAGCTGAATCTCAAAAGAGTGATTTACATATTTGCAGTAATTTTGGAAGTATGAACTCCCATCTTATAACCGAATAAACATGGTAGGTCTGCAACAGGGTTTAACAAAGATTACCCTAATGTGCATAAATATTGGGACACCTAAAAACCATTAATTTTCCATTTGAGACAAATGGAAAATTAATGGTATTAAGTGTCCCAATACTTGAGCACATTAGGGTATCTGTCTGTTTATTTGTTTGCTACCATTTACAAAAAGTGAACTGGGTACACTTTCAGGGGAAGCAATTTTGTATATTTTTTATTTTTGCCTCCCTTCTCAATAAAGGTCAACTCTTAAAGCAAAGAATTTGCTCCCCTTGGAACATGTGCTTTTCTTCTTTATCCAAGGAAACAAAGGGTGTTCTCTTTGTTAAAATGGCAGAAAACTTGGAGGTGTACCCATGAATCTTATATTGATTGCACAGTTGGTCTGATCAGGGGGGCTTTCCCCCACTGTAATAATAAATTGAGCACCACATATGTTTCTGGAAGTGAGCTGTGACATTGAAATTAAATAGATGGATAATTGTTTCTACATTGTATTTACAAATACAGTAAACTCCAGATATCTCAAACACTGATATCTTAAAGTATCTTCCTATATCAAAGAATGTATTTCCTATTTTTATTTACATTTCAGCTCCTGTTATCTCAAACTAGGGATATCTCAAAGTAAATTTTCTGGTACCAGAAAATTTACTTTGAGATATCAGTTGGTTTAGATATCAGTAGGTTACTTTGAGATATCAGTACTGTAGGTTGAGATATCAGTAGGTTTGGCTGAAGTTCGACTTGGTTGATTCTAGTATCCAGTTGTTTAGTTGTTCTTTCATTTTTTCTTTGTGCGGGTGCGTGTGTTTGAATATTATTGTTTTAGTGGTATAAACCACATTTACTGGAATTATAGTGAAAAATTTAATTGTTGTGTGTTCAGTGAACTGTGCCAGTACAGTATTGTAAATAGTACATAGGACATGTTCATTGAATCTTACTATTTCATTAAGGTACTTATACATGTGAATATGAATTGGAGGCTAAAATATATGGGTGCTTTGTATTTTGAGGTGTGACAAGAACAATATGCACTTTTGGTCTGAAATACAGAAATAATCATAAGATATGCATATTATAGTTTATATTTGTTGTTGAATGAAAAATACACAATTTTTTAGCTCACCAGAGCCGAAGGCTCCGGGGGAGCTTATAGGATAGGCAGTTGTCCGTCGTCGTCGGCGTCTGTCGTATGTCGTATGTCGTCGTCGTCGTCCGTCAACACTTTTAAACAACATCTCCTCTGAAGCCACTGGGCCGATTGGGCCCAAATTTCATCTGTAGCATCCATGGGCTGGGGGATTGAAAGTTTGTGTTTTTTATGAAAATCTGCCCTTTAGTTTGGTTGCTATGGCAACTTAGAGTTCCCATAGACTTATAATGGGGAAAATTGAAAAATGGCATTTTCTGCCAAGCCATTGCAGAAATGTTGACAGAACTTTTATAGAAATGTTCCTTGAGAAGTCTTCTATCAGCTGTATGTTTTTGGGCCCACTGCCCTTTTATTGGTTGCCATGGAAACCAAAATGCAATCAAAAAGTAAAAAAAATTCTTAAAAATTATCTCCTCTTAAACCACTGGGCCAATAAGGCCCAACTGTCATCTGTAGTATCCTCAGGCTGGGGGATGGAAAGTTTGTGTTTTTTATGAAAATCTGCCTTTTAGTTTGGTTGCTATGGCAACTTAGAGTTCCCATAGACTCATAATGGGGAGAATTTGAAAATAGCATTTACTGCCAATCTATTGCAGATATGCTTACAAGACTTTTATAGAAATGTTCCGTGAGAAGTCTTCTGTTAGCATTGATGTTTTTGGGCCCACTGCTCCTTTTATTGGTTGCCATGGAAACCAAAATGCAAAAATAATGGAAGAAAAAAAATACAAAATTATCTCCTCAGAAGCCACTGGACTGATAAGGCCCAGATTTCATCTGTAGTATCCTTAGGCTGGGGGATTGAAAGTTTGTGTTTTTTATGAAAATCAGCTCTTTAGTTTGGTTGCTATGGCAACTTAAGAGTTGCATTGACTTATAATGGGGAAAATTGAAAAATGGCATTTACTGCCAAACCATTGCAGATATGTTGACAAAACTTTTATACAAATGTTTCTTGAGAAGTCTTCTATCAGCTATATGTTTTTGGTCCACTTCCTTTTTAGCTCACCTGAGCACGAAGTGCTCAAGGTGAGGTATTGTGATCGGTCTTTGTCCGTCGTCCGTCGTCCGGTCGTGCGTCCGGCGTCAACTTTTGCTTTAAACGACTTCTTCTCCAAAACTGCTAGCCGGATTTCAAAATAATTTCACAGAAATGTTCCTTGGGGGACTCTCTACCAAAATTGCTCAAATGGTTCCGCTCCGCTGAACAATATGGCCGCCAGAGCTAAAAATAGAAAAACCTTTAAACGACTTCTCCTCCAAAACTGCTGGGCCGATTTTGAAATAATTTCACAGAAATGTTCCTTAGGAGACCCTCTACCAAAATTGCTCAAACGGTTCCGCTCCGCTGAACAATATGGCCGCCAGAGCTAAAAATAGAAAAACCTTTAAACAACTTCTCCTCCAAAACTGCTGGGCAGATTTTGAAATAATTTCACAGAAATGTTTTACTCATGGCTCTGAACAATAATTGCTCAAACGGTTCCGCTCCGCTGAACAAAATGGCCGCCAGAGCTAAAAATAGAAATAAATCTTAGAATGACACAGAGGGCACAGTTATGATCCAATCATCATGAAACTTTGTCAGAATGTTTATCTTAATGAAATCTAGACCATCTTTGAAACTGGGTCATGTGGGGTCAAAAACTAGGTCACTGGGTCAAATCTTAGAAAAAACCTTGTGCGCACTCTAGAGGGCACAGTTATGATCCAATCTTCATGAAACTTTGTCAGAATGTTTATTTATATAAAATCTAGGTTAAATTTGAATCTGAATCTTGTGGGGTCAAAAACTAGGTCACTAGGTCAAATATTAGAAAAACCTCATGTACACTCTAGAGGGCACAGTTATGATCCTATCTACGTGAAACATTGTCAGAATGTTTACTTTCATGAAATTTATACCAGATTTGAAACTGGGCCATGTCAGGTCAAAAACTAGGTCACTAGGTCAGTTCTTAGAAAAACAGTGTGACGCTTTTGAGGACACAGTTTTGTTCACATCTTCATGAGACTTTGTCAGAATGTTTGTCTCCAACGAATCTGGACCAAGGGTGCAACTTGGTCATGTTGGGTCAAAAAGTAGGTCACTATGTTAAACCTCAGAAAAACATTGTGTACACTCTAGAAGGCACAGTTTTGATAACTTTGGCAGAATGTTCATATCCAAGAAATCTAGACCAGGTTTGGAACTGGGTCATGTAGGGTCAAAATCTAGGTCATTAGGTTAAATCTTATAAACACCTTAGGTACACAATAAAGGGTTCATTTTCCATTTAATCTTTGTGAAACTCTGTCAGTCATATGGATGTCTCTGAGGTTAAGTTCACAGGATACTCAGGTGAGCGATCCAGGGCCATCATGGCCCTCTTGTTTATTATTGGTTGTCATGGAAGCCATAAAGCAAAAGAAGGAAAAAAATCCCTTTAAAAATGATCCCTTCTGAAGCCACTACGCCAATTGGGCTGATTTTATCTTTAGTATCCTTGGGCTGGCGAAGTGAAGATATGTGTTTTTCTTTTATGAGAATCAGCTCTTTCGTTTGGTTGCTATGGCAAATTAGAGTTGCATTGACTTACAATGGGGAAAATTAAAAAAATGGCATTTACTGCAATCAAAATATGGAAAACAGTTATATATTTTGTTAGCAACTCAGCAGACTGTCAGACTGAGACTTTGTAGTAGTATATTTTGTATTAGGCTATACAAATGTGACAGCAGTTTTGAAAGCAATTTTGAGCTAGAGATCTGGTGAGCTTTGTGGCCCGTGGGCCTCTTGTTAATTAGTCATATACTACCTTGAACTTAGCCAAATTTTGGAAACATAGAACTCCTTTTTCCTTTGTCAGAATATATTTTTTGCTCCAATATATAGCATTATCCATGAGCTGAAGCAGTCAGAATGAAGTTTTTCACCAAAAGGTAATTTTCATGATTTAGAGAACCCCACCCAACTTGTTTATACAACACAAAGTGACAGTCAGGTGTGCATGATATGCATCTATGTTTTGCCTGTAAAACTAATCCTCAAGTATATACTTGCCAGTGGCTATCTGATGAGTGTTGGGTGCTTTAAATAGCCAGTAAATAAATTTTGGAAATTTTACATTTCGATTGCTTTAATTCATGGATTACACTGTATGTTGGTGCAAAAAATCTATATTTCTGATGAAGGAAAGTTTCCAAAATTTGGCCAAGTTCAAGGTAATATTTGACTAATTTAATAGATGCTTATTCTTCATTCAACAACAAAATATATTCTATAATATTTATATTTCATGATTATTTCTATTATTCAGAGCAAAAGTGGATATTGTTCTTGATACACCTCAAATTCATAGTTCCCAATTATATTAGCCACCAGGGGTCGTATTTATAAAATCACTTAAGTTGTTGCTATGATGTTGCTAAGGCTAAATTTCTATGAAGGAGATTTCCTACAACTATGAAATTTGCTCTGGAGGAACAGTCTGAAAAAGACTGTTCCTCCAGAGCAAATTTCATAGTTGTAGGGGATCTTCCTCATAGAAATTTAGCCTTAGCAACAGCATAGCAACTTAAGTTGTTTTATAAATACAGCCCCAGGTCATTTTTACATGTAGAAATACCTTAAGTATATTTTGATGTAATTTTATTAAAATGTATTCTTATACTGTACATACAGCAATTTAATTGTGAGTTTAGAAATATCAAAGCTGAACAGCTTCCAGAAAATGATATTTTTGTATAGATATAAGTTGAGTATAAATGAGCCATGCCATAGGAAAAGGTGCGTAGAACATCTGCAGAAAGAAAAGACTCAGATCAGTCTGTGCAGACCAAGCAGAATTTTCATTATCAGCTTCATAGCTTCCTTGGTTTAAACAATATTTTATTAATCAAAATTTCAACTAAGGTACAGAGACAATAGATCAGGATTTGATCATAGCTTCCTTATAATGCATGGAGCATGAAAAACTTGGATTGGACTGTGCATTCCCATAGAGTTATCTGAATTTTCCCTGCAGTAAGTGCCTTTTTCCGTGTTGCACAGCTCATTCATTCTATGTCATGGTTTACATACACATATGCATTTTAAATGTAGAGCTCTAGATAAGTTCAAATTTTGAGATTGAAAATATTAAGACGATACCAGAAGCAGTCCTTTTTTATCGTTATCTATTCCAGAGACTGTTTTTCTTATTTACCACAACGCTGTCACAGAATCTCATTTCATTTGCCTTGGATATATATTGGGATCTCAGTTAGAATTAGAATTGCCTCACTTTGCATATGCTTTGGGGTCTTATTTAACCCTATTGCACTCAGAACAGCCAAAACTCCATAGAGTTTTTGGCCGTTCTGAGTGCAATAGGGTTAAATTGTCTCATTTAGGTCTAATGAGATCCTGCAACATATGTTTTGATGGAATAATAAGACAAGTGTGAAAAAATCTTCCTCAACAATTCTAGCTTATCCAGAGCTCTGCAACTGTGATATTGAAGTCATCACACTGTTGTTGATATATATGTTAATATATTTCCCAAGTGCCAAACACCATTTAGTCTTCTACTTAACCTTTAGAATAAACAAAGTCCATTTATGTCTGTTTTGTTTTAAATAACTGGCTCAGAGGATATATGTCTTTTTATTTATTTTACTTCGAGTGCACAAAAACTCAACTGAACATGAAGGCATGGGAGTTGAAATTCTGTCATTTTATATGACTGCCGCTACAGAAGAATGTGGAGAAAACCAATGACTTTGGTTGGGTGTTTTCATTGATATCCTATCAAATATTGACAGTAGGTTGCAATGGTGACAAGCAAGAGGCATGCTCTTGCTTGTCACCATTGCAACCTACTGTCAGTAGTGATACAGAATAAGAGCAGGGTGTAGTATGATAGAGTAAATGACTGACATTGCATTCAAAAGAGCCCCTTAGCCATGTGTAGACAATAAAAGCTCAGATGAGCCTGTACGGCTGTGCAAACTGATCTGACTCTTCACTTCACTTTTCAGATTTGCCAAAAAATACAAATGCTTTTTTTAGACATGGACTCTGCAAAGCAAGTAAGCATGAGGAACTCTCTGCACCTTTAGATTAGTAGATCTAACCTAAATAACCAAAGTACACTATGTAGATGGCTGGTTGAATGGTTGGCTAGATGTGTGACTTGTGAATTTTGTGATGGCCCTTTTAACAGTATTTAAGTCATAATGACCGATGGAATGGTGATTATGAAAGGCTGTGTGCAATGGAACTCTGTTTAAAGTATAAAAGATTTTTCCAGCAGGACTTGAACCTGTACTGCTAGCTTAGCAGTCCAGCGCTTACCAGGGCTCCTCACAATGTAGGTCGGTACATCTACATGGTACGTTGGCACAGTCACGCTTGACTATTGTGCAACGGTAGACCTGGTACTCCCAGGTTGTTCTGTAAATAGATTGGCATGACATGTATCATGCCTGGCATTGATCAGACCTGTTCATATTCAAATCCATAACTAAAGTAACACCCAGAACTTGACCACTCAGACCCTTAAACAAGCCAGCCAGACAGAACAGGCATTTCATAAACTTAGACGACTTTCACTTCTTGAAATTTAGAGATTAAACTTTATCTTCACAGCAGCTGTGCCGCATTTTGTCATTGATTGACCACTAATTATCATGAAAACTTCTTTAGCAGTGCACCTGGTACGGAGCCGTTACAACGTTTGCGAATGAATTTTGTCGCTCGGTGTACTGATAAAGGTACACGTCACACGACATGCGTGGATACGCGCTGTGGTAAACGATAATAGATTGATAAAATCTTTCGGTACACCACAGCGCGTATCGGTCGCATGCCGTGTGAGACTTGCTATAAGGCTAAGCGGTATATGTGTGGTCATACCTAAACGGTCCATTTCTTTTCCTTCTCCATTGTGGTAGAGATTGTTAAACACAATGCACTCTACTGCAATGGTATGTCGTCTTGCCCTGCAGGTTATGAAATAATTTTTAAAGTGGCTTTTTGTGTAGATTATAAGGGGCATTGTATATTGCTAGAAGCTTATAGCAGACATTTTCAATAATAGGTAGTTATGAAAACATTCATTCTTTTTTGGTGTTTAAGTTGAAAAGCATATGTGTCAGTTTGCTCCAGCACTGCCTTTACCTCTGCTTCTCTTGTTTGGATTGCAACGGAGTCATTTACTCATAAAAGTTATTCAGGTACTCGAAAATGATACGGCCAATGTTAGCCTTTACTTTCAGCCCTTTTTTCGGCGAATAAATACTCCCTTTTCCATTCCAAATACATCGTAGTGTCAAATTTCGTTAGATATTATATCATCAAATTACCATGATGTCTAAATCCATCCTTTAAGTGTTAGAAAATACTTTGGGTTAAGAAAAAAAGAATTAGAATAAAAAGCTCGCGACGGATACGCAAACTGGCAAAATAAAAAGCCGATCTTTACTAAGGTCACGTGATCATGCTTAGGTCTTTTTTACATTCGTGCACGTGATTGTGACGTCAGCTGATTTCATCTGACTAGTCATGCAATTTCGATCGTGGTCCGCGATTCTTCCAAGTTTGATGGGTTTTTTATCCCCCCGACCAAAAGGTTCGGGGATATAGCATTGTCAGTAGCAGGATCACGCGAAAACATATGAGCCACGACACGAGAAAACCAACAATATGGTTGTGCGTCCAACGCAGACTCAGATCAGCCTGGGCATTCACCCAGTCTGATCAGAATATTCGCTAAGCGCTTAAAGAGTAACTAAGGGTCTAAGCTACCTTCATGCGGACAGCGAAGACTCTGATCAGACTGGGCGGATGCCCAGGCTGATCTGAGTCTGCGCTGAGCGCACAACCACATTGTTGGTTTTCTCGCATCGCGGCTCATATCGTGATTCTCAATATGATCTAAATATAGATTTTGTGATAGTGAACGTTTCGACCTTAGTTTTAAGGTTGTCCTTACAATTAAAAATGATTGTGAAACTGGGCCGAGATCAGGCGTCGCGTTTTGCATTGTCTAATCTGGTCAACAGTCCTTTATATGGGACGCCTAAGCATTAATCGGTCAAAACAACTAAAGACAGCCTTCTTAAGTTACTCCTGAATGTGATAAACAAGCTTAATCTTTTTTTCACAAAAGGGATGTAACTTTACAGGTAGGTCACCGGAGCGGAAAGTCGTCTTAAAACGGAAACATTACAGTTAGGGTCATCCAGGTAAGCTTATTTACTATTTCATTTACTTTACAGTAAGCGCATCAAAGCGACGCGCACTTTGCACTGTTGAGTTAGCCCACCTAAGCGACGCTCACTTTACGTAATCTGCGATTGAGGAGAACGAGTAAAGAGGTATTTGAAACCCGTGGTCTTAAAATGAAGGAAAAAATATGAAATCGTTGCATTACTTTAATGTGTTTTGCATTAAGTTAGAAAAAAACACACCACAGAACTGTAGTATATAGTGTACAATAAACTGTAACATTAAATTGACGGTGGGCAGGAGTTACTTGGACGGGAATATTTAACTACGTAAATAATAATAATAAAAGGCCATCGGCCAAGTGCCTGGCCGGGTAGCGCAATCGGTAGGGCACCTGACTCGTAAGTCAGAGGTCCTGGGTTCGCATCCCGATCTGGCCACATACTTTCGTTTCTCCTTCCGCTGATTCAAGAAGGGCAGTTGTCAGTTACTAGCGAACGTATGTGCACTTAGTACTGGTTAACCGCTTAGGAGGTCTAAGGCCCATATTCACAAACTAAACTCAAACTCCACCTCGACTCGAACTCCAATGAGGTCGGTTGAAGTGACGCTCGAGGAAGCCTCGAGTGAGTGAAGTTCAAGTATAGATTTGGTATTCACGTTCTCCACTCCACCTCGACTTCGTGGAGGAGACTCCAGCTACACTCCAGTTAGACTCAAACCATGTAAAATACATCGTAGACCCAGATCAGACCTTCTAAAACGTATAAACTGTGATGATGTCAAATTTGAGACATGGCTGACTTAATAGACAGTTAAGAACAAGATCGTACGAACTGTATAATTTGTAAAATTATAATTAAATATACCGCATGAACAATGATTGACGTCTGAGCGTCCGTCCGGTTTTCGTTCCTGTGTTTGCGGAAGCGTCTGTGGTGTAGCGATTAAGCTACCCGCATGTTAAACATCAGTCATGGGTTCGATCCCGTCCTCCTCCAGTGTTTTGCTGAAACTTTAATCGAATTCCTATTCTCGTATCACGTATTTATTCTTTTGACCCTACCTCCTGGCAGTGCTCCGTAGTTTATTATTGAGGTATTTTGCGCAGAGTCGGCTGCCCCACTCTCCCCCACGCCTCATTCAAACGCCCCCACCACCCCTCGCTTTCACACGTTGTGTACCCTTCATAAAGCTTTTTTCTTTTACGGATTTTATCCAAACTTTGCATATATAGTGACAAGGGGACGATGTTGTTGCTTGTAATGGACAGACTTCGATAATACAATAAATAATGTAATGGGCGTTTTCCTTATTCGTAGTTTCTATATTATTTTACCCCCAATATATGATGTATGCTATGAGGGTATATAGTTTTCGGTTAGTCTGTCTGTCCGTTCGTTCGTCCGTCTGTCAGTCCGTATTTTGGATCCGTCCATGGAATTTTCGGATAACATATTTTCATCAAAGGCTTTTAATTGCTCGAATTTCGGTAACCATAAGTGAAATTCTTCTAGTATTATGTGTACGACGGATGTGTGGGAGCTTTCTCCTAAAATGTGTAAATAATGTCAGAGTTTCCTTATTAAAAGTAATATTGAAAGGTATCAATTATTTTTGACAGGTCTGGGGGAAGTTGTTTCATTTTCTTTTTTTTTTTCTTTTTTTTCTTTTCTTTTTTTTTTTTTTTTTTTTGAGGGGGGGGGGGGGGTTAACGGATATCTAAGACAGTATTTCAGTATATATCGAGCTCGGCATCCCAGAGAGAGGGAGAAGGAAAGGAAGATAAGACAGACACAAGTAAAAAAAAACTCATCCCATACCTGCTGCAAGCACAGCTGGCCCATGTCCTATTATTATCCAAATTTATAGTATGATCCTCAGATACCCAATCTTTAGCATGAGATACCCCGTAACGTGCAATGCCTACATTGGGTGTCGTGCTATAAGTGAGACAGAACGCGGTTTGTCCGACTGTACATGATTAATATGACACTCGCTAAAGTTCGTGAATTATCTCTCCGTACAGGCGGACGAATCATGCTCTTGCTGACACTTGTACATTGTAGGATGCGCCGACACTGAAAATTACCGAGCATCGTCACCCGACCCGACCCCGTGTGTGTGTGTTGGAGGGGGTCTCTCTCTCTCTCTCTCTCTCTCTCTCTCTCTCATGGAGACGTCTCAATATAGACTTAATATTTTCTTAACATTATGGCTGTGAAGAGATTCAAATTACATATGACATAAGCCAAAACCCTGTCTGTCTGTGAAACGCAGCACCCTTACTGATAAGTATGAATTTGTCACAAACAAAGAGAGAGAGAGAGAGAGAGAGAGAGAGAGAATAAAATATGTTGATAGTGTATTACACAGAAGTCCTCTGGCCTATAACAACATTTTAGGTAGTCGTGCTGCTTCAAATTGTCACAGCATAGCCATAAAAACGCTGAAATATTAACAAAACTTAACTCGAGTCGCCGTCGAGGGAGCTTCACCGTTCCTCGACCAAACCTTACTTATTGGAGTTGACTCCAGCTACACTCATGTCTGTGAATACGACTCGACCTCACCTCGAGATAATCTTGGACCGTTAGGCAATTATAGCTATTTATCCAGTAAGTTCGAGTCGAGGTGGAGTTTGAGTTTAGTTTGTGAATATGGGCCTGAGCCTGCCCAGGAATAGTGTGGTTAGGTTAACTGACCGTCCCGACATGACCTTAGTTGTTTACCGTGGACGTTAAGCATCAAATCAACCAACCAACCATCGGCCAAGTGTCACCCGACGTTTGAAATGTGACACAAACTGCAGCCCTTTTTTCAGTTTCAGAGTAACTGCATGGACAAAAAAAAAAAAAAAAAAAAAAAAGAAGAAAATATGTGTATTGAAGAATCTGGTACTGAAGCATAAGCCAAGACATATACCCATTTACTGGGCCTCTATGTAGTTATAAAATACTATGGTTTGGAAAGGGGCATATACAGACTATGTGTAAAATCCGGTCACTCAAACTTTAGGCCCTTACAGAATGCCCAAAACATCGACCGTATACCCAATAACATAGTAACAAGGGCTATAATCTAGCTAAAATGAATCTGATGAAAAAAGAACAATGCATTTATGAAAATTCAGCCCATTAATATGAACAGTTCTGGAGTTATCCTTTTACCTTTACGTGAATGTCTATTTTCTATGAAAGAGGAATAACTCTGTCACTAATCAATTTAGCACATCTTAACAATAATAAGAATAATCAATTTACCAAATACTAATAGCATACCAAATTTCAGCTCTCTCGGTCGAACGGTTCAAAAGTTGGAAAAATGCCAAAAACGACGAAGGGCCATAACTTTGTAAAAATTAGGACGATTGAAATTCCAAAATCGCATGCAAATCTTCATATATCATGATGAAACATTCGGCACAATTTCAAATCAATCTGATGCATAATGTGGCAGAAGTTGTGGGGACAAGGTCTGAGTCAGCGAGGGCCATAACTCCATCAAAAATGGCCGAAACAAAAATAAAAAAAGCAGATGCACGTCCTCATATCATAAGAATACAATCTGTAAAATTTCAAATCTATCCGATGAAAGACGTAGGAGGAGTTGCGGGGACAAGATTTCGGACGGACGGAATGACGAACGCACACACGGACGGACGAGGGTCATTTCTATAGTCCCCCTCCGCCTACGTCGGGTGACAATAATAATACCAAGATTTTTTTTTACAAACGAGTCATAAATGACAATTTTGTTGATAGTGATGATACGTTCAGTTTTATGCGAACCCCTGCATGACCGATAAGATGTGGCTTTTGTAGTAACAAAACTATGAACCTATACAGTATATATTATAAAGTTCCATTGTTTACGGAACGATGAAAGGTAACTGGCTTTGACACGTTTTCTTGGTATAGTAACATTAGAGGCTGCTAGGATGGACATGCAAGTTCCCGCAGGCTCGTTTGTGCCATTTTGAGCGAAAAATGGAATCCCAGGAACATTAAAATAAATGCACACACAGAAACGAGCCAGGTTATATCGATTAGCTGAGAACTGCCTTATGTACTTCTAGAATGTATGCACTCTGAGGAATCTGGGTCTATAGTTAACAGGAAAAACTCTAACCAGACCCCGTTGGTAAGTAGGCTGATATGGTACACTCAAAAAGGGACGTTTTCTCATTTCATTTATCAAATAAATTTTGTATATCTTATACATATTAAGCAAATTGATATTGAAAGAAGATACCAAATAAATATTTACTCAAAAATACGACTGGGTCAGACTTAATAAAAATCGCGGTCAGCACATGTAAAATTTCAAATTAAGATTTTTGGTTATTTTGTTTGAAACCTGACGTTCATCTTCAAAAACCGTTGGAATCAGTTTTGCGAACAACGACAAAGCTCTTCAAAATTAAATACATATTTTCAGTATTTTGGCTACCGCGATTACCAGAAATGTTGGGACACCATAATTAAGGTGTATGAGTGTACCTTCGCTTTTTCCGACTGTTTTTTACTAAGGGAGACAACTTTTGTGACTTCTTGTTTGCTTCCCTGGATGTCGTAGCCCCTTTCAAAGAGGGGTCTACTCCTGAAGGAAAGAATTTGCTTCCTGAGCAAATTCTTTTCTTTAAGAGTAGACAGAGCCAATACTAAAATAGCATTAGTTGCATCCCCTGAAAGTGTAACAATATGAGTGTTATTATTGTGTGAAAAGGGAACGGAGTGATAGCCGTATTCATTGACTGATCTGAGTCTATAATTATCCAGTACTCAGGATATTTGTTAAAAGGAAATTTGTCCCAAGTTTAGTGTAATTTACAGTCGTGTCGTTGAATCAAAAAGGACACCATTCTTAGACTTAAAAAATTCTTACAACCTAATTGCTAGTGAAACGTTGTTTTCTATTAAATCTGATGGATAGTTTTAAACATTTGGTGGGAAATTAAGTGTGCTTTTTAAAAGTTTAATTAGACCGTAAAACTTGCGAGTGACAGAGTACTCTAGTCCGTTTAAGACTAAAACGTCGTTAAATGTAACAAAAATATATCTTCGTCGAAGCACTTTTATGGATATCAAATTCATTTTTGAGGAGTATTTTTGCACTCGATTTTTTTTTCAAATATGATGCAAGAAGTGTTTTTAAAGATTTTACTTATGACCAGCCGGTAACGCAAGCTTTTTTACGAACATATAAAAACATACATTTGATTTCTTTCAAGTGCGGTCATATGCAGTCAACTCTCGATATCTCAACGTCGAGGGCTGTCTGAAACTACTGATATCTCAAAGCTGATTTTCTGGTCCCAGAAAACTTACTTTGGGATATCAGTAGTTTGCCATATTAAGAGATGAAATGTAAGGAAAATTAGGAATGTGTTTTAACTACATTTTGTTTAGATAAAAGGGTGCTTTGAGATATCACTGTCTCAGAATGTAAATGTTGATATAAAACATATGATGCACTGCACACAGGATCTAATTGCAATTAAACAGGTAAGGCCCACTTATACATGTACCAACCGGCTCAGTAGAAACACACCTTTGAAAACCCTTATCAATGTCAATGCAACATACGGCGTTGCAGCGACGTTGAGAAGAGGTTGTTTCAACGTTGTATACCTACTGGACAACGATTTTATGTAATTTAGATGATCGCCGTGAAGTTGAGCATAGACATATAAGCGGACAGCGAAAATGTCCATAGCACGCAGACTAGATAAGTAGTAAGTATCTGACTACTACGCATCATACGCCTGGTGCGAGGGTTCGAGTCCAGTGCCCTACATCTTCGCTTTCCAAGGGTACTAAGTCCACTTTGTTTCTGACGTATGTAAGGAACGAAGTGAACTTAGTACTTTTGACCTTCGAAGCTGAATGCCCCGGAGCTCTCATGAAGCATTCTATTCTGTTTACAGACCGCTTGTCGGTAGCGTCCTGGCTCTACTCTAGTGACAGTCCTCGTCACATCATAGTACTGTACAGCACTAGCGTGAGGCAACTTCTGGCTAGTTTGGGCCAAGGAATCCTGATTCTATAGAATTAGTGTAAACTTCCTCTGCTCAGTACACGTTACGTATTACAAACAGGCTATTCCGCGAATTAGTATAGCGAATCCTGCAAAAAACAAGACAACCGCAATTAACGTGTTTCAGGACACAGGGTGGATACTGTCGACCGATTTTGTTTTTATTCATTATACCCCGCCACACGTTAGTGGCGGGGTATTATGTTTTCCCGCTGGCTGTCCGTGTGTCTGTCTGTCCGTCCGTCCGTCGTACGTACGTCTGTCCGTCCATCCGTCCGTCCGTGAGCACTTCGTTTCCGTTCGATAACTTGAGTATTTAATAACCGATTTTCTTCAAACTTGGCATATGCATTGGTCTTGGGAAGATCTCGGTTGGGATTGTTGATGGGCAAATTTCGATATCTTCTAATGGAGTTTTTGCCCTTGGCATGGTCTTAAAAATAGTTTTTGGTCTGTAGTTCCTTTACAGTATGAAATATCTTGATGAAATTTCACAGAAATGATCAAAGTGAAATAAGCTTTCTGTTACAAGCAGAATTTTGTCCACCTGGGTTATCTGCCCCTGCCCATGGGCTATATACATGTATTAAATAATGAAAAAATAGTGTATAAAATCAGAGTCGAAAGGGATTTCTCTGAAACTTGTTTCAAATTATCATATTAATATGAGCTCTTTGTCAATATCAAAATTTTGTTCCCCAGTGGCTATCTGCCCCTGACACAAGCTGTTAACATAATATGAAATCATGAAAAAATCTATATAAAATCAGATTTTCAGTATATCTTGATGAAATTTCATAGAAATGATTGAAATAACATAAGCTTGCTCTTTGTCATGATCAAAATTTTGTCCCCCAGTGGTTATCTGCCCCTGACACAAGCTGTATACATATATGAAATCATGAAAAGATCTATATAAAATCAGATTTTCAGTATATCTTGATGAAATTTCATAGAAATGATTGAAATAACATAAGCTTTTTGTTCCAACACATTATCAAGGTAATATGAGTTTCATTTCATGATAATAAATATGTATAAAAGATAAAAGAAGGGCTATTGGTTTGCAGTGGCGGGGTATTACGCAGTCGTTTACGATGGTTTTATTTTTAATTTATTCTTTGTCCTAGTCGTATAACGATGTTCTCCAGGACGCTCAGTGGAATAAATCCATATTTGCACACTCCTGGCACCGAGTCTGTCTGTCCGTCTGTCCGTCCCTTCTCCAATTCGAAGAGGGGAGGCCTCCGACTGATTTTAAGTTGTATACAGTTTTTATATGTTCATAATTTATTAATCCTGAATTATATAAAGGTGAGGCTGGCCGTGAGCAAAATATTTTATGAATAATTGTTATACATACCACATTTTATTTAGTCACAATGCAATTACGTTTGTATATCACGTCTACGCTAACCTCTGGGGTAAACCTGTTGTGCAAAACTACGTACAATCGGTTGAACCCAGAGGGTGAACACTGGTGCGATAGGACAACCTTTGATACTGGGATTGTCTGTTTCGGCGGAGAGCATTATAAAACTTCTGACACATTACTTTAGCCCTTCAGTTTATGTTTTGTTACTTCAAGCTTCAAGACAATGGTATTTAAAGGTATCTATCAATAGAGTACAGGGGATTGTCGGATCGGGGGCTGTCAGTGCCGGGGCGCCATACTAATCTGAATAATACTAGAGCAAGGGCGATTGTACTTGCAGCAGGTGCGGTATGGGGTCATTTGTCGTTTTTTTATTATTATTATTTTACTCTCGTCTATCCCATCTTCCTTTTTTCTACATGTACCTATCTTTGTGGGAAGGCTCGATAGAGCCTGAAACACTGTCTTCAAGTTTCGTCAAACGAAAAATAGCCAACCAACCCATCTATACATTGCTAAACTGTTGTACATTAAGCCTTTTTATTAATGCACCAGATTTACCATTTTTCTGAAAATTGTTGTCCAGAGAGCGGTAGCACCAGCCCTTGCCTTAGCTTTTAATTTGAATAGTATTCGCATTTCTCTATCTATAATCTGATCAAACTATGTGAGTTTTTGATATTTTTTCACGAGACAGTCTGCTTGTCTCCCTTCCCCAAAATGTTTCTTCACCGTCACTTGCTAAGTGGGGTATAATCCAACAAAACCGAGCTTCATGAGTTCTTAGGTTTCGAAGTACATGTAGATTGATTCTGTTGACGCCATTGGCTAGGTTAAACCTTTTTGACTGGAAACCCGTTTTGGGAACATATGCAAGCTGCAGACCTAGATTAGACGCCGCATTCTGCGGCGTCTGATCAGGGCCTACAGTTTGCTTACAGGAATTTCCATGCAAAATTCAATAAAAGTTAAGACTTTCCAGGTAAATATGAAAACGTGCTGATCGAGCCGCTTCCACTGAGTGTGTACCCATGCACCTTAAAGTCAGAATCAAACTGTGTCATATGTATGCGTTTAAATGCATGTTCAAACGGTTTAACGGTTTGATCTGATTATTCTGGCCATCTAAACCTTTGACGAGAGTGTTTTAGAAAAATCATGAAAGAATGCGAATCAGTTGTTCTTCCGGATTGTTCTCCGTGCATATTTGACATGTTTGTGCCATACTCACCTTTTCTGTTGGGTCACTAAGATTGATTGACACCTGTATTGTGGACCACTTACCAAAGTATTCTTGGTTGTTTTAGCGACAGACAAATAAAGAAAATCAATTTTTACCCATAAAAAAACACACTATATTTTGCTTCTTATCTATGATGTTTATCATACAAAAGCAAATATACGGGTAGTTGAAACAAGTTACCAGAGAAAGACTTTTTGCGACGTAAGATTGCAACAAACACGGATTTAAAGTCTCTTAAGGTAATCTTTTATTCCTGAATTTTTTTTTGTTTTATTTATTTATGTTTATTTATTACTATTATTTATTTATTCAAATTTACACAATTAACCATCTTAGGCCAGGGGAGTATTTTGGTGATAATTTAGAATATTTTTTGTTATTTCTATATAAAAACATATTATTTTTGTAAGCCTTCATCTGAACCGTCTCGACAGATGAGGGGTCACAACATATGGTTTCAATGAGAAATAAAAAAAATATACTTAAATTATAATAAAATACCCTTCTTATCTAGGGCTCTGAATTCTTAGGATTAAAACATAATGTGAAAAGGGTCGAGAACAGACAACGCACAGCCAACACACAATCTATCCTGAGCGGGCCGCGTAGCGCAGTCGGTAGGGCGTCTGACTTATAAGCCAGAGGTCCTGGGTTCGATACCCGATGCCGGGCAGCGTACCGCAGTCGGTAGGGCACCTGACTCATAATTCAGAGGTTCTGGGTTCGATACCCGGTCCGACCACTTACTTCCATTTCTCCTTCCGCTGATTCAAGGAGGGCAGTTGTCAGTTACTGGTGAAAGTAAGTGCACTTGGTACTGGTCAACCGCTTAGGCGGTCTAAGCCTGCCCAGGAATAGTGTGGTTAGGTTAACTGACCATCCCGACATGACCATAGCTGTTTACCATAGACGTCAAACAGTAACACAACAATAATACAACAATATTAAACACAACATTCCAGCCTGGTTATCTACCCGGAGGCTTCGAATTGGCGTCCCCGGGAAAAAACTAAACACACGAACGGCATTTACGATCAAAAAAGACAGAGACCTCCCTGTTTAAATACGCGATCCTCTGATCCTAATGAATTTAAAATTGAAAAGTAAAGACAGCAAAATTACGCCTGGTGATCTGAGGCTTTTCTGTAGGAATATTGCTTAAGGCCCCTTTTCATGAAACCTGGCCCAGAGGTTACAAAACTTGAGTACATTCTCAAACTCAAAATAAAGCACACTGATTGGCTGCTTCCGAGCACATGCTCGGAAGCAGCCAATCAGTGTGATTTATTTTGAGTTTGAGATTATTTTCAAGTTTTATAACCTCGAACCCTGATAATCCATCGACTGCAAAAATGGAGGATCTCAGCAAAATACAAGTCGCGCTGAGCCTCCCTGCCCAGGCGAGACACGGTACAGTCTGGATTATCCAAAAGCGGAAGCACTGTAGTTTTGGAATTTTGGAGAATTGGGACGAAATGTGAGCCTGGGTCGATAGACAGCCTGTGCCAATCGGCTGCGAATTTTGGTTGTCTATCTTGCTCGAGAGCTAAGTGGGTCACGGACTTGCTGTTGCTCTCTCTTAGGGCCGCGGTGAGATAGGTGGTGTCCTGGTTGAGTCATCTAGGCGAGCGCTGTGACAGGAAGCACTGGAAACTTAAACGTCTTGCAGTGGCTCTATGGAGCAAGTCCGTGCGACCGTGGAGACGAAAAACACCAGAACTTAAAGAATGTAAGAATGTAAGAATGTAATCCATCGATTGCTCCTGTGGACAGACTCGGACTCAATCTCAGTCTTGCTCAGGTGCCATTAGAAGACGATTGAAGTTCTTTTTCAGTAATCTAGATAAGAAAGGGTAACGGACATAGTTTAGAGATAATTTCCCATAGAAACATATGTTGTGACCCCTCATTAGAACCATCTCGCCTAGACGGCTCTAATGAGGGGTCACAACATATGTTTTCGTTGAGAAACAAAAAAATATATTTGAATTATCCATGTTACCATTTCTGATCCGGAGCACAGGACTTTTAAAGGATTCTGGTTTAAAATTTCAAAATAACTTCTGCATCGATCTTGGATGCGAACGCCGTGAAATATTTAACGTTTTCACACTCGAAGGCAATTTAGGCTTTATAACAAGGTACGAGTATATATTTTCACATTATCCTTTCTATATAAAATACATAAACCACGACAAACTCATAAAAGTGGCAAATAATATATGCAAATACTCTCTTAATTCTGACCTTGTAAACCCTTTTGGCGGCATATGTAAACTGGAACTGGATACTGTTTGCGAAACAGGGTGTTTAATGTTGGTTTAAACTCTATTTTATTCAAGATTATCTTAACAATATATTTACAAGCAACAAATTTATAGACCAGGATCTATGTTTAATGTTGAGTATACGATAAACATGTTTTGAATAAGCTTTCTTTTTCTGTCTTTGCATCATTCATAAGTAAATAAATAAAACGTGCTTATAAGATTTTATTTCACCATGAAAGCATGCTGCGGTCCGGTCATTCGATTTCCCTATTCGGGGCGGTTGTAATGAGGTTAAAAGCATATCCTCACTTGAAAGAAAAAAAAAGAAATTCACGACGCACCCAATAACTTAGCCCGCACTTGTATGAAACGCTCGTACGCAGAGACGCAGGAGCTCCGATAGCTTAGTTGGTTAAGTACTGGTCAGCTAATCTAGCGGTCCCGGGCTCAAAACCCGCTGGAGGCGGAAATCCTTCAAACCGTAAACGGGCCTCCGTTGTCCACAACCTTTCGTTATCACCCTCCCATCGCCCTGATAAAGTCGCAAGTCACTCCTCCATCCATCGTATAGGGACGTCGTAGACTCAGAGCATCCTGTGAATCCACGCATTCTGACCAGACTAGTAACGTCAGACACGGTCCTTGCATTGAGAGTGTGAATATCCAAGGCTGCGATCAGACTGCGCAAACGCACTGAAGTTTATCCAGAGCGTCCAAATGGAAGTGGTGTCAGCTATAAATGCAAAACATTTTAACGGCGTTTACTTGCTTTGCTGATTATAGTTTTGAGAACCATATTCGAAATAAAGATGGTAAGACCTAAGCTTGCACAGCTGAAAGAACTCGTGCAGTTTTGCCTGAAAATTATAATTTTCTTGGAGATTTGAAAAAAGCGATTACGTGTGCCCTGAGCAGATTGTGCATTAGAGCGGGCTAGTATGGGATTGCCTTTTCCAAAAGACAGTTCTGTTAGCGTCGATAAACAGACGACGAAACTTACATCTGCAAAATTTCCAAAAATATTTCGTTCAAGCTATATCATAGTAAGAATTCAAACAACAGAAGGCAAACAGTGTAGATCCAGATGAGGCGTCTGGATCTACTCTGTTTGCAAATTTAACTATTTTATTTTTGGTGCCAGAAGTATTGATTTTTTTCACAGGCGGACCAGCTATGAAGAAATCTTACATATCTGACGGGGATGATGGCGGGAAGGAGGGCCATGAGGAGAAACTGGTGTTGTATGGGGTGGAGGACACACCAGCTGTTCATCTCTGTTTCTTATTTGGCTTACAGGTATGATGTAATTTTAACATCTTACAAGATAGTAACTAAAAATGCCACCACGATGGTCCCTTTATCAATTGTCTTAACTTGGAAGTAAATTAAATGTCATTATAAATGTATTTTTGTGGCATACTCATGCATTGTCATCTTCAGCTTAAGTCTAATTCATTTACAATTTTTAGAAAATGCTGTTAGAAGAAGAAGAAAATTTATTAGCCTCGTAATAGGTCCATGGAGGCTCGAGGCCATCCTCCATAAACCTTACAAAACATGAAATAATGTATTTACAGCAAGCCATAAGACTCTTGAGCAAATATAACATATTACAATACTTATTATGTCAAGCGGACAGTGTAACTACGTGGCATACAAGGATAACCATTATTTGATTATATAAAGATGTAAACAGAACTTACAGATGTCGAATGGTGACCTTGAATTAAGGTCACCATACAGCACCTGTAACTCTGTAATACACGTACTCACGTTCTCCGATCCCAAGCCTTTCCGAAACGAAATAAAAGACATGGGAAAAGGAAAGTGTGACGAACGTTCTTGAAAAAGGAACTGTTCAAGCTAAGTATTTACATATACATAAATAAGAACATGTATATTCATATATTATACATATTGCTACAGTACACAAATACAGATTATTAGTTCACTATGGCTGTGAGATACAGACCTTTATTTGGTATAGCTTTGATCTTAAAGAAATCCAGTATTTCATATATGATGTTACATTACCCATAAACTTTATTACATATCTATATTCAAATCAAACTAATATATCATATCATTTAGTACCACTTCGTTATGCCTTTTAAAACTGTTGAACGTATAACATGCCAAATTCCTAATATCTGTTTTATTGTTAGATTTTAGCAACTGTATTGTTTTAAACATACTATTACCTCTTATATAATACGGTTTTATATAACTCCTTCTAAACTCCCTATATAATGAACATTCAATAATAAAATGGAACTCATCCTCTAATCTATCACATATTTTACATTTCCTATTTTCTCGTAGAATACTTTGAGGTTTTGCCCATCTACCTACTTCTATTTCTAATCTATGGGAGGAGGTCCTAAGTTTGCTTAAGGCTATCCTAAATTTTCTTATATTTACTACATCCAAATACTTTTTAAAATCAAAACTTGCAATTTCCCTATAAAATATAGCTCTACTCGATTCATTTAGCCTTTGATGCCAGTCCTGTACGAAATTATCCCGAAGCCTCTGTTTAAAAATTTTCAAAAATATCTTTATATCACCTACTCCTTGTGCCTCCCATACATGATAAAATCCAAAATTAGATAGAGTGTGCTTAACGAGACCAGCCCAATTTTTTATATTAGGATTTTGATTTAAATCTGTTAGCATTTGTTTATATATATGTTTAATATATCTCCTGTCGTCTGCATTTATTATCTTAAACCAGTATTTTATAATGCTAAATAATCTCCTAGTATAATAATTAACCCTTCCTAATTCTCCGTAGATAAAATCGTTTTGTGTTGAAGATTTAACCCCTAATAATTGTTTACAAAACTGCATATGCACTCTTTCAATCTTATCTGCTCTAGAAAATCCCCAAACCTCACAGCTATAATTTAAAATTGGCGTAACTAGTTTATCAAATAACTCTAAACGATGTCGTGGAGTAATGTTAGTGAATTTATAAAGATAACTATTTAGTTTGAATATGGCTTTCTGGGCTTGACCAGCTAACTTAGATTGACATTCTGAAAAAGATCCACCGGTTGTGAAAACTACACCTAAGTATGAAAATTTATTAACTATTTCTAAGTGAATATTATCATAATAAAAAGCAAGGGTTCTAGATAGTATTCCTCCTTTTCTAAATATTAAAATTTTTGTTTTATCCGTATTCACTTTTAATTTCCATCTTTTACTATAATCATATAATATATCCAAACTTGATTGCAATTCTTCAGCTGATGCTGCAAACAGTATTATATCATCTGCGTATAAGAGTAAGAACAATTTAACCATACCTATTTCAATTCCCTCACACCCTTTTTGAATATACACTTCTTCTAAATCATTTAAATACATAGCAAATAAAAATGGAGACAGACACTCACCTTGTCTAACGCCTAACATAGATTCAAAACCTTCACTTACAACATTATTAAGTTTTACCTTCGATTTGACATGTTCATACATTGATTTAATAACATTCAGAATTTTCCCCCTTACTCCTATTTTAATTAATTTATACCATATAACATCCCGATTTACATAATCAAAAGCTTTGGTGAAATCTACAAATGCACAATATAGCTTGTTGCCACAGTTTATAAAATGATTGATTAATCCATGTAAAACAAAAATATTATCCGTTGTGCTCATGTTTGCCCTAAACCCTGCCTGAGCTTCTATATAAATTGAGTATTCTTCAGCCCATTGCGTTAATCTGTTATTTAGAACTCTAGTGAATAACTTTCCTGTTATTTCGGAAGAATATAAACACAAAAGACGCGAAAACACGAGCTCTTTCATACTGAACACGGTGAATGTTTTGGTGTCAAAGTGTTACATTTTTAGAATCCCGGCGAGTTATAATTGAATGTTTAGAGCAAATTAGGGTTATTTGAAAAACAAACAAAACATTGGAAACATCCTCAACATCTTAACAAAGTCTCTGACTCCGTGATCCTTTCTCGTAGTGAAAAACAGAAATCGGCATAAGAAGAAAATGCAGATTGTGCTATTAAATTCCAATGTCGAGATAAATCTACATATCCACACATTGTTTTGTTCCTACTGTGTTGCTTCTGGAATATAAAATTCAACCCGTTTCAGATATCTTGGGTTAAGAATTTAGTGATACCACAAGTTAAACGAATGTGATCGGTTATCTTTACTCTTTTCAGCAAGCCATCATGACCATAGGAGGGGTGCTGTCAATTCCTTTCATTTTATCCAAACTTTTGTGCGTGGAAGATCGTAATGACGTTACGTCAACGCTTCTCAGTATAACAATGTTCATGTGCGGGATTGCTACTGTCCTTCAGAACACATTTGGGATCAGGTACGAAATCTTTGGCTAACGCTTTATAAAGCAAGGTCCACAGCGTGAAATATAGAGAATACCATGTTACTTTCTTTTCCTATCATGTTTATCGAGCGAGATCAGAAAACAAGCAGGAATGGCGAAGCTTGTCGAGTCATGTAGTATTTATTATAGGTTTACTTGTCATCATATTTTAGGTATCTTTTTATTCGACGGGGAGCATTTTGGTCAGGTTGTTTAGTCGGAGTTTATTCAAGATGTTCAGATAAAGATAATAAATGCGACGTACCCAAGGTTATTTGATGTCTATCAGCACTTTTCACACCTAGATTGAGAAAAAGATTTGCATCTAGACACACTATCAGCTATCTGATATCTAAACCGACTATAATTAAAACAGTATTGATGTCCCAAAAAGTATTTGGTCAAATTTATTTTGCCCTAACAGCTCCTGTAGTGGAGTTTTCCATTCTGGTATTTGTACACGTCCATTGTCTATTACAGACTGTTTTGTAAACTTGTCTAAAACCCTGATCAGAGAAAATCACGCTTTGATTTGTCTGATCAAATGCGCAGTCTTATTTGAAAACAACAAAGTAATAATTATGCAAACAGATGCGACTCTGATCAGACTGTGCGTCGGCACAGCTGATCTAAGTATTTCATACTCGCATGTGCCATAAGAAAAGTTTCACGTGCCGCCAGTCAATCTGAGACAATTCCCATATATTCAGTGCGCTGACTGTTGCAAATATAAACTGGCCCAGAGGATATAAAACTTGAGTACATGTGCTCGGAAGCAGCCAGTCAGTGTGCTTTATTTTGAGTTTGAGATTATTCTCAAGTTTTATAACCTCGAACCCCCTCTTCATAGCAGGTATAGCCAGACTTTCAAAGTGTCAGGCAGTCTTTAACAAATTATAATGAGTCTTTTTTTTATAATTTCAGGCTTGGAATTATTCAAGGAGGTTCCCATACCTTCATAGCCCCTATTGTAGCCATGATGGCCCTTGACAAGTGGCAGTGCCATGGCACAGGAGGTACGTACTATCGTCGCTTTACATTTGTAACCTCTGAATGTATACGCTGACTTTCTGTCGTATTGGCCGAGGGGGTGATACAGGCGGCATCTCAGCTGGTGGGGCTGCGTTTGGCAGCTCTCCAGATAAAAAGAATATTTGAAAATTTGTAGACGATTTCTATTGTCTCCATATTATCAAGTGCTGGTTCATTTCAACTTCAGTAAATTTACAGCGCAAACTTCGGCAACATGCAGGTGCCATTATAAATTTGAAAAAAGTAAAAAACTGACTTACTTTTAGTGCCTTAACCAGACTTGCAATGGCAAAAGAGATGTCATAACACTCTTGAAGATTGAAATATGTCACAATGTCATAACATTGGTTATAAAAAAGTGTTTTGTTTTTCCGAAGAAAGATACCTATGGCTTACTTTAAGACATCCCACAGACGGCTCAAAGTACGTGGCATGTTTACAACCACAAATCTTCCTATTCAGCAACGACAGAAGTCTGCATGTTAGACATTAAACATGCTTTAAAAGCAGTTCAAGATGATATAATAGACATACTAATTAAAGGTTATAGGTATGCGACCATTATTTTCAGTCTTTTTGCAAAAGAAGATAATTTTTTAGACTTCTATTTGCTTTCCTGGACCAAGAAACCATCAGGGAGTCTACGTACTGAACGAAAAAAAATGCTCATATTGGGACAAACGTTTTCCTTCTAGAGCTCGTCCCTATTAAGAATAGAAGCCAAAATAAAACTGTCAGAGTTGCTTTCCCTGAAAGTGTGCCCATATGCCTTCAGATTTTAAATGAGCCTAGTACTTCTTTCAGATCTCATGTCTCCACTATCATAAACGTAAAACATCTACTTTACATATATTTTCATAATGACAGGTTTATTATGTAATTTGTTAAAGAGAAGCAGACGTAGGGATTTTCTTCCGTCTAGTCTTAAATCATATGGATTGGTTGGTTGGTTGATTTGATGCTTAACGTCCACGGTAAACAACTAAGGTCATGTCGGGACGGTCAGTTAACCTAACCACACTATTCCTGGGCAGGCTTAGACCTCCTAAGCGGTTAACCAGTACTAAGTGCACATACTTTCGCCAGTAACTGACAACTGACCTTCTTGAATCAGCGGAAGGAGAAACGAAAGTATGTGGCCAGACCGGGATTCGAACCCAGGACCTCTGACTTACGAGTCAGGTGCCCTACCGATTGCGCTACCCGGCCCGGCTAAATCATATGGGAGTCCAAATAGTTGACCAACAAATATGCGTTCATGCAGTGAATATGAAACTCAGTTGATGTGCACAACCCACAATACACAGGTGGAGCACAGGGAGTGGTACCAACCTGGTACCCATGACGCCTTAAAATGAAGAATCAGGGTCAGTATTGAACCAGACTATGGTCTTAGTACTGCGTATCTCCTTATTAAATGTTTTAAGCCACTTTGCTTGCTTTTTCTTGTATTTTGCCATGCCGTCTCAAAATGATAAATCATTTTATGTCCCTAACCAAAGCTGAGGGGAACATTGTTTTCAGTGCGGATCCCGGGCGTCGGCGTCACACTTTCATGTATGCACGATATTTCTTGAACCAATGAATGGATTTTCACCAAACTTGCATGGATATATCATTGGGACCAGCTTAAGAGCTGATTAGATTTTGGTGACCTTGACCTCATTTTCAAGGTCACAGGAGGACTTAAATATGTGAAAAATTCAAGAAAATTGATATAATTATCTCTTGAATAGTTGTCTTCATTTCCACCCAATTTGCATAGATATAACGTTTGAAGAGTCACAAGAGTAGACTGTGATTTGGTGAACTTGATCCTATTTTCAAGGTCAGTAAACAAAATGATATACTTCTTAAACCTATGGATGGATATTCAGCAGACTTACAGGGGTATATCATTGTGGCAGGTTTAAGACATGTTTAGTTTTTGGTGATAGATCTTCATCGGACTTGTGTAGATATATCATTGTGACAGGCTTAAGACATGTATAGTTTTGGATGACCTTGACCCCCTCTTCAAGGTCATAGTCTTGTATGTAGGGTAACTTTTGAACCAGTGGATGGATTTTCTTCTAACTTGCAATATTTATATCATTTTGACAAACTTTATGAGTTCATTACATTTTGGTGACCTTGATCTCATTTTCAACGTCACAGGAGGACTTAAATATGTGAAAATTTAAAAAAAAATGATATAATTATCTCTTGAATATTTGTCTACATTTCCACCCAATTTGCATAGATATACCGTTTGGAGAGTCACAAGAGCTGACTGTGATTTGGTGAACTTGATCCTATTTTCAAGGTCAGTAAACAAAATGATATACTTCTTAAACCAATGGATGGATATTCATCAGACTTGCAGGGGTATATCATTGTGGCAGGTTTAAGACATGTTTTTTTATGACCTTGATCCCTTTTTCAAGGTCATAGTAGCACTTAGTAATTTACACTAAGAATACACTTCGTGAACCAGTTGGTGGAATGTAATCATACTTTTATAGATATAGAACTATGACAAGCAGAAGAGATTATGAGATTTTGGTGAGCTTGACTCCATTTTCAAGGTCACAGAAGGAATTAAAATGCCCTTTAATGTATTGGTATATTTAGACCAAACGTGATAGATTATATCATCATAGCAAAATTTTAGGATAATGACATGAGTGGGCGGGAATGGTAGATTAGAGGGGATAAGAATGGGCTGGTGGGGGACATCTGTTTTTCTCAAAAAATCGTTTCTAGTTTACAAACTAGGTTCGGAAAGAAGAAATAAGAAAATGATCCCAAGCATTATCACAAAACCCCACATATCTGGAATTTTGAATTAACTGTTGCCACGTTTTAAACAACTTAAACTGGAAATTGGCTTTTAGGTATGACATACATAATTTGAACCAATCACACCCGATTCGAGGGTCTGGTGCATTTAGGTACTAGTATATTAGGTGCATAGTTCGAATCCAAACAGGAATTTAATCCAGTGTAAAATAGATCGTGTTTAAGTTGATTTTCCAATATACAGGATTGCGTTTCTATGACAAATTAACAGAATGTTGGTACTTTCCACGATTACGAATACACTACGAAATATCCTCTATTTGAGCCGCGACACGAGAAAACAAACAAAATGGTTGTGCACACAGCGCAGACTCAGGTCAGCCTGGGCATCCGCCCAGTCTAATTAGAGTCTTCGCTGCCCGCATGGAGGTAGTTTAGAACCTTAGCTTCCCTTTAAGCGCTTAGCGAAGAGTCTTATCGGACTGGGCGGATGCCCAGGCTGATCTGAGTCTGCGCTGAGCGAACAACCTCTTTGTTGTTTTTCTCGTGTCGCGGCTCATTTTTTGTCTCCTCAGCTGACCCCCTTTTTATTGTTCTTTGAATCTTCAGGTTCCGGTGGGGGTGTGAACGGCACAGTAACAGATGATGATTGGAAATTTCGGATGAGAGAGGTATCAAACTCCTGCATAATCATCAGAATTTGAATGATTTAGAAATTATTAAGCTATTTGCTTGAAAAAAATCTCATTTTCGATGATGCAAATCCACTTGACATAGCAAGGATATCCATACTCTTTTGCTACAAGAATTAAACAAGATTTTTATTTAGTTATCAGACGGGAGTTTTTTTTTTCCATGCCAAAACAGTTGCCAAAATCTGTAATACAGTTAAAAAGACGTAAAATCGCAAGTCATCCACCTTCAGAACTGGCAATTTTCAGGTATGCTTATTAATAAAACTAGTTTGAAAATATTGCACTTTCAAATATTTACACTTGCCACTGACTTCCCATATGTGAACCCTTCAGAACAACTAGCTTCATACAACGATGAAGGACAACTGATCATGTGACGTTGTCGTCAAGCGACGTCTTATGTAAACAAAGGTCTTGATTGGTTCTTGTAACGTGCGATTGACGCCATGTCAGGGCGATGGCTGTTTAACGTTATGGCCGAACATGTCGTTACTAAGTTTTCTTCGACCCATGTTTTGCTTATACTACACCAAATTACCACGAAAATGGTACAGAGAGGTTCACAAATAAAGTGTAAATATAAGAATAAAAATTTGATTTTTCAGCGTTCATCGTGTTAAGAACACACAAGTTTCCTTGTTGATTTATTGGCTAAATCTTACCTGGCTTGACAAAAATTACATCACGCATGTTGCCTATCATTACGACGTTAATGACGTCACTTAAATCGCCAACGTAACATTGTTATTGCACGCGACGTCAGGCCGCCTAATTCTCCTGTAGGCATTCTTTCTCGGCAAATTTTTTGAGATCTGTTTATCAAAATGATATTTGAAGCTACTTTTCAGTTGCAAACTTTGTTTAAACTTTGTTTACAACCAGTATTATACTCAATAAACACGCTGGAAGCATCAAATTTTGCGGGAAATGGCTAGAAAATAATTTGAATTTCTGTCGTGATGGCTGACGTTCTTGAATAAACAGAATTATTGCGATTTTCAAGCATAAAAGAAATAGAAAATTTGACTTTTTCAGATGAATTTTTATTTCACTCATGAACACCGAAAGTAGTATTTTCAGTCGTGGCTTCGCCACTCGTGAAAATATTGCTTTTGGTGTTCATTCGGTGAAATAAAAATCGATCTTACACGGAAAAAGTCAAATATCCTCTATGAATTTGAATGATTAAAGAATTATTAAGCTATTTGCTTGAGAAAATCTCATTTTCGATGATGCAAATCCACTTGACATAGCAAGGATATCCATACCCCTTTGGTAGAAGAATTAAATAACATTTTTTTAGTTATCAGACGGGAGTTTTTTTTTCCATGCCAAAACAGTTGCCAAAATCTGTAATACAGTTAAAAAGACGTAAAATCGCAAGTCATCCACCTTCAGAACTGGCAATTTTCAGGTATGCTTATTAATAAAACTAGTTTGAAAATATTGCACTTTCAAATATTTACACTTGCCACTGACTTCCCATATGTGAACCCTTCAGAACAACTAGCTTCATACAACGATGAAGGACAACTGATCATGTGACGTTGTCGTCAAGCGACGTCTTATGTAAACAAAGGTCTTGATTGGTTCTTGTAACGTTCGATTGACGCCACGCTTGGGCGACGGCTGTTTAACTTTATGGCCGAACACGTCGTTACCAAGTTTTCTTCGACCCATGTTTTGCTTTTTATACACCAAATTACCACGAAAATGGCACAGAGAGGTTCACAAATAAAGTGTAAATATAAGAATTAAAATTGATTTTTCAGCGTTCAGCGAAGCGCTTCTTGTAGAGTTTTAGCGACGACCACTGGCTTCTTCACACGATGAACGCTGAAAAATCAATTTTTATGCCACCAATTTCGGAGAAATTGTGGGGGCATATTGGTTTGGGCCTGTCCGTCTGTCCGTCCGTCCGTCTGTCCGTCTGTCCTCTATCTCAAGAACCGTAAGAGCTAGGAGCTTGAAACTTTATACACATGATCAGTATGAAAAATAAGCGAACCCGTGTTTTTTCTTTTTTCCGCGGGTCACATATTTCAAGAGTTATGCCCCTTTTTCGACTTAGCCTGTGGAACCTTGTGAACAAAATATCTCAAGAACCCCTGATGCTAGGATCATGAGGTTTTGCAGGATGACAATGCCCAAGGTGTAGATGACCTGATTAACTTTTGAAACAAATTCATGAATTTTTGACCGAGTTATGCCCCTTTTTCGACTTAGTGCATTGTAAGCCTATGGAACCTTGTGAACAAAATATCTCAAGAACCCCTAAAGCTAGGAGCATGATTATTTGCAGGAAGATACTGCCTGTGGTGTAGATGACCTGATTAACTTTTGAAAAAAATTCGTGAATTTTTGATCGAGTTATTCCCTTTTTTCGACTTAGTGCATTGAGGCCTATGGTACAAAGGTACCCTTACCTATAGTCAAGAACAATAAGAGCTAGGAACTTGAAACTTTATACACATGATCAGTATGGAAAATAAGCAGACCCGTATTTTTGTATTTTTCCGCCGGCAGTGTATTTCCAGAGTTATGCCCCTTTTTCGACTTAGCCTGTGGAACCTTGTGAACAAAATATCTCAAGAACCCCTGATGCTAGGATCATGAGGCTTTGCAAGATGAGAATGCCCAAGGTGTAGATGACCTGATTAACTTTTGAAACAAATTCATGAATTTTTGACCGAGTTATGCCCCTTTTTCGACTTAGTGCATTGTAAGCCTATGGAACCTTGTGAACAAAATATCTCAAGAACCCCTAAAGCTAGGAGCATGATTATTTGCAGGAAGATACTGCCTGTGGTGTAGATGACCTGATTAACTTTTGAAAAAAAAATCGTGAATTGTTTATCAAGTTATTCCCCTTTTTTGACTTAGTGCATTGAAGCCTATGGTACAAAGGTACCCTTACATATAGTCAAGAACAACAAGAGCTAGGAACTTGAAACTTTATACACATGATCAGTATGGCAAAATAAGCAGACCCGTATTTTTTTTCCGCCGGCAATGTATTTCCAGAGTTATGCCCCTTTTTTCGACTTAGTCTGTGGAACCTTGTGAACAAAATATCTCAAGAACCCCTGATGCTAGGATCATGAGGCTTTGTAAGATGAGAATGCCCAAGGTGTAGATGACCTGATTAACTTTTGAAACAAATTCATGAATTTTTGACTGAGTTATGCCCCTTTTTCGACTTAGTGCATTGTAAGCCTATGGAACCTTGTGAACAAAATATCTCAAGAACCACTGAAGCTGGGAGCATGATTATTTGCAGGAAGATACTGCCTGCGGTGTAGATGACCTGATTAGCTTTTGAAAAAAAATCGTGAATTTGTGATCGAGTTATTCCCCTTTTTCGACTTAGTGCATTGAGGCCTATGGCACAAAGGTACCCTTACATATAGTCAAGAACAATAAGAGCTAGGAACTTGAAACTTTATACACATAATCAGTATGGAAAATAAGCAGACCCGTATTTTTTTATTTTTCCGCCGGCAATGTATTTCCAGAGTTATGCCCCTTTTTCGACTTAGCCTGTGGAACCTTGTGAACAAAATATCTCAAGAACCCCTGATGCTAGGAGCATGATTTTATGCAGGAAGATACTGCCTGTGGTGTAGATGACCTGATTAACTTTTGAAAATAATTTGTAAATTTTGGATTGAGTTATGCCCCTTTTTCAACTTAGTGCATTATTTGCCTATGGAAGCTTGTGAACAAAATATCTCAAGAACCCCTGATGCTAGGATCATGAGGTTTTGCAGGATGACAATGCCCAAGGTGTAGATGACCTGATTAACTTTTGAAACAAATTCGTGAATTTTTGACAAAGTTATGCCCCTTTTTCGACTTCGTGCATTGTAAGCCTATGGAACCTTGTGAACAAAATATCTTAAGAACACCTGATGCTAGGAGCATGATTTTATGCAGGAAGATACTGCCTGTGGTGTAGATGACCTGATTAACTTTTGAAAATAATTTGTAAATTTTGGATTGAGTTATGCCCCTTTTTCAACTTAGTGCATTATTTGCCTATGGAAGCTTGTGAACAAAATATCTGGAGAACCCCTGATGCTAGGAACATGATTTTTGCAGGTTGATATTGCCCAAGGTGTAGATGACCTGATTAACTTTCGAAAACAATTCGTAAATTTTTGACTGAGTTAAGCCCCTTTTTCGACTTAGTGCATTGTAAGCCTATGGTACAAAGGTACAAGCATTATTGGATGAATCTTCTCTAGAGACAAGCATATGGTTGGTGGCATAGTGTTTCATAAACACATTTTCTAGTTAATTCTTAAATGAATATACCGGTAGGTTTTTTAAAAAAAGGCGTTACAGACGTGTCAGCTTCTGACTTTTTGAGTCTGAATGAACGGCCTTCATAAAACAATTTAAATATATTTTGTTTCCAGATTCAGGGTAACTTGATAGTTGCCTCTCTGACACAACTGTTCCTGGGCTGTACTGGGCTCATGGGCTTCTTTCTGCAGTTCATTGGTCCACTGACGATAGCACCCACCATATCTTTGATTGGTCTGTCTCTGACTGGGGTAGCTACCGACTTCAACAAGATTCACTGGGGAATCGCATTTCTGTGAGTTTTAAAGGGGTTATGACGAAAAGATGCACCTCTGTGCGTTTAGCTTTAAGGAGAACGGATACACTTTCAGGGGAAGCAATTCTTCAGTTTTCATTTTTGCCTCCTGGAGTAACAATTTTTTTCCTTTAAGAGTAGAACCCTTTTTAGAAGGGCTTACTGAAAGAGCAGTCTGATTTGGGTCTCTACTGTTTGCTCAGTTTTCTCTGTCCAAATATTTAGAATTTGTACGGTAAATGTAACTCTTAATGATTACTTGTATTTGGTGAATGTATATTTTATGTATTTGTTTTGTTTTATTGATATATTATTACCTGGGACTTGGTGTGATATATTGCCACTTGCAATATAATTAATATTATTGTCATTTACATGGTTTAAATGACTTTTATTGTTACCCAAAGAAGGTGTAGTGGGACTATAGAGATGAGACTCGACCATGCGTATGTCTTAAAAGAAAAAAGTTTTAGCTTTGTGTGCACATGAGATTTGTTGAAATAAAATATGTTTAAACTAAAAGACATAAATTTTTTGAGAGAAAAAAAGTGAAAAAAGTCTGAAACATGCTTTGACAAATTGTTTGCACAGAAATGGTTTGGATATCTTAATTAACCACCGAGTTCACATAAAATGCAAATCTGAGTTTTTAAGTTTTTCAGTGTGTGTTTTAAAATATAAAATGTATACATTTACAAATACTGTACGTTAAAATTTTATCAAATCTACCTTTCTTCATTCTCTATAGGTCAATGGGTCTCATCGTTGTCTTCTCACTGTATTGTGGTCGCATCAAAATACCGGTACCAGCCTGGACAAGACATAGAGGATGTCACTTCTTGCCGTATCCGATATTTCAACTCTTTCCGGTGAGTCTATCATAAATATCACAGCAGGTAATAACGTTGCCTGGACTTTCAACGGCAACGGTTTAACGTTGTGTGCCCGCATGAATGTTATCTTCCCATAGTTATTGTTCTTCAGCTACATGTGTACATACCTTATCATTTATGTTCTCAGAGAGGAGCGGCTATAGTGTAGTGGATAACACTCCGGACAACCAATCCAGGGGTCGCAAGATCGATTCCCCGCTTCTCCGGTGTTTTGGACGAAACTTTAAACCGAGGTCCCGTCTCCATATGACCTCGTTGTTGGTGGGACGTTAAACCCGAGTTCACTCATTCATTATGTTCTCAGAGACACGGTTCCATCGACAGGGCTTACGTATGCTGCAATTATGTCTCTTTTCTATTCTATTCTGCTCTGTTCTTTTATGTCTGATAGAAGTGGCCTGGTGAGCCTATATTACCATATGATGGTTTCCACCTCTTCAGAAATATTTTGAAGAAACTGGTACAAAACGGGACATTCCTGATTTTTTCTTAGAATTTCCTGTTCAAACGCAGATGATGTAAATAACCAGGAGGTTCAAATGCATAATAAAGATTATTTGGTTAATTCAGTTAATGTGAATGTATTAAGCTCCTTGATCAAATCCACTTTTCCGGTCTTTCGAAGAGACTTTAAACCGAGGTCCCGTCTCCGTATGATCCAGTTGTTGGTGGGACCTTAAACCTGAGTTCACTCACTCACTCCTTGATCAAAAGTGAAAAGACAGGCAGTGATCAGGAATTAATACAATCAGATCCCATATCCTGCCCTCAAAACCAAAAGGGAACAGTTCACGAAAGACACCAATTTGCCTTAAACCTCACCTTTTCCATAAAGCTATAATTTTCTGCTTGTTTTCAGGTTATTCTCAGTATCGGTGTAAGCTGGATTTTGTGTGTGATACTTACCACAACAGATACTATACCTAACAACTCTACCCATCCTAACTATCAGGCTAGAACTGATGCTAGGCTGTATGTACTGGACAAGGCACCCTGGTTCTATTGGCCATATCCTTGTAAGTAAACTACAACATCACACCCTCAAGCACTGCCCCTTGTTTGTAAACCAGATCTGAACTGATGGTTTAAAGAACTTGACTCAAGTTTTCAATGTTTTAAGAATAAGAGAAGCAGTCTTTTATGAATAGGCCTTGCGGGACGTAAAAGTATCAATGTTTAAAGAATATGACAAGCCGAATTCATGAAACACTAATGCCTTAACTCCAAACACAGATACCGTAGGTTCACTATTGAAATGCGAATGCCTTAAAAGGTCTAGGTGGACTATAAAAGGTAGAATTAGGTGGCTAAGTCCAATTCTTCAAATACTGATACATTAAGTTAATTTCTTGCAACGCTGATACTTTCAGTCAAATTATTGAAAGTAAAGACAAGACCAACATTCAACCGCTCATATTTTCAATATGAGAAGTTAGTGTAAAGCACCGATTCACTTGATTTGTCTCATGCAAAAGTCTAATCCAGATTTAGAAGACCCACGGCCTCTGTTGCAGGAGACCATTTTGTTTTCACTAGTTTCCCTATTGACAATCAGCAAATAGTCATTGAGAAATATGGTTATTTTTCTTCATCGACATTAGGGAGTATATTTGCTTCTTGTATTTTTTCTACAGTTCAGTTTGGAGTTCCAACAGTCAGTGCTGCAGGTTACGTTGGCTTCTTGGCCGCCACATTGTCCTCCATCATAGAGTCTATAGGAGATTACTACGCCGCTGCCAGGATATCCGGCGCACCGCCGCCGCCATCACACGCGGTGAATCGTGGGATAGCAATGGAAGGGTTCTGCAGCATCATTTCTGGTTTGGTTGGTGCCGGACATGCAACAACGTCATACAGCGGTAATATTGGTGCCATTGGCATAACAAAGGTAATTTCATATGAGTGTCCTTTCTATCTTTATTTCAACAATTAAAGTATTTGTTCAATAACTTTTTCTTCAGGTAGCATAAACAAAAATCTTAAAAAACATTCTGTTACAGTTTAGTTGAAATAATGCCGTATTTAAGTCGATGGTACGTTGTGGCATTGCATTGATGTTGCAGTTACCCTGTTCTAGTGTCCTTCATCTAAAGCAACTGTCATCGTTTTATAAAAATGAAAGAAAAAAGAAAGCCAATTACGAAAACACCTTCAAAAAAGCTAATCCATGGTCACTGAAAGATTGCCTTTTAGGTATCCGGGTAACTGGCTACATTCCGTAAAATGGCTGCATTTGTTATAGACAACGGATATTTGTACGGGGTAACCTCACTTTCCAACATTAAAATCGGTTTTGTAAGACCTGCTAAGAAATCTGGTTCGAGAATATTATCTTTCCTAGTTGGACACCTTGTATTAAGATATCTTTATGCCAGGATGAAATCAGTTTTTTTTATCTTGCTCAGGTTGCCAGTCGCCGAGTCTTTCAAACGGCCGGTCTCATCATGATAGTATGCGGAGTCATAGGCAAGTTTGGAGCCGTCCTAACCCTCATTCCCGAGCCCATAATTGGAGGAACCCTGACTGTGGTGTTTGGCATGGTGGCAGCGGTTGGAATCTCCACACTAAAGTTTATAGATATGGGCTCAACAAGAAACCTCACTATTCTGGGCCTGTCACTGTTGATAGGACTTATGGTACCACAATATATAAACGCCCCAGAAAATGCTGATCTAATAAATACAGGTAGGTCTAATCTTTACAGCTGAGCGTATGTCTCGGCAATTGACATGATGTCTGGGACATATAGGGTTTGTGCATGTGTATACATATGTATGCACGTTCATGACATTTTAACTCAGATTAAGGATTTTGGTTTTCTTCTTGTAAAATATTTTGCGAGGCGGAGGCATTCGTTGACTATACATATTTCCGTTTTTCTTTTACCATTAAAACAGTGTGCAGAAAGCAGACTGTTCAGGGCTTGCATTGTTTGGTTTAAACATATTTTATTTCAAAAAATCAAACATTTATTGCAGTAACAATATTGTTATATATATATATATATATATATATATATATATATATATATATATATATATATATATATATATATGGTAGGATTAAATCATCAACAGTGCAAAACAATATTTACTGAGCGCTTTCGGCTTTCGCCTTCTTCAGAGTTTACAGGTACAAGAAAAAAAATCAAAATTTCAACATTTCTACAGGTAAATCAAGAAAAAACAAAATAATCATGAAAACGTTTCTCAATTTACTATTCAAATTCACATTAAACGACCAAAGAAATTGAAAAAAGGTCGTTTAATAAAGCAAAATTGCTACAAGGCGGCCGTTTCACGGCCCCAGTTCGAATTTGAAATTGCAAATGGCTGCCAAAATGAGAAAAATCGTATTATGCGATTTGTAGCGGTGTATTTATAGCGATATACATACATTCTGTATACTGGCCATTCAGCTGTGATGCAAAACTCACCATAATGAAGGAAAAAGAGAATTTTACATGTAATTACATCGCTACAAAAGCAAGAGTGGAACACTGTATGTCTGGAATAATGCAAGATGCCCCTGCAGAAATAGACTGAAGGTGGGACCGAGGCTAATCTCCTTTGTTAATGCCGCTTGGATTCAAAGTGTTAAGACGACGTATCCAGTAGCTCTCACGACTTTTTCTGGCATTGTCTTTCCACTCTGAATTGCTTTCTAAGCAGCAAACAGAGGCATGACTGAGAAAGTCATGTCCTTGCAAGCAAAAGTGCTCAGCGGTAGGAGATCTTTCAAATCTCTTGTGTCTCCAGTCATCTCTGTGACCATTCATTCTGATATTCAGAGGGCCCTTGGTTTCCCCAACATACTGCTTTCCACACTTGCCACAAGAGATCAGATACACAACATTCACAAGAGATCGGACACAGAATGTTGTGTATCTGATCTCTTGTGGCAAGTGTGGAAAGCAGTATGTTGGGGAAACCAAGGGCCCTCTGAATATCAGAATGAATGGTCACAGAGATGACTGGAGACACAAGAGATTTGAAAGATCTCCTACCGCTGAGCACTTTTGCTTGCAAGGACATGACTTTCTCAGTCATGCCTCTGTTTGCTGCTTAGAAAGCAATTCAGAGTGGAAAGACAATGCCAGAAAAAGTCGTGAGAGCTACTGGATACGTCGTCTTAACACTTTGAATCCAAGCGGCATTAACAAAGGAGATTAGCCTCGGTCCCACCTTCAGTCTATTTCTGCAGGGGCATCTTGCATTATTCCAGACATACAGTGTTCCACTCTTGCTTTTGTAGCGATGTAATTACATGTAAAATTCTCTTTTTCCTTCATTATGGTGAGTTTTGCATCACAGCTGAATGGCCAGTATACAGAATGTATGTATATCGCTATAAATACACCGCTACAAATCGCATAATACGATTTTTCTCATTTTGGCAGCCATTTGCAATTTCAAATTCGAACTGGGGCCGTGAAACGGCCGCCTTGTAGCAATTTTGCTTTGTTAAACGACCTTTTTTCAATTTCTTTGGTCGTTTAATGTGAATTTGAATAGTAAATTGAGAAACGTTTTCATGATTATTTTGTTTTTTCTTGATTTACCTGTAGAAATGTTGAAATTTTGATTTTTTTTCTTGTACCTGTAAACTCTGAAGAAGGCGAAAGCCGAAAGCGCTCAGTAAATATTGTTTTGCACTGTTGATGATTTAATCCTACCATAGACTTATTTCAATCATTTTGAATCCATTTGTTGGATCCAGTGCTACCGGGAAGATTTTTGTTTGATGTTTGTCTCATTTCTCCCTATATATATATATATATATATATATATATATATATATATATATATATATATATATATATATATATATATATATATATATATATATATATATATAGGCTTGCATTGTTTGCCATTCAGTCAGCGGTTTTAAGCAACAGTTCCAGACAGACAGATGGATCTGTCCATATTCCCATATTCTAAGGCCATTCTATGCCATATATAAAAGCATATATAACTTACGTATCTCGTCAATAACAATTTAGGCTACTATGACATATCATTTTGAGTTGTTTCATTGTTTACTTACATGTAGTTGATGAGATCTAGAGCAAAATGTACTCAAAGTAAGAGCAATGATTTTAATTTTGTTTTGTACTACCGTCCATGTGCTTACGATTTACAAAAAAAATATTCTGTCATTTCAGGCAACGAGGAATTCGATCAAGTGGTAAAAGTAATGCTTGGAACAGCTATGTTTGTTGGTGGCATTATAGGCTTTATCCTAGATAATACTGTTCCTGGTAAGAGCTCTTTAGTTTTTATCCTTTTAACCCTGACAATCTGAAATTAGAACTTGAACAGGTCAGATGTACAGAAAATATCTAGGGACAAAACTTCAAAAACAGTGTGAAAAGCAGTGTTGATCCAGCCAGGATACATCATTACACAACCTCCCTGAATGGGTTCTGCTTCACAGAATACTTTCTCAGTTTTATCACTTTTTTATTTGTAATACTAATCGTTTTTGTTCCGACAGCTTTCGCTTATATGAAAGTATTGAATGTACTGGGAAAAGCTATTGTTATTAACCTTATGTGGGCGTCGGCGTCAGCGCTAACGTCAGCTGCATATGTTGATGTAAATCATACTCAAACAGTGTAGACCCTGATCAGACGCCGCGTCAGTTTGCGGCATCTGATTTGGGTCTGCACGGTTTGCTCATGCCCTTTTTCATTGGGAGGCAGGGCGTTGATGGATTAAAATCCTTTCAACGAAATGCTGGAACGAGGTGACATGACATGATCGGTTTTTAACGTTACCAGGCACCAAAGGCACATGGAGGCAAATCTGGAACGAGGTGCGCTATGCTACTAACTTATATACTCTCGTGACCCAACGCATTACTCTTTGTTTCAGGTACAACAGAAGAAAGAGGTTTGTTATCTTGGAGAAAAAGTCTTATAGATGAATGCCAAACAGAAAATAAAGACTTAGAAATTTATGAATTCCCATATGTAACTAAATATATGAGGCGTGTTAAGTGTTGTTCCTATGTACCAATACTACCAACATTTGACAAGGAGATCAAAGTCAGCTGTAACTGCTGTAAAAGAACTGAGCTGAATGAAAAGACAGCACATTCCAATTTTGCGTACGACAATGATATTGTGGTTTCGGAGGAAATTAGTCAGGATACATTGAAAAACAGTAATATTCCGAATGGAAGGGAGGCGGGGGATTCCTCAACCAGACTGTGATAATTTTTAATCATTCCATGACACTTTAAAGTGAGCTGCTATACCTCCAAGGGAGATGACTCTGCTCTGGAAGATGTTTTCCTTGGTCAAGGAGGTGGGGGGGGATCCTCTTAAAGGTAATAATTTGCTCCAGGAGTAACTCCTTTTGAAGAAATGATTGAAATAGTAGATAGGGTTTTTTTCTGCTAGCTTTCATTGTGAAAGGGACGGAAAATTCAAAAAGTGTTTCGTCAGAAAGTTCTCTGTCTACTTTTTTACTTGAGGTACATGTCTTGTACCGACGTTTTACAATGGCAATAACTCTAACGGAATAGGTTTGCTTCCTTGGCAGGTGAATCCCTTTTGCGATGGATGCTACTCTAAAAAGAAAAAAACTCAGAGAGCAAATTCTTTCTTTTACGAATAGTTTCTTACGTGGCAGGTATGGGAAATATTTCAGTGTCAGAGTTTTCTCCCATGAAGGTATATACATTTACCTTAATACAGTGGACACTTTTGAGTCATTAGACAATCATTTAAGTAAGCAGGGACATAAAATAGATGCTGCTATTTTTGTTTTAATTCTGGGGGAATGTAATTGCGATGTAGTCTGGTCAGGGTCTTTACTGTTTACTGCATACATTCCATTGAAACATATATTGCTATGTTTGATCAGACTGAGAGGATGTGCTTACTGATCTGAATATTTAAACTGTACGCACATGCTGTACTGTTCTTTCTCTGGGGGATAAAGGATTTTACAAGATAGCAACCTTTGAACCTCTCCCATTGTAGAGGGAGTTCATCATTTGTTTCCATAGTCATGATCAAAACTAATTATGGCTGGGAAATAAGTGTCTGAACTCAGTCTTCTTCATTCTAATTGTATCAAATTTAACTAATTGGGTTTACATACTATGACAGCCGATTTTAAAACTGTGATTTATATTTTATTTATTAGAAGAATCGTGGATTGCACGTAGGATATGCCTATATTTGTTCTGTTTTAGGGACAGGATAAATATAGGCCTTGCCTACGTAAAGTGTGTGTGTGTGTGTGTGTGTGTGTGTGTGTGTGTGTGTGTGTGTGTGTGTGTGTGTGTGTGTGTGTGTGTGTGAGAGAGAGAGAGAGGCGCCGTGTGTGTGTGTGTGTGTGTGTGTGTGTGTGTGTGTGTGTGTGTGTGTGTGTGTGAGAGAGAGAGAGGCACCGTGGTCGAGTGGTTAGAGTGACTCGGTTATGGTGCAGAAAGTCGCCACAAAGTCGTGAGTGCGCAGCTCACCGTCGCCATCCGACGACTGGAGAACTCTCTGTGTCAAACCTGCAGTAATTGGGTACCTTTTTATCCCCCGACCGAAAGGTTCGGGGGATATAGCGATGAGCCTGGCGTCCGTCCGTCCGTCCGTCCGTAAACATTTTCTTGTCCGCTCCATATCTTGAATACCGTTTGGAATATTTTTATAATACTTCACAGTTATGTAGAACAGGTCATGACGATGTGTCGCGTGCAAAAATGGTAACTCTTGCTTTTGTAATTTTTGAGTTATCTCCCCTTTGGTGAATTTTTGGCAGATTCGTGGCAGATTCGAACCTTTCGGTCGGGGGATATAGCGATGAGCCTGGCGTCCGTCCGTCCGTCCGTCCGTAAACATTTTCTTGTCCGCTCCATATCTTGAATACCGTTTGGAATATTTTTATAATACTTCACAGTTATGTAGAACAGGTCATGACGATGTGTCGCGTGCAAAAATGGTAACTCTTGCTTTTGTAATTTTTGAGTTATCTCCCCTTTGGTGAATTTTTGGCAGATTCGTGTCCGCTCTGTAACTTGAATACCCTTTGGAATATTTTCATGATACTTCACAGATATGTAGAGCAGGTCATGACGATGTGTCGCGAACAAGAATGACAACTCTTGCTTTCTTACTATTTGAGTTATTTCCCCTTGAAGGTTGTAGGTGTAAATTCGTGTCCGCTCTATAACTTGAATACCTTTTGAAATATTTTCATGATACTTCACAGATATGTAGAACAGGTCATGACGATGTGTTGCGAACAAGAATGACAGCTCTTGCTTTCTTACTTTATGAGTTATTTCCCCTTGATGGTTTTATGTGTAATTTCGTGTCCGCTCCATAACTTGAATACCCTTTGGAATATTTTCATGATACTTCATAGTTACGACGAACAGGTCATGTTGATGTGTTGCGAACAAGAATGACAACTCTTGCTTTCTAAGTTTTTGAGTTATTTCCCCTTGATGGTTTTAGGTGTGATTTCGTGTCCGCTCCATAACATGAATACCCTTTGAAATATTTTTATGATACTTCACAGATATGGAGATCAGATCATGACAGTTTGTCTCATACAAGAATGACAACTCTTGCTTTCATACTTTTCCGAGTCCCCCCCCCTCCCCCCCCCCCCCCCCCCCAAAAAAAAAAATTCTTTCAGATTTGGATTCTTTGTCCAAATTCACTTACTAGAGAGCTCAAAATTAATTTTGTAGGGCTTGTACTTTAGAAGTTATTCACACATTTTGAAATGTTGAATGTATCATATGCAATACATTGTCTACATGGTTGCTATTTGAGATTTTACCTCTTTTTAGCAATCTGGCATGCTGTTTTGGTCTGAGTGTTAGATAATCATGCATCTGTTAAACAGATATTGTCAATAAGGAGCATAAAAGAATGACAGTATACTATTTATATGTGTTTTTAAGGGCACTGTGTTTACCAAAGCGCAAGGGGCCTTAGGTCGGGGGATTTGCCATCTCCTCTGATGGCTAGTTTTCGAATCAGTGAAGGATAAGGCAGCGAAAGGAGAGAGATGGGCTCCGCCTTTCATCAGCTGTGCCCAAGATACAGAGTCTCTAACACCCACTGCCCCGACGGCTGTTAGGCTATGGGAAACCTTTACCTCTACCATTTTACCTTTATATCAGTGTATGTTTGCTTGTTATATGCTAAGGTGACCGTTTGTGTTGTTTCTTGTAAAAACGTCTGATACATTGTTAGTGTCTTTTGATATCAAGTTTATCAGGCGAGACAAGAAATAGTGTAGGAATGGAGAGGCTTGCCGAGCCAGTCCGAGGTGTTTCGGGTCGAGTCTGATAAACCTGGTATCAAAAGACACTTACATGGTTTTCTATTTATCATGCATCATTAGAAGTGTTTAAGGCGCAAAAAGCGTCAAACAAATGAAAAGCAAACGCGACTTTCATAGAACTTGCTGACGCTGCAAATGCGTTATGATGTAAGTTGGTGACGTCATTTAACCAATCGAATGTTGTTATCACGGTCAATATCAGAGTGTAACCAAGCGTCTTCAGAGATCGATTCTTAAGGCATCGCCTGATAACGTTCGCGCCAGTGCAGTTCTAGTGACATGATATCGCATTATCTTATCATATCCCTGTTATCAGGTGGACTTTGCAGCAGATGCTTGATAAATTGTCACGGAGCAGTGGCTGTAAGCACTCAGTACTCAAAGTCTTAGAGCCGCAACCCTCACTGAGCACCACCCGAGGAGCCTCTTTACACTAATATCATCTCTTTTGGCAATGAATAACAAAATTTAATCCAGTCTAGGACACGGTCAGAAGAAACTTGTCTAACAAGACTCGGGATTGAACATACTACCTCCATGTTTGCAGTCAGAAACAGTGAATTGTCGCTATCTCAGAGTTCGTCTCACTACTTATTTCTCAAAGAAAATTTTCTGGTCCCAGAAAATTTACAATGAAATATCGGTACCAGTAGTTTCGGTAATCCAGAGCCAAAATGTTGAGAAAACTTGGAAGTGTGTCAAACTATATTCATTGGTATAAGAGGATACTCTGACGTATCAGTGTTTGAGATAATGAGAGTCAACTGTACTTGTAATATCCACTTCAAAATGTTCCAAGTTTAATACATATGAGCCGCGACACGAGAAAAACAACAATGTGGTTGTGCGCCCAGCGCAGACTCAGATCAGCCTGGGCATCCGCCTAGTTTGATTAGACTCTTTGTTAAAGGCTCAAAGGGTAGCTAAGGGTCTAAGCTACCTCTATGCGGACAGCGAAGGCTCTGATCAGACTGGGCGGATGCCCAGGCTGATCTGAGTCTGCGCTGGGCGCACAACCACATTGTTGGTTTTGTCATGTCGCGGCTCATATATGTCTGTCACAGTGCGTGTTGTTGAGAATATACAATTTGTATAGACACCGTGTGTGCGTGTTTGTGTGTGTATGCGAGAGTGTGTGTTTGTTTTAAAGCCGAGTCCGTAGTATGGTATCAATACGCAGTTGAAGATGCTGCTTATTACTTTTTAATTCATTCAAAATATTTACGTATTAAGTTGCTGGTAAACTTACATTTGTACATAATATAACATGGGCATAATAGTATCATGATAATTTTACAGGGTTTTCTAATGATTTTAAATAAAATAAATTAACTGATCAGCCTTGTTGCTCACTCTTCTTGCTCACTCTTCTTCATAGACGTACAGTATATATTGAGTAGAAATGTCTGAATAAAACATGCTTGAAAATCCAGAACTATTCGAAAGAATAAAGGCTTAGATACATACTTAACAAAATGGTAATGGAAGATTACAATAATATGAGTGATAGTAATTACAACAAGCAAATTCGGTGAATGTATACCCCCCCGCCGAAGTGGCCCTGATTCGTTTACTATGGTTTATTTTAAGTTTCATATAATTTCGTTCTCTGGGCTGATCATGTGGACTGTAAATCAATTAAGGACTATTACTCTGGCTTAAGTGAGGCATAACCTGAATCTGTTCTTAAACACTTGCCTCAGCATCACTGCACTATGATGATACATTTTTAATTCAGTTTCAAGAAATTATGTTCAGTCAAGTATCTAAGTTATGGCTAATACATGTATGTGGAGTTTAAATCAATTAAATCATGCACTACTAATGCAATTATGATCAAACTTAATGTGCATTGCTCTGTCAAGACAATACATAAGTATTTGAAGTTTCATGAAATTCCATTCATTGGTTACTTAATTATGACTCTAATTTGTTGATTTTAAACCAAGTCAAGGGCAATAACTCATTGCTAACTGAAGAAATTTTGACAAAACTTAAGATGCACCAATGTGTTATGGTGATGGGTATTTAGTAAAAGTTTCATTGAATTCTATTCATTGATTACTTAGTTATGGCTAATTGTGTCAATTTTAAATTCATTCAAGGGCAATAACTCGAGAATTTCAGATGCCATTCTGATGAAACTTTATGTGCATAACCGTCTTATGGTGATACATATCAAGTTTTAGTTTCATGAAGTTTTGATAATTGGTTACTTAGTTATGGCTCATTTTATTGTTTTAAGTCAATTAAAGGGCAATAACTCATGCACCCCTGAAGCCAGTCTGATGAAATGTGACATGCATCGGCGGAATATAGTGATACATATTTATTTTAAGTTTCATGAAATTCTGTCCAGTGGTTACTTAGTTATGGCTGATTTTATTGATTTTAAAACAATTCAAGGGCAATAACTCATGCATTACTGAAGCCAGTCTGATGAAACTTGACGTGCATCAGCGAGTTATAGTGATATATATTTATTTTAAGTTTCATGAAATTCCATCCAGTGGTTACTTAGTTATGGCTCCGGACGGACGGAAGGAAGGACGGACAGACGGGCGGACGAACATGGAGAAACCTATGTCCCTCCGACTTCGGCGGGGGATAATAACAAAGTAAATTTCAGTGCTAATAGTGATTCACCATTCACCGGATCTAGTATTCGAGCTTCGCACTCTTGATGTATCTCTCAATAAACCTCTATTTCGTTTATGCGAAACTGATTAAAATTGAATTGGATGCGATGCCTGTGTGTGGGCCTGCGCTTTTTAAAAAGTTTCAAATATTGTCTTCGCTGTGTAAAGGGTAGAAGTAACTGCATTTTTGATTTGACCATAAAGAAGATTTTGAATTTTGCTTTTCACCTACTGGTGTTATATTTCAACCGAGCGGTCAAGAAACTGTATCGTCAAACTTATTATATCTGTTATTCCTCGAGAAAATGTGCATTATAGGTTTGTAAACGCCGAATGCTCCGATCGGCATATGTCTTCGACAGTACTATGTACAGATCCTGGGGCATTTGTATGTAGAAAACAGCTAAGTCTCACGCTAAGACTATGATCGATCTTTGCAAACATGCCTGTTTAAGTGAGCAGAGTAGCTTATGCCTTCATCATCCGTTCATGACAAAAGGCACTTTCTTCTTTCTCTTTTTTCTGAATCCCCCGGCCTAAGATTTTCCACCAGTTTTACAAAGGGGAACAACTGCTGTGACTCTGTTTGCTTCCCTTGACGACGAGGTCCTTCCAAAATGCGGTCTACTGTTAAAGGAAAGAATTTGCTCCTGTAGGAGCAAATTCTTTCCTTAAAGAGTCGACCCGCCATTTAGCAGGGATGCAAAAATGAAAATGACAAGAGTTGCAATCCCTGAAAGTGTACCCACTCACCTTAAGGTTATGTTTCACAGGTAATGAGATTTTCGCCGTCAAGGTAAGTGAAAGTGTCAGTAATAAACAGAAGGTACCTTATGCCATGTACGATCAGAGAAGACGCTGTTCATCGTTCGAATCTACTTATTTTTAATTCCAATAATGAAATATTTGGGCCCTGGTCATTCTTCCAACTCGCAAGCTGACCAAGACTTGCACTTTATTTTTCACGCGACACAAGACACAACCAGCTCGCAACTTATTTATACTTTGTAATTTAAGGCGGGACATGTCAACCGCACATGAAGAAGCCAACCTTATGCGCGAATACCATGAACTCTTTGAACTGATGCATTTAACTTGTTTACGCTTCACGTTTACCAGTTTAGTTTAATCAGAGGATCTTGTTATTTCTTCGGATACAAATGTCATTTTGACGAGCGTTTTGAATGTGTGGCAATAACAGACAACGTCGCTTTATGTAAGAAGGATATTATAACAAAGGTTCGAGACATGCATTTTTCTCAGTCATTTACATGTATGCATGATCATTGTTTCAGAATGAATATTAGAATAATCTATACATATATGTGTTAGGCGAAAACTGTTTTAAGTGTAACCTGTTGTTTTTGATAATAAGTCTGAGACGATACCTTCAATGCTACGTATCAGCGATGATAATTTGGTTTAAACAATATTTTATTAATCAATTCACATTGAATAATTTACAATTTGAAGTATCAGGATCTGACAGTAAGCTAAAAGCTTATAGTGGTCATCTCCTGATAATAATTTAAATACATCCAAGCTGTCCTTATATAAAACTATGGACAAAACAAGTTTTGTGCCAGCAATACGAGTCCCATAAAAATATATGAGCCGCGACGCGAGAAAACCAACAATGTGGTTGTGCGCCCAGCGCAGACTCAGATCAGCCTGGGCATCCGCCTGGTCTGCTCAGACTTTTCGCTAAGCGCTTAAAGGGTAGCTTAGGGTCTAAGCTACCTCCATGCGGACAGCGAAGACTCTGATCAGACTGGGCGGACGCCCAGGCTGATCTGAGTCTGCGCTGGGCGCACAACCACATTGTTGGTTTTCTCATGACGCGGCTCATATATGGAAAAGTTGTGATCGTGCTTTCTTCCTGAGAACCCAATTCAGTATAGGGATCAAACATGGTATTTCATGCATTAACATTTGCCGGGTCCCGTGGGAGCTGTTGGAAACCAAGGCCAAAGGCCGTGGTTTTCAACAGCTCCCTCGGGACCTGGCAAATGTTAATGTAATAAAAGACAAACATAGTATATCGTTATTTTGGCGTAAATTCAACCACAATGCTACCAAAATAATGAAATTGTTAGGGGACTGTTTTTCGGCGTCATCGCCATTACCTTGCTGATATCTACATCACTGATCTACATGTACATGCGCTATCCATTTCTATAAAAATCCTCGTTTCAGGCCATGATCATCTATCGTGAATTTTTGCCAAAGCTTCAGCAGCAGTTCACATGTCAAAATTGCTAGTGTTCGCACGTCAGAAAGTGAACTGCGCACAGTCTGATATTAACCGATCATCATTTCGCATGTCATCCGCTGTCTATTTCAGGTATAAAATTAAATATCAAATAATTCAGTACTCAAGTCTATTTTCTACTTCTTCTCCTTCTTCTTAGAAAGTAACATGTCTTTTATCGTTAAAATATAATCCAGAGGTAAACAGAAACAGAACCCTTTCGTTTGATACAATGTGTATTCCTTTTTGTGGAATAAACGACTTACACTTGCTTATTATATGGCATGAACCAATTCGTTCAATCCTAACAAAATATTAAGCATGCATGACGAATCAGCCTGTACGTCCATGCAGTCTGTTAAAAGTAAAGGCTTTCTCAAAAGACGTCAGTGTTTATATATATTCGTTGATCTGACTGCCTTACTCTTTACAGTATATGCTCAAGCAGCTGATATAATAACATGAGGGAAAATAACCCTTCCACCGACACTGTGGGCAATGCAGACACTGAAAAAAGGAACAGATCTGTTTTATACGGGGTTGAAGATGTTCCGGCCCATCATCTTACTTTCTTGTTTGGATTACAGGTACAGAAAGACGTTTATGCATTTTTTGCATTGATGTATAGTTCTTCCGTAATGGGCTGGTTGTCACTGTTATCGAATATGTAGTATTCCGATTTCTGTTCGAATTTCTCTCTCCTTCTTCTTCTTCCTTCGGTGCCCTGGATGTGTTGTATCTTCATATATATTTTTTGTATGTACAAGTTTTGTAACACACACACACACACACACACACACACACACACACACACACACACACATTTTTATAAGGATACACGATAGAACTTAATCCTTCGAAGAATGCACAATGTTTTATCACTTGATACTTAACATACTAGGCACGAACTAAGAAACCATATACATGTATGTTTAAATCCATTAATTCTGCAAGTTGACAGCTATACAGTGCTGCCAAAAAATACCAGTATTTTAACTAAAATTTACAATTTTGTATATGCTTTTCACGTCCGTACTGTGTTCTTATACATAGCACTTTTTCAGCAAACCGTTATGACTATCGGGAGCACAATCTCACTACCAATCGTCATGACAAGGCTGCTGTGCGTTGAGGAAAGAAAAGACGTAACATCAACGTTGATAAGCATCACGATATTTATGTGTGGAGTGGCCACTTTTCTGCAGTCAACATTCGGAGTAAGGTACTCAGTAGGCACACTGCGTTAGAGTGAGCGGACACATTTTCATGGGAACACAGCTTCTACTTTTAATCTGCCTCCCATCTCAACAGAGATCAACTCTTAAACGAAATAATTACCTTTGTTTCTCTAGTTAAGTCATGATCCTAGGCCATGATTACACCTGGCAGCAGAAAACTCAAAGCGGCCATTAGAAATAGGTCTTGAACTTTATTTTATGTTTTCATTTGCGTTGAATTTTCTTGTTTAGATATATTTCTGTAGAATGTTTGTATTCCTATTTCAGTTTCATATATAATACATAGTTCAAAGAAGTTATGAATAGCTATCTGAATTAAGGGTCTCAGTCCGCTGCCTTGAGAAACACCCTGACATCACGTAAGGGCTACTCTAAAGCTAATCCCTCAAGCAAAAGGATTAGCAGAAATCAAAATCATGAACCAAGCGTTCAAATAGTCTATACTTTTCCTTGGTATCAGTTGGATGTTGCATATGACCTAGATGTCAACCTTCTGTTTATTTGGATGACAAAAATACTTGAAACAATTGTAGTTTCAAAAATATAATGGGAAGATAGATTATTTATTTGAGGGTGTACTCATTTTCAGTCAGTTTGTGAAATAGATTGCCCTCACTGTGGCAACACATGGCCGTTGCCTCTATTTATACTGAGCAATGACCTTCAACAATACTAGTACGAAAGTACTGGCTTTAACATGCCAACTGGCTAACCTGGCCCAGAGGTTATAAAACTTGAGTACATTCTCGAACTCAAAATAAAGCATACTAATTGGCTGCTTCCGAGCACAAGATCGGAAGAAGCCAATCAGTGTGCTTTATTTGAGTTTGAGATTATTCTCAAGTTTTATAAACTAGAACCCTGTTGCTGTGATGCATAGTTTTATGTATTTATGTCAACTTACAGACTTGGTATTATCCAAGGTGGTTCTCATACTTTCCTGGCCCCAATAGTTGCCATGATGGCAATCGACAAGTGGAAATGCCAAGAATTTGAAGGTAAAGGGTAAGGGTGGCTTTCATGATTATTCGTAGGTACATGTAATTTCTGTTCATTATCCATAAAACAGTATGTTTCCGTCCTTCATTAGAACTGCATTACTTCTTCTTCATAAGTATTATGATGTGGTCTCATGATATTACCTGCCGGCAAAAACGACACGAGTTTTATGATAAAGCACCTAAATAGTATTCCTCGTACTTGCGACCCCGTATAGGATGCCATTCGCCCCGTTGTGTGACAGAAATACGCAAAAAATTGGCATCGTCAGCCCGGTTCCGCACGAGATAATATATAAAAATATAAGGATTTTTATCAAACACAAAAACAGCTTCTGAACTATAATTGGATCAAAACTAACATGAACTCTGTCATAAATCATTATTTTATGCATTGCAGATGACTTTCAAGCTGTTTTTATTCCCCGTTTGTCTTTTTAGGCCTTTTGCAAACCCTCTTTCAAACCCTCTTGCATGCCTCAGAAACAGACAAACGGGGATTAAAACAGCCAGAAAGTCATCTGCAATGTATAAAGTAATGATTTATCACAGAATTCATGTTAGTTTTGATCCAATATTATTGTTCAGAAGCTGTTTTCGTGTTTGATAAAAATTCCCTATATTTTCTATTATCTCATGCGGAACCGGGCTGACGATTCCAAGTGTTTGCATATATTTTCTAAATTCAAACCTGTCCATCATGGAAAGCTTACTTCCAACATTTGGATTCACGCATACAGTAGTTCTGTTCACTTCTTTGCGACTGACAAGGTCAGAGACTCAAAATCAAGCAAGAGAATGCGACTTTTCTCTACATGTATATATCGCCGAGATTGACCTTGAGCACATGCTCCGCCGTACTAAATGCATATCTGGAAAAATGCAAGACCATGTGCCTAATCCTTTCATGTGCCGAAGAAACAATCTGTAAGTGACAAAATAGCATTCTTATATTTTGCATAAATAGTTTTCAGAGAAAATAAATACCTCAAACCTTGTGCCGATGTCAAATTTGTTTACGATTTCGGCTCCCCTCCTGCAAAACCGGGAACTCCTCTCATGGATTGGCGTTCTGAACCGTGGTTTCGCATGAGAGCGATTGGTAGGCGTGAATGTGTAACTTCTAGCGTTCGTGGGCCCAGCTGTTCAAAGCATCGCTAGCTAAATTATGCATTGGGTCATATAAAATCAAGTGTGCTAATATTTTGCTGACAAATAAGAGGAGCTTTTCAATGCCGAAAAATGACAGTTTTGCGTATAAAAACGTTTGAAAGTATACATTTTTGATGCTAGTTTTGAACAGCTGGACCGAAGTTGTTATTTCTTCTTTTGTTTTCTTTTTTTTTTTTCAAATAATTTCCTTTCAATTTCGTTAGCAGAGACTGGGAACTGGAACGGAACAGAACATGACGAAGACCTCTGGAAAGAAAGGATGAGAGAGGTTAAATACTAAAATTTTACGATTTAAAATTGACTCTTTCGATCTGTCATGGCGAATAACAAACCTCTTTACATCGAGCATATCAAGATGGAAGGGCTTATGATGGGCCAGGGGTCGTATTTATAAAACGATTTACTATCGTTTGCTATGCTGTTGCTAAGACTGAATTTCTATGAAGGAGATTCCCTACAACTATGACATTTGCTCTGGAGGAACAGTTCCTCCAGAGCAAATTTCATAGTTGTAGGGAATCTCCAACATAGAAATTTACCCTTAGCAACAGCATAGCAACGACTTAGGTCGTTTTATAAATACGGCCCCAGCTCATCTTGATATGGGTCGTTATTTTTGTGAAATTTCATCAAGTGGCTTTTTGTAATTAATCAATGTTTCGAGAGCAAAAAGTAGACGTTTTAATCGTTGAAAGGCTAAATATATTCAGAAATAAAATCTTTACTCGTAATAATAATAATTAAAGCCATACAGCTTATAGGAGAGTACATACAATTTGTACAACATACAACTATAATATCAACTATAGCAGGTAGCTAATGAATTGTTCATTTGCTACCTGACTATATAGCATTCGGTCAAAACAAAACAAAACAACGCATATACATGTATATTCATCGGACTTTCTCAATACTAAGCATTCAATCAATAAGTGTTCAGTATTCAAGGGTATTTGACAAGTACATGCAGCTATACATGTGTTTGTAAAATACCCCTATACTGGAGTCCAGGGGCCAGTTTCACAAACGATCTAAGCAAGAACTTTTGACTTAAGTTATAACTTAAGTCAAAAGTGCATACTTACGTGGTTTCACAAAAAATCTTAGTTGAAACTCTTTGCTTAGATTTCGCTATAAACTTAAGTCAACCAGCGAGGTGACTTAAGTTCTAACTTAAAATGTGTAAGGTAGATATGCTGAGTGATGATCGGCTGTCTTAATTCAGGATATACCACAAAATGCGTTTATAAATGAAGACTGTTTTGTTCATTCGTTATGCGCTTCGAATTCTTACTTGTATTCTATGTTGTATTGTAGCCTATAAGCGCTTCGGAACACAAGCAATTTTGCTACTGCACGTCCAATATGTGGTTTCTGTTCCGATTCCTCTTTGTTCATTTAGTAGACACGGTACATGATGGGGTTTGATTTCGTCCTCCTTCAGTCTTCTACTGTCCGTGCTCCGAAAACCCTATGTTCTGTGATTGTGGCCTTTTCTGGGTAAATTCACAGCTCTGCCACAGCTGAACCAAAGCTACTTAAACTGTTTACATGAGTCATATAGACGAGTACTTCTGAAGGTGGTGAAGACAGGGCTCGAACAGGACCCATTCCCTGCGGCACTGAGTGCTTACCAGGTAAAACGGTATGTACATGACAGCCCAGGCCTACACATTCAGGACGTTTTCTCACGACACGATAAGTTTATGAAAGCCTTATATACGAACGCAATCGTACACACACTGATGTGTGTCTCATTTTATAAAATAATCAATTAAAATATACATCATCATCATCATCATCTCTCTCTCTCTCTCTCTCTCTCTCATGAAGGGGTGTTGTTTGGGAATGTTGGTAGCATATAAGCGTCAGCGAATGAAAATGGCTTTATCATGTGATCGTACTCCATCATATAGTCCCCTTTTCTATATTCATTACAGCTGGAGCCAATCGGGAAACACTTGGCTCTCAAGTTACATAGTTATATAAAATCAGAATCAAACATTGGAGAGAAAAGATGGAGAGCTGAAAGAAAGTGTGTGTCGGTATGTTTTATCTTTGCTCATGGGAAAACAGCTATCGAAATATTATCTCCGTCTTTCTGCACCAGTCAGTCATGCAATGTGTGTGTGTGTCGGTGTACGCATGCGCTCGTGTGTGTGTGTTTTTTGTGTGGATTCCGACAAGTGTGCATTTGCGTGTATGCGCACATTTAAAGCACGCACACAATGTTTGTACATGTATGTGCTAATTTTCATGTATATGTCTGTATCTGCGTTTGAAAATGCATAAATACTACCTATGGCGAAAGGGAGAATTTCCACCGAAAAGTTCAGGTTTTATATTCATATTTCCAGTCAAAGGTAAGGATAGTTCAAATTTGTGTGTGTCTATTTTGCTTGTCCCTCTTTCTATCGATACGAAGAAATTATAAACTAAACCTGCACGCAGGTTCCATGTAGAGTGACGCCAAACCTGCGACTTGTTGATTGTTTTTACAGTAATGACCCCGTTAAGATAGATTTTACTCAAATACTGCACATACGGCAAAAGTAGCAGGTCCTTGCTCTAACTTGGGATGTCCAAATATCGAAAGTTTCGTGGTATCTTTGTCATACTTATGAGCGAGTTTGTGGATGGTCAGCATGATCATTCGTGCATAAATGTTTTTGTACGTGCGTGCCTACATAAAGGTGCATATTTTAGATCGAGGAATTCAGCTATGATGAGAGTTGGAAATGCCAAAGTCCCACAAAATTCTCCTGTAGCCATGTTTCGGTGGAATACAAGAGTTAGGTGAAGTGAGGAAGTGCCTATTCGATGTAGGTATAGTCACTAAATAGTCGACTTTTATTTAGGAAGCAAGAGCAGTGCTCCAGATAAGAAGGGGTAACATGGATGATTTTGAGATTTTTTTTCCATTATTTATGAAGGAAAACATATGCTGTGACCCTTATTAGAACCGTCTCGGTAACACGGTTCTAATGAGGGGTCAAAACTTATGTTTTTTTTATCGAGAAATATTAAAAACTATCCCTAAATTATCCGTGCTTCCCCTTCTTATCTGATGAACTGAAAGAGGGATCCTACTTTTTGGCACTGACCATTGTACACACTGCTGATAACGGCTAAAGATCTCAGAAGTTCTAAACATTTCTTTTCCATTGATCAAGTTTTCGACCAGACAACTTTATCACTTCCGCACTTACTACATGTATGTCTGCCGCAACTGAACGAGGCACAAACGATTGGAGATTTAGTTGGTTGATCGTCTTTGGTTTAACGGCTCTTAGAGACAGTATTTAAGTCTATATCGAACCGTCTCTCAGAGAGAGGGAGAAGGAAAAGAGATAGGAGAGAGAAAAACTGTCCAAACCGTGAATGCCCGCCCGCACCTACTGCAAACACAGTTGCCCCACTATTATCCATATCAGTAGGACGCCCCAGCACTGAAAGTTACCCAGCGTCATCTTCCGACCACGACCTTCCCCAAAAGGTTGGAGAAACTTGAACCATAGTTTTCTATAACGACATGCGTGTCAGGAAACTTTTATAATAGCTTTAACTTTAGGATGCATAAAAATTAGTGAATACATTCAAACCCGTACCATATTAAATTAAATTACCGTAAATAAATTGAAAAAAAAAAACTGACAGGGAAAAGTGGAGATTTGAAAGTAGAGATTCGAACCCGTAACTGTCTGTGCTAGAGCGCAAAACGCTATCCACCACACCACCAGCCCATCAGATTCTCCATCATGTTGTTTGGGACATAAAGGTATATTGCAGACTTTTAACACAGCTAAAAATAGACTCCTAAAAATAGACAAGACTTAAGTCAAAACAGATTAAGTGTCTGCTTAAATGAATTTGTGAAACGGCTTAAGTTCGAACTTAAGTCATTCTTACTTTTTTACTTAAGTTATAACTTAAGTTGTAACTTAAGCACAAATCTAAGATATGTTCATGAAACTGGCCCCAGTTCTTCGAATAGTTAAGGTGTTACGAAGTATTAGATTAACTGGTCCCGTACCTGTCTTGATTGAATAAGGTATTTTGCCGAATTGTACAGACATTTCAAATCATGAGACTGAAACATTTCAATTAATTTACACTGAAGGACTTTGAAAACGCAAAATATGAAACTTTAATTTTTTTGGAATGACGAATATTTTTAGACTTCTTTAATCGGTAAAATCGATTGGTAACAGCACTCTGCTTCTACATGTATCTACATTAAATACCGGCGTTTTTTATGCACCGGCCACCACGAGTTCCGCGATCGCTGTTTTACCATGTTTGGCACGTGGCACTCCCTCGAATTTATGAAGCAAAATATTTTACCATTCCACGTGTAACTTGTAGTCTCACATGTACAAAAAACACGTTGGCTTTATTTCTATTACTTTATTAATCATGCCACGTTTGTCCGAACATGAACGATCTGGCGCCATTGGAATGCTACAAGCTGGGGTACGTGTTTCTGACGTCGTGCGACACTATAACTGCCATCCGTCAACTATTCTTCACCTCAGAGATCGTTACCAGGCTACTGGGACAGTAAGAGATCGACGACGGCCTGGTCAAAGAAGAATAACAACCCGACGTCAAGATCGATTGCATCGAAGGTTTCCCTTCCGACCAGCTACCGTCAGTGCCAGACGAACAATTGGACTCCGAGGGTAAGTTGTTTCATACTTGTAATAAACGATCTAATTGCAATTATTATAAATCACGGCCCAATTTCTAGACAAAATTTTAAATTGTTTCATTGCAGACGCCAAATCCATGCTCGTGCAGTTCGGCGGAGAATTCGAGAAGTTGGGCTCCGTTGCCACAGACCTAAAAAGGGTTCCATATTGACCAACAGACATAAGGCGGCGAGGTTAAACTGGGCCCGGGCTCACTTACGATGCAACTGCAGACAGTGGGGATCAGTTTTATTTACTGATGAATCCAAGTTTAATGTGCCAAACTGTGACGCCCATACAAAAGTGTACCGTGAACGCGGTCAGCGGTTTTTGGAGAAATGTGTCCAGAAACGTAACCGTGGTGGTGGTGGCAGTGTTCATGTCTGGGCTGGTATAACCCAATTTAATAAAACTGATCTTGTTATGCATATTTTAAATGGACATGTAAATGCTAGGCGTTACATTGACAACGTTCTTCGCCCTGTGGCATTACCTTTTTACAACAACATTATAGGAGAGGTAACTTTATATACCAACATGACAATGCTCCAGCTCAAAGTGCTCGCCTCACTGTCAATTTTCTGGCAACAAATAGGATTCCAGTGCTTGACTGGCCGTCTTTGTCTCCAGACATGTCTCCGATTGAGCATGTCTGAGATGAGCTGGGCAGACGTATTAGCGCTCGACGTCAGCGGCCTAGGAACGTTAATGAACTAACCAACGCCTTGATCAATGAACGGAATAACATTCCTCAACAAGTGATAGCAAACCTTGTACTGTCGATGAGGCGGAGATGTACTTCATACGTAGCGGCAAATGGCAGTTACACTCGCTATTAGTTTTTACTTTTGAATGTAAGGGTATTGCTATTTGATAGACTGTTACTCTTATATTATTCAATATTTTGGGATGAAGTAAAGAGCAAGGTTTGCTAACATGTTGATGTTCTTGTTTTGCATAATTTCAATTGAATTGATGAACAACAAATTAAATTATTTTATGAATTTCAACTTTTGCGTTTTCAAAGTCCTTCAGTGTATATACGCTAGGTCTCCTGTAGTAATACCTTCTTATATATGTTTTTGGAGGTCATTGAATCTTAGTAATACCTTCTTATATATGTCTTTTGGAGAACATTGAATCTTAGTAATACCTTCTTATATATGTCTTTTGGAGGTCATTGAATCTTGGACAGACAAAAATGAAGTGTATTCATCCTCTACTTCACCAGCTGTACATAATCTACATTTTCTTTCAATTCTTTCGATATTATTATATCGCCCAACTTCAACCGCCAGCTGATGAGATGACATTCTGTATTTGGCTAATATGATTTTAAAACGATCAGGTATAGCCTTATGTAAATAGAACTGTATAAACCTGTTATCTGAGACAATATTTCTGTATAATAAGCATTTAGATGACTGTTCAAGTGTTGAGTCAAGATTCTGCAAGAAAACATCTTGCAATCTTCGTTTAATCTGAGTAAGCAATAGTTGAGCATTTACAGTATTTGGTAACAGCCATATATTAGTCATACCTACACTTTGCAGAATGGTTTTAATATCTCTACGCCAGTTGTATTTATTTTGTGGTCACGATTCATATTCTTATGCTAACATGTTATAGATTGAGTGAACAGTACAATTATCACTAAAGTACATCTTCAAACCAATATTTAACGAACCGTACACATTTGTTTATGTGAAATGGGATCTAGCTAATTTTCGATAGACCATCATATTATGGGTAGATCTTTTAACAGCAAGTAACATTTTCAGAAAATTTAAATGAAGCCGTTCAATGTCTGTTCCTTTATGATTACCCCAAATCGCGCAACCATAGTTCAAAAAGCTTTACGGTTTGATTTCCCGTCTTATTTGCAAAGGGAAACATGTTCTGTGACTTCCAGAGTGTTTCCACAGACAATGAAGAATGTTGGTTATTTGGTGATTAAAATGTGTTAGAATTGAGACAGTGGTTTATTATTATATCATAGGAAAGTAATTATATCACTCGCAGTCCGGGCTTTTAAATGGACTACTTCACAACATAGCGTGACATAGTACTCGACAACTCTCTGTTAGAGCTTGTCTGTTTCTTAGCTGGCAGTGCTGGCCCTGTTAGTAGTGATTAGCATCAACTTAGGTCATCATATACAGTGAGCACGGTGGCATTTCCATTTTATTTCCGTATGCTGTACACTAAGACGGTATTGTACCAAAATTTCAAGAATTCGGTCATACATGTAAGCATTTCATGTACCAATAACGGTAAATAATACTATTTTTAATGACTGTCGACCAAGCTGATACTGTTGTCGATTGTCTCGATTGTAGATTGCTTCGGTCGAAAGCAATTTTTTTGCACGTATGCCAATTGACTGGGTCGGTCGACGGCACAAATAAGGATGGGTATTACCCATGTTCTGGCAGAAGGCAGTAAACTATTCACAACACATGTCAAGTAAAACATATTTAGCTGAAGCAGTCACGCAGACAAAGGCATTCAGATTCAACATTTTTTTTCTGTGTGTTTTAACCTATGTTCTTATCCTTAATTGCATAAAAATAATAAGTACAAATGAAAATATTCGTTTTTGCATTTAATAATTATAATAATAATAATAATGATAGATAACAGGATAAAAAGATATGAGTACATCCAATGTTTCCCGCCATTTCTTCCAACGGATGCAACATTTTGTGATTTCCTTCAGTTTTGCTTTCTGGAGAACGAAATCCTTCAAAATGGGGCCTACCCTGAAAGGAAAGAATTTGCTCAAAGGGGAGCAAATTATTTTCTTTAAGAGTTGACCCCCATTGAAGGAGACAAAAATGAAAATGACAGAGTTGATTCCCTTGCAAAATGTTTAAATTCTCGCACCTTCTATCATCCCAATATATAGAGTGGAGTCCGGTTACTTCGGACTGCGGGAAAATTCGGACATATCATTGCAAACAGTGAAAATCCAGATGAGTCGGCTCAAAATGAGCCGTCTCATCAGGATTTTCACTGTTTGCCAATGAGCCGTCTCATCTGGATTTTCACTGTTTGCCCAGTTAATTTTGTTTAAATTCCAAGCAACTGACATATAAAGGAAACAATATCACTGTCCGAATTTACCCGCTGTCCGAATTTACCCGACTTTCCTATACACAGTTATTGCTTTCTTTGCAGATTCAGGGTAACTTGATCGTGGCGTCTTTGACACAGTTGGTGCTGGGATGTACTGGACTGCTGGGATTTTTTCTTCAGTTTATTGGCCCACTGACGATAGCCCCTACGATATCATTAATTGGACTATCCCTTTATGGAGTGGCTTTAGACTTCAACAAGCTTCACTGGGGAGTTGCTGTATTGTAAGCACATGTTTATCAACAATAGACAGATATGTTTACGAGGACGGAAAAATGTTAAATGAAAATAAACCGCGACGCGAGAAAACCAACAATGTGGTTGTGCGCCCAGCGCAGACTCAGATCAGCCTGGGCATCCACCCAGTCTGATCAGAATCTTCGCTAAGCGCTTAAAGGGTAGCTAAGGGACTAAGCTACCTTCATGCGGACAGTGAAGATTCTGATCAGACTGGGCGGATGCCCAGGCTGATCTGAGTCTGCGCTGGGCGCACATCCACATTGTTGGTTTTGTCGTGTCGCGGCTCAAATGAAGTCTTTCGACTATATTGAATTGCTTTAAACAAATTAATCCTACATTACAATGTACATTAATTAAAGAAATGAGTGTAAATCTTATTGCATATATGAATATGATTAATGACCTGCGGGAGACTTAATTTGAAAAGTTAATCTTCCAAAGTGCAGATATGACAAAACGAACTGATACAAAATACATATCTAAGATCATTTCTTTTCAGTCTTCATAAAAGCATTTATTTTGATTCTAAGAATATTTGCGTATAAGCAATTACGCCTGGAGTCCTAACTAAGTTGAAGTTCAAGTTAGGACTCCAGGCGTAATTGCTTATACGCAAATACGCCGGTGCATGTTGAAATGTTTGGTCAAATTGACAAGTTCTTAAACAAGATTTCAATAACAACTGCATACGTACTACCTAAAAATATACTCCTCGCAATCCCCGCCATGATTGTGCATATCATGAAATTGCCCAAAGTTACTGCCTCGATAAAATCACAGTTTTATAATGTGCTCGCCTTAGATGGAGTTCTAGTTTAAGCCTGGTTTCGTTGCAGCGCCATGGTCTTGATCCTCTTATTTTCCTTGTATTTGGATTCAGTCAGCGTACCCATGCCAGCTTGGACTAAAAGCAAGAAATGTCATTGGATTCGATTTCCCTTATTCCAGTTATTTCCGGTAGGTATCAAATAACCTGCATAGTGTAGAGTCCGAAAGCAAATTGGTGGCAAATACTTATAAATCATCATTTATAATCCTTTGTTTCAATCAAATTTTTCTCGGCGCAGCCACATTTCTCGTCACATTTCACAAGATTTCATTGGTCAAATAATGCGTATATCAAAATTTAGCCAATAATATCAAAGATCAATGAATAGTTAATCTTCGTTTTTCTTTCCCGTTGTACTGCACTGCGTGAATACTAGCACTCTGTCAGATGTTAATTCAAGATGTTTCTCTTGTTTGTAAATTTACAATGGAATTTTATCGAAACCAGACGCAGATATTCAAAACTTTCTTCTTTTAGTGTAGATCTACTTTCGCTGTCTATTTCGGTTTAATACACACAAAAAAAACATTAGTGTAAACAGTATTTTATTTGTATAAGCGACATTTTGACATTATTAGATGGGCAATACAAACAAGAATACAATATACAAAAGGGATTCAGAAAGAAGTCATATGACTTGTTTAAATCTGTTTCCCAAAATTGCAAACGTTATCAAACAACATACAAGTGATTTGAAATATTATACTGTGAAATACTAGAATTGATAAACAGAAAATTGTTTGGTATCATTCTTCATACTCATGTTCATGTTGTTCCACGGGGGATGGAACCTTAAGAAATAAATAAATCCTGAAGTACCAAGTAGGCTGTATACATTTACAAAAATCACAAAAAGTGTGTCAAGTTTAAGGGAAAATTCATTATTCTATGTCATTACTGATATACAACATACATTAAGAAATAGTGTACGAATAAAAAGCAAAATTATTTTTGCAGTCACAGATTTAGCTTTAAATGGCACAAAAAACCGCCGCTATCATGTGTCATCTGCATCTCAATGCATTGCCACGAAATGCCGCTTGGGGACCAGCGACACAGGTTCACAAAAAAACATTGCATAATGTTGGTAATTGTTTTGGAATCAGGTCAATCTCATGACATTTTGGAATTCCAAATTGGACAGCCTAATTTTGAGATAGGTCATTGTCGCTACCCAGTGTCAAAATTACGGTTGCGGGTGCCTACCGACATAACTCACTTGAGTCAATTGTCAACCCTTCACCTCGAGACATATTACAAAACACACTTCCATTAAACCTGCACAGATTATCTTTTTTTTTTAAAGATTTTCCTTGTTTATCTTAAAGCTGCTCTTTAAAAAAATTATCCCACTTCGGGTATTTTTCTCTAAACATTCAACAATGGCTGCTGGCTGAAAACCACATGTAATTTAGCGCCAGCAAGAGGAACGGGTGCGATCTGGGTATACTGTATTCTGAAACTTAACCTAATTGAAATCAGAAGTTAAATCAGTCCGCCCTTTACGCATCATTTAATGGAAAAGAACGGACTTCTATAAGATTTTTTGGAACTTTTTTTTCAATGAAATGGACTTGTGAGTGTAATAACCATCTCCAAGAATAAAGCCCTCACCTGACAGACAATATGCACTGTCTTTTTAGTGACCCTTTTTCTTTCTAGGTGATCCTTGCTATTGGCGTTAGCTGGATACTGTGTGTAATTTTAACTGTAACAGATACCATACCCAACAACTCCACACACCCAAATTACCTCGCCAGGACTGATGCCAGGCTGTATGTTGTTGATAAAGCTCCCTGGTTCTACTGGCCATATCCTTGTAAGTAACAATTTCACGTTGAATAGTTTCCAGTCGGTTAAGAAAATCTTCAACAGAACGGCTGATATTACTGAAAAAGTTGTCGACCCGTTGTTTGTTTGATTGATTTATTTCGATATCACAGATCAGCATTACATGATAAAACAATGGGATATTAAATATACATGTAAAACATACACATTTAAAATACCTCACATTTGAATGTACTATGGCTTGCCAATCAAAACCAAGGATAACACGAAAAAGAGAAAGAAAGTAATTTCTCTCATTTCCATTGTGGTCCTTAAGGATTGATTGCGAGTCACAGTGAGGCACAAAATCATGAAATGGTAGACCTTTGAAACCTAAAACTGACCATTTAAAACACAAGGAAAGAACGTTAAAACATTAAAACATTCCGTCTTAGCTTGTTGCAGCCACTTAAACTTTGAATATGCTATTTCATAACTGAAGAAACATGATTTAAGAATGGACATTTTGCTTTTTTTCTGTTGAGTTGGTTATTGCTGTCCTAGCTGCCTAAATTTTTCTTGGTCAAGGTAAACACCAAATACATGCAACCGTAACTGGAAGAGCAAAATGTAGACCCAAAGGCATAATATTCAAGTCGAATGCTGTTCTATATATAAACAAGCAAAGCTATTTTTAGCTGTCATCAACCGTTCAGTTTGCTGACAATATACATGTCTGGAAACAGTCGGTTGCCAAAAACTCAGCGGCTGAGACCAACCTATGTCAGAAGCCGTGTCATGATTAACTTAAAGAAACAGCTGTTAACATTTTCAAAGCTTCATCTAAATTTTGTCATTCATCTTCATACATTAAGGGGTTTGGAGACTTCATTTACTTTCAGCATATAAGTATATAATGTATTCCGAGTGGTACAAATGAATGTGAGAATAAATGGTTGCGATATTGCAGGATATTTTTGTACTGGTATGATTATCAAATACTTATAATACGAGCATTTTATGTGCAAGACCTTTCTCTTTTGTGGCATTTCTAAGTTGTCGGCCTGAATGTCTGAAAAAAAAGAACAGTCCATTTGCACTGTCCTAATTGCAACAAACACCGATCAGACTTTGTTTCTATTTCATTCTCAGTTCAGTTTGGAGTCCCAACAATGAGTGCGGCAGGTTACGTCGGGTTCCTGGCCGCCACTCTGTCTTCCATCATAGAGTCTATAGGAGATTACTACGCCGCAGCAAAAATATCAGATGCGCCACCGCCACCGGCACACGCCGTGAACCGTGGTATAGCAATCGAAGGATTCTGCAGCATAATATCTGGTTTGGTTGGAGCTGGACACGGGACGACATCTTACAGTAGTAATATAGGAGCCATTGGTATTACAAAGGTAGAGCTTTGTGTAACTAAGTTTGCAGCCAGATTCTCACACGGTCCGAACAATGCAATTTGATATACATGTAACAATATGTTTGAACCAAATAGTCTGTAGTTTCAGAAGCTCAAGTATCAGACACAAGTAATATTGATGGAACGACTGTGTAAATGTATCAAGATTTAGGAAATTCTGAAGGAAGGTCCCCAGGACATGAGCAATGTTATCATGATGTTTGGAGGCATTCGAAATTAGGCCAGCATTAGTTAATCATTAGAATCGGCAGCAGCTCTCCAGCAGTACTGCTGAATGCCAACGGTGTCTTTTAAAATACACTGAAAGATACGGTCAGTTGCAAAAAAAGGAATTTTGAACTTATCAAAAGTACTTCTGATAACTTATGTCATTTGAATATATAAAGAGGACTGCACTCAGGAACATTCCTATCGGACGCAAACTGCCGAATTATGTCTCTGTTAAACAAACTTAAAATGCGCAACTACGTGTCTGCAAAACCAGAAGGAAAGATGAAAAACTCCTTTGCAAAACCTCCAAAGTTCTTAAGGAGCCTGAAATCCAATGGAATGCATTCTTGGAAGAACAAATGCTAGTTTCCTGGCATCCCAACTTCCTGAAAGTATAAACAGAACTAATTTTATCTGTAAGTTGATAGGTTTGACTGCATGTAGTTTTCAGCTCTGTATCATTAAATAGAATTTTTAGGTCGCCAGTCGCAGAGTGTTTCAAGTTGCTGGAATCATGCTGGTCCTCTGTGGAGTTTTCGGAAAGTTTGGAGCAGTTCTAACTCTTATTCCCGAGCCTATTATTGGCGGTACTCTGACAGTGGTGTTTGGCCTGGTGGCAGCGGTGGGATTAGCTCCTCTTCAGTTTCTCAACATCAACTCGACCAGAAATCTTACAATTCTGGGCGTTTCTCTTCTGGTCGGTTTAATGTTGCCGCAGTATATCAAGGACCCAAAGAATGCAGAGGCTATCAAAACAGGTTAGCAGTTTTGAGGTTATTGGCTTTACAAAGCAATTCTCAAACATTTTCTAGAATTCGCATGCCAATTATCATACTCTAGAAAATTTCCTTTCCAAGTGTAGTGGTTCATGATGAAATTCATTACCGCTGGACTTGGTATTTCATCAAGAACAACTGTCACTTGAGAAGCTGCAACCTGTCTTAATGTACATTTCACATTTCTAAATTTTTTTGTTCATTTTTAATTGCCAAAGTGTTTCTGTAAAACTTACAGTCGTCGCCTGAATTATGAGAAAGGTCTTTTCAAACTATTTCAACTGCCTAGCAGCGTTGATAAATTTTGTGTCTCATGTATCACCCTGGACTTGTCAGGCTAACTTTAGGTAACATCACCTGTGGGAACCTGCTCAGCCAATCACAGTTGGAAGATGTATCAACAGCCATATAATAAACGTTTTGATGTGTAATTGACACTCAAAAACTCGGTATCAGGAGGTGCGACTTTTGGATTCGTTCCTTTGGGGGAACAAAAGGAAAAATAGTTATGAAAAATCAAACCCATGAGCAGTGGCAAAAATGTCCAAAAGCCAACAAATAAAGGAATTAAGAACGAATTTAACCGAGCTTAGCGTATTGATTATTTCGTAATTTTAGATAAACTATGTATGATATATTTTCCAACTTACACACCTTTCACCCGTTTATACATGTACGTAAGTTCTATTTTCATTTCTAGGAAATGATGTATTAGATCAAGTAGTTCAAGTAATGCTAGGAACTGCCATGTTTGTCGGTGGTCTTATAGGATTTCTTCTTGACAATACTGTCCCGGGTAAGACTTTGTTTGAGTTTATCATGAGTAATTCTTTCAGAAGACCAATGCAAAATGTGTACGCCGCACATGCGCAGTCGTGTCAAAACTTGCACGTTCTTTCTGTCAGTTATAGTTTCGGTGAAATGCATTTGATTTGACAAGGCTGCATGTGCGAGAACGACCCATAACTAGGGTCGGTCCACAGAGGTGGCCGATTACTACAAATTGCAGCACATATGAAGAGGCTTGAATTTTCACTCCACAAACGAGCCGATTCCGCTCACATGACGCCTGCATGCGAGGTAATTTCATGAAGGCTTTAGTAACGCCACTTTGATTGTTTAGTTCAGTTTTTTCCCCGATCCACATGATTAAAGCCCGTTTTGTGGGACTTTACCACGTCTATGGAACTAAACAACATTTTTTTGACAAATCTAGAACTGAGGTCGGATCTGCCAACTTCTCTGATTGAATAAGGCATTCGAGAATCATTCCATATAGTTTATGTGAGGTCAAATATGCTTCATGAGCAAAGGAAAAAGTCTTCCATGTAAATCATAAACAGAGACAAAAGGTTTCTTAATGGAATTATTCCAACATTTCTACAAATGGAGACAACTCTTCCCAGCGGGTACGTAACGTCAAAATGACGCCACAGTGACGTCGATGCGACGTCATTAATTACATCGCATCGACGTCAGTAGGACGTCACTTCAACGTCATGTGCCTGCTGGGTTATGACTTGCTTAGGTCCTTTGGACAGCAAATCGGGAGGCAAGAATGAATATTTCAGAGCTCTTTTCTCTGAAAGTGTACCCATTCAGCTTAAAGAGTGTACCCAGCAGGCACATAACGTCAAAATGACGTCGTACTGACGTCGATGCGACGTAAAGATGTCGCATCGACGTCAGTACGACGCGATTTAGACGTTATGCGCCTGCTTAAGAACAGAGAAGATTCCGTGCAGTCTGACCAGGCGGCTTTCGTATGGTTCGTAACTACACGCACGACACGTTTTCATTTTATAGGTACAAAAGAAGAGAGGGGGTTGCTAACCTGGAGAGAAAATGTGATAACAGACACACAGGTGGACAATGACATGACTATTTATGAATTTCCTTACATCACAAAGTATATACGGAAGGTCAACTGGTTGTCTTACGTGCCTATATCGCCCACTTTTGACAAAGAAATAAACCTGAGTATTCGTTGTTGCAAGAGAAGAAATAACAATGGGACTCTTTCTGACTCAGTATTCACTTATTCAAATGACATTGCTTTATCCGAAGAAAACAGCAGATTGTGATGAATATCATTCCCAGCGGGCACACGACGTCGAAATGATGTCGTGTTGACGTCGATGCGGTGTGATGACGTCAAATCGACGTCAATACGACGTCATTTTGACTTCATGTGCCTGTTGGGTTATACTTAAGGAGAAAAATCTGAACTGTGTCTGAAAGGAAGCGCACGGTAGAAGTTCTTAAGGTGAACGGGTACACTTTCAGGGGAAACAACTCTGCCATTTTCATTTCTGCCTCCCTTCTCAATGTGTGTGTTGGGGGGGGCTTTAAAAGAAAGACTCTTTAAGGAAAAGGTTTGTTCACTTTCTTTCTCTCTCACACACTCTCTCTCTCGCCCTCTCTGTCTCGGCTATTTAGAAGATGATACTAGAGTTGCAGGTAACCACCAATTACACAACTGTCATTACTTCGTGTGTCATCGTATATGACCTGAGAGGAATAAACGTTTTGTTCTGTTCTGTAAGAGAAAATTCTTTCGTTAAAGAATAGATCTCCCTTTGGAAAGGCATGCTTGTCCAGGGAAAAAATCAGGAAGTCTCAAAACTTATTTCTCATAGTAAACACTTACATAATCATACGCCTAACGTAACCATGGTGAAAGCAATAAATGAAAATAATTGAGACCATTGCAGTTCTGAAAGAAAATGTAGAAGAGGGCCACAAACACTTCTAGGAGAAAATATTGAAGTTTTATAAATATACATGTATAGTGCAACAGCGGACCATAAATGAGCCACATCATGTAATTTCCAACAATGTGGCATTGGTGACAAGCAAAGGCTCTGATAAGTGCTGTCTGATTACAGCCCTCTCTTGTCACATCAGCCATCTATGGAGGTGACCAAAGCCATAGAGCCAACAGTGAGATATCTGGTTACCCTGTAGAAATGGGAAGGATGATCTGAATGTCTCACGGCAAAATTTCCACATTGTTAGAAGTCACGTGATGTGGCTCGGATATCTCTGGAAGAACATTCTAGAGGAGATGGAAAAAAATTACTGAAGAAGTTGAAGTTAAAAACCCTGAATAATGCTGGAAGAAAATATGAGAAGGGGCCATAAAATGAAATTGAAGACTAGAAATAGAGGATCTTAAATGAGTGCTCATGTATTATTGAATTTATTAAACGAGTTGGGGAAAAAGATAAGATGCGAGGCTCTGCCGAGCATCTTATCGTTTTCACCAACGAGTTTAATAAATTCAATAATACAAGAGCACGAATGCAAGATTCTATTTATCATATGACACTAAAATCGCATTTTATAATCACATTTTGCACTAAAACGTCACGATTTCGCCAATAAAAAGCGACGTTTTATGGACGTCAACACATAACGTTACGGCGTAATTTGCTTATTTAATCCACTAGTGGATTATCGTTTTTAATGCATGGCTTTATTACACTCTCAGATGCGACGTCATGTGATAAAAATGTTTAGTTGCAAATGATAGCAATATCATTAACGATTCTGGACGAAAATGGACGCGGGTCTACAGTGTCTATTCAACTTAAGCAGGCTGAAGTAAAACGAAATTCTGTTACTTTAAAAGTGGATTCATGGTTTAGAATAAATCAATGTCTGACCACTCAACACACTGAATTAAATTATTTGAGAGTAATGACTTGCTTCAGAAAAAGTCAGTTTCATTATACTAATTCCATCTTGACGTTTCAGTTTCAATTCTATTCGGCAATGACATAATTGAGCCGCGACACGAGAAAACCAACAAAGTGGCTGTGCGCCCAGCGCAGTCTCAGATCAGCCTGGGCAACCGCCCAGTCCGATCAGACTCTTCACTAAGGGCTCGAAGGGTAGCTAAAGGTCCAAGCTACCTCCATGCGGACAGCGAAGACTCTGATCAGACTGGGCGAATGCCCAGTCTGATCAGAGTCTTCGCTGGGCGCACATCCATATTGTTGATTTTCTCGTGTCGCGGCTCATAGGAGTGAAAATTGGCACTGAAAATGTTATAGCTTCATTGCGTTGCATTTAGGCGGTTCAGGCTTCCTACCCCAGCTGCGAAGTTACTCTACAAATGTCAGACCTGAGCCCACTTGTTTATATAGTCATGGAGCTATGGTATTTTCCATATTTGCAAGGGCATTGTAGGCTAGTACGGCACCAGAATTGATGATGAAATGGAAATATGGTACATCGGTATTCAAGATTGGAACTGATTTGAACCAAGACTCGACAAAACCAACAAAGTGGCACGTGCACCCGGCGAAGACTCAGATCAACCTGGCGATCCAGCCAGTCTGATCAGAGTCTCAGAGTCGCTGTCCACTTGGCGCTAGCTTAGACCCTTAGCTACCCTTTAAGCGCACAGCGAAGAGTCTGATCACACTGGGCGGAGGCCCAAGCTGATCTGAGTCTTTGCTGGGCGCACATGCCACTTGTTGGTTTTGTCGTGTCGTGGCTCATTTTATTCATATTTTTACGAGTGATTGTTGGAGTCTTTCAGATGTGAGCATTTGCTGGGTAATATGGGCAATATTTTCAGATGTGAGCATTTGCTGGGCAATATGGGCAATTTGTATTTTCGCCGCTTTTCAGAAAGACAACTTTTATGAATTCCTGTTTGCTTCCCTGGATGACCATCTGTCTACACTTGAAGGAAAGAAAGTGCGCCAACGGGAGCAAATTCTTTTGGGATAGAGTTTACCTCCTTTGAGAAGGAATGCAAAAGTAAAACTGGTAGAGTTGCCTCCCTTGAAAGTACATTCCTGTATAGCTTTCTTGAACAGGTCCATTTTGCAATAAACAAAAACTTGTAATGATTTAACACCATTATTAGACGAACAAAAGACCCAGTATATGTATATAGCAAGTAGTGAATCCAAACGGATATATCATCTGTCTCCATTAAACGTTTTAAGATTTGATACATATGGAATAAATAGCCTTAATCTGTAGAACGTGTTTTAAAATCATATGTCCCTCACTTGTAAATGTATAAAGTATTTGGTTACATGTAAAGTTGGTTATAAAGTGGCTCAAAATACCCTGAAGCACTCATACACCTAACACGTACTGTAGGTTTACATCTGTCTTGAAAGAAACTGGGCTGTGAGACGGTTGTGAGCTAACTAGAACCATGTTAACCCTTAAAGCGCCAAAAGTTAAAATTGTTGAATTGGCAAATGGTGTAGATCCAGATGAGGTGGCTCATGATGAGCTACCTCATCTGAATCTAAACTGTTTGCCCTCTAGTATTCAAATTCTCAATATGATATCGCTTGGATGAATTTTTTTTTGAAATTCTGCAGACGTAAATTTTGTCGTCTGCCTTTTGGCGCATTAAGGGTTAATTGCTACAGTTACTAAATACAACCCAAATAAGGAAGCCCACCGGACACACAGTGTTGAAGCAACATAAAGACTACGTTGATTTAAAGTCATGAGGTTGAATCAACGTTGATTCTCTGTTGATTCAGCATTGTATGCTTCTACGGTACGCTTAGGGTGAATTGATACATCTCTAAGTTTTTACCTGCTATTTCTCCAGAGGAGAACAAGCTGTTTGACTTCCAGTTTGCTTCAATGGAGGACGAATCCAACATGGGATCAACAAAAGAAAAAAATCATTCCTAGGTAGTTCACTGCTGATTCAATGTTGATCCAATGTCGATTAAACACTATATCGACATTGAATTAATGTTGATTCGACATCATGACGTTTAATCGACTTTTATTTAGTGTTGATTCAACGCTGTGTGCCTGCTGGGAAAAACTGCCAGCTGCTCCTTTTCACAGCTCAAACGTTTCAAGATTTGGCAAATGCCAGTTGCAAATCTTTACATTTAGGTACACAAGAGCTATAAATGCTCCCTGGGATGGGCATAAGCGCAGCACTTAAGTCTGCTTGTCTTAGATACTGAGGTAGCTTTCTGGACTTATAAGCCAGACATTTTCTGTTTGAGTCCGGCTTAGGTCGCCATTCATTTTTTAACATTTGTATTAGTAAAAGCTCCGTCATTCAGACATTCATCCATAGCACTGATATGGGTTATGCATAGAGCCGATACAGATCAATATATATGAAAATCAATCAATATTATAAATTCTGTCATAAATTTTAATGCATAAATTTTACATTTTAATACATACATGTACAAGCATTTGTCAAAGTATTGCGCAATCGGGGTGTACTGAAATGCCTGATTAAACAGGTTCCATTCAGTACAGGGCAGTCCAGGGGCGTAGCTAGGGACAATTACGTAATACACACATTAAAATTCATTCCCTTTGAGGGGAAATCTAGGGTTGTAGCCCCTAAAATATTTTCATATTGGCATGTCTATTGACAACTGATACTGAAATCTTGTTCAATTTACAAAATTTCAGCTTACAAATACACAGGTGCGTGTTGAAATTTTGTCAACTTGACAAAATTTCAGTACGCACCGGCGTATTTGCGTACAGGTAGCTACGCCCTTGCAGTCTGATTGGGTCTGTATTGTTTGCCATTTCACCAACAAGGTTAAGATACATCTTCTGGTAGTAAAATTAGGATCTAGGATAATTACAGTAAGAGACAGAGTTTTAATTTTGGGGATTATTACAGGAATTAGTGTGCCAGTATTTACATAGCTACATCTACTGTATTTAGACAAAACGATAGACTGTCACGGTAAAAGGGAAAATATTTATAGCTAAGTATCAGTAACAATGTCAGCGATTGCAAGAAATCTCAGTTACCTTGTCCAGAGGATAGGGAAACTGACGGACGGACGGACAGGCGTCTGTGTATGACTTTGACTGGGATCAGCAGCCCATCGAGAAATTTTGGATCAAAATCAAACCAGATTCTGGACCCTATGAAGGAGGGACTTTCAGGTTTAAGGTAGGATCCATTGCTTTCAGTATGAAACTGATCAATCAGGGTTCCGTTCAAAGTAAGAACTTCAGATAAAGGCTCTCAGCAGGGACATGGCGTTTCAACGTGGTCAGCGGATATGACGTCACTTCCACATTGATATGATGTTGGATCAGCATTGTGTGCCTTCTGCCTAGTTTTGCAATAATTATGTGATATGTTTATATAGACATATAGATATTTTCATGAGTTTGTGCATGCCTGGGGAGCCGCAAATAAGCCATGTGACAAATGTCTTACTGTAACAGCAAACTTCAGTTACTTCCGATTTATTTCCATGAAGTTTCGCCGACGCATTCTGAAGAGTACAGGAATTTTAAAACAAACGCATTTTTTTCGCATTTTGACAAGATAGAAGACATAAATATTAAAATTTTAAGCAAGCAATTCTCAATAAAACTTGAACTTTTTACAAATGCTAGATTTACCGAATAGAAAAGAAGTGCGACGGGTGTACATGTGTATGTACGTACGACAGACAATCAAACACATGGAAATTAAAATCTGAAAGAGTTCCTTTAAGAGCAGAGAATACATTCACAACAAGGAATATGGGCCAGACTACGTAGTTTCGGCTAATAAAGCCTCTTCAGTGACCCTGAAAATATCTGGTGACGAAAACAAAGAAAAGCATACTGTAATTTCTTAAGCTTAATTGGACAGTCGATTCAAAGACTGATTAGTATCAAAAAGGGTCCAAATAATATATAAAATGATGGCTTAGAATATGAGTATAAACCAATCTAAAATTTCAGATTTCTCAGAATATATCCTCTGATCTCAAAGGACGAAAATAAAATATAATCTGCACTATGGATGATGTACGGGGAGACGTTTTACGGCCGCCACACTGCACAACACCAGCTGCAGTGAGGTAAAATTAAAATCTGAAAGAGTTCCTTCAAGAGCAGAGAATACATTCACAAGAAGGAATATGGGCCAGACTACGTAGTTTCGGCTAATAAAGCCGATAAGGAGGGAAACAGACTGACCAACCCTTTACGTGCTACAGGCAATAAAAACGATGATGGTTAATTTTATTTTACAGAGTGGCTGTTACAGGTGGCCTGGCTATAGTAATTAAAAACGTCAATATCGCTGTTCACAGTCGACTGGCAATAGCCATTTAGCGTTAAAATTGCTATTGCACGTCAGTCAACTGGTGACAGAGATATAACGCTTTATTCGCCTGCTACCTGTTGCACACTGGTCTGGCATTCAACACAGACAACGAAGACAACGTACAATGAACCTGCTGGTTCTGCTCATCAGGATAAGTTTGTTTCAGAAGTATAGCCACACGGACCATCCGACCCCCTACTCTTGAAATAGGACTCAAAAGTTTTACTGAATTGATATGCATATTCAAGATATGCTTGAAAACAATTTTTGGGCTACAACGACCAGCCAACGAATTGGTGAAAAACCTTATTCAAGCACTGCATTTATACTAGACGGAATTTCTTCCTAAATCTGGTCTGACTAAGAGGTCTAACAAACTGCCGGGTCCGTAAGAATCATAGTTTGAAATTAATGTAAGAAGTATGCGAAATAATCGTGTTTTAAAGTATGTTGCCTCGTTGCCTGTGTTGAATGCCAGGCCAGCGTGTGTTGACTGGTAATAGCGATTTTAATGTACAACGGCTATTGCCAGTCGACTGTCAATAGCAATTTTAGCGTAACAACAGCTGGTACTACTATGTTGAACCCTCATTTCTTTAATGAAAGTTTACCAATCTGTGTTCTTTCAGGTGGTTATACCAAACGATTATGAAAGAGATGGTCCACCCAAAGTATTCTGTGAGACGCCAATTCACCATCCAAATATCGACACCACAATGTGTATTGGTGACAACAGCGATTCTAATGTGTGCCTAGGCATACTGGAAACGGGAGTTTGGAAACGTGAATATGGACTGGAGTATATGGTGAAAGGCCTAGATACCTAATATATTTGATCCGCTAACACCGGGTTTTTAATCGTATTGGTATGGACGATTTTGAAAAGGAAGTTAAAATGTACATGGAGAAGAACTTTGGTGCTCCTGTTGACTAATATTTCATGATTCACTAGAAAAAAGCTTCACCAATTTCATTATCCAGTGATTTTGCCTCAATCATATTTCTAGCACTACTTCATGGATTACATAATTACGTAACTATCGTTACCTCATAACTCAGTTATAACGTTATAGTAAAGTTCGATCTGAAATGATATTGTAATATAAGAAATGTCTACATTTACATCTATCAATTATATGCATAACCAAGACTGGCGTAGTCGCACTGTGAACAACCTTAAAACATTTGTGCCGCGACACGAAAAAAAACAACAATGTGGTTGTGCGCCCAGCGCAGACTCAGATCAGCCTGGGCATCCGCCCAGTCTGATCAGAGTCTTCACTGTCCGCATGAAGGTAGCTTAGACCCTTAGCTAACCTTTAAGCGCTTAGCGAAGGGTCTGACCAGACTGGGCGGATGCCCAGGCTGATCTGAGTCTGTGCAGGGCGCACAACCACATTGTTGGTTTTCTCGTGTCGCGGCTCATTTGTGCCTGGAGGTTCTTATGTAGAGTTAAAATCAGTTAAAATCATCTGTTTTAAAAATCACGGTCTTAGGATACCTGCATCGACTTGAGGCTTGAAGTCATCTAAATATGGTGCTGATATGACATTGGCAGGCGGACCATCTCAGAGATGCAAAACATTGGCAGGAATTGTTGATGGGGTCCTCTTGTTGCTACACCTGGCCTGTAGGGAATGACGATCCTGTATATCATTGTGACTTTGTTCTGGTCTGGCCTTGATTGAAGGTCCTCCCAATCGGGTTATTGCACCATTGCAGTGACACTGCTGGTTCGGCGGTAGTCACTGCAGCAAACCCTGGCGGCACGCCTCTATAAGACTCCAGTTTGGCTGTGTTGACTTTTGTTACATTGCCCCATCCCGTGGAAGTATACTCGAGTTGTGGACGAACTATGGACTTGTAGCATTTGGCCTTCAGTTCCTTTAGGCAGCTTGAAAAGTCTCTGCAATGGAAAGTTGTAGTCTGGTTGGCCCTTTTCACCACTGAACTATTTTAACCCCCCACATATTAAACAACAACCACCACTCTGCGCATTGCCCGTCAGAATCAGAATCAGAATTGTTTACTGGTGATATGTCAAAGGACAATCATTCACCAGCAGGCCAGGATCCAGATCATTACGTACTGGTGGGGCTCTGGATAATTGGTAGGGCTGAGAGGTGCCGGGATGTGTGTGCGGGAGGAAGGGGGAGGGGTGATGGGAGGGACTGGGGGATCGAAAACATATGAAATGATTAGGGATCAGTTTGGTGAGAAGATGAGAATTTTTGACAATGTCTTTTGCCCTGAAATATATGTTGTGATATCTCATTTAATCAAACAGCATGGATAAATTATCTCAAACTGCCATCAGATTCTCCTTATTATCGGGAAAGGGGGGGGGGGGCACACATATTATGATATTATGCATAACACAGAAGCCCAGATGGCGGGGCTGAAGCTCCAAAGCCCACCCCTGGATCCGGGGCTGCACCAGGACCTGTGATTAGGGAAAGCTTGGACATGCATAAACGGGGTTCTCCTAGGAAAGTCAAGTATTATGTCTGCTTTTGAAGAAACGTCAAAAGCCAAGTACCTTAATTGGAGTCACCATAGATAGTAAACTGTGCTGGAACAACCATAGTAGTAGTAGTTGTATATATAACTTCTGCCAGTCAATGCACACCTCTGTTAGTCCCTATCCCTTATACAAGAGAAGAAAACTTAGTATTAGTAACTGAATCCTCTGCACACTCAGCAGCAGAAATAAGCCCTTACCAAAAAACAGGCCTCTGGCGAAGTCTGCGGCAACCCTATGGCAGGCTTGCGGCTGCTCTGCCGCAGAGTTGCGGCAGTGTATTTTTAACATGCAAATGAAGATTGCTGCAAGCTTACTGCAAGGTTGTCGCAACTTTGCGGCAAGATGATTTATGCATATGGGCCACTGGCAATGTTCCGGCATAGGGCATCTCTCCATATTTGGTTTTGGCAAGGTTGCGGCACACCAGTCAGCTCATGAATATTCATTAAAATCTTTTTGGCAAGCATGCGGCGAACTTCGCCGAAACATTGCCACTCCATATATGGAAAATGGTGGTTATGAATATTCATAAAATATATTTTGGCAGACCTCCGGCAAGCTTTGTGAGAGCACTGCCATACCACATATGGTCAAAAACATTCTATGAATATTTATATAAATATTTTTCGGCAAGCTTTGCAAAAAATTCCTCTGGTTATTGGTTAAAGGCTAGCTGTTCATAAATATTCATTTAGGGTTAAGGCTTTTTTCATTTGCTCTCATTTTTAATTGTAAATTTGATGACTTATTGCATATGCATATGTACTATCGGTTGGTATATATATTATGACATATCTCTTATAAAATATCTAAAATTCTAAATGAGATAAATATTTGAGGTCTTATATAATATAAATCATATAATATTCATATATTAGATATCTTATATACTTCTTATAATATATAACTTATAATATTCTTATAAAATATATCTTTTATACTTTAATAAGATATCTTCTTCCTAAATTTACATATCTTATATGAAATATATGATATATCTGTATAAGATATCTAATATAGCATATTAGATTATAAGATTATAATATATATAAGATATCTTAAATGTTTAAACAATGATAAAAAGTAAGGAGGCATGCCATAGAAAAATGCCCTGAATCCAGAATTTCTGGTGGAACACAAGTGAAAAACTACCAAATGTTCATGCTAAACTGACTTACAGCAAGTGGCCCAAGAGAAGAGGCGGCCTCGGTATCAGTGGGTTTAGCACTGGCATGCAAATCTAGCAGTCGGGGTTCGATTCCAGCTAAAGGGGGAAATCTTTTCAATCTAAAAAAAAAAGGTTCCACTGCGCACAGTATTTCATTATCATCCTTTCATACCCTTGATATGACCCAAATACTGTTGAAAGGACTATAAACCGCAAAACTGACCATCCAGGACAAGAGGAAAAGAGTATTTGCTCAGTCCTCCAGATATAACAACTCTAAATATATGGGAAAGATATGCCTGGGTATTTATGAACAGTGCAGAGCCCCAATTCAGGCTGCTGACATTAGAGGATCAGTGTAGTTAGTGCATATAGAAGATGAACTGTTTGCCATTCAGTTACTGGTAACATTTAACGTGCTCAGAGTCTTCAAGTCTCTTGGAAAATGCATGAATAATAAAAGCTGCAGCTTGCATATCATTAAATTTTACCATATTTTAAAATGATACAAATAAATACAAGACTTACCAATAAAGTCATTGAAAAGTTTCATCAGAACACAATTTTAATATTCCAAGGACAAGAAGTCAGATCATGGTCACTGTATATCACTCTCTAAAAATCCTAATTTCTAAGTGAATGGTAGCACAATATGCACAAATCAATTAGTGTTAATGACCCTAGCTGGCTTTCCCATATGGGGATTGGTCATATTACATCATACAGTGGCTGAACTGTGAACCCCTGGAGATTTATTCCTTGTCTTATCAGTAACGAATTATGCATCTAAAATTGAACACACCTGCTGCTTTCCAGTTTAGAACTACATATAGACAAGTGTTAAAAACCAAAATAAATAAATAAATAAACAGTTTAAGAGAAATAAATGAAAAATGATAAAATAAATGAACTTTTAGAATAAAGTACCAACTGTGGAAAAAATCTACTACTTTGAATAAGTACTAATTAAATTATAGGCATATCCCAGATAGCATGCCTACGTTGGGCCAACGTTGGCTTAAGTTGGTCAGTTTGGTTGGGCCAACGTTGGATGCCAACGTTGAGAGAACGTAACTTTGCTCATCGGGCGAACGTTGAGCCAACGGTTGGCTCAACGTTGGCCCAACGTTGTAAGTTTATTCCTGCAACGTTGGGCGAACGTTGCGCCAACCTATATGGCTTACAACAGCCAACGCAAAAATTTCACTTAGGGCCAAGCTATGCCACCTTAAACCAACATATACTTTGAAATAAAACAAATTCCTCCCTCTCTGCGAAGCATCCAGTATAAGTAACTAAATCCATGCCCACAAAGAAGAGTCAGCGATTTAAACGCATACTGTCTTTTAAATGCAATCCCAAATACACAATTCTGCGAATCGCTGATCACTTAATGCGGTTTTTATATACTTTACGACTAAAATCAGCCTGCGCATATGCACCTTGTTTTGATATTATTCCCTCTTCGCTTACACATTCAATCTGCCTGATGAATCCTGGTTAATCAAATGTGAAGCTACATTTCACCTTGCGCAGTTGTGCAGGCTGATTTGAGTACATATGCCTAAGGTCGATTTTCGCGCGAAGACATTCCGGCTGAAATGTGTTAAGCTAAGCACACAAAAAATCAAATACAATCTGCTTGAATTGAAGTATTGAATGGTGCTGAATGTTATGACTGAGCGTACGTTTATAGTTTCCTATTCTATAAGAACACAATCTTTGCTCCTCCAAGCCCTTGTTATGTTTGGCACTTGGTTTGTTAAATCCTTCTGGTACATCTGAAAGTCATTAATAACAGAGGTACTTACAACTTAATTGCTGAATGGGGATCGTTTCCTTGGTAACCAGACCTTGCTGTGATTAAATCGGAGTAAACAAGACTCCTTGCTGTGTGATCGATAATTACTTACAGAGCTTCACTTTTCTATGTACCTGGTTCAGATATTGTACATAACCAAAGATTATTGTTAATATTATCATTATTCCTAAATCTGTATTGTTATATTTTGCAATAAAATTTATAAAAGCACAAAAAATCATAATCTTTTCAAAGAATTATTAGTACATGCTAGTCATAGTCAGAGCATGCAAAACCAAGACAAATAGTTACAACTAAATAAACAAATAGTAAGAAGTCCATTTAATGATAATTATGATACTGAGTAGTTGAATGATACATGTATAGACTTTATATGAAAATTAAATTGACTAATTCATATTCATTTCTAATTATCATTGAAACCTGGTGTTCAGTTCCCCACGCTAACCCAACGTTGGGCCAACGTTACTCAACCCACGTAAAACTTAGCAAAATTTATACGCATGTGAAAACGTTGGCGCAACGTTGGCTTACCGTTTCATGGCTGACAAACTTTTTTACAAAAAATGTACACAGCATGCAATGAAATAAAGTTTTAACCAGCATAGGTCGAAGTATAATTAATTCCTGTGTGCCTAGAGCAAATATATACCCAGCTGTTGTTACGTTGGGCCAACGTTCGGCCAACGTTGTACTCCCAACGCCAACGCTCAGCCAACGGTAACACCTTATGCCAACGTTGGCCCAACGTTGGCATGCTATCTGGGATTACAGGTATAATTCAGAAATCCAAATGACTTTTTTAAAATGTTTATAAACTTTGGGGGCTGAGAAAGCCTACAGCTTTAAAGTTTTAGTCAAATACAAAAACATGTGAGTTGTACACAGACTTTTCTAACTTAAACATAAAGTACAAAATGATCTGACATTCCTAAACTGTAAGTGCAACAAGGGTATTTTTAGTGACTCGTTATGTCCGTTTAAAAAAGTTACAATTTAGTTTTGACTTTTTGGCAGACTAAAGTTTGGTTGGTTTAAAATCAGTTACAGCGATGACAACCTAAATTTGTTCTAAGTTTCTGGCAAAGCTGTGGCACTTTGATAATCATAGTATAAGTTTATGGCGAAGTTTGGATTAACTTCAAGCCAAATTCTAAGTTTGTGGCATAGTTTTGGTAAGGTGAAGGAGAAAGTTTAAGTTTCTGGCAATGCATCAGCAAGGTTTCTGATATTTAATACGTTCTGGCAATGCAATGGCGAAGTCACCGCTAGCGGCACAGGTGCTTGCCGAAAGCCTGCCTCTAGTGGCAAAGATCGGCACACTTTTCCGGCACAGAATTTCGTTGCCGCATGGTTGCAGCAGGGCTGCAGCAGCTTTGCGGCAAAGAATCTTTTTGGTAACTTACTGTAACTTACTGTAACCTTTACACCAATCAAGCATCATCTGCTTCTGTAGGTGATTCTCGATACATCGATTGTCTGTGTCCGCTGTAATGCGCAATGTAGCAGGTGGCGTTGAATTTGGATGGGTGACTATGCCAGTGGTTATTAAGGCGGCTCTTGAATGAGTTCAGAGAGGGTGCCCTAACTACAGTTTCTGGTAGAGAATTCCATGTGTCAATCACTCTAATGCTGAAACTATGACGCCTAACGTTTAACCGAGCTCTGGGTTTAAACAATTTGAGAGAATGGCCCCTGGTCGCTCCATGTAGTGCAAATGTAAATAACTTATTTATATCGACTTTATCAATTTGATTCATTATTTTATACACTTGTACCATGTCGGCTCTTTCTCGCCGATATTCCAGCGTAGGTAAACCAAGATGCTTCAGTCTCTCTTCATAAGACATGTGGCTGATACTTTTCACTAGTCGCGTAGCCCTTCGCTGAACATTTTCAATGATTATTTTATCCTTTTTGTATAAAGGTGACCAAATTTGAGTAGCATATTCTAAATGAGGGCGTACCATAGTTTTGTATAAATTTAGAAACATTTCTTTGTCAAGGTAAGTAAAGGTCCTAAAAATTATTCCAACATTTCTGTTTGCTATATTTACTTTTGATGTTACATGTTCTCTGAATTTTAAATCTCCATCTATTATCACTCCCAAATCTTTCTCATATTCTACTTTTTCAATTTCAACAGGTTCTGGATCTCCATTCATTTTGTATGCTGTTATAATGTCACGTTTTCCGACATGCAAATGGTGACACTTTGTTTTGTTGAAAAACATTTTCCATGTTTCAGCCCAATTTTCTGCTGTTGTTATGTTTTCTTGTAAACTGATTCTCTTGTCTTCTGTTTTAACCCCACTAAAAAGTTTCCCATCGTCAGCGAAAAGCTTCATACATACACTGATTGCGTCTGGGAGGTCATTGATAAAGATCAAAAACAAAATTGGTCCAAGGACACTCCCCTGTGGTATTCCACTTGATATGTTTCTCCACACTGACTTTGAGCCGTCGATTGTAACTCTCTGTTTTCTATCAGACAAAAACTCCTTAACCCAGTCAAATATTTTCCCAGTTATTCCATAATTGTACAATTTCTTAAGAAGTCTACCATGGGGAACTTTATCAAACGCTTTACAGAAGTCTAAGTAGATAACATCGATATCTTCTCCATTGTCTAATGACTCTGTTAACTCTTCCATAAACTCAAGCAGCTGTGTAACACATGATCTTCCGGCAACAAACCCGTGTTGTGCTGGTGAAAACAGCTCATTAGTGGTCATATGATCGACAATTGCGTCTCTTATAATTCTTTCTAGTAATTTCCCTGGAACTGATGGGCCTATAATTTTCAGCACTTTTTTTATTTCCTTTCTTAAAAATGGGTGTTACATTGGCTTCTTTCCACACTTCTGGTAATATGCTCTCATCAACTGATTTTTGGAATATGATTTTCAAAGGTTTTTTGATAGCTGACTGAGTTTCTTTTAAAAATTTAGGATGGATATTATCTGGCCCCTGAGATTTTGACTGTTTTAACTTGTTAACTGCTTTTTCAATTTGTTCTTCCGTTATAGAGATATTGTCTAATTCATGTTCGTATTGGCGTTTATCAAAGTCTGGTAAAGGTCCGTCTCCCTCTATCTCAAACACACTGGCAAAGAAGTCATTAAGAATGTCAGCAGTCTCCTGGTCAGTCTTTGACAGTTCACCTGATGAGTTTGTTAGATTAGAAACTGCTGATTTAGTCTTCGTCTTTGACCTAACATAACTCCAGAAGAGTTTATTATCTGTTTTTATTTTTGCAGTGAGATCTTTCTCATACATATATTTGGCCTTTCTGAGCTCTGATGTAACTTTATTTCTGGAAATTTTGTAATTATTGTAATTTTCCTGTGACATACAATACTTATATTTCAACCATTTTCTGTTTTTATTTCTTATTGCATCAAGACAGCTTCTGTTCACATATGGGTTGTTCTTGCATCCTTCACCCCTTACCTTGCTCACCGGTATGAATTTTTCTATTAATTGGATAACTATTTCAGCAAAGTAAGACCATGAATGAGTCAAATCCAATCCTTGTAATTCTTTATTCCAATCTAGTTGCTGGAGGGCTGTGATGATGGACTGGTAGTCACCTTTGAAGAAGTTGAATTTCTTAAACATACATGTTTTCTTGTGCTCTGTATAGCAGTTGAAAACAAATAAAAGTCCTAAGTGATCACTCTTACCCAGACCAGGATTATATTCTATGCTGTCTATCATATTCTCCTCATTTGTTATAATGAGATCTAATAACGACGGTTCATTGTTCTCTCTGATTCTAGTTGGTTCCTTCACATGTTGGGTTAGGAAACAGTCACGTATACATTCTAGGAATATGGTAGCTATATGCTCTTCCCCTACTGTAGTTGTATGATTTTTCCAGTCAATTTCTCTAAGGTTAAAGTCTCCCATTAATAATAGGTGAGAATATCTCAAGGTGCTCACTTTTCTAAACAGTTCAACTAGACTGTTAAAATTTTCTCTTAAGCTATTAGGACTTCTGTACATACATCCTATTAACAGTTCATCGTTATCCTTCAAAATCATCTTACAGAACTTAACTTCTTGAAAGTTACTTTCAATTGTTAATGATGATGCTGAATATTTCTTCTTAATATAAAGTGCAACTCCTCTGCCTTCCTTTATAGAACTCAAAAACAAATCATAGTCATCAAATAAGAATAATGTTTCATCTAAGTCAAGGAGATGCCTTTTCGGAAGAACTTCTGTAATACCAATTATACTTCTGGTGATTCTTGATTTATCAATATTTCCAGTTCAGTTCTTTTGGTCTGGGTAAAGCAATCAATATTTGTATAAAAACACTTCAGTTCATTCTGAATAAAAACTTCACTAAAACTGCTGTCACTATGGACAACATTATTTACATCATTAAAACATGCATCCTAAAAGTTGTGATTTAACTGAGGCTGGCTGTCAGTCTCAGTTATGACGTTTCCAACAAGATGCCCTCCTATGATAGTGTTGTCTCCCAGTATGGTACTATCCTCATATGGTTGTGATAGTCCGGGCTCAAGCTGCGAGTCATCGATTGGGTTCATCTGCGACAAAACACCGTCCCTAACCATTACGGGGCTTGGCGCAGAGAAACCAAATTCCATTGCAACCGGCGACTGGCTATTCCTTCTAGTCCTAGGATTCTGATTATGTCCATCTTGTTGATCTGACTGTTGGTTAGTTCTCCGTCTGTTACCTTTTTGTTCTGTAATTCTTTTTCTTCTCTCGTCCCTTTGTGCTGGCGTTAAGTCCTTGCCAATAATAACTCTTCTAAACTCTGGCGCTGCCTTCGCAGATATGTGCTTAGCATTATTTAAGATAGTTTTTCTTTGTGCTTTGTTGCTTAGAATAATTTTGATAGGTCTGGTCTTATTTTCCATTTTTTTCCCTAGTCTGTAGAAAGTAACTATCTCTAAGTTGTCAACCCCTATACTGCTGCAAATTTTTCGTATATCATCTTCATCCTGTGCTTTGTTCTCATGACCTGTCTGATTGCTATGCTCCTCTAAATTGAAGACGGTAGTGTTGAGCTCTCTGCGCTTGCGATCTTCTAACTCCCTGTTTCTCTTGTCCACTATACTGTCTATGTCTACCCTCAAACTGTCTAATATGTCTGTCTTCATGTCAAGAACATTACTCCTAATCTCATCTTTGGTTGTTGATTCTAGCTTCTCCATACGGTCTTCTAACGTTTTCATTCTCTGGTCATGTTTGTTTTGAATATCATGTACAGCTCCTGCAATATTTTCCAACGTTGGAAACATTGACTTGCAACAGTCGCATGCCCAATGGAAATTAGCTAACTCTCCATTATAGTGCTTCACTGATCCCTGCACAATTCAGACAGTAATATAGTTTACATCCAGTGCAATCTATCTTATCCTGTACTTCGCTGTTACATTTCTGACATGAATAAGAGGTACAGTCTTCCTCATTAGACCCTTGTCTGGGCCGTTTATTAAGGCCTTTGGCGTTAATTGCACTTGCCATCTTAGTATTCCTAATTGATCAACTACTGTTATAAATTACCCTTGGTATATGGCGATGCAATCATCTGCACATGTACCATGTATAATTTTGGGATGTTTTTCCAAATCTTTATAGCACAGCTTTTGTTATAGTATCTGTTTAAATTTTGCTACACAATTGGAATATCTCTTAGCACTCTCATTTAGTATGCAAATTATCTATTCCTAGTCACGCAATATTCGAATGTACTTTATAAATGTTCACGTTGCTGACCTCTGCTCATACTAAAACTGATTAATATCTATCACATTAAAACTTATATTCTTCAGCCAGGGCAATGTTAATCTCAATATCACAAATAGATAAGACAGTGATGGCACTTTAGAGTTTTATATGTGGCGATGCTATCATCTGCACACAATTAGTTTATTTTAGTGTCCATTTACACTTAGATTATTTGTTTAAGAATTGCGGCTGAGTTCTTCTTGAGTTGCTAGGTCCCCATATAATGTTGGAACAAAAAATCTAATCTAATCTATTCTATTATGGTCGCTAATTGTTTGATATGAGGTAGTACTCCTATATACATACAGTGAATTCTATTTAGTGTTTATTTCCACGTAGCTTTGAAATATTGCATACGACACATGTCCTTGATATGTGGCGATGCTATCATCTGCACACAATTAGTTTATTTTAGTGTCCATTTACACTTAGATTATTTGTTTAAGAATTGCGGCTGAGTTCTTCTTGAGTTGCTAGGTCCCCATATAATGTTGGAACAAAAAATCTAATCTATTCTATTCTATTATGGTCGCTAATTGTTTGATATGAGGTAGTACTCCTATATACATACAGTGAATTCTATTTAGTGTTTATTTCCACGTAGCTTTGAAATATTGCATACGACACATGTCCTCTCACCAAAAATCTAATCTAATCTATTCTAACACAATCACTGGTAGATTGGTATGTGTCAACACTCACAATTATTTTATATCTACCGGTATTTGCATTCGGATTGTATTCTCCTGTGACGACAGAATTTCCTCTGAAATTTCCTGTTTCTTGGATATGGCAAGAAAATCTAATCTAATCTTCAACCTTGATATGTCACCACAATGATTTAAGGGTTTGATAAGTGGCGATACTGTTATCAGCACACGTATGTTTTTATAGTGTCTATTTGCACTTAGCCTATATGATCCTTGTATAACGAGCTTACTCAAATTAATCAAATGATTTTATAGTGTCTATTTGCACTTGGCCTATATGTTCCTTGTATAGCAGAGATTACTCAAATTAACAGATTCTCACCAAAAACTAATCTGTTCTAGCACAATCACTGGTAGATTGGTATGTGTCAACACTCATACCGATTTGATTAGTGTCTATTTGCACTTAGTTTGTATTCTCCTGTAACAACAAAATTCTTCTCAATTTTCCAGATTCTTGGATATGGCAAAAATCAAATCTAATCTGTTTAAGAGTTATATGGGTGGCGATGCTATCATCAGCACACATTGACTTTTTTAGTGTCTATTTTCACTTAGCCTGTATGTTCCTTGTATAACAGAGCTTACTCAAATTAGCAGTTTTTGTTCAAAAATCTAATCTAATCTAGCACAATCTGAATTTTCCAGATTCTTGGATATAGCAAAAAATCTAATCTAATCTGTTCAACCTTGGTATGTCACCACAGTAATTTAAGAGTTTGATAAGTGGCGATGCTATCATCAGCACACGCAAGATTTTTTAGTGTCTATTTGCACTTAGCCTATATGATCCTTGTATAACCGAGCTTACTCAGAATTAATCAATGATTTTATAGTGTCTATTTGCACTTGGCCTATATGTTCCTTGTATAACAGAGCTTACTCAAATTAACCGATTCTCACCAAAACTCTTGTCTAATCTATTCTTGCACACTCACTGTTTGATTGGTATGTGTCAACACTCATGTCGATTTGAATAGTGTCTAATTGCACTTAGTTTGTATTCTCAATTTTCCAGATTCTTGGATATGGCAAAACTAACCTAATCTGTTTAAGAGTTTGATGAGTGGCGATGCTATCATCAGCACACATTGTTTTTTAGTGTCTATTTGCACTTAGCCTATATGTTCCTTTATAACAGGGCTTACTCAAATTAGCAATTTTTCATCAAAAATCTAATCTAATCTATTCTAGCACAATCACAGGTAGATTGGTATGTATCTACACCCATACCGAGTAAATTTGTGTCTATTTACACCTAGTTTACACAGGAGGAATCTGTGAAAAACAACTTCTTACTTACCCATGATTTCAGACTGTAATCAGCATCAGAGTCATATGATAATATACTGAAATAAGGTGCTTCTTTAATTTCTGCAGAAGTTAATGATACTCCCAGAAGAGGGGGAATTCACGTTTTCAGCAACAAGAATAAGTCACATGACACCAACATGGCAGCCAGCGAACTGGCTCCAGTAACCACAAATTCTAATTTATTAGCTTCATCAACTTTATTAATGTCTTTGCATCAATACAAAGAGAAGGCAACAGATCATCTTCTTATGAGGGATTTTGAGGAATGCAAGAAAACCTGTGACAATGGAATAGCTTTCGCTAAACTTCACATTGAAGAGGAAAGGTAAACGTTGTCACGTGTTTTCGTGACTATAGAGTAAGAATAACAAGAATAATTGGTTGTTTTGGGTTTTAATGGTATTTCAGTCTATATCGGGCCGTGTGTAAGAATAAACTGGGCCTTAAGTTAACTATATCCCTGCACAATGACTGGCGCCCTTGTGATCGTCTTAAAAGTTCTGGAAAACAGTGCTGGCAAATTATTATTTTCGAGGTCAGCCTCACTCCTCTTTCTTAACATAGGGCCCAGAACATTGAAACTTAATCAGTGCATGCATTTTACCACTCCAGGTCATTCCCAACAAATCTAGGTCACTGTGATCTACTTTCAGGAAAAGGTAGCCCCTATTTAGTTTTTGAGGTCAGCCCTATATCTCCCTTTTTATAGGCCCCAGAACATTGAAACTCCATCAGTGCATGCACCTTACCACTCCACGTCACCCCCACCAAAAGAAGGTCACTGTGACCTATTTTTACCAAAAATAGTACCACATAAATAGTGTCCAAGGTCAGCCCTATATCTTTCTTTTCATAGGCCCCAGACCATTTAAAGTTCATCAGTGCATGCACCTTACCACTCCAGGTCACCTCCATTAAACCTAGGTCACTGTGATGTACTTTAATGAAAAAGGACCACATATTTAGTTTCCAAAGTCAGCCCCATATCTCTCTTTTCATAGGCTCCAGACCATTGAACCTCCATCAGTGCATGAAACTTACCATTCCAGGTCACCCCCAACAAAACTAGGTCTCTGTGACCTACTTTCTCATAAAAGTACTGCATGAAATAGTTTTCGAGGTCAGCCCTAAATCTCCCTTTTCATAGGCCCCAGACCATTGAAAGTTCATCAATGCATGCACCTTACCACTCCAGGGCACCCCAACAAAAGTAGGTCACTATGACCTACTTTAATAGTGACCTACTTTAATGAGATAGTACCACATATTTAGTTTTCTAGGTCAGCCCTATATCTCTCTTTTCATAGGCCCCAGACTATTGAACCTCCATCAGTGCATGAAACTTACCACTCCAGGCCACCCCAAACAAACTACCGATAGGTCTCTGTGACCTACTTTCACAAAAAAGTACCACATATTGTATTAAGTTTTTTAGGTGAGCCCCATATCTTTCTATTCATAGGCCCTGAGCTTTGAAACTCCATCAGTGCATGCACCTTACCACTCCAGGTCACCCCATCAAAACTAGGTCACTGTGACCTTCTTTCACAAAAGACTCCGTATCTCACTTTTCATTTTACCCCCGACATTAATTAGAAACTCCATCAATACATGCACCTTACCACTCCAGGTCTCATCCCATAATACTATGTCACTGTGTTAACATTTTTGAGTGCTAATTTATCTCTGTAACCACATGACAGATTCTTATCTTGAATGTGTGATAAGTTATTATGAAGACAGGGTGTAACCATATCATTCAAGCAGAGACTTAAGGCTGAGGATGACAAGGTGCAGTTGCTAAAGCTGTTGCCATCTTATGCTTAGCATTTTCACTGCTGTCAAAGCACCAACGGGCTCGACATGCTCGCCATCTAGGATGACTCAGTATATGCCGACCAACCCATATTTTATCACCAAATATGAAAGTTGTACCACTTTTCATAATGATTTGTGTTCAGATGTTACCACTGATGGGACTTTGGAGACTAACTTTATGAGTGAGCTATAAAACTTTGTATGCATTATGTACATCTGGTGAGAATGAGAAAAAAGGCCAACAGAAATTGGTTGTGGTATTACAATATTTAAGATAATCTCATGAAATAATTATTGTAGTGTTGGCAGCTAAACTTTGTTCTTTCCCTTGTTATTTCTAGTGCCAGAGAGACATTAGAGAGCCTGTGTTTGCTGTGCATACAAGCCTTTGCAGAACTTAACAGTTGGCAAGATGTGTTACCATATGTTCAGAATGCCTACAGTGGAATAGAAGCTTGTCCAAGCTCTGTCATTCAGCTTTGGTAAGATATGGGAAAGCATCTAATTTTTAACTTAAAGCTTTGCTTTCTTCTGAGTGAGAATGAACAAATGTTTAGTTATTAACACTGTTTATTTCCTTTCATTTATTAACACTCTTTAGTTCCTTATGTTTTGGCTTATACTGACCTTCTTCACAGGAAAATGCAAGCATTTTCCTCAGAAGAAGGCCGGTATAGGCCAAAACATAGGGAAATTAAGAGCGGTTTCCTCTGAAAATGGCCAGTATTTGCTGAAACATAAAAAAATAAAGAGTGTTAATACTAACAAACTTACACTTTCATTTCAAGAGAACATTACATCTGTCCCACCACATGCATACACCTGTTTAGTGTTAACAGTTCAGTAATGTTGATACACCTCCATGTTTTGCTGTCAATTTTACAAAGGGAAACAACTTTTCTGACCTGTTTATTTCCCTTGACAAAGAAGCCCTTTAAGAAAGAGGTGCACTCTTACAGGAAAGATATGCTTCTAAAGAGCAACCCCCTTGAGAAGGGATGTAGAGACAAGTAATTTACCTTGTGTGAATGCAAAATGTTTCGCAAACTATCTTTGCTGTACTTTCTATGAGTAGACAAAAAAAAGTTGCTCGTGAGAACGAAGTTTTAGCTGTGTTTATAGTGAATTATTATGAGATGCATCATAACAAAATCTGTAACGTCATAAGCAAACAGTTCATGCCCACATTAGCTAGGGAACATATACATTCTGGTCAGGGTATGTGAAGTTTACTTTCAGAAACTAGCATCATTCGCTTAAACTGTGTATGCTGTGATGACTGGCTGTGCACATTCTAGTCAGTGAGTTCATGGTTTGCCTGCCAGTTTTACAAGAGATGTATTGGTTCCATGCTTGGTTAATATAAAATGGGCTACCTTCCAATTAAAGTAAATACTTTCTTTTAAGAGCAGCCCCTACTGGTAAAGGATGCAACTATTTCAAGATCAGAATGGCTTCCTTTGAGGGTTTTCAGCTCACCTGAAAGTGTATGGGTACACCTCCATGGTTTTCCATCATTTTTGCTAAGGGGAATAGCTTTTGTGAATTCCTTTTTACCTCCCTTGACAAAGATGCCCTTCCAAAATTTGGCCTATTCTTGAAAGAACTAAGAAAAAACTCCAGGGAGCAAATTCTTTCCATAAAGATTTCACCCCCAATGAGAGGAGAGGCAAAATTGAAAATGGCAGAGTTGCTGCCCCTAAAAGCGTACCCAGTCACCTTAAGACATTTTGTGAGTATGAATTATGATGCAGCTGATGTTTAATTTCTTCTTTCTCTACAGTACCTTGTTGCATGCCAAAGTGAAAGAGTATCCCAAGTGTTATGCCATAGCCAGTATATGGCTAAAGTGTTCAGACAATGTATCAAAGTCAGGATATGCTGATGTAGCAGTGATATATATCACTCATGTGTTAATACCTCAAGGACAAAGAGATATTGCTAGTCAGTTTTTGAGTTCTTGTACACATTTAGACTCTAATACAAGGGAGATAATCCTGAGGGATTTACCAAGTCAAAACACTTCAAATAAAGAACAAGATACAAACAGTGAAACTAGTCATTTGGCTGAGGAGGAAGAAGATACAGAAGTTGTAAATAAACAAGGTACAGTAATCAGAATTTTGACATGTCAGTCATGCTAGATCAGAGGTTGGTCTTAAAGTTACCGGTATTGGCATTTCTTTTCCTAAAACATTATGTTGTGAATTCTCTTTAGAATGGATTTGAAAATACATGCAGGGCTCAAAATTTGGGTAATACAGACAACTCTTGATATCTCAAAATTTGAGATATCAAGAGTTGTCTGTATTACCCAAATTTTAATGCTGATGTCTCGAGGTACCCTCTAATTTCGAAGTATATGTTGGACACATTTCCTTTTTTTTTTTTTTTATCTACATTTCAACTCCTGTTATCGCAAACTACTGATATCTCAAAATAAATTTTCTGGGACCAGTAGTTTGGGATGACTTTCGACCATTAGATATATTGATAATTGACTGTATTGATTGCTGTTCTGTGGTAATGTTTGATTTGGCAATCACCATGCAAACTTTTTACATGGGCTTTCCTTAGAACTACCTTGTAGAAGCGGTTGCGGTTATGGCCAACATCCTGTGTTTAATGAGACTAGAGAGAAATTTTATCAGCTTGACACATTACTGAATTAAACATCTTTTTTCTACTAAACACCCTCTGTCTACTAAACTCCCCGCTTCTACTCTGTCTGTAAAAATACATGTAGTGACCAAATTTACCCAAACCCTAAAACAAGAAAATATTATTCAGTAGCCAAATTTAGTGCCAAGAAAGCCATTTTTTGGAACATACAAATTATAATGCCCCTATGGCATTTATTAGAAGAAATATAGTATCCTTAAATTTGAATTTACTGTCTAGAGATATTATACAACTTCTGAAAGAATAGCAGACAGTGCAGACCCAGATCAGTCTGTTCTGAGTTTACACTGTTTGCTGAAGTTTTTATCCCGATGTTTATATTCATTATGGCACTGAGTACCATATTTCTGCAGTTTTAAGATGCGGGTTTTTCTATTCGAAAATAATCCTAAAAATCTAGGTCCATCTTATAAGATGGATCTACATGTCTGGGATTGTTTTTGGAGGGAAAACTAATTATCATAGCAGAATTTCATACTGTAATGACCCTAAATATTCGGACAAAGAGGTGTGAGCAAACATTGTAGACCCAGATCAAACTGCTCCTGAAGGAGCAGCTTGATCAGGGCCTACAATGTTTGCCATTCTCTAAGCATCATTTGGATGCATTGATGTGTATAAAATCCACTGTCCAAGAATTTTAGAACAATAATTGTCCAACTTTAGGGTGTCCGAAATTTTAGGGTCATTACAGTAGGATTGATTTAGATATTTGGGGTCGTTCTAGAGAGGGGAAGTCCCATCTTATAGCCAAATAAATGCAATAACTAGGTAATTGTATCAGTAGCGCTTATACCTCTTGTTTTACATATTTTTTCTTTTCTGTATTTGTTCACTTTTCTTTCTCTCCATATATTCTTTCCATGCATTCAGTACTGTAATTTTACTGATTTCTTAGCAACTGCTCAAGGTAGAATCTTCATATTTGGTATATGAGTTGACAATGACTTGTTTATTCTGTCCATGTGAAATTTCTTATTCCAAAAATAGAATATTTGATATTGGATATACATATTAGCAATGAGTTGTTTCTCTCTATGCTCCAGGTAATGAAAGTAACACCATTTTACTAAAGCTGTTGAGCGGGGGTATAGTCGCATTCTCCGACAGTTCTAGTTTTATATACTTTTCAACTCCTGTTAGATCAAACTATTGATATCTCAAAGTACATTTTCTGAGACCAGAAGATATACTTTGAGATATCAGTAGTTTGGGATGAATTTTGACTTTGAGATATTGATAGTTGACTGTATTGATTGCAATTGTGTGATACTGTTTGATTTGGCAGTCTCCATGCAAACTTTTGATATAGGCGTTCCTTTAATAGAACTACCATGTCAAAGCGGTTGCAGTTTGGGCCCACAGCGTATGTTTCATGAGACTTAAGAGAAATGTTATCAGCTTGACACATTACTGAATAACAACATCATTTTTCTAATAAACACCCTCTGCCTACTATACAACTCTCTCTGTAAAATAGTGACCAAATTTACCAAAACCCTAAAACACAAAAATATTATTATTCAGTATCCAAATTTAGTGTCAAGAAAGCCATTTTTGGGACATACAAATTGCAAGGCCCCTACCACATTTATTAGCAGAAGTATATTATCCTAAAATTTGAATTTACTATCTCCTACTACTTCTGTAAGACTAGCAGACTGTTTGCTGAATACACTTTTATCCCAATGTTTAGATTCAGATTGGCATTGAGTACTATATTTCTGCAGTTTTATGACAGGTTTTACTCTATTCAAAAATAATCCTAAAAATCTAGATCCATCTTATAAGATGGATCTACATGTCTGGGATTGTTTTTGGAGGGAAAACTAATTATCATAGCAGAATTTCATACTGTAATGACCCTAAATATTTGGACAAAGAGGTGTGAGCAAACATTGTAGACCCAGATCAAACTGCTCCTGAAGGAGCAGCTTGATCAGGGTCTACAACGTTTGCCATTCTCTAAGCGCCATTCGGATGCATTGATGTGTATAAAATCCACTGTCTAAGAATTTTAGAACAATAATTGTCCAACTTTATGGTGTCCAAAATTTTAGGGTCATTACTGTAGGATTGATTTAGATATTTGGGGTCATTCTAGAGAGGGGAAGTCCCATCTTATAGCCAAATATTTACATTCTTGGTGTATTTACTTAAAAGCCCTATAGTAAACCATTGGATCTCAATGTAGTTTACATTCCAATAATTTCATTGAGACACGCGACATCAATAACGTCAAATAAACAATGGCTTTCTACAATCTGATAGGACGTCAGCAACGTCATGACGTCATGCATGCTGTTCTGCTGTTAGCAGAAAAACTACATGTACATGTTTTACTGCTTCAATCTTAGTGCTTTAATATATAATATTTTTCATGAAATATTTGGTTGCAGTAATGTAAATATAAGCAATGAACTTAATTTTTCTGTCGTTTATCGAAGTGTAAACTACATTGGGTCACGTGCAAAGTTAATGAACCCCTTCCTCGGGGTTCATTAAATTTGCGCGTGACCCAATGTAGTTTATACCTCGATAAACCTCAGAAAAATTGAATTCATTCCTTAAATAAATGCAAAAACTAGGTAATTGTATCAGTAGTGCTTTTACCTCTTGTTTTACATATTTTTCAGGAAATGAAAGTTCATTAATGAAAGCTGTGAAAAGTTTTGGTGTGATGGTAGCCAGTAAGCTGTCCTTTATTAATTTGAAAACTATCATCAAAATAGCTGTTGTTGCAACATGTATGTTCTTGGTGGCCATCAGAGCCAATACAGGTAATAAACAAGTCATGAAGAACAGGCCTTATGGCATGTATGAACTGGGAACTGCGAATTGCTGTCATTAAAATACTGCTTTATGCATTCATTTGGTGAAATGAATTCCATTTTTGCATACCAGACAAGGGTTTTCACAGTTTTAATTGGTGATAGAAAATCTAGCCTTACACCCCTTATCCAGCCCTTGGCCCAGACATAAATATAAAATGTCATTTGTAGTCAGTGCATTGTTTGTATTGGTGATCACATATCTGCATAATTGTTAAGTGATTTTTGTAGTGCAGAAGATGATGTCACAAGACTACGAAATGACATCTGTTTATGACACAACTGACTTAAGGTAAATAAGAAAACCTTTACCATTGATATGGCTTGGCAAGTCCCATTATGCCAAACAGTGACCCTGCAAATCGACTTAATGACATGGGTGCTTTATATGAGCTGCTACATGACCAAACCAACAAAGTGGCAAGTGTGCTCAGGGAAGACTCAAATTAGCCTGGGCATCCACCCAGTCTGATCAGTCTTCACTGTTGGTCTGGAGGTAGCTTAGACCCTTTGCTACCCTTTAAGTGCACAGTGAAGACTCTGATCAGACTGGGCACAAATGCTACCATGTTGGTTTTGTCGTGTGGTGGCTCATATGTTTCAGAGCTCTGGAGAATGCAAGGTTTAGATGATAATTCTTAGAATTGGTTCATTTGCCAACTGCAATAAGATTATGAGCCGCGACACGTGAAAACCAACAATGTGGTTGTGCGCCCAGCGCAGACTCAGATCAGCCTGGGCATCCACCCAGTCTGATCAGAGTCTTCGCTTAGCGTTTAATGGGTAGCTAAGGGTCTAAGCTTCCTTCATGCGGACAGCGAAGACTCTGATCAGACTGGGGGGATGCCCAGGCTGATGAGACTGATCAGACTGGGCGGATGCGCTGGGTGCACAACCACATTGTTGGTTTTCTCGTGTCGGGCCTCAGTGTTGTGATTCCACAAAAAAAAAACGTTTCTAATGTAGTTTTATTGAGGACCACAATGTGTTTTTGTGGTGAAAACAAGTATCCCAAACTTGCCATCTAACCTAGTCTGCAGCTCTGGTATGCTAAATTTTGTAATCTGATTTTATTTTGATATATTTTTTCACAGAACAGTTGTTTTAGGAGTGAACTTCTTGTATATTTTAGGTGATCTGATGACAAACATAGGCAGGGCATCAGTTGTTTGGCAAGGGGCCATGAAAGTGTTGAAGTCAATGTTTGGACCTTACAGGCCAGGACGATAGCTCAGCAGGTGATACGTCCAAAGATAACCTTCAACCAAAGATATCGTAGTTGGTCTAAATATTTGGACAACAGTGACTGAGGAACTTGTAGGAACAGTCTGATCAGGGTCTGCACTGTTAGATCATGATTGAGCCATGACTTAACAAAATCAACACAGTGAAATCAGTGTCCAGCAAGGACTCAAATCAGCTGGGCATCAGCTCAGTCTGAGCAGAGTTTTCGCTTTCTGCTTGGAGGTACTTTGACCCTAAGCTACCCTTCACTGGGCACATACCACTTGGTTTATCTTATGTCACGGCTCATATGTATTACGGTATTATTGCTACTACAGATTGTAACTATGTACTGTGACAGCTACCTCAAATAGTTCTGTAAAGGAATCCATCTCCAAAGTTGTACTTATTCATTTTCCTATGAGAGTATAATGATTATGTCATGAATCTGTTGGCAATTACTGAAAATTCAAATCAGGACCCAGTTGGTCTAAGCATTATGAGCTCAGCAGGTTGTTAGTCAAGGATTGGTTATATCTTCTAGGACACATAGATTTAAGTTTGTTAATTTATCATGCATATGCTGCAAAATTCACCTGATAACAAGTGTATGATAACACAATGTTATATCATGTCATTGTAGAACTGCGCTTGCGCGAATGTTATCAGGTCATGCCTTAAGAAGCAATCTCTGAAGACAATTGGCTGTATACTGACGTTGGCCGTGATAACAACGTTCGATTGGTTAAAAGTCTCCGACTTACATCATAACGCATTCGCGATGTCAACAAGTTCAAACAAAACTGCGTTAACTTTTCTTTTGTTCGACGCTCTTTACAACTGAAAATATTGTAATGATGCATGATAAATAGAAAACCAGGTAAGTGTCTTTTGATATCAAGTTTATCAGGCTCGACCAGAAACACGTCGGACTGGCTCGGCAAGCCTCGCCATTCCTACGCTGTTTCTGGTCTCGCCTGATAAACTTGATATCAAAAGACGCTAACATGGTTTTCTCAATATTTTTGCTGAAAAAAATGGTGAGGATCTTTTGCACTTCAGAAGCTCCTCATTGTTTTAGGCCAAAATATGGCAGTATTTTGCAAACTGTAACATCTCATTGACTATGGATGACATTGCCCTCGGACAATTGGGCCTAGATTGTTTCTTTGTTATTGAAATAATAAGGATGATGTATTATGTACGTCAAACACAATTTTACCATTGAGCAGCAGGGTTCTGCAGTTAGCTTGTGTAGTCTGTGGCAGCCTAGGATTTCTAAACTAATTGAACAAGTTACTGTTGCTAGTTAGCAAATGATATTGTGCAAGGGAATCAGGTGTGTGTATGTGTTGTGTTATGTTGGTGCCAGAGATAAAGTATGCTGCAACCAGAGAAAATTCTTTACACTGACACATATCTTTGATGCTTTTGGAGTTCTAGATGAGACATACACACACCTGGTTAAATATGTTTCTGAGGCTGTTGTTAAATGAAAAAGAGACATAGTTCCAAAACTACTTGGTCATTGCGGCTAAACAGATTTGTTTAGCCAGAATGACCTGGTCGTTTGGAAAAAGAGTCATAGTTGCGAAACTACTTGGTCATCCTGGCTAAACAAATTTGTATATACCTAGTTAACCAGGAGTGAAAGGTGTATTCAAATTCAGGCACCAAGGTTACGTTGATAAGCATCTCAGCATTTCAGTTGGTATCTAGTGCAAAGGATGAGGTGATTGTGGCTTACCGGCCTGGAAGTATGCATGATGTGAGAATTATTAGAGAAAACAGTTGTGGAATAATGATGTTCCATGAAATTGCCACTTAATTGGGGACAGTTGCAAAAAAAAAAAGTGAGGAGTGCAGTTCAAAGCTCCTGACATTTTTTTCAACAAAAAAAAAAATAAAACTGCATGTGACTTTGTGAGTACTGTAAGGCTTAACTTGACTAACGCCCTGGTTAAACTAACGATGCTTTGAACAGCCTGGCTCAGAGATTTATCTTGACATCATGTGTCTTATGGTGAAATGGAACACTTCCAAAACAGGATGGTCATTCTTACTAAGAGGAATTGTCTGCCATTGAAGAGAGGCTTCTATCTTTTCAAGGAAAGAATTTGCTCCTCAAGGAGAAATTCTTTCCATTAAGAGGTAGCCTCTGTTTTGAAAGGCTTCATTGTCCAGGTATTTTCATTTGCAAACAGGAAGTCACAAAAATTGTCTCTCTTTGAAAACACGACTGAAATACATGATGATGTACTCTTACTCCTTAAAAAAGATTACATCTATGTGAGCTGTGGATGTGCAGGCTGATCTGGGTCTTCACAGTTTACTAATTCCAAAGGTAAAATTTATCATGGTGCAGGTCAAGTAAAAATGCCAAATATGAGCACTCTGTTGTCAAATCAAGAAATTTCTGTCTCATTCTGTATATATTGTCACGGTCTTACTGTATTTGGCGTATTTTGAATCCATAATGTATGTTTAACATTAAACAAACATTATAGGTTCGCTGTTTAATAGTAATCAAGAATGTGGGTGCCATGATCTTGATATCAACCAGTGGGCTTGAACCCTATTTAAGAAATAGATGCTCTATGTTGATTGTACATGTAGTTAAACAGTAATTTTAATTTTAGTAATTTTAGATTGTCATTTTGCTGAAATCAAAATTTTTTGTCTCTTTGTTTTTGGAAATATACATGCTCAAAACAGTTTACTTGAAAACCAACCTTTATGTGATTCCACACACAGCAAAGTGGCAGATGCTCCCAGCAAAGTCTCAGATCAGCCTGGGCAGCCACTCCATATGATTAGAGTCTTTGCTGTGCACTTAAAGAGTAGCTAAGGGTCTAAGCTGGCTCAATGTGAACAGCAAATACTCCGATAAAACTGGGCAGATGCCCAGGCTGATGTGAGTTTTCACTGGGCACACATGCCACTTTGTTGATTTTGTCATGTCATGGCTCAAATCATTGCTCACTGTGTGTGAGCTGAAGTGTTCTTTATAACGTAGTACTTCCATGGTGTGCAACAATACTGTCGAACAATGTGCCACATTTCATGGACTACATGTGTATGCCACAGATAAGGAATTTTGTCATTAAACCTCACAGACAAAAGTTATTGTGAGTAGCTTGCACCATAACACATTAGGGAAATTGTTGCAGCATTTGTTTTGTTTTAGTTTTGCTGATGAAACACCCTCAGTTGTGGCATAAGTACAGGTTTATTCATGTAAAACTCCTCCAAAAGTTAAGCAAGTGTGTCATTAATAGGTTCTTTTTGTCGAGCTGGTCTTTATTTATATACAGTATACATATAATTATGTATTGATGTAAATAGCTGGCTTATTTGTAGAAAATGTGCAATAAAGATTTCATGATTAATTGGTGTTTATGATTTCTGTTTATTACCATATCTGTTTGGTTGTAAAAAGGTGGGGTTTTTTCGTTAAAAGCATTCTAAATAATTATCCACGTTATTAGACGGATCTAGGTTTTTATGCCCTGCAACAAAAAAAGTGGCGGGGTATAATGTTATACTCTCTGAAAGAGTGTCTGTCCATCCGTCCATCAGTGTTTTATTTCCGTGCTCTAACTTAGGTGGCCTTTGACAAATTTTCTTCAAACTTTGCACAAACATTCATATTGGAAAGGAGTGGTATGAGCGTGTAAGTAGGCTAATTACATATAGCTACAACAGAGTTATGGTCCTTGATTTTTGTCAAAAATATATTTTTGGTCAATATCTACACATTGACAGAAGGAATTTCAATAAAAGTTTGCATATGCATTAATATGCATGATCTACTTTTTGCCATTTACGTGTTGCTTTTCGTTAATTATGCCCCCAATTTCGGAGAAATTGTGGGGGCATATTGGTTTGGGTCTGTCCGTCCGTCAGTCCGTCTGTCGGCTATCTATAAGTCAAGAACCATAAGAGCTAGGAGCTTGAAACTTTATACACATGATCAGTATGAAAAATAAGCGAATATGTGTTTTTTCTTTTTTCCGCGGGTCACATATTTCAAGAGTTATGCCCCTTTTTCGACTTAGCCTGTGGAACCTTGTGAACAAAATATCTCAAGAACCCCTGATGCTAGGATCATGAGGTTTTGCAGGATGACAATGTCCAAGGTGTAGATGACCTGATTAACTTTTGAAACAAAGTCGTGAATTTTTGACCAAATTATGCCCCTTTTTCGACTTAGTGCATTATAAGCCTATGGAACCTTGTGAACAAAATATCTCAAGAACCCCTGATGCTAGGAGCATGATTTTTTGCAGGAAGATACTGCCTGTGGTGTAGATGACCTGATTAACTTTTGAAAAAAAAATCGTGAATTTTTGATTGAGTTATTCCCCTTTTTCGACTTAGTGCATTGAAGCCTATGGTACAAAGGTACCCTTACATTTAGTCAAGATTAGTAAGAGCTAGGAACTTGAAACTTTATACACATGATCAGTATTTTTTTATTTTTCCGCCAGCCATGTATTTCCAGAGTTATGCCCCTTTTTCGTCTTAGCCTGTGGAACCTTATGAACAAAATATCTTATAAACCCCTGATGCTAGGATCATGAGGTTTTGCAGGTTGAGAATGCCCAAGGTGTAGATGACCTGATTAACTTTTGAAACAAATTCATGAATTTTTGACCAAGTTATGGCCCTTTTTCGACTTAGTGTATTGTAAGCCTATGGAACCTTGTGAACAAAACATCTCAAGAACCCCTGATGCTAGGAGCATGATTTTGTGTAGGAAAATACTGCCTAAGGTGTAGATGACCTGATTAACTTTTGAATAAAAATTGTGAAGTTTTGATCGAGTTAGACCCCATTTTCGACTTAGTGCATTGAAGCCTATGGTACAAAGATCCCCTTACATACAGTTAAGAACAATAAGAGCTAGGAACTTGAAACTTTATACACATAATAAGTATGGAAAATAAGCATACCCGTATTTTTCTGCCGGTCATGTATTTCCAGAGTTATGCCCCTTTTTCGTCTTAGCCTGTGGAACCTTGTGAACAAAATATCTCAAGAACCCCTGATGCTAGGATCATGAGAATTTGCAGGTTGACAATGCCCAAGGTGTAGATGACCTGATTAACTTTTGAAATAAATTAGTGAATTTTTGACCGAGTTATGCCCCTTTTTCGACTTAGTGTATTGTAAGCCTGTGGAATCTTATGAGCAAAATATCTCAAAAACCCCTGATGCTAGGAACATGATTTTTTGCAGGAAGATACTGCCTGTGGTGTAGATGACCTGATTAACTTTTGAAAAAAAATCGTGAATTTTTGATTGAGTTATGCCCCTTTTTCAACTTAGTGCATTATTTGCCTATGGAACCTTGTGAACAAAATATCGGGAGAACCCCTGATGCTAGGATCATGATTTTTGCAAGCTTGATATTGCCCAAGGTGTAGATGACCTGATTAACTTTCGAAAACAATTCATAAATTTTTGATTGAGTTAAGCCCCTTTTCCGACTTCGTGCATTGAAGCCTATGGTAGTTTTTACCAGAGTTACGGCCTTGATATATGAAAAAAAAATGTGTTTTTTGCTCCAAATTTAGTATATTTTTTTAAGGTTTTATTGTTTTCCAAAAATTTGTTGATTTACTCCCCCCAGTGCATCTTTCCATGAAATATTTATTTAATGACTTTTTCTTCAGTATATATATATATGCTTATTGTGTCGTAGTAGTTCTTATGCTTTTTTAACTTCTATAGATGCTCAGTTGGTGGGGGTACGATGGGGTACATTGATTGGATGGTGGAGCAGAGCTTGTTATTTAGCAATTGAGCTGCCACTTGCGAAACACCACCATCCAGTGCAATGTCCAAATCTTTGTCAATCTTGCCCTTGCTAAGTGAGTTATATTGCATTGTTGCTACTTCGGAATGTTGCTTTAATTTGCTAGCTTTATAGTTTCCTTGTTTAGTTAGCTACTGTCTGCCTTTGGTGGGGGTAAGATACGGCACATTGACTTGACGGTGGAGTGAAGCTTGCTGTTTAGCGATTGAGCTGCCACCTGCGAAGCCCCACCGTCCAGTACAGTGTCGTGGGTCTCTGAATTTATGATCTTGCCCTTGCTAAGCGGACTAGTATGTAAGCTATTTTAATATCCTATGTGCTTATACATGTTTAATGTGCTAATAGGGCAGTTTCTTTCCTTATAGGGCTAGTGAGTATGATAAATAATATATTTCTAATATCGTATATATCTCCAAGTAGTTGGGTCTGACATGGTTGTTTGCATGATGTGCAGACACTAGGGTCTGATGACATGCAGACAGCCAGGCCAGAGGCAATTGTAACTGATTATTCATTCTTACAGCTCTTTTACACTTGTTGATTATATACTCTTGTTTTAGCAGTCGGTTCAAAAGCTCATCAAGAGCTTATGTTGTATTGTTATGAAACTTGCCGACTTTAAATAAATCTTATCTTATCTTATCTTATCTTATCCAATTTTCTTCAAACTTTGCATTGACATTGATGTCAGGGAGGAGTGGCATGGGATTGCAAGTGGGCTAAATTCATTCAGAAACAATAGAGTTATGTCCCTTGATGTATGTAAAAATGTGTTTTCCCCGTATCTTCCAAATAATTGGAAGAATTTTAATAAAGAGGCGGGATGGGGTGGGGTTAGGGCTGGGACGGGTAGAGATTTTGTACCCGAATCCCTATTACCCACGGGTACCCTGGTACCCGTTACCATAGCATTTTGAACATGTCCACAGTTAGGAAATATACGTTTAGCTAAAATAATAAGAAAGGTATATGTCATTTGCTTACGTATGCATGTAATGGGAAAGCCACAAAAATATAGAAATCTCCCTGTAATATTATACAAAAAATAATTTGGCAATATATGATTACAATTTATACAAGACAGTCACACAAGTTTAAAAATTAACGAAAATGGACAGTTTCTCTGAAAAAGATAATTCAGGCAACACTTTGAGTGGATTGAAATAGAGAGAAGAATTCACCAAGGACATTATTGCAACTTGTTTAGGAAGGTGTGTATGACTGCCATTAAATTTGAAGGAGACATATGCCGTATTAATTCTAATAAACAACTCTGCTCTAATAAACGCCACCCTCTCCTGCCTCTTTTCCAGAAATAATGTTATATTGATATTCTAACCGTATTTTCCATCAGTTTTACAAAAAGGAACAACATGAATTCCTGTTTGCTTCTTTGGAGGACGCAACTCTTTAAATGGGCCCACCATTTAAGCAAAGAATTCTGTCCTGTTAAAGCTAACACCCTTTGAGAAGGGAAACAATGAAAGGGAAAATGGTAGGATTGCTTCATCTGAAAGTATAGCCATTCACTTTAATACTTCTAGAAATATTTTGGCATTGGCTGACTTACTACTCTTCATGCTCTACATAACGCCCGCCCCCTTTCGTAAAATGCAACGTCCCTGGGCGTTCAATAGGATTAATACGGTAGATTTTATTACGACTCCCATGCTGGGTAACCCCACCTACTTTTACAATCAAATTATTCCAAAAGTAGTGCTTACTGCGCTTAACCACTATTGTTTCAGTATAACAGATCATCGGCTGAAAATAAAATATTTAGTTGTTGGGCAAATAAAAGGCATTATAGCCCCCCCCCCCCACTCCCACCCGGCCTTTTGTTAGACAAGGTCTATGACCAATCACATTTAATCTTTCGTTAATTGTCAACAGAGTTATGGCCATTGATTTACGTAAAATATGTGTTTTCTCAAGTATCTTCAGAATAAATAGTCGAATTTCAATAAAATTTGATATTTCTATTGTTTTAGATGTGCGATCTTGGTTTAGGCTATTATGTTTTTTCTTTTATTTTCAATGGAGTTACTGTCCTTGATTTATTTAAAAATGCGTTTTTCCGATTAACTTCTTACTGTATGAACAAATTCTGTTATCTTATGACTAACTGCACACGTTTTGATGAAATTATGCCTTGGTTTGTACGAGATCTAGGTTCTGACATTAACATTTTAATTTTCGTTACTTTTCAACCTAGTTATGGCCCATGATTAACATCAGATAATAGTTTATGTTCAGTTTCATGTAATTTAATGGCACTTCGATCATTTTTATGTCTCGCCTGCAAAGCAGAAGCAAGACACATGTACATGTATTACTTTTCTGGTGTTGTTGTCATCGACGCAGGCGGCGTAAACATTTGTTGAGTTTTTGCCTTTTAGCTCTTTTTCTCCAGAACTGTAAGAGCAAGAGCTGTGAAACTTGTTTCCTGCATATATATGGAAGAGTAAAGCTACAGCTATCATTAATATTGAGTCTTGAGATCCCAGACTTTGCAATTATTTTGTCGAGTTCACATAAAGCTCGCTTGCATCTTAAAGATCGTCATGAAACATGGGTCATGCATACATTTAGAAGAGTAAAGCCTAAAGACATCTTCAATATTGAGTCTTGACTTACTCAGTTTACGAATTCGTAGAATGTTTGTCGAGTTTCTGCGCTTAGCTCTGTTTCACAAGAACTACATGTATATGGGCTAAAGCCATTAAACTTGAGTCATGCATACAACTGGAAGCCACCATCAATATTGATTTCTAACCTACATGTACTTTTTATGCTACACTTTTCCAACTTTTTGTCAAGTTTTTGCGTTGAGCTCTATAAGGGCTAGAACGAAATGTGCTGAGTCACGTTGTATAATGTAAGCTACGTTATGTAAGCTACGTTACTGGCATTTTTTGCATAATGTCATTGATGCACTACAAAACTAAAGTATGTAAGCAGTGGCTCACGCACACCACCCGCCAGCACCACCGCCTGATGAAACCAACTAAATACATACTTTAATGCAAATATTAATGGACCCATGAAAGGACGGACAGATAGACAATATACACCAAACCCATTAGTCAGTAAAGTCCATAGCAGAAGCTTTGACGTACATGTAATTGTTGCACAGGTTTTTTAGTTTGTGACCTTGACCGAAGGTTAACATTATCGTTCAAACGGTGTAAATTAGTATATTCATATATATCTATCCTGCAATAGCACTAAGTACGAAAGAACAAGTTCAATTAAAAAAATAGAACAAAAAAAAAGAACGTTTACGCAAATAGTAAAGTCGAACCTACGAACAGACGGGTGGAAAATGGAAAAAAAGTCATATAATGGCACAGCTTTCAAAGTGTCAATGTGTTTAGGACAAAGCGTCCTGAAGTTAGGACTTACAGACGTTATTCATATACATATGGAAACAACAGTTAAATTTCTAGACTCAATTAGACAGAACTGTGAATTAATTTCAAAAATTGGAAATAAGCAGCACTATTATTCATATTCAATACTTATTACAGGTTGTTGAAACGTACTTATTACAGGTTGTTGTTGAAAACGGTTGTTGAAACGTTATATTTCCCTCAGGCAAACTTGCTGTCGAGTACAAGAGATATGCCTTTCTGGTTTTGTCAGCTACGTTATCCTTTTCATTTTTATTCTGCAACAGTAAATGCTTGCCTTTTTGGAAGTTTTTCCTTGCTAATTCTACACATACAAACATTGAAACCAATATGTCATAAAATATTCAAAGATATTGTAATTTCTGCGACCTGAGTAAAACTGAAATTAAGAATTAATAAATATTTAGTAACAAATTACATATTAGTATATGTAGTTTTAAGATCATTATCGTCTTGAAATCATAGGACATGTAATATGTCTTTTTCTGCATGTAAAACAATCATATATACATAAGTTTATCATATAAAGTCACTTTTATTATGCCTGATGCACAGTGTGTGCAATCCTATTATAGTGTAGTAAATAACGTTGCTTACTTGTTTATTTTCCCTTGACCCCTGTAGTGACTTGTTTTTTCCCTAAAATGCATCCTGAGTATATAAATTTTAAAATATGCTTCGCAATGTATATTCATGTGTATAAACAAAATAAAAAATGTTTTTCCGTAGAAAAAATATTTTCATGGTTTTGTTATTTTATTGACTGTCTAGTCTGAGAACAGGTGTTCAAATACCTTGGAGCAATTGTCTCAGATGATGACTCTAAAAAGGAAGTTCTCTCAAGGATTGCACAAGCCACTTCAGTTCTTACAAAGCTGAATTAAGCCAATTTGGAGAGATAACAACATATCTCTTGGATCAAAGGTGAAACTTATGCGCTCCCTTGTCCTTTCTCATTTCTGTATGCCTGTGTATCGTGGACCTTGACAGCAGAGTTAGAGAAAAAATGCAGGCCTTTGAGATGAGATGCTATCGAAGATAACTGAACATTTCGTACAAGGGCCATTTAACCAATGAGAAAGTTCGCGTAAAGATCCAAGCAGCCATTGGAGAGTATGATGAACTGACCCTGGTCAAGAAACGGAAGCTAAGGTGGTTTGGCCATGTCTCATGGTCTTCTGGTTTAGCAAAGACAATTCTGCAGGGTACAGTGAAAGAAAATAGTAATGTATATTAAGCCTCAGAAGCTTTTGTATTGGTTCCATATATGCAACGTCAATGTCCTGTGCATGGAGCAAGTTTGACGACTCTATCCCTTTTGGTTACTTAGAAACTGTGACGACTCTATCCCTTTTTTGTTACTAAGAAACTGAGCTAAACGCAACTAATCAATTCTATCCCATAACCTTACAAGGTCGTTGGGGCACCACAGATGACTTCGAAACGATTCCTTTCCACATTGTCCTGTTTCCAGCTGTCCTAGTTGAGCTGGCAAAATCCATTCTTGTCCACTCTTTAATATTGTCTTCCCACCTCTTCTTCTGTCTACCTCTTCTTCTCTTTTCTTTCACTGTACCCTGCAGAATTGTCTTTGGTAATAATTGGTTCTCTTATACATAATAATTGGTTTTTTTGTTAAGGGTCTTTGAATGTTTTTTTTTTTTTTTTGTTTTTTGTTTTTTTTTTGATACAGCGTAAATCGTGTCAACTGAATTTGTATATATGTTACCCCGTGTTTATATTAATACTTCTACGCCAGATTTGAAAACGATAAAGCTGACAACCAACAGGTCATTTAATGCATAAGTTGTATGGGAGAAGAAAAAGGAATTACTCTGGATTATGACTTATGGTTAGTATTGTGTCAAGTGTCTGTCTCAGTATCAGAAAAAACTAGTCAAAAACGCAACTGTTGGAAACTGGGTAGATTACTGAATTGTGAGAATATAGCGCTCCAGGCTGCTGTATGTAACCGTCAAGAAATAGATGCCTTCCCATTGTTAATTCAGATCAGAATATGAACAGTTTTCTGGTTACAAATCAAGCAGACATTAACTTACCAGGATGAGGGGCTGGGGGACGACAAGAAGATTTAATCTCTCAGGTACCTTAGTAAGGAGATAAATCTAGAGATAAAATCCTCAGAATTTGCTGCAGAGAAAATGACCAAAGATTTTTTTAAGGAAGTGTGTTCCAGTCCGTGGGATGATACTGGACTTCTGCTTTCCTTGTCTGGATCATGAGATCATTTAGGTATAGCAGCCTTACCTTTCAGACCCTTATAAAGCAGTATTATAAAGTATTCTTTCCTTTCTTCTTTGTTTAAGAGACGTCCGATGTTACTCCTGAAGAATACCATTGGTGCTCCCAGTTTCATAATTATAATTTCCAATAACGAAACGAGCAATCCGATTCTGAACCTTCTCCAGGTCTGCCTGGAACTTTAGGGATCCACACGCATGGACACGAGTATCGCACCACTAGTCTCAAGAACAAGATGGCGGCCTTATTGCAGAAATTCCAGGGCTCAGTGGTTGGAGGAGTGATAGGGGACTGTGTTGGTGCAGTATATGAAGGGGCATGGGGCTCCTTTATAGGGCTTGATAAAGTCCTTAAGCTGGTTAGAAAAATAGAGTCAGGTACTAGTACAATAACGAGTAATTTCTGATTAAGTTAGAGGTAATTGATCATGGTCATTGGGCGCTTATTAAAAATATAATGGAATCATTTGCCTGGGAGTTGGCCAGCTTTAAACAGATAAAACAGCCTTGAGTTTCTTATGACAAAAGTCATGTTAACTTATTTGGGTAGTTTAAGTGGGCAACCAAAATGATTTTTTTCCACTACCAAAGATGTCACTGGATGTCTCTAGTGTATACCTTTTCATGGATTCGTACCTTCTCATAGATTCGTTTTTATGGTTTGCCGAGGAGTGCACTTAAATTAGTCAACTCTTTTGATGAATATGCTTGAAAAAAAACAACAACATTAATGTGTCAGAAAACCTGGTTGCAAGTCTTTGCAAAATAAAATTTTGGTCAGAAAATGAAATTTTTTGAAGTCCTAAATTTTATTCAATGGTGCCAAAGAATTTCCTTCCAAACTTAAATATTTAATACAATGCCATAAAACTGCCATATATATATATATATATATATATATATATATATACATATAAATAACATGGACTAAGCTTTATATGCTGAAATAATAACATAGTTTTGAATATTTGGCTGTTGATTCTAGGGCATGAACTCAATGAGAAATTTTTTTTCAATTTTCGCTCTGAGGGGTAGTCTAAGACAGTATCCTATTTCATTGTTCAAATAAATATTCACGCCAGTTTAACCCTTTCACTGCCAAATATATGGTGAAAAGTTCCCCTCAGTGCCAAATATTTTTTTCATATTTTGCTATCACAGGGTTCAGCTATTAAATCACATATTTCTCATGAATTAAAGATGGTATGAAGCTCAAACTTTGAGCACAACCAGTTTAATTGTTTTCCAACAGTTTGCAATAATATTATTTCTAATTTCTTGAATTTTACGGCCTATTTAACAAATGATTAGTGATCAGGAGCAGATATATGTATTCTAGAGGCTACAACCGTATTTTTCGAAAGAATACAACTTTGAAAAAAAAAAGCAATTTTATTACAAACTCTAATGAAACATTGTATTTAAAGCTCTCCATGTCTTAGAACCTGATTTCTCAATAGGAGGCATTGTTCTTGGGACATGTCTATATTCTAGCACCTGTTATATTAGAAAGTCACAAAATGCGTGCTTGAAATAGCATTTCAAGTATCTCCTTTTACAGTTTTCTAACATATTTGAACCTCAACAAATATTTTGTATGATGCTAAGATACTATGGCAATGTGTATAAAATTGTCAATGTACTCATGTCATCATGTCATACCAAGGTGCTTTTTTACCCCCCCCCCCCCCCCCCCCCCCCCCCCCCAGAAAGCAGTGCCAAGTTCAGAAATTCAGATGTGGGCCTAAATGTCATAATACCTCAGCATGTCAACAAAACTTTGTAAACAATAGTTTATTTACTCACATTATCCACAGCCTTCAGTGCCATTTAACCTTATTATATCTTCAACATCTGCTCCCTTAGGCAGCCAAGAGTTAGCTTCAGACACCATTTTGAATGGCAAAAACACAACATTTTCCCTTTTTCAAAAAAATGTTTTCACTGTCAATCTACTTTCGTTTTTGTTCATTGTTTGGTGTGTTTACACACCGCATATGACCTTTGGATTGATTTCCAGTGTTTTGTGAAATTCACCACTTTGTGAAACTTACTTATGGTTGGTTAAAAACAAGTACTAGCTTTGTCGACGCAAGTCGCCTATTGCAGTCGGCCAGGTAGTTGACTTCAGTCGCCTACGGCAGCGAAAGGGTTAATAACTTGATATGCTGTAAGAGGGTTATTTGCAGCTTTTGAATGCAAACTCAATTTACTGGTCTCCGAATTTCTCACATAAGCAATAAAGCAGGCAAACTATAATAAGGGACACGAATCAATGAGAAAACAGCATACTGTTTTTTTCTGATGTGTTTTCAACTCAGTTTTGACTGTTCTCTCCTGTAAGTCTTTATTAAGATTATAGATGATTTGGGGCAGGAAGGCTGGGTCAAAAAGGGGCAAGCAGGGCTCCTCGCCATTCCGCTTTAGGGGAATCACTGTCTCCTCTTCTTTGGACTCACACTCAACAACAGACTTTCATCATATTCAAAACCACAAACTTTACTTTATGGTGGTAAAACAGAATGTATGGGTTAAAGATTCCATTTTTGTCTCACTTTTGTGTACAATTCAGTGCTCAGTAGGGGAACCAGAAAAGAAAATTATATACAACAAAAAGCAATGGCTCCAAAGAAGTCTGTACATACATGTATGTGTAAGATGATCTAAATCTGGCTTTGTTTCAGTTGCAAAAGGCACAGTTTCCTGTTGGTCACTCCAGAAGGTCAGATGGATGAGGAGGGCAAATCACTATTATCTTTGGATATTATTTTTTTGTTTCTCCATAGAAATTGTGGGTAATTGCTGGAATTGCTTGGTAAGATCATCCCATGCAGTGAGTACCCACATATTTTATGAAGAATCGAAGAAAATTATCCTAAAATTATTGTCAGTAGACATCCCTTTTATCATTTCCTCTGTAGCAGTCCTTTTTCAGCTAAACTAAGGCTTTTTCTAATTTTCAGCAAGAGATAATGATTCAGAAGAGGAAAGTCCAAACAAAAAGTCCAAGAAAAAGCAGATGTATTACTTTACTGATGACACAGCTATGGCTCGAAGTGTGGCTCGATCGCTCATAGCCAACAAAGAACTTAATGCAAGAGATATGGCCAGAAGGTGGGGGTAGTCTTAGATACAATACTTCATCCTGTAGTATTATGACTTTGTCTTTCTTCTATTATTTTTTTGATTAGACTTTTTTTAGAGTCTGCCACCTTTGAGTTCAAGTGAATTTATATCCTGTATTTGGATTCCCTATTTGCACTGTATGCTGAACTGAATAGCAAACACTGCCAGCCCTTATCAGACTACTCATTGCGAGTACTCTTAATAGAGTCTACTCTTCTGGAGCTGGTATTTCTCTAGATATATTTTTATGGAAATATAATATGGCAAAATATAAATAGACAGATATTGAACAGGTTGAAATTGAACTTAACAATATACACTAGAGCTTGATATCTCAAATTATTGTAAAAATTCTTAGTATTGGGACACATAGATCTGAGGAAATAGTGCAGACACAGATCAGACTGCTCCCAAAGGAGCAGTCTGATTAGGGTCTACACTGTTTGCCATTCCATTTGCATTTTTGGACATTACTGCATTGTAGAACCAAATTTACATTTTTGCAGAGCATTTTAAGATAATTATTATAGGTGTCTCAATTTGTAGAATTTTTATGGTGCTGTATAATGTCAGTAAGTACTCTAATGTCAGGAAATTTGATTCAGATTTCCTAAATATTCTTATCATTCAGCCCTGTTTTCTCAAACTGTTGACATTTCAGGGTCAAATTTCTGATCCCCTGGACTTTTAGATAACAAGCATTGTTTACCTTATTCTAAACATTCGTTTCCTCTCAGATTCACAGAAGAACATTTCAATGAGCCTGATCTGTTTGAAGTTTGTTAGTATGGTATTCTCCTTCCCTGTTATCTTAAACTATTGATATTTCAATGCATATTTCTGAGCCCTTTGACTTTTAGGTAACAAGCATTGACAATGTTAGCCTTCATTTTCTTGCAGATTTACAGAGGAATATTTCAAGGAACCAGATCGAGGCTATGGTGCTGGTGTGGTGACTGTGTTCAGGCTTCTGTCAGAGTGTGATTGTTTAGATACATTTGGTCCAGCCAAGAAACAGTTTGATGGGAGAGGGTCCTATGGTAATGGAGGAGCAATGAGAATCTCACCAGCGGCACTCTTTGTTAACAGAAAATCTTACAATTTTTCAAAGTTAAAGGTAAAGTATTCATTTCAAAACTTTCGCTTCACTACCATACTGAATGACAGACCAGTTCATTTCCCATGAATGCAAAAGTAGTTACAGAAACTAGACTTTTGTGTGTGGAAAAGTCTGCCTTTTATCTGCCTATCATGCAGCTCACAGTGAATTACCATAGTATTCAGACACCTAAAACCGTTCATTTTCCATTTTGGCCAAATGAAAAATTAATGGTTTTTATGTGTCCCAATAGTGAAGCACATTAGGGTATTTCTCCAAGGAGTCATTAGTGTCATAGAGCAAGTAGAGTCACTCAAATCTGGTGAACAAATTCTATAGAACTAACAGAGGTCCCGATAAGAGTGGGTAACAGGGATAATTTAGGGCTAATTTTCCATATAAACAGAAGTTGTGACCCCTCATTAGAACCATTTCGCGGAGATGGTTCTAATGAGGGGTCACAACATATATTTTTGTTAAGAAATAAGAAAAATTATCTTCGAATTATCTCTGTTACCCCTTCTTATCTGGAGCTCTGATAGAAGTTGTTGAGATGTTCAGATATATTGGGTAAATATGGCAAGAACGCTTAAGATGAATGGATACACTTTTAGGGTAAACAGCCCTGCCATTTTGATTTAACTCTCACTTCTAGATGGGGTCAACTTTTGAAGATGGTATGGGTTTGGGTATATAAACTACTACAGCCATGCTGTGGCAATGTAGGTACAGTGATTGACTCTGTTACAAAGATAAGGAAGGAGATAGCAGTACCTGGATGGGTGACCAGTGGCTTGACTTCATGGATGACCCAGCAAACACTACACTTTGTGTAATGGGTTTAGCTATATAAACCACTTCTACACCCTTTCTGTAGAAGCTGGTTTTTGTGGCGATATAGGTGGAGTGATTGGCTCTTTTACAAAGGTAAACAGTGGAGATTGTGGTTAGTACTAAGCTGGGTGACCGGTTGCTTGACTTCATGGCCGCTCTGAGGTAAATGCTACAGAGGAAAGAATTCGCTTCCTTAAATTCTTTTCTTTAAGAGTTAATCCCATTTTGGAAGAACTTATCATATAGGGACTCAAACTGGAAGTCTGACAAAAAAAAAGATCTTTTGAAACATTTGGGAAAAAAAAAAACATTTAAGTATCCCCATTTGCATTATTTTTTCATTCCAGGAAATAGCTGAAACAATAACGAGAATAACCCACTCTCACTACCAGGCTATACAAGGTGCAATATTACAGTGTTATGCTGTAGAGCTGGCTCTGCGGACAGAGAAACTTGACACTGACCAGTTTATTGATGATCTCATTGATAAAATGAAACCTATGGAAGAAGAAAGTGCCAAAGAACACACAGACAGTATTAAAGATAAAGTTGAGAAAGGGAAAGGTGATTGTGATACTAAAGAATGGTATGCACAAGCTCCATTTTCCCAAGATTTTTTGCATCATGCAGTGCTACAGATAAGCCAAACTTTTTGGACAAAAGTGCTCACCTTTATTCTTATTTTTGTTTAGATCCTATATCAAATCACCTGTCAATTATGGTTGTGATCTGTTCCTACAATACAGGTTTTTGTCCTGCCTGTAAGTAGGGGAGAGTCGGGTAACTTCGGACAGGCGGGTAAATTCGGACATACAATTGCAAACAGTGAAAATCCAGATGAGACGGCTCATAATGAGCCGTCTCATCAGGATTTTCTCTGTTTGGCCAGTTAATTTTTGTTTTAGTTCCAAACAACTAACATATAAAGGATACAATGTCAGTGTACGAAATTACCCGCTGTCCGAAGTTACCCGACTCTCCCCTAGCAGAATGCAAGACAGGTATACATCTTTTTTCCAGTGTAGATGATGTCATGAGCGACAACTGAGTAAATTTCTGTTGACTTTTTAGCTCACCTGAGCCGAAGGCTCAGAGGTGAGCTTATAGGATGGGAGTCGAGCCGTCGTCCGTCCGTCCGTGGGTGGGTGCGTGCGTCAACACTTTCAAACATAAATATCTCAGAGACCAGTAGGCCGATCGCAATCAAATTTTATCTGAAGCATCATTTGGGTGGGGGAAAGGCTGCATTAGGTTTTGGTGCCAATCAGCTCAGAACTCTGGTTTCCATGGCAACAGATAGCCCCCATAGGGTTATAATGGGGAAAACGGCGTCATCACGTTTTCTCAACTGTTTTTGATTAGATCCTTATCATACTTGCAGGTAATGATGACATACACAAGAGCTTGGATGAGTTCGAAATTTGGTCGGATTCGAGCACAGACTACGGAGTTAGCTGCCCTTGAGCGTTTGAAAAAAATCCCATAGGGTTATAATGGGGAAAATGGCGTCATCACGTTTTCTCAACTGTTTTTGCTTAGATCCTTATCATACTTGCAGGTAATGATGACATACATAAGAGCTTGGATGAGTTCGAAATTTGGCCGGATTCGAGCACAGACTACGGAGTTAGCTGCCCTTGAGCGTTTGAAAAAAATCCCATAGTGTTATAATGGAGAAAACAACGTCATCACATATTTTTAGAAAAACTTTGTCATCGCTCTATTGCCTACATTGCTCAACGGATTTTGAAATAACTTAACACAAATGTAGGGCATGACAATATCTCGAGCAAGTTTGACTTTCAGGATGCTGCGCCCAAGGTCAAGGTCACTGTGGCTATTTTAAGAAAAACTTTTTCAGCGCTCTAGCACCTACATTTCTCAATGAATTTTAAAATAACTTCACACAAATGTAGGGCATGACAATATCTCGAGCAAGTTCAACTTCTAGGATGCTGTGCCCAAGGTCAAGGTCACTGTGGCTATTTTTAGACAAACTTTGTCAGCGCTCTAGCACCTACATTTCTCAGCAGATTTTAAAATAACTTCACACAAATGTAGGGCATGACAATATCTCGAGCAAGTTTGACTTTCAGGGTGCTGCACCCAAGGTCAAGGTCACAGTGGCTATTTTTAGAAAAACATGGTCATCGCTCTAGCGCCTAAATTTCTCAACGGATTTTAAATCAACTTCACACAAATGTAGGGCATGACAATATCTCGAACAAGTTTGACTTCCAGGGTGCTGCGCCCAAGGTCAAGGTCACTGTGGCTATTTTTAGAAAAACTTTGTCAGCGCTCTAGCACCTACATTTTTCAATGGATTTTAAAATAAATTCACACAAATGTAGGGCATGACAGTATCTCGAGCAAGTTCGACTTTCAGGGTGCTGTGCCCAAGGTCAAGGTCACTGTGGCTATTTTTAGAAAAACTTTGTCATCGCCCTAGCACCTTCATTTCTCCATGGATTTTGAAATAACTTGACACAAATGTAGGGTATGACAATAGCTCGAGCAAGTTCGACTTTCAGGATGCTGTGCCCAAGGTCAAGGTACTGTGGCTATTTTTAGAAAAACTTTGTCATTGCTCTAGCACCTACATTTCTCAACGGATTTTGAAATAAATTCACACAAATGTAGGGCATGACAATATCTCGAGCAAGTTTGCCTTTCAGGGTGCTGCAATCAAGGTTTTTGATTAGATCCTTATCATACTTGCAGGTAATGATGACATACATAAGAGCTTGGATGAGTTCGAAATTTGGCCGGATTTGAGCACAGACTACGGAGTTAGCTGCCTTTGAGCGTTTGAAAAAAATCCCATAGTCTTATAATGGAGAAAACAACGTCATCACATTTTCATTTTTCATCGGATCCTCTTCATACTTGCAGGTAATGAGGATATGCATAAAAGCTTGGATTAGTTAGCACTTCGGCTAGATCCCACCACTGACTATGGAGTACCTGCCCTGAGCATCCAAAAAATCAATGTCGCCACTTTTTCTTGGTTTCTACTTATCCGATCCTTTTCAAACTTGCAGGTAGTGAGGAAATGCATAATATCTTAAACAAGTACAAATTTTCGCCAGATCAGGCCAACCGCTACGAAGTTAGCTGCCCTTGACAGCTCTGTCTATTGTGCTCTTGATCGTATACTTTTTAAACTTGCATAATATTAAATGAGGGCATACATAATGTTTTGGATGAGTTTAATTTTCAGCCTGATTGGACCACTGACTGTGGAGTTAGCTGCCCTTGAGCATCTTAAATATCCCTATAGGTTTACAATGTCTCTCAGGTGAGCAATTGTTGCCCTTTGGGCTACTTGTCTAGTATAACTTTGACAGGTGAGGCACCACATTTTTAGCTCACCAGAGCCGAAGGCTCCGGGGGAGCTTATAGGATAGGCAGTGTCCGTCGTCGTCGTCGTCGTCGTCGTCGTCGTCGTCCGTCGTCGTCTGTCCGTCAACACTTTTAAACAACATCTCCTCTGAAGCCACTGGGCCGATTGGGCCCAAATTTCATCTGTAGCATCCTTGGGCTGGGGGATTGAAAGTTTGTGTTTTTTATGAAAATCTGCCCTTCAGTTTGGTTGCTATGGCAACTTAGAGTTCCCATAGACTTATAATGGGGAAAATTGAAAAATGACATTTTCTGCCAGGCCATTGCAGATATGTTGACAAAACTTTTATGGAAATGTTCCTTATGAAGTCTTCTATCAGCTGTATGTTTTTGGCCCAGTGCCCCTTTTATTGGTTGCCATGGAAACCAAAATGAAAAAAAAAAATGGAAAAAATACTTAAAAATTATCTCCTCTGTAACCACTGTGCCGACAAGGCCCAGATTTCATCTGTAGTATCCTTAGGCTGGGGTATTGAAAGTTTGTGTTTTTTATGAAAATCTGTCCTTTAGTTTGGTTGCTATGGCAACTTAGAGTTCCCATAGACTTATAATGGGGAAAATTGAATAATGGCATTTACTGCCTAGCCATTGCAGATATGTTGACATAACTTTTATAGAAATGTTCCTTTAAGAAGTCTTCTATTAGCTTTATTGTTTTTGAACCCACTGCTCCATTTACTGGTTGTCATGGAAACCAAAATGCAAAAATAATGGAAAAAAACAACTTACAAAATTATCTCCTCAGATGTCACTGGGCCAATAAGGCCCAGATTTCATCTTTAGTATCCTTAGGCTGGGGGGGGGGGGGGGAGGGGGTTGAAAGTTTGTGTTTTTGATGAAAATCGGCTCTTTCGTTTGGTTGCTATGGCAACTTAGAGTTGCATTGACTTATAATGGGGAAAATTGAAAAATGGCATTTACTGCAATCAAAATATGGAAAATAGTTACATATTTTGTTATCAACTCAACAGACTTTCAGACTGAGACTTTGTAGTTGAATATTTTGTATTAGGCTGTACAAATGTGACAGTAATTTTGATAGCAATTTTGAGCTAGAGATCTGGTGAGCTTTGTGGCCCATGGGCCTCTTGTTCTTAAGTCTTTGTAAGTTAGACAACAAATTTGTCAACTGACAACTAATTTTAACAGTGTGCTTGACAGAAAATGAGATATTTTCATTTTTAGCTAGCCTGAACGAAGTTCTGGAAGAGATATTGTACTACCCCCGGCGTCAGCGTTAGCGGCTGCGGCATTAGCAAAATGCTTAAGTTTTACGTTAAAGTTTTTTAGGTAATGGGCAAGGCGCTGTCAGGCAAGCTATCCTGTCCCACTGACAGATCTTGTTTTTATAAAATGTATGTTTCTTAGTAAATAATAAGTATAATTCATGGTTTTGGCTACCATATTTTACAAGACATCATACTTATGAAGTGGCTCCATTTTCCAGTACATATGAGACGCGACAGGAGAAAACCAATAAAGTGGTTGGGTGCCCTGCCCAGACTCAGATCAGCCTGGGCATCCACCCAGTCTGATCAGACTCTTGGCTAAGCAAATGAAGGGTAGCTAAAGGTCTAAGCTACCTTCATGCCTACAGCAAAACTCTGATCAGACTGGGTCTAAGCTACCTTCATGCCTACAGCGAAACGCTGATCAGACTTTGTGGATGCCCAGGCTGATTAGAGTCTTCACTGGGTGCATGTGCCACTTTATTGGTTTTGTTGTGTCATGGCTCATATATCTTTACTAAGTTTCAGTCTGTTTTGATTGTAGTGATACTAAATATGATAAAACAACAATGCCGTATTGTTGGAAGTTAGAGAAGATCCGAGAGTTTGTTCACCAGGAGACATTACCTACTACAGATGAGATCAATGAGAACTTGGGTACAGATATATCAGCTCTAGGATCTGTACCAACAGCTATTTACTCATTTCTACAGTCACCTAAACCTCTTGATAGATTACAGGTAGCATAATTTTGGTTTTCAAAAAAAAAAAAAAAAATGCAACAATTAAATTGTGACAGTTTGACCAAAATATCCAGGTAACCAGTGCAGTCACAGACCATACTGCTTCTATGGGAACATATAGGAGCAGTCTAGACAAGGTCTGTACTGTTTGCAACATCAAGAGCAGTCTTATCAGGGTTTGCAATGCTAATATGCTAATGATGCTTCAGGAGCAGTCTGATCAGGGTCTTCAGTGTGACTTATTAAGCATGTTTTAGAAAAAAATATATACCCCGTATACATTTTCCATGTTTTTTTTTTTTTTTTTTTTTTCTAGAAATTAGATGCCTGAAATTAAAGAATAGTAATTTTCATAATTGCGTTACTAGAACACGAGATAATATATCTGGGCTAGGAACAAAACATCAAACTTTTTGTGGGATACTCATAAGAATTTGGAACAATTCCAGTGACTGCCATAATTATATGGACCTCTAAGCTTGCAAAATACATAGTAGAATCTTCATGGGTTTCCTGTGGATGAAAAAAAGAGTCTTATAATCTGTATATTTTCCTGAGGATATTGTAGGTGTGACTTTTTTTCTGCTTTAGATAAAAAATATTCTCAATAATCCTAAAATGAGCATGTGAAGCCGGTTATGCGTTTTGGGATTTAAAATGTTTAACCTGATGCTAATACTTGACTTACCATTAAGTGGTAGAATGTTTGACCTGGTGCTTATACATGACTGTCAGACCATTAGCTGGTAAAATTTGATTTAATTACTTGGTAACAAGATCTCCTGTTAACATATTTGAAAGAAATGAATAATATAAAATTAGTATAACTAGACTGCAGAGAATGCTGTTTTTATTTTTAGCTTGCCTGTACGAAAGTACAGGGAGCTATTGTTGTCACTCTGGCGTGGGCATTTGCATTGGCGTGGACATTGGTGTGGATGTCAAACTTTAAAGTTTTGTGTTAAAGTTTTTTCAAAGTTTCAAATCTCGAAATATAACCATAACATCGCATATCCTTCTATTCTATAACACCATACCCCTGGGTGAGGTCTTGGGGTGGGGCATAGGGGTCAAAATATAGGTCACACTCACTTTAAAGTTTTACGACAAAGTTTTTTAAACATTCATATCCCAGCAACCACTGGAAAGAACCCTTCCATATTTGGAACATAATCATATCATAGCATAACCTTTCATTACATAACACTATACCTCAGGGTCTGACCAGGGGGTGGGGCTTAGGGGTAAAAAATTAGGTCACACTTTAGAGTTTTGCGACAAAGTTTTTCAAACATTCATATCTCAGCAACCATGGGCAGGAAGCTTTTCATATTTGGAACGTAATTATATCATAGCATAACCTTTCATTACATAACACTATATCCCAGGGTCAGACCCTGGGTGGGGCTTAGGGATCAAAAATTAGTTCACACTCATTTTAAAGTTTTCAATTAAGTATATCTCCTTTTCTCACGATTGGATTCTTTTGATATTTGTACTGTGGTTAGATATTGATTCAAAGTTTTACAGAGTACCACTCAGTGGCCTTGAGGTCAAGGTCATGGACTTAGATATTTGGGGTTTCGTTAAAGTATTCTGAAAGCGTACTGCTCCATAGTGCTTGGGATGGATTTAACTTATACTTGAACTGATGTTAGATATTGGCTTGAGCTTTCACAAAATATTAGCCGCACCCCACTGGGTGGCTCTTAAGCCTAGGTCATTGATTTTATAAATATGTTGATAATACTTTGACATGCTTGCATGAAGTTTTATGTAGTACAAGCCATACGGACAAATGCCTTTGAGATGGGCAAGCACCAGTTCAGGCGAGCTATGCTGTCAGGCGACAGCCCTTGTCAGATTTGAGCTACAAAACAAAAAAAAAGCATGTGTCCAGTGAAGACTCAGATCAGCCTGGGCATCTACCCAGCCTGATCAGAGTCCTCACTTGCCCTTTAAGGGTAGCTATGGGTCTAAGCTACCTCCAGGGCAACAGCAAAGACTGATCAGAATGGGCAGATGCCCCGGCTGATTTGAGTCTTTGCTGGGCGCACATGCCACTTTGTTGGTTTTGTTGTGTCTCGGCTCATATTATGGAGTTACCTGTCACTGTGACTGTTCCAGTGAGATATTGGGATATTGTCTTTATTTGGCTATTGGGCTATAAGATGTGGATTCCCCTGTTAAAATTACCACATGTATATGAGCAACGACATGAGAAAACCAACAATGTGGTTGTGCGTCCAGCACAGACTCAGATCAGCCTGGGCATCCGCCCAGTCAGATCAGAGTCTTTGCTGTCCGCATGGAGGTACCTTAGACCCTTAGCTACCCTTTAAGCGCAAAGCGAATATTCTGATCACACTGGGGAGATGCCAGGGCTGATCTGAGTCTGCACTGGGCGCACAACCACATTGTTGGTTTTCTCGTGTCGCGGCTCATATCAGTTTTGCTTAGTTCAGCTGTAAGATGGGGCTTTCTCTTCCAAAGCAGTCCAAAATATCTGGATCTGTCTTGGGCGGTGGAACTTGATTTTTGGAATTACTTTGGTTGTGAAAAACTCTGTTTAATAACTAAATGATCTGCAACACGAGAAAGCCAACAAATTGGCAAGTGCGCCTAGCAAAGACTCAGATCAGCCTTGGCATCTGCCCAGTCTGCTAAGAGTCTATGCTGTCCACATGGAGCTAGGGTAGACCCTTAGTTACCCTTAAAGCGCAAAGCGAAGAGTCTGATCAGATTGGGCTGAGCTGAGTCTTCTCTGGGCATACATGCTACTTTGTTGGTTTGGTGTGTCGTAGCTCAAAGAATATGTTGTATGTTTATAAAAAAAGGATAAAATTTATTCAAGAAACCAAGGATTATTATTCAATACTCACTTTTAGCTGGATATTTTTAAATTGTCTTACTGTTTCTTTACAGGATCGAAGTGGTTATGAGAGAACCATCATCTACTCCATATCACTGGGTGGTGACACTGATACCATAGCAACAATGGGAGGAGCTATAGCAGGGGCATACTATGGTCTTGATGCCATACAGCCTTACTTTCTGGAGGCTTGTGAAGGTGTTGATGATGCCCTTCAGTTTGCAAATGAACTGTATAATCTTACTTGAAAGACATTTATGCAGTGCTTTAAGATAACCCCAAAATATGAAGACAAAATCAAACTACTTTCACTTCATCCCCTTAAAACATCTTGATGGAACAGCTTAGTATCCCCAAAAGCACATGGTTCCCACACTTCCAAACAGATGGTAATAGGTTGCTTACAAAACTTGTACCCTGATACTTTGTATAATCTGGAGTTCTGGCTTTGAAAAAATTGACATGATTTACTTTTGCTGAAAAAGTGTGAGGTTTAAATAGTGCTACATGTATATAGTTACCCTAGATTAAGTCATTTCCTTTAACCCATTCAGTGCGGGATACCCCTTTAGGGGTGTCTGGGCAAACAGTTTGGATCCAGATCAGGCTCCAAACTGTTTGCTGCCTAGACATCATTTCTACAAAAGTTAGACCAATATTGTCAAAATATTCTTGACTTTTGATGCAGACGACAATTTCAGCAGACGACAAAAAATACCCAGAATGCAATGGGTTAAGAGTAGATCCCATTTTAGAATGGCATCATCATCCAGGAAGTCACAAAAGTAAAAATGTGCCACGACACGACAAAATCAACAACGTGGTTGTGCGCTACCATAGACTCAGATCAGCCTGGGCATCCGCCCAGTATAATCAGACTCTTCGTTAAGTGCTCCAAGGGTAGCTAAGAATCTAAGCTACATCCATGCGGACAGCGAAGGCTCTGATCAGACTGGGCGGATGCCCAGGCTGATCTGAGTCTGCGCTGGGCGCACAACCACATTGTTGGTTTTGTCATGTCGCGGCTCAAATAGTGAAGAAACATGGAGCTGTGCCCATTTACTTTATATACTCAGAGCTTCAGATCAGGAGAAGGAGCATTGATGGTAGTCAGAGATGCCTCACAACACAAAGGAGCCACAATACAACAAAAACCAACAAAGTGGCATGTGCACCCAGTGAAGACTCGGATCAGCCTGGCATCTGGTCAGTCTGATCAGAGTCTTTGCTGTCTTCATAGAGGTGGCTTAGACCCTCAGCTACCCTTAAAGCACACAGTGAAGACTCTGATCAGACTGGGTGAATGTCCAGAGTGATCTGAGCCTTCCCTGGGTGCATATGCCACTTTGTTGGTTTTGTTGTGTTGCTGCTTCCATGTTTTCAGAGCTTTAGATAAGAAAGGAGTTTGTGTTGTAGTCAGAGATCTCTTGCAACACAAACATTCGAGCCACAACATGACAAAACCAACAAAGTGTCATATGGGCCCAGCAAAGACTCAGATCAGCCTGGACAGCTGCCCAGTCATATCAGAGTCTTCGCTGTTTGCATGATGGTAGCTTAGACCTTTGCTACCTTTAAGTGTACAGTGAAGACTCTGATCAAATTGGGTGGATGCCGAGATTGGTCCAATGTTTGCATGGCACACATGCCATTTTGTTGCTTTTGTCATGTAGCTTAGTTAGTAGTGCAAGGGAGCAACATACTTGTATAATTTTATTGAGTGACTAGAAACATGATTCTTAAAATATCAATATTACATTTTTTGTAAAGCTTTAGTATCACAAACTTCAGCTGCTCAATAAATTGTAATTTACATTGCCGGACAATGATTTTGCTGTTTTAAGTGGTGCTGAAAAATCGTAACTTACACTCTTTTTTCAGCCCTAGTGCTAGGTAAAAAAGAAAAAGAAAAGAAAATCACATGTAGTCAGTGCATTGGTTCTATAGAAGGTCACGTATCTTAGTGATCAAGTTAAGTTTGTTGTATAGAAGATGTCATAACACAGCCGGCACTATGATATTAGCTTATGTTAGACATTAGAACAAAAAATCAAAAGATGGTTGTTGATAGAGTAAGCTTTTTTCAAAATCAAGTAGAAACAAAAACTCTCAAAAGCTAAAATAATGCATTTAAACAAGATCTACATTTAAAATCATATATTGTAAATCTGCAATAGGCATGCAAGGAAAAATATCTGTCATGGATGCGAGGTGCCAACAGAAAATCTATCATGAGGGTCACTGTTCAGCATCATAAAAATTATAATAGATACTTACAGTTTTATTGTGCTACTAGTTTCTACAAAAAGGCCTTTAGATTTTCCATGGCACACATGGTATAAGGTCTAAGCTATGCCTACAGTAGGTTCTGCATATCAGAGTGGCAGTAGCTGTAAAATAAATACAAAGATATAACCCTAACTCTACATAATGGTATTAGATTTAATGACATTTTACATGGTAGTAGTGAATGGATATTGGTGATTATACATGAATCAGTCCCTGAATTTGAAACTTGGAAGTACATGTACTTGTAACTATGTTCTTTGTGATGTTTCGAAGGTGTTTAGTACAGTTGACAATTTTACGATAAAATTGATGGGAGTTGGAATTATTATAAAAACTGAAATTTATTTTTGCAGATTTTATTGATGTGTCAAGTCTGGCAATTTTTCTATCACACAGACTTATTATATAGTTCTTTGGTCTTTATTAGGGCCCCGCCAGACGAAGTCGGCGGAGGCCCTATAGTAACCACCTTGTCCGTCCGTCTGTCCGTCTGTCTGTCCGTCAGCTTTTTCGTGTCCGGGCCATAACTCGGAAACAGTTTGAGATATTTTCTCGAAACTTTGTACAAATATAAAACATCATCAGACGATGTGCAGAGAACAAGAACCATAACTCCACCTTCATTTTTTTACGGAATTATGCCCCTTTGTTGTCCGTGCGTCAGCTTTTCGTGTCCGGGCCATAACTCTTAAACGGTTTGAGGTATTTTCTCGAGACTTTGTACAAATATAAAGCATCATCAGACGATGTGCAGAGAACAAGAACCATAACTCCACCTTTTTTTTTTACAGAATTATGCCCCTTTGTAATTTTTAGTATGGAAATTTGTCCGGTCTGTAACTTTGAAACGGTTTGAGATATTTTCTCCAAACTTGGTACAGCTATAAAGCATCATCAGACAATGTGCAGAGAGCAAGAACCATAACTCCACCTACATTTTTTACAGAATTATGCCCCTTTGTAATTTTTAGTATGGAAATCGTGTCCGGTCTGTAACTTTGAAACCGTTTGAGATATTTTCTCGAAACTTGGTACAGCTATAAAGCATTATCAGACAATGTGCAGAGGACAAGAACCATAACTCCACCTACATTTTTTACAGAATTATGCCCCTTTGTAATTTTTAGTATCGAAATCGTGTCCGGTCCGTAACTTTGAAACTGTTTGAGATATTTTCTCGAAACTTGGTACAGCTATAAAGCATCATCAGACGGTGTGCAGAGGACAAGGACTTTAATCTCATCTACATTTTTTACAGAATTATGCCCCTTTGTAATTTATGTCTGGAAATCGTGTCTTGTCTGTAACTCTGAAACCGTTTGAGATATTTTATCGAAACTTGGTACAGTTATAAAGCAGTATCAGACAATGTGCAGAGAACAAGAACCATAGCTTCACATACATTTTTTACGGAATTATGCCCCTTTATAATTTTAAGTACAGAAATTGTGTCCGGGCTGTAACTCTGAAACCGTTTGAGATATTTTCTCGAAACTTGGTACAGATAGCATCATCAAAGCATCATCAAACGATGTGCAGAGAATAAGAACCATAACTCCACCCACATTTTTACAGAATTATGCCCCATTGTAATTTTAAGTATAATAATGTGTCAGGTCTGTAACTCTGAAACCGTTTGAGATATTTTCTCGAAACTTGGTACAGATATAAAGCATCATTAGACGATGTGCAGAGAATAAGAACCATAGTTCCATCTACATTTTTTAATGGAATTTTGCCCCTTTGTAAATTTAAATTTCGAAATTGTGTACACTCTATAACTCTGAAACCTTTTAAGATATTTTCACGAAACTTAATACAAGTATAGTGCATCATCAGACGATGTGCAGAGAAAAAGAACTGTTACACAGTAACTCCATTTACATTTTCTATGGAATTCTGCCCTGTACTTTTTAGTATGGAAATCTTGTCGGCTTTATAACTTTAAAACTCACAAAGATATGTTCATGAATACTTTGCACAAATATAAAGCATTATCAGATGATGTGCAGAGAATAAGAATCATAACTCCATCAACATTTTTACAGAGTTATACCCCTTTATAATTTTCTATATGGAAATCATGTCGGCTCTATAACCTTAAAACTGTTGAATATACTTTCACAAAACTTGTTACGAATATGAAACATCATCAGACAATATGCAGAGGACAGGAACTATAACTCAGCCTATATTGTTTTACAGAACTTTGCCCCTTTGTAATTTTGTGTATGGAAATTGTGTCCATCCACTCTGCAGCTTTAAAACAGCAAAATATATTTTCACAGAAGTTGTTACAAATATAAAGCATATCAGATAATCTTCAGAGAATAAGAATTGTAACTCCATCTACATTTTTTACAGAATTATGCCCTTAGTAATTTTTAGTGTAGAAACTGTAGCCAGTCTATAACTTTAAAACTGAAAGGTTTCATTGTTATTTCCAGTTGGTGACATATGACTTAATGCCATTAATAGTCCCATATAAAGGCGGGGCCCTATTAGTTAACATGTTTCTAGTTCTGTATGTGATTAATTCACAGGCAATTTACACATTGAGGAAAAAAAATAAAAATAAAATAATATTATTCCTTATAAAAATTGAGCCACGTCATGAAAAACCAACTTTACAGCATGTGCACATTTTAAATATTAAACTCAGCATACTCATCCATACATATTTATCAGAATTTTCAGCCTCATTTGAGCGATATCAAGCGAAGATATCGTTGAGCATGTGCTCCCAGCAAAGGCTCAGATCAGCCAGTGCTTTGGCACAGTCTGATCAGAACCTCTGCTATGCTTTCTACCGCTAACCAAGAATCCATAGCTTCTTCGTGTGGACTCTGATAAGACAGCACAGATACACAGGATGATCTGAGTCTTTGCTGGGTGCACATATCATGAGGCATATTTTTGCTTGACGTGGCTTGCTTGATAGTGTTGATTTTAATGGGGAAGGCTCAATTGAATTAGACTGTTTGTATGTTCTGACCAATCTTTGCACTTTCTATGAAAAAGTTTTTCCTATGATGTAGCCCATATAATTGAGCCACAACATGACAAAACCAACAAATTGGCATGAGCAACCAGCAAAGACTCAGATTGACCTGGGCATCCGCCCATCTGATCAGAGTAGTTACTGTGCACTTAAAGGGTAGCTAAGGGTCTCAGTTACCTTTATGCAGATAGAGAAGACTCTGATCAGACTTGGGGGATGCCCAGGCTGATCTCGGTCTTTGCTGGCTGCACATGCCACTTCGCTGGTTTTCTCGTGTCATGGCTCAATTAAGTTCTGGCACATGGAAAGGGACCTTAAGCCATGTGTGTTCCGTAAATATTTATATCAGTTCGCACATCTGTTATAAACTCAATAGAGTCTGTACTTTCCACTTATTAGATTCCTCAGAATTCATGGATTATATGAGCCGCGATACGAGAAAACCAACAATGTGGTTGTGCGCCCAGCATAGACTCAGATCAGCCTGGGCATCCACCAAGTCTGATCAGAGTCTTCATTGTGCGCATGAATGTAGCTTAAACCCTTAGCTACCCTTTAAGCCCAAAGCGAAGATTCTGATCAGACTGGGCAGATGCCCAGACTGATCTGCGTCTGCGCTGGGTGCACAACAACATTGTTGGTTTTCTCATGTCGCAGCTCATATATGCTGACAGGGAGACTCTCATTGATGTGCAGGCTGATCTGAGATTTTTCCTGTTCACATGCTGCACAGTACCTTTTTCAAGCAACATCTGTCAAGCTTCAAAAGAAATAGATGTTCTTTATTCACTTTTGGATATGATTTTAAGATTCCTTATTGTTTTATATGATATATTTATGAAAAAACTTTTTTTATACGCCCGTTTTGAAAAAACGGACGTATTATGTCGTGGCGCTGTCCTTCCGTCCGTCCGTCCGTAAACATTCTTGTACACGCCATAACTCAGTAACCATTTGGGATATCTTCATGGAATTTGGTAGGCATATGTATTAGGGTGGGGGAACGTGTCGCGTACAAGAATGGTTGCTCCCCCTTTCTTACTTTTGAAGTTATGCCCCTTTGATTGATTTTTTCCCTGTAAGTCTTGTACGCGCCATAACTAGATAACCGTTTGGGATATCTTTATAAAACTTCATAGCAATGTGTATGAAGTCCTAACGATGTGTCATGTACAAAAATGGCTGCTCTCCCTTTCTTCATTAGTTCTTATCCGCTATTTTTGTGTAATTTACAAACTTATTGTCAAGGGAAAAAAGTAGAACTAAAAATGTTATATATATTTTAATTAGGTTATCTCCCTTGTTCAAAGATATTGTATCAAAGATTTCTTCACAACCATACAAGCTAGACTGGTCATATTTGGCATACAGGTTGATGACGACATGTTGTATTGTGGGATTGAGAACCAGCCTTTTCCTGCTTATTCTTCCCTGTATTTGTCCTATTTTCTTTCTTCCCATACTTTGAATAATGAAATTTTTCGTCAAAGATTTCTCCACAACCATGCAAGCTAGAGTAGTCATATTTGTTATGCAGGTTGATAACAACATGTTGTATCATGGGATCAAGAACCAGCCTTCTCCTGCTTATTCTTCCCTGTATTTGTCCGATTTTCTTTCTTTCCCTTCTTTGAATAATGAAATTTTTCGTCAAAGATTTCTCCACAACCATTCAAGCTAGAGTAGTCATATTTGGTATGCAGGTTGATGACGATATGTTGTATCGTGGGATTGAGAACCAGCCTTTTCCTGCTTATTCTTCTCTGTATTTGTCCAATATTCTTTCTTTCCATACTTGGAATAATGAACTTTTTCATCAAAGTTTTCTCCACAACCATGCAAGCTAGATTAGTCATATTTGGTATGCAGGTTAATGATGACTTAGTGTATTGTGGGATTGAGAACAGCCGGGCTGCGTAGCCCAATCGATAGGGCACCTGACTCATAAGTCAGAGGTCCTGGGTTCGAAACCCGGTCTGGCCACATACTTTCGTTTCTCGTTCCGCTCATTCTAGAAGGGCAGTTGTCAGTTACTGGCAAAAGTATGTGCACTTAGTACTGGTTAACCGCTTAGGAGGTCTAAGCCTGCCCAGGAATAGTGTGGTTAGGTTAACTGACCGTCCCGACATGACCTTTGTTGTTTACTGTAGACGTTAAGCATCAAATCAATCAATCAAAACCAGACTTCTCCTCTTTTTATTCCCTGTATTTATCTGATTTTTTTTTCTCTCTTTACTTTGAATAATGCATTTTTTTTCGCAAAAGATTTCTATGCATCTGTAAGTTAGAGTAGGGATTTTTGTATGCAGGTTGATGATAACTTGTTGTATTATGGGATTGAGAACCAGTCTTCTTCTGCTTATTCTTCCCTATATTTTTCCAATTTTCTTTCTCTCCTGACTTTGAATAATGTAATTTTTTGTAACAGATTTCACAGCAACCATTCATATTTGGTATACATGGTAACAATGATTTCTCTCCCTCTTTACGCTTTTTGTTACGAAAATAACACCATTTGATTTAAGCAATTAAGCGGGGGTATAGTCGGATTCGCTGACAGTTCTAGTTAATTATAGAGTGGTTGCCCCTGTTTGTCTGCCTGTCTATCCTTTTGTAAACAATCTTGTTCATTCTGTAACTCCTTTAGGACATTGAAACGGGCGTATTATGCGCCGCTTGCGAAGCCCTTGTTATTTATCATAGTCACTTTTTATGAGGAATCATGAGCTATGGTCCATGTTTATATTCAAGCCTTAACTTGTCATTGGCTTTATATATGTGAGCCACGACACAAGAAACCCAACAATGTGGTTGTGCACCCAGCAAAGACTCAGATTGGCCTGGGCATCCGCCCAGTCTGATCAGAGTCTTCGCTGTCCGCATGGAGGCAGCTTAGAGCCTTAGCTACCCTTTGAGGACTTAACGAAGTGTCTGGTCAAACTAGGGGGGATGCCCAGGCTGATCTGAGACTGTGCTGGGCGCACGACCACATTGTTGGTTTTCTCGTGTCGCTGCTCATATATGTATTGATGAACTTTTTTTTGTAAATATATCTGTACATGGATTGATACAGAATTGTTTTGTTTCTTCTTAACAGCCAAATTGCCCCTACCATAATTTTGGAAACTTTAGCAAACGTAGTGTGTACCTAGGGTTATGCATGTGTGTGATACTTGACATAGTGTGAGATATTTTCCCATTGTCTGGTGGTATTTTATGTTGTAGACACCATATTTGGGTGTAAAATATTGAAATGGGAAGTCAACAAAAGTGTGCCAGTGCATACCCACGTTATCTTGGATATTAGAGCCCTTTCTCAGTACATGTATAACAGAGTACATATTATATGTGGGCTGTGAGACACAACAAAATCAACAAAGTGGCATGTACGCCCATTGAAGACTCAGATCAGTCCTGGCATGCCCCCAGTCTGATCAGAGTCTTCACTGCATACTTAAAGGGTAGCTTACATTAGAAAGGGTAACTTACATTCGAAGATATTTTCATGCTGACAGAGAAAACCCTGATCAGACAGGACATCTCCCCAAGCTGATCTGCATCTACACTGGATGCACAAGCCACTTTGTTGGTTGTGTCCAGTCGTGGACTATATTGAGCCGTCTCTCACAGAGAGTGGAGGAGGTGAGGAAGATAGAATATTAAGAGTGAAAAAAAAAACCAACCCTGCCCTGCTGCAACCATAAACTAAGATCAGTAAGATTTTCCAGTGCTGGAAGTTAATTCAGATCTTTGCACAGCCCAACCACCCATGTAGAGATGCCGACATCTGATCATCTGAAGATGAATGGGTATACATCCTTGGGAAGCAACTTTGCTATCTGTATATAATAAAGGCCCTACTAAACAGATAAAAAAGCACAACATTTTCAGACTGCAAGTTTTTACATAAATTTAGATGTTTCAAATACATTTTTGCACCAATAATTAGCAGGTATTCTAACGCACTTACAATATAACACGACTTCTGATTGGCTAAAGTCAAAAATTTGCGACAGTATATTCTGCGATATACTGTCGCAAACCCGACGTCATTAAGAAACGTTGCTTCTCATTGGCTGACGTATGATTTTACGCAGCTGAAAGTGCTCACTGTGGGTGCAAAGTCGTAGGACTTGAAAGGCAAAACAAGATCAAGTGCATTAGAATGGGGATAACTGTACCGAAAATTGTCATTTGGGAAGGTAAATCGTCGGTTTATGGTCGCAAATTGCGTTTTACGGCTCCACTAATTCGTCGCCGTAAAAACGAAATTTCCGACCATAAAACCGACGATTTACCTCCCCAAATAAAAATTTTGAGTACAGTTATCCCCTAAATTAGACGAATCGGGTACAAAAAAGCCAGATTCATTTTTTGTTTTTATACAGTGGGTAGAAGAGTACATGTATGGTGAGGTATGGGCAAAAAATAAAAAAACTAGAAAATTGTGTCTATAAGACACTAATGATGCCCCCGTGCAGCGCCTGTCTCATGATATGTATATCCATAAAGCACCTACAAAGAATCCATTGAAAACATAACCTGCCATGAAAAAAACTGCCCAAAATGACTAAGTTAAAAAGGCTGTGATTCTGTCAAAATTAATTCTAGACCTATTAATATGCCTCATCATATCTTCAAATATGTCCACCATATGTAGACAAGGTTTGAAAAAGATCCATTGAAAACTGTGGAGCAAGTTGATAACACAAAACCCATACCCTACAATGCAAAATTTCCCTAGAATGACTAAGTTCAAAAGGCCATAATTCTGTCAAAATTAATTCTAGTGCCATCAAAAACCCACATGCACATCTTCAATACATTCACAGCATGTATGCAAAGTTTGAAAAAGATCCATAGAAAACTGTGAGAGGAGTTGATTACACAAACTCTATATCCTACAATGCAAAAATTTGCCTAAAATGACTAAGTTCAAAAGGCCGTAATTCTGTCAAAATTAATTCTAGGTACAATGCAAAAATTTGCCTAAAATGACTAAGTTCAAAAGGCCGTAATTCTGTCAAAATTAATTCTAGGTCCAACAAAAATCCACATGCACATCTTCAATATGTCCACAACACAACATGTATGCAAGGTTTGAAAAAGATCCATTGAAAACTGTGGGAGGAGTTGATTACACAAACTCTATACCCTACAATGCAAAAATATGCCTAAAATGACTAAGTTCAAAAGGCCGTAATTCTGTCTAAATTAATTTTAGGTCCAACAAAAATCCACATGCACATCTTCAATATGTCCATAACATGTATGCAAAGTTTGAAAAAGATCCGTTGAAAACTGTGGGAGGAGTTGATTACACAAACTCTATACCCTACAATGCAAAAATTTGCCTAAAATGACTAAGTTCAAAAGGCCGTAGTTCTGTCAAAATTAATTCTAGGTCCAACAAAAATCCACATGCACATCTTCAATATGCCCCCAACATGTATGTAAAGTTTGAAACAGATCCATTGAAAACTGTGGGAGGAGTTGATTACACAAACTCTATACCATAAAGCGTGACGAACAGACAGACGGACGGACAGACGGACAGACAGACAGGGGCAAATCTTAATGCCCCCTGACTATCGTCACGGGGGCATAAAAATGAAAAAATAAAAAAAATAATAACAAGAACACCGCAAGCAGGACAATTTACGCCCATTTTTGAGTGAGTTTCAGCCCCAGTCAGTATGTCTAGCAGGTCTTTAGCCCTGACAATCAGCCACTCACGGGTACTATTGAGTGCCTAAGAATTGTTTGTAAATATTAATTGACGGTAAATCCAAAATTAAGAAATGGGAAGCAATAAATTCCATATTCAGTCCAGTCTCAAACTAATGCACTTTGCTATAAAGTGTAATCAAGTTGTTCAAAACAATTACCTAGTAATGGTGGGCACAAAAATAGTCTAAGAAATGGTCAAAGGAACATAACTCTGACTTTCAGTAACAGGAAGCAACCCATTCTTACATGACTCACACCATTTTAACATTGTCTAAATTACTATAAAGTTTCATTAAGCTATTCCAAACGGTAACCCAGTTAGGGTTCTGAGAAGAATAGCCTCAAAAACTAATCAAAGGGAGGTAACTCAAAAAAGAAGGAAACTGACGGGAGCATTAATTCATAAATGTGACATACCGTCTCAACCTTATACACATTGCTATGACCTTTCATCAGGATATGACGCCCACAAGAATAGCCTGAAAAACAATTCAAAGGAAAAAAATCTCCACATATTAGGAAAGGGAAGCAATTATCCTATATGTTACACACTGTCTCAACCTAATATACATTGCTTTAAATTTTCATCAAAATATTCTATACCATTGCATAATGATGGCTTGCACGAGAACAGCTTTTGAAATTAATCAAAGGGATGTAACGCCACAAATAAGGGGAAGCAATCTTTCTTATATGTGACATTTCTCAAGCTAATCTTTGCATTGCTATTAACTATCATCAAGAAATTCCTAAGGATTACCTAGTTATGGGGTGTACAAAAATAGTCTAAAAAATAAGCAAAGGGACTTAGCTGGCTAAAAAAATTAAGTAAAGGGCTGTAACTACGCTAAAAATCTTTTAAACGTAAACTCGAAACGATATATGCGCTGGTCCACCACTAGTCTTTCTATATGCCAAGATTCAGCTCGATTGGCTGTAACTGTAGGAGGAATTATCCGGAGATGAATTGTTAACAACGGACGGACAGACGGACGCCAGCGCCATAACATAATACGTCCCGTTTTTTTTCAAACGGGCGTAAAAAAAACCCGAAAACTTACGGGAAAAAAAACTAAAAAATTTTTTTACATGAAAAAAAAAATCATTAATAAGGTGAAACAGGAAAAGAGTTATATTTGTTTGTACGCAAGGGCGCAAACTTGGGAAAGGCGTAACCGGACCATCCCGTACACAGATATACTGAGCAAAAATAAAAACTCGAAAGTTTTTATTTTCTAATTCCGGCCAAACTAGCGAAGATTGAATGTGAATATGTGTTAAATCTAGTTAGACAAGCATCTGATTAGTTAAATCATGGTAAATTGTCAGTTCATGTCTGTCCTACCCGGGGTTATCTAACATATCCTTATTTTAATAAATCAGATAATAACTTTAATTTTGCATTCGCAGAGGAAGGCTTTCTTGTACACAATAAGCATTAGTCCCAGTATACACAGAAAACATTTTAAACTCTATGAAGTTTACTGATTCAAAACTTTCAAATTATTTCCCTTTGAATTAAACATACCGAGAATTTTTATATGGCATACTTTCATTTTTCATCTCGTCTTCAAAACTCGGTTGGTTGTCTTTGAAAACTCAATGTGCTCATTATTTAGTTAGATTTAAAGCCATTTTTTGAACTGCCAAAATGACTTAAATGTGCAATTGAAATTCCATTGAAACTGTATTTCTGACTTCATTGTGTCCTGAAGTGTAGTTTTTCTCCTGGTCTTTGCTTCCCAGTCAACCGTGCTTTGACATAATTTTATCATTTGAGTCCATACAGATTTTAATTAAAAATGGCAAGGCATCGCCAACAGATTTTTTTATCATTTCAGCAGAGGTTCACTAAATTCGGAAACTGTTTAGGACTGTGCATGGAAAACAGAAAACTAAACCTTGGGACACTTCAAATAGCATAAAAATTCCTACATCAATAGAAAAAAATGAATTTTTGCGACTGTGATATTAGAAAATGATTACTTGGCTATAAATAAGCCTGTTGTTTTCCTGACTACGGCAGGATAAAAAATAGTGACTCAAGTTTTTATTTTTTGTTAAGTATAAAATAATTTTGCTTGATACCAGTTACAGTAAAAAACAGGCGAAGGCTGAATGCTTTGGCGGAAATTGCTTACTAAGACTTTTTAGTTTTTGCTTCCCGTGTTCGCTCATGTCAAATGTACGTCTCACCAAGATTTAAAACAAACCTTGAGACACAATATTAAGTACTTTCAGGTGTTCGTCTGCTGTTCCATTGAAGTTTGCCAGACGAGAGTAATTTTGTTAGATTTATTATTGTTCAGCCATAATGGCTGAACAATATTAAATCTAACAAAATTATAGTAGTGTACAGAAACATTTTAACGGTGAATAAAAAATCAATCTCTGAGGAGATGCCAGGCATAAATGGGTTAAGCAAACTGAACATGGTGTATATGGTGTCAACTATCAAAACATTTCAGCCGCGACACGACAGAATCAAGAAAGTGGCTTGTGCGCCATGGGAAGACTCAGATTAGCCTGGACAATCGCCATGAACGGGTTTAACGCATAGAGCGCCCAGCGAGGATGGATGCTCACTAATCTGAGTCTTCCCTGTGATCGAATATCGTCTTGTAGCTTTTACTATGCTCGGCCTTATTTCAAACGACTTGGCGATTTTACGTCCTTTTTCAACAGTGTTTCAATCATATCTGGACGATGGGACGTTGATAATGAAAAGCTGTGTGCAGTGGAACCCCGTTTGCGGTTGCAAAGATTTTCGCCACAAGCGGGGCTCGAACCCGAGACCGCTAGATCAGTAGGCAAGCCCTTAATCTAATGAGCTACCGGTGCACGCCTCATAAAGCCAGTATAAATTATTACTGGAAAAATTAATTTAAACCTGTTTATGCCAATCTGAGTCTACTAATACATCCATTTCCATCTGGTATTTTTCAGTTTGATATATTTTACTCATCTTAAACAGTGTAGACCCGGATCTGCGGCGTCAGATCAGGGCCAACACTGTTTGCCAATGTCCCTTTATATCAGACATTTGGCATTAATGGATTTAGCTAATTTTAAAACTCGACCGCCATAAATTGTGAGCAAAATGCTAAACATAACACTGATCGCACTTAAAGACACAGTTTTTTCTTTAACAAATTGGGGTGGCACACTTTGATAGCTCCCAATAAACAGTACTTAGGGACACAGCTAACATCAAAGGATTGTCTTATCTTGGTGATTATGAGGGGATTATGGCAGTGACAAATTCTAAAAGTGGGGCCTAATACTGTAATATGGGGAAACTGATATTATCCTGTAGATGCATCTACTTTAAACAATTTAACAAGAACAAAAAACTAATGAGTAAAAAAAAGTAATTCATAATAAAGAAAACAAAAATATTATAATTTTCATTTTATCTATTTTTGATTTTATATTTTTATTGTTTTGTCTGATCCGAGATAATGGTTGTACAACTGTTTTCTTTTTTTTTTCTCTGATTTGTTCATGATTATTTTATGTTAAAGTAAATGCAAAAAATAAGAAAAAGGTTTCATTGTCTGCTAAAAGCTAAACATATGAATGTTTCTGGCATTATAAAAATGACTTTTTGCTAGACATATATGTAAAACAGTCATATAAAATTTGCAAACCAAACAAAGAGATAATTATTCTAATTTTATTTTCTAGATCTGATTTTATGTGATATTTTTTGAAAAATTATATAAACATAGACAAATACATATGCCCAAAACTTGAAAAGGCGAAAATAAAGACAGAATGTGCATGCTGATTTCGAATACTCATTGATAACGTAACTTTCGTGTGAACAATATGTCACATCTATGTAGACTAATCAGGTTCTTTTTTTTTTTTTTTTTTTTTTTTTGGTTTTTGTTTGCTTTGTAGCTGTGCAGGCTGATTTGGCATAACTTGAATATTAACAGTAAATATTCAAATCAGCTGTCACATTGTGTAGATTGATCATAGTCTTCAATTTTGCTTTTTAGGAATCATAGACTGTTTATGCAAACATGATTGACTGATTAGACTGCACATGCTGATCTAAGTCTTTTGTATGCGCGAACGTTGTAATTTATGAGTACCTATATTTGCATGGCATATTTTAGTAGTCCTTGGCATAAAACAGGTTTTGAGCAGATTATGGCAGCATTGTTCAACACAGCTCTATGTGGGTCTTCAAAAACAGTCTCATCCAATTATCATCTGTTTATAACCATATTCTGTCTTTTCCCTTGACAATTGATTTCCCTTTATCTGGCCCCTACCTGTACTTCAGTGAAAAGTCTTCTGGGATGTTTTATCTCTGAGCAGCATGTTTCAATAAACGGTCATTAGGGTATTATGCAATCAAAAATGTGTCTTTAAGCCGATAACTTGAGCTGCCATAAAGTTATCTGATATACCACTTAGGCATGTTTATTCCACTAGCGCTTAGTAGGGACATCGATAATCCTCTAGATCGGTGTTAAGGGAAATAATCCAGTTGACAATGCTGTACAGGTAAACAGGAACGATTACTCGTCCAAAACCCCGTAGAATGTTCAACATGTGACAAGATGGCAGTTACATGTTACCGACAAGATCTGCCGAATTCCAGTCTCCTTTTAGTCTAAGAATAGCCTCGCAGTAAACAAAAAAAAATGAAAGTATAAAAATTGCAATGCAGTTTAAACCTTTTCTTCTCCTTTACTAGCTGAGGCTAAAAAAGTGATGTTACAAGTAGAATTTGAAAATGGTCATAACAATAAAATAGTTGGGCATATTTTGACAAGTTTTGCCGTACAAACAGATACCGGCAAGATCTATTGAATACAAATGCCAAATTACTATCTTAGAATTGCCCGGTCGGGTGCAAAAATTTGAAAATATAAAAATTGCCAAAGCACTAAAACCGTTCAGAATATTTTCATAATCTTAAGCACGATGGTAGGAGTCGTACCCCAAAATGTGAAAACCGATATAAATGCAATAAGGCTCGGTAAATGTAACAATCACATGATATGTAATAAGCAGGTCGGGTGCATATCGCGATCGGGGACATGCGATCAACGAAGACTGATCAGACCGTGCGGATGCACAGGCTGATCTGATTGTTCGATGTGCGATGTGGTAAAAGCGTTATCACATTTAAGTTGTCTTATCAGAACGGGTGCGGATCCCGATCGGGGGACCTAACTTTCCCCGATCGGGGGATTTAAAATAGCTGAAATCGTAATGCTCCTACAAACCATCAATTGCTACGAGGTCTGCATTATCATTTTGCATCTACACAGTGAATGAATCAGACCAGTGAAGCGAGTGCACATTAGGGCATAATGCGTTGACGTGCCATTTGCAGAAGTACTTTGCCCCCATGTATTTCAATGCGGTCAAATTCGTATGACTGGTTAGTGCGTTTAGGCCCCGAGGTTATAAAACATTTTTCATGCTCATCTCAGCTAAGCATGAAAGTTTCTCTGCTGATAAATACGAAAATGCCAACAAATATGGGCATTTTCATATTCATTAGCAGAGAAAATTTCATACTCCGCTAAACTAAGCAAGACAATCAATACAGCGTATAGCATAAGCTATATCAGTCTTCGCTGGGTGCCCATGTAAATCGTAGGGGTCGCTGTTGCGGCTCAAAAATTAGACAAAATCTTCATAAAGGTTCTTTTTACAGATATTTAGCATTGGATAAGCCAAGTATCTCGCGCCTTCCGGAAAAAAGAAGAAAACAAACAAACAAAGACAAAAACTTAAAACCGATAAGCTGCATTTCCGACGGTCGGTCTAATGAAAATTAGTCGCAGCCCTTATATAACTTTTTATTCATGTATTATGCACAAAGTTCGGAGTTACTTATTGCAGTAGATGATTCATAAAAGCATGAATTGTTGTTTTCAAATCCTGCATGATTGTACTAAATCCGGAGGTAAAGTGCCCAAAAACATTTTCTGGCGTCTGGTTTAAAGTTGTGGGCTACGCGTAATGGGAAAACAATCGTTATGGCTTATGCGAACAGCAATGGTTCAGGCGAGGAAAGTTGTGGCCTCACTAAGGGGCTGAGCATGCGCACTGAACGACTGCCAGTACGGATTGCCAGAATGGCCCTTTTCGTGCGTCGCGGCGTTTTGATTGATTCTCGATCCTGTTTTGGGGGCTGCATTATAAAATACACAGCTACTCGTTTTGCATGTGTTTCAATCTAAAAGTTTTCCATCTTATGTAATTTATCATCAAAAGTCAGAACAGAAACCACTCCAAGCGTTAAATTATAAAAGTCGAATTCTTTGTTGCGACTGCTTACAGGTGTCAGTAGCGTGCGAAAATGAGTTACACACTGCGCGTATAGAAGCAATTCTGCAACAAATTCACTGGGCGGAAATGCATGACACTAATTACCGCCGTTTTGTTCCGTCATATGACGTAGTTTAACGTTAGACGATGAAACGTCATTTTTGCGCATAATAAACGCACTAAATACATGTAAACGTCTTTGTTACAGTCTAAAATGGTGGCGGGATTCTTCATTGTAGTTGCGGACAGTCACCGGGACCTGAAGGAAATAAGTACTTTTCATTGTTTCTCGTGTGTTAGAATCGAAATAGATCAGCCATAGTACGTGAATTGTTGAGTAATAAATTCATATATCACAAGGGCAATGCAAGTACTAATTACTTTAAATTACTATCATTGGAATTTAATTTTAGTATTTTAAATATTAAATTTAATAGTATTCGAACCTGGTAATATTTGTGAATTTGAACTACTACAGCCTTACTAAGTTATGAGAAATGTATATATGGTATGTCATTAGGAAAGGGACAAGATGTTTGATTAATCTGAATTATTTAGAAAGCATTAAGTGATCAATAGGGTAATCAAGTGGAACTATTTTCAGCAGGTAGTCCTGCAGACTCAGTAGTGGAATTATCTCTAAGTACTTGCTAATTTCTTTTGATCTTTGAGGGTGCAGCTCTGAAATGAGTGACAGAGAGATAAGGAGCTAGTTTAGAAAGCATCCAATAACAATAGAATCACATAAAGTTGTGAACAGGTTAATTAGTCATGTGGTAGTTAAAGAGCGAGATGATTGGACAGGAGGCTGGAGAGAGCATGTGAGAGAATAAGTTATATTTAGTTTCTGGGAGTGGTAATGAAGAGTTGAAAGTTTACAAGCCTTAGAATTTATAAAAATGTTCTAAAAGTTTCGTCCACCTTGTGCTTAAACAAGCAGTCAAAATGTAGTTGGCAATTTATTAAGTTGTAAGTGTTTTATGTGGGCTGCCAGGTGGAAATGGACTGAATAAGTGATGAACAGAAAAAGAAAGAAAATAAAATAGAATTATGAAATTGCAAATAGACTTGAATTTCAGTTCCCTAAGTAGTTAAGTTTAAACGGACATTAAATTCGCAAAACTTCTGCAAAAGGATTGGAGATTCTATACCATTTTCCGTTGTTACGAAAAAGCTGTGAAGATGTAGCACTGTTGTCTATTTAAAACGGCAATTTTCGTATGTTAATTTGTCAGTGGTGATGTTTTAACTATACACTGCTCAAAACATTTAAAGGAACCCCTGATATTTTTTAAATAGACAACAGTACAACGCATCCCATCTTCACAGTTTTTCGTAACAACGGAAAATGACGTAGAATCTCTCTCAAGGACCGTGCACATATTGGTTTGCATACTGTTGCACTTGCTTATAGACCAATATTCTGCATAAAAAAGAAAGAAATCCAGAACCATTCACAAACCCAACACCTATTGCGTTTCGTGTTAAATCCGCACATCTAAACGTTAACCCTAACTCCAAAGCGGATTTTAGAAATGCAAGCACAAGTACGCTTTGATTGTGACAGAAATACGCCTGCGTATTTTTGATGAATCTTGGTTACACAAGTGGCGTATTTACCATCGGTAAATCATTATTTTTAAGAAAATACCCATGCGTATTTTTTGCAGACGCATTGTCACGCAAGGAACGTTTGTACAAGCGAGTTTATCCTACATTGATAGAAATACGCATGCGTACTTTTGCAAAATGTTTGTCACAGAAGTAACGTTTTTACGAGCGATTACGGTAAAGTGTTATGGAAGTACGCATGCGTATTGTTGTAGACATTTTGTCATGCAAGCAGCGTATTTACGTGCGAGTGAGTTTTGTATTTATAGAAATACGGATGCGTACCTGTGCAAAATCTTTATCACACCAGCAACGTATCTTTTCCGTATCAATGTAATCAACGCACAACTGTACGCGTGCGTATTGATGCGGCATTCTCAGTATAAAAGCAGCGTATTTACTTACAGGTAATATTTAAATTTTACGAAAATACGCATGCGTACTGTTACGGAATCTTTGTCACACCAGCAGCATATTTTTTCCGTATTGACGTTACATACGGACAAAAATACGCGCTTAATTGACGCGTACTTATAATTATCAATGTTAATAAGCACTGCGTACTTGACCTTATTTTGTTGATTTTTCACTGTGCGTGTTTGAGTGTTTGTCGTTTGTCTGTGATTGGCGGGCAGACGACAAACTGGCAGAATAATTGGAACATGAATTGAGTGCGAATGAATATGGGTACTTAATTTAGTGAAAGGTATTACTTTGTCCCCCTTTTTATTAACTGCAAACTGAAAGCAAAACATTCAACAAAGCACAAACTTGTAGTGCATGGCAGTTGCAAGTGATATCTGTTCACGCCGTTTTACAATAAAATAAAGTAAAGGTAAAAACAACGGACAACCGTTGAGCAATATTCACTGATTTGTAACATTATTGGAAAAAAGTGTCAATTTTTACTAAAAAGTACAGATGACTTTCTGAATCGATTTGGCAATATTAACTTATTAAGATTTGGCAATATTAACTAAATAAACCAGACTTTCTGAAAGAAATTGGACGGAGTTTTGTTCCTTTCTACAGCTTATAAAAGTACGATAGTTTTGTGGATCAGTTTTGGGCGCAAAATTGGAAAAACAGGACAAGAACAGATATGAGGTAAGTGCTGTTTGAGCGAGCACATATAACGTTGTGACGTTGCAGCGACGTTTCTACGATGCTATATGTCAACGTTAAATGCTGACCAGCGTATAATTCTGTCAAAAGCAGCATCAGGCTGTCAGGTTTCTTAGTACTTCTTCTTCTTCTTCCATTTACGCCTTAACCCCCGAAGGGGACACAGACGGTGTACTATTGTAAACTCCGGTGTTGCAGGATGAAAGCCTACGTATAGCCGTGTAGCCATGTTTAGTACTGCAGTATACTAAATGAGAAGAAAAAAGAAAAAAAGAAAAAAAGAGCCAGAGCCACCATTTAGCACTGAAAAGCATTGCGTTCAAGAGTCATTTTGAAATAGAGTTCTGCGTAAGCCGATTACTGGTGATTAACGGACTCTGTTAAACCGAGTCTGCTATTTTTGTTTCTTTGGTGATTTAATAACTTAATTGACTTCCTGTAATGCATTTTTATAATATTACAGAATAAATAACATTTGAATATAAAATAAAATCTGCTATAAACTTGTTTAGTTTATAATTACGTTTGTAAAACGTATTTGTATTATAGTTGTTTCTTTCTGGCAAACGTTGATGTCGTTTCGTTTTCGTTTTGATATACCGTAAAAACCCAATATTTGGACAAACGTATATGACTTGGACAAACGTATATAACCAGACAATGTACACCACATTACACTGCTCCCTGAGCACTCTGATCAGTGTCGATATTATTTGCCAGGCTGTTAGTGCAAGAGGACCTTGTCAAAACGTCCATACAGCTATGAAGATTCAACCAGTCTTGAGTCAGTCAAGGCGGTTTTCGTGGCGAACGAGCAGCATATGCCCTGATCAGATTGCGCAGATGCGCAGGCTGGCCTGAGCATTTGCTGTTTGCATATGCATGAAGCACCTTTATTCAGTAGACCTCTAAAACACGACCACCTTTTTAGCATTTTTCATGTGGTAACTCATAGTGAAAAGGGTTCTCAAGCCATATACGTACTTTGACTTGAATTTGGTTACAATAAATTGCGCAAACAAAGTCAACGTCTGCTGTTTCCATTTCATAGATTCCTGAAAATTCGTAACAAAACAAAAAGCACGAAATAGTTTCAGTTTATTTTCAAAGAGAGCATGACCAAGGTATTATGCAAATCTTTAACAGTCTTCTCTTTCTGACAATGCTTTGGTTTAAACTGTAACGTGGGCCGACCTGCAAACAAACCCCGTCAGTGGAAAAGCGTGCTCACCCACCAAAGGCGGTTTATTTGCTTATATACCCCAACATTTACTCGACCACAAACTACCGAGTTTGTAATTTGCATATCTATTTATATCTGTGACCTTCTACCGTCACATTACTTTCCCCTCCGAGAAGTCTCGTCCCGAGACTTGGCCTGGGAATTACATGGGTAAGGCAACTCCGGTCTGGCAGTTGTCATTATCCCACCGCTGCCACCAAATGTAACGTGGGCCGACCTGCAAACAAACCCCGTCAGTGGAAAAGCATGCTCACCCACCAAGGGCGGTTTATTTGCTTATATACCCCAACATTTACTCGACCACAAACTACCGAGTTTGTAATTTGCATATCTATTTATATCTGTGACCTTCTACCGTCACAAAACTTTTAAACTTAAAAGCTTATATTACCAAACAGAGATAAGAGAAATAACAATATTATCTATGTTATACAAATGGGATTCAGAAGGAAGCCATTAGACTTATACAAGTCAGTATCCCATTGTAAGTTCAAACAAATATGTTAATTCATTTAGTAGGGGAGTGCATATACACAAGACAACAATTAACCATATTCTATGTTAGAGTCCAGCAGTGTTTTGGGCAGAATGTAGCCCATGAGCTGGCATCATGCACCGCAATCAACTTACTGGTAAAATTATTAGGTCTGACGTTTGTCTCAGAAATAAGTCCGAGCGCGGTGACCAATCTCGGAATAGAATGCTTTATGCTGCTGAAACGGTTAACAAGAGGTCTACCTTTGTCATGTTTGTACTGACCTGATTTTCTGGACGCGTTTAGTGACTATATTACATGTTTGGTATTTGGCACAACTACGTGGGCTGTCCCAGTGAGCGCGCTGTGTTGAGACTTCAGCTTAGCGTAGGCGTGACGTCACACGTTTCATCAACGTTGATGTCGAGTTGTTATAACATTGTGCGCTGACTGGGGGATTACTTGTGGTTGTATTGGAAATAGGTGTAAATATGTTCTGGTTGCTGATGTTGATTCCATTTTGTGTTCATTTCTGTTAGTACATGTATATGCATTCATAGCTATGTAAATCTCCTTAGGAGGAAATAAAGATAGAATAGAATCTAAGGTACTCTAATAAAATGTGTGAGGAAAAAAAAAGGAAGAGCTTGAACCCAATGGCAGGATTTTCGATAACCAAGAATCCTGTCATTCTGCCCCAAACTCTTTTCACCAAAATTCATAACCTCCAACTAACTATCTAAATGTTTCTAGAAGAGATCATAGTGTTACACATTGTTGATTTATCAATTAAATTGTCAAACCCTATCTAAATTACGAGCTCAGTGGGGAATGGAAAGTGCAGTACAATCTACGAGCATTGGTGCTTTAGTGAACCATATTTGTCGTCAAGTTTTACTCAGCTTTATACATTAGTAATGAAACTAACTTAGTAAAATATTTTGCTTCGGTGCTTCAAACAGTACATCAAATATAAACATTCAGCGCAGAAATACTTTCCAAAATTTTGGTATCGAAATCTGAAAAGAAATAAGGTGCATAACTATACTGGTGTGACGATTTTCCCGATTATGGAATAACACCAAAAGAAAGCAACTCCGATTGTGAGTCAGAAATTTCGATTTATTCTTCTACAATGCTGGGCCCTTACGATTAATGGCGTCTTCTCTACATTCTGCCTAGCAACTAACGTTACGGCGACGTTAAAGCGACGCTACGCCAATGACGTAACGCCCAATTATTAAAATGCCTTAAATTTACTAAATATCCTCCTATCCATTCTTCCCCTCCTCAAAATGCTATACATTTTGATCAGATATTCAAAATTATTAAAAGTAATGTTAACATTTCTCAGTTACATCAAATTCAAATGTTAGCGAAAACTTCAAAAGGCAAATGTAAATATTGCGATACGATAATTAAACAAATAAAGTTTCTCTTTGGTATGAATTGACAACTATATAAGTGTAGGCTTCTCTTCAGTATGAAATCACGTTAACTAAAATGTTTTAATTTAGTATGTGCAGTCTGTAGTCCTTATACTAAACGACAGTTAGTCATCGATGCTACCAAGGCGCCCTGTCCAATGGTAGCTTGGCGACTCGAACTCTTCCGTCGTGCCCGTGTTAGACTTCGAAGCCATTGCCGAGTGGCCAGTTTCCCCGTGACAAATCGGACGACCTCGCTAAACCGTGTGTTCCGGCATTCTTGATACCATTTCCTCCGACTGTCCCGGTTGCCATATCTGTATAGGTATATGAAGCCATTCGTACCAGACTTGTTCCAAGACCCAGCACCGTCTCTTCCCTGTATATTGGACGGGGTTTTATCCGCTGGCGTTTTGGCGAACTGACCTCCGATCTGGACATGTATCTTTTGGTTTAATTTGAGCAGGACACCCTCGGGAAGACTTGCTGACTGATATGTTAAAAGCCAAGCGATTTTCAATCGCTCGGTGCCGATAAATGGCATGTTCATCTCTTCGACGTTGAAATCTGTGCCCCGGAGTAAAGCGAAGATAGAGCTTTTCGCCGGCTGTATCATGTAGCCGTGTTCGATTAAATGTCGAGCTGTTTGGTATACGATCGATCCTTCGATTTTGTTTCTGTGTTGCTGTAATATTAACAGTAGTTCCTGTTCGATCATTCTAAAATGTATCATATTATCAAAGAACATTTCTTCTGGAAGTTTTCCTCGACGATCCATCTTGAATAAAATATTTAGAAATGAACTAGTTTCATGGCCGAATGTTATTTCTAATTGCTCTGCTCTAGTGACTAAACAACCAAACAGTTCCTTGCTTAAGTTAACCCGTTCATGATTTGACGTGATTATCCCTTTGAATTTGCCACATGTTCCTTCTATTGCTTGCAGCTTCAATCTTTTATGCACAGCGGCGTAATACACATACTTAGAGGCTCCTGTGAGTGCACACAGTGACATGGTGTCAGATTCATATGTCGTCATTTTCATCTGAAGAAAACATGAAAGTATTTGGTGTGAAGTTGTCCCATTCTTCCCTAACTGATTCGATGCGCAAAATGCAGTACACAAGGCGCGTGCGAACATAAGCGACGGTTCTGTCGTTCTGTCATTCTTTCCGACTTCGGGTTTTCGCTCATATCGCGGTATCCTTCCTAGCTCTGTCGATGGAACTAAAAACAACTTCCGATCGTATTTCGATTCTAGCGGACGATTCTCGATGCTTCCCCTCCGTATGAAACTGTGAAACGGCTTGTAAGCTGGTTCCCTCTCTATCCGCTGTGACGCTGTAAGTCCTTTTTCTGTATGCCTTTTTGTAAGCTGTGCAATCTCAAAGTTATCTACCAATACAACTTCTTCCAATGAAATGCTTCTCCGATATATTGGGAATTTATCTGCTTTCCATTTTTTACGATTCTTCGTTGGTAATATATCGTCGATTATTAATCTTGTGGTAGTTTCTATGTGTAACGATGTATCTTGGGTTTCATATAATTGCTTAGCACTGCCAGGAAGGTTTTCTATTTGCGACAGACACGTATGATCGCTAACGAAATATGTGAAATTTGTATTTAATACTTCTTTACTGTAGTTCATTCCTGGACTTCCAATGCAAGTCCACCCTAGTGGCGTCAGTCTGGCTATCGGTTGCCCAGGTCTGCCTCTAACTTCTTCCACTACACAGTGAAGATCGATACAATCAAGGCCGATTATGACATCAACAATTGGTCTGGTGGAAGGCCGCGGAAAGTCGATATTTCTCAAATATGGCCATCGTCTTTTGAACTCAGTCCAGTCTATAACGCTCATATTTCCTGTTACCCTATTGGCAGTGTATGCGGTCACGTTCATGCTCACATTGCCGGCAAGACTCTCCAGTTCGAGATCGATTGGCATCGTTTTAAATGTTTCTGTCTGTCCGTTCAAAACATTGACTGTGACATTCTCTGCTTTGCCTTGTAGACCCAGTTCCACAGCTATATCAGCATTTACGTAAGTTTTAGTGCTGGCATCATCCAACAAGGCGTTAACTTTCAATGAGCGGTATCCATTCTTCAGCACGACGGGGATTGTTCTTAGTGCTACGACATCTGACCTGCAGCCGTCCTGTGTCACCATGGTTGTCTGTGGCTTCGGTTCCTTCCCCTCCGTGCTGGAAGTAACTGGATCCGCGGGGATGTTATCAGAATCTGGACATCTTACAATCTGTCCACCAGCTAGTTTCGGTTTGGTGCTAAACGGCCTCAAGTTTTGTTCAGAAGCGTCTGATGTGCATGCATTTTTGTGTAAGAGCTTGTGGTGCAGCTCTTGACATCCATTTTGTCCACATGGCCGACTTCTTGGACACGATTTACCACTGTGTCCTTCACCTAAACATCGGTAACACAGCTGAAATCTTTTGGCTATATTCCAACGATCAGGTACACTCCTTCGACAGAATTCTCGACAGTTCCAGATTCTATGATGGTTTCCACATATCTGACACGACGTCAAGTTCTGCATGCTAGAATTATCATTTAGTTCTCCGTAATATGCTCCCTGGTTCCTAAATCTTGGAGCTAATCGTGATGACTGGTTATCACCGATGTTTCCAGTCAAGCCATAAACTGTCTCCGACGCGATAGTTTGGAATTCCGATTCTTGAATAATCCAAGCCCTTAAGGTTTCCACTGATTCTTTAGTGTTCGTTTCGAAGATCCAGCGATGGTATCTCGCTAGCATAGACTGAGGCAATTTCCGCTGTAATTTCGTGTACAGGGAACCATCACCAAGTTCTTGATTTTGACCTGCTTCCTTTAAATTTATGATCGCAATGTCTAATAAATCTGCGAATTCTTCTAGGTCTTTTGCGTTTCCAGGGCGTATTTGGCGGAACTGCTCCAGGTCTTCCAAATAAATGGCTATCTGTCGGCGCTTGCCACCATACTTCCGCTCCAAACGGTCTTTCGCAGCTTCGTATGCCGTGGCAGAATGTCCCAAATTCTCGATGACTTTCAAGGCCTCTCCAGACAAGTATTGTCTGAGCTGCAATAATTTGTATTCACCTGTTGCTGGCGCACTATCGATGCAGGCCAGAAAAGCAGATTTCCAACTTTGGTAAGCTCTCTTATCGCCGGAAAACACAGGTATCTCCACGCGCTTCAATTGTCTCCAGAGATCCTGCCCTATCGACGGTCCCGCAAAATTATCCCTCGGTTCAAGTCGTACAGGATGGGGAGTCACTCTGGGTTCATTCGCCAATGGGTGCATTACACTATCAGTGACAGGCCTTTCGTATCGGTCCTGATCTTTAAACGTCTGCTCACTTTTAGTCATGTGACTGGTCATGATATTCGCAGGCTCAGTGGGCCTCTGTCGCTGTATGCTACTACTTAATTCATTGTTATTCGTCAGATGCTCAGGATAGGATGAAGTATTTGCACTTGTCCTTGGCGAGTAATCATAAACATTACTATTTTTGTTAAAAGTTTCTACCCCTTGCACTGTCCGTTGTTGCGACGACAGCATTTCCTCTTTTCTATACGTCTCCTGGTCATCAGAAATTTTCATGCTTTGCAACATTTCAATCGACATTATGTCCGAAGTGATACTGGATCTGTCATCTTTGCGCGAAACCAAGTATTCTTGTGCCGCTTCATAAGCTGTGTAATAACTTTCTTCTATCTTTTCCATCTCGCTAACTACAATTTGGCTCTTTTGTATTTGTTTATATTCGATATAAAATTCCGAAAACTTTGACAGCACTTCCATTGCTATTTCCATGCACGTGTCCATGCCCTGACAGGCATCCCGGACTCCCCTGCGGCTGGGCATGTCCTGCTGTTCCAACAACAATAAAAGTTTGTTACGTGATCTTGTAAAATTTGACTTAGCTTTAGCTTTATCTTTCTTAAACTCTGTTTCCAGTCTTGTGTGGTCGATGATATTGCTGCGACTGTCATTTGTAATTCCATTTGCCGATGACGCCATTCTAAGTGTTCTTTCTTTTTCTGTTTATATTCCGATTATTTTTAACCTCGCTCTGCTACCAGATTTTGGTGTGACGATTTTCCCGATTATGGAATAACACCAAAAGAAAGCAACTCCGATTGTGAGTCAGAAATTTCGATTTATTCTTCTACAATGCTGGGCCCTTACGATTAATGGCGTCTTCTCTACATTCTGCCTAGCAACTAACGTTACGGCGACGTTAAAGCGACGCTACGCCAATGACGTAACGCCCAATTATTAAAATGCCTTAAATTTACTAAATATCCTCCTATCCATATACATCTCTACATGGCAGAAGGAAAAAATACAATGTATAGTGCAACTAATTTCTCTTGGCATTGCATTTATGAAATTGCAGTCTCTGTTTATCAATAATTCCTGAAATTTACTAATGCTCATCAGGAATTTGTTTATCTGAAAAGAGGGGAGTAACTGGTTCTTTTTTTTTTAATTGATGCAGCATAAAACATTAAGGGTAAGCATTATATTATCTTGATTTTTTCATCGAATTCGCTATTTGATCTGGAACCCTAATTATGACCTCTTTCTTTGAGCTCTAAGCCCCACCAGTTGCCAGAGAGAGAGAGAGAGAGAGAGAGAGAGAGAGAGAGAGAGAGAGGCCCGCCAGGTAGTTATGGTCTAGATCCGGACCTGTTCCGTGCTCTATGACAATCGGTTCCAAAGTTGGGGTATAAAATCCATAACTGGCCATATATTATTTTTTATATATATCTGAACAAAGTTAGCCCGAAAATTATGCAGGTGATCTACACTTTAGGCCATAGTAATAAGCACAAAAAAAATTGCCTACGGAAAAAGGGGAAACAATATGGATTCTTCCATTCATATATGAAATACCAAGATCCTGGCATTTATGATTCTTAAGTTATAAAACATTCATACATGACGGATTGATTGCTTTGGGTTCAACGGCCCTTTCAGTCTATATCGGGCCGACTCCCAAAGATAGGAAGAAAGAAGAGAGAAATGCTAGACGAAAAAAAAAACTAGAACTGTCAGAGGATCCGACGATAGACCCACTGCACTACTTTAGTAATGCACTGCCATGTAAAAGAGCAATAAATAAGTTGCAAAGAAAACTTTATCACAAATTTTCAATATTCTAAATATGAAAAGAAAGAAAATTGAATAAATAAAGAATGACGAAGAGTAATAATCCTGTCTATCAATCCCACAGTACAAAAACTCGTTCCTTATTTGTATACCAAATATGAAGTGTCTAGCTATAAAAGTACCTGAGAAAACTATAACAAATTTACTTTGAAACAAAGAAAAGTGGATGAATAAAGAGACGAATAAGAGCAATGAACCCGATTCTCAATACCAGGATACAAAATCATTCATATGTATACCAACTTTTAAGATTCTAGCTTCAATGCTTCATGAGAAAACTCGGATTCAAATTTGCAATGTTAACATGCAAATTAGGGATAGAAAGAAAAATTGATAAAACCTAGAAGAACAAGAGCAATGAACCTGAGTCTCGATCCTGCAATACAATTATTCATTCTCCATATGTATGCCATGTTTAAAGATTGAAGCTTGCATAGTTCCTGAGAAAACTGTGACACAATTTTACCCTGAAAAGACTGAAAAATGGATAAATAAAGGGAAGAATAAGAGCAATGAGCCCGATTATCCATCCCACAATACTACAACTCATTGTTCATATGTATACCAAGTTTCAAGAGACTAGCTTTAATGCTTCATGAGAAAACGCGGACACAAATTTTAATATTAACATAGAAGGAAAGAAAAATGGATAAAAAAATAGAAGAACAAAAGCAATGAGCCTGAGTCTCAAATGCAATCCCCCAATATAATCACTCATTTTACATATGTATGCCATGTTTCAAGATTTTGTTCGCACAGTTCCTGAGAAAACTGTGACATAAATTTACCCTGGAAATACAGAAAAATGAACAAATAAAGGGAAGAATAAAAGCAATGAGCCCGATTCTCACTCCCACAATACAGCAACTCATTGTCCATATATGCATACCAAGTTACAAGATTCTAGCTTCAACAGTTCCTGACACACAAAAAAAGCGTTACGGAATTATTATTACGCCATTACGGAATTACGGACAAACCAAATCCAGTATAGCCCCACTTTTTCAAAGCGGAGCTATAAGATTGTCCAAACAGCTCCACCCGCACCTACTGCAAGCACAGCAGGCCCTTGCCCTAGAATGATCCAATCGGCACTGGAAGTTATACCCAACATTCATACACACTATCATTTTTTTTTTAAGTTGGGGCATCAAAAACTGCGAGCAGTGAAACGGTAGATTAAAACTTTTTTTCTTTCTTATCAACGATCTCTAGGTCCTGGCGAAAAGCATAGAGAATGGTAATAATTAATAACGATCTAAAAAATATTTTATTATTATTGGCGGATATAGCTACTAAGATGAAAATTTTGTCCCCTATTATTACTTGTTTTGTTTCAATTTCCTTGCACTTTATGACAATAATCGACAATAATGAACAATGAAGTTTTAGTACGAGTATTGGCGATTAAAGGTGTGAATATCGATTAGTTTGTGTGAAGATCGATTAGTTTGGCGGTCATCGGGCCATAGAGCACTACTAATATTGGATGTTATCAGCGATTCCTTATTTAAGGTGTGAAATTTTCCACCAGTGGCAATTTATGTCACTTTCTGAAATAAAACTGACAATATCCAAGGGAATATCCTATTGTAGCCCAAAAGATATAAGTACAGAAAAATCCACATGCGTTGCCATTACATGCTATAGCTACTTAACACGACACAGTTCAGAAAAGGTATATTAAGAAAATTCTTATCAATGGCTTTCGATGGGTTAATTTTTAGATATTTGTGTTTCATTACATGTATCTGTGTGTATTATTGCCTTTCTAGTATCGTAAAACAAAAGGGTAAACAGATGTGTCAATGGTTACAACGCATAGAGAATTATTGTATGTTTGTATGTGAATAGGATTTTTTTTTTTAAATGGAAGCAACTTGTCATGTAGAGCTTCTGTGTCGCATATCCGCTACTAGAACCTTTCGACATGTGACTAAATTTAGATCTGGCTTCATATCGGGAAGGCGCTAATGCTGCACAGGCACAGACTGCCAATTTCATTGGGGTCTCTTAACGGAAAGAATTTGCTCCTATATGAGCAAATTCTTTCCTTAAAGAGTATACCGTCTTGTACAAGGGCTAAGTCCTACAGGGAAGCAAACAGAAACTTTTTGTAGAAATGGCAGGACCACGTGAAGGTGTACCCATACATACATCTCAAGTTTATTTCTAAGCTCAGTCTTTCTCAGTCTTATAATAAAGAGAAAGTTTGATGTAAGCCTACTGCTGGGTTAGATATACATTCTCCATCTGTTTGTCCACCTGTTTGCATGAGTGTACCGTAATAAAATTGAAAAAATTGCGACACCTAACATAATTACCTTTAAACCTCTGGTAACGCGTCCAACAGTTGCATATGGAATGACAAATATAATATTGAGCAGCGACACGAGAAAACCAACAAAGTGGCATGTGCGCCCAGCGAAGATTCAGATTAGCCTGGGCATCCGCCCAGTCGGATCAGTCTTCACTGTGCGCTTAAAGGGTAGCTAAGGGTCTAAGCCAGCCCCATGCGGACAGTGAATACTCTGATCAGACTTGGCGGATGCCCAGACTGATCTGAGTTTTCGCTGGGCGCACATGCATCTTTGTTAGTTTTGTCATGTCGTGGCTCATATGGAATGTGGAGTCTGATCATACCGATCGTTTTGGAGGAGTCTGATCTGGGTATGTACTGTTTGCTCAGACCTGTATGTCCTAATACTTAGAAATTTTACAGTAGTTTCAGTAGGCTTTGGCAGGGGTAAACGAGAGCCCGTGCTCTCTTGTTCAAGTTCATTTATACTTGTAATACTTATTGGGGAAGAAAGGCAATGTTCAAACAGAAACAGTGTGGAGCAAATCATGATGGTGAAATGACGTCGAACCAACGTCAATGCGACGTGAATACGGCGCATCGCCGTCAGTATGACGTCGTATCGACATCATGTGCCTGGTGGGAGAGAAAATCCATAGATATTTGTTTAGGAACAAAGTGCAGTATTGATAGTACAAAAAAACCTTAAAGCCGTGATAGTAAACAGCGTGTAAAAACACTGTAGAAAGCCATAAGTCAGCAGATTTAATAATCAACTTTTGAGCAGAATAACCATAAAAAGTCTTAAAGGCCCCAACGCTATATCAGCGTGAAAAAAATTATCATGCAGTATCGCTGCAAGCTTCGATAGTGTAAATGATCGTGATTAGCCAGTACATCCTTAAATTTCACATAAAAAATGTTTGAAAACTAATTTGGGTCATTATAGTTGACAACTAAAATGACCTACTTTCAACTTCATTAAGTTGAATAAAATGGTGAAAATACAATGTACAGGCGTGGAGTCCCAATCACTATCCCGCCTATGTTTATATAGCATTGCTAGATGGGAAACCAGGACAAGAAAATTTAAATTGTGGAGCGATTTGTTATTTTCAAAAATAAACTTGGATTTAAGTCTGTATCCTGTACCTTTTGAATTTTCGATATGATATTGCTTGGATGAAACATGTTTTGAAATTTCGCAGATGTACTTTTTGCTGTCTGAAAATTTTGCTGTCTTTTTTTTGTGCACTAAAGGGGTTAAACCTTTTTTCATGATGATTTTATGCAAGCTAACACATAATGGAAAGCAGTTCTTTATTATTGTTCTTATATATAAAAATGGATCAAGTGCCTGCATCTGAAAAATGAAACAAAACTGCATACTGAATAATAATAATAAACTTCAACTTTTGCCTCAAAAAGTGAAACAAGCCCGTGTGCACAATTATTATTGTGTTAGGTAATAAAAATAGAAAAAAAAATGGCAATATTCTTAAACTATTGTGAAAAGCGACGAAGAATTGAGAAATAAGCAAGCTGAGAGAAAATGCGAAGAGATATTGTTTGCTATCAAAGTGCGGTATTGTTGCGCAAGAAAGCTTAAAGACATTAAAATAAACTGGGTATCAAAACACTGTAGAAAGCCATAAGTTCGCGGAGTTAATGAGCAACTGTTGAGCAGAATTACTCAAAACGGCGACACTTCTCATAAACAGGTATTCGTTATCTGCATTGTCTCTCCAAGACAAAATATACAAACAAGAAACCTCAAAAATATCTTCTGTATCTGTTAAAACTAACATCTTTGTGGGTTTATCATCTCTCATTGACGTGCAGTCTGAAAACAACATCATATATATACACAGTATTGATTCTTGTGGTAAATCATTAATTTCTGCCATAAGGATAGACTGAACTGGAAATACAATGATGTTTAGGTAACAGAATTCATTTTTAATGTAACATGCGGCTTTTTGGCCATGCATGTACAGTCCACTCTCGAGATCTCGAATTCGTACTTCAGCTGAAACTACTGATATCTCAAAGTAAATTTTCTGGTACCAGAACATGTACTTTGAGATATCAGTAGTTTAGATAACAGGAGTTGAAATGTAAACGAAAATAGGAAAATCATTCCTTGATATAAGGAGATATTTTGTGATACCAGTGTTCGAGATATCGGGAGTTTACTGTATGGGCAGTCGCTGCAGTATTTTTGAGATTATATTATCCGTAGACATTTTGTCTCTCCTGTAACTAGCAGAAGCGAGACAAAGATATTGGAGCCGCGACACGAGAAAACCAACAAAGTGGTCGTGCACCCAGCGCAGACTCAGATCAGCATGGGCATCCGCCCAGTCTGATCAGAATCTTTCCTAAGCACTTAAAGGGTAGCCAAGGGTCTAAGCTACCTCCATGCGGACAGCGAAGACTCTGATCAGACTTGGAGGATGCCCAGGCTGATCTGAGTCTGCGATGGGCGCATAACCACTTTGTTGGTTTTCTCGTGTCGCGGCTGTTGTCGGCGTAAACTCTCGTTGAGTTTTCTGGTTTAGTTCTGTTTAAGAAATAGATCAGCTTTAGCAGTGAATTGTTGAATAAAATTCATTGTTTGAAGGTCAGTTTTCGAGCGCAGAGCGCGAGTAATATATGTACTTACAACTGACCGACAACCTGAAAATTATTACTCAATAATTCAATTCTAGAGCTGAACTTATTCGATTCTTACTCTCAGAAATGTTGAAAATATTGTCTTCCTTCGAATTAGAATTTCTGACAATGCGCACACAGGCAGACACCGCTTTCCGCGGAATCAGGTAGTTGTTCTCTGTGTCCGGTTCATCGAAACTGTTGCAAATTTGAGACAAGCATGTAATTGCATGTGCGAGAAGCGAACTTTTGTACAATTTCTAAGATGCATAGAATATTGATTTGAACAGGGCATCCCGGGTAAGAAATTCAGGGGCACGATAATAAACCTTTATTGGTGGCTCCGCTAAATGTTTCTTGTTACATTACGTTTACCATGTGATCGTTAGAATTGCTTGTAGACTCTTCAGCCTTATATTTCTCAATAACAAGCAAATGCTGCATTCTCCAAACCCTTTATCAGAATCTAAATTTTATGAATCAGCCACGACACGACAAAACCAACAATGTGGTTGTGCGCACACCTCACTCAGATCAGCCTAGGCATCCGCCCAGTCTAATCAGACGCTTCGCTAAGCGCTAAAAGGGTAGCTTAGGGTCTCAGCTACCTCCATGCGGACAGCGAAGACTCTGATCAGACTGGGCAGATGCCCAGGCTGATCTGAGTCTGCGCAGGGCGCACAACCACAATGTTAGTTTTCTCGTGTCGCGGCTCAATTATTATTATTTGCTAGTGTAAAACTGCGGTCTTTGTCACAGTTAAAAGGGTGAATGCAATTCGGCATACAACCTGAGTGACGTGTGTGTGTGTGTGTGTGTGTGTGTGTGTGTATGTCGAGTGACGAGTGTCGAGTGTCGAGTGTTCTAGCATATATGGCAATCGAACCAGCCCCGGATACAGGGGGTGGATTTTGGGTGTTAAGCCCTGCCACCTGGGGCTCTGTGTCCAATGTAATGCAGAAATGTAGGTAATAAGAAGCACGGGATGATAATTTGAGATGATATTCCATTAGGTTAGATTGAAATATTCCATTTTATCTGGGACCCTGATTATGGTCCCTTTCTTTTGGCCCTAAATCCCACCAGTTGTCCAGAGAGATAGAGAGAGAGAGAGAGAGACCCGCCAGCTAGTTGTGGTCTAGATCCGGGCCTGCGAACCTTATTATATGAAGATACTAATGTTTGAAAAATCAAACACGTGAGCGGGTAAACTGTTATTGTATCATGTTTACCGAAATAAATTCGACTTTTGATTGTCTTCTGTTTCATGTATTTTATCAAAGACCCTTGATTGGACAACAATGAGTGATAAGTAGTCAATCACTCGGTCTGTTGGTCACACAGAAAGCGATTCTTTACATCTGGTGAGATAAGCCGCTCAAAAATATTTCCATAAAGACCATCCTCAATTTAATTTACGATACAGGCCTACCTTTAAACTTCAAAGACTAATTCTGTATGCATCTTAATTCTCGAAACATATTCCCCCCCCCCCCCGCGGCCCCAGCCCTTCCTATAAGCGGAACGTATCCTATATTATATATAGGCATGACCGCCGAACGCGACACCGTGCGTGCGCAAAAAGACTAATTCTGGACAGTATGTGCCTACTCAAAGAGAATTAATAATAATAATAAAAAAGAATATTCACGACATGTTGCGATGTTCCCAGGAGGATTACTAACAGACTAACATGAACTCCCTGGCCCGGGTGTGTCCGTGTCTTCTCCTTTTCGTAGAAAACTGAAATGCACTTAAACACAAGCGATATAAAGACAAAGTTGAACTGCTTTTTAAAGATATACGAAACTTCTAATAGTTATAGCTATGCAATGGTTTGTCCGCCTGTACGCGGAGATAATCCAAGAGCTTTAGCGAGTGAATTATTCCCGTACAGGCGGACGAACCATGGTATAAGTATTTTATTCCTCCCGTATCAGTGTAGTCCTTGCACATTGCGAAATAATTCATGCCTAAGTATGGGTGGTATAAGCGGGGATTAAATACATCTTCATAGTAGATCACGGTGGCAGCAATGTTTGCCTCCATATTGACTTGGGGCTAAAAGGGTTAGGTAGTTTCGCAGACAGCCAAAAATTCATCTTGAGGGCCCGATGTTATATTTGAGAAAGACCGGTAATGTAACCATGAGCGCGCAAGTGTAAGAGACGTCAGAGACGGAAAAATATAGAATTTCATTAGCACTCGTAAGAAAAACAATAATAATAAAAATACCCCCCCCCCCTTCTCACACACTCACACACAAAGATATTATAATAAGAATGGAAGTGAAATGATGATGATAAAAGTATCTAACTCAACGTGATGATATAATTTGCCCCATTATAAACTGTTAAAAGTCACCGTGGTAGGGTGATAGGAGCGAACCGGTTTTGGTGCTGAAGGTCGCAGATTCGAATCCGTGTTCGGCCATCCAGCGACTGGAAAACTCTCTGTCAACCCAGCATTAAATGGGTACTTTTTTTTCGAATCATGGAAGGATAAGGCAGCGCAAGGAGAGGGATGTAGTCCGCCTTCCTAATGCTGTACCCAAGATAAGACACGAAAGGAGAACCCAGGAACGAATCCGAAACAGATTCGCTTGAATAATTTCTTAACTGTTTTAATCTTGATTATCGGCCGTTTGATCATAATTGATTGAATTTCAATAACCTAATCAATCGCATCATTAAGCAGATTACGTAAGATTGCTACATCTGTCTGTGCAAGCTGTAAATGGGCGTGCCCTGCAGATGTCCCGAAAAACGCATTTCTTTTTTTTTTCGTTACTTTAATAATTATCATTTTATTTCAGGGAACATCACAGTGAAGACGACGAGGAAAGTAAAGAGGTAAGAAACTTTTATTTTTATATGCATTTCTTTGTTTCTGTTGTTCTTGATTTATTCATTAATGAGCCGCGACACGACAAAACAAACAAATTGGCATGTGCGCCCAGCGGAGACTCAGATCAACAAGTCTGATCACAGTCTTGGCTGTCCGCGTGGAGGTAGCTTAGGCCCTTAGCTACTCTTTATACTCTTTAAGCGCATAGAACAGACTCTAATCAGACTGGGCGGATATGAGTCTTCGCTGTGCACACATGCCACTTTGTTGATTTTGTAGTGATGCGGCTCAATTATTATCATTATTTTTTTTTCTTTTGCTCATGATTTCATTTTCTTGACATAAATCACGGTATAAGGAATATACTTTTTATTTTTATGTAGTTCTGTTGCTACAAGTAAGTGCCTACATAACGTCAGATCAGTTTGTGCATCCGCGGTCTGACTAGACTTGTACTGATACTTTTCTTGACGAGAGATTGTAGATGCAAACAGGGACGGTTCTGCTCAGACTGAATATGCGCCGGCAGGGCAAAACTCGATGTCACGAGGCACCGCCCTCTATGCTGCGCGATAAATGTTTACATTTTGCCTTCTCTACTTTCGTTTTGCCTATTTCCATTTTGCCTACAACCATTTTGTCTACTGCCCAATACGGCTTCCATTCCCATTTTGCCTACTCAAAGAAAAAGATGATTTTCTTATGTATTCCTGTTTTTTGTATTTATTTCTTTTCTCTAAATTGTTTTAATTTCACTTACTCAAAATAAAAGATGATTTTCTTATGTATTTCTGTTTTTTTTTAGTAATATTTCTTGCCTCCAAATTGTTTTAGTTTCACTTACCCTTTTATCGGTTACTAGAATACCGGAATACTCTTAATTACCGGAATATACCGGAATACACATTTTATTTACCGAAGTACACTTTAATATCCCTACCAATACTTCAGTTCATTTTGATAATATAAATGTTTATTTTTGGTGTATTCCGGTATATTCCGGTAATAAGGTGTATATCGGTAATTCTAGTAACCCCCTTTATATATATAGTAATCGAACAAACGAAAAACAAACAAACTTTATTCAGAAGTTTTGCGATAAGTTTATATCTTCTTTTTATTTCCGATTTCATTAGATGGAACCTTTTGATATTTGACTAGGTTTTCTTATAGGTTCATACAGAGTAGTTAACATCATCAGGATGCTGCTGCTTACTAAAGGTCAATGCCACAGACTTGTATATTTGCGTTTGAATTTTTTTCTTGTTTTGCATATATTTTCAACATCCTATGATGAAACCTTTTGATATATGACATGGTTTGCTAACATGTTCCCACAGATTAGTTGACATCATCTGGATGCTGCTGCTGACTAAGATCAAGGACACAGACTTATATGTTTACATTAAAGTTTTGTATTAAGTTTGTACTTTTCTATTGATATTTGTAAATATACTTTGATGGAACCTTTAGAAAGGTGACTAGGTTTACTTGTAGGTTCATACCATTTAGTAGATTGGTTTCATTAGGCGATGGTTTCATTAGGGGGTTGCGCTGGTCGGGGGTATACGTGAGCCCCTTCTCACCTGCTCTAGTTGTTATTAATGTGAGTTAATTTTTTATGAGTTATTCAAGAAATACAACAGCTAATTTAGTCCATGTGTATACAGAACATAATGGTCAAGATAAGCATAATTCATATAACATAACATAATTCATATAAACAACTTTTAAGTAAACTTTGTTTCCTGTAGGCGATAGCGCTGCCCATGGGTATACGTGAGCCGAAAAAAATAAGGGGCTGCTTATTTTTTTTTTGTGTGTTTTTTTAAGGACAATGCAGTCATGGAATTTCAGCCTCTCTCTATGTATAAAGAATTCTTAATTTCCTTTTGCTTAAAGTCTCCATAGTCCTATCAATGGTAAAAAGCGTCAAAATACAAATCATTATGAAACCTGTACAGCCTTCAGGATTAATGAAAATATGTCGGTTGATGTGCTTTTTTTGTATCATATAACTAGCAAGCAAGAAGGTACAAGGTATTTTGAAGAAAAAAATGATGTCTTTCCATAAAAGCACGGGTTTCGTCTCTGGGTCCCCATTAAGCAATGAAATAATGCAACCACGGCACACTCAATGGGATCCTTGCTTAACATTTTTGTACGTTGTATTTTTATCAACTATTAAGGTGAGGTGGGAGTAATTGACAAAACACATGATTTTATTTATACTTCTATATAGAGTTTATTTTCAGTCCCTCTTTCAGAAAATGTAATAATAAAGGGGGGTCGCCGATGTCGTTTTCAAGATATTTGACCTCGAAAACGTCAATTTTTCCACTTTTTTGACCCGACGTTATAATGGCGTTCTATGGAAAATGCACTTTTTTGCTCGTCACTCTTGGATAAAAACCTTCATTCTAAGAAAACAAAACACATTTTTTCTTCAAAAAACTAACACAGTATCGCCCAATGATAGAAGTTCACATTAAAGCAATAAAAATAGTAGGTCGCCGACTTAACTTTCGAATTAAAGTGCATAAAATGCCCGATCTGCCGTCTCTTTAGACCGCAATGTTGACGTTGCGCATGGTTACGTTAACGTTACTAAACTTTTCGCGCCACACATCAACTATCGCTTTTTGTATTTTAGTTTTAAAAATCGAAAACATGGCCAGTATATACCCTCCTATACAGTTGACAGGCACCCGAGTTGGGGCGGGCTTCCATGTGTTAGGACATTTGAACAATTCCCTTGTCCACTTGGCTTTTGTACAGTGTAAGCGAGTCAAGTTTTCTATTTCCTGACCCGACCCAAGAAAGAGCCTAAAATATTCTGCACTATAACCCAGCGTTCTAACGACTGGACATCGGCGACTCTCTCTCTCTCTCTCTCTCTCTCTCTCTGTAAAAATGATAGGCAGCTTTGATTCACTTTAGCGTCCAGGAGATACTTTGATATACCCTTGAAACAGAAATAAGAAATGAAAGACAGAAAAGTGAAAGAAATGCAAGGGAAAAAACACATTGTTTTTAGCTTATTGACAGAACAGATCATTGAATTATCGTATCAACGTCGATAAAAGATTCTGAAGGCATTGCGTTGACGTTGATACAGCTGCCTGGCGTTGTTCAAAAGCTAGGGACAGTCTAAGATTTTTTAATAACTGTTGCTGATTAGTATTTTAAGTGTGGGTGGTATGAAAACGACTGTCTATGGCTGCTACCATGTTAACTGTTAAGTGCGTTTTCGGTGTAGACAATGATCTGACTACTCATTGTACGATTCTGGATTCAATTTCACAAGGCTTTGTTATTGCCACTCAACAGCTGCGATTTCCGTCTAACAAACTGTTGAGAAAATGTCAGAGAACAGCTTTCTCCCCACGTAAAACTAGCTATATTTTTTTTTTCAGTTTCTTCTCTTTGGCACTTTCTATTTTCTTTTCTTGTCGTATGAAATTTGAAACAAAATTATCGCAACTCAACAACTGCGAACTCCGTCTAAAAAAACTGTTAAACTGTCAGCTATCCCGCAAATAGTCTTCCGCACGGAAAACTAACTATACTTTTTTTCAGTTTCTTCTCTACGGCACTTTCTACTTCCTTTTAATTTCGCCCAGCACTCAGCCTCCTTGCATTTTGTGAGCAGACCATGTAGTGATCACAGAAGCGGCTAACGTTGAAGCCATCTTGTTTTTATCAAACGGAACATTCGACGTCATTAGGTAACGTAGCGACAGAAACTGCCGCACGGCGGCGCTGAATTACTCCCACCTCACCTTAAACGCCTGTACCTTGTATTTTATCTTCTGTATCTTGTGTTTTTACCATGAAATGAAGCTTGTGAAATCGAAAGTATGTCAATTTAGTTGGCAACTAAAATGACCTAGTTATTTTTTCAAATCTATTTTATGGTAAACTCAAGGACGTTGTAATTTTTCGAAGCCACCAATCAAGATAATAATCAGTTGCGAAACTGTAGTGAGAAGCTTGCAGCGATACCTCACGATAAAATATTTCATGCTGATAGAGCAATTGGGCCTTTAATAAAAATAACCATTATCTAGAGTAGATGACAGTATAATCAGAATAAGTGACATATTAAGTGCTAACAATGTTAAAAAAAAGCAGCGCTCCTGAGACAAACAGTTTATAATGGAAAAAAAAAAAAAAAAAAAAAAAAAATACAAAAACAACAACCCCCCCCCCGCCCAAGAAAAAAAATCAAAACAAACAAACTTAAGATTTTACGAGGCAAGTGGTGTTGTTTGGCGTGGTTGAGGTGCGGGGGTCCGAGAGAAGGCAAAATGCTTCAGCAATATATCAAAACACTTTGTCCAGGCTAGGGCCAATCGTATATTGTATGACTGAATAATGCCCCCCCCCCCCCACCCCCACCTTCCCAGGTGATCTGAACCTCATACCCAGATTATAGTAGTAACTTTATTCATAATTCCAATAAGCCATAGGCCCATGAGGACAACATTCTCTAAATGACGACAGATAGTACAAAGCATATACTACGATACATGTACATGTACAATATTCTTACCACAGATTAAATAGTGATGGATTTTTTTTTTTTTTTTTTACATTGTTCAGCGGAGAAGGTGCAAAAAATTTATCAAAAACCTATCGAAAAAGTATGTCCCAATTCTAATGCTTATCAGCCAAATAGTCGATAAAAATTACCATCCGACGATACTTTCGGCTCACCGTACTATTGCAGTAGGAAGCAAGAAATGCGTGCTCGTTAAACTCAAAGCGCACGAGTTACTATAAATACATAACGTAGTAAAATTCTTGCGTGTTCATTCACTAAATTAACAAACTTTTATTAAATTTGGACTAATTTTCGCTAACTTCTGAAGCTGGATTTATGGAATTTGTACATGTACATGTAAAAGGTATGTTAATCCATATCGTTTGGCGTCAAGTGAAATCAACATCGCATGACAAATGCGAAAAGGGGAGGAAGACTCAGACCATCCAGCGCACCCGCTGGCTGATCAGAGTCTTACCCTCCTGTTCAAACATCAATATAATAAACATGAAAAACAGTGACCAAGGTCAGTCTGCGCTTACACGCCAGCCTGATCCAAGTATTCACATGGCCCTCACGTGACGCCATCCGATCAGCATGTTCAAAGTTTCAGGCTGCTTTAAATAGCAGAAAAGATATATATTTTTGTAATTACTCTAAACTAAATTTCACCAGGGCTAGATATCAAGTAACCGCATACCCATCTCTCGATGAGACTGATCATTACGATGAGACGACTCATCCACGGCTGCACTATCCCCGTGTCCGTTTATCTTTCACTGCCGCATACACCACCGTAAAACAGTGCAGACCCTGATGAGAAGGGGTCATCATCGTAACATGCTCAGAACTGAATCAACATTGAATCGGCATTGAGTCAACGTTATTACGTTGAAGCCATGCCGATCCAATGCTGATACAGCACTAAGTACACCTTCCAAATACAAAGTAAAGTGAAAGGACTAATATATACATAGAATATCATGTAATAGCTTCTTATTGCAGAGGTTGCAAAGGACTGAACTAATTGAATACAACTGGTTAGAGGGTGCCACATATGAGCCGCATCTACAGAAAGCAACTCCAGACCAATGAATTCAGTCCTTTACCAGCACTGGCGGTCAAAGACTGAACTTCATGGACAATTATAATAGAACACAAATGTGACGCCTTAGCAGCACAAAAAGTATCGCAAATATTATAATTTCATACTAATAACGCTGTTAGCCAATAATGGTAATACAAATCATTAACCGGGGATGCATAGGATTTAGCTAATTAAATAAGACATATAAGATTTTATAAAATAAAAGGGTGCCACATACAAAGTGCAACGTCGGTCAAGTAATAATTTCCAGTTAGTTCAGCCCTATACCCCTGGCAAGGGCCGAACTTATTGGACGAAAATTATAGAGCACAAATGTGACTTCCTTTTAGTTTAACAAAATCTCGCAGATATTGTAATTTCAAACTTTTGTAGCTAATAACAGAATCATAATGATACCAATTATTAACCGTCGTCGTACAACCTGTCATTCCTCATTTTAAAGGCTTTATAGACGTAAACACTTAAGTTTTTCAAAATGGTAATATTCTCATGGGAAATTAACTCTATAAATTTATGCATATTTGGTCGTTTCCAATAGTATTTCTTAATATAAATTTTACGAAGATCTTGATATAATGAACATTCAAGGACAAAATGATATTCATCTTCGAGTCTGCCGCAAATTACACATATTCTTTCATTGAGTGGTTTACTGACAGGCTTATGCCACCTTCCTGCCTCAATCTCAAGGTTGTGGGACGAAACCCTTAATCTGGAGAATGCATTTCTAAATTTTGGTAGATTAACGTGATTAAGATATGCTCTAAAACCAAAACTAGAATGACAAAGATTTCTATAAAATAATGCCCTTGTTGAGTTTTCCAATCGCGCATGCCAATTCTGAATAAAAGCATCGCTCAATCTCTGTTTAAGAAATGATAGAAAAAAATCAATATCTCCTACCGACTGCTCTAACCATACATCGAAAAAACCAAGAGATGCCAATAAATCCTGAACAAGTGAAGCCCAATTAACTTTATTTGGAAGTAAATCTAAATCTTCTAACATCATATTATAAACGCACTTAACAAGTTTATTTTCATTTGACTGGACAACTTTTAGCCAATACTTTATTATTTTAAAATGCCTTTGAACAATTAAACTTTTCCTGCCTAATTCCCCATATATGAAGTCATTTTGTGTTGATATTTTTACATTTAATGTCTGTTTACAGAATCGAGTATGAACACGTTCAATGCATAAAGCTGGAATAAAACCCCACACTTCACAACTGTAATTCAAAATAGGCAAAACAAGTTTGTCAAATAAATCTAGCTTATGTTTAACCGTTATATTCGTATAATGATATAAATATGTATTGAGTTTAAAAATTGCTTTTTGAGCTTGACCTGCTAAGGTCTTTTGAGCTTCTGTAAAAGCTGCACCTTGGGTAAGAACTATTCCTAAGTATGAAAAGGACCTTACTATATGAATATCTTTTCCTTCAAAACTAAATTTTAAATTACGTGGAAGAAGTCCCCCTTTCCGAAAAATCATTACCTTTGTTTTATCCGTGTTTACTTTAACTTTCCATCTATTACAATATTCTGCAAGGACATCAAACCCCTTCTGTAATCCTTCAGCAGACTCCGAAAATATTACCATGTCATCTGCATATAGTAAGACAAAAAGCTTAACAACAGCTATATCCACCCCATCTAAACCCTTCAGTATAAACTGCTCTTCAATATCATTTAAAAACATGGTGAAAAGAAATGGAGATAAACATTCTCCTTGACGCACACCGAGATCACAAGAAAACTCATTACTTAACCGATTTGCATATTTAACTTTAGACTTAATACCCTTATACATTGCCCTAATTATATTCAGAATATTACCCCTAAGCCCTAGTTTAATTAATTTAGCCCATAAGTTTTCGCGTACTACGTAATCGAAAGCTTTTGTGAAATCTATGAAACCGCAATATAGTTTTTTACCAGCATTGAGCATATGTGTAATAAGGCCGTGTAATACAAAAATGTTATCCACCGTTCCCATGCTTTTTCTAAAACCAGTTTGAGATTCAATATAAACACTATAATTCTCTGCCCAACTAGATAACCTATTATTTAAAACTCTACTAAATAATTTACCCAAGGTACTTAATAACGTAATTCCTCTGTAATTTTCTGGTTTATTTATGCTACCTTTTTTATGCAGAGGAATAATATATCCTTCACTCCAGCTTTCTGGAAAATGACCTGTTTCAACATTACTTGAATTAATTCAGTTTTACCATGAATATAAAATTCGTTTAATAAGCCATCCGGCCCACTACTCCGTCCGTGTTTTAACTGGTTAATGGCAGTAGATATTTCTTCATACGTAAAAGAATGATTAAGCTCATCAAACATAATCTGAAATTCATTTTTTACATATCGTTCATTAAAATAAATTATGTCCTCATCAGGCGTGAAAAATGGGTCATTAGGATTGCTAACCGCATTAAAGTATCTCTCAAACTCAGTAATCCCTACGTTCGAGACTTTTAATCCTGACGCCTTTTTGAGCATATTCCAGTATTGCTTTGCATTTTTAAAACGATTTTCTTCTAGTTTCCTTGTCTGGGCATTATCAAAATTTAGTTTACTACGTCTTATTGTGGTTTTATATTCTATATAAATATATTCTATATTTATATATTATAGTAGTAGTATCGTTTATTGTCAAAAATGGATCTCCTACCTCAAGTACGTTTTACAACATTTTCGTAACTAACTTGCATTTATTTGTTTCTGAAAAAAAAGGAGCCTTACTCAGTGTTTACATGACCAACAAACAGAAAAAGAAAATAAAAGGCCCTTTTTCATGCCGATTCACATACGAAATATCGAAAACTGACATATATTGATCTTGAGTTACAGAACACGCATAAAACGGTAGGTTGAACGAACTGAGAAGTCTTAAGCAACTAGCATAAACTTGTGCGGACAGACTTTGTTTTTCTGTTCTTGCCAGTAATCGCTGGATCCTGAGGTCTGATTTTTTATGGTGGTAAATATTCATAATGGTTAGAACAATTAACATCCCTGAAGCTTTTCGGTAGCGGATATAACTACTGAGATTAAAATTTAGTCCCCGATAATTATTTTTTGTTTAATTTGTTTCAATTTCCGTGCACTTTATGGCAATAATCGACAATAATAAGCAATAAAGATTTAGTTGTGAATCGGCGATTAAAGGTGTGATGATCGATTAATTTGTGTGAAGATCGATTAGTAGGGTGTTCATCGGGCCATAGAGCACTACTAATATTGGATGTTATCAGCGATTCCTTGCTTGGAGGTAAGAAAATAGCCACCAGTGGCAATTTATGTCACTTTCTGAAATAAAACTGGCAATATCCAAGGGAATATCCCATTGTAGCCCGACAGATATAAGTACAGAAAATCCACATACTTGCCATTACATATTAGCAAGCTTAGGACGATAGTTCACCCTCAGTACAGAAAAGGTAAATTTAAAAAAGTCATCATTGCTTAGTGAAGTCAGTTTCTTTTCAGATATTTATGCTTTGTTTTATTATAACTCGTTTTTGTTTACTATTTTCACTATTATTGCGATCCTAGTATTCCCAATATAGAATTTTACAACTACGCATGTGCTTTTACGTCCTTTTAACAGTATCTCAGTCATATCAGGAAGATGAGAGGGTGATAATGAAAGAATACATGTAAATGCAATGGAACCCGTTTACGATTGAAAAGATTTCCGTATCCAACGGGACTTGAACCCGAAAGCGCTAGGTCAGTACCCCAGTTTAACCCACTGAGCTACCGGGGCTCCTTAAATTTTAATAGAAATGTTATTGCATACCAGTATATGTATGGCTTGCTGTTGCTGCTGATAATATCCCCAGCATGCAAATAAGGAAGGGTTGTATAGTTTTGTTTAAAAAAAAAATCCGTCCGTCCGGTTTTTGGTTCGTCCTCCGTCCGTCCTTCCGCTCCGTTACGTACGTGTGTAAAAGTTTTGTGATAAGTTTACATTTTTGCTTAGATATTTATAAATGCTTGAATTAAACATATGTGATATGTGACTAAATTTACTTCTGTGTGAGAGAGAATGAATACTATTACTTGGATGCTGCTGACAAAAGTTCAAGGTCACCGTCAGACTTACAAATTTGTACAGCTATTGCTAAAGAGTTTTGCGTTAAAAATTTCTGCTTTTGCTCCGTTTTATCTGAAAGCCTTAACTGGAACATTTTCATATGCACTTAGTGTAAGTACAGGATATATGAGCTAGCTGATCAAACTAGGCGGATGCCCTGGCTGATCTGAGTCTGCACTGGGCGCACAACCACATTGTTGGTTTTCTTGTGTCGTGGCTCATATGCTTTATTAGTTTGCATCATTTGCTGCTGCTGATCTAAGGTCCAGGTCACAGACCTAGAAATTTGTATACCATTTGCTTTAAAGTCTTGTGTTAAGTTTTTTTTTCTGGCATATTTTTTCAGTATACTCATGATACTCGAATGAAACCATTTGCGTTGTTACTAGGTTTACTTCTAGGCTGAAACTAATCAGTAGACATCTTCCGGATGCTGCAGAATTTAGGTCGATATTTACAGATATAGAAGTTTATGTAAATTTGTGTTGAAAGTTTGTGTTTAATTTGTATATTCTTCTGCTTATTGCAAATTTTTAATGAAACTTTTGGCATTTGTCTATAGGCCTTTCACTGTTTTTTATACAGATTGTCCATCTGTCTGTCTGCTTGTTAACATTAGCTGTAAAGTTTTGTATTACATGTTTTTTGTCTCGCTTGAAAGGCTGAGACCTAGCGATCTATTGTCTGTCCTCTTGCAAGTTTGCTTATTGCGGGTCAATAACTTTTGCGCGCTTCAATGGAACTCCGCCAAATCATTATAAAACTTCTACTAGGTTTTTATTAGTTAGCGTCCGCGTCCGACAAATGTTGGAGTTTTGGGTAATTTTTTTTAAAGCTTATATTTCCAAAGCCTTTCAAGGTGCCTGCCTCATATTTAGTATGGATCTTTCCTTGAGCATTGGCTTTTGTTTTATTATGCCTCGCTATTAAAAATGGAGCGGGAGGGGGGGGGGGTGCATATAGTATCACCGCTGTCCATACGTACGTCCCGTCCCGTACGAAAGTGATTTCCATTCGATCTCTTTTGAAAACATTGGTGTATTCAATTCATATTTTATACACAGGTATATAATCATAACATACAGGTCAGATTCGACGTTTGGTAAAATCCGTCTATTATTGTGGGAGTTATGGCCCTTTTTGACTTCATTTTGCATGAAAATAGTACTGGTTTCCGCTCATTTTCTTTTGAAAACATTGGTGTATTGAATTTATATTTTATACACAGGTATATAAGCATAAAATACCAGTCAAGTTCGATGTTGGGTAAATCCCGTCAATTATTATGGGAGTTATGGCCCTTTTTCGACTTTATTTTGTACAAAAAAAGGTTTTGCGTTCATTATCTTAATTAATGTATTAGATTCATATTTTATACCCAGATATACAATTTTAAATACATGTCAGGTTAAATTGAGAGTAAAATCCGCCAATTACTTTTGGAGTTATGACCCTTTTTCAACTTCATTTCATACAAAAATGGTTTCGGTTTCTTAGTTTTTAAAAAAAGTTACTTTACCGGGCTATTCTTTTGGCAAGTTGCATGGCATCCATTTCTGTGATAAGATACAGAATGTTATCACATATCACAGTCATACCCCCCGCCCCCCCCCCCCCCCCCCCCACACACACTTCTCTTGATCCAAGAAGCACAATACATCTGCCTAAGGAAAACAATAAAACATGTACCGCACAAGTCTGCCTTTGTAAAGCTAGTTCTTAGGGCACTAGGCGGGGTATCCCTGTCCTATGGACACATTCTAGTTCAACTATGCCCCTTGGTCTTGTCCAAGGGTGGGGCATGTGGTCAATGTCTAAGATGATGTTGATGTTTAAGTTTTTGGTTAAAGATTTTTCTGCAATTGTTACAGCCATATCTTCATCTTTATAGACCCTAGTATCTTAAAACTTCATCACTCTATGCTCCACCAAAATTCTAATCGGCTCTCACAAAACTGGGTCACTGTGACCTACTTTTGCGGAAAAAGTACCACATACATGTATTTTGTTTTTCGAGGTCTGCCCCGATATCTCGCTTTTCATAGGCCCCAAAACTTCTAACACTCCATCAGTTCATGCACCTTACCACTCCATGTCATCTCTCACAAAACTTGGTCACTGTGACCTACTTTCGCGAAATAAGTACAACACACATAGTTTTTAAGGTCAGCCGTATATCTCGCTTTTCAGAGGCCGACGACCCTTGAAATTCGATCAGTGCATTCACCTTACCACTCGAGGTCATCTTCCACAAAACTAGGTCACTCTGACCTACAAAGTATCACATATTAAGGTTTCGAGGTCAGTCCTATATCTTGTTTTCCATAGACCACATATTTAGTTTTCCAGGTCAGCCCTATATCTCGCTTAATCATAATCCCAACACTTTTAAAACTCGATCAGTTCATGCACCAGCGGAAACGAAAGTATGTGGCCAGACCGGGTTTCGAACCCAGGACCTCTGACTTATTAGTCAGGGGCCCTACCGATTGCGCTACGCGGCCCGGCCCCGGGGAATGAACCCTGGGGCAAAACTCATGGCATGGAAGCAGACCCTCTAATGTACCCATGATGCAAATATAAATGCGTTCTAATGAGTGATTGGATAGATATATTCACTTAGAGAATCTTCAACCAAAAACTTGGATGTAAATTCCACTAACGTGACGGAAAGTAACTAACGAAAGAACGAGCATACGGACATACGAACATACGAACGTATGAACGGACGAGCGGAAAGAGATTGTCTCTATTTGTCTTCATGATAATGTGGGGTATACATACTTTCATTTTCCCGCTGGGTTTTCTGCTAACGACAATATGAGGTTGGGTGTATCTGAACTGAGAACATGGAGGGTATAGCCTACAATTCCAGGAGTCGCAAGATCGGTCTCCCATTTCTCCGGTCTTTCGAATGAGACTATGACCGAAATCCTGTCCCCGTGTGACCTAGTTGTTGGTGGGACGAATACCCCAAGTTCACTCACTCACTCCTATCGAATGAGGATGCTACGATGTGTCTGGTTTGCGTAGCAATCATCATAGACTTTGTAGAAGTCATACTTTTTCCCTTTTCCTACTTATTTAAAAAAATCAGCATTTTTTTCTTTTGTATAAATGCAAACTGTACTGTGCCATTGGTATCAAGAGAAGCTGATATTGCATGAGATTTACATTATTTATCAAATAAGAGCTCTGCTGAGCGGGACAAAATAGGCCCGTTGGGATTTATAATGAGGATGAGAGGAAACAGTAGATGATAAGAAACTTGTACAGGGGCGTAACTAGAGGTAATTTCATTATACACACAACCATGTTTTATTCTCTACTTCTTGAAGAGAAAGCTAGTTTTTCAGCCACTTTGGCAATTGGTATTGAAATCTGGTCTAATTCATAAATTTTCAGCAAGAAAATATGCAGGTGCGTTTTGAAATTTTGTCAATTTTGACAAAATTTCAATACGCACCTGCATATTTGCCATATAGGTAGCTACGCCCTTGTTGTAAGTAGTAACTAAAATCTTCAGTAGTGAGGCAAATATGTCACTATAAAACTTAAACTAAAAGTCACTATTCTGTCAAAACTTCAAGCACAGTCTCAGCACATTGTCTGATAGTCCCTTATGTTTGTACAGCGTTTCAAAGAATGTCTCAGTTTTATAACAGATATAGAATGGGGCATAATTTTGTCAAAATCGGAGGTAGGCTGCCTATTTAAGCCATCCATTTAATTCAAATCTTTCGTTTCAGGAAATGTTCAGTATGTTGCGCCTAACTCCCGCCAAGTTGGAAAATATGGACGACCTGAGTTCCATCATCACACCACCCAGCAAGGACACCACAGAGGTACAGACTTATAAATGTAGCAAATTTAACATGGAAGTATCAATACTTAAAAATTTTCAGCCGCAACACGACAAAACCATCAAAGAGTCATGTGCGACCAGCGAAGACTCAGATCAGCCTGAGCATACGCCCAGTCTGATCAGAGTCTTAGCTCTGCGCTTAAATGGTAGCTAAGGGTCTAAGCTACCTCCATGTCAACAGCGAAGACTCTGATATGACTGCGCGGATGCCCAGGCTGATCTGAGTGTTCGCTGGGTGTACATGCCTCTTTGTTGGTTTTGTCGTGTCGCGGCGTAATTAATATGCTTTACATACATTTACATACATTAAAGTCAAATAGCATTGCTATATTTTGTCTAAGAATTTGCAGAAGCCTGAATTATTTAATTCCAGGTGGGTATGGAATAGCGTGTAAACAAAAAGTAGTCCCCGGCAGCGCGTTTGCCAGAAATGTTTTGCTGTCATTCAACCAATGTCATAGCACTTAACTATAACTTTCTAGAAATATTTTACCATTTGAGCCGCGACGCGAGAAAACCAACACTGTGGTAGTGCGCCCAGCGCAGACTCAGATCAGCCTGGGCATCCGCCCAGTCTGATCAGAGTCTTCGCTGTTCGTATGGAGGTAGATCAGTCCTTTAGCTACCCTTTAAGCACTTAGCGAAGAGTCTGACCAGACTGGGTAGATGTCCAGGCTGATCTGAGTCTGCGCAGGGCGCACAACCACATTGTTGGTTTTCTCGCGTCGCGGCTCATATGTTGCGGTTAGAGACTAGAATACTTATATTCTGAATCAGTACTGGTTTTTGAAGCAGCTGTTACCATTTTTCTGATCAAATGAAACAGTCTTATGTTATACCAATTAGATTAAGCAGACACTGATAGTTTCCTAAATTTGCATTATACCATCTATGTGAACCGAATACATAGCTACATATCTTCACAATCACAGCACATTAAACATGCTAAAATAATTCACAATTGTTTTGTATATTCCAGACTTGTGAAAATGTAATTCAACTCCAATAATATTGCGAGTACTGTCGGTGCCAGTTATTATATCAAACAAGCCATTTAAAGTCTGGAATAGTTATTTTTTTTAATTGTACTTGCATCTTTATTTCCACAATCACAACATATACGAATAATTAGAAAAGTGCTCAAATTATACATAGACTGCTAAAATAAAGTATAATATGTATACTTACGGCACACAAATGAAGATTGCCATAGTTTGTAACTCTTTGGTACATTTTGTTACAGTGGAGATACACAGCCATGTATAAAATCATACTCATTATAAGAAACTGTATCTCGTATTATGCTTTGTTTTCAGTCCTTTGATTTTATGACACCAAGTTTGGCATCGGTTCACGAGGAGCACACGTTAGATTTGGACGGATCTTACACACAGGTAAGCGATCGTCAAAGCTTGTAATATTGGAATTTCATAATGAGACTTCCCTGTCTACTCTTTTCTGTATTCTGTCAACAGGGACACTTGACTGTGCATGTGCTTACACATGCGCGAAGTCAGTGTGGCAGTTGATAGTACGCAGTAAACAGAACAGTGTGAAAAGTAGTCAAGACGCAATAGGCAGTAAGCAGTAAACATTTAAGCCTAGTGTGTGGAGGTGTATGTGTATATTATCTGGGTTATTGTCATAAGCATTAAACAGAACACATTATTGCAAGCAGCTTGTATGGTAAAGGAATGCAAAACGCACCCCACCTCGCAAGTAAACATTTGTGCCATATATTTAGGTAAAAAGTTGTCTTATCTAATTAATAATAAACGATTCTGTTAAAGGAAACAAAGTTGTCTACCAATAGATCACTTAAATCTGGAAATATGATATGATTTTAACATGATTACAGAAATTGTATTTTTAAATATTTTGCCTTTTCGCCCCACCATTGGGACAAGACGCCTTAAACGACCATGACTATTTCTTATCTTATCTCCAGATTTGATTGTAATTTTTAGACAAAACTGATTCCTTTACCGGGAAAGAATATTTAAGTCAGACCAAATGTTTTCTTTAATACTAATGAGAACGTTTACTATGAGCGGGGTGTTTTCACTGGGTGGATCAGAATTGTTAGACTCGAGATTTTCAATGTTATGTCACAATAACGCTGGGTTGACATAGAAAAGTTACCGAATATGTCACGAGTTTGAAAACTGAACAGAGAAAAATAACAATGCAAATAACCTTGGTTCCTTGATACATATGAGCCATGACACGAGAAAACCAGCAAAGTGGTTGTGCGCACAGCGCAGACTCAGATCAGCCTGGGCATCCGCCCAGTCTGATGAGAGTCTTCGCAGTGCGCTTAAAGGGTAGCTAAGGGTTCAAGCTACTTCCATGCGGACACCGAAGACTCTGATCAGACTGGGCGGATCCCCAGGTGGATCTGAGTCTGCGCTGGGCGCAAAACCACTATGTTGGTTTTCTTGTGTCGCGGCTCATATAAGTATACGAGTATATTGTTATTGAAGCAGGCAAATGCAGAATAAAGTTGACAAAGCAAAAATAGTACTGCGAATCGCCTATGCTAAAACTGTTTTTTTTTTCTCTCACGGGCTAAATTATCTACTTCACAGCTGTCGAGCAGACGACCTTTGGGAAGATTTCTGTCATTCGACGTGAAGAGAAGCCTGTTTGCCGGGAAACGGTTTGCTGAGGACCAGGATGATGAAGACATATCTCCAGTGACCAAGAAGCTCAGAGAGGCCGAGTCTGCCATACAGGCATTTACTCTTGAGGTATGATAGTACAGTTTTTGTGCATGTGATACCATTAAATTACAAAGCAAGCAGTGTAGACTCAGAAAAGACTGCAGTCAGATCGAAGTCTGCACTGTTAGGCATTCAACAGCACTTACTGGTTGTCCAATGGACGTTTTCAAATCTCAAACTCGAGCCATTTTAAGTGTCCAAACCAGACCAGCCCCTATACGAAGACAGTCACTTACCATTTAGTATTCGTATATGGGCTGGTCTGAGTCTGGGAAACCAAGCAATGATATGGGTTTGTTTATATACCTTCCTCTATATTTTAATGACAGCAGACTTTCTCAGTAAATGATAAGTACGGAAAACGTAGGTTTTAAAAAAGGAAAATTAGTTTATTCCTAAAGGGCAGATTGTTTGCTAAACCTCGCACAAACAGGCGCCATTTTATGACGTCGGACAAACATGACACTCACATTGACTGCAGCCTTCAACCAGCCAGCTTAAGCAGCCAAGATTATAAGGAAATGACAACTATTTTTAAAACTCTTGTAGGTACCAGTTCAGACGCTTCCGAAAACAGCTAACTTTAAGATGGGTTTGTTAAAAATAATATAATACGATTTTAGAGTTTATAACCGGATCTACGAGTATTCTATTCCTATTTCATAAATATAGAAACTTTTTTAAGCTATTTTGTATACAAAATTACTAAGAAATTTGGGTACAAAATAGCTTAAAGAATTTTTCTCATGAATTTTTTTATGAAATACGAGCAGAGTACTCGAAGATCCGGTCAGAGACGGTCAACAAACACCATTGTTTATTATTTTTCAACAGTCTCCAGAGTCAACGCCATCTAGAAGCAATATCGTCTCCTTTGTCAACCGATTATCAACCGAGGAAGATCTGGTCGCCGACGGAAGCCGACAGCACAGCTTGCCGACCATCAAAGGGAAGCACAGGGACTTGAAGTCAGTGTCACCGAAAACAGTAAGTACTGTGCTGAAAAATATATTCTCTCGAAGACATTACAGCCGCTAATATACAGGGATTGCTTTATATGAATGGTATTTACCCCAAATAGTAAGACTAACCTAGAAGGTCCAAAGTGTCAAAACAACGTTGAATCAAGTTTATTTCATTGTTGTGACCACCGCGCGCTGCCGATCCGGATCGGAATGCTCTTAAGGAGTAATTTGCTTTTGGTCCGCATTTTGCATGTAAAAGGTATACAAATCGCAGGCGCTCGCTGTAGAGAGCAAATGCTAAATTCGGCAGTCGTTGACATGACATGTCAGAATCTATACGATAAATACAGTATAATCGCAAAGTTAATGAAGAAATGAAACAATAATCACACAATTACTGCGAGGTGAAATCTATGATAAGTTATAAAACTAAGAGGCAATTGTAGGTGTTCTTCTTTCGAACCAAGTAAAGATATATATATGGCCTAGTGCTTCATTTTTCGGCAGTTACATTGCTATTTTGAGGAAGTGCTATACATTTATCATTACTGTTCATGCACAGTTGTTTGTTTTCAGGTAAATATATGTCTACACTGTTCATTGTATTTGTAGCTGAACGATGCTCTGACCGGTGTTTATGATGACCTGATCGAACACGTGACCGTCATAGACTGCAGATACCCGTATGAGTTTGAAGGAGGGCATATCAAGGTAACTGAAAATAAACCCTAAATTAAATCAGGGACTGAACCAGTTATAACTTTCTGCTTTACGAATCTGTTACTAATTTACAAGTAAAAATTAGTCCGCAGATGTGCACATTGTACTTTTTCTGCTTTGTTGCGAGATTTCTGTGATTTGTTTTTTTGTAGCACTTTCTGTGAGTCTTAAAGGGAAATCACCCTATAAAAACTGCCATTGAAATTTTGTTGAAACTTCACACAGTGGTAGAATATTATATGCTTAGTGAAAAAATGAAATAAAAAAATGGGGTCACCGTACTACTTTTTGAGATAACGCAGCGCCACCTATGTGCCTGTTTAAAACATAATTATGTCTATTACGAACACTTTATCCGAGAAAATAGATGACCGATCGTTTCGAAATAAAGATTAATCAACTCCTCTTTCTTGTCTCTTTGTTTGCCTATCAAAATTGTCATCGTCGTATGTCTCATTATATAGGTTATTTTCAGTTTTTAGTTTCCCGCTATTTTCCATTATTGGAAAAAACGTGGAATTTCTTCAATATAAAAAGTTCCACCATTGAAATTTTTATATACTTTTGATATAGTAAAGGAATGATCCACCTCATGCAAATAAGCAAATAAAAAATATAGGTCATCGACCAAATATTCGAGTTATGGAAGGAAAACCACTTTTATTTTGTGCGGTTTTCATATAAGCGCGTTGACGTCAAGGTTTTATGCGTTGACGTCGCTTTCTATTTGGCGCCATCAACGGCCATATGGATAGCGCTCTTACCTTTCGATGCTTTTTATAGCGATGCAATATAATTCCCTATTCAATTTCAGCAATGCTCTTATGTCTTGAACATATAGTCTATATGAAATTGTCGGCTTCAAAATTTTCTCGTATGTAGACAACACATTAATGAGAGAAATTCCAAGGACTGAAACAAGGCAGCATGTTCATTGTTATTTCTCTTCTCATAGAATTTCGAACTTTTCTCTTGGTCCAGATTATATCACATTTATATCTGATGAACAAGTTTATGTGCGAACATTCAACTTGTTGGACCCGGCCACTGCCCGTCATGTATTTTCACGGCAAAGCTTTGTCCGTGGTGCATGATTTCAATTTATCATTTAATGATGAGACCAATTTTTCCCTGTTTGCATCGACAATCTATGAATCCTGTGGAAAGTCTAGGGCGATTAGTGAAAAATAAGAGTGTCGCCGCCTAGCCGTTGTAAAATTTGTATCTTACGAGAACAATATGGCTGATCGTCTTATGTCACTTGCGTTAAATCTTAGAAGCAACTATTCAAAAAGAAAAGCAAAAGACAAAACATAATTACCGTAACGACATGAGCTAACAATAAAAGCTAAGATCAGCCTGCGCATTTGCTCTGTCTGATCTCCGCTTTCACTGTTTGCATGGGTATTTCATGACTCAAGCAAACGCTACCAAGTCCTTATTTATATTTATACTTGCATTAAGTAATTACGAGATTCAAAACGCGCTTGCAGTTTTCAAATCCTCTCCTTACCTGACATTTAATTCCTAAAAAATTACACACTACCCGCAAAAAAAAATTGGCGCTCTCTTTTCCGTATAAAATTCTTCAGCCCCATTTTTGTCGTATTTTTTCTTTTGTCCAGTTTTATATATTTACCATTTTTCTGTCGCAAAACACTTATACGTTTGTTTCAACAAAGAGCCCATGTTGTCTTCGAAAGTGACGTAAACGTTTTAGCGTTATGGCAAACGACGTCATGATAACCATAGCAGGAAACAATGACGCTGCGTCAAAATGTATGCGCACGAACATTGAGGCGATTTCCCTTTAAGTCGTAGATTCTTGACTTCCAAGATCAAGTGACTGGGTACTTTCACGTGAAACAGCCTTGCCCTTTTCATTGATGCCTCCTTTATCATTAGAGAGATCAACAGTTCCCTCTCCCCGCCCCCATTCCCCATACTTTAAGAGAAAACCACATTTGAAAGGGCTTTTCCGCCCAGAGAAGCAAACAGAAGGTCACAATACTTGTTCTCGTATGTAAAAATTCAGGGGAAAAACAGCATAGAAGTAGGAGCTTTCTTTTTCACTCAGACTTGAATGACTTTTGAAAAGAACGCATTGCATCAATGGAATACATAAAGTTATATTTACATTTGAACTGCCTTGTCCGTTTCTTCAAGATGCATAAATACAAATATGATATATTAAAGTTTGAGCAGAATTTTCCGCATAAATCCTGCGAGTGACATAAGCACGTTAGAAAGAAACATAGCACTCCTCCTCCGGAGCAGTCCGATTGATGTACATGTACTGTGTGTCATACAGCCAATTGAGTAACACCTTACATTTCTAACAGACTTCTAAATTCAAATATAATTGAGCCGCGACACCACAAAACCAACAAAGTGGCATTTACGCCCAGCGAAGACTCAGATCAGTCTGGGCATCTACCCAGTCTGATCAGAGACTCCGATGTCGGCATGGAGGTAGCCTTGACCCTTAGTTACCCTATATGCGAACATGTACAGCGAGGACTCTGGTCAGATTGGACGGATGCCCAGGCTGATCTGAATCTTCAGTAGGCGCAAACGCCATTTGTTTGGTCGTGTCGCGGCTCATATAAGTCTGCTACCGAAATAAGGTATGTCTGTTGGCATGATTGGGGAAGTCCTCAGCATTTCAAGTGGGCTTTGTCTGAGCACCAAGCTATATTATTAACATACTCAGTCTTTATAAAATTGTAAATTTACAGTTTTAATTTCCTTTCAGGGTGCTATTAATCTGTACACTCGTGAGGCCATCCAGAATTTCCTAATTCATCACAGCATGACGTCATCCGCCAAGAAACACGTGCTTGTCTTCCACTGTGAGTTCTCATCAGAACGTGGACCAAAACTGTAAGTCTTTTAGTAAATTTAAGTTCGGTTGAATTATCTGTTAGATTTAACAAATCCGCGGCCGGTTTTTCAAAACTAACTACGTCGTTAGTTAACGTGACATTATATTTACAAACGTATTGAAAGCAAAAACACTTGACCTTTTTGCTGAAAATGTGAGGAACTTAAGCAGTGTAAAAGTTCCAATTTTTCAGCAAAACAAAAAAACAAAAAACAAAAAAAAAAACAAGCTTGATTTCTTGCGTGCTTAATGAATCATTGACTAACAACTTTGTTAAGCTAACGATGCTTTCAACAACTGGGCCCAGTATGAAACCTTATATTGGAAATGGACTTGTCTGAAATGTGAGGTGAAACAGTCTGGTCTACTAGGCATTGCTGGACTAATGTTCCTAGCTTAACACAGGCGTTTTACATAACGTATTGTTGGTTCAGATACAAGCGAATTAGATATTTGTCTAACAATGGTGCTGACTGATAAAATGTAGTCATAACAGCAGACTTCAAGATTGGTGGTAAAATATACATTTTTTCTCGTTTAGATTATACTGCAAACAGAGGTTGACAACAATAGTATAGCGGTGCGTGCAACGAATCATGAAGTACCTTAAGAGACTTGTTGTTACAAAAATTGCAGACTGCAGCCTGATCGATATTGACTTTCTTTTTTCCATCAAAGCAAAGATTTTAATCAAACTGCACATATGGTTTGATTATGTATTTCTGGCACATTCTCTTTGTCTGATCGCGCGACTCATAAAATGACTTGATTTTTGACATTTGACACTTGTCTCGCCTGCGACTAGCAAAAGCGACATAGGTATTACTTTTTCGGGGTAATCATCGGCGTCGTAGACCGTTACGTAAACTTTCGTCGAGTTTTCTTCTTTACCTCTGTTTTATTATTATATAACGGTTCGCACACAGGCGAGAACCACCTTCCGCAGGATTTTTGTTTTGTATCAAACCGTTTAATAGGGGATTGTTTTGAAAGTATTTCTGGAATACTTTAATTCCCCAATGAACACATGCACTATGACACCTTCATTAAAACCGTCTTGCTAATGCGATTCTAATGAGGTGACACAACATAAATCATAACGACCCTCTAGTTATATGAACCTCTGGTATATACTATTTCTATTTTTCAGATATCGATTTCTACGGAGCCAGGACCGAGAGATGAACAAAGACAACTACCCCACCCTCAACTTTCCAGAGATCTACCTGCTAGAGGGCGGCTACAAGGCCTTCCACCAGACTCATATGGTAAGGAAGCATTAAACATTAGATTTTGGATGTCAATGAAACAGATTTGTCAAACAGACAAACGCTGCATTTTACTGTCTAAAGTTTTTAGACCAATTCAAACAGAGAATTTTATCATTTGAGAATAAATTGTAAGTTTGAGAAATTCTCACCTCTCCATTTAATGAATTTTATGCAGCATTTATTAATTCGAGAGAGAAGAGCATGGCATACAGTGTATGCCATGTTCCTCTCGAATTATAAGTGAAATGATTCAAAAGATCTGTTACCATAGCAAACAATTATTCTCATTTAATTCTGTGTTTTCATTGGGCACACAATGTCATTTCAAAATCGACACTTCTTTAGTGTATGGGTACACCACCATGTTAATTTGCCATTTGTTTCAAAGGGAGACAGTGTGAGTTCCTGTTTGCTTCGCTGGGTGACGAAACCCTTCGAAAATAGAGTCTTCTCTTAAATAAAACAAATCTGCTCCAAGCTAACCCTTATAACAAGAAAAAAGGCTCGACACAACAAAACCAACAAAGTGGCATGTTCACTACGTGAAGACTTAGATAAGCCTGGGCATCCGGCCCGATATAGACTGAAATACTGTCTCAAAGGGCCGTTAAACCCAAACAACCAACCAACCAATTGATCAGAGACTTTGCGATCGGCATGGAGGTAGCTTAAACCCTTAGCTACCCTTTAAGCACACAGCAAAGACTCTGATCAGAGGCTGATCTGAGTCTTCACTGGGCGCACATGCCTCTTTGTTGGTTTTGTGGAGGACACATCAAGTAGTATTCAAATTTCAGAATGAGGATAAATGAAGTCTGAGGCTAATTTGGGTACATATGTGCATTTGTATGATTAACTTATCATTGGCAAACATTTCTGTTTTCAGGATCAGTGTGAACCTCAAGCCTACGTCCCTATGCTTCACAAAGATCACGCCGATGATTTACGTCACTTTCGGGTAAAGTCGAAGTCCTGGGCAGCGGGAGAGAAATCAACGAGTTCCATGTCGAGGCTTACTCGAAGTCTTAGGTTTTAGACAAGGAGTGCTGTAAAATGACTTTGTTACAAATGGTACAAACAGCCACTTCAAAGACTGTTCTCTTGGCACATAATATACTTCAGTGGTCAACGACGTCGTAAAAACGTTGACTTTGTATCGACACTGATGTGACTTTTTTTGCATAATGTTGGAACCATAGAGACTTGAATCATTGTTTTGGGTATAAAATAAGAGTATATATACATGTATATATTACCCTTATTTTACCCAAAGTCCCTGTCATGTCAACAACGACTTTGATGCATCGTTGTTGCATTGTTGTGTGGCAGCTGTTTGTTGGAAATTACTTCGGTTTTTCAGTAAAAAAGCTGTTTCAAAATGGTTTTGAAAAGGCAAAAATAATACAATGGCTTGGAAAGAAAACTACTGGCAATTATCCAGCCAGCACACGAATCACGAATTCAAAACAACGTCGCATCGACGTCGACGCAACGTCATGACGTTGCATCAACGTCGATACGACGCTGTTTTCTCGTTGTGTGCCTGCTGTGTTTATTGCGTTAAATAAAATAATGGTGTATTGCTTGAAAGATATAATGTCTGGAGTAACTGGCACACCCCAGCGGACACGCCGCATTAAGATTATGTCTTATGACGTTATTTTGAAAAGCATATCTGTGATATTTACTAGTGCTTTCAAACATTCATATGTGATGTTGCGCAATTCATGCTCTGTACAGTCAAAGCTGTGCGGACCCTGGTTAAGAATGCCTGTTATATGTTAGGTTTTCTTCGTAACATACTTTTCTCTTACTCTCTTAAGGCTTTCCTCTCTATCTTTTGTCTGTACTCATTCCATAATCTTGAATAAGAAATTAATGCCTAGTGGGACTCATTTATCTCACAGTTCAGTCATGTAGTTTTCCAGTTTAAGAGGCTTATGATTTGTTTTTTTTTTGTAATTTTGCTTTGTTTAATATAAACACTGTAAACCCTGATGAGTCGAGATCTACACAGTTTGCCACGGACTGTAGGCATAGATGGAATAGTTTTCAAACTTGTGTTATTCATCAGTCGATGTGCATTTTCTTGTCAGACACTGGGGAATATACACATAAAACATTTAAGGTCGACATGATAGACACTTTGTACATATTTAGTATTTATTTTCCGTAGGAATTAAGTAGTTGATTAAGTAGTTGTTAATTCTGTTGGTCTTTGCTTTATTACTACATGTACCTCTTTTCTCTTTTTTCTCTATTTGAATAAATCGGTTATGTCGTGGATAGGTTAAACCGCAATCATGGTATCATTTTTAACTGAATAAGGTCTACCGAATTTTTATTTATCACCAAGTTAGTCACCTCAAGGTGATGGAAAATCTTTCCGATAGATTTTATTGAATATAACTAGTTTATCCGCCACGCCAATTTCTCCAATATTTTGCAATGGAAAAATCACTCAAGTATATTAAAGTGTATTGGTTCACTTCCATATATTTCCAAAATTTTTACAAAGATTAACACATTTCTTGACTTCCTGTTTGCTTCTCTGGACAATGTAGGCCTACCAAAATGGGGATACTCTGACAGAAAAGAATTTGCTCACGAGGAGCAAATTAATTCCTTTAAGAGTTGACTTCATTGCGAAGGTAAACTTGAAAATGACAGAGTTGCTTCCCTTTAACGTGTACCCATTCACCTTATAGTCTCTATCCACGACATAACTTTTAGTTACACCTTGCTTTCTGTCGTCATATTTCAACTTTACGAACAGGCACATAACATTGAAACAACGTCATATAGTCATCGACGTCGATACGACGTGATTTCAATGTTGTGTGAATGCTGTATTGTTTTTTGTTTTGTTTTTGTGTCTATATCTCACTTGTTAAGCTGAGCACTGTTGACAATGTTTGTGATATTGAAATAAAATTGTTACTTGGCAACTCCTTTGTGTTTTATTTGAAGTTCCTCCCCACCCATCACTGAATAGTAAAATAGTAAGTTTCTGTAAAGTTACGGGTAGCATCAGTGGAGGGTTAACACAGCTGTGGAAACCGAGGTTATCCGATGATCTGATGAAATTCTGGGATAGAATTTCTTAATTTTTTTCCATAAAACATGATTTTATGACCCTTCACCAGAAACGTCTCAGTGAGACGGTTCTAATGAGGAGTCACGATAAATTTTTATGGACAATTAACAAAAAATATCCCCGAATCAGTGAATCCCCTTATTTATTCCCCAGTTCCCGGTTTAGGTGTTCCAAATGTGAGTCACAGTCTGTTTACTCAGAAGTTGCGTCTCAGATTTTTGGGCCATCATGAAAAAACAAAACAAAAAAAAACAACAACAAAAAAAAAAAAAAAAAACGATCCCTGACGTTGAATCAAGATACAGTTTCGCTAAAATGTGTTATGCCTGCTGGGTAACTTAAACCCTTAAAGCAAAAAAAGACGATTTTTTACGTATGCAAAATATAAAATTATTCTTTGCGTATATCATACTTAGAATTCAAAGACTAGAGGACAAAAAGCATAGCTCCAGATGAGGCGGCTCATCTGGAGCTATGCTGTTTGCAAATTAAACTAGGCCTATTTTTATTTCTGAGGCTTTAAGCGTTAAAACATGTGACACTAGGATTGGTCCGATTTTCGGACTTTGACCATACAGTGACACTTTAGCACCATATTATTGCTTTTTATGGTATCCGGACAAATCGGAGAATTATGAGTATTGATGAGGCATTCATTTAATAGAGCTTTCGCCAAGTGGGATATCTGATTGCAGGCGATTTTGTCTTCTCCTGAGACCGGTAACCTGATACCACTTGACAACTGTTTGCCATTTTACCAATTCCATGTGTCATTTTCATGATCCCTTGCATACATGATATTTGGTACTGCGTTATAATATCTTTCTCTGTATTGTTAAATGGTACATAAATAAGTGAAAATATAAGCGATTTTTGTTAAAAATCTCAGCGAGTCAAAAATAGCTGTGACTGTGGAAAGGATATTAAAAATAAGGGGAGGTCCAAAGGTAAGGAGAGTATTTGATGTTTATTTAAGTGAAATGGTACACATTTAGGGAAAGCAACTCTTCTACTACTTTCAGTTTTGCCTCCCTTATCAATGTGGATCCACTCATAAAGGAAAGAATATGCTCCTCTATGAGCAAATTCTTTCCTATAAGAGTAGATCATATCCCAGTTTGTAAGGGCTACGTCGTCCTGGGAAGCAAACAGGAAGTCACAAAAATTATTCCCCTTTGTAAAAATGGTGGGAAACTTCGACCTTGAATCCTATTGTTTTCATCTCAAGGTTAACAACTTCTGTGATTTCCTGTTTGCTTCTTTCTTCTTTGGGCTTAAAAGGTCACCTACCGATATATGATTAATTTTTTTTTTCTAAACAATATATTTAAAAAAAATCTGCTTGCTGCAGTTTTCATCCTAGCAAAAGTTTATAGAACCAATCAGAATGAAAGCCACCGTCTGTTAATTTAGGTATGACATTTCAAAGATGTACCTCACTTCTTCTGCTTTTATGCAAAGAGGTTGCAGCCTTCAATAAGATACAAAAATCATACTATAACTGACAAATGTTCGTGAGAAATCTTCAAGTGCTGTTTTGGAACAACGGGGGAACAAGTTAATTTCAGACACACTGATGAAGCTAAACAAACTTGGTCTCTGCAAACGCCAATTTCAAATTTGTTTGGACGGCTAAAACGTATGCAAATTTTGACGAATATTCACATAAGTTTCGAAAATAAATTTTATTTTTTCAACAATAGATTTTCATTAAATCGGTAACTCATATTTATCAGTTAGTATGTAATATCACTATGAAATAAAAAAGATGTTACATCCTAGTAAAGTAGATACACCCATAAAATTACCCCAACCCCCATTTTTTTCTCATCTAAAATCACTTACGCATGTCCGCAACAATTACTGAAGTTGGAATCTTTTGAAGAAGGGAAGATTTATTCATAAATAGAACTGGCATATAATCGTTACTGGAACTGGACACCAGAAGTAAAAGTTATGAAAGATAAAGTCTGATTTTTTCTTTTTTCCACATAAACTGAGCATTTCAGGTGTGACAACCCATTTTTGAATAAGTGCAGGCATTCAATAATATATCATAGTGTGCATTTTATTGTAATAAACATACAGAATAACTTTCATCCTAATCGGATAGAAACTTTTTCAGTTATTTTAAAATACTAATTTCGACACTTTCTTCCCTATATAAAACAATAATAAACAATTAATCAGGAGCGGTTACCCATGTCAAAAATGTTTTTTTCTTTGCATTGTCGGATCCAGCCATGTATCTTCGAAATTTCCATTTGAATTGGATACTAAACACTGACTTGATAAACCAAAATGAAATTCAGTTTCGCAAATCCTATGGATATTGGTTAAGAGCTGACCACCATTGAAAAAGGAGGCAAAAATGAAAATAGTAGAGTTGTTTCCCCCCAAAAATGTATTCATTGATCTTATGAAAATAGAAAAAAAAATAACAGGATTTTTTTAATCAAATACTCTCCTGAAATACGACCCTGTTGACGGAATAGTGAAATGAACACGTCAACATCTGTAACGATACGGAAGTCTCCGAAAGGAGGGAAGAAAGCAAGAACACAAGTACACTTCATGGAAATAAAGGTATGGCTAGCATTGTATTAATTAAAGTACGTCTTGCTGATAACTTCCCAGCGGGCACACGACGTCAAAATTACGTCATTACGTCGCATCGACGTCAGAACGATGTCATTTCAACGTCATGTGCCTGCTGGGAAATCATTTATATTTTTTTTATAGATATAGATATCCGGTTTTCCATCCGTCCGTCATTCCGTCTGTCCGTTTGATCACAATTTACGTCGACCCAAGTGTTAAATCCATCTCAGTTCTGCCCCATTGAGTGAATTTCCACCAAGCTGGCATGACTATATCGGAGGGGTGATCCCAAGACCTCATTAGGTGTCGGTGAACTATACTCTATTTTCATTGTCTCAGAATGACTTAATTAATATGTCCACATTTGACGTCAACCCTAGAGTTTACTCTATCTCAGTCCTGAACCATTGACAAGATATCACAAAGCTTGGTTATATCAGTGGGCTAATCCCAAGACTTCATTAGATTTTGGTGGCCTTGCCTTCATTATAAGGTCTCAGGATAACTCAATATGACCACAATTTACGTCGACCCTAGAAGTGACTCCATATCAGTCCTGAACTAATGGATGGGTTTCCTCGAAATCTTGCATGGCTATATCAGAGGAAAGTTCCCAACATATATCATATTTGGTGACCCTGACCCCTATTTCAAGGTCACAGGATGACTTAATGCTCATCTGTCCATACGTCAACCATAGCGCTTTTGTTAATCTATGTCCTGAATCAATAGGTAGATTTCCATCAAACTCCCATAGATAAATCATCAAGACAATTATACAGATGATTATTTTAGGTGGCCTTGACCCATTTTTATTGTCACCGGAAGCCTTCAATGTTAAATATTTATTCACTCTATTGACAGATTTTGAATTTACAGGAAGCTTACATAGACATCTAATTTGGACAAGCCTAAGAGATTATAAGGTTGTTATGACATTGGTCCCATTCCAAGGTCATACGACCTAATTTTGAATCGTCAGACTTTGAATTTTCACTTAACTTGCCTGGATAAAATATTTGTACTTAGAGATTATTTCAGAAATAGATCAGCTCTAGCAGTGAATTGTTGAGTAATAATTCACTGTTTGGAGGTCAGTTGTAAAGTAGACATATCACGAGCGCGGAGCGCGAGTGATATGTCTACTTACAACTGACCGACAAACTGTGAATTATTACTCTACAATTCAATGCTAAGGCTGAACTATTTCGATTCTAACACTAAAAGCGCTAGAAAAGTATTCTTTTCATTCAAACTCTCCCAATTTTCCTGCTAGCACGTTCATGCTCCCGCCAATATTCTTAACTGTATCTAAGGTAAATGTACGTTTTTATGGCGATTTTAGAAAGAAAAAGTGACGTTACACCGTCTAACGTCTCAAAACGTCACAAAATTACGTTAGTAATGCCAGTGACGTCAGCAATTAGGCACACGCGCTTCGAAACAGTGAATTGTTGCAGAATAAAACACGGAAATTTTCAACTGCTTCTATAGGCGCACTGTGTTAGAATACAGTTTAGTGTCTCTTGAAGCTATTGACAGATTTTGACCAAACTTGAAAGGGTATTTTGATTAGGAAGGATTACAATGGTGATTTTGTGATCAACGTCCCAACATACCAAGTTTTGAAGAAACTGATAATACGAGTCTTCCCAGACTCTAAAATCATCCAGTTAGGTGTGACATAGCATTCCGCGGAATTCTTGTTTTTCTGATTATCGTATTTATCCAATATATATACCTGTGTAGAGTTAAAACAAGGTGAAAGTGGCAATCAAAGTTGTGTACGTGCTTGTTAAAACCACAGGCGCTTGAAAGGGCCACCAGTCACTCCAAATATGTACGATACGGTAAATAGGACTCTATTATTTTTTTTACCGTAATTGTCCTTAAAATGATAACTGTTTGGTTTTAGATTGCAACGATATGTCAGAAAGATGCAGATGGAATGGCAGTCAGTGTGAGTCCGAATCTGATCTGGGTCTGCACTGTTTGCTCATACATATCTGTCCAAATGCTTAAACTTTTATGATATTTACAAATTGATTTTTAAACACTGCGCCTTTAGGCTGAAAATTCAAGCGCATATGCTAAAACAGGATGCTAAAATATTTGAAAATAGTGATATCGGGTACATGTCCGATTCATAGGGATCGGACGTGACAGGGGCGGCAAGAGATGCGACTTTTGCCCAAATATTTTCGGTATGAATATGATTCTTCCTAGCTTAGGAATGAAAGAAAGGAGAAAAATAAAAAGAGTGATCCATAAGGATAAAACTGGCTGATATACCCACAGACTTGGCCAAATATAGCTAATAAACAAATTGTTAACTTATTTTGAACAGTATATTGATCAGATAACCTACCGGCACATACCCTCGTACTTTGCAGTCGGTCAAAGGTGTTTAAGAGCAGCACTGTGACATTGTCTGAACGTGTTGCTGCTGATTGTGCGACAAAGGCCGACACAAGTCACTTTCACTTCCCATTATTGGAAAAATTGGAAAAAGTCTTAGCGTGACTCTTGTTTTCATCGATACAACCACTGTTCTCGTGATCTATTGAAATGCATTATTAAATACCAGTATCTCAGGTGTCTACGGACAAACCAAAATGACCCCAAAATTAGGACAGAAGTGCCTAAGCAAACAGTGTAGACCAAGATCAGACTGCTCCTTAGGTCCGTTTCCTTATTTTAGTAGCACTCTGATCAGGGTCTGCACCGTTTGCTATGCTCTTAGCATTATTTGACAAATTGTCGTACGGAAACTATTTGTTAATATTTTAGAGAGAAAAAAAATACAATGATTGATTATGGTATCCACATATTAAGCATAATTTGGGTGAACTCTTGATTCACGTTTTATCTTTAAAAACTGAATATTGCAATAAGTCAGTTTGTCATTCCTTTAGAATATAAATCCTGATATAGATAAGAAGCAATTAAACGAGTTTCAGAGCTAATATGACTACAGATCGCATTTTAATGCAACAAAGCTGACTTCATTATATGAGAATCGATTAATCGCGTCACGATAGAGGTGACATGTTCCACCTTCAGAACGAAAAATAATCGATTATCGTGGAGACTCTAACCGCTCTAAACGCTTAGTTGTATCACAGTGTTTTCCCTGAGTAAATTTTACGGACGTATGGGTATTTCTACTCAAATAGAACCGACGTGTGACGTTATTCGATTCTTCAGCGTGCGCATGCGCCGTAAGGCACCGTTTGAAAGAATCTTGCTGAATTGTCAGTCTAAGGAACCATGTCTAGCACGTAATCATCGCGACAGGTAGCAAGAAATGACATCTGTCTTCGGATTTTATGACAAATATCAGGCTACATTCACCATTCTCACACATTTTATATAATGAAACTTGGAACCATTAACAATGCGACGCAGCAAGTGGGTTAACACCGTTCTTAATACAGAGGAAACACAGAGGAAACACTTTTTGAAGCACATGTATGCTATGTTTAAAGTTATGGACAAAAATACAAGCTTAATTTTGATTAGCTCAACAGATAAACAAGTCAAAATAACATCAGGACGTTGGCATGTCAGTTGTATTACATAGACGTTTAAATAACGTCGATGCAATGCAGCTGACATGCAATGTCACGATTTACATCGAAGGTGAAAGCCATTGTTTGTATGTTGCACACTGTTTGATCGCTGAAAAACTAACTATCCGGCTGGCAGGCAAGGTTAAACGACATTAAATCAGTGTTGTCATGACGTAAAATCAGCATTATTTCACCAATGTTCAACATCGCATGCCTACCTGGATCATATCCGGTCGAAGCAACTTTCTGGTTTGCAATGCACAGATATTAATGCGACAGCTTTCAGTGTTGCGAGTACGCTGGGATGCAGTTTGAGAACTTTCAAGCTTGGACGTAATTTGTTGGAAAAGGTACTTTCTTGATAATGTCTATGGTGATTATGGATTACTTTTACAATAAAATACCGGAAAGGCACCGTATTTTCGTTTGCCCATTGTTATGAGGGCATATTTGAAATAAACAATATGATTTCGCCACATGAGCTACATACTGTTTCTTCTAACGTCAAACTGACATCTTCAACCAAGAACTTAAGTCGTTCAAAATTGGGAGAAAAAGTCAGCATAACTCGAGGGGATCTGCGGAATAAAGTTATCGCCCTTGGAACATCTGCCGCTAAACCAAATGTGAGAAAAGTACGTGAGCTCCACACTGTAGAGATAAGATGCAAGAAAACCAAAGAGCTAGTCGATCTTGAGGTATTTTGTATTTGTATTGATATGGCTGTCTAGGGTTGAATGTTAATATTGTGGTCCTCTCATATCTGCAGAAACCTTTTTTTTTTTTTTGTTATTTTGGTCCTTACAATACTTATAAACAATGCGTCTAAATAATACAACAATATAACTGAAAGGACGGGATTGCTGCACAGGCTATAGATAAGGAGGTAGCATGCAGCACCCACATTCCCAAGTGCGGACTTTTGCAGTCATAACCTACTTTGGAAACTCTTTAACATGCAGCACTTTAAAAGTTATAACACTCCGGCCAAGGATGCGTTAAGCATTGATAGACCGTCTATACGTAAGCCCTGATATTTCTCAAAAATCGTTAATACAGTTCAAGTTAAAGAACTTTGCTCTAATTCATTTTAGACGCTTTTATTTTCTTCTGCTTTTTACTAGACGTATTCTTAGTATGTAAGGACAAATATGAAAAAGAATGTTTTTTTTTCTCCGACAGCGTTGTTTACGTTACTCACATTTTCATGGTATGGTCATAAATAGTCAAAACATTTTTGTATATAAGAGGAAGTTTTATAAGCTGCAGTTGACTGCAAATGAAAGATTCTATCTTCTAAGACCTTTCACTTCTATACTTTTATAAGTTGTAATTAACAGCAATTGCAAGCATGTCTCCTTAGAATTAAATACAGCAAAAGGTGACTTGTTCGTTCATTTGCATGTCTTACCCTGTAAACAATTACCAAAATACACGTTTAGCTGTGCACTGCTTTCCCTTCTAAATGTATTGTATTTAACATAATAAACAGTTTATTGGTGGTTTATTATACCTTCCCGCATACACTTTTCAAGCAGGGGGCATACATGTATTTTTCTCATGTGATGCTATATGGCACATCCGTTGCGTTTGACTTCAAAATATAAAGTTACATGTACTTATATAAGGCAGTCCACAATGAGAACTGGTATACTATTATTTAAATCAAAGCAAAAAATCTTTTAATATTATATGCTGGACATGTTTTAAGCTTAATGCTAACCAAGTTACATATATTGATATACATTTCATTGCTCTTGAGTCTTAAAACAAACCGATGTAAGATATAATGTGCACAACTGAAAATATACTGTATCGCTTTACATACATATATTCATACATGTATATGATGTAGTTTGATACAGCTATAGGAATAAAAGTTTTTATGGAAATTGACAGATCATTGATTCCAATAAGACTCAAACAAGAAAGCGCTTGCATAATATTACCAGTAGAAAGTTATATTAGAATCTAAATGTGATGATGTGATGCCAGTAAAACTAGTTTAAGCCCCCCCCCCCCCTCACCCCCAAGTAATCTTTTGCTGACCGTTCCAAGGCGGTACTTCTGTTGCGGTTCCTTGATGCTATATTGTGCTGTGTCCGCTTGTTTATGGTCTTTGGCGGTTTGGTCACCTGTATTGCTGCCCAATCTGCCTTCTGTTTTATTTTGTTTTGTAATTAAAATAAAAAAATAGTAAAAATACGAGATGTTGATACTGTTATTGGGGTAGCTGAATGACCAACTGTTTGGGAAAGAGCTGCTCATTCGGTTTACTGTGCGTGTCTTACGTAAACTTGTGTGAACTTGTGTGTGTATGTGCTTCTTTCCCTATTGGTTTTGAGAGCGGTATGTGGGATTTGATTGTATTAATTCCTGATCATTGCCTCTCTTTACTTTCCAACTATATTTGAATTGCACAGTAGAGAGCGTAATATTCTCGCGAAGTCAAACGGATCTGTTAAATCCAAGTCAAATTGTTACTAGCTCTTCTGTTACGATTTTTATTGTTACTGTTTGACCAATGTCTATTCATGGAATGTCTGTATTTCAGTGACATCAACCTCATTCATTCTTTAGATGACTCTGTATGGCTTTAACTATTGATTGTGCCTTTTCCAGGGTATCGCTCGACTCTCATGAGCCGGGTCCAGGGGCAGTATTCATAAAGCCACTTAAGTCGTTGCTATGCGGTTGCTAAGGCTAAAAATCTATAAATTTCTTTAAAGGAGATTCCCTACAACTATGAAATTTGCTCTGGAGGAACAGTCTTACAAAGACTGTTCCTCCAGAGCAAATTTCATAGTTGTAGGGAATCTCCTTCAAAGAAATTTAGCCTTAGCAACAGCATAGCAACCACTTAAGTAGTTTTATAAATACGGCCCCAGATGTTCAAAGCATCATTAGCTTAACGAAGTCATTAGTCAAGGATTCGTTAACTCTTACAGTACTCACAAAATCAATTGCGGTAATATTACTGCATAAAAACTTAAGTTGTTGCATTGCAATAACTCATCACATTTTATTCCACAAAGCTACAGTTTTTATGTTTATTTCGCTTGAAAATCTAACGTCTCGTTAACTTACGACATCGTTAGTTTTGAACAAATGGGCCCTACACTACATGGTAGTTAGTCATCTGAAAAAGGATAAAAAAAAAAAAAAAAAAAAAAAAAAAAAAAAAGACACGAAAAAGAAACTTAAACTTGGTAATCGCTCATAAAATTGTACATGGTATAAATAAAAATTGCGTTATTAGTGTAATAACACAGCAGTTGTGGTTGGGTGTGTTTTTCACCAAGACGTTTCTCTTATATAGATAAAATGTACAGAAGACTTGGATTTTTAATTTCCTGGTGGAAATGGAATTGCGCGATTACCAGGCTATAAATAAGACATGCATATAAAACTGTAAGAATGATTGCAGTTACCTTGACAGCGCTTCCAGATATGATGCATATCAAGCCTGTCTGAATATTATCAATGCATAACGTTCTTTATCAAACTTGAATGGCTTGAAGTCACATAATATTAAAACACCAGGGCCCAGTTGTTCAAAGCATCGTTAGCCTAACGAGCTCGTTAAGAGGTCAACTCGTTAAGTGTTTTACGCTTTTATTACGCTGATATTTTTTGTTGAAAAAATGTGAGAAGCTTTTGCAATGCAAAAGCTTCTCACATTTTTGCAACAAAACATATTGGCATATTTGTGATATTAACGGTAGAAATTTTAACGTCACGTTAACTAACGACGTCGTTAGTTTTGAACAACTGGGCCCAGTTGCACATCTATCTAATTGTCTACTTATAGTTACATCACTTGCTAGCAGGGCTTATGTGCAGGGTCATGATGTGTTTCGGAGTTTGACAAACTAAACCCATTTCATGTTTCTGTTCTGGGCCCAGGTTCACAATATCGTAAGAACAACCTTAAAGTTAAGGTCTAAAATATCATGTATTAATAAAAGCTTACAAAAACTAAATGCATTTGATTTTTCTTTCGTATTACATTTCTATGAAACTTGTCAGAAGGATCACGCAGAAACTGCGATTTTCAATATGATTTAAATATGGATGCTATTAGGGCGTAATTTTCCACCTTAACTTTAAGGTGGTCCTTAACTTTAAGAATGATTGTGAACCTGGGCCCAGTTTTGTTTCAATTCTCGTAATTTGATAGACGTTTATCTACTTATTTATTGGACGAGTCCATTTGTCAATCAAGGGGTGCCTGGTTTTCTTTAGTTTAATTTCTTATTTTATTTCAGGGACAAATATCAATTTGTTTTATCCAAACCGTATAGACCCTTATCAGATGTCGCGTTTTGCGGCGTCTAATCTGAGTATGCCCTGTTTGCCGATGTCCCTTTTATGGTACACAAGGTATAAATAAGTTAAGGCAGTCCGGATGTCATGGAATAAAAGTGGTAAACTGTTCTTCTTTACTTTGGACAGCGTCCATTCCAAACTAGACTGTCTCCAGTCGTTGTGTTTTATATCAAGCCAAGAAGAGAAATAACTCAGTCAGGAATAAATTTTACACAACATTATTGTAGTTATCTGAGAAACACAACATGGTTGGCCATCAGAATTAAAAGAGCCACATTAAGACTTGTACCATTTGAATACATATAACCATTTAGCCTGGGAGCCAGGCTAATTCCCGACCTGAATATATTCGGGTCCGGGATCAGATTAATGAATCTCACAGCCGTTGTGAAGGGAAAATGCATAATGAATATAAGAAAGGTTTCCACGCGCTATCAACGAAATTTTAACCACAGAAAGCACATGGCAGAGCATCAGAAGTGACGAAATTTATTGAATGCTGTTTTAGATTTTCATGAAAAAAACAAAACAAACAAAAACAAAACAAATAAAAAACTGTTGTCCGGGTGTAAAGACTCTTATTCTTGAGTGATTTAAATAGCCGTTTTGCATAGTGCCTTTTTAGCAAAGCCATATGGAGTAAGAGATTTGTTCTTTTGAAGAAAGGCCTTGCAATGAGAGGGAGTGTACGTATATCTGTGCCCACTTGTCGTTATGTGCACATGAAGTTTAGAACTTGATAGAAATGTTATCAATTTAAAGATTCTCAATAGTCCTTCTCGAAGTGTAAGCATCTAACTTAAATCATCATTAACCGACGTTCTTCCTTCACCGTAGATGAGAGTATGCTGATTCATATGTATTATAGAACTTGAAAAATGACACACCTCTCCGCCAAATACTTTCTCTTTTCTAGTTGCCTTCGAATATATAAAATAATATGAAATAGGCGCCACCTAAATTGCAACCAACCTACATTATGACTCCAATAAAAAAACTGAAGCAAGAAAATTGTAGCACAGCTGCATGAATAGCTCCTTTATTAGTAGTTTTATGCAAATCCGTCCTACAGCACAGAAATCCTGGAAAACGTTTTACAAGTAGTAAAACAAAAAAAAAAAACAAAAAAAAAAGAAAAAAAAAAAAAACTAAAAAAAAATATGGCTCAAAATAAAATTACGACGCCCAAAGGATGCAGACGGGATTAAATATTTTCCCTTTCATTGTAACAGTGCCTCTGTCGTCCCTACCTATACTCGGAGTGTATTGCTTGCACCGTCTCATATGAGTATTCCTTATTCTCATCCATTGGACAAGAATATCCCTTTCTTGAGGTGTCTGAGATTTTTCTATCTCGGCCTGCTATCTCGGCCTAGGCTCAAAATGCTGTCTCAAAATGCCAATCATTACTATAGTACAGCCCAATTAATTACACACTTAAATTCAACAAATCAACTTGCTGCTACCTGTCATGTAAATTGCATGGCAAATGAAATTGACAGCAAATGATGTGCATGAAGTGTCACTGTAGAGTTTTGATTAGCTGCCAGTCCTGAAAAATGCATGCACAAGGTGAAATTAACACACATGGCATTACTATTAATAGAAAATTAGCTTGAAGTTTATAGGAATGGCAAGGTACTCAATAAATTTTCTGTTTCATAAAATATAATGGGTGAGAAAAATAATCAATGATGGGGTTTAGGCCTCGACTAGGAAATCTCAGGCTCATTTTCAGATTATTTAAGTCTTATGCTCGGCAAGCCTCGCATAAGACTAAATAATCTGAAAACTTGCCTGAGATTTCCTTGTATCGGCCTCAACCCCATCATAGATTCTATTATTCACATTCGTATATGATCAATTAAATCTGGAGAATCTAAAAACTGAAAGTAAAGATTCTTGACTAATTTACTGAAATGCGCAGGCTGATTCGAGTATTCGATGTATTCACATGGCTGAAGGCACTGTTTCAGGCGACGCCAATCACTACCCAGCAACACGAGGTCGAAATGACTTCGTTTCGATGTCAGTTCGTCGTCATGATGTCCCAGAGATGCACATACGGCATCGTTTCGAGGTTGTGTGCCTCTCGTCGGTAGATGGGATTACCAGCCTGATAGAGAAGGTGAAGAAATGTGTAAAAAAGAAAACAAAAAGCAATCTTGACATCGGCATCATTTATATGCCATGAGATTGATTGATTGATTGATTGATTTTACCATTTTCGGTCGACATCTGAACAAGACATTCGTACCATTCGTATCACGAGATATTAAATAAATGATAATGGAATGAGAATAAAAAAGTAGGCCTAGGCAAGAGTAAGACCTAATGATCCTTTCGGGCTGTGCCGGTTGGGATTAATCTCAGGGGCCGCTTCGGCAGCCGGATTGGCTGAGGGGAGAAGGGATGAAAATGCATCTGACCAAAACTTTTCTTTCTTTCTGTCTTTGAAACGTCTCCTATTTCTGTCTGTCCTGCTATTTCTCTCTTTTTTTCTTTTCTTAATAGTCAAGTGTGATGGACGGCGTGTACCTGATAGATGTAGATGTAGATGAGAAGAGACAGAACAGGGGACAGGTGTTTTGGAGAGAGACAGACAAACAGACAGACAGACAGAGCGAATGGTACCACTGGCAACCGTAAAACCCTGCACAGTAACAGCAGCCAATGGTGCCATTGGCAACCGTTGGCACCACTGGCAAAATTGCCAATGTCACCACTGGCAGTTCTTTTGGTAGAACCAATGATACCTTGGGTAGATGGCGTCTATGACACCATTGCAGAGCCAATATTTTTCTGTGCTTAGAATGTTTAGTTTCATTATTGTGGGGAAAAATTCTCCTGTGTCAACTCGAGTGTTTATGATGGGTTCAATAAATTGCCATATTGAATGACGCAAATTTCCCGAAATGGTAATTTTTTCCAATGCCCTAAGTTGTCTGCAGTATTGGCAGCCAATGATCAGCAATACTGGTTTCAATGGTAGAGCCTATGGTGTCAATAGTGAAACTCAGAGCGGCACTGGCATGCCAAGGGTCATACTGGCAGAATCCCGAACGCAACCAGTATTGGTTTTGACGTCACACACAGAAGATGCATCGTCACACAGGTGCTGCAACCAATCGATTACTAGATTATTTATAGAACTGAGGGAAAACCGATAGTGGAAGTCATATTAAAGCTGTTTTCAAAGTTTGCAAATAGGCTCCGTCTCTCCGCCAGCCTTTCTCGTTTCTAGACAGTTGTAAAGCTTGCTAGCTACATCACGTATGCGTCTGCCTACTGCCGACCTATAAATATGCGTGCCACCAATAAACAGTGGCCGAGAAGCCGCAGTGAAAAGGTAAGGGTTTTTTTTTCTTCGAGCTGTACGGCCTTCTAGCCGAAAATTCTGACGGCCATCATAGTTTTTTTTTGGTTTAAACATATTTTATTTCAAGAAATTAAACATTCATGGCAATAACAATATTGTTCTATACATAAATATAATAGGATTAGAACGAAAGCATAAGCTTATTTAGTTCTTCTCCTAAACATTTCAAGTGACAAAAATGAATGGCAGAAAACAATGTTCAACAAGTAAATATTCACTGAGGTATAGACATTTTCAAACATCAAATCACACAAAAAATAGTTATACAAGGAGACAAATACATAAGCAAAATATAGAAAAAAATATATAGAAAAGTAAATATAGTTGAAAACACGCCAAAGAAGAGAAGGTAGAATACGAAGTATTTATGAAAGAAAAGGACAGCAAAGTTTAAAGAGATTTGTTTAATTCGTACTATACAAGAAACAGTGTGGAGAAAAAATATCAATTCGATACAAAAATCTATATCAAAAGAAGAATCAATTAACCATAACTACGTTCTGGAGCAGGGTGGGGAGTAATTAGGCGAGGCATTAAGCGTCAATCCAGCAGTAGTCCATTCGCAAAATTTTTCGAGTCCAGGTATAGTAAAGTCTTATTGGAGACAAAGGAGTAGAGACTTAAAAGCGTTTACTAGTCTGGATGTACTTGTGTACGGCTTCAAACACAATGGCATTTGTTTCATTAGAGAGCGATTTGTCACCGCACAATAGTACATCCAAAGTAATATTACAATGTTGAGAGACAGTTTGGTACAGTTCGATTCTTTGTTCGTGGTATAACCGACATTCTAAAAAGAAGTGTTGAGCGTTTTCAATGGAGCTAGAATTACATCTACAAAAGGGGTTATCCAAAATATTTTTTAGAAATAAATCGTAATTTAAAGAACTGCACCCAGTCCTAAGACGTGTGTGTGCGATTTGATTCCGTCTGGTTCCTGAGTAATAATATTTTGGGATAATCTTTTTATCTTGGTTTACTTGTCGTTTGAACGAATTTAAGGAGTCTGCATTTCTGTTGCCATAAGGAAGACTATTCCAATCCCTAATTACAGAAGGCAAGAAAGAGTTGAAATATAGCGTCGTTCTAGAATCAATTGTTTGTATATCATTTGCATTTCTCAGATTGTATCTTGAAAAGTTACTAATTAAAGGCGGAACGAGAGATGAAAGATAAGGTGGAGTTAAGTGGTTATACATTTTGTAAAATAGAACTAGTTTATGTTTTTTACGTCGAGTTTCCAACGGTTCCCAGCCAGTTTCTTCGTATAGTTTTTGAATAGAGATTAGTTTTGTTGCACCTGTTGAAATTCGTGCCGCCTCAAGTTGTATTTTTTCAAGTTCTTGTTTATCATTTTGAGTGCAATTATCCCAGATAGTATCAGCGTATTCCATAACAGGACGTATAAATGAAGTGTAAATTGTTTCTAATGAATTTCTGTCTAGTGAAAATTTAAGCTTCCTCATTATGTTTATTCTTGCCCAAGCCTTTTCTTTGATATAGTTTATGTGGTCATGCCAAGAACAGTCACCTGAAAGTACAATGCCTAAATGTTTATGTTTATCTACTTCATTAATTTCTTGATTAAGCATATAGAGCGGAGGATGTATGGGCCCACTTGTTTTACGTGAAATAAGAAGAGATTCTGTTTTGCCTGGGTTAAATTTTACAAGCCAATTTTCTGCCCATCTAGTGATTTTTTCTAGGTCCGCGTTTAAAAGCTGTGCAGCATCTTCAGGGTTATCAACGATAATATAAAGACTCGTGTCATCAGCAAAGAGACGTATGCTTGATCCAATGTCCACTACTATATCATTTATATAAAGTAAAAACAGAAGAGGTCCTAAGATAGAGCCTTGCGGGACTCCCGCAAAAATGAAATTCCACTTAGACTCTACCCCAGGCAAGACGACGCGTTGTTTTCTATTAGAAAGATAGTTTATAAACCAGTGCAAAAGATTTCCAGAAATTCCCGCAGCTTTAAGTTTATGAACGAGACCTGCATGCCAAACCCGGTCAAAAGCCTTACTTATGTCACAAAATATCACTCTTACTTCTTTTCCAGAATCTAAGGCATGACAAAGTGTATTGTATAAGTACATAAGCTGATTGACAGTTGAGTCTCCTGGTGTAAACCCAGACTGAAAAGGTGTCAAAATATTATTACTTACAAAATGATTATGCAAATACTTAAATACGAGTCTTTCTAGGGCCTTATCTAGATTACTTAGAAGAGAGATGGGTCGATGATTTGAAACGAGTGTTATATCTCCACCTTTAGGAACTGGAGTTACATGAGCTTCTTTGAATGACGTAGGCACTTCACCAAGTTGCAGTGATGTGTTAAAAAATATACAAAGAGCGGGAGAAAATTCTTTGGCCACTTCACGAAGAATGCGATTATTTATGCCGTCAGGTCCTGCAGATTTACCAAGAGGAAGTGAAAGTAAAACTGTTTCAACCTCCTCTGTAGTTACAGTTATAGAATCTAACGTGTTGTGAACAGGATAAGGTGGAATATATGGAGGAGCAGCATTTTGATCATCTAAAAGCGTTTGGTCTCTAAAAAATCGTTAAGGACATTTGCTTTTTCCAGTTCATCAGAGTACACAACACCATCTACTTCAAGAGGGGGTATAGATGATTTTGAATTTGGAGAAATGAATGATTTAAGAATGGTCCACCATTGTTTAGACGATAAAGAATCTGACTTTAATTTGTTTGCAATGTTATCATTAAAGGCTTTTTTAGAGTCTCTAATCATAGTAGTGACTAAGTTTCGTAAATGTTTAAATTTCACCCAGTGTGTTTGAAGATTAGTTCGTTTGGCTTTGCGATATGCCCTTTTTCGTTTCCTAATGTGTCTTTTTATTGCTGTGGTGAGCCATGGTGGGTCCGAAGGTCTGAAGGTTACAATTTTATTAGGGACACAAATTTCTGTCAGTATGTTTAAAGTTTCTACAATGTTATGTGCATAAACGTTAATATCACTGTTATGACAAACATTCCAATCTGTAGTAGAGACTTTTTGTCTTAATAATTCGTAATTTCCATCATTATAACTCCAAATGCGGCGTTTATATGCTTTAACCTTTGGCTTACGAAAATTAAAAACTCCATAAATAGGGCAATGATAACGTTGTTCTTGGTGCAGAAATGGGTCACCAACTCCACAGAGAATTAAATGATCTTTATCTGTTACAAGTAATATATCAAGCAATGTTGAGGAATTCTCTGTGAAGTGTGTTGGCTCATTTACGCATTGGAACAGAGAAAATTGTTCACAAAATGTATTAATCTTCCTAGCTGTCTGATTATTTAGCATGTTAAAATTAAAATCACCTGTAATAATTATGTCAGATATACCCGAATCAATAGCAAGATGAATTGAATCCTCAATACCAGAATAATAAATAGAGTCGGAATTTGGAGGTCTATAAAATAAACCAAAAAGTACCTGTTTCTGTTTTAAGGTAAGCTGAATCCAAATACATTCTATTCCTTGTAACTCTAGATCATTTCTACGCCTATAGTGTATACTATCTTTAACATATATGATCACCCCTCCATGGCTATCACCAACCCTATCTTTACGTTCTGGTTCTCTAAAGGAGTCTAATCGAATATCATCGGAAGAGTAAGAGGAATTAAGCCACGTTTCAGTAAAGGCTAGCACATCAAATTCCAAGAGTTCAGCTCCTAGGATGTCAAGCTTTGGGACCAGGCTCTGCACATTATAGTGAACGAAAGATAAATGATTATAGAGATTTGAAAAGTTAAATGCAGATGGATAACTAGATAACGAAACGCTGCTACTCGACGATGACAGCGGGCCAGGATTCGGGTGGATGTCTCCTGAAAGAAGCAGGATACAGAATATCCAAGTATTTGTGGTTATAGTGATCAGGGATAATATCACATCACGTGTAAATTTACAATTATTCAGGTACCCTTTACCGGGAACAATTCGTTTGCGTAAGTGATTAAGTTCAATTAGCTCTAACCGTGACGAATTTTCTCTTGCTGATTCTAGAACAGAAAATGCTGAGCACGTGTCTAAACAAATATACATAGTAAACAAAAGCTGGACTACCAATGGTGCTGTTAAGTTGCTACAAGAGAGATATGCATGCCGGTCAACACAAACGTCCTTATTTTTCATGAAATGGTTGACAAATGGTAGAGAAAAAGAGCAATTGCCAACCGGCACACATACTCCGTGCAGTAACAACGTCTCAGTAATAGAGAACTGAAGAAACCATCAAAATGCCAACGGCTCAACCCCTCCCTTTCCCCGGCTCCAGAAAAGTATGAGAATAGAACATAAATAAATATACAATGCATAACTATCCTACATTCAGGATATGGAGGACTTTCTGAACATATAATCTTTAGATAACCAAGTTTCTCATAAGTGCAGGAAATTGTAAAAACATTTTTATGCGTCACCTACGAATAGAGAGAGAGAGAGAGCGAGAGAGAGAGAGAGAGAGAGAATCATCCGCACTATGTGTAAACAGCGACCCCTCCCGCCAATACCCTCACTCCATTCACAGTAAACATTTTGTATACAGTTTTCCGGCATTGATGAGAAATTGGATACCTTTCTATCTAGTTTGATCTTATATAAAATGCAACTCAAGCACAAACGTTCCACATTAACTGAGACCATTTGATACTAGGGTAAGTAAAATCATGCATAATTCTTGAAAATGATATAATGCAACAATTTTAACAGTAGTAACTATACCAATTTAATACAGCCAGTTTAAGCAGTAATACCTATGATAAGATAATACAACAATTTCAAGCAGTACACCTAATATAGTCTAATACAGCAAGATTTAGCAGTATTCTCTATAACAATGCAGTAAAATATTAGCAGTAATACCTATGATAGTACATGTACAACAAGCAAATCTTAGCAGTTATACCAATAATAATATGTCACCACTTTTAGTAGTAATATCTTTAATTATTTAACACAGCTCAAATTAGCAGCAATACTTGCAATATAGTACAGCAAAATTTTAGCAGTAATACCTACGCCAATTTAATACAGCCAGTTTTGGCAGTAATACCTATGATAATATACACAACAATTTTTAGTAGTAATACCTAAAATAATCTAATACAGCAAGTTTTAGCAGCAATCCCTATAATTATTTGATATAGCAAATTTTAGCAGCAATACCTATGATAGTACAACAGAGCAAATCTTAGCAGTAATACCAATAATAATATGTCACCAAGTTTAGTAGTAATTATTTAAGACAGCACAATTCAGCAGTAATACCTACAATATAATACCGCAAATTTTAGCAGTAATACCTATATCAATTTAATATGGCCAGTTTTAGCAGTAATACCTATGATAGTACAACACAGCAGATCTTAGCACCAATACCAATAATAAGATGTCACCAAATTTTAGTAGTAATACCTATAATAATTTGAGACAGCAAATTTAGCAGTAATACCTACAATATACTACAGCAAATTTTAGAAGTAATACCTATACCAATTAAATACAGCCAGTTTTAGCAGTAATATATATGATAACATTACACAACAATTCCTAACAGTAATACCTAAAATAATCTAATACAACAAGCTCAACAAGTTTTTTTTTCAGAATTCAATCGCGTGTTGCTAGGGAAGTGGCGGCGGAAGTTTTCAGGAATTTATTTTCGGCCAATAAAAATGCCAGGGTCTCGTTTCTCCATAGAAAGAAAAACGCCGACCGGAAATTCAGTGACACAAAAATTTCGAAGCCTTAGTGGTACGGGACAGAATATAATAGAACAGAAATACGCCTTATATCGAAAAGCAACCAACACTCGAAGGCGGCAAACAACTCGTTGGTTGGTTGCTATAAATATCGTAGCCAACCATGGTAATATGAAATAGGTGTTACCTAAATGCGTGCAAAAGCAGATTTGTTTTCTTTTACAAAGCTGAGGTTTTAGGGATTTCCATTATGACGTAAATCTGGCGCATGCGCACAAAGATGGCCGTCAATTCATCGGCCAGTACTATGTTTCACAGTGTAAAAAGGCAGGTTTTTATTATGCAAAACTCAGTTTTTCAGAGTTAGTAAACCGTAGTTTTCGAAAAAATAATGTGTGCCCGATTTGTAGGCTCCCAGAATGGAATTTCATGCATACACAGAGGTACATACCATGCCTGCACACAACTTTTGTTCAACTTTTTATGTCCGATGTGTAGGCCCCCAGAATGGGAGTGTCATCTTACAAAGAGTACATATCCTGCAGGAACACAACGGTAATTCAACGTTGTGTACCCGATGTGTAGGCACCTAGAATGGAAGTGTCATGCATGCAAAGAGATAATTATCCTGTAGGCACATAACGTTGATTCAACGTTGAGTGTCCGATTCATGGGATGTCATCTTTCAAAGGCTACATATTCAGCAGACACACAACGCTGATTCAATGTTGTAGGTCCGATTTGCAGGCTCCCAGAAATCGGGACGTCATGCATACAAAGGGGTACCCTGCAGGCACACAGAGTTGAATCAGTGTTTAATCAAAGTCGTTCAACGTCGATAGCCCGATGTGTAGGCTTCTGGAAATCCAAGAATGTTTCGTCCAACAGATTGTCAAATCGGGCCACAAATCTTACGAAAAGTCCTTAGATGATGGTGCGTTGCCCGCGTTGTCTTATGACGTCATCATGTCGTGACATGCTTCAAAACAATGGTCAAGATTGTGTTTGTAAACATACTTTGACGATGCCAACGGGAAAGTGAAGCAAGTTTTTTAAAGGAAAATGTAGATGTACCAAGCTTTAGATAATTTTACAACTCCTGGATGACATTTGAATGGCTAAAGGTTCTTGCTCTACATGGAAGTCATTGCACATCGAGGTAGTTGGTTCTATTCACAAATTTCCGTGTCCTTCGTATTCTACATCGACCATGTTGTCTTTAAAATAGTCTCTTTTCGAAATATCGAGGTCAATTCTAATAGATGGCGGCCATCATATCCAATCGAATCGACGCACGAGATTAATGGCATGTGATTTATGACGTAGTGTCCCCTATTGTTTGTTTATTTATCCTTTTGCTGATACACAGCTAAATCAGTTACCGTTTACTTATTTGGACTTCTAAGTTGGATTGACCGCCTTTAAAAATAAAACAAAAAGAAATAGATGTTGAAGAAAACTTTTTTGGTCACTCTCTCAGAAGCGGGACTTCGTCAAGGAAGGGCATGTGATCGAGGATGGCTCTCGGCTCTGTGTTACTTTGCATTACAGAAACGGGACAAATCCAATGTAAACAACCCAAGAGCGCAGCCATATTTGTCCAAAAGTTTTAAGCTGGAAGGTGTTGGATTTGCTCTTTGTGGAAGTAGCTTTTTTTAATGGTGCATGTTATCTATAGGCGTGCAGCAGCACGGTCGCGCGTCCGCGCGCGTGAGCTTCGCTCACGCGCGTTGCTTTTGCACGTATTAAAAATGGAGAATGTCCTTATAAAATTGATCATTGGAACAGCCGGATGAAGGTCGGCACACTTTAGCATTATACTCTTCAGTGATATGTTTATACTGGATTAGTTTACCACATTGATTTCGTGGTTATCACTGTTAAAATTCGTTGATTTTACCTTTTCCCGTTCATGATTTTTACGGGCGCCCGTAAACATGGACAGGAATCATCGCGCAGAGTAGAGTATAATAAGACAGGTATTGTTTTGGCCATGTAGCTCTTCAACACTATAAAAGTATTTTCGAGTGCGGCCAGTTTACATAACTCTACCTTATCGTGATTTCAAAAAATGTTCTACAGGCAGACGCCCGTAAAAATAACGAGAAATGGACTGGCAGTTGGTTGCCAGGTATTCTACCGTAAAATCTACGGAATTTTTTACAGTGAAGGTATCCCAATACGTAGAGATTTTTCGGTGCCTATTTCCTCTGATGTTTTGCCGATGTGTTGAAAGAGATATATTCTGTTGCCATGTTATTATAATCTTCGACGAATACATGTAATTAGTAATACCGTAGTCCCCCTATTTATTGCGACATCATTACCAATTACCGTAAATGTCCAAAATATACGTACAAACTATTTTTTCTTTCCGGAGGAGAAGTTTCCTGAGTTGCAAACTATGTAGACCCAGATCAGACTGCTCCAAAAGGAGCAGTCTATTCTGAGTCTACATTGTTTGCGCAAACATATCTGCTCAAATACTTAGAATTTTCAGGGTACCCCAGATTGTTTTCGTGGTGCTAGAAACAAAACAAACAGCAAGTCTTTGATAGGGTAATCAGAAAAAAAGGTATTTAGACAATATGTACTGATGTGAACTGCCAGATAAATCCAATTGCAGAAAGCTGATCTTAGCATATTAATGTAGACACCTACTTAACCAAAGTGCTTAATTAATAGAAGTTCTTTCTGGTGTAGTTATTCATTTAATTATGTTTTTTTTTTCCTCGTCAATAAAGACAGGATTAATAGTTGCTTGACTTTAGGATTGCATACATTTCTGTGAAGTGTTTCTTTTTTTCTGGCATAGTTATTTGGTTATCTTTTTATTATTTGTGAAGTCATTTTTCATTCTTAAAGACAGGAAAAATATTTGGTAGATTTAAGTTTGCATATACTTTTGTGGAGTCTCTCATGAGCTAATTTCGTTTTTGAGGTGAATGGGACACACTTTCTGTGGTAGCAACACTTCCGTTTTAATTTTTATCTCCTTTTTTATTGGCTGACACTGAGTTCTTAAAGGAAAGAGTTTGCCCTTCTAGGAGCGATTTCCTTCCCTTAAGAGCAGACCCCTTTCTGAAGGGGTTTGTTGTCATAGGAAGCAAATGGGAAGTCACAAGTCTCTGAAGTGTGCCCATACACCTTAAACTTTAATAACTTTCTTTTCTGTCGTTGGAAATTACACCGTGTCAAAGCTCCAGGAAAGGTGTGATGCTAATAACAAATCTGGAATAACTTTTAAAAATACTGTATAAAAAACACATATTGTGACACTTGACATATTTCAGATGCTTGATAGAAGTTTCCAAGAATAATTAGAAAAAGGATCCTTGTTAAGCTGGCAAACAGTTTTTCAAAAAGCGTTTTATAAAGGTTTTGCTGAAATATACGTAAGGATAAAAGTTCTGCACGGATGCTAATTAAACATCCGTGCAGAACTCTTGTCCTTAAGTATACATATTGCAGTATAGAAAGACAGTGTTATAGTGATGATACAAATCTGTAAAAGCGATTGAAATAGTTTAAAAATATAAGTTAACATACCCCTGGAGCTGTTACAAGATGAATGCAGCAGCGGCCACTGCGGAGATAGAAGAATCTTCCAGTAATGAGACCAGGACTGAAAGACGTGCCCTAGACAAACAATCGCAGGTCAGTCTTGAACCCCTGCATGATCTTCTAACTCTTCCTGGTGTGTTTCCTTAACTCATCATCATTTTGAATTTCGACAGAACTGGAGAACCTAACTTATTCTGGATTGAAACTTCCAAAATCATCTTGAAAGGCCCTGGTAACCTTTGCAACGTTTATATGAGCCGCGACACGCAGAACCAACAAAGTGGCATGTGCGCCCAGCGCAGACAGATCAGCCTGGGCATCCGCCCAGCCTGATCAGAGTCTTCGCTGTCCGCGTGGAGGTAGCTTAAACACTTAGCTACCCTTTAACTGCTTAGCGAAGAGTCTGATCAGACTGGGCGGATGTCCAGGCTGATCAGAGTCTGCGCTGGGCGCACATGCCACTTTGTTGGTTTTCTCGTGTCGCGGCTCATATAATGAACATAACATCAATCACAGGCACTCAGGACTTTGCCCACCCATTCACACTATTGACTTTGATTTGAAATTCATTTGTAATCCTGTCACTAGCCAGTATTCGTTGAAGCCAGTATTCGTTTAATTTGAAAGTGAAAGACGTCTGTCAGTAGCCAGTATTTGTTGAAATTTGCTTGTGACAGAGGTCTGAAGTATTGTGGATGTAACTTTTTACTAAGACTTTCCCTCCTACTGTGGTAGAGACGTTTAGGAAACGGCAGTTACATTTTCTTTCAGTGATTATGAATAAAATGGTAAAGTCTTTGACTTCCGTGGATGCTAATGCAACTTTAAAACAATTAGGACGTTTATTTATTTATTTTTTATTTATTTATTTAACAATATTCAAAGAGGGTAAAACACATTTAGCCATACGACTACTCTACCACGATCTACATGATCTGTAAGGCTTAATTGTCACTTCAAGACACAAGTCTAGACTAAACTAGACAAAGAACTGACAACTGAATGGCATGGCTCTGTGGTGTTAGGGAGTTGTAGAATGCTGGATAGTGACAGACGACTGACAATAGCTAGTTTATGAATATTGGCCTTTATATATTAAAACGTACTTTTGTGTCAAACAGAAATTCGCTGAATAATCTTGAAACTCAAATTTTGTCAAATTAAAGTAGCGTTACAACTGTTGAATAACACCCATTGCGTTGGATCGAAAATTCTGGGCTTAGTTGATTTCCAATATGATTTAATTATAATAGATGCAGGTGCTTACAAGAATCATGAAAATCTAGTTTGATAAGTGTAGTTTGAAATGGCCGTAATATTAAATACCGCGACAAAACTTAGTGGACGGGGTATTGAGCGTCTGTATTTCATTTCAATACAACTTCAAATGTGATGAAAGTTAGGGTAAATTTGGACAGCGGGTAAATTTAGACATACCATTGCAAACAGCGAAAATTCAGATGAGACGGCTTATAATGAGTCGTCTCATCAGGATTTTCACTGTTTGCCCAGTTAATTTTTTAATTCCAAACAACTGACATATAAAGGAAACAATGTCACTGTCCGAATTTACCCGCTGTCCGAATGTACCCGACGTAACCCTATCTGGTGGGATTCAGAGATAAATTGCAGATTAAAAAGCTAAAGCTGATTTTATAGAAGTTGTTTTACGCTCGCTTAAAATAATGACAAAATTATTATTCTGATATGAAGTTGCATTACAGGATCCAGCAGCCAGTAATGTAATACCGTAAGAATTTCTTGGTGTACACTTTCTGTCACATGACTGCAAAGTATGGGTAATAATTCTTGGACTTAAAAGTGAAATTTTTGGCTAAAATTGTCTTTAATTTAAGCTTAATAGAAGATGCAATATGAGCATAGATAGCAGTTTTTGCCTATTTCATGGCGGTCATTTTGAAAACCCGTCAAAATGGCGGGTGCATCCCAGTATATCGTGATTTTCCATCCAAAACTGGTCATTGAACAAAATGATACCACTCACCATGATGGAGTAGGGGGTGAATGATAAAACCTTCGAGCCCACGGACTAGATGAATGAGCCTCTGAGAACTTGGAAGTATTCCCCAAGTTCTTAATGTTTGGCGTTTAGACGGAAAGAAAACTAAACTGAACAACTCATGGGGTTTAGAAGTAACAGCCTGATACTGATGTATACGTACACTGTTCCGTACATCGGGGCCCGCTAAATAGATGGGCAGCCTGGTGCCTCTGCGGCAGAGATACTAGTAGCTGTAGCAGGACCTGAGTTTCATTTATCACAGGTCGGGTAAAAGTCCTGTTAATTTGAAGGCAACTTTTCGACATGACTGAACTTATTGCTTGCTAAACTGCAACTCAATAACAGCAACAACATTTGCTCATTGTTCACAGTCATGTTCATACCAAATTTAAGTCTGAAGACATCCCGAGACTTGAAAAAAATCTTAGAAAGCTATGACACCAATATAATGTTTTTAATTTAGAGAGAAAGATAATGATAAATGTTTATGAATGAAAAAATAAGCACATTCAGTCTAGTACTATCATACATTTATATCGACTATTTGACCATCTATATAACCTTCTCAGGCTTGAAGAACTACATATAACACTTTCTTAGGAAAGCATGTCCTAATATTTAGGGTTATAAAGATAAATATATTTGAGTGGTTTAATGTATTTGAAGGAGTCTCAGGTGCCACTTCAACTCTATTTAGTCTGACAGTAACACCAGGAAGCAAACAGCTTATTGTTGTCGGGTGCCAATGCCAGCTTGTAATTTATAGTTTAAGGTGTAGGCATACATTTTCAGGGGCGCTAACTGTCATTTTCATTTTTGCCCCTTCATCGAGGAACCAGTTCTCTCTTTGAAGAGTAAACCCTATTTTGCAAGGGCTATGTCATCAAGGGAAGCAACCGGGAAGTCACATTTTATGTGGTTTCTCTTTGCAAAATGGCGGAAAAATAATGAGGTGTACGTATACACTTAAGCATCATATAAAACAGAGAATTAAATTGTTTTTGAGAATAAATAATAGGTTTGGGAAGATCAGAGTTTTCCACTGGTTGAATTTCAGATAGCATCTCACTTATGATTGGAGAGGAGCATGGCACACCGTGTATGCCATGCTCCTCTCGAATTATAAGTGATGATGCCATAGATTTGTTAACATAGCAACTACGGAAATACTACCTGTTTATATTTAGTACCTTGGCAGAATGTCGTCTAAATGACATCACTTTGACATCAATATGAACTTTAATTTCTATGGTAACAGATGTATGACGTCGTGGGCATTGGAACATATGCCATGCTCTACCAATTTTTTAACGACATTACAAACTGAAATTCCTTTAACAGAAACTTCAGTTTTTCTTTCTTAATTCTGTGTTATGAATCGCCCAATGATTAAAGAAGTCTTGCGGCATGTGAAACCGCAAATAAGCAGATCAACTGGTGCATTCTTGTCGAACGATCTCAATCTATATGGTTTGCGATAAAGACTGCATCTGTTTAAAGATCTGTATTATTTTGACAGAGATACATAATCAAACAGCATATAAACAAGTCATCAGCTTGTGTGGACAGCTTGTTTGTTGTTTCTATCCACTTTTATAAATTATCCATCAACAGTCTAATCTTTGATGCATTTAAAATAAAAACACGAATAAACCAGAGGCTAAATGGAACAAATCTGTAACACGCGTCTCCAAGAACCGAGTCCGTGTCCTTCACTATTAATGAGCCGCGACATGAGAAAACCAACAAAGTGGTTTTGCGCCCAGCGCAGACTCAGATCAGCCTGGGCATCCGCCCAGTCTGAGCAGAGTCTTAGCTGTTCGCATGGTGTTAGCTTAGACCCTTTTAAGCGCTTAGCGAAGAGTCAGATCAGACTGGGCGGTTGCCCAGGGTGAGCTAAGTCTGCGTTGTCGCACAACCACTTTGTTGGTTTTCTCGTGTCGCGGCTCATTTGTAGAAGTTGTTGTGTCATAGTCTATTTTCAACAGCAATTATCAGCATATAACAAATAGTTCCAGGGGAATAATCGGTATGGGAAATTAACAGGAAAAAAAAACAAACTAATCAAGCTGCACAGTGTTATACGAGGGGCGTTCGAAAAGTTTTGCAAATGGCCTCGTAACTTTGTGTAAGGGCGTGCTGGGTACAAATGCTATTCATGTACTGAAAGCACTACATTTGGTCTTTACAATGATACCAAACAAATTACAAAGGCACTTTTTCTTACTGACTTATATTGCATTTTATTAGGCCCCAGTCATACCACTGAGTCAATTTTACATGTAAAGTCTTTTCAGTGTTAGGCCCTTAATTCGAATATCGTGATGAATACAAAATATATCTTCGTCAACTGCATGTCCATCGTTGCCCACATTATCCATACAAAAGTTAGAAGAGTGGCACTGTTATCGAGTCATTCCTTGCAACGCAATGCGCAGTTCTTATGACGCTATTAAAATTGACGTCAACGTCATTTTTGAAAGATTGTAGCAGTTTCATATTTTGCATTAATTTGAATTTATTGACAGATTTTAGCTGATCCATGCAAATGTTCTTGCTGACAAGATTTCTATTACTAACAGACTTACTTTCATAACAAAATCATAATCACTTTAGTAGAAAGGGAGAATTTGCTATAACATGAAATACGGATAATACATATTTACGGGACAGTACTGAACCTAGTTTGAATATAATTTCCACCATATTTACAGGACAATATTGTCTGGACATTGTCTTAAAGCAGCAAAAATAAAAAAAAATCAAAGACTGTTCATATATGAATTACGGCCCACTAAAGTAGAATTCTGCAGTGCCTGTAGGGTATACCTCTTTCAAAGAAGTTTAAAACTGGTCCTTTTAAGAAAATATAGGCGTGTTTGCAAACTTTTGTAGGCATAACATAGCTTGATGTGTTTTTGCTATCAGTAATTCTGTCTTTATAGTCGTTATCAAGTTATAACGCCATTTGCAAATCTTTTCGAACACCCCTCGTATAAAAAAATCATAACGAAAAAGTAAAGATCCCTCCTGCTTAAAATGCAAACGTGTTTACATGCTTATAAAATGTATAGCATGAAAGCCCACTTTGCGCAAAAAAATATGCGAAATACGAATCCTTGATTATCGTTAGTGACAGTAATTGACAGGACACAGGATAAGGGCCCGAATACAAATGACTTCGGACTGACATACTACCAGCATTTGCTAAATACATTTACTGACAAGCTCTCTCAACCATCGGTAAACATGAAAAAAATATATAGCGTCACTATGAATTATTAATTATACGTATATTAGTGTTTGTAGACAAAATAAAAATGTGATTGAACTGAATAGCAGAATTGTAGATCTTGTTCATAGACACAACTTAAAATTGTTTGTTTGTGAGAAAAAGTTCAATTCAAAAATGTAATATATGACAGACCGAACAGAAAAATGAAGATTGGAGTAATTGAAAGTCATATTTCATTTTCAACCTAAACAAGAAAGTAATATATCAAAGAATGAATTATTTTCTCACACTCCTTCCAAAGAATATATGTTGAGTTGCGGCCAATATACCAAAATAAGTCCGAACACGTTAACAGTAGAAACATTGAGAAAGCCTAAACCTTTAAGGAAGACGAATACTGAATAGAAATATTGGCGGGGTATTCAAACCATTATACCGTCTAAAAACCCAAAGAGATATAAAACATTTGGATAAGATTTTTTTTTCGCCGTTTTGTTTTCCTAAAAACAATATTTTGTATTTCTACATACATTTTTTTACACATTTTCCATTAAAATTCATATCTCTTGCGCATGAACGCACTTTCATTTCAGCAAATCATATAATCTGTAATACAGGATATTTGAAACAAAGTTGTAACAAAAAATTGCAGTTATCTTGTTAATAAGTATATTTTTACATTCTTTAAAAAATGCAAGAAAATTGAATTTCATGAAAAGAATCATTTAAAAAAGCCGTAATTCTGTCAAAATTAATTCTAGCTCCAACAAAAATCCACATGCATATCTTCAATATGTCCACAACAGGTATGCAAGGTTTGAAACAGATCCATTGGAAATTATGAGAGAAGTTGATTACACAAACTCCATACCCTACAATGCAGAAATTTGCCTAAAATGACTAAGTTCAAAAGGCAGTTATTCTGTCAAAATTTATTCTAGCTCCAACAAAAACCCACATGCACATTTTCAATATGTTCACAACAGGTATGCAAGGTTTGAAAAGGATCTATTGAAAACTGTGAGAGGAGTTGATTACACAAATTTCATACCCTACAATGCAAACATTTGCCTAAAATGACTAAGCTAAAAAAAGCCGTAATTCTGTCAAAGTTAATTCTAGCTCCAACAAAAACCCACATGTACATCTTCAATATGTCCACAATATGTATGCAAAGATTGAAAAAGATGCACTGAAAACTGTGGGAGGAGTTGATTACACAAACTCTATACCATAAAGTGTGGCGAACGGATCGACAGACAGACGGACGGACGGACGGACAGACAGGGGCAAATCTTAATGCCCCCCTGACTATCGTTACGGGGGCATAATAACTTTAGAAGCAGCCACAGCGTAGTTAGCAACAAGGTCATGATGTGCTCCATATAAATTCGAGTCGGGTTACTTCAGACAACGGGTAAATTCGGGCATACCATTGCAAACAGTGAAAACCCAGATGAGACGGCTCAGGATTTTCACTGCTTGCCAAGTTATTTTTGTTTTAATTCCAAACAACTGACAAATAAAGGAAACAATGTCACTGTCCTAATTTAAATGCTGTCCGAATTTACCTGACGACCCTAACTTTTAAGTGTTGACACAAGTTCTGATCTGCGATAACCATATGGCAACAATATAATGGCGAGTGGCTTCCATCCAGCAATAAAGTCTTGATATTGAAAACAGGCTCCAGCATAACCATGATAACGGACTACCTGGGAGAAGTAAACTCCGTATGCAGGTGCCGAAAAATGCCGTACACGCGATAATTTTCACTGTGTTCCATTTCTTGCGGTATTTCGCGGTCACTTAGAAACCACGAGTATTAAAATCGCGAAATAATTTCCTGTTTCTTACAAAGTATCATCAGTTGACACGGAGTACTTTTTTTCTCTTTGCTTCGGTAAATTCTGGTACTTTTCACTCGAACCAGTCCCTGCCGCAGGTTAATGAACGAGCTGGCTCAAGTGAAAAAAGAAGCAATTGTCCTATTCGCGCATATAGCTAACCGCGAAAATTAAAAATCGCGAAAATTAGTGTTAATGTTTTTGACCCGAAACCGCGAAAATTTGAACCCGCGAAAATTACCGCATATACGGTATTGCAACTCAAACAAGTGGAAAGTTAACGATGGCAAAACTGAAATTCTCTCTCTCGTTATAAGGATTATAAACATAGCTTTCCATTGTCAGCCGAAGTTCGAGTAGCAGACTAACTGTACATCATAGTTTCTTTAATTTCCACTTCGCATGGACAGACGAAGTAAAGAAATGCCTAAATCTTTGAATTGCATGTATTCAGTGACAGTAGTAGTATTTCAATTCTCCTATCGACGTTCTCCCCGCACCTCAGCGGAACGAATCCATAGCCGCAGTAACGGGGATAATCAGTGATACGACACTATCTTATATATGCACCTGCAGATGATCGACACTATCTAATATACTACTCAAAAGAAGCTTTGCATCGCCATATATTTTTCCATAGACGTAATACAAAATCAACTTTTTTCGAAGGAATACAATATATAAAATAATTTCGACTAAACCTCCCCGATGACTCCCATCTCCTTTCCTTTGAACTCTTTATGCCTTTTAGTCTTTTGACCGGTGTTTCCTGATATTTTGTTCAGTTATCAATGACATATTTTCCCTGTTTATTTGGTTTAAACAATATTTTATTCGAAGATTTTATACATACATATAAATAATAGAGTGAAGCAATACAGGATCTGACAGTAAGCGTAACGCTTATATGTAAGCCATCTCCTGTTTATTTAGATTTGCTTTTCTTAATGATCTCTACTCGTGCGTCACGAGTTGTGATGAATGACATGGTCGGAAATAATAGCTGATGATCTTTTAAAGAAATTAACTAGTTCGTGGGATAGGAAGGGTGAAGATTAGAGCCGGCTGATCCCTCTTCCTCGTTGCCAGTTGTACTATAAATGTACCGTTACCAAACTTAGTGCGTCAGATGTGCGTTTCTGTACTTGACTTCTTCATTGTATATCTAATACTGGTCGTTCTATGGCATGTTTATAGAATATGGGTTTGTGCTCTCCTGTTTGTTATGTCGTTTTCGGTGCCTTATTATTCTGTTTGATAAGTCCCTTGATGAGGAGACAGCTGGTTGCTTTATTCTTCGTTATTGTTACGTACATATATACATCACAGTTTGTTTAATTTCCTCTTTATGTCATCGGCAACAAGTCTATGATTCACGGTTGTGGAACTTCAAGCCGTCGGTTGCGCGCGTATACAGTCCTTGTGAAAAAATGAAATAAGAGTGATATAGAAGAGCATGGTTTGTCTGCCTATAATGAGGGGTAATCTTCCAACAAGTGGTGTTCTAGAAGCCCAACTTATTTGCTCTACTTTGAGTAGCTCCGTCTCACGAAAAATAAAGGTAGACAGCAATGACAGACAAACAATATTTTTGCTAAATTACCATCTCATCTCTTGTGCTTAAACACAAGTAATGACAACTCTCAACAACATCTGTAAATGAGCCGTACATGTAACACGACAAAACCAACGAAGTGGCATGTGCGCCCGGCGAAGACTCAGATCAGCCTGGGCATCCACCCAGTCTGATTAGAGTCTTCGCCGTGCATTTAAAGGATAGCTAAGCGGACGGTGAAGACTGATCAGACTGGGCGAATGCCCAGGCTGATCTGAGTCTTTGCTGGGCGTACTGCCACTTTGTTGGTTTTCTCATGTCACGGCTCAAATATAAGAATAGACGTTAACTACTAGTACTCATCTTTTAGACACATGGGAACAACAGCTGTTATATTCTACCATAATGTTCTATAATGAAACGGTTCCAGTTTCCATAGTAAACGCTGCAGGTGCTAAAAGAATCTGTCTTATCGTGGTGTAGCGTCATGATTTATTCCGCAATATCAAATAGTAACGCATCATTTACTTATATGCTATGACTAGCATGGTCATAGTCATAAAATAAGCGATGCCTCTAGAAAGCTATTTTAATCAGCCACCTGTTTTTTTTTTTTTTTTATTTCCTTTTTATTATTAATAAAATCTACAATTTAGTTCATATATTTCTAGATAGTGCGGACTGCAAAGGTCCATAACAGCTCTGCGCCTGTTTACATGTTTGGTCTGGGTATGCATATTTCGAAAATGGTTTTCGGAATTCTGTTTGAGCTGTCAGTTTCTAAAGCATTTCAGATTCTCTTAAGTTGATAAGTATCATTTTCAGGGAAAGCACCTCTGCCACATTGATTGTGACAGAGGGCCGCAGTAGCTATTCCCTGAAGGTATATCCATGTATCTCTGCCATTTTACAAGAAGAAACTTTTATGACCTCCAGTTTGCATCCGTGGAGGACTAAGCCATCCAATAAAAGCATTGCAAACGACTGCGTGATACCCCGCCACTGCAAACCAGTTTTACTCGTCCATTTTGTTTTGCTGATTTATTTATTCTATACATATATGTGACCATGAGGCAAGGGCAGATAACCCCGATGGAGCCAAATTTCATACATATATGTGGCTATGGGGCAAGGGCAGATAACCCCAAATGGGCCAACTTTTAATCATCTCAAGAGGCTTTCATTACTTCTATCAATAGTTGCAAGTTTCAGAAAAATCTGTTTGAATAATAATTTTATGAGTTTTTTTTTTTCATCATTTTGTGCATCTGTATCGCCCAGGGCTAGGGGCAGATAACCTACATGGGGTAAATTTGAGCATCACAGAAGGCTTTTATTACTCTGATCATTTGCTGTAAACTTCAGAAAAAATGCTTCAAACCCTGATTTTATATAGATTTTTTTCACAATTTTGTTCATGTATATAGCCCCAGGGTAAGGGTAGATAAACCCATAGGACGAAATTTCTATGGTAACACATAGCTGTTGTTGCTTCGTTCATTTTTGAGAAGTTTCACAATGATATTCCAAATAGTGAAGGAACTACAGGCCAAAATATTTTTTTTGTATATTGACAAGTGCCATAACTCTGACAGAAACTATCGAAATTTGCCCATTAACAATCCAAAGTGACACATTCTTGGTACAAATGCACATGCAAAATTTGAACTAAATCCGTTAATAAATACTTAAGTTATCGAACGGAAACGAAGTGCGGACAAACGGACGGACGTTCGTACAACGGAGGACGGACGGATACACGGACGACCAACGTGAAAAAATAATACCCTACCACTAACGTGTGGCGGGGTATAAAAATGAGCTCTACTTATAAATGAAAGAATTGGCTCCCCTCTAAGAGTTAATCTCCATTGAGAGGGGAGGTAAGCACTATTTAGTCACACGTTTAACCACTGTTATTTCCATATTTCTGTATGCCTGTGAATCGTGGACCTTGACAGCAGAGTTAGAGAAAAGAACGCAGGCCTTTGAGATGAGATGCTACCGAAGGTTACTGAGCATTTTGTACAAGGACCATATAACCAATGAGGAGGTTCGCAGGAAGATCCAAGCAGCCATTGGAGAATATGATGAAGTCCTGACGCTGGTCAAGAAACGGAAACTAAGTTGGTTTGGCCACGTCTCAAGGTCTTCTGGTTTAGCAAAGACAATTCTTCAGGGCACAGTGAAAGGAAAAAGAAGAAGAGGTAGACAGAAAAAGAGGTGGGAAGACAATATTAAGGAGTGGACAGGAATGGATTTTGCCAGCTCAACTAGGGCAGCTGAAGACAGGACAAGGTGGAAAGGGATTGTTTTGAAGTCATCTTTGGTGCCCCAACGACCTAGTAAGGTTATGGGATAGAATAGAATAATTAACTACTAGGGAAGCAAATGATGTTCTGGTTTTCTGTCCGTCTTACTACATAATTTTAACCCTAAGTTGACCAGCGGACTTGTTCATCCTTATCTTTTCTAGTTTAAGTGTTTCAGGCGAAGATTATCACATTTACTGCTTTTTGCGCGTTCTTCGGCGTCTGAACTGGATCTGCCCTGTTTGCATATGTCCCCAAACGGGTATCCAGTCAAAAAAAGAAAGAAAACGATTATAACTCGAAGAATCGGTAGAGATACTGCTACGATAGTTACAATAACACCGTTTTCACCTGGTTTGCTGCGACGCGTGTTATTATCAGAGATTATGAAATATAGGTGCCTTGATGAAGTAACTAATTGCTTTATTATAACTAAAGGGTATCAAGATGTGGCAAATACCGACAGATAACCTCTCTGCAGTATGCGAGATCATAAGCAAAGTGCTGTGTACCTGTAATGCATTCCAAAAGAAACGCTCATATTCTTGCCTGTAAAAAGGGAACTATAAGGCAGAATATTATATATTGCGATGGTTTTAATCTATTCTATTGGACATAAAAATCGTTGATTTCTTTTATTGCTTATCTCTTATACTTTTTGATAATCAGATAATCATACAATGTTTTTCATTATAGTCCGGTGGTTTATGAGTGAAATTTTGGATTTGTGGGCACTTTCGCGGCATGACGGGCAACCGGGCTCATTGAAGTCAGTAAACATACCTAAAACCATTTTGCCCGGTCGCCAGCTCTACAGACATCATATAAGGTCAAAATGAGGTCAAAGGTCATTTAGTGCATTTTTATATACCAGTTTGTGATTGAATTATTCAATTTATAGGCAATTTCGCGGAATAAGAGGCAACTATGCTAAATGAAGTAAGTAAACATACCATAAAAGCTTTTGCCATTTTGCCGACGTCGTATTTAATCATAACTAGGTCAAAGGTCAGTAAGTGCCCTTTTGTATAGTGTTTTTTTATACCATTAATTCTAAAACAGTCTTTTATGTTACCAATAGCCCATAAGCCTGCCACCACCCAGTTGAAGGAGATACTTTCTGCACTGTTTGTTTTTTCAAATGTATATTAAAACATTAAAAGATACAATTCTCTGCTGTCTGACTGTCGGTGCGTTTGACAGTCAACGCCAATTTAAATACGTCACCATATAAATCTGCTGAATTCGTCTGTTCCTATACTTCTCAATCAAATAAATATTAAAACGAATTTAAATCTTGCTGTTTAAAAATTTGCGTTGCATTTCTGTACAGTTATAACAGTTATCTCTTGTAGAGCATAACTGTAACCTACGTTACCGAGTTATTCCCAGCATAATGGACAAACTATTATATTTTGGATAAAGTTACCATTTTACTGAAACCAGCAAATATTTACCGTCCTTTTACATTAATGCAAGTAAATGCAACCAAAATTATGGGTGTATCAAACCATGCAGAAACTTGCAGCGTTACATACGTTACCGGGCGTATGTTATCAGAAATCATAAACCAGAAACTTGGAGAAAAAACAATTGTTTTATCCCAGGTATCTATATGATGTTGCATAGCAGAACATTGTTCAAGCTCTATTTACCGAAACTCTTCATTCAGAACATTGCATCACCTCATCTGTTAAGGATAACGGTAGGTCATTGTAGTACCGGCTCATAAGATGCTGTCTATATTATCAATGTGAAGTATTTTAGTCAACCAGCTGGCAGTACAAAATTGAAAGTAACAATTTATTGACAGAATTTGAACTTGTACTACAGTGTTGAAAGAGCAAATTCAGCTGAAGCACCGACATAATTGTCTTTGTATTAGTGGTTTTCATGTAGTCGAATAAGATAAAGATGCAGACAGAATAAAATAAGGAATCACCGAACGGCGAGCAATGACTCTCAAGAGGCTCTGTAGTGACCCGAATTTCTAAAACCATGTCAATGCATCCTCTTTTAATGCCCTGTGATGTTACAACAGTCTTTTGTAGATGTCTGGAAATAGACTGATCTGGCTTCTGCCCGTGTCGATATAAAAGAATGAACTGCCTTAAGTTTACAATATCTCCAGAGGCATTTCGTACATTGAGCAGGTGCCATAATCGATGCTCAGGTTTTGCAGTGGCATAGATAGGTACGATGATGTCTGTTGATGTCTTTCAATAGCTTGACCCGACACTACAGTGTTTACAGGCGTCTTCTAGTAGATTAAGATGCTACCTTTTATCTATAGACCTCTTTGTAAAGCCTTATCTGCAGTGTTAAGTACGTTACGCAGTATGCATGAGCAGACATGGATATTAGCATTATTGAGTATGAGTTTGTGTCTGCCACTACAGTGGTATTTTAGCATACTGACATTCGGACATTTGGTGGCCAGAACTGGTATAATACTCATGACTTGTAGAAAAATGCAATGGTAAAACACATAGATGTCTTGTAATTTTTTTAGCCGGCATAGCAGTGGGAAACGTGACCATGTAGTAGGTAAACCTCGGCTAACAATCGCCTTTGCTGTTTTCTCAAAATGCTTTCACTATCCCAACCTATTCAGATGAGCTGAGATACCAGAACAGGTTTAACAGTAGGTGCTTTGATGCCTGAAGCTTGCATTAGAGCAAATGTCTTGTTGTTGTAAGAGCTTGAACAACGGTTTCAGGAATGTTTCATAGTAAATTTATTGATGATTAAGTCCCCTTGGTGATATGTAGTGTAGCTATATTTTTATCCCTTCCCTTCCATACATACACAAAGTCTATATATATTTACACCTTGAATTATAACTGGCTTTATTCACTGATGAATAACTGTTAAACGACAAATGTAGTATTAAGATTCCTGGGGAAATAGGGTATAAACCTTTGAATTGGGGATAGCTTGGACAATTGTTACAATTTTCACCCCGCTTCCTTCCCCACTTCCTTGATTCATCTTGTTTCCTTTGTATTTATATAGTAAGCAGCATGGTTTGTTTTCTTCAATATTTTACTTGTGCCGTATGCCTATTCATACGTAGACAAAGTTTCAAGTTACTTTTGAGACCTTTCTAAAAAAATCAACAGTTTTCAGGTACGAAATTAAAACACTTCCTATAACGTAAACTACAAAGGCTAATGCCTTTTAGTCAATTTAATTCATTATGAATCTCTAGGAGAGGCGATTCACATGAGGACCAACATAATATCGTATGGCCAATAGCAATATTTAGATTCGATTTATCATATATGCTTCCCATAAACTTCCTATGAACCTGTAAACTTGTCTGTGTTAACGTAAATTACACGCGATGCTGTAAGACTGATAGAAATCGTATATGTTACAGTTTTGAACAACTTTGCATTTATAACATAAACTCCCATTAGAATGAAAAGCACGAGTCGATGAGTTTCAAAATTTCTGTCGACAATTTTGATATTCTTGATTGAACATATAAAATACTCCTGTATATCTGAAAACTTTTCTAGACATGTTGATGTGTATTTTATGTCTAAAAATAGTTTGAAAATGGATTATTGTCCACTTTGTAAACTTTATTAACAAGAAAACATCTATAAACACAAAACATGAATAATACCACATATTTTTATATCATTGAAGCTCTTGATATAGATTTATATGACTAATTTACCATTTTGGTAACGTAAAGCACATGGGATTGCTTTATCTGCATTGTACTTTATATGCTTCACAGCTCAGTCTTACAATTCTTGCATGTTCATGTGAAAACACCAAAAAAAATTATGGCTATTAAGTTGCATTAGATTTCAGATTGCAACTGTAAACAATTTATGTATCGTAAACAACACATGCTAATGAAACCAGCATTTTTTATGTAAATGTTGAGCTAGAAATATTTGATAGCTTGCTTATAAAGATGAAATTTACCAAGTCTAAAAGCGTTGTTCATATATTTATGCAGTGTAGTCTTTGATTTATAAAATATTAAAGTTATTTCTATGAATGCATGTATTTTACGAAAATAAGTGTACAGACGGACACAAACACAGTTTTAATTGAACAGAAATTGTTCAAGTATGCTTTACAATTGTCGCACGAGGTTTTTGATGTGTTCAGCATTTAACTGCGGTGATATTTATATCCCAAATGTACAATAACCATTTTCTAAACAGTTTTTCGTGATTTTGCACTTAATGACCTTTGACCTCGTTTATACGGTACACAATGGGCAATCAGATTTGGCAACCGGCAAATATTAAACGAGAAGATATCGGCAACTATTTTTAGCATGGTTGCCAATCATGCCGCGAAAGCGCCCACAAACTCATTTTCTAGAGCTCTTTTCTCGAATCCGCCACCTGACTATTATAAATCTTGGTTAAATGTTTTAAAAATGGTGATATCTTAATCCTGGGTTGAATTTCTATCCTTTGCTATGGGCCGCGTAGCGCAATCGGTAGGGCACCTGACTCATAAGTCAGAGGTCCTGGGTTCGAAACCCGGTCTGGCCACATACTTTCGTTTCTCCTTCCGCCGATTCAAGAAGGGCAGTTGTCAGTTACTGGCGAAAGTATGTGCACTTAGTACTGGTCAACCGCTTAGGAGGTCTAAGCCTGCCCAGGAATAGTGTGGTTAGGTTAACTGACCGTCCCGACATGACAATAGCTGTTTACCGTGGACGTTAAGCAATAAATCAATCAATTAATCTATCCTCTGCTATAATGATTTTCAGGAGTAGACAAATGATTTCTAGAATTCTGCTTGCATGTGACCAGCTTCGAAGAAAGCCCGGTATCTCACCGGCATAAGGGTTGGCCTGATAAGGTACACGTCCGATTTCAAAACTCGCTGGAAACCAAATTCTTTTTAATCGTAAACGGGGTTCCAATGCACGCAGCCTTTTTTTACTTACCTTCCATCGGCTCTATATGACTGAAATACTGTTGAAAGGCCGTGTTATCGTCATCCATCCATCTATCGTCTTAAAAACTATGACAAAAATGACATGTTTTTAGTTTTGTTCATAGCGAACGCAGGTGTTGACTCCGTTGTACCATTTTTCAGCCACGACACGACAAAACCAACAAAGTGGCACGTGCGCCACGCAAAGAATAAGATCAGCATAGGCATCCGCCCAGTCTGATCAAAGTCTTTGTTGTGCGCTTGAAAGGTAGCTAAGTGTCTAATCTACCTCATGCCGACAGCGAAGACTCTGACCAGACTGAACGGATGCAAAACAAAAGCTGATCTGAGTCTGTGCTGGGCGCACATGCCACTTTCAAATGCTCCTACAGGAGACGCTCTTTTGTAAGTGTTGATCCTGGCTGAGAAAGGGTGCAATTATGAGTTTGTTCCCGTGAAAGCTTATTTATTCGCCTTACGGTTTATGGTTAAATAACCCGCTTATACCTGTGTCCGATGTTGAATTCTTAATTTTTCTTGCATTTAAATTTGCCATGTTCGAACATGAGGCGCAGACAAATGTCAGTGCAATGAAACGCTATTCTTGCATTTTATAGTATGATATCATTAAAGACATGTCGGAACTGCTTGCAAACTCATAAACTTCGTCGTTCAAGTTGCCTTATGTATATTGACATCATTTTGGGAAGAAAACAGAATCACTTTGGCGTTAAAAATGTGAAATCCGTTTTCACATTTTAACGCTAAAGTGATTCTGTTTTCTTGTCTAACAAAAATGCTTATCCCGGGGCGGTAACGTAACGTCAGGTAACATCAGGAACGTGACTAAGCAAGCATGAAACGACGTTATTGCATAAAAAGCAGTGCCGAGAAGTATTAACAGCCGTGCATCAACAGGCGAAAAGCCGTGTTTCAACAATGGTTTTCACGCGCTGTTGAAACACGATGACAGAACTTTCGTTATGCTTGTGCCGGGCCACTAAAAACCGCCATTCACCTTTGTCTCTCCCGTTTCGGTCGATTTACAAAACTTGGTGGTGCGCCTCTCCCCCTTCGGTTAATTAACAATATAATTGGTCGCGTGCTACCTATGTATTCCTGTGACGCCATCACAAATAACTGTTAAAGAAAACATGCATCCTAAGCTTTCAGCAATCAAGAACTGCAGGATGGTACATGAATGGGCCTGGCATGTTCTGTGTTGAAATTTTTGCTTTGATCAAGGTATCTGCTTTTTGTTGATGAATTTGCGACGACCATCTTGGACTCTTTCCATAAATACTGAGGTTGAATAGGATGATGGCAGCCATTTTGAACAGCTTGATGCTCTCGGGCCAGGAAGACGGATATTAAAAAACAGATGCACCGGCGCGTTGTCTGTGAAACGGTGACAAATATAGTGCCGTAATTTCGCAAATCTTAACGAATATTTCGTTGAATTTATGCAATAACAGCGATCAAACATTTTTTTCCAATGCATTAACGTTTGCAAGGTCCCTTGGGAGATGTTGAAAACCTCGGCCTTCGGCCTCGGTTGTCAACATCTCCCTCGAGACCTTGCAAACGTTAATGCATGAACATCCATGTTTGATCCCTACATTCGCTTAATACATGTACCACTATTAAAACATGGAATTTCTTCCATCGGTTACATTGTCTCAAACAGTCTTCCTGCGTAGAATTTTAGGCATAGCTATTTGAGACAATGTTGAAATAGAACGATTTTCATGTTTTAAGCTTGAAATTCTCTTGCTGTCCGGACAATGTTTAAGTTTTGCTGATTCATATTCCGATCTGTAACTTTGTTTGCATATTGTTACCTAACATTACGTTGCCGCCCTAAGATAAGCGTTTTATGTCAATTTATTTACGTCAAAGCCATTGTGTTCTTTTTTTCGAAGAATTACGGCACAATACACTTTTTTTTCTCAATAAAATGATACTAGATCTATAAAATGCAAAAATAGCAATCATGCATGTGTTTTGTTTCATTGCATAACATTTACCAGGTCCCTTGGAAGAACTTTGACCACTCCTTTAAAAAATCGTGTAAAATAACTGGGCGGATACTAGAAAATGTTAATGTGAAGAAAAAAAGCAAAAGAAAAAAAATCATATATGCTTCCTGTCTTAGACCAATGTCAGTATAACACCATAATGTTGCATCGACGTTGGTTAAGTTTTTATCTTCAATTCTCTGTCCCAGATAGTACCTGGTATATGTATGACTATTCACTCTGCAGGAGAAACAGAGAAGTATGAATAGAATGCTTTTCAATACCTACAATGTGTTATTTCAGGATTCTGCATGCTACTGTTAACGTTACGATTTTCTACGGCTTTTGATGAAGATTTCTAATGTAAACGGCCGTTTAGCAGACGATTTTAACAAAATAAATATCAATTTTCATATTTTAATGCAAATCTAGCCTTTTATGTTATGCCGAAGAACTCAAACTCATATTGTTATCCATTTGAACGTAAATTTTTTCGTTTTTCTGACAGTTTTATCGAATTAGGCTAGCGAGAATCGCAGTCATCATAAGTAGGTTTTTACTGGCTCTATTTACTCCTGTATTTGTCCATATAGAGGAATATTGCACTAAATGGTAAATGTACACCGATATTTACTGCAGCATACACGAATGTATGAAAACATGTGAATTTTAGAAAAAAGATTTTATAGTTTTCTACGGCTAATTCAAACCTTATGTATTGGTTTTCGAACGTTATGCTAACGTATTCTACGGTGGACGTTTATGTTTTCTACGGTGGATAATGTGACATGAAAAGCAAAATAGTAAAATAGAGATGGTAAACCTATGTGTGCAAGGCGATTTTAGCAAATGCTTTAAGAACCACCTGTCCTGATCGAAATAAGAACCCAAGATCTCCGAGAATATCATAAGACCCTTAGTGATCACAACTTCAATATAAGTTGGATGATTGTAAAACATCATAGAAAGATTGGCTAATCTTAGACTTTTTCGGTGCATCATATAAACTTTTAACTTGTTTTTTAATACGGAGGTACCTATTTGCAAACTAAACTCAAATTCAAAGATTGTCTCAAGGTAAGGTCAAGTCGTATTCATAGACATAAGTGTAGCTGGAGTAAACTCCAGTAGGTAAAGTTTGTTCGAGGAACGGCGAAACTCCCTCGACGGCGGCTCAAGTTAATTTTGATAAATATTTCAGCGATTTCATGGCTATGCTATGACAATGCGAAGAAGCACGACTACCAAAAGCTGTTGTTATAGGCCAGATGGCTTCTATGTTTTTTTTTCTTTTTTATGTGTGTGTTTGTGTGTGACAAATTCATATTTTATGGTGCTGCGTTTCACAGACAGAGTTTTGACTTACGTCATGTGATTTGTATTTCCTGTCAGCTATAATTGCGTTTAAAATATTAAGTCTATATTCAGACGTCTCCGAGAGAGAGAGAGAGAGCCCTCCCCACACATACTCATTCACACGTGGTCGGGTAGGGCTACGTTTTGTGTAGGCGAGTCTTACTGGTGTAAGCTAGAGCATGGTTCGTCCTCCTGTATGGAGACATAAACCACGAGCTTTAGCGAGTGTATTATCGACCGTACAGGCGGACAAACTGCGTTCTTTCTCACTTATAGCATGATACCCATTGTAGGCCTTGCACATTATGGGGTATCTAATGCTAAAGATTTGGGTATCCGAGGATCGTACTATAAATCTGGATAATAATTGCTATGCCTTTCAGCAGGTGCGGAATGGGGGTCGGATTTCATTTTACTCTCGTCTGTCCTATCGTTCCTTCTTCCTCTCTCTGACTGACCGCTCCATAAAGACTGAAACACTGTCCTAAATAGCCGTTAAACCCCAAACAAACAAACAAACAACAACCCCAAACGTGTAAAAAACCAGCCGAATTTCTAACTTGACTGATATCTTAACAATGTTGAGCTAGAATATTACTGTTAAAAAAGGAAAATCTGACACTATTTACACATTTTTAGCGGAAACTAGATCTACAAAGAAACGTAATTCCTTCAAAAACCTCTTCGGGTCCCCTTTTTTTGGCTGACTTGTCTCCAGTCATCATAAATATATGTTAAAAATGTCACTGAGATCCGACAAATGCGGTAAAAGTAAAAACCTAAAATGCGGACAGCAGACTGGCGGACAGTTTGAAAAGAATGTACCCAAACCCCAAACTCCTTTTGCCATCTGGAAGAAAACTCGTTACGGTGTCAAATCGATAACTCTATACTACCTGTAAACTTTAGCCCTTGGCCACAAATTCCAATGTCTTAATGGTCAACAGAGAGAAAATTTTAGACCAAGCTTCGAATCAATAGTTAGCAAAATTATGCGTTCAGGGAAGAAATTTCCCATTTAGCTCTGTATGTAGACTTGCTCCAGTCGGATATATTAAATTGTCACATATATATTTTTTATCATACTTGATATTTCACTTCTTTCTTCTTTTTTATGGTCGATGCTTGGCTAGTCTAGAAATGAAATTTTCTCTTGTGGGTTTGTCTGAGATATCAGCCCCATAACTATAAACTAGCACAAAGCAAAGAAAAAAAATACAATTCAAGAAAATTTATGAAAAATCCAAATGTGTATATCTCTAAGCCTTGGGCAAGGCTACTCTGTATGTAAAAATACATCTTTGAAATCAGTGGAATAACAGCTGTCAGCTCATACGTTAAAATAGATTCGCAAATGTTAATTTATATATGTAATTTGGGTCCAAAAACGAAGATTCGCGTAAATTGAATAAATTGTGTTAAGAAACTTATGGTTTGTAGAAAGAAAACTATGGGCTCCGATGGAAGAAACTTCTCATTGACGCATTTCTATAATTATTATACCAGATTAAAGACCTTGAAATGCTCTTGTGAGCTAGACGTTATAATTTAAGGTGGTGATTTATGGTAAATGTAAAAATCTGCATAAAACCATAAAAACTAAGGTATCTCCCTCAAAGTTGACAGACTTATTATCTGTGTTGTTCTTTACAGTTTAAAATACAAAATAGATGTACATGCTGCTTAAAAAGTGTTTTTATAAGGAAAGATCAAACGGTAGTTTTCTGCGCATTAATCTAAAAAATAACATCGTTATTGAAAATTTACGTAGTACTGAAGGTGCGTTATTGCATAATGAAGAGCGTCCTAGGAATTATTTATTCCAACTCTTTCTCAAAATGTAATGTATACCAGATGAAAACGGTAGCTTTTTCTAAGATGTTCTACCATGTACAAGGTAATATACACTGGATGCATTCATTAAATATAGGGTAGGCAAGCATACTTATGTAACACCTACAGTATAAATAATACATTACTTACATGATCACTGGTGTGTAGATGAAATTGTACAACCTTAATAAAATAGTCTCACCTGTCTCACCTGTGTGTTTTGACCAAAAAATATGGACACACACCGCATCTTTTTTCATCTGCTCAGCCTGACAATGTGTGAAAGAGTTTGAAAAAAATAATTGCTCTCCATTATGCAACAAAGAACTTAGAGTTCTAAGGCACTAAGTATATTTTCAATAACAATATTATTTTTTCAGATTATTGTGCACAAAATTACCCTTTGATCATTCCTAATAAAAACACTTTTTAACATTAACAAATGCTGCATTTTGGGAGTCTGAATTGTGAGAAACAACATAAAGAAGGCATATGCTAAGTTTTGGAAAGATCAGTGGTATTTTGAGTGTTTTATGCAGATTTTTGTCTTTGCCCCAAATCAGTGATTATCACCACCTTTATGTCGGAAAATATATTGAATAAGAAAATAATAATTATTTATATATTATTTTTATTATTATTTATTTTTGAGCTTCTATACATTTTCCTGTTTAACTGAGAACCGTACACAGGTAATCGCTAATCTCCGACCCTCTTGGATATTATCGAAAAAATCCCGTAACTATAACGAGAGTTCTTCCCTACGGATATAGGTTGCAGTGGTGTGATTAGGGGAAGGGGTGGTCTTTGAAAGTACTAAGCTTCAATATACACATTTTTTTTTAATTTTCATTTTTATACATTATTAAAAGAGGGTGCTCAACATAAATGTTCTACATTGACCTTAGCTACATAACCCTAGCTGATCTTGAATCAAGTACTGCTACATATCATTAGTTTCATACACACGCAAGAAAATAATTAATAATTAATAAATAATAATAACAAACATTTTATTACAAAATATTACTGTCTTAAAATGGCTATTTTAATCTCCAGTCCTCTCAGTATCAAAGTCAATTGTATCCAAGTTTGGTACACCTAACATAAGAAAAATTCACTTGTGGTTACTGAAATTTAAGCAATTAAAAACGGACGGAATCAAAGACTTGTGGACAGTCGGACAGACAGACGGATGAACGAACGGACGGACGGACCCCCATAGCATACATCGTCTATTGGGGTGGGGGATGGGGGGGTGGGGGGGGGGTGGAGGGGCTACAATGATTTAGAAACACGCCCATAACAATTAATTTTAGTATCATCGAAGCTGTTCATTGCATGCAACAGCGTCGTCCCCGTGTCACTATACTAGTATATGGCTAGTCTGGATAAATTCCGTGGTATAAAAGCTGTTCACGAAACAAGTAAAGAAAGCGCATACGACGTGTGAAGGCGGGAAGGGGTGTGTTTTTTTTTTTTTTTTTTTTTTGGGGGGGGGGGGGGGCTCGCAGAAACCACCAGGAGGTAGAGTTAAACAACAATAAATACAATGATACGACAGTGATTTTTTTTCTCTATATTAGTGGTACCCATAAAAGGCACCAGTTCCAATTCAAAATAGTAATAGTATCTTTTTTTCCCAACTGCAAGTTGAAAAGTTCCTAGTTGCAGGAAGAATTTTTCTAGGGACCTACACGCACAAATTTACTTGCTTGCTTGCACAACTGGCAAATATATAGCTATAATTGAATTTAGATATTATATATTCAATTTCATGCCCCCTATCCAACCACTTGAGCCAATATAGGTGTTCTAAAATTTCAATTTTAATTGAGCTTCACGCATTCAAGGCTTACTCGAGCGTCACTTCAACTGACCTTACTGGAGTATGAGTCGAGTATGAGTTTGAGTTGTGTTTGTAAATGTGGGCCTGAGTGGTTTATTGCCGTGCATTATGATTACAGCTTTATGATTTATGACATCTTCAAAGGTTGATTTGTAATTGAAACAGTGGCAGCAATGAAATATTCTTCTGAAAATATGAAGAAACATCTTTTTTATACTTAAAATGAAGAATTAAATGTATTTAGTCATGACTATGACAATTAAGATAGGTAGGAGAGAGTCATATCCATTAAATCCCCCATCTTAGGCCAGTAAAAAGTTTGTATACATTTTCTTTCATTTATATTGACATTTCTTGAAATCTGACTCATAAAATTCATAATGTTTGCAAGAAGGTGAGAATGAATACCACCGCCAAGAACCGTAGAATACTTTATCATAGTTGACAATTTAACCGTAGACTGCTATATCTTAGCCGAAAGAAACCATAGCATCTACCGCCGAATACTGTAACAAGAAATGATGAAAAAGGCAAATTACGGCACAACAGTGACTTTCCGGAAAGAAATTTAAGGGTGGCGGAGAGCATTATTATGTTTAAGCACCCGACTATGGATTATATTCTACGAATATATGATAAAATGTCTACTTTCACTTTCTTCTCTATAAAAGCTGATTTAAGGAAGAATAAAGCACTCATCGGCCCGGAATATATGCATTGTTATGGTAAAACTTATTACAGGCAAATTTTCCTATGAATAAAGGCATATATACGTTAATTATCAAATTTTACTCCAGTTTTATAATTTGTCTACACGGTTTCTGATGACGCTTTCCCACAATTCTTTGTAAAACCGACAAAAACCATAACGTTAACATACGCATACAGAATACCGCAATAACACATTGTAAGTAGTGCTTTTGGTGCCACGCAAAGTTATTAACCCAAGAAACTGCAGTTCATCCATACCTTTATGCAGTACCGTGTTGGTCCTCAGTAAGCGACCGAACTGCTTGAACAAACAGTGAAGACTCAGATCAGACTGCGTAACAACTGTTACGCAGCCTGATCTGCGTCTCCACAGTTTATGTTCCACCAACTTTTTAATACATCATGGAGAATTCAGTTTTTGGATTTTTCAGATTGCTCGTAATTAAGGAGAATTGCGATTGCCAACAATTAGGTGAGTTACGGACGGTAAGTAATTGCTCTATTATTGACAAAGGCCAGCAAGGTAACGCTTTAATGAGTGTCTTGTCACTACAGGGTTTGTGGCTGGTACCCAAGGATAACATTCCGTTTTCACAATGTTGTTTTTATATTAGGATATGAAACTGTGATCGTGATAATAAATTAATTTACATATGAGTTATTTACTTTGTGACTGTGTCAGACCAAATCCAATTTTCTTACGTCTCGAGTATAAATTCGTTTTGAACAGTTGGCACACGACGTGAAAAAAACTTCGACGTTGTATCATTAGTTGACAGTTTGACAATACATCGATGCTGACATGACGTGGTCAGTCAAATAGCTCTATGCGACCACAGTCGAAGATTCACTAGCTATTGGACTTCGCCTGTTTACATTCTGGGCTATGCAATTTTAACCCTTAAAGCGCCAAAAATTAAAATTGTTGCATTGGTAATCAGGGTAGATCTAGATGAGGTGGCTCATAATGAGCCACCACATCTGAATCTACACTGTTTGCCCTCTAGTTTTCGAATTCTAAATATGATATTGCTTGGACAAAACATTTTTTGAAATTCTGCAGACGTAGATTTTGTCGTCTGCTTTTTGGCGCATTAAGGGTTAAGTGAAGTCATCAGAAGTGACTTTGCTGTCCTTGAGTAGTCGTTTTCGCTAGATTATTTGTCAGCGTCTTACACATGACATTTTTCCTGGACAAACGGGCTTGTATCACTTTTTCTAGGAAAGACCACGGCCTTTGTTTTAAGGACTTTTGTTTCCTTAGGAAGCAAACTTAATAAAAACTGGTCATGTTCCATCAATCTATATGCAGTAATGAAAAAACAGCAATCGGGCATTTTAAGGGCTATTTTTTCGCCTTTACTGTGCTTAATAAGTTTACAAGTAGTTTCAGACTTTTTTTTAAAAAACACATATCGTATTCGTAATATAGTTTTTCTGTAGAAAGAGTTGAACAACTGCTTATTAAAGACTTTTGAAGTTTTTTCTTTAAACCTCTATACACGCAACCTTTTTTTTTGCAGAGCAAAATTAACAGTAATTAATAGTAATTACTTCTCAATAAGAAAATTGTAATTAATAATCCAATCTCAAGTTACTATCTGTTGTTAGCAAATGTTTGCACGTTGTTAACAAGGCTTCTAAGGTAGCTATCATGAACTAGCCAGACGCGGAAAGCCTTTTTGTTTATTATTTTATAAATGATGGACCGAATGCCAATGCTAACATTATTAGAACCATAATGGCCACCACATATATTTCTGGCAAAGCTAACTGATGTCAGATACTGGACATAGTGAAAAGTAATCAGTCTAGTTTACATTGTGAACTTTTAACATAGTGTTGTGAACATCTGAACTCAAATGAGCCGAGACACGACAAAACTAACAAAGTGGCATGTGCTCCAAGCAAAGACTCAGATCAGCCTGGGCATCCACCCAGTCTAATCAGACTCTACGCTAAGCGCTTAGAGCGTAGCTAAGGGTCTAAGCTACCTCTATGCGGACAGCGAAGCCTCTGATCAGATTGGGCGGATGCCCAGGCTGATCTGAGTCTACGCTGGGCGCACAACCTTTTTGTTTGTTTTCTCGTGTTGCGGCTCATTCTGGCAGAGCTAATTGATGTAATATACTGGACATAGTGAAAAGTGATGAGTCTACTTTACATTTTTGTGAACTTTTAACATAGTGTTGTGAGCATTAGAACTCTAATTACATTAAGAAACATGGCTTCAGCCGTCGTGGCATCTAACATAATTGTGAGGATAACGGGACCAGAGAAAAGGAGTCCAGTGAGGAATATATCCAAGCAGCTCGTTGATCTCAGGGTAATTTGTTTTTCCCGAGTGTTTACCATGATATTTTACATGTTTTTACCGTGAAACAACCATTCCATTTTCACTCCTTCTTCCATTGTCATGAAAATCATATTGAGGTGAGTGGATACAGTTCCAGGGGAAGCAACCATATATCTGTAAAAGGGTGAGGGTGGACATTTGAAAAAAAATCTATAAATTATTCGTTATTGTAAACTGTAACCAATTACCCTTGAAGCCAGTAAAAACGCAACTTTCTGGTTTTGGGCCACATAAAGGTTTATGCCAATAACCATGGTAACGCTCCTTTATCCAGGAAACCAGGGTGTTTAGCACACTAGTGTTTAACATAAACATGGGCGGTTCACTGACAACGGTCCCAGTAATGGGGATGTCATTTGTATATAAAAGGCCGTAACTCCGAATTTTACAGAGGCAAAATCGAATTTGACGTTTCATTAGTGTGTTCTTTTTACCATTTATGCGGACTTGTTTTGGTTAAATTTCTTGATGCTTCCAGTATTTATCTTAAGTCCTGCACACATGTCGCTTTTTTTAATTCCAAGAATACAGCATGAATGCCGATGAAAGTTTGTACCCTTAGATCGGAAGTGCTCTTAAGGGGTTCATTTTTTTTAGGTAAACATTAACAAAAATGTGAAACATTCGGCAAGATTTCAAATGCTTTTTCTTAAGAGTGCATTATTTGGACCTCAGATGAAGTTTTACATGATTCTCGAAATGTGTGAAAAATTTTTACAAAAAGAAAATGACTTTTCGTTAAAATCTTTTAAATTGCACCTGCATAAGTAATTTTAACTTTTACGTTGTTTTTCCATTTGAGGCCTCATACTTAGATCGTTTCTCTAAAATTAGACGGAATCTTAATTTCATGAATGCTTAAAATTAAAATTTGCTGATTTTAACACTTTTATTTGATTTTTTTCTCAGACAAGTGGACCTCAGCTAAATGGCTTTTTGTTTTGCACCTGCATAAGCAATTTTAACTTTTACGTTATTTTTCCATTTGAGGCATCATACTGAAGATCGTTTCTGTAAAATTAGACGAAATCTTAATTTCATGAATGCTTGAAATTAAAATTTGTTGATTTTAACATTTTTGTTTGATTTTTTTCTCAGACAAGTGGACCTCAGCTAAATTGTCGCGAAATCTTTGCCACACGTACAGCACAGCCTTTATGACACTATTTTCAGTTGGAATACTTGCGTTATAAATGGTTTCAAGTATAATTTAGTGATCACTGATACGTGTAAAAAGCGCCACGACACTACTCAAAATTCTGACATATCTGACGCAGGAATACGTTCCTGCGTCTAATATGTCAGAATTTTGAATGAATTCCTGCGTCAACTATGCCAGGATTTTTAGTAGTCGTGGCGCTTTAACACGAACAATGTTGTCCGGCAAAAGCGCAGTTGCAAAGGGCAGAAAAATGCTCTTTCTTTCAGTTTCAGCCGGATGGATGACTTGCGGATTTGCTGCCCCGTCAACAGTATTTCATTCATATCGAGCCGATGGAAGGGTTATAATGGAAGGCTGTATGCTATGAAATCCCTTTTACGCATATAAATATTTCCATTTCTCGCGGGAGTAAAACCTGTACTCCTACCTGAGCAAGTCAGTGCTTAACCCGCTGACCTCCCGAGGCTCCCTAATACAAATGCACAAGGTTAATAGTATGGGGACTTATGGTTTTTCATCACCCACTTTTGTGATGGTCAGCCATAACTCTTACAGTGTTCAGTCCAACTCATTAAAATGGCAATTGAACCCATTTCGATTATTCTGTTTCTTTTCAAGCACTACAGCCGCACTGCTGTAAATTGTGATTTTTTTGCGAAAACTTCTTTTCGCGAATTCGTATTTGAAGACATATATGCTAAGCTTAATATTTGCGATTGCCATAATGATTGTTTTGATTGATATTGGCCGTAACCATTTTGCGATAGTTTTATTTTTGCGAAACTTCGCACTCGAAGTTTTGCAAATATTAAACTGTAGCGAAATGTCTCCGATACATAATGAGTAAGACTGAGGCAGGTAAGTAGATATAAAACACCAATCCTGTATCATCATGTGAAATCCAGATACTAATCTACGCAGATGACAGCTGTTGTTGTTTACTAGCTATAATGCGGAAATAAATATGCAGAATTACAATTTCCAGGTGTAACTTAAGCAAATCCATTCCACATAGAACAATAAACGCCAGGAGACATAAAACAAAGATTTTCATATTAAATTCAAGATGGTTTCCTTTGAAAGCGACGGGCTCCGATTATCTACTTCTAACTTGGCATCATGTTAATTTATTTACAGCCGGATGGAAGTAATCGACGTCATCCTTCGGTAAAGTTAACGTGGAAAGGGCATGTGGTGTTTAGATTAGTCTTTGTATAAGAAAAAGGTTGTTTACTCTGTTGGTGCAATGGCAGCATGATTCGTGTTCACAAGCAATGAAATGATGTTGAGCTGACACATCTGTGGGGTCGTATTCAGTCCCGTTGGTCGTCTGTTTGTCCTTCCGTCCTTTCGTCGTATGTACAGTCGAACTTCACTGGCTCGAACACGGAAGGCTCGAACACCATGTTTCGGTCGAACTGACTTTCTAGTCCCGGCAAAATCCCTATTCATTTTAACTAAACATGCCACACTTGGCTCGTCCCCAAAACTAGGCGTTGCAGAAATCAACATTCCATGGCATTTCAGATACCCATTGCTAGTTTAGATGCATATAAATGTAGCTTCTTTCCCCAGACCATCAGGGACTGGAATGACCTCCCTGATTCCCTGATGTCCTCTGCTGAAATGTCAGATGATTGTGTGTCAAAGTTCTCATCTCTCGTGAGAGCTAGGGACTAATTTTCCTCAAGTCACGCCCCCCTGGTGAAAGATTGTCAATTTTGGCGTATCACCAGTAAACAATTCAGATTCAGATTCAGAACAACGATGGCTCGAACGCTCGAACCCCAAGTCTGGTCCCTAGAAACCACTTTCTATGTAAAAAACACCGATGGCTCGCACCTATTTCCTTGTAAAACATTTCCAAGTTTAATGACCGGACTAAATGTAGATCCTACCGATTACAAGTATTGGTCATCAGGTTTGCTACGTCAATGCCTATCTTGATCTTTTGATATTGTAATTAAAATTCTGTGTTGTTTTGTTTTATCCACCTGAAAGTGCAAAGGTTCAAAGAGTGACCGATCAAAACACAGGATGTTGTCGTAGTTATGATAGAAAAACATAGTACATAAAGTTGGATCATGTTGAACTGGTCTTCAATGGCTCGAACTACCGATCGGTCGAACTTTTTTCGGTGGTCCCGGCGAGTTCGAGCCATCGAAGTTCGACTGTATAGGCATTAGCGTCAAGTACGAACGTATGTGAACTAGTAAGTAATATAAATGTATTTATACCAAATAAAGTGCGACAGACGCGCGTTTCTGTATTTAACTTCTTCAGTGTCGCTAAACCCCATAATTTTGAAAGAAAAGGTATGATGGAGGTCTCGGCAGGCAACGAGCATCCCTATCCGAGCCACACCTACCTACTTCGCATTCCGAGGGACACATTAGCTACAGACATCAGGGAAGAGACGCCTAAGTAAGTAAGTAAGTAAGTAAGCTATGTCTTTATTTAGAGACGGTAAAACACAGTTGGCAAAACCAATCTTCCCTGAGGCCCTCTATGGTTATTTAAACATATATATGTCTACTAACATTATTTACAATATTTTAACATTGCCAAATAACATATATTAATTTCAAAAAAAGGCGGAGTTTCAGCCTATGTTAATTTTACATAGGAATCTGCCCACGCTTAGATTTTTTTTATTCTATGTATATGTGTGGCGACACATAAAGTATAATTCACGTTCAGTGTATAAATTATTTAATATTTCACAAACTATAAGCCACATTGTAAAACATTTGACATAATTCTAAATACGTTTCAACTTTTAAAACTGTATGTTCTGAAACTTCTTAAAATTGTAGTAAGTAGTAGCTAAGTTTCACTTAATAGTAATTGTAGCTTAATGTCTCAGAATCGTAGTTCAAAAGTTCACAGTAAAATTGTATAATACTTCTCTAAATCGTAGTAAAATCCACATTCCATTTCCTCTCCGAAAATGGTGGGTCCTAAGTAGTAGTTTTTCCTTACTGTCGCTCCGACAATGTCCTTATTCAATTATTAATCGCCTATTTAAGTCTGTCCCTCCTGTTTGATCTCAGTAGCTAACTTCAACTGTTGCTAACGTCAGTTATCCTTATTGTCAACGTCACATGACGTTGACGTCAGCTAATTGTTACACTATGCAATAATTACATAAAACACATGCCATACAAATAATAATAAGTTATGAAATATAAGAATCGTGGAGTATCCACGACAATATGTGTTGCCTCAGGACTAACAGTGTTGGTTATGGATTATTTACCTCAGTTCACACGTTCAGCATAGCACAGGATTGACTTAAGTAACTTCTACCCTGAAAATGAGGGTCCCCTTAAAATACCGTTCCTAGAACTATCAAATATTCAGATTTTGCAATTTCATTTATGAACTTAAATCAGTGAGTTAATGCGAAACATTTTAGAAATATGTATATTCATGTTTTAAGAAACGGGTTATGTATAAAATGTATATTGTTTGGTATAACCCCTCAAAATCAGCTAAAAACCTCATCTATATCAAAAATTAATTATCAGTTAAAAGTAGGTTCCTGTACTTTGGAATGCATCATTATTTTGATGATCTTTCATCCAAGTTGTTGGAAAGCACTTATAAAAGGGAATGAATAAGTTTCCCTAAAAAGTGTAAATCAAAAAAATTATTAGAAAAATTGTTTTGCAAGGGATTTCCTAACTCTGCTTCGCACACCAGTTAGCGCTATTTTTAGTTCGCGCCGAAAATAGATAATGTGGCTGACGTCATGCTGCATCGCATTTTGGGATAGTTTTAACCCGTCCGCCATGCCAGGACCTCTAGGAGAGCTCATGGCAAGGGAAAATTGACCATTGGAGAATGGCATCAGAAATCGCCCGCTTATAGACATAATAAACATAGTTATTTTTAGAACTGGAATTCCAACGAAAGATAATAAACCAAAAGGGAAAACGACTATTTTCTTCAACATCTGACGAGTTTCTCAGTAGCAACAAATTCAGAAAAATAAGAGAATTCAATACTGCTCAGAAAAAGACGAAATTATTTTGTGGACATAATTGTTATCGCTAGTCCAGGAACCTACCTTAAAAGTATGATCCAGTTGTTGTCAAGATTTTATACTAACCATAAATCATGCTGTATACCTCTTATATGTGTACAAGAAAATTAAAGGAATTCAGAGCCCGGTAAACGATACTTCAGGGCCGCAGAATGTGGACTGTCAGGCACACCATTACAGTAGAAAAGCATTATCTTGTAACAATGTATTTTTTCTTGATTCCTCATGTCACGTAAAAGTGAACTTTACCATCTCTCTATCATCCAAATTCAGATTCAGAGCCCGGTAAACTATACTTCAGGGCCGCAGAATATGGGCTGTCAGGCACACCATTACAGTAGAAAAGCATTATCTTGTAGCAATGTATTTTTTCTTTTCCTAATGTCACGTAAAAGTGAACCTTACTATCTCTCTATCATCCCAATTCAGATTAAAAAGCATATCGATGAAGTGTCGCCTTGTCCAACCCCATTAACACAAGAAACTTTCCAGATCAAATCTTTTTTTTTTTCAAAATAATAACACGGTAATTATCTTACCTAGACTGATAACATACCTTATTTGGAGCTCAGGAAAACTATTTTAGAGCCCTAGCAGTTTAAACTGACATATTGTAGGCAGTGGTTTCCTCATGAATTGTTGCTATAGGCTCAGCTTTAGTTTTATTTGATCAAATTCAGATTCTTATAATCACCCATTGTCTTACACCTGTACAATGTACGGATACATATGGATGAACATTACCCCGATGCCGTGAGGTCGACTTCCGGTTTTCTGAATACCTACGGTCGGGTTGCAGGCCAAAGATTAACAGTACCGAAATAGACATTTCCAGTAATACTGATGATAGTCAAGAAGTGAGTAAATTATCAGTCGAAAATAAGTTGCATCTTTTCACAACTGAAAACTTATTTTACGTTGCTGTTTCTCAACATAAGTGATCTGTTTGCTGTAAATATGTTGATGATGGGTTGAGAAGTCTTCCCAAGCTTGCTAAGTGTCAGCTTATCTTCCATCATAAATTGTTGTGCCCAGATGATTTGCCTCTTTCCTTGTTTTTTGTTTGATTCTTTAGTGAACGGACACTTGATGCAGTCCGGTGTTGGAGTCTTGCCTTACGCCTGTTCAGTGTTCTCGTCTTTGCTTCTTCATGGTGTTGAAATTTGATTTATGTGTTTACCGTGATGATTCATTGACGAGTTAGAGGGTTATCATGCGAACCGAACAACCAACTAAATGTTTTGTACCACTTCAGAAACTGAGGGTGAGGTTGGGCCTGTAAAATCGATTTAAGCCCCCCAGTAATTCATTACTGACCGTTCCAAGGCGGTAGTTCTGTTGTGGTTCTCTGTTGCCTGTTTTTGGTGTCAGAGTTTCTGTGATGTTTTACCTTCTGTATGTTCTTATTATTTTTGGTTCGGTTTGGGTTGCTGAGTGGCCACCTTTTGGGAACAAGCTGCTCACTCGGTTGGCCATATGTTCTCTGTATCTTGATTATTTGTAATCTTAGTTGTTTCCAACTATGGTTTGAGGGCTGGATTTGGATTTTGATTGTTTCAGTTCCTGGTCTTTGCATACTTTTTACTTTTTTCAGATACAAGCCAAAAATGTAAACAAATTAAATTCGGGGCACTAACACTTGGTGCAGTCAATAGTTGAAATAAAAATAATGGATCACCCTTCCTGTGATGTAGGCAATGTAAAGATACAAGCCAAGACACTAGCACTTGATGCGGGCAGCAGTTAGAAACAAAAGGTGAAACGTCCTGCCTTACATCTAGAGACAGCTACAGATACTAACCTAAAGTTATTTTCAAAACAAAAACCCCAGGGCACTGATGCATTAGAAAATAGGGTAAACACTGAAATTAATTTTACCTGGTCACCTTTCATTTATCGTTCTGTACAGATGATAGAAAATATGTTGACTGTTTTGGTTTTACACTTGTTTGCAGAAGTGCGAGGAGGAGAGAGGGGGCGGGGCACATTTGGGAATTATCCTTGGCTTTCAAATCTAAGCCAGTGAAGAGAACAATTGCATACAGAATGGGTATTAATGTAGGACCTCAATAATAATTTATGTCACAGATAAACAAGTGCTGCAGTGAAAGATCCTATCTTTCCTATGAAACTGACTTTCTCCAAAACCTGACCTATCCCCAAATTTCAGTGTCGAAAACTATTTTACCGGTTTCAAAATCTTTTAAAACTTTTTACAAAAAGAGGGGACATACTTACCCTAATTCTGAATAAAAAATCATAGCTTGACAAATACAGCAACAAATCTAAACATTAAAATTACTTTTTATGTACTTTTTATGTTTGATTATTTTTAGTCGGTTTTTTGACAGATTTTTCAAATTCGGTTGACTATAAAAAATATTTGTATAAGTCAACATATAAGTTTATGATATCAGAATGATTCTCAGGGTACCTGCAATTCATTTCAGAAGGCAATGAATGCATTTAAATTATAATATTAATTTGACAGGTTCTAACTTAGCCCTACCCATCATGTCTGATAAGGGGTTCTGCAAGGTGCGACCTTAAGCCCTGCAGCTCTTGAATTAAATTGATTAACACATTTTATTAACTGGTTTATCGCAGGTAATCAAAATATTAAGTATGAAGGAAATCTAAGCGTGGGCCATTTTGAAACACCCCCTTTAACTTTTGTTCTGCTGATTCAGAGTGTTCTGCTATTGTGAATGGTGTAGATCCCGAAAAAGCCAAGTAATCAGGTTCCACACATACAACGAGAGGCGCGGTAGTCGAGTGGTTAGAGTGGCTCTGCTATTGTGCAGAAAGTCACCGTAAGGTCGTGAGTTCGCGGCTCACTGTCGCCATACGATGACTGGAAAACTCTCACTGTCAACCCAGCAGTAAATGGGTACCTTTTTCGAATCAGGGAAGGATAAGGCAGCAAAAGGAGAGGGATGGGCTCCGCCTTTCATCAGCTGTGCCCAAGATACAGTGGGTCTCTAACCCCCACTGCCCCTACGGCTATTAGGCTATGGGAAACCTTTACCTTTACCTTTACCTTACACATACAATGATGCTGGAGATGTCTGAGTAGCTGAGAACCAGACATAGGAATGATAAGCTGACTGAATCAACAGGTCAACGGCTAAATACACACATATCATGAAACGTAAACGCTTTACTTGACTACTTATAGACGTATTTCCTTGAAACTTGGCAGCTCGCAAATTAGACAGTTCAAATATTTGTTCGCAGACAAATTTTCACTGAATCTGAAAGCACACTATATTTGAGACCAATACCAGCTGACCAAATACACATTTTATTTATAAATTGCGCAGTGTGCAAAGACAACCTTTGGATTTTGCATAAATTAAAAAGTGACAAATGCAGCAACAAGCTAACTCATAGTTGAATGTCACTTTGTTATGCCCGTGAAACAATGAACAAACGAGAGAAAACGAGAGTGAAACTGCTACGTTTTGCGATCTAAAATACACCTGCCGCTGTTAGCTGAGGAAACAGGCATCTCATGGGAAAATGTTAACCATAATCCAACCTGAGCATGATATGTTACATGAATAAGAGCTGGATTATATCGTTATTAAAGAGCATAGTTCTGATTTTATGTCAAGAGACCCTTCAAAGAAGGTTACATTGGCAATCCAGATTCTCGCAGAGCACGGAATATGGATTATTAGGCTTTAAATGTGTTATTTGAGGTCAACAGTTTTCAAGATCGTCATTGTTGACATTACGCAAGATACTGCCATTGGCGGACAAAATTTTGTTTATGAACATCTTATCTCAATAACAAGAAGTAAATCTTTATTGACTGGTGTGTTACATTAATCCAAAAATGTAAAAAACACACAAAAAGCAAAAAAACAAACAAACAAAAAATAAAACATTATTTCTGAACTGGTGCGGTTTCATTGACTCTGAGTATATATGCAAGGTCCGGTTATTATATTTATGCAGACGGATCTAGGTGTACGCGATATAATTTTTTCAACACAGGTCCGGGGAATATGTAAGCAATATGGTTTACTATTCCGACAGAACTATGAATTGAATGGAATTCAGGCTAGCTAGGTATTCCTGTAGAATTCAGCCTGAGACAAGTAACTGACAGTCTATTTGTGAAATCTGACGCACACCACTTATAAAGTGCCAACGTTACATCAAGCTTCGTTTTTCAGACATTACAATCCTACGGATCTTCCGTCTGAAGAAAGTGTTTCGTATACCTATCGTAACTGATTAATGTCATAATTGATGGTATTTTCTTTGTAATATCAACTTGGCAAGCTTATAGTCTCTCTATTGTGTTCTTAATTAACTGAAATGGAATTCTGATACCTTCCCACAATCAGCGTTGAGCAGAACATAGCAGTCCAAGCTGTATTCGATCGATGCAACATGTTATTTACGTCGAAAAACGCTGCATGTACGACATTGCATTGACGTTGATTAGTCGGTTTTTGAACATTATTATGAACATTGATAAAATTCTTAAACATCCCTTGGAATGAAACATAATCCGTTGGAAACAAGGAACATAATAAAGAAAGAAAAAAACATGATATTAGGTCTTACTAAGTGTCTTCATGCGCTATAACGTAATGTGCAAGACTGCGCTCGCTTTCTAAAGCCGACTTAAGCAACCCTCTGTCGGTTTATACTTCAAAAAATGAGTAAAGTTAATTTTCTTTTTATATTAGCATGATTAGGTTATACTTTCTCAGACGTTTTCTCAAAGTAGCGGCGGTAGTGTAGTTGACATCACTCCGGACTACCAATCCAGGGATCGCAAGATCGATCCCCCGCTTCTCCGGTTTTTCGGATGTGACTTTAAACCGAGGTCCCGTCTCCATATGACCTCATTGTTGGTGGGACGTTCAACCCGATTTCACTCACTCACTCACGTTTTCTCCAAATTTTCAACTGCACATTTGATTTGGCTAGCGATCTTCTGAGGTTGAATATGTCATTGGTTCCTGTTGCGTACTGCCACTAACGAAAAGGTAGAAAACTGTTCTACTCAATATGTTTATTTATAGATTCTTGCGAGGAACTTCCCAGGAACGTAGTACTACACTAATTGTATTTTTCAGTGATTGTCACAGACTTAGGACATTGCATTCTTTCTATTTGTAAAGGTGGATACGAATGTATCCCTCAACGTTTTTGGGAATGCCTTCTTTCCCCACAAAGTGTGAAATAACTCTGTAAGTTTCCTTGCAATTGGGCCATCTCATACATTGCAGACCTCTGCAGAATAGCATCTGATCCCGAGGCCTGAGGAAGCAGTCTAATAAATTGACATTACATTGCTCTTCACTTGCTTCAGCATGTTGGTAGCTCCGTTATCTATAGTTGACTTGCGATTAAGCATGATATCGAATCAATCCATCAACGGATTTCTTCATCTATCTGCACTAATGAGAGGTTAATAATGTTTAGTTCTGTCGACAACAGACCGTCTTTATGCATCACGTCTTCATACCCTTTATGTCCGTATTAAAGGATCCGATTTTTAGCCTTACGTCTCAGCCAGGAATTGTGCATGTCACAAAGTCTCATCTGGACGTTGTCACAAATGTTGTTGTAGCATGCCCTCTTAGATGCTCAGTTAGCGTAACTGGGGTTTGCATTGTCTCCAGAAGGTCCTGTGCTTCTTTCGAAACTTGGTAGTTTCTTAAGCAATGGATAACCGAGGACCTACGTCTTGTAAACGTCAGTATTGATGTTTACAAGATGAAGTTCCTAGGTTGTCCACCGCTCTAGAAAGAACCGGGTGTCAAAGAAAGTTCAGTTCTCTTCTTTATTCTCTGAATCGGTTTCTTTTTCATCTGAACACCAAGTGCATGTTTCCTGATGTCTTATTTCAGCTTGGAGATATCCATTCCATTCGGTGGAGTGGCCGAGCAGGCTGACTTTGTAGATCTGTCCAGCAGCCACGATCCGCTTTACTCTGGCGTACGATCTGTCTTTCCTGTGTACTGTAAATCAGTAAACGATAGTCCACAAACAAAACGTTGTGCTCTTTGCAATATCTTCTCACGATGCGCATCCGTTTTAACATCATCGGAAGAAGGTCGAAGTGTTGGTGTAGCTTATCCTTAGAATAGTTTATTCAGAAAGCTTATAGACTTTCGCACATTTTATTACTTGTCACGAACGGACTGAGTTAATCCGACTCTTCTTATTTGGTTTCTTTGGTGAATCCCTTGCTTCATAAGGACCTAACGAATCATAACTTATTTATGGCAGGACTTATTGCTTTCTATTGTAAAATTGCAATAGTCCTTTCGGTAAGTCCGTTTTGATACAGTCTATTTCAAAATCCTTCCTTTTTATTGACACCAATAAATTGGTATCGCAAGATTATTGCGGAATAAAACTGAAGACTAATACCAATAAAAAGAATTAGGGCAGGCGGCATGATCAAGTTGATCTCAACAAACTTTTTTCCTATATTTAAATGTTTGATACAAGTTGGAACAAGTACAGCTTCAAAACGTCTCTTCCGGCTTTCACGGTGGACAACCTACGTCATGATCACGTGATTCTGATGATATGGTGCACATATTTTGAGCAGCAAAAGTCTCGATTCGGGTAAGTAATTTAGTTATATCTTCGGTCTTAGAATGCCGATTTTCATGCTGTAAAGTGCACGGACCCCGGACTAAATTCCTTTATCTATAGCATATGTCATCGTTTCATGAAATTAAGTCAGTTAAAGAACGCTTCCAAATAGCGAACTTTTTCGGTCGATATGGAACACACGATGACCAAACTCTGACACATAACTGCACAAATGAGAATATCTACGCCACATTTTGGACCTAAGCCATCAACTTATTTATAATCACGACCCCTTCCATCAAGAGATTCTATGAAATTTGTGTTTTTAAAGAAAAATAACAAAATCATCTGATTTGATATGGGGCACACCATTGATTTTGCTGATATGGAACACACGCCGGAATACTTTCAGCACTTCCAGAGATATGTTGTGCTACATGTACTATACAACTACATTGTCTTTGGTTTTTATTAGTTTCTTTTATATTAATCTGTTGTATCAAACTTTTATTAAGACTTCAACAATTCATAACTAATGACATGTAATAAGATATTCATGGAATTCCATGTTTAGGCCTTTCCCTGTCTGTTGCTTGCCTACTGCAACTTTTACCTTGCGCATGCGTAAAAGCACGCGCAAAAAAAGAAAAAAAACTAACAATTTACTTCTGCTCTGAACAGTCTACTGCCTTCTGTGCCGAGCCTACTTTTGACTGTCGACTGCTTGACTGCTTATTGTGTTTCATCTGCTGCGACTTTGGCTATGTTTTTGTACTGCGTAACTGCATCATTACTTACGCAGTAATATTCCGCATGAGCATAGCAATGTCATACAAAGCATTAACTGCATAAATACTTAATGCTTTGTATGACAATGGCATTGCGCTTACGCTCATATTTCCAAAATTACGCCTACTTTCTACTCTTCACTGCCCACTTCGTCCTGCCCACTGTTTACACAGACTTTGCGCTTGCGTAAGCGCACGTGCAAAGTCACTATCGCAGGAAACACTAAACATGAAAAGTCTCGTATGGAATTCCAAAGGTATGCAATAAATAGAAATTGTTATATAGCTAGTTTCATGTCATATGCCGTATCTGCCCGAAACATATCTGCCCGAGTGCCGAAGGTCCAAAAAGGACTGATACACTGTGTCCATTCGTGTACTCCTATAAATGCGAGTTGGAGCAGTGTACGCCGAGTTAGAGCACATTCAGAGAATGCTCGCGGACGAGAGGTAAGTGTTTGTCATGTGTTTTAACAGCAAACTAAGGTTTATGTCCCTCTCTTCTTCACAGTTTTCGTCTTAGACACCATCTATAACGGCAAGTAAATTTCCAAAGCTCCACCTCTTGTAATAACACAAGAAACATCGCAAATGCTTGCAAAACATGTCAAAATATTTGCTACTGGTCTTAAATTGTACTCAATATACGCAAACACCGTCTTCATTTACCAAAATTATAAAATGGAATAAGAAATGATCCAATTGTGACCACCAGAGCGAAGCCTCAAAATGCTGATCGTAAAACTGACAGAGCTGTTTGTATTTGTTTGCACCAGGGGTGTTGCCAAAGTACACGCCGAGTTGCAGCACCTGTGCACGCTGAGTTTAATCATTGTTGATGCCCCAGTCACACACACATATACGGATTCTGCGGATACTACGGATGGCCCGTCCGAATCTATTCGTATCTATCCATTTAATCCGTAATGGATCCGTATCGCATCCGCAGAGTCCGTTATTGTTCGTATCATATCCGCAGGGTCCGCAGGCGTCGCGTCGAAATTTTGAAAAGGTTCAAAATTCGGGCGCGGATGAGTAAACCGGAAAAGTCCGTAACTGAACGCATTTATCTGCATCTTTCCGTATCCAATCCGTTTCTCATTCGTATCTATTCCGTATCTTATCCGTAACTGAATCCATCATTCCGCAGTCCCAAGTTGAGGACTGATACGGTTTCATACGGAGCTTTACCTCTAGTTACGGAAGTAATGGGTCATGTCAGGGTCATTGATGAGGCTCTAAAAATCGTAACCTCGAAGTATGGCACATGCTCCTTCTTTCGAATGTGTTTAGTATTCTGTGCTCATGAAGGATTAGATTTTTATTTACTGGATTCAAACTAAAATTGGGTAAAGGTAAAGGTTTCCTATAGCCTAATGACCGTAGGGGCGGTGGCTTGGGGGAGGAGGGGTGGGAGTAGGTGGTTAGGGTCAATGTATCTTGGGCATAGCATATGAACGGCGAAGCCCATCTCTCTCCTTTCGCTGCCTTGTCCTTCCCTGATTTGAAAAAGGTACCCATTTACTGCTTGGTTGACATAGATATTCAGTCGGCAGTTGATAAAGTAGATACTATTCTAATCCTTCAAGAACACTGCACACATTCGAAGGAAGGTACATGGACCATACTTCGAGAATTCGGCTCCTCAAACCGCATCAGTGACCTCGACATGACTTGGTTACGAAAACCAGAGAAAGCATAATGTAAGGACCTCTGACAGTATCAATGCATATTTGCCTATTTTTCGATAAATTATTGCACCTTCCTCGGGCAGCAAAAGTTGAAATATTTGGCATTAATATGTAGACGTGTGTACTATAAAGACATTTTAACAGTAATTTTGAAAAATTATCATGCCTCTAGACTAACTTAAACCGATTTTATCAAGAGGGGTAGGTGAATTTTTCAGTCTCTGAAAATAAGTCCATTTTTTCGGTTTTCTAATATACCGAAATTTTAATTGATAACTATGCTAAAACTGACGTACACACTACTGTTACTGATATCATGCAACATTATTTTCAATAATAAGGGATTTGGCCTATTTTTAGATATAAAGGGTGTAAGTACCCCACCCACTTTTTCAGCTGCAGACTATCTTTCCCCCCGTGCCTCAGCAAGCCACTCACATATAATGTGTATTATGATAGTACACACATACATGCAAAGTGGCTAGCTGAGGCACGGGGGGGGGGGGGGAGTATCTTTAAAAAACTTTTCCTGTTTCCATTATGTTTAATTATAAAATTTAGCTTTTTCCACCAAAAATTAAAGTATATGTGCTAAAAAAATCAGAAATTAAATTCATAGCCAGTTAGGGGAAGTTGAGAGCAACGAATTTCAAGAGAAATTCTTGGGTATATCAAAAATTTGATTTTGACTTATTTTATAGGCAAATTAACATTACAACCGTCAGAGGTCCTTTCCTAATTTTGATAAGGCAGTAAATTCAAAGACTGATTAGTATCATAAAAGATCTAAAAGGAAAAAAATCAATAATCTAGACTATAAATCTAAAACAAACGAAAATTTCTGATTTCGAAGAATATTTTCTTGACCTCAAAGGAAAAAACTATATATAATCTGCACTATAGATGACGTACGGGGAGACGTTTTACGTCGCCGCACGGCACGAAACCAGTGGCACTGAAGTAAAATAGAAATCTGAAAGAGTTCACATAAGAACACAGAACACAATCGAAAGAAGGAACATGGGCCAGTTTCGAAGTTTCGGCTACTCAAGCCTGACCAGTAGATATTTATTGCTTCATTTCACCATTAACCTTTGTCCTATATTGGACAACTAATTGTAATTAATAAAAGAATTACTTTGTCCTGTATTGGACAACTAATTCAAATTGATAAAAGTAAAAAAAGTTTATGAAATGATGGCCCTACTTTTGCTATTGGCAAGTTCATGAAAAGATGACCCCACTAGGCTGTTACAAATAAGAAACATAACATCGCACCATAACTGCACCATTCGTCACTGCCATTGCACCGACCCGGCTTCTCTGTTGTAGTAGTCATTGAGAAACAGTCTCTGTCTCTTTGCCCCCCTACTGGTGTTGTTGCCGTACAGCCGATTCTCCAAACCATCTTGTAGGTATCTGTCAGTATTGGAACGCAACCTTTTTGTATTGAAACGTTACTGTAGAAAACAGTCCGTTACAGTACGCCGAACGAGACCCGTAACTTCCGTAACTAAAGGTAACGATCCGCTTGAAACCGTATCGGTCCTCAACATCGAGTGGGACTGCGGAATGATAGGTTCAATAACGGATAAGATACGGAATAGATATGTATGCGACACGGATTAGATACGGATAGATGAGGATATATGCGTTTAGTAACGCACCATTACGGTTTACTCATCCGCGCCCGAATTTTGAAACTTTTCAAAATTTCGACGCGGATCCTGCGGACTCTGCGGATATGATACGGACAGCTACGGACTCTGCGGATCTGATACGGATCCATTGCGGATAAAACGGATAGATACGGACGGGCCATCCGTAGTATCCGCACAATCCGTATGTGTGTGTGTGACTGGAGCATACAAGGAGTAGACACAGATGTGGACGTCGCAGTTCATCTTTTCTATTCTTCTATCCGCTAGGCATGCGCATCAGTCCGCATCTGAAGGTATTTATCCGCATCTAAAGGTTACAGAAGGTAACGGAGGGTTAGTAGTTCGTACCTATCCGTATCCATACGCATCTATTGGTAACTATATCCGTAAATTCATTAAACAAAATTAGGCCACGCCCACAAATTCTGCGGATAAACTGAGGATTTTATCCGCAACTATCCGCCCTATCCGTAATGTGTGTGTGTGACTGGGGCTTGACATAAGGGTGTACTGCGAGTTAGAGTACATAAAGGTCAAGCTCAAAGACTAATGACCAAACATGTACCATGCTCTGTATTTATGAGCCTTATCTGATGTGACAAAAATAACAGATTTTGTATTTGTTTAAAGGAAGTGTATCTGAACGCTCTTCCACTGATAGATACAGTTAATTATGAAGCCACATTTTGCGTTTAAGTACAGTGATAATACGAAAAAAAAAATAAATGAACTGTTCCTGATGAAAATTTCGAAGCATCCTAGCTAGAACCAGCAAGCACCAACCATTAACGTTGACTGAGCAGCGAGTAAAAAGGTGGCGTATCACATAGTGCAAAAGTAGTCTGCCCATGGTTATAAGCTTTATACCCTTAACCACACACACAGGCTGATAAGTATGTTATAAGCTGCAGTCCCTTTTGACACAACTCAATAAAAATATCGGTATGCAACACCTTATCACCCCCACCGCCACACCCTGTGCAGTGCCTTGTATAGCGGATAATCTTCGCCATTCACACAAAATGTCGCAGGTTCGACTCCCACGGACGGCACATGTCCGATCCATTTTTCCAATAACCTAGAAAATACACAGCCAGGGCCAGCGTGTTCTGGGCTGCAATAATTGGCATCAGAATCGCAGCTGGTGATTACAGCGTCAATGAACGATGGTGGTATCGACCGCCCGATAAACCGGCAAAACTGTACATGTGCACGCAAAACACAACACACACTGAGTCAATGTGCCTGATATGGTATTGTAACCAGGGGCTGTGGTCTCCTTAAAACAAGAACGAATGGGCAAACAACCATCAACGTGATCACCCCTTCAAGCCCAGTAAGACGCACAAAGTTTAAGTTGATGCAGTCGCTACTCTAAGGGCTTTGCCTTTCTGCGCATGTATATTCGGACACAATGATAACGGCCCTCCGTGGACATGCCTGCAACATAATTTTATCTGCGAGACCGTCTCCTCTTTAACATATTTATCAGGCTACAAGTGCAATCCTGATGAATGGCAGCACAAGAGAATGGTTCAGAACAACAGCTGGAGTAAGACAAGGATGTCTTCAGTCACCCACCCTCTTCAATATTTTTCTCGAACGGATCATGTCTAATGCACAGGAAGAACATGACGGAAAGGTTAGCATAGGGGGGGGGAGGGGGGTAAAATATTACCAATCTGCGGTTTGCCGATGGCATAGATGCTCTCGCTGAGGAAGAGCAGGAACTAGAAGCCCTAGTTGAAAGTCTCGACCAAACCTGCACAAGGTATGATGGAGATTAGTGCTGAGAAGACCAAACTGATGACAAACAGTGCAGTTGGCATCCAGAGGGAGATCAAGGTAAAAGGACAGAAGCTGGGTACTGTTACAAGCTTCAAATACCTTGGAGCAGTTGTCTCAGATGATGGCTCAAAACAGAAGGTTCTCTCAAGGTTCAGCCAAGCTAAAACCAAGCACAGTAAACGTAGAACTATTGCGTATCTACCCATCTGATTTAGAGAAGCGTACAGAGTAATGCGTTTGCCGATAAAGAGCGACTGAGAGAGAGAGTTCAAAGCTATTTCAATCAGAAAGGAGTCTTAAAAAAGAGTCAATAAATCATTGTCCTTTTCCTTAGCATATCAGTTAATTTTTATTTTCTTTAGAAAATGATACTTTGCTTGGGTGAATGAATACACTTTCAGGTGAAGGAACTCTGTCATTTTATTCTTTCCGTCCTTATAAATTCTTGAAGAGAACAATTGCTGCCCAACCAGTAAATGCCTTCCTTTAAGAGAAGAGCCCCATTTTGGAAGTTTTTTTTCAGGAGGAAGTCAGTTCAGATGTTTCTTTTTGTACTCTTTGGAACGACTTTAAAATGTAAAGACTGGAATTTACTTTTCCTACTGTCAACAGATAAAGTGAATCTTCGAACTGAAAGTTCACCCGTCGAATGGTATAAGCAACAGTGATCTAATAGCTCTTGAAAAGAAAATGTTCGGAACGAACAATAAAAACATTGGCAGGCAAACTCATCATATCTGGAAGACAAACAAAATGTGGATGCTTAATTATTTACAATATTCTCAATCATTCTTTTGAATTTACTAATAGAATGATTTTTCATACAAGCAATCGGACAGCCAACAACAACTGACTGACTTTGTTATTTAAGAAACTATCAGTACGAAGCAATGTCAATAAATGCTCAGCTAGACAGCTGCAACTAAATTTAATGCCTTTTGTTTTTTAAATCACAAAGAGCAGTACTTTATTCCAACTAGGCGTACACCCTTTTTGACAAAAGCAGCTTAAACTCGCCGTACATGGGTTCTCCAACTCGCCGTATTTTCGTTCATTATATATTTGCAACTCGGCGTGCACTTCAAACCATTACAGCCTGCCTACAAATGATTTCTATATTCAAAGCAGACAGGTTTTGACCGATTTATCTATTACAATAGCTTCAATATATATCTGCCTAGCTAATAAGGAACCTATCAATCAAAAGATACATGTATTTGTTAAGAAATACTGAATTATTTTTCAGTAAAAACAATCTCACTTCAAAGAATGTACAGATTTGGTTAAGTTCTGTAAATCGAAAATTGCATTCACGTGAAACTATATCAGCCTGAAAGCTTATTCAGTTACAGATACACCCATGCTAGTTTATTACATTTAGATGACGAAAAGCCCTGATAAATTAACTTACTTAAAAGCCATGATGACATTTCCGAGACGTGTTTTCTTCTAACTCGGCGTACACTGCTCCAACTCGCATTTATAGGCGTACACGAATGGACACAGTGGTAATATGAAATACCCATATAGAGGTTTATAGTTTTCTATGATAATTTCTTCATCACCGTTCTACTCCTCCTCTCCAAATACAATGTACACCAAGACAAAGTCATGTCCAGACCTATATCAGACTGCTACTTTAATATGCGCCTGCTCCGCAATGAGCAGTTTTATCACGGTATTATGGTTTATCATTCCGTCAGCAATTTTATGACACATTGTCGAAAGCTGGCATCAACTTGTCAACTTTTAATACAATTTAATACAATTTGCAGTCACTGTCTAGGGTCTGCCTTATGGAGTTTTGCCTTCAAAATCAATAGGTGTCAACTCATAAAGGAAAGTTTTTGTTCCTCTTGGACAAGACCTCATTTTGGAAAGGCTTCGCCGTCCACATTATCGCTGATAGGTAGGCGTTTTTGCCCCCCACGTCACCCTAATTTTTTCGTCAGACAGGACGACTGGAACAGATAATATTTGTCTTTTACCAAGGTTAAAACATATTCCAACACCTACCACAGTATTTTCCGCTATTTTGCTTTTGGTGTAAACAATATTTATTAATGAATCTTCATGTACAACATATACATTTACACGTATACACATGATTATATAGTACAGGATCTGATAGGAAGCTTAACTTTTATAAATCATCTCCTATTTTGCTTTTACTTTTAGACAGTAAAAAGTAAAGGTAAAGGTTTCCCATAGCCTAATAGCCGTAGGGGCAGTGGGGGTTAGAGACCCACTGTGTCTTGGGCACAGCTGATGAAAGGCGGAGCCCATCCCTCTCCTTTCGCTGCCTTATCCTTCCCTGATTCGAAATAGGTACCCATTTACTGCTGGGTTGACAGAGAGAGTTTTCCAGTCATCATATGGCGACAGTGAGCCGCGAACTCACGACCATACGGTGACTTTCTGCACAATAGCCGAGCCACTCTAACCACTCGACTACCGCGCCTTTTAGACAGTAATCTTCTTCAAACGATTTTGTCTGTCGTCCGCTACTGATGTGATATGTCAATGTCATAAAAAACGGCACTTCTGGTTGAGGCTTCCAAAGGAATTATTATCCAGTGGGCACACAACGTCAAGATGACATCAGTGTGACGTCATGACAGCAAATGAAATCTTTTCGACGTTGACGCATCTAGCTAAGTTGTTCTTTTTCCGCATGTAGATTCCTTTAGGGTCAATACATGATATGTGCGAGCAGCAAAGGTGCCCACCCTTTATAAGAAGTTGTTGTTGTTTTTATCCTTGTAACGATGTTCCCCAGGTGGGGACCGTATAGTTAATATCCATACTGTATAACTTATATGACGAACATGTTTGACAACCTACTCCACGATCATGTGCTTCTAAAAATAAAATAATCTCGATACCTGTGAGAAAATAGATTATATCTTAGGACCCAGGTTCACAATCATTCTTAAAGTTCAGGACCACCTTAAAGTTAAGGTGGAAATTTTCGCCCTAAGAACATCTTTATTTAAATCGTATTGAAAATCGCAGGCTTTGCGTGATCCCACTGATAACTGTCATAGAAATGAAATACGAAAAAAAAAAATCAAATACATTAAGTTTTGTAAGCTTTTATTTACATATGAAATTTCAGACCTTAACTTTAAGGTCGTCCTTAAGTTTAAGGAATGATTGTGAACCTGGGCCCTGGTATATAATAAGGTCGATTATAGTTTTGTAAAGTGCACGTACCCTGCAAAATGTCCTCAGTCGCAGCAAATAGCATTAATGAAAATAAACCAGTAACCAGCATACACCAAAACAGTCATCTAATAGTCAGAAAAGTTCGCTGTTCCGAAGTGTTGTGGTAACTGACTTAATTTTTGCTGCACCTGCTTTAGCAAGGTGCGATATATGAGTTCACTTTTCCGTCTATAAGTCATTCCGTCCGTCCGTCCACAATTACCTCGACCCTAGTGTTTAAGTCCATTTCTCTCAAACTATGATACCTACAATCATCAAACCTGGTATGAAGTTTTATTTTAGAATGTTCTAGAGGAATGTTGCACTCTTTTCTACCCTTGACCTATATATTACGCTCTGCTAACTTCGTAACATGTAATGTCCAAAATAACCTCGACCCTAGTGTTCAAGTCAATTTGTCTGAAATTATGATAACCTGGTGTAAAGTTTCTTCTTAGAATGTTCTCGAGGTATGTCGCACTTTTTTTACCATTGACCTAAAGTTCATGCTCTGCTGATTTCGTAAACTTTAATGTCTAAAATTACCTTGGCCCTAGCGTTTAAGTCCATTTCTCTCAAACCATGATACCCACAATCATTAAACCTGGTACGATGTTTCTCCTTAGTCTGTTCCTGAGTCATGTTGCACTTTTTTCTACACTTGACTTATATTTAATCCTCTGCTAACTTAGTAACTTTAACTTCTTTTTCCTATCAAAATAGGCTGTTTAGGCCGATTGAATGTATAATTATCATTGTCACTATTATTTTCTTGGTCATAATGATGACAATCTCTGCTCCCCAGGTTACATTTTAATGGAGTTGGTGTGCTGTGAAGATATTCATACTTTTAGCCGCTAAACTTGAATGACTGAATATGTTTTCTGGACTTTTCATACTCCCTCTCTTTTCTTTTCTGTAGTCTGAGTTAATTGTATCATTACATTTAGATTCAAATGTCCGTAAGCTGCCTGTAACTACTATGTTTTGTATATGTACAGTTCCTCTATGTCAAATTTGTGACCTGATAAAGTGATTTTGACTTGAGTAAAATTTCATGTCCAAAAATTACATCGACCCTAGCCTTTAAATCCATTTCTCTCAATTGGATTGCTTTACTACTGAATATTTTTCATTATTATTTCATACTCTGTTTACTGTTGAATTTTGTGTCCAGATTTGCACCCTTCTTAGCTTGCAAGTCCAGTTGGCTCAAATTTTTATACATGAATTCATCAAACCTAATCTAACCATGATCTCTTCTACTGTGGAAGAGCAAGGCAGGTGTGACAAAGCATAATGCGGAATTGCTGTTTATAACGATGACACTTGCTACAAATAAAGGACGTTGCTCAGAGACGCTCTCAGTTAAGCTGGGTCATTCGCGGACAAAAATGGCCATATCTACAACCATGCCAGAATTCAAGAAAAAATCACGACCATAATGCTCATGATATCTGCTTCAAAGCTTTAAAATATTTTCAGTTATAGTTTAAGATTATGGAATACCAACCATGTTTAGAGACATACCCGAACAATTAAAAATGGCGTATTTTATGACGTTATTTAGATACGTTGAAGAACGATGCCGCATACGATTTCTTTGACATGCGTAGCATTGCACTTTTACCAATCTACTGACATTTGATTATTTTGGCTGGTTTCAATTTAAAATGTTTTTCTTTGCTTTTCTAGAAGAAAGGGGTTTTCTATGAAGCGCTGCTTAATCAAATGACGTCAACGCTTTCAAAACGTGATCTTAGTGACGTTGTGACGTAGGTTACGTGTGACGTAGGTTACAGTACACACTTTTTAACGTTTTTATACCATTTAATGTTTCAGTGCATGAAATCTAAGCACACCATCTTGTAGCTGTTACTAGGCAGGATTTTGCACATGGGTTTCAGAGCGATTGCTTTGCTCAGTTTTAAGATAAGCCAGTGACGTAAGGTTACATTCTTAAAGAAAAATGCTGGGGTAATGTACTTTGAAGTCGAGTAAAATATACAAAATGGACCAAATCTGCACAAATGATATAAACTATTAAGGAACACATATTTCTGTGTGATCTTGTAAGTTTTATGATGCTGTGCAATTTTAGTTAATACATGTATCACGAATTTAGCGCTGTGACGTAGGTTACATAAAATTTGCGACATTAGTTCCCAGTCTTATTTCGTAGCACAAACTACCCTTTAGATATTGTTTAAGCGGGGAAATATAAAAGAAATCACCAGAATTTAATAATGGAACTCGATTTTAAGCAGCGATTTATCTGTTTTTAGCCGTGCGGCGTTCATATCTATACAACGGCAATATTGCGACATTTAAAAACGTCGCCTTTTAAACCAGGGTATCACTCTTCGAACCAGTGTTAAAAATGTCTAATAAAACGCATGCATGTCTTGGTACTTTTATCTACTTCTTTAGACAGAGGGCTACTTGTCAGAGGGTAAACAGGACCGTTATTTTGTAATTTAAAGAAAGGTAATACGAAGGACAAAAATAATAGCTAATGGCTCAGCTTAACTGAGAACGTCTCAGACTACGGTCTTTCGGATGAGACTTTAAGCCGAGGTCCCGTCTCCATATGACCTCGTTTTTGGTGGGACGTTAAACCCGAGTTCACTCACTCACTCAGACTACGAGGTATGTCCATTTTATAATATCAAAATCGGCTCTGTAAGACCTAACTGAGATATTTCTAATTTTTTACCGGCATCTTGATTGTTTCTTTCTAAAAAGATATTATTTACTGCAAAAATCAGGTTATCCACCGTGCAGTAAAGAAAATTATAAATAATATGCCCTTATGAAGGTATCAGATATATGTACATGTACTTTTGGTCTTGCCTTCTTCAGATGGCTCCAGTATTGAATAGAAGTTCTCTCAGACAGCATGGACTGCGACATTCAGGGTCATTTCCATAATACCGGTATGCTGCGGGAAGAACATTTATAAATGCCCCCGCCATTTTCAATGTGGGTGTGTGTGGGTGCGCGCGTGTGGGGGGGGGGGGGGGAGGGAGGGGAGGGTGGCATATAGCATCACCGCTGTCCGTACGTCTGTAGGTCCCGTTCGATCGTACAAAAATGATTTCCGTTCGTTATCTTCGATAAGATCAGTGCATTAGGTTCATATTTTATATATAGGTATATCTATAATACTAAATAAACGAAGTAACGCATAAACTGCAAAATTGGTGGCATTTTCAAGTGTAATTTCTATACTGGTTCTTTCGCATATTGCTATCATTGATAATTTCGGTTAGCGTGTGTTTTAGTTTCACGTAGATTTAAAGAATTTGGGAATTAAAATCGTCTTTCATTTTAAATTCTCCCAAGTATTTTTCTAGAAACTTCGATGTCAACAATGGGTGCGTTCGAGTGAAATTATCGTGTACTCGAATACACGTTTTAAATTAATCCGGTCGTTTCGGTTCTGCGTCGTTATATCGGCGCGCTGCTTAGCAAGTCCAAAATATTTAGCAGGTTCTAATGCAAAAATCCGACCCATAAACGTACGTCATTCCCCATAAATAACGATTTATTTTTGTATTTTTGCTCATATGTCTAAACGGATGAAGAACTAAATGGTCATAGTCCCGACGGCCCTGGCTCGAAACGACCCATTTTCTTCCAGAACGATAGTGAATACGAGTAGCCAATCGAACTCGCCCATTGAAGAATAAAGCTCAACGCACATGGTCTTTCGAAAAGTTGGACGGACACACGGCGCCAAGTGTGTGCGGCTATGGTTACGTACCGCTGAGCCATTTGGGGAACGTCGTTAGGAGAATTCAAACTGAACTGAACTTTCGAAAAGACAAAAGTTAAAAATGTCTAAGGTTAACACACATGCGCCAGGTAAGAAAGGGCATTTTTTCCAGCGAAGCAGACAAATCAATTTCAATGATTCAACGAAGCTAAATAAGCCTTTAGTCTTCAGAGGGCTTGAATATTTTCCCCCAAAACGTTCCAGGACCCAATTTTTCCAGAAAAAAAAATTACCCAGGACAGGTCACATAACCAAGATGGCAAACATTTATTATGGTAAAAAATTTCAAAAATCTTCTCCCCCAGAACCACGCCGGGCCGTGTAGCGCCATCGGTAGGGCACCTGACTCATAAGTCAGAGGTCCTGGTTCGAAAGCCGGTCTGGCCACATACTTTTGTTTCTCCTTCCGCTGATTCAAGAAGGGCAGTTGTCAGTTACTGGCGAAAGTATGTGCACTTAGTACTGGTTAACCGCTTAGGAGGTCTAAGCCTGCCCAGGAATAGTGTGGTTAGGTTATCTGACCGTCCCGACATGACCTTAGCTGTTTACCGTGGACGTTAAGCATCAAATCAACCAATTCTCCCCCAGAACCACAAATCCTATGATCTTGAAACTTAGCATGTCGCATCAAGGACTCAAAAGCTCAACAAAATTTATATAAATGATGACCCTGGGATGACCTTGATCTGTTTTACGGCAAGGTCAACTTTTGAGTCACTTAGGTTTTTTGATAGGAAAAAGTGAAAAAAGTTGATCTTTTAGAAACAATGCAGTCTGCTACCTGAAAGTTTGTAGATGCAGACAACTAATTAGGTAAATGAAGCTTTAGTGAGTATTCATGGTAAAGGTCATATCTTCACCTGGGCCTAAGGCCATTTACTATGAAAAATTAAAACTCGCTTTTTTTATATAAATTTGACCATCATGAAATATTTCCGCGCTTGCGCGGGCTCTTTTCTAGTAATCACAAAATATGTCAAGTTAGATTTAGGGTAAAATCCGCTTATTATTATGAAAGTTGTGGCCTCTTTTCAGCTTTGTGTTGTGCAAAAAGTTGGTTTCTTCTCATTCCGCATATTGTTTTGGGAGTTAGGCTCCTTTTCAACCCCATTTTGTGAAAAAAAATGAAAAAAAAAGGTTTCCATTTGTAATCTTTTGAAATGATTAATGTATTGGATTCATATTTTATACACAATGTACACTGAACTCAAAAGAAACGCCCACAAAGTACAGTGTATGCATAACAAATTAGCAAAAGTAAACTACATGTACTTCTACATGTATTTGTCTAGTTAGTTTGCCGCGTGCATATGTTTTATAGAAAAAGAATGTCCGAAACACTCTATATCTTTTACATATAACTGGAAGAACCAACTATTTAAGTATGGGGTAAAATTAAAGTTACAAAAGACAAGAGATGTTTAAGAGGTCACATTCTAAAATGCAGAATGTTTAGGAATCGGGATTTACTTGCAGTTGTGTATCCCTGGATCTGAAGTCACAACCATGAGTAAGTTTGGTCTTCGGTTGTCAATTGTTCTTGAGACAACACAACAAAAGTTAGGTATCAGGTTAGCGTAAACATGCATTTCACTTTAACATAGGGATTTCTATTGAACGCTCTAACCCTGTTTTGTGCGTACAGAAAAGGAGAATCTTTGTATCAACAGTCATACTGTAAAGCAACACATCACGGTAAATCATTCATAAAATAATCTGCAGCGTAAAGCCTCAAACATTGGCGATATCGGTCTTTAAAATTTACTCTTAGTTTAATGTAAAGGGAGGTAATTTGAAAATTTGACCGATTTCAAAACGCTGTCGTTTTAGTTCATAGCCAAATAATTCAAACAGATTTAACAGTTTTCTAACAGTTGCATATCAGAGAACATTTTTGGACACACTATGCTTCATTGGAAAAGAAAGACAATAATTGCACTGGAATTCAATGTGTTTCGAGAAAGTGAGATAACTGTTTTATTCAAGACTAAAATCATGAAAGCTTCATCGTGTACTGTGGTTAGATGAAAACCATAAAAATCATACGGTCTGCGCAATGATCCATTTGAAATTGCCTAGTAACAGTGCCGTTAAAAAGAACATTTGTGGGCGTTTCTTAGCGTGAAATCCACCAGTTAGGCCTATTATTGGAATTATTACCCATTTTCAGTTATACTTTATGAAGTCCTTTGTCTACAGCGAATGTCACAGTTTAATGAAAATAGGCCAGCTACCAGAGTACTTAAAGCAGTTATTTCATAGTCAGTTTATAAAAGTTAGATACCATAGACTGCTACGAAAGAAACTAATAAAAACCAAAGACAATGCAGCTGTATAGTAGTACAACATACTGGCAGTGTTGAAAGTATTCCGGCGTGTGTTCCATATCAGCATAATCAATGGTGTGCCCCATATCAAATCAGATGATTTTGTTATTTTTCTTTAAAAACACAAATTTCATAGAATCTCTTGATGGAGGGGGTCATGATTATAAATAAGGTGATGACTTAGGTCCAAAAAGTGGCGTAGATATTCTCATTGGTGCAGTTATATGTCGGATTTTGGTCATCGTGTGTTCCATATCGACCGAAAAAGTTCGCTATTTGGAAGCGTTCTGTTAACTGGCTTAATTTCATGAAACGATGACATATGCTATAGATAAAGGAAATTAGTCCGGGGTCCGTGCACTTTACAGCATGAAAATCGGCATTCTAAGACCGAAGATATAACTAAATTACTTACCCGAATCGAGACGTTTTGCTGCTCAAAATATGTGCACCATATCATCAGAATCACGTGATCAAGACGTAGGTTGTCCACCGTGGCTTTTGTAAGCGCGCGTTACATTTATTTTCTACTTTGTTTTGAATACTTGTATTTGACGTAGAAATGCAATTTTTGTATCTCCACCAGACCCCTTTCGCAGAAGAATACACCTTGTTTCCTGGTGTCTGTACAAGCAACTGCGCGCTCGACCCACTGCACGATTACTAGCTGCGCGATATACGTATGTGGTTAAAATTCAATATCATGTAACTGAGTAACCTTTAGAGAAATGCGACATTTGTCCAAGGGTAGCTTGCATTTTGGCAATGTCATTGCCTTAATTAGTTTAAAAGTCATTTGTACAAATATATACAAAAATGACTCAGAAGAATTTTAAGTTGCGTTATATGTATCTGTTGAGAAGAAAGCCAGAAGATATTTAGATTGGCAGTTTGGTAACCGCGTTAAGCTTTTTTTTTTTAGAGAAACTCTTTGAATTGTAACGGTTTGAAGACGAGCAACATATGTTCTAACGACACTGCACATATATGAAGATTCCTGCAGATGTATGTTGTTAAGCTAGCTGATCTTCATGATGTATATCATTGTTCCAGCTGCAAAAGCGTCTAATAATATTGTGATTATTTGCAAATCATACTACACCAGCTGCTTGAGAGAGGAGCTTGGTTTGAACTCTGCGCGTATGCATGCACTTCATTATTTTAAGAAACTACAGACGGCTCTCTACTTTCCTCTGGAATATCCAAGCATAGGAAGCTATTGAGCTTTCAAAACTGTATTGGATCCCAAAGATACATAAAGATACATGTAAGCAACAATACATGTATATTGCGTATTCAGCTAAGTGTTTCACCAAGTCTGACTCTCAGATTCTTTCTAGAATACTTACGGCAGTTAAGGATGGGCTCCAGAAATATGACAATTTATTATACACTAGAAGTGGCAGAAATCATATTTGGATCTAAAAATTCTAAGAACGTGACAAGGCATTTTTCTCAGGAGTCCGCAATGCTAAAGCCGGTTTCAAGCATCAATGCTTTGTTGATAGAGGGAAGCTACTTACAAGCAAATTGTTGTCACAGGAATATCGCAGAGCGAAACCTGTGTCAGCTCTTAAAAGTTCTGTGGGAAACACCATGGCCTCCATGATCGCTACAAATGACCGTTTCTAATTTATTTCTGGCCTTATGGCCACGGTCGAAACATGGCAGCCTTTTAGTTACCGGACTTTCATTTTCACTGACTTTTTCATCCTGTCGACTGTATCATAATGTGCAGGCGATGCTTACTATTCGCGAGCACCTTATCACACCTTCCATTTTGGAGGCCATGTCTGTGTATCAAAATTATTTTGAATTTATCGATCTTTATTTGGTTATGAGTTCGGACTTATGATTTTGGTACTTTGACCGCTCTTCTTCTGCTATCAACAGATGGATAGCAAATTGCACGTAAAAATGGGATGGGATATTCCAACCTCACAACTGTAACACTAATGCTCTTTACCCGAAAGTGGAGCAAAAGCATCTTTTGATTGCATAACTGAAAAGAAACGCTTACAGAAAATATTGATAGTATTAAGTATCTTGTTGTTATATTAATTTGTCATCTGAAATTGACTACACAGCTGCATCCATGAAAACAATCGGAACCTGCCTTCCCGAAAAGACACATAAATGAAAGTGGTCAAAGTAGTCAAATCATATGTCCGAAAATCATATCAACATTGACAATGTCGGAAAAAGTTTAGATACACAGGAACAGAGGACTGGTGTGATCAGGTGCTCGCGAGTAGGAAGCATTACCTGCCTATTATAATACACCCGCCATATCTATGTATCTATGGAATAAGTCAGTAAAAATGGAAGTCCGGTATTTGAAAGCCTTATTAGGCTTCGGCTGAGGCCATTAAATCGGAAATAAGTTTAGAGACGTTTCAACTGTTGACACAAGTTTCGATCTATGATAAGCCACATATCGAATTGTAGTATCCAATTGTGACATACAATCGACCCTCGTTATCTTAAAGAGTAACATCTTATATTAAAGCATTTAGTCCGGACACATTTCCTATTTTTCTGGTCCCAGAAAATATACTTTTAGATATCAGTAGTTTGCGATATCGAGAGTTTACTGTATATGTTGTCTTAATGGATGTTATGGAAATGGCAAGCAGTGAGCTGGTGCGACAGGTCCTAGACTGTGCATATATTGTGGTACCCTCCGCTTTGGTTCGCCTGGAGAAGATGGACAAGCTAGAGTAGTTCTAAAATCATGCAACTTGATTTGTTGCTCGAAATAATAAATATGAAAACTGCTAGTATCCTTGATGAGTTAGAATGGGTGTCTCCCAAACAAGATGGGGCCTGGAAACTCAGTGGGTTGATTGCTGGCCTGCTTAAGTTGTGGTCGCGGGTTCGATTCACGCTGGAGGTGGAAATCTTATCAATCGGCAACTGGGTTTCACTGCACACAACCTAAAATTGTCACCCTCCCATCATCCTGATATGACTGAGATACTGTTGAAAAGGACGTAAAATTGCAGGTATCCATCCATCCATCCATCGAATATCCTAAACAAGGAAAAAAGGAGAGTAGACTTATTAGAGTAGACTTTGATTGAACAACTAAGTATCTGATGAACAAAGGCAGAATTTAGTGCGAGGGTTGGAGGACCACAACCCGGTAAAGACCCTACCTCAGCAGCCTCCACCCCCACCCCCACCCTCAGTAATTTTATTATTGGCCGACCCAAGGTGACACTTCTGTTTTGGTACTTCTTGGTTGTTTATTGCTATATCCGTTATTGATATATTGTTTGTGATGTTAAGGCTAACATGGTGACCATCTACATTGTACATGGGAAATGGCTGTTCACATGGCGATGTCTTTGGTGGTGACTAATTTTGTATTGTCTTTTTCCAACAAGGTGTCTTGGGTGGTATCTGGGATTGAATTGTATCAGTTCCTGAGAACTTTCCTACTTACTTTTATTTATTCCTCTGCGCAAGGATCTATAGTATAAAACTGCTTTACCAACGTTATTTCAATACTGATTCAAGATGTGTGTCCAGTGGGATATTTTCAAGGTAGACTATACATGTACTTCCGTTGTCGCTTGTATCCTCTGCTCTTGAAAACGTCATCAAATTTATTTCATAGTAAAACCAAGAGATTAAAGCCCAAAGTCGTGTCTCCTGGTATAATGGCTGTGTGTTGTATCCAGATATAATTCTATAATTGTTCTTTATATGTTTATGTGACCATACATACGTATATCGACCATATTGCTATTGCGAGCAACGATTTTTTTACCATGAAATGGGATGCCACTCTTTAGCTTCAACAGCAGTTGCTACCTTTCTCGGTTGCTACCCTTACAACAAGCAGCAGCTTTTCTTTTTCTAATGAGAACACATTCAAGCCAAGCAATGGAAAAAAGACCTAATACACGTAACACAAATACAGATGAACATACTGACCTGGATCAAATTCTTTACGTTTGGCAAACGACTGTCCATGATCCATACTATGAGGGGTCGTGGTCGGGCGATGGTGCAGGGTAACTCAGTGCTGGGGCGTCGTACTTATTTCGATAATAGTAGGACAAGGGTCTACTGTGCTTTCTGTAGGTTCGGATGGGGGTTGGACATTGTTTCTCTCCCCTGCCATATCTCTCTTCTTTCTCCCTCTCCCTGGGAGGCGGTTCGATATAGACTGAAATACTGTCTCAAAAAGGCGTTAAACCCTAAACAACCAACCAACCAATCAATGACCGATAGATTGTTGATACAAATAGAAAACGTCATTTGTTTCATCAGACTTAACTTGCATCCTTTGAGGGTCATCAATATTGACCGCGTATCTGTAGTCTTCAAACATTCGGTTTGTTTTGTGTGTTTGTTATCTGTTTGCGTATGAACAGAAAGTATGTATAATAGAAAGTAAGGAAAATAGATATTTTGTATACCTAATACATCAGGGTTTGATTGAGAGTAGTTTTATGACCACCTACCCGGGAAAGATTTGTTCATTTTGCCATACGCTCATGTCGTTTTACTACTTGTGTTGTTGCTTCCTGCCACTATTTCGTTTGGTGTCATGTTTAGGTGAATCAGTTCCTCATCAGTGCCTTTTACTCTACCTTTGTAAAGGCATTTCAGTTTTGATAATTTGATTAGAATATATTTCAGTGTGTCATTTCATTGCAATGGGATCGGGCTACAAGTTCTCGAAGCATTTTTAGGGTTTTCGTTTTATAGCCCAATTTTTCATTTGACCTGTCGCCTTTGAAAATCTTCCTAATAAGAAAGCCTTTAATCAGCAAATTTCTACTAATGACCTCTTCATGAATATCCTGTATATTTGCTTCTGCAGCGGAATGCTGTCTAATGAAGAACAATGCTGAAAATTAAGTTTGCATGCAAAGTATGTTTTAACGCAATTCATCAGTAAGTCATCCCATCGATCTTGTGTTAATTACCCATATCAGTGTTAAACTAGATTTCAGAAAGACTTTATCACGCAGAATAGTATCTTTATAAGTAATCGGGCTCGCAGGAGGCTTATGTGGTATTTAGGAACTTTTTAACTATTTACCCAGCAGGCACATGACGTCGTAATGACGATATTTCTACGCCATGTGCCCGTTGGGTAAACATTATGTACGGACGTTTAAATTAAGACGAATGGATACATCAAAATGATTTTCAAACCTTTCACAAAGAGAAACAACTTTTGTGACCTCACCAGAGCTCTAGATAAGAAGGAGTATTTGATGATAAGTAAGGATAATTTTTCTTATTTCTCATCGAAACCATATGTTGTGACCCCTCATCTGAACCGTCTCGATGAGACGGTTCAGATGACGGGTCACAACATACGTTTTTATGCAGAATTAACAAAAATTATCCGTAATTACCACTAAATGCTCCCTCTTATCTAGAGCTATGCTTCACGTTGGCTTCCCTGGACAAAATCTTTCAAGGTGGGGGTCAATTCGTGAATGATAGAATTTTCTCCGTAGGAGCAAATTCTTTCCTGTAAGACTCTACCCCTGTTTAGAAGGGAGACATAAATGTGTACCCAATGACCAGATTTGCTATGCAAATATACTTACAGGAAATAAGAAACGGAATATACATGTATGGATGCAGTAAATATTTTATTGAATGACTAAGAGTAATTGAAGGTGTTGAACTTTAAAACAAAGGGTTTAAATATATCATAGATATAAAATACAAAGGCTATATCTGCATAGCTTTAGGTGACATTTAACTTAATTGATTAGAACTTTCGAAAATTTCAAGACAAGTGACAAGACTAGAGCACCACGCGATATCATTATGATGAACCGATTGTCTTCATCTGATTCTGATGGATCTCTGAAATCAAACAAAGGACAAACTAAAAAGAAACGAAAACTAAGAAATATTGACATGGCTTTCGCAGCTTTTGAGGTAAGCTTACCTTTATTTTGGCAGCAATGAACAAGAACAGAAATGCTAGTCTTAGAACAGTATTTTAAAATGTTTCCACTACAAAATAAATTATGAATATTCTCTGGAAACAAGGAACGCATCAAACATACGAAGATAACAGACTCGGTTTGAGTCTGTTCGTGTGCAGTATTGAAATGGTACCTCACTGTATTCGCCTCCTAGCACCAGGCCCGGAGGTTATAAAACTTGAGTACAATCTCAAACTTGAAATAAAGCACACTGATTGGCTGATTCCGAGCACATGCTCGGAAGCAGCCAATCAGTGTGCTTTATTTTGAGGTTGAGATTATTCTCAAGTTTTATAACCTCGAACCCAGTTTAAGACTGAAATATCGGTAGAGTTCTAAAAATTTGGGACATGTAGAATAATTGCCGTATTGGTCCTTAAAGAGGGCAGTTAGCTTTTGCATTGAAGAAATGCACCCAAATGATGTAGACAGTTTGGCAAACAAGGCAGCGAAAGGAGAGAGATGGGCTCCGCCTTTCATCAGCTGTGCCCGAGATACAGTGGGTCTCTAACCCCCACTGCCCTTACGGCTATTAGGCTATGGGAAATCTTTACCTTCACCTTTTTACTTAAATGATGTAGACAGATTAGCAAACAACTGGGAACTCACTCAAGTTTTGTCATTACAAATACATACACTTTTCCAAAAATGTTTATCTTCAAGAACGTGAGAAAATTTTCGAGAAGTTATGAATTCGTAATAGTCATAGCAATAGTTCATTGACGCAAAATTTCTCGAGATACTGAACTTCAAAAATATAACTTTTTGAATACCAGTTTTATTGACAAACTAAAATGCTACCCATGCAGTATCATCATAGTGAGTGAAACTGGTAAACACAAGAATGATAGTTAATAGCTTCTGCAATATACGAGTCAAACTCAGAAACTGGTAAAGCCCAATTGTCCATGATAAAAAGTAAGATTTTCACATGCTGATAAATGTAACACTAGTCTCGTTGGCAGGCTGTTTTCGACTGACGAAATGTTAGATCTGTGTAATATTTTACTTGTTAGGATGCTTTGATTCGTCTTCATATTTTTGTGCCATTTTTTGCACAGGGGTATAATTTTGTGATAGCATGTTTGCTTCCCTAGACGATGAAGGCCCTTCATAATGGGGTCTGCTCAGAAGGGGATGACTTTTCTCTATGACTATTGTTATCCTATTAGAATTGAGCTCTATTGAAAGGTGAGGAAAAATGAGCCGTTCGGAGTTAGTTCTCCTTAAAGTGTACATCTTAAGAAGGCTCAAGACTTGTCATGATTTGTTTTGTTTGCTTCTGTAAGCAAGTTTTACAGTTTATCTTCAAACGGTATGCTTTTGTTCTGAAAGGCAGCAACTCCATAAGATTTAACACATTTTGAATATTCTGACCTGTATGAGTCATACAAGAAGTTCTGTTCATTGTGAATTAGTCTAAAATGGCGATTTACATTGTATGACAAACAGTGTCATAAAACTCAAATTAATGAGCCATAGTAGTCTCACCAAACAGTGCAGGTCCAGGTCAGACTGCTCCCGAAAGATCAGTCAGGGTCAGCATTGTAAAACCAAACTGATACATTTTTTGGATAACAACTGTAATTAATTTAGTTGTCGCCATTTTCAGATTGTTACGGTAGTGCTGCATGTGATGCTTGATAGACGATACTGTATAAACTATACCTAACACCATTAGCATTGCAAGTTTTACAAACTGATTATTTCACAGTTTCCAGTACCAGGAATGAAAAGTGGCATGTAATATGTTCAAATGTATCTGAGAATCTTTGGCAGTTCATTTGTCATGGGTGGGTGAGTGAGTGAACTCGAGTTTAACGTCCCACCAACAACGAGGTCATATGGAGACGGGACCTCGGTTTAAAGTCTCATGCGAAAGACCGGAGAAGCGGGGATCGATCTTGCGACCCCTGGATTGGTAATCTGGAGTGTTATCCACTACGCTACAGCCGCTCCTCATTTGTCATGGAATAACATACACATTCTGTAAGTCCAGTTCAAATCCCGATCATTTATGCAATAATGCAGAGCCATCAGCTCGCAGAGTTAATGTCGGAAAGTGTATGATGTACATACAGACTGAAAGACCCCGTCAGAACAACATTTGCGCTTATTCTCAGACCGATTTGTCTTCATTAGCATAGCTTTGCTTATATAATTACAAGCACTAATTGTTCTTCATTTTAATGTATGTAATTTCAGGAATAATTTAAAAGCAATCTCTGACGCAGCATGTTTCAATATTCTTCACATTATCTGTCTTAGCGAACAGTTAATTTAGCTGCTACATGTAGAGTGGGCCCTTAACACTTTAAGCACCAGTGACGAACATAGCAGAATTTGCAAACAGCGTAGATCCTGATGAGGCGGCTCATAATGAGCCGCCTCATATGGATCTACACTGTTTGTCCTCTAGTCTTTGAATTCTCAATATGAAATGGCTTTGACAAGGCATATTTTGAATTTTTGCAGACGTAAATTTTGTCGTCTGCTTTTGATGCTTAAAGCGTTAATGCAAATGCCAACTGCTAAGTCTCAGACCAGCCTTGCTGTACTCCGAAGTCAAAGTTTGAAACTGCAAATATCTTTGAACTCGGAGCAAAATTGAATACACTAGATATGTACAGTTTACAAGCATCCGCAATGCACCTGAGTATCCGCTGTTTAGCACCATGAATTTGAGCTTGAGCATTATGTTGCCACGGGAATAAGATTCAATCTGCGTATACGACACATGAGTACTGAACGTTACTAAAAGACCAAGTTTTAGTTATTTTTGTTGAATGGATGACACTGTAAAATGCTCGTCTCGTTGCATAACACGATTCGATTGCCAGTCCTGTTACCATAGCAACTATGTAATTACCAACTGTAATTAAACACTTATGTTTATAAATGATCTCCCATTATACACAAAAAAGTGTCAACTGATCTATATGCAGACGATAAAACTTTCTTTGATACAAATGTTTCAAAAGACACAATACAATCCAACCTTCAAACGGCACTTGCTAATTTGGACATCTGTTGTCAGCACAATAACATGAACATAAATTCTTCCAAAATGAAAGTCATGTTAATGACAACCTCGCAGAAACGCAGTTAATTAGATAATGATACGCTTAATCTAGTATACAAAAAAGCATCTCTTCAAATAATACATGTAGCATATGATAAAGTATTAGGTGTTTTTATTGATTACAACCTGAAATGGTAAAATCATATCTGAAATGGTAAAATCATATGAATTATATCACAAAGACGTTTTCTCTTACATCTTGCTACTTTCGCGCATCAAAGAATATTTATAAATTGATAACAGAGTAAAAATTTGCAAAGCATGTTAACAGGCACACTTAAACTTTTGTAATATTATTTTGGGAAACACTCTTCAAAGAAATCTTTAAAAGGTTTTTAGACTGCAGAAAAGAGCTTGCAGAGTAACTCTTAACTATGAAATTGATGATATGAATGCTAAGATGAATAAACTCAAAGTACTAACAATCTATGAGCGTATTTTCTTTCGCAAGCCTAAATTTATGTTCAAAGTTTTCAATCATCAAGCTCCTGTTTATATACAGAATCTGTTCGAACCAACTGTACTAAATGACGAATTTCGTATTTTAAGATCTTCTTCTTCTAACAATTTTATTACATGTACCCCTAAACCTAGAAAAGTTAAGCACAGTATGTCATATTCAGGTACACTAATATGTAATGTAATACCCGAGTATATCTAACGATATCTCGATATTCCATACTAGATGCATAAAATGGATAAAATCTTAAATTCATCTTTATGTAGGGTAAAAAGTATGAGAGTTTATTGTAATTTGTAATGAGAGAATAGTCTTTTTTGCTACAGGTTTTTGTGTGAGGGTATTGATGCGACTCCGTATCTATGCTTTGCGGTGTATAATCTTTTTAATCATTTGGGAAGCATAGCTGGAAGGGGCTTCTTACGCCATGTGTGAGCAGGGAAGACTCAGATCAGCCGGAGCGGACATGTAGTCTGGTCAGGGTCTTTTCTCTCGAACAAATAGAAGCATATGACTTCAGGTCTTTCATACGACGCCACCCGTGTTTGTTGCATTTGTTTAAGGTGGGCCTCAAGGAAAAATAGCTTGTAGCTAATTGTGTTACCCACTGAAAATAAAGTCTTTGTGCTTAGTACTTTGGTAGAATGACATCTTAATGACGTCACTTTGGCATCATTATGAGCTCTTAGTTTCTATGATAACAAATCTATGACGTCATTTGTATCGAGGCATGGCTAACAAACATTTCAGATATTCTCAAACGGATACTTTTTCTCAAGTCATTTAATTCTGAGATTAAACGAATGAAGTCGAGCCAAGAAAATGAGAATACTTATAAAACTGCTGTGCATACTTAAATCAGTGCCCCTTACAATCAGTCGATATTTCTTATCAACTTCTTGAATTATTTATTAACTTCTTTATGAAGCAACAATAAGAAAGATATCGGGAAAGTATCGATCAAAAGAAAAAGTAAAGGAAAGAACGTTTTAAACTAGGTTTTGAAAAAAGAAAACACGCATTTCTCATATGATTTCACTTTGAATTTGCATATGCACAGACGAAAGTTTTCTTGTACACAATGAGTACAGAAAATATTTTAAAGAATCGTGTTATTTGCAATCACACCTTAAAAATAAAGGTCACGGATTGAATTTTTCAAATTATCTCCTTTTTCACTTAAAAATATAAAGATTTTAACCAGTTCGTCTTGTTTAGTTTTCTTTCTTGAGATAGGGGGGCCTATGCTGAAAATCGGTTCTTCCTTAAAATTAACTTACCAGCTTAAGTATGTATTTTGAAAGAGAAACGATATTAGATTAAAGGGTTGTAAAAGTTGTATAATGTAATGGCAAATGCCATTGTTTAAAAAAAAACAAAAAAAAAAAAAACTGTGCAAATCAGGAATGACTCTCATATCAGAATATACTACCATATTGTATTATACTGATAATTTTGTAGTTTACATTGAATAAATATTGGTTAAATTGATTTTACCAGATATTTGAAAGCTCAATTCGAGATTTAAAAAAAAAAAAAACTAGACAATCACTAAAGGTGATGAATGCCCCCGCCATATGCCTCACTAGATGAGTAATGTGTTAAAACATATTTGTGTGAAGTTACATCAAAATCTGTCAATAAATAAAGGTGCTAGAGGGATGACTGAGTTTTTCTTAAAAATAGCAACTGTGACCTTGACCTTGGGAACTACAACCCTGGAAGGTTTACTTGTCCAAGATATTGTCATACTTAATATATGTGTGAAGTTATATCAAAATCAGTTAATAAATAAAGGCGCTAGAACCATGACAAAGATTTACATGTACCTATAATAGCATCTGTGACCTTGACCTTGGACCTACAATGAAACGTAAATTTGTCCAAGATATTGTCAAGTTAAATATTTGTGTCAAGTTATGCCAAAATCATTCCAGAGGGATGACAGCATATTTTCTAAAATAGCAAATATGACCTTGACCTTTACCCTGAAACTCTGGATCACGAACTTGTCCAAGATATTGTCACACTAAACATTTGAGTGAAGTTACATCAAAATTGTCAATGAATAGAGGAGTAGAGGAATGATAAAGTTTTTTTCTAAAAATAGCAACTGTGACCTTGACCTTGGACCTGCGGTGCTGAAACAGTAATTTATTCAAGATATTGTTATACTTAACATTTATGTGAAATTACATCAAAATCGATCTATAAATGAAAGCGCTGGAGCAATGCCCTAGTTTTTCTGAAAATAGCAACTGTGACCTTGACCTTCATCCTACAAACCTGAAACGCAAAGTTGTTCGAGGTACTGTCATACCCAATAAAGCTGTGATGTAATACCAAAATCTGTTAATAAATGAGGCCGCTAGAGCGACGATAAAAGGTGAGATTGTATTTAAGCTATGGAAATATGGTCAAAATATGTATGTTATTCAAGGGGACATAATTCTGCAATAAAGACCTGACTGAAAGTTCTGTTTCCTTTATGCACATGTTCAATGCATGTCTGAACTGTGTTGCAAGTTTCAAATCCCTACATCAAATACTATTGGAGGAGTTGCAGAGACAAGAACAGTACTACAAAGTGTAAAATATCGTCAAAATATGCATGTCATTCAAGGGGATGTAATTCTGCCATAATGACCTGGATCAAAGTTTTGTTTCCTTTATGCACATGTTCAATGCATGTATAAACTGTGTTACAAGTTTCAGATCCCTTCATCAACTACAATTGAAGGAGTTGCAGAGACAAGAACAGTACTACAAATGTGAAATATGGTCAAAATATTTATGTTATTCAAGGGGACATAATTCTGCAATAAAGACCTTAATCAAAGTTCTGTTTCCTTTATGCACATGTTCAATGCATGTCTGAACTGTGTTGCAAGTGTCAACTCCCTACATTAAATAATGTAGGAGGAGTTGCGGAGACAAGAACAGTACTCAAATGTGAAATATGGTTATAATATGTACATTATTCAAGGGGACATTATTCTGCAACCAAGACCTTAATCAAAGTTCTGTTTCTGAACTGTGCTGCAAGTTTCAACTCCCTATATCAAATACTGTAGGAGGAGTTGCGGAGACAAGAACAGTACTCAGATGTGAAATATGGTCAAAATATGTTTATTATTCAAGGGGACATATGTTTCCTTTATGCACATGTTCAATGCATGTCTGAACTGTGTTCCAAGTTTCAGCTCTCTGCATCGAATACTGTAGGAGGAGTTGCGGAGACAAGAAGAGTACTACAAAGTGTGACGGACGGACGTATTTACGGACGTATCCACGGACGTATCCACGGACGGACAAGGGCAAAACTATATGCCCCTCCCCACTTCGTGGCGGGGGCATAAAAAACAAGTAGCCCAAAGGGCAACAATTGCTCACCTGAGAGACACTGTAAACCTAAAGGGATATTTAAGATGCTCAAGGGCAGCTAACTCCACAGTCAGTGGTTCAATCAGGCTGAAAATTAAACTCCTCCAAAACATTATGTATGCCCTCATTTAATATATGCAAGTTTAAAAAGTATCCGATCAAGAGCACAATAGACAGAGCTGTCAAGGGCAGCTAACTTCGTAGTGGTTGGCCTGATCTGGCCAAAATTTGAACTTAAGATATTATGCATTTCCTCATTACCTGCAAGTTTGAAAAGGATCGGATCAGTAGAAACCAAGAAAAAGTGGCGACATTGATTTTTTGGATGCTCAGGGCAGGTACTCCATAGTCAGTAGTGAGATCTAGCCGAAATGCTAACTAATCCAAGCTTTTATGCATATCCTCATTACCTGCAAGTATGAAGAGGATCCGATGAAAAATGAAAATGTGATGACGTTGTTTTCTACATTATAACACTATGGGATTTTTTTCAAACGCTCAAGGGCAGCTTAACTCCGTAGTCTGTGCTCGAATCCGGCCAAATTTCGAACTCATCCAAGCTCTTATGTATGTCATCATTACCTGCAAGTACGATAAGGATCTGATCAAAAACCTCGATTGCAGCACCCTGAAAGTCAAACTTGCTCGAGATATTGTCATGCCCTACATTTGTGTGAAATTATTTTAGAATCCGTTGAGAAATGTAGGTGCTAGAGCGATGACAAAGTTTTTCTAAAAATAGCCACAGTGACCTTGACCTTGGGCACAGCATCCTGAAAGTCAAACTTGCTTGAGATATTGTCATACCCTACATTTGTGTCAAGCTATTTTAAAATCCATGGAGAAAGGAAGGTGCTAGGGCGATGACAAAGTTTTTCTAAAAATAGCCACAGTGACCTTGACCTTGGGCACAGCACCCTGAAAGTCGATCTTGCACGAGATATTGTCATGCCCTACATTTGTGTGAATTTATTTTACAATCCGTTGAGAAATGTAGGTGCTAGAGCGCTGACAAAGTTTTTCTAAAAGTAGCCACAGTGACCTTGACCTTGCGCGCAGCACCCTGGAAGTTGAACTTGCTTGAGATATTGTCATACCCTACATTTGTGTCAAGTTATTTTAAAATCCATGGAGAAAGGAAGGTGCTAGGGCGATGACAAAGTTTTTCTAAAAATAGCCACAGTGACCTTGACCTTGGGCACAGCACCCTGAAAGTCAAACTTGCTCGAGATATTGTCATGCCCTACATTTGTGTGAAGTTATTGTAAAATCCATTGAGAAATGTAGGTGCTAGAGCGCTGACAAAGTTTTTCTAAAAATAGCCACAGTGACCTTGACCTTGGGCGTAGCATCCTGAAAGTCGAACTTGCTTGAGATATTGTCATGCCCTACATTTGTGTGAATTTATTTTGAAATCCATAGAGAAATGTAGGTGCTAGAGCGCTGACAAAGTTTTTCTAAAACTAGCCACAGTGACCTTGACCTTGGGCGCAGCATCCTGAAAGTCGAACTTGCTCGAGATATTGTCATGCCCTACATTTGTGTGAAGTTATTATCAAATCCGTTGAGAAATGTAGGCAATAGAGCGATGACAAAGTTTTTCTAAAAATATGTGATGACGTTGTTTTCTCCATTATAACACTATGGGATTTTTTTCAAACGCTCAAGGGCAGCTAACTCCGTAGTCTGTGCTCGAATCCGGCCAAATTTCGAACTCATCCAAGCTCTTATGTATGTCATCATTACCTGCAAGTATGATAAGGATCTAAGCAAAAACAGTTGAGAAAACGTGATGACGCCATTTTCCCCGTTATAACCCTATGGGATTTTTTTCAAACGCTCAAGGGCAGCTAACTCCGTAGTCTGTGCTCGAATCCGGCCAAATTTCGAACTCATCCAAGCTCTTGTGTATGTCATCATTACTTGCAAGTATGATAAGGATCTAATCAAAAACAGTTGAGAAAACGCGATGACGCCATTTTCCCCATTATAACCCTATGGGGGCTATCTGTTGCCATGGAAACCAGAGTTCTGAGCTGATCGGCACCAAAACCTAATGCAGCCTTTCCCCCACCCAAATGATGCTTCAGATAAAATTTGATTGCAATCGGCCCACTGGTCTCTGAGATATTTATGTTTGAAAGTGTTGACGCACCCACGCACCCACGCACGCACGCACGCACGGACGGACGACGGCTCGACTCCCATCCTATAAGCTCACCTCTGAGCCTTCGGCTCAGGTGAGCTAAAAACAATAAAAAAAACAAAAAAACAATGGTTCGTCAGGGAAATTTGCATAAACCGTTCTTTGGTGGTATGATGAATAAGCTGAGTTAACAGATACGTAATATTACTGGTTTATAGACAGGAAGGAAGACAATCAATAGTAAGCTTTCTCTTTCCAAACATCAAAGTACTCTTTCTTATATCTCTGGCTAATCCGATATCTGTTCCATCTTTTAAAATAGCAACAACTGCAAAACATGATCTTTTATTCAGTCTCCTATTCTTGCAACATTTCAGTTAAATACATGTTACTAGACTGTTAAACCATCATCAATTTTCAATCTTGTCCTTCAAATATCTTATCACAAGCCTTAATGAAAGTTGGGCGGGGGCGAGGGAATTATCTCATACTTGGTTTCTTTTCGTACCGCAGTTTTCTGTAATTCTCATTGAACATACATTTGTAAACACTAACTCAGTTCCATACGCTCAGCTTGGCTATCATAGACACAAAAAAGTGAATAAGGCTTTATTAGCCGAAACTACGTAGTCTGGCCCTTGTTGCTTATTCTGAATGCATTCTCTGCTCTTGAAATATCTATTTCAGATTTTAATTTTACCTCACTTCAGCTGGTGTTGTGCCGTGTGGCGGCCGTAAAACGTCTCCCCGTACATCATCCATAGTGCAGATTATATTTTACTTTCGTCCTTTGAGATCAGAGGATATATATTGAGAAATCTGAAATTTTAGGTTGGTTTATACTCATTTCAAGAATCATCGTTTTATATAGAATTTGGACCTTTTTGATACTAATCAGTCTTTGAAACGACTGTCCAATTAAGATTAAGAAATTACAGTATGCTTTTCTCTGGTTTCGTCACCAGATATTGTCAGGGTCACTGAAGAGGCTTTATTAGCCGAAACTACGTAGTCTGGCCCTTGTTGCTTATTCTGAATGCATTCTCAGCTCTTGAAGTAACTATTTCAGATTTTAATTTTACTGGCATGGCTAGTCCAAATGGCGCAATTTAGCTTTATATACTGTGTCAGCTTAACCAATATCCTGATAATTTCTGTGATGAGAGTTTTGAACTAAATGCTGATCCTAGGAGCAGTTTGATATTGGTCTATAGCTGGTTCCTCAGATATGTCTATCCTTGCACCTCTGGGCTGCATTTTGATATAGCTGTTAGCTATGAAATGCTACTTTATTATTCAATCATCACTTATAGTGAGAGACATGGACTAAGGCTCGTATCCTAACACAATGATCTAAGATGAAGATACATTTTATCACCTAGCGGGATGGATGGATGGGTGGGTGGATGGATGGATGACTTTCGATTTTACGCTCTTTTTAACAGTATTTCAGTAATATCAGGGCGATGAGTTGATAATGCAAGATTTTGTGCAATGGAACCCCATTTACGGTTTGCAAGATCTCTGGACGCACGACCACATTGTTGGTTTTGTCACGTCGCTGCTCATATCTTCGAGGAGCCCGAAAAAAATCTAAAAGCATCATACCAACGTTGATACGATGTCAGTCGAAAGTGTGCGCCTACTGGGATGTCAAATTAAGTTATCTAGATAAAACTTGAAAAAGTCTGCATCATAAACGATGTCATGTTTAATGACAATAACTTGTTTATACATGCATCATGTATATGTTAACTAATTCTGAAGGAAGATTCCCTGGAAGCAAGTAACACATCAAAGAAACGAAAATAGCAGACTTGATTTATTTGAGTTAGTTCTTCTGCAGTAATGTAATCTGGCAACACCGCCCATGCCCCTAGCACCTGCTTCGCTGGAAAGTAAATAGATGGGAAATGATCAGGAATAAATACAATCAAATCCCACATTCCGCTCTCAAAACCAATAGGGAAAGAAGCACATACACACAGAAAGTGACACAAGTTTACGAAAGACACGCACAGTAAACCGAATGAGCAGCTCTTTCCCAAACACTCCCAACTCTACTTTGAGAATGACTTAAACTGAGCCCAAAGATTGCATCACCGCCCATGGCCCTAGCACCTGCTTCAGCGGATCTCTACTTTGAGAATGCTTTAAACCGAGCCCAATGATTCCAAAGGACCATAAATATATAATCTATATCTATGATGATATACAAGGAAACTTTTTACTTCGACCGCACACGGAACAACACCAGCTGAAGAGTAGATGAATAAGTTCTGAAGGAAGATTCTTTGGAAACAAGAACCAAACTAAGAGACTGTTTAATTGTGTCTGCTATCTGCAGTAAAGTTATGTTGCACCACAACACCGCTAATGGTCTGGATCTAGTCGTTAATTTTATCTAACTCTTTTTGCAATAGTAAATGAATGAAATACACTGTAAGGTAAGTATCATTAACATTATGTAATTTGCTTCTCCATGTGACTGAACATCATTTGTTTTACGACTAGAAATATAACAAATATTCAAAATAAAGAATCCATGGTTCTGGTGCTAATAAGACATATCCAGTCCTGACAAAAATGATAGAAGATAAAAGAGCAGGGCTTATCCAAGCAAGCTCATGATATTTACGCAACATTGCATCGTCAATGCAACGGCATGACATTGGATCGACGCGTACGTTGCCTGAAAATGTTACGTTGCCGCTGGATAAATGATGAAAAAAAATATATGTACATGAATTCCTAAGGCACCCTGCTTCTTTTACCTTCGACAATATTTTTTTAAGATACTTCTCGTTGACAATAGCAAACAAGAAGGAGATCATGAAAAAAAATGGATCAGACTCAGGCTACACTGCCCGAGGCCCAAACACCGGCTTCTGTGGAATGCTATTTCAATACAGTGACTCAAAAAGAGCCCGATGAAACCAACCCGCAGCAAACATGCACAGGAAACTATTTTGTTCGTCTTTTCTTTTCCTTTTAACATGTTTTTTTTATTCATTTCGGGTAAAGTTTGCATTTAGTAGGGCAGTTAATTTTTCTCACTGATGTTGCTTTCTTGAAGATGTAGAATTAGCTCTAATGCAGATTACTGAACAATTTAGAATTTTACCATCGCATCTTGAAGACTAATGAACCAGTGAGCGCCGCCTTAGGGTCTATGTCATCAACTTGAATCTTCATTAAGCTTTGAGTTTTGAAGAAAAAAAAAACTGTACGATGAATAAATTGTGAGCGCTCTTAAGATATTTGAGCCGCGACACGACAAAACCAACAATGTGGTTGTGCGCCCAGCGCAGACTCAGATCAGCCTGGGCATCCGCCCAGTCTGATTAGAGTTTTCGCTGTCCGCATGGAGGTAGCTTGGACTCTTAGCTACGCTTTGAGCGCTTAGCGAAGAGTCTGATCGGACTGGTTTGATGCCAAGGTTGATCTGAGTCTGCACTGGGCGCACAACCACATTGTTGGTTTTCTCGCGTCGCGGCTCATTTGCGTACACTTTCAGGGGTAGCGAACCTGCCACTTTGACTTTTTTGTCTTCCGTTTTCCTGTCTGAAAAGATCTTTGAATGTAGATCGTTTTGACTCTCAGGAAATATGGCGGGTGACAATTAGAGGCGTACATGTACAAATAAACCTGGAAGGTACAACTTACCATCGAATGACGATTTCAATAAGTGTAAATTCGACCAACATTTTCCTCCATATCATATAAGAAATCGAGAATGCCAAAGAACACTTAGCTTTCATGTTTTGCAATCTATTTTACTTTAAGGCTTTTTATGTGTGTGTGTGTTTTTTTATTTTATTTTTTTTTAAATGTAGCTTTTTTTACCAAAAAATTATAATATAATATAAAAGAAAAAAGTAAATAGATAATGAAATAAAATAAATAAAAAATCAACTTTTGTATCATTCCACAAGTTCAATCTGAATGTTACAATGACTGTGTAAATGTTTCTGACTCATGAACACAGCATAACTACAGGTAGCCATGTGCTATCTCTATTCTGCAGTGTTTGAGCATATTCCGTGAGTTATCAATATTATTTTATATTTTCATATACGTGTATACATGTATAATCTAATCACGTACATGTATGTAAGTCTTTGAGACAGAGATAAACAGACTGTGCTTGCGTTGCTTTTAAGTAGAATTATTCTGTAATATCTAGATAATTTGCCTTCCTGTTATAAATTTACTGTAAACATTCGGTGCTAGTTTGAAACTTCAAACGCACTTTATACTCTTAAAAATCAATGTTTTCAGTTTAATTATAGAGCCCCCTATGTGAGCGACAAACGGCGGCTGAAATATGGATAGGACGCATTGTCATTAAATTGATTTTTTCAGACTCCAATTACTTTCCAACGGTTTTCTATTTACATAACATTGTTTCGAAGAAACTTGATAAGAGTGTCATATTACTCTGAAATTAAAACTTGTCAAGTTATTTACAAAACTTGCAGTAATTAAACATTGCAGTGTAGGTGCAGTACTTGCGTTTAGGGTGGTTTATTCCAGTAAGATATATACATGTACCATTCTATTCTCTTGGCTATCTGACATCAAACTTTTTGTGTCGATGCTTTACTCGTTTTTTATTCGCACTTCAAGTTTTAAAATTTCACTATTAAAACAGTGTTTCCTTTCATAAAATCGTCTCAAAGAGACGGTTGCAGCATTTGTGTTTTAATGTAACTTACAGGTGGTAACTCAGAACTAGTTTTGACAACAGTTTATTCATATAAGTGTTTGTGACAGAAATTAAATTCACTTAAACCATCCCAGACTTAACTGATCATGAACTACGAGATGTAACAACACAGGGCATTATCTTTGAAGTCCTTATTTATCATTCCTTGAGCGAGAATAGTGTAAATTCATATAAAATCGTGGTGAAGTTTGGAATAAAATTTGAATCAAGTTTGTCATACTACTATGGAGGACACTAGTAAAGCGCTGATGCAGTTTGGAGCAGATGAGGTAATCATTATATTTCTTCCAGGATTTGGGCAAACATGTTAGACAGGACAATGTTGAGCCAGATCTGACTGTCCCTAAATCATGGCTTGCTCAGTTCGGCATTCAGTGAGCAGTGTTTTGACACGCCGACGATTCGAAGACATAGGTCCAGACAAGGTGTTTTCTGAAATTTATGTTTTGAATCTCAAAGAAAACATAATTGAGCCGCGACACGAGAAAACCAACAAAGTGACATGTGCGCCAAGCGCAGTCTCAGATCAGTCTGGGCATCCGCCCAGACAGATCAGATCGTCGCTGGGCACACATGCCACTTTGTTGGTTTTGTCGTGTCGCGGCTAACATGTTGTGATTCCTCACTAGACAGGTTTCTTATGAGGAGTCACAACATATGTTTTCATGGAGAATTATGTAAAATTACCCGTAAATTATCTCCGTTACCCTTTCATATCTGGAACACTGAGTAAATCATCTTATTTAAGTTTTAGGATAAATATTATGCGTTCCCAATCTTCAAGGTAGCATATTCAAGTGACTGCATATTAGGGTCAAGTCGGGTAAATTCGGACAGCAGGTTAATTCGGACAGTGGCATTGTTTCTTTTATATGCCAGTTGTTTGGAATTGAAACAAAATTAACTGAACAAACATTGAAAATCCTGATGAGACGGCTCATTATGAGCCGTCTCATCTGGATTGTCACTGTTTGCAATGGTATATCCGAATTTACCCGCTTTCCGAAGTTACCCGACTCGCCCCAAAACGAAGTCGACTTTCTGTGGAGCTTATTTATATCATCGAACAGATTCTTACAGGTATGTTGTATCGCCCAGCCCCTGATCAATATGAATGTACCTCAAAAGACAAAACGATCAATAGACATTGATTATTCTTCAATTTGTACAGTTTAGAGTGCATATTGCTCATAATCTATACTTCCGATAGACTGCCTTGTGTCCTAAAACAAACCGGTTTTCAAAAACTACAGATAAGCGAGCATAACAAGCAAGAAAGCATAATGTCTTCTTCATAATTCTTCTTGAATACAAAAGCGCTCTTTATTTCTAGGTATTTACATGCTGTGTATTTACTGAAAACCCCTTTAGTAAACATTGGAACGTAATGTAGTTTACATTCCAACGATTAAATTGAGCCACGCGACGTCACATGACTTTAAATGAGGTCAAAATAAACCATGGCTCTCTACAAATTAATTGCACTTTGGTGACGTCATTGACGTTGTCACGCTGTTTGCAGAAAAACTGCGTGTAAATGTTTTACTGCTTCAATTTAGACGATTTTTCATCAAAAGGTTTTTATTGAAATGAATGTAAATATAAGCAATGCACTTAGTTTTTCGGGGTTCATTCACTTTGCACGCGACCCATTGTAGATTACACTTCCATAAACCTCAGAAGAATGAAACGTATCAGTTGCATTGGGGAACGTCGTTACGAGAATTAAAACAGAACTGAACAGATTTTTTCCCAGTATGAAATACAATATATTGATTAAACTAGGCTAATTCTGAGAAAATTGGCATTTTTATGACGTAACTTCCTACTAAAACTGATAATTAAAGATCGGTTTTGAGGTCATGTAAAAGTGAATTTTCTTATCCAAAATTTAAGACAGAACATAAATAAATTCCATTTAGCATTTTATTTTAATTTATCTATTATTATAATCATATTCTTATCATTATAATTGTTACTATTTGTTTTATTTTTCTTGCTTAAATACTCATTTCGGGAAACAGATTTTTACTTTTCTTACTGTAATGTTTCACAGCAATCTACCTAGTATGATAATTCAGATGACATGAAACGTATTTCAAGTTTTTTAATGCGTATTTACTGACAATATGTCCCTGAAATTTGTAATAAAGACCTACTATCATATTTGTACTTTCTTTTTACAGGCTTTTTTACACATCAATGACTGATTTTTTGCAAATATCTATTTGCATTTTGCATATAAATAGCCCGGTTTCTCCGACCATACAATGCAAATTTTCATGAGTGATTTGAAAATTATCATAATACGTACCATTAGGGATAAACTTACATACCGCAATTCATCCAACCATTCGTCCAGTTTCATTCTCAGTACAACTAAAACTTGGACTACAACGCCTTCTTCGTTTGTCTGATCTGCTGATTTTTCGTCAAGTTATATGTAATCGCCTTGGTAAGATCATAAGACTATTAACTCTATTAGTAGTCCCCCACTCCTAGCGTCCCCTGGTGAACGAATGTCAATAGAACTCTTTATGCTTTAAAAACTTTACCATTCAAGAAAACGATATGATTTCCCCGGTTAGAACCAGAAAGACCCTATATATTGATCTCACCCATTTATGCCCGGTGGACACTTCTTCCAATCAATTTGAGCCGCAACACGAGAAAACCAACAAAGTGGTTGTGCGCCCAGCGTAGACACAGATCAGCCTGGGCATCCGCCCAGTCTGATCAGAGTCTTCGCTGTCCGCATGGAGCTAGCTCAGTCTCTTGGCTACCATTTCAGTGCAAAACAAAGACTCTGACCAGACCAGCAGATGCCCAGGCTGATCTGAGTGTGAGCTGACGCATATGCAATTTGGTTGGTTTTCTCGTGTCGCGACTCATTTATCATTTTAGGGGTGTCTGGTTTATTGTTTAGCTCACCTGAGCCTTTAGGCTCATAGATGAGCTAACAGTAGTACAGGCAGCCGTCTTCCGTCGTCCACATTTGCAAACATCTTCTTCTATTAAACCACTGGGCCGATTAAAGCCAGCTTTCATATGGAGTTTCATCGGAATGGGAGAACGACAGTTTGTTCGCGGGGCCTGGGTCGTATGACCAAGATGATTGCCACGCCCATGTATGATATAACCCCTTCAAAAACATTCTTCAGAACCAAAGGCATTGTGACTTGGGATGTGGCATTGGGAACTCGGGCCCTACAATTTCTTAATAAAATAATAACCCTGCATTGACCTTGATCTAATTTATGACAAGGTCATCCTTGATACGTTGTGCTTTAATATGGTAAAGTGACTTTTTCGGAAATTATTTAAGTCTAAGGTATAATATTGGTATGGCCCAGGTTCACAATCATTCCTTAATTTAAGGTAGAACTTAGCTATTTAAGGTCCAAGTCATACCTTTACTAAGGAGTGTCTCTAAAAGTGCGTCTGTACAACACCTTAAACATCACCTTAACTAAGGTGGCGTCTTCGGAAAATTATACGGAGTCATACGGAAACTCTGACGGAAATGAGCGAGAGATTACGTATTTTGTGTTTGATGTAAGCGGCAATGTATGTTCCCGCGGACTGTCAAAACTAATGTTTTTAGTCCGTTCTTTGTGAACATTCAGTATTAAAATGCTGAAAAATAATGTTTTGTATTAAAAACATAAAAACTGACATGATGGCAAGTTAAGATCAACAGATCAATGATCAACAGGGAGCAAGGCTTGAATGTTACTCTCTCTCTCTCTCTCTCTCCTCTCTCTCTCCTCTCTCTCTCTCTCTCTCTCTCTCTCTCTCTCTCTCTCTCTCTCTCTCTCTCTCTCTCTCTCTCTCTCTCTCTCTCTCTCTCTCTCTCTCTCTCTCTCTCTCTCTCTCTCTCTCTCTCCTCTCTCTCTCTCTCTCTCTCTCTCTCTCTCTCTCTCTCTTATACATGTATTGTGGAGACGTTGCTGAAAACTTTCAACATAGTATTTTCGCTGTACAGAAGAACTAAACAATAAAAATGCAGAAAAAACAAAACAAGACATGTTGATGAAGTTTGTACTGGAGCTGTAGCTGGAGCGGATTTTTTGTGTGTGTGGCAAGGGTGGGGCGGGGGGGGGGGGGTGGGTGGGGGGGTGGGGGGGAGTTTCATGATGCATGCAGTATGAAGGTGGACGAATGCCATGGGGAAAGCCAAGACGACTGCCGATCCAGCTCAGCTAACCCAATCTGAGTATGAAGATGCCTAGGCGGCAATTGTAAGTGTTGTAAGCGTGAGAATTGCAAAGAGAATGCTGTAATAACGCACGCATGCACGATACATATACGGACGTGATATACCTGCTGGTTTCGTACACTGGGACCGTGGTCTCATAATTGAATGCTTTTCTATTAAAGAGGTTCTATCTTTGAACACAAACATCTTTTCATGTGCACGTGCATTCATGAGAGAGAGAGAGAGAGAGAGACACACACACACACACACACACACACACACACACACACACACACACACACACACACACACACACACACACACACATATTCACTTTGTCAAAGTTGACAAACTATCCATAATCATTATAGAGCTCGAACTACCCAGACGCATGTTATAGATTATTTTTTTTTTCGGCAACACCATTAATACGCCAAAGTTTACATATTTTAAGTAGCAATATGTTTATACCCCAGGCATACGAAGTATGACAAGGGACATGTAGATTTTGCCCCTTGTCCGTTCGTCCGTCTGTCAATCCGTAAGTTAGCATTTGCGTAAGAGTTTTTGAGGTTCATATCTTTTCTTGGATTTGGTTTGTATTTGGCATAATGACGGATGGATAGATGAATTGCGATTTTACGTCCTTTTAACAGTCAGGACGATGGGTGAATCATAATGAAAGGCTGTGTGCAATGGAGCCCCGTTTACGACTGAAAAGATTCCCGCCTCCAGCTGGGCTCGAACGTGGGACCGCTAGACCAGCAAGCCAACACTTAACATAATGAGCTACCGGACTCCATAATTCGAAATACAGATTTAAAAAACAAAAAAAAAAAAAAAACTAAAAAAAAAACAGCCTTATATTGGATATCCATAATTCGATTTATGGATATCGATGGTCTGATTTATGGATATCTATAATTCGATTTTTTGATATCCGAACAAAAATCAGCAGATTTTTTTATATTCAAAAATCGAATAATGGATATCAATAAATCAAATTATTTATATCCATAATTCATTTTATGGATATCCAGATATAAAGCAGATTTTTGGAAATCCTAAGAACGAATTATGGATATCCATAAATCGAATTTTGGATATGCAATAATTTGCCGTAGTTTTGGATATCCATTAATTCTGGCATAATGATAGATGTATCTCCAAATTCTATACCACCCATACATGTCAATGACCTAGCGATCAAGGTCACGGACTTTGACTTTTTCATGTTAAAGTTTTATGGTAAAGCTTTTAAGATCTTGATATTAATTCAAACTTTTTGTTGGGTTGGGTTTATATTTGGGTTTATATTTGTCCAAAGTTTTATTCTGTTCGATCCCGACCCATGCCTGTGATCTAGATGTCAAGGTCACGGGCTTTGACTTTTTCTGATATCCCATATCATCGCAACCATTTGTTGAGTTTGGTTATATTTGGCATGATAGAAGATGTTGGTGTGAAAATTTATTTTGTATTATCTTCGCACATGCCTTCACCATAGACTTTAGCTTTTCCATGTTTTAAGATAAGATTATTAATTCCATATTCTTCAGTGACCTTGTGATATGTGTCTTGGTTTATTTCTGGGTTGTAATAGGTGTCATGATCTGGATGCTGCTGACATAAGGTCAAGGTTACATACTGAAACATTTGCATCAAAGTTCTGCTATAAGTTTATTTCCAATATCCAACAATTGAACCGTTTGATATTTTAACTATTAGGTTTATTGGTAGGTTGCAGAAGACAAGTGGAAATCCAATGGATACTGTAGCACATACTTAAAAATTTATATCATATATGTGTTAAACTTGTGTTACAAGTTTGGTGTCAGTAGGCGATGGCTATGGCCGGGGGGGGGGGGGAGTTACGTAAACCCCTGCTCACTTTTTCTAGTTCAAAATGAAATATAGGTTTATGCTAATTAATTAAAATAAATGCAATGATAGCTTTTTAATATTTTCTAGAATATAATGGGTTTTAATGAATTAATTATTCATTTATTTTTACATTTAAAAGAGTCGTTCGCCATTGTTTACACATATTTAAAGAGTTTAGGAGTTCCTTAAAAAGTTAAAGTTGATACGGACCAACCTTAAAATTTTTAAGATTTTTCCTTAAGTTAAGGAATACCTTAGCGCTAAGGTGCTGTCAAGATTCATTTTTAACCACTTTAAGGTAAAACTTTACTTTAAGGTATTCCTTATCTCTTAAGGTGTGATTGTGAACCTGGGCCCTGGTTAACAAAGTGAGCAAAAGAGGACATCATTTTGCTAACAGTTCAGGTCATTGTCATTCTTTGACCCTTGTTCAAGGCCACTGAGGTTCTGTCGCCCGTCAACATTATCAAACATCTTCTCTGAAGCCATTGGGTCGACTGCAGCTAGGAGAGAGTCGGGTAACTTCGGACAGGCGGGTAAATTCGGACATACCATTGCAAACAGTGAAAATCAAGACGAGACGGCTCATGATGAGCCGTCTCATTAGGATTTTCACTGTTTGGCCAGTTATTGTTTTGTTTTAGTTCCAGACAAGTGACATATAAAGGAAAAAATGTCACTGTCCGAATTTACCCGCTGTCCGAAGTTACCCGACTCTCCCCTATATTTCATTTGGAGCCTCACTGTGCCAGGGGAACGAAAGTTTATTCCGGAGGTCTTGGTCACATGAGTAAAATGGCCACCATGCCCATATATGTTTGAATCATTTAAAAAAAAAAAAAAAAAATTTCCAGAACCGAAAGGCCAATGACCATGAAACTTTGTTTCTGGTACTGAGGACTTGGACTCTACAATGTTTGTTCAAATATTGACCCTGCTATCACCTTGACCTAATTTATAGCACGATCAACTTGAATATGTTAAGCTTTTATATGGGAGAACGTTTAACAGTGGATTTCTCAAAAACTATTTAAAAGTCTACGATATAATACTTGGTATACATGGTAGACTTTATGAACAGATGTAAACACAAGTAAAAAGTTGCTCTAGTATAGAGCAAAGGAGGAAGCGCTGCGGAAAACAAAATTTAAGACTTGATTATCCAGTTTTAGTAACTATGTATAAAATACGGTATCGAGGTATCAATGAATTAAAGTAGCGATAATATATTATCTTAAATCATTTTAAAATGACACGTACATAATGTAACGCTGGATTGTGATTAGCATGGTAATTTGGAACAACAAAGCTATATACATATGGACAAAAGTTCTGCACGGTCACTGTTAATTTTCATAAATAGTTTCAAAAACTTCAGTTAAACTATTTCTACCAGTTTTATTCATAGAGCTAACAAACAAAAAAAAATATAAAAAAAATGTTATAGTATGGATGAATGGCACCGAGTTTAAGACAGGTAACCTACATTTACCTTTAAGTTAAAGGATATTTGCATTGAATTTACTGTTTTACTTGTGTGTTTTATGTAGAAAAGCCTCAAAGTGTTGTGACATATAACATAATTTTACAACTATTTTTCTTTGTAAGATTCAGCTTGATTGTACTCAAAATAATCTAAGAAAACTTGTGTATGAGTCAGATGACGTTTTGGCAAAACATTGCGTTATTTGTTTGTTCTGCGACTCTAAAACTTTTATTCATTTATTCATTTATATATATTCATTTATTTATTTTGGTGGTGTGTAGATTAAAGTGGGCATTAAGATAAATAGAATAATAACGTGTGAATTTTCTGATGAAGACTACCTAGTTTAAAGGCCCATGCAAAACTTTGTATAATACTAAAATACCTAAATATGTTTTTGAAAGATATTTAATTTATTGAATTGATCTCGGTCATGTGTATACCTTTATGTTTTGGGTTGTTGTGTTTTTCATCATTTTTTCAAAGGGGAACAGCTTGTGTGACCTCTTGATTGTTTTTCTGGATAATGTAGCCTTTCCAAAAGGGAGTCTACTGATAAAGGAAAACAAAATGCTCCTCAAGGGGCAAGTTCTTCAGTTGGTCTCCACTGTGAAGGGAGGCAAAGAATGACATTGGCATGAGTTGCTTCCCCTGAAAGAGTACCCATTCACCATCGGCACACGTTATGCGTGACACAGCTCTTATGGCAGTACTGTAAATACTGTAAACCAGAAAATTTTAGCAAATCTGAGTTTTAGAAAATGTTTCCAAGTTTTGTATTTAGCTTCTCATAATGGTTCTTTGATTATAAGACAACGACTATTTCACCTCAGTTTTACTTTAAAAAACTTTGCATTCCTGAAGTTTCGAGTACATCTTCGGAATTTTCCCCGATTTAAAGTTCCATAATGACTGTAATTACTACAGAACCTATGATTGGGTTTAGATGGAGACAAGGAAATCTTAAGATAAGTCTCATGCTTGGCAAGTCTAGCATGTCGCCTATTTAATTTGAAAACGAGCTCGAGCTTTCCTCTTTGGGATTTCAACGAAATCACTATTTCTTCGCCCATTAATTTTCATTTGATAAAAAAGATTTTGAACCAGATCATTACTATATTCCTTCATTTGACTTTCTCTTAACGGTTCTGTCCGTAAGCCTAGGCTATTTAAGCTGTTTCAGTTTGTCAGTCATTGCTATTCTATCTATCTCTTCATACGGCATACAACCGCATATGAGTATTATGATACAAAATCAGAGTTCCGAGGTTACAGTTTTCTACCCCGTACTCACAATAATTTTTAAAGTAAAGGATCCATGCAGCTGAAGGAATTTATCCCGTGTCGTAATATTAACAGGAGATGCGCCCCTTTCTGTTTCACGGGGCCAATTTTCCCAGCATATTCCCAGCAGGCACATGACGTCCAAATGACGTAAAGACGTCGCATAAACATTAATAAGACGTATTTCCGACGCAATGTGCCGGCTGGGTTGCTTGTAGTCAATGGAATGTAGATTATCTTATCTTTTCCACTCCATTCCATTCCAGATTTCAAACTATGTCCTACTGTTTCTATGGCTGTTTAGAAATGTTTAAATCATTATTACAATCATTATGTAATTAAAAACAAAGCAACGAAACAATTATTAAAGTGCGAAAATGGTGATAAGCTCCGTTTCTCTAATGAGACTAGATCAACTATAAAAGAAATGCACGTTTCCTGTTCGTGTACTAATATATGGAAAAACCGATTCTAATCAAAGGGCCACTGGCCCTGAAATGACAGATTCTATCAGAATAAACTTATTAAAGTCATGCTACATTGGCTCAAAATAATTTCAAACTTAGGTCCTGTTGTTAATGGTCCATCTCCATTAATGTAAATAAGCCATTTAGCGCAAATCACTTCACGCACCTGCAAAAAATCTATCTCTTGTACACACCTGACAACGGTTACTGCTTTTTACTGACTTTAAAGCACTCAGTGTTTGCGGTATTTCGCACTACCTACGGACCACGAGGAAGTCCACTCCAATGTTTACAATATGGCAATTCTATAAATAGCTACCGATAAATACACAATAAACCGTATGATGTCCAGTATAACACTTGCGAGAGAAATGGATAAACCTACAGAATTTCTTTTACATTACATTCTCTGCAATGATCGACGTGCTCATAATACTGTTGAAGGCAAATTAACAACTGTAAAACAGTTTTTTTTTTCAGCGGCAGCTGATTTATTTACTTGATAAAGTATAAGGGGCGCTTGAAGAGGGGGCTAATACGGTAATTTGCGGATTGATTTCTAATATTCAGTTTGTATTCGTTATATTTTTTGACCGCTGATGTCATTAGTCTGATACTTCTTATTTTACGAAACTACTTAAATAATTATACCTGCACAAGAATACGTTATATAAGATCTCATTTAACCTCGTACAAAACTTATTTTCAATTCCAGACGTTTTTAGCGAAATGACCTTACGATCACTTCATTTCTGAGCGGAAGAACACAGCTGTGAAAGCCACTTTCCAAAATACGCTTGTGACAGCATTGAATGACTGATAGAATCAGTCATTAAAAATAAGGCAGTTATGCAATAGCTGAGTTCCATCTAGCGGTCTTCTTCGCATGATGACCTCAAAATCTTGTAGGTCATACATGAAAAGAGAGACTACCTCGAAAAATCGAAAGGATACTATAGTGAAAGACGATATTATATGCTATTAAAGTTTTCGTTCTCGCTAAACAATTATTATTTTATCCAATACCATGAATGCTAAACGCTAACTTGATTAAACACATACAGTGCAAAAAATGAAAAAAAAAATCTTTTAGCTGACTTATTTGCAACAATACAATGCGTTTATCAAACCCGATGATCCTTTCGACATTTAGGACAGAAAAATAGTTCCATGTTTTTATCCCGAAATATAGAAAACAAACATAATAAAGATCGAAAAATGATATCTTAATGTTATGTTCCTGGTAAATTGATGATATAATCGGAATTATAGTGATAAGGTATGCATGAAAGTTTACTTTTTAAGTCGCTTATAGCAATAATCAATAAAACAAATCTACACCCAACGCCTTCCCAAACTCATCACGAATAGCACTGCGTTGGTACGCAGCGCAATTACATGTATGTTTCTAAAGGTCAAAGTCATTCTTTGAACTTTGTTCAATGTCACTGAGACTCTGTCGGTGGTCGACATTTTCAAGCATCTATAACTCTGACGCCACTGACTGATAGAAGCCATTTCTTAAGTGGAGTTTCCATGGGAAACGAAAATTTGTTTAGATGATCTTAAGTCACATGACCAAGATGGGCCCTATGCCTAAATATGGTAAAAACCTTTAAAGGTCCTTTTCTCCAGAACCAAAGTGCCAATGCCAATGAAACTTTGTATGTAGCATAAAGTACTGAAGCCCCACAAAGTTTATTCAAATGCTGACCTTGCGTTGACCTTGACCTAGTTTTTGGCGAGACCAACTTTGGTATGTTATGCTGTGCTTTTTTTTATGGGAACATGCTTAAACAGTATATTTCTAAAAACTGTTTAAGTCTACGATATAATACTTGGTGTATACGCTTGATTGAATGAGCGAATATAGACACTATGTTGCCAAAGGTCAAGGTAATTCTTTGACCTTTGTTCAAAGTCACTGAAATCCTGTTGTCCGTCAACATTTTTAAACAGCTCTTCTGAAGCCATTGGGCCGATTGAAGCCATATTTTATATGGAGCCTCACTTGGTCTATAGAATTAAAGTTTGTGAGATGGTTCAAATCACATGACCAAGATGGCCGCCATGCACATCTATGGTAACTGTAGTTTTAAAATCCTCTTCTCGAAAACCCAAAAGTCCAAGGACCTAGTGGCTTGGTATTCAGTTGCATTGAGAACTCGGGCCATACAAAGTTTGTTTTTCAAATGATGACCCTGCATTGACCTTGGCCTAATTTATGGCAATGTCAATTTGGTATCTTATGCCTTATATACAGTATATACATGGGAAAATGCTTAAAAAATGGATTTCATGGAAATATTTAAAGCCTAGATATACTAATTGGAGAATGTGGTTAACTCACACAATATACATTTGTGAAGACATAAGGTCACAAAAGATCGATGTCAAGGCCAAGGTCATTCTTTGGACAAGCTAAAGGTCATTGAAACTTTAGAATTAAAATATGCACTCCTCTCACGCCACTGGTTCAAAATTTATAACAAAGGAGCAAAATGACAAATTGTGTGTGTTGACAGGAAGGTCTCAGGTAAGCAACAAGACCATTGGTTATCTGCTTTATCATTTTATAGAAATCGCAATATATTTTACGCACACAGTGTAGATCCTGATCTGAGCCATAGAACGCATCACTTATCTAGGTCAGCACTGTTGGTCTATAGTCCTTTAATGGGACACTATGCATAAATCAAATGTAAATGGTTTAATGAAAGATAACTGAAAATCAACAAAGATTGTGGTCAGGAACGGAGGATTTACAGGATGCAGGGTACTATTTCTTACGTGTCCGATGATTTGTTGAGCAGCTGAGCTGAGATGCGAGAAATCGAGAACCAATTAAACCTCTGCATGAAGAAACGTTAAGGCAAGACAGTGTAGAGCAATGAAGGCGTTTTAGCTGCGCATCCTTTCTGCACGGGACAGCCTTTTTGATACAAAGCTAGTATTCTGACGACCCGAATTGTTATTTCGAAACGTTTCTTCAGTAGATTGCACGTATACTTTTCGCCGTCTTTTAGAGGCTGGACGATAATTGGAATAGCCTGATGGCAAATTTAAAGTAAAATACTAATTGCATATTACGAGTTTTATATAGTTTATACATTGTAAGAGAGAGAGAGAGAGAGAGAGAGAGAGAGAGAGAGAGAGAGAGAGAGAGAGCTATTGGCATATCTTGGCAATTATAAAACGGTTCGGAGAGAGAGAGAGAGAGAGAGAACTATTGGCATATCTTGTTGTAAAAAGCCGAACAGATACAAGTACTTACTTGCCGTGAAATAAGTCAAAAGATAACAAAACTTGAAGCAGAAATACAGTCTCAATGTATCTAACTTCTAAACTACTTCTATCTTAAATTATTTTTTCTGGTTGCAGAAAATTTTCTTTGAGGTATCAGTAGTTTGACATAGCAGAGTAGAAAATCTGTTCAAACTATACTATTTGATACAAAATGGATGGTACTTTTGATATCAATATATGATAATGGAGACATTCTTTTTCGACTCTGTGACCTTTACTGCGCTGTGCTAATAATTCTGGCAGCAAGTCTATCATTCCAACAGGTATACTGAATCCAGGTGTAAACAATTCTATCTTGTCTTGTGCTCTACTTATGTTGTTTTCTTCGGATATATCCAAGGCTCCGAATGAGACTCCCCGCGAGACCGGGCCTTACAGCACGTGAGAACACCGCAGACTCAGATCAGCCTTAGCTCAAGTAGATTTCTGTCCCTTAGGATTCATTAGAACCAAATATTATTCATGCTAAAATTGAATTCTACAATTAGAATATTTGGCTGGACAGGCTGATCGGAGACTTCACTGTTGGTTAATGGCGCAAGGCATATTTTCTCGCCCAATGCTAATTATTTTGCGCCGCGTCGGGATAAAATTTGTCAGAGCATATGGAACTGCTCATGCACCGATCAACATAGTAATATGTTTAGTGATAGAATATGCGCAGTGACGTCAAATAAAAATACTTCGCAGCACGACAAGACTATACTTACGTCAAATCTGGACAGGTGCAGATTCCTGTATGCCTTGAGATAGGTTTTACAGGAGAAGAAACATTTTTATAACAGTCTGACATTTTAACAGTCTATCAAAAAGGTGGTACGGTAAACACATTCTGTGATACCTGGTGCCTCTTTCTGTGAATTTTGTGTGTTTTATGTGGATATTTCAAGTTAAATAAACAGTTTGGCAGAGTACTACCTTAAACAAGGAGCTGTTTGAAATGGCATCCGAAGACGGAGACTACGAAGAAGTGAGTACGCATGTGTCAAACCTGTCTTGAGCAAACAGCCAATGAAAAGCTACAGCTGCTTGCTGAATACGGACCAGTTTATTCGTATGTTGAACAAGAAATGTCTTTTTCAAAAAAGATAATCGGCTTAGATTAACTAGAAGTGTATATTGTAATATGTATGAGTCAGGTACATGCAAGATATCAAATGTGCTGATCTGACTGTACGGAAGCGCATGTTGATGTGCATATTTGTTGTTGGTGTTGTGGTTTCGATTTCGGGAATGCTGTTGAAGTTTGATTTGGGTCTGTCTGTGTTGCAAATAACAATGAGGATTGGTTGGCTGACCGCCCCACATATAACATTAAGAGTGTCGCATTTCCAACACAACATCAAGAACTAAGCCAGCAACAATTACGTAATTTCGGCTTGGATTGGTATTTCAAGTTATCTTGTTGGTTTTATATTTTACATGTGCGACATAGCAGGCAAAATATGTTCTTTGGCAAAGAGCGATTTGGACCAAAATACCTTTTTTCATCACGACACAGTTTATAGGCCAACAGTCAAATGAAACTGAAAGTAGAAAGAGAAAGCAAAAGTAGGCTACTTACATCAAAATCCCAGGTGTATTTATATTGGCCAATAAAATACTTAAAATGTAGGTCAATACTAAGGTTATACGACTAAAGCCGAAATTTTTTTCTTGAATAACTTGATATGATGGTCTGCCATGCTAATTCTTTATTGTTAAAAGGGAGTAAAACTCATGTTCATCGACTGTAAAACTGTTAAAGCGATGACCGAAAATGGTCTATCCCATAATTATGCAAGGCCGTCGAGGCACTACAGATCGCTGCAACAACCTCTCTCCACCTGGTCCTATTTCCAGTTGCCCTTTTTATGGTGGCTAAGTCAATCCTTATTCACTATTTAATATGGTATTCCCACCTCTTTTTCTGTTTACCTGGACTCTGTAGAATTGCTTTTGCTAGAATACCTTTTTGAGTTGGGTTGTCGATTTGGATACCTAAAATCGTGGGCTTAATATGTGTCTGCAGTCTGTAACAGAATTCAACAACGCCATGCTTTCAAAGGAATGGAACTGTTCTGTCTGGCGGAACACTACAAAATAGTAATAACAATAATAATGTCGATGCCTTTATCTTTTAAGGATTCCGCACCTATCGCACATATGGTCATCTTACAAGTGCAATTGAACATGAACAATATTTATAACATTTATAGATCGACTTTCAAATATTTTTGGCTTGGTCTGTTTCAGCTCTGTTTCAGCTGTGATTAAGTTACAACTATTCGATATTGAGTTTGATAAGCATTTAAGGTGGAATAGGACAAAACCAAAATTTTCAGTAATTGTGTAAAAAAAATAATGATCAAGAAGTCCAATATTTTCTAAATTACGAAATGATTTTCTTTTAAGTGTGAAACTAATACTTCATTTTCTCTGACGTCATGAAAATGTGAGGGGTTGACGTTTTTTTAAAGCAAATTAAATAGCGTTCGATTATATATATGTTCTGCGCAATGTAGGAATCGGTACAATTCCGGAATTGTTCTTCGCAAAGTAGGAATTCTCACTTTGTTTCGCAAAGTGGGAATTCTTACCTTTCGCAGGACACGGAATTGTCTCTGCGCAAAGTACGAATCGGGACAAAGTGAGAATAATTAGATCTTAGAGAGTTTTAGAAAAATATGTTTGCATTTATTTGTTTGATATGGTCATTTTAGTAAAATTGTAACTCTTTTACAGACTAGAATATATGAGCCTCTGTTATTAATAATTTTTCAAGACTGTTTATGGGACTGCTTTGTTTTGGGAAAATGGCCGCCCCTTTGTGGTGTACGCATTGCGAATGCGCGGAAATCGTACCATTACGGTGTTTTAAACGCGCGGAGGGGTAATAAATGTAATAAAAATTCAGATTTCTCATAATTTCAAAGTCAATTTCATATTACTCGTATCAAATGAATATTCCATTCTCACTTTGTCCCAAAGATTCTCACTTTGCGCTTGTCCCAAAGATTCTCACTTTGCGCAGAGACATTTACCTGTTGGATAAACCATCAAATCCCTTGCGCAATTCTAGAATTGTACCGGTACATTTCCGCAATTGTAACACAAAGTGAGAATTCCTACTTTGCGCAGGACAATTCCGGAATTGTACCGATTTCCACTTTGCGCAGAACATATATATTTCAAATTTGTTTTGCTCTCCGTAAAGATATTGTAATAAATTTCATAAATAAAGTCGTTGAAATAGGAACTGTATAATTCATGCTCAAATGAAAGTCATTTAGTGAGTCACAAATGCCTGAAGTTTATGATGATATATCTTTTGACTAGAAAACTGAAAATTTTGTTTTTGTCCTATTCCACCTTAAGCTCCGGTTTGTTGACAAGTTCATAGCTCTTTTATCGGTGTGTGTTTTATTCTACTGTTTTCTCATTTGTTTTCGGGAGTCATGCTACCATCTGCGATTTATTCGTGTCTACATTTAGTTGTATGCCTGATAAGCATATTATGGTTTGAAACATTAAAAAAATGACAAGGGTTACAAATATTATTACTGATTGACATGATCATCATTAATTAACACAACTTTTAAAACAGTCTTATAACAGCGTCCGTGCCGAACATGCGGCAGTTGAAATCCGATAAACGTGTCACAAGGAATATTTGGCGGATTCTGATGTCCGTATCTTGTTTCCACATTAGGGGAGAGTCGGATAACTTCGGACAGCGGGTATATTCGGACAGTGACATTGTTTCCTTTATATGTCAGTTGTTTGGAACTAAAACAAAAATTAACTGGCCAAACAGTAAAAAAAACCTGATGAGACGTCTCATCTGGATTTTCACTGTTTGCAATGGTATGTCCGAATTTACCGGCCTGTCCGAAGTTACGCGACTCTCCCCTATTCCTAACCAGAAATAATCATAACGTGGCCAAAGTCCTCCGCTGCAATAAAAAAGTTAAGAGAACTGCAGACAACTAATGAATTAAGCGACCAAGATTTATCTGTTTTCAATCATGATATTCCATCTCATTAAAATATATTACTATGTCAAAAAAGTTCCTATACATGAAATTTCCTCTGTTGCTATAGCAATTGCAGAAATTAAGAACATTTATAGTTTACTAATTTCAAAAGAGTATCCATTGGCCTATTGAAAAAACTTATTTGTTTTGGTTTCCTAAGACTACACATGCTACAAGGACCGTTTGAATATGCCAGGGGTAATTTTTCATTTTCACAGAGTAACATCATTAAAATTGCTCAAGTTCAAAGTTTTTAAAATTGGTTTGTGAATAATGATTTCCAAGATTCTGCGCTCCATACACAACAGCAAGGCGTTAGGTAAGGCTACTTGCCAAAGAAATCAAAATTTGACCGCTTCTGATAGGACAATTTGAACCACAAGTCAGGGTACTGTGATTCCTTTAAAGACTGTTTAAATGCCACTTTCAGTGGGATTTCTAGTCTTATCATATATGACCAACAAGATTTGAGCGTAGCCATTAGCGTAGGTTTAGGGGAGGTAACTACCACACTATGGGATTTCCATAGGAAATCGAAATCGTAATGGCTGTAACAATTCTTCCAATTGTGTCATTATGCCATGAAAACAATGACATAACAAAAATGTTTATGAAGAAACTTTGAAAAAAGACCGACAGGTACAGTAATAATGACGCCTTGAAAATCGCTATATTTTTAATTAAAAGGGAGATAATCTGAGAATTTGAAGAATATAAACCTCGCCTGTAAAGCCTGAGAACAAGACATTAAACATTTTAAGTGTTTTTCGAACTTCCTGCATTATGGACTTTTCTGCGCAATACAAACTTTATTCCTGTGCATGCGCAGAAATCAGATGCATTCAAATTGACTCCTATCGAATAATGCCAGATAACTCTAATGTGGAAAAGTATGGGTTGACAATTTTCTGAGCATTTTGTTCGTTGGCGTCTCCCCAAACATACATGAACCTTAATTAATTCCAATATGCACTTGGTTCCTTGAAAATATGGCCGATAGTTGGTATCGTTACTTTTTTGACCGAGTATATTTACACTTGCCACTGACTTCCCATCGGTAAACTGGCTTCATACACCGATGAACGACAATTACGTTCGATTGACGCCATATTATGGCGACGGCTGTTCAACGTAATGGCCGAATACGTCATTACTAAATTTCTTGCATATTTTACATCAAATTACCACGAAAACACCACAGGAAGGGTCTAAAAGTAAAGTGTAAATATAAGAATAAAAACTTGATTTATCAGCGTTCATCGTGTGAAGAAGCCAGTAGTCGTCGTTAAAATTCTACAATGCTACTTTTAGACCCTTCCTGTGGTGTTTTCGTTGTAATTTAATGTTGAATATGCAAAAAACGCGTCGAAGAAAATTTAGTAATGACGCATTTGATATTTACGTCACGATATGGGATCTTAGCTCCGCCCACTGGTGTCATCACACGATGAACGCTGAAAAATCAAATTTCAATTCTTAAATGTGAATCTAGGAAGTTCTGATATCACGCATATAAGGGTTAAGACTAGATATTTCGGTAAAGTCAGATGCCAAACTGAGAAATCAAGAGTTGTCGTTTTCATTAATGAAATTTCGTTTCATAAACATAAGTTTGTGTGCGATGGTTTATCTGGCTGTTCCAAAATGTAATATTTACACTTGCCACTGACTTCCCATAGGTGGCTTCATACACCGATGAACGACAGTTGACCATGTGACGTTGCCGTCAAGCGACGTCTAAGGTAAACAAACGTCTAGATTGGTCCACGTAACGTTCGACTGACGCCACGTTATGGCGACGGCTGTGTAACGTAATGGCCGAACACGTCATTACTATCTTTTCTTCGACGCATGTTTTGCATATTCATATTAAATTACCACGAATACAACACAGGGAGGGTCTAAAATAAAATGTAAATATAAGAACAAAAATTTGATTTTTCAGCGTTCATCGTGTGAAAAAGTCAGTGGTCGTCGCTAAAATTTTACAAGAAGCGCGTTGCGCTTCATGGAATTTTAGCTCCGCTCACTGGCCTCATCATACGATGAACGCTGAAAAAAACAATCAAATTTCAATTCTTGAATGAAGATATAGCCAGGGAAAGATATATTGCAATGGTAGATAACCCCCTATTAAGTGACCAACACTAGCATTTGATATTTACGGTATGATATGCTTTTAAAATAAATAGATCTGTGATGGATAGATGCATGCATGTATCCATGCATGACGCGTTTCCATGAACAGTTTTCCAGTCATAACAGGACGACGAAAGGATGAAAACGAAAGGTTAAATGCAAATATTTACATTCTTGGTGTATTTACTGAAAAGCCCTATAGTAAACCATTGGAACGTAATGTAGTTTACATTCCAATAATTACATTGAGACACGCGACGTCAATGACGTCAACATGACAAACAATAGCTCTCTACAACCTGATTGGACATCAGCAACGTCATGACGTCATGCATGCCGTTCTGCTGTTAGCAGAAAAAACTGCGTGTACATGTTTTACTGCTTCAATTTTAGCGCTTATAGAAGATTTTTCATGAAAGATTTGATTGAAACGAAGGTAAATATAAGCAATGAACTTAATTTTTCTGATGTTTATCATGATGTTTAGTGTAAACTACATTGGGTCACTAGCAAAGTTTACATGAACCCCTTCGGGGTTCATTCACTTTGCACGTGACCCAATGTAGTTTACACTTCGATAACCTCAGAAAAATGAAATTCATTCCTTAATGGAACCTCGTTCTTGATTGAAAAGATTTTCACCTCCAGCAAGAAACAAACCTTGGACCCTAGTTCAGCAGGCCAGCTTTTAACCCACTGAGCTACGGGGGCTCAAAATGTATCTAACTTTTTTTCAATAGTTTAACCCTTTGAGTGCCACGACATTATTATGCCTGCGCCGCACTCTTTGACGTTATTGTTTTCAGCGGTAACGTCATCATAAAATGGCGCCATTGAAACGTCAGTCTGACGGCGCACAGCTGTGAGGGTCGGTCTGTAAGTAACATTTATGGGAAAAATACGCTGAATAAGTATACGCATGTTTTCTTACACAAGTAACATATCACTAGATATTTGTAGCTATACTTTGATATGAGCATAAGTTCGTTTGCAAAATTAAAATAATGATAATAATAATAAATAATAATCATAAAAGAAACAGATTGGGTTATTCTATGTTTGGAAACACTTACTGTACCTTGTTTATTCATTTGTGGGTGAATTTGTATTATTGTGCTTATTTAGAAGGCCTAGCGCCGCTCCGTAGCAAACTATAATCCCAACTCAATTTGGCGCAAATTTGATCGCTCAAGGGTGGACAGGAAACGTTGTTGATATTTTGATTTATCCCCTAACCAGAAACCTGGAAGTACTTGGAGCACTGACTAAGTATGGCAGAAAATTCTGAAGTGAAACTGGGCGAGATAGAATAAACAAATCAATTTATTTTTTTCTGATTTCATGGATGTGTAAACAACGTCAAGCAATCATGAAACTTCTAGAAGTTTACTGTAAAAAAAAAATCCGTAGATTTCACGGTAAAATACTCGGAACCTGGGCTGCCAGTTCATTTAACATTGTTTTTACGGGTGTCTGCCTGTAGAACATTTGTGGAAACAATGATGTGGTAAGGTTATGGTAATTGACCGCACTCGGAAATACATTGATAGTTGAAGGGCTACATGATAAGAAAAATACCTGTCCTATTCTATCCTATTCTGCCTGATTTTTCCTGCAAAAGTTTACGGGCTCCAATTATTTTACCATACACTGTAAAAAATCCGTAAATTTTACGGTAGAATAACTGGAAACCAGCTGCCAGTCCATTCCCCATTATTTTTACGAGAGCCCGTAAACATTGGCAGGAATTATCAAGCAGAATAGGATAGAATGGAGCAGGTGTTGCTTCAGTCCTATTGCCCATTAACACTATAAAGGCATTTCTAGTGCGGCCAGTAATAAAACATAACACTGCCATATCGTTATTTCCAATAATGTTCTGCAGGCAAACACCCGTGAAAATAACGGCGAATGGACTGGCAGCCGGTTGCCAGTTCTTCTACCGTAAAATCTACTTTTTTTTACAGTGTAGAATCTACGGATTTTTTACAGTGTAAAAGTAAACGTCATACCAACTTTATTCCGTTTGTGACTGATTAGCCAGGAGATCATGCAATAAATGTCACAATTATCAAAATTATTTCTTATAATCAGACATATAAATTATTTGCCTGCCAATTTGAAAGTGTTAGCAAATAACGATTACTTTTTTATTATTATTATTTTATTTTTTTCTCTTCCTTTCTATCTTGTCTAAAAGCAAATCGTTACGTCATTTATACTTGGTATTGATGGGTGCCCCGTCCTCCCCCCACCCCCACCCCTCGGGGTATCAGATTATCAGATACGCACAACTCCAATAATTTATTGAAATTTTGCATGATATTCTTGATGGTCTGAGAAAGTCGGGCAGAACGCTCATCGTGTCAACTTCGATAGCTCATGGCCATACAAGAATATATTTTAATTTAGGCTAAACTATTTCCTAGCAGATTATCGAAGCCGTTTCTTCATGGAGTATCGAGCCTTCATTCGGCTGTTGTACAGAGTTACCCTTGCTATTCAGAATAGCACTTTTCGATCCGGAATTCCGGATTTATTGATCTATACATCATTTTATCTTTATTTTTTTTTTTTTTTTTTTTTTTTTTTTTTTGTAAATGTTACTCCAACATTTGACATTTTCAGATGGTGTGTGTGATTGTGAGAGATGGGGTGTGGCGGTTCATTTGCAAACGGCAATACTTAGACTGGGAAACACGCACATTTTTTGAGATGTGGTCGCCCTGGATATTTATATTTTCGGTCATAATCCTGTAACAGATGAGACAGGAAAGTTGTCACTGTTTCGTAGAGAACATATGGGCAAAGACGAGCTTGTCAAAGAAAAGAGTTGCACCGTAAAAAAAATCCGAAGATTCTACCGTAGAGTACATGGAACCAGTTGCCAGCCCATTTCCCGTTATTCTTACAGGCGCCCGTAAACATTGGCGGAATCATCACGCATAGTAGGGAAGAAAAAGACAGGTGTTGTTTTTGTCACATAGCCCTTCAACACTATAAAGGTATTTTCGAGTGCGGTCAGTCAGCATAAGTCTACCAAATCGAGATTTCTCAAAAATGTTTTACAGGCAGACGCCAGTAAAATTAACGGGAAATGGACTGGCAGCTGGTTGCCAGGTATTCTACCGTAAAAATTAAGATTTTTTTTTACAGTGTATGCTTTTTCCTACGCCATTGCTTACCGCATCCTGGCCTTCCCTATCTATATCCTACATTCCATCAATTCGACCGCCAGTTTTCAAACTCTTCCCGTTCTTTTGCAGCATTTTCAAAAGGGATTCAATACAACTGACGCCCTGCTCATTTCACTGGAACGATTTTTTTGTTTTGTTTTATTATTTATTTAAAATAATGTTGAAGGGCTATCTGACCAAAACAATACCTGTCTTATTCTACCCTGCTCCGCCTGATGATTTCGCCAATGTTTACGGGCGCCCGTAAAAATAACGGGAAATGGACTGGCAGCTGGTTGCCGGGTATTCTCCAGTAAAATTCACGTATTATTGTTCTACAGTGTAGTTGAATTTGCTCCCTCCACACTCATAATAGTGAGGTTCAAATCTGACACAGAAGGGCAAGTACCTGTCCGCAAAAAACCGCCGGATAATACATGCTAGAAAGGCATGTACATGTATATGTGCTTATCAGTCCGTCGGAGAGAAACAGCTTGACATTTTGTTTTTCCATGTCAGCGTGCGTACGTGGTCATGCACATACCTTTTTATATTTGTAAGTTTGTGCAAGCGTTCATTTATCAAGCGCGCAGCGTTTTGTTGTTTTTATTTTATTTTGTATTTAACGGATCTTTGACACAGTATTTCAGTCTGTTTTGAGCCGTCTCCCAGGAAGAAAATAGATAATGATAGAGGAGAGAAAAATGTTCAAACTACCCCCACCTGCGCTTTATGCATGAACAATAGGCCCTAGCCCTTCTATTATCCAAAATAGTAGGACACCCCGGCACTGAAAGTCACCCAGAACCAGCGCCCGACCATGACAACCCCCATGCAGGGAGCCGTGGGCTCAACTCCCATCGGGTTACACGTATTCAACTTCTCCAGTGTCGCTATACCCAAAAAGTTTGAAAGAAATAGATGATGGGAAGGTCTCGGCAGGCAACGAGCATCCCCCTATTGTCGCATTCCGCGGGACACATTAGCTGCAGACATCAGGTAAGAGGCGCCTACGTATTAACTCGCCCAGGCGTCCCCCATCGAGCCACCTCAGCCCCTGTGTCTCGAGAAAAGCGACAGACAAGGGCATCAGGAAAGAGATGTTCGATGCAGCAAGAACTCGCAAAAAGCCAAAACAGTTCAAAAGAATGGAAGCCAAACTCAGCTAAGATTCTTCTCGCTATGAGAAGTTTGTCTTAGTTTTAGAAGAATTTAGAAATTTTACCAGATAACATAAAGGATAAACAAATGAAACGGCGAAACAATGCAATTAAAACAATTACACCGTTCCAGTGTAAATGTTTGAACATCCCCCGCGTTTGGCGCGACGTTACGTGACGTTAGTGGCGCCAAACGTTTCATTTTACTCTCCTCACATGACGTAATCAAAAATAACAACCCTTCAAAAGTCGATTTTAACGTCTATAAAAGCAACAATCTATATATTTATGAAACGACAGACTATTTGATAAAAAAACATTATGTTTTCAATTATTTTTACGGAATTTTGGGACCGAATCACTCACACTAGAAATGGACCATAAATGGTCCATTTGGCAAAGAACATGTTAAAGAGCTATGATCATGATGTGAAGTTTTATCAAGTGCAGATAACTATCTAAGAGACAAAATGTCATGTTCATTCTTTTCACTTTGTTTCTTAAGGAATGAATTTCATTTTTCTGAGGTTTATCGAAGTGTAAACTACATTGGGTCACGTGCAAAGTGAATGAACCCCGAAGGGGTTCATGTAAACTTTGCTAGTGACCCAATGTAGTTTACATTTCGATAAACATCAGAAAAATTAAGTTCATTGCTTATATTTACATTCGTTTCAATCAAATCTTTCATGAAAAAACCTTATATAAGCGCTAAAATTGAAGCAGTAAAACATGTACACGCAGTTTTTTCTGCTGACAGCAGAACGGCATGCATGACGTCATGACGTTGCTGACGTCCAATCAGGTTGTAGAGAGCTATTGTTTATTTTGACGTCATTGACGTCGCGTGTCTCAATGTAATTATTGGAATGTAAACTACATTACGTTCCAATGGTTTACTATAGGACTTTTCAGTAATTACATGTACACCAAGAATGTAAATATATTATCATAAATGCATGTGTGAAGTTTCTTTGACTAGTGGAGCTATAATCCATACAAGGATGGATCGATGACTTGCGATTTTACGTCTTTTTCAACAGTATTTCAGTTATATCAGGACGATGGGACGGTGAGGCCGTGTGCAATGGAACCTCGTTTACGGTAGGAAGTTTTCTCGCATCAAGCTCGGCTCGAACCCGGTCCACTAGATCAGTAGGAAAGCGCTTAACCCACTAAGCTACCGGGGCTCCCCCAGACAGGGATGTCTGCCAGTGGCCTACAGTGCATAAACTGACTGTACATAAGTTTTCTTCCTTTTGGATGACGTTTTGTTTCATAAAAATAGGTACATAAATAAGGTTGCAGGAAAATATTCCAAAAAGCTAAAGGAGCTTTATTCTGGACAAGTTACCTCGGCAAGGACAGATAACTGATAAATTCAAAGAAAAAGAAGAATTCTGTTTCTTATTAAATGGCATTTCAACTAAATAAGGCAAATGCATTTCGAAGGTAAATGAAATTATAACAAAGGTAAAGGAGCTGTAGCCCCCATACTACCTCGGAATGATAACTCATAAATCAAGAGTCCGAGGTTGTTATTCTTATTGTTGAAACTTTGTCTTAAGGTCAAGAATACGTAAATGGCACATACATAGAATTTTTTTAAATTTTGCACAGGGGTGCATTTTCATGTGTTACTTCGAATTGTGCAATAAAAAAGATAGGTCACCGAGTTCGTTTAGTCGCTAGATCAGATTGAAAAACATGAAATTTTGGGACCGTTTCCATTGACGGCAATGGGAATGCGATGAAAAAACTCAGACTTTAAAATTTAAACGTACACAGCTTGTTTACCACTACATAGATTTTTTTCAAAAACTGATAATTCATGTCACAGGTTCTGTCGATTAAAATGAGGTAAGAAAAGTCCTTGACTACCGAGCTCGTTTTTCAAGTAGCGCTTGATAAGCAAGCATAGGTATGTATAAATTTACGCCATTCCGCGACGTCATTTATAAGCGACGTTGCAGTCGTTTACTGGCGACGTTATCAGACATGCTAAGCCCGTTATGAGAATACGGAAAGATGAGGACTAATAGGGTTCTCGTGATGAATGCCTTAAGCTTCGTTCACACGGGCACAGTTTCTGTGACAAAGTAGGTTTGGAAAAGAAAAATTTGCTCGTGTGAATGAAAAAATATGCCACATTTTCATTGCCAATTTATATGGTAAAGTTTTTATGACAAACAAAATTTGTTCGTGTGAATAGAAAATTTGCCATAGAATATGTAACAAAAAAACTAGCTATGGAGATAAGTACAGAAAACTTTGCTCATAATCAAATCGGTTTGTTTTTGAACAAAGTATACAATGTATTTAACAAAGAAAATGTGGCATGGTCGGCCGTTCACACGGGCAAAGTTTATTTGTCCAGGCAACCTTGACGAATAATGTTCGATCGTGTGAACACAGCAGCAATTTTTTCCTTGCCAAAGTTAATTTGATAAAGATTCCATGCCACATGTTTCTTTAACAATTAATTTGCTCCGCGTTAACGCAAAATGTTTGGCAAACTTTCTTTGTTAAAGATTCTGTGACAAAGAAACTTCGGTGGCGTGCACGAGGCTTAAGTGAAAGAATTTATTTTTTCAGACTCTCGTAAACAAAAATTAATAAAAATTGCAAGCACACTTCTAACAGTAATATGGTTACTGCAGCCGACACTATTGAGCCGCACATAAAAACTGCGTTACCCTAAATCAGAAAATGCGCCGTGCCATAAAATGGGTTCTTTGGAGCATATATGGTCAGCGGAAGTACAGATCAGAGTGCGCACCCGCCCAACCTGACCAGAGCCTTTGTTGTCCTCTGGTACAATGATTCCTTGAGGAACAGCGAAGAGATTTATTTGTTTGTGCGTATGCGCAGGCTGATCTGTGTGCATGTATCATATTACTGACGACTCGTGTTCTGTCGGTGTGGCTCGTGGTAATCAGATAAAATTGACTTTTGGACAGTATTTCAGTCATATCGAGATGATGGTAAGTTACAAGGTCAACTTCCAAATCCACCGTCGGCGGGATAGGTAAAGGTAAAGACTTCTTGTAGCGCAGGAGCGGTGTGAGTAAGAGGCCCGCTCTATCTTTGGCAACGGCACACAGCAAGTGGAAGAAATATTGTACCATTCTTATTTTGTAATCAAAATAAAATTTTCGTTGTCCAGAAAGGATATGTGTATTAAAATCGCAAAAATCGGCATTATAATGAATATTACATTCCGATCCCATAACCGCATACATTTACTTGGTTTATTAATTATTCGGCGCCGCGGACGTTCGGTTATGACGCAGACGGTTGCGGGTTCGAGTCCGGATTCGGCAAGCTAGCGACTGGAAAAGTCTCGTAGTCAAGCCAGCAGTAAATGGGTAGCTTTTTCAAATAGGGAAGGATAACGCAGCGAAAGGAGAAAGATGGGCTCCGTCTTTCATATGTGTGTCTGAAAAAGTCCTGTGAGCCATGAAAGCAGGGAGGGAACGTGTATGCCGGCCAGCCTTAAATTGTTACACACATGAAACTCTCTCTGTCTGTCAGTCTGTCCTCTCTCTCTCTCTCTCTCATTAATTTTGTATGAATACACTTATGTTGATGACATAACATCAAATATACAGGGAAAAAGAGAACATTGCAATATCAGCAAAGGGCTTGAATAAACATTGACAACAACTCCGTTTTCCCCATGTTTGACGTTATTATTGAATGTCCGATGGGGCCGCCATATTGAAAATTACACTGACTAGGAAGTATTTCATGACGTAACGTCCTTCGCGACGCACGTAATTAATTGCGCCAGTCATTTACGTATTCTTGACCTTAATAAGACGAGTGCATGTGTGAAGAATTAAGTCATTATACCTAGGACAAGAAAATTTTACAAGGGACAAGGGGTTAAGGGTGAACAAACTATCAGCTTGCACTAATACCAATTCTTGCTGCAGCAAAGTGCACATATTGCCGAAAAAAAATATTTGGGCATATTTATCTTACACTACTTGCTGGTTGACGTGTATTCGGAAATACACAATGTTGTTTCGGGAATGGGTACGATTTTGCTCGAAAGCACAGACAATGCAAACCTATTTATTTCTGTCTTCGGAAGAAAACAATTGCAGTTCCCCATTAAGAAGGCAGCTGCCCTTCTTTGAAGAAGTTTGGTAATTTTGGAAAAAATAAAATAACAACAATAATATTACTAATACATGTAATAATAACAATGAATTAGATAAAAAAAAATATAATGAAAAATGATAAACGATATATAAAATTTAACAATACATGTAACTATAAATTCGTTTTGTCTATAAACGGACATACTGATGTCGTCAGAAAAAGTGCAATGCACAGTTTTAGAGTTTTACCCGGGTGGCTTTCATGTACTGATTTCGTCGTCCGTCAGTGCAAGTGTACATGTACTTAGAAATATACCTATGCACTCAGTTTCCCTGTCGCTGTCTTCGCAGAATCGTTGGATGTACGAGTTATTCAAGGACGCCTGAGATGTCACGTTCTATGTTTTCTTTATTATTTATTTAATGCAGTCGTGAGATTTCCCAACTGTCACAAAATGTATTCGGACATCCAGGACATTACTGTTGCCCACTCTTTGTCTTAAAAAAGAATCGTTGTTATGATAAAGAATTTTTCATGAAACTGCGAGTGAACTACGCATACTTTGACCAGATGTCCCCTTAGAGCGGGCTGATATTGTTCATTTACACTATTTGCTGATAACGACTGTCTAAGTGTTTACAGTAAGTGCAGTAAGACAGGAAAACTGCTAGAAAAAGAAGTCAGGAAAACTAGAAAAAGAAGACAAAAACCATTAATTATCTTTAAATGGAACTAAAAAATCGTAGAATTTTTGTAGACTGCTGATGCAGATACATATGAGCCGCGACATGACAAAACCAACAAAGTGGTTGTGCGCCCAGCGCAGACACAGATCAGCCTGGGCATCCGCCCAGACTGATCAGAGTCTTCGCTGTCCACATGGAGGTAGCTTAGACCCTTAGCTACCCTTTAAGCGTTTAGCGTAGAGTCTGATCAGACTGGGAAGGTGCCCAGGCTGATCTGAGTCTGTGCTGTGAGCACGACCACTTTGTTGGTTTTCTCGTGTCGCGGCTCAATTTTCTGTAGAAACATTAGTCTAAGAGAACTTGACGAAGACTTACCAGGAGAAAAGGATACCTTACATGATTTGCATCTAACAGCGATTACGTAGCATATCTGGTGATAATGAAATATAAAAAATAATGATGATTCCATAATTTTCCATAAAACATATGTTGTAACGCTCATAAGAAGTGTATCGCCGAGGTGGTTTTAATAAGGGTCACAACATATGCTGTTCTTAGGAGAAATTAGAGCAAATAGATTTGAGCTAACATTAGAGTAAGTGTGAGTATAAGCGACTGCTGTGCTTGCAGCAGGTGCGGGGAGTTTTTCCCCCATATATTGTAGTCTCATCTAACCTATGTATCCTATTCTTTTTCCCTCTCTCAGGGAGACGGCTTGGTATAGACTGAAATATTGTCTCGAAGTGTCATTAAAGCCTGCGCATTCACGTAATCCGGTCAAGCATTTTAATGGTTTTTACGTAATCCGGTCAAGCATTTTAATGGTTTTAATCGAAATTCAATGAGAAAACCGCAATAACTCTAATAAAACAGTGCAAATATGCGGCTGTAATATCATTGCTGCATCAACGTACCTTAAAGCACACTTTCTCGTGGAGTGGCTCGAAATTATTTACCAGACTGCATTATCTTTGATGCAAATCGAACTAGTGGAGGCGGATCAAGCAACGTGTGCAATCATTCATCATCACTTGCGCAATCTGTTAATGAAGGATGTTATTATTCTCAGTTCACATTTAATTTGTTCAGTACTTTGTGCAGCTGATCTAAAAACTAGGTGAACACTGATTAGAAGCTAGGAAGTCAGTTTGAGTTAAAATACATATTTACTCAATTTACTCACTCACGTCTACATCATGTATTTGCATAAGAGTAAGATATTCAGAGTATTATTTCATTCTCATTTATTTATGATTTTGAATGTGTGTGTATGGTTGGATTTTTGCGCTCACTTCATTTTACGCCCTATAAGGTATTTTTTGTTCCACTAATCATGTTGCAAAGTAAAGATGTAAAGTATACATGTCTCATGTCACTTTCAAAACCAACAAAACTGCAACCCTTCGGTCTTGCCGATCAAAACTTGTTAAGATTTTTCAATGTATACTGAGCAAAAAAAGAAACTTGGCGTTTGACAGCTCGTCATTGCTTTTTCAAGCAAGCTCGGATTCACACCAACCATTTTGCGATTAAAAACTTGATCAAGTATTCTTTCCGCTCGAAGATGGTAAAGCTTCAGGGCACATGAATAATTGGAAAGCTAAACGCGTTGACGTCGATTTCTGACGTCGCGTTGAATAAACGCAGTGCAGGTCAGGGATCTGTGGTCTGTGTTTGGTTGTTTTCACGCAAAGATTCAATATCTTTGACTGTCAGAAAACGGTTTCCGAGACAGAAGCTTATCTTGCGACTACAATTTAACGTCCAATGTACTGGGAGACATGAATAACAGTGCACAGATCTAGAATCGCAATATCAGGACTCCGCTAATTTCAAGAGAAGCATGATATTGTGTCGGTAATGCAGAAATTGAAAATGCAGACATTTTGTTTTGCAATCAATGTAGAATGCCTGCACATCAATTTGCTATCAAAGTCATGAATGCACAACTGTGCACGTGCAAAACATGTAAATATAGCATACATTGGACTTTTAGTAAGCTCAGTCGCCGAGTGAAAAATAAGGTTACTTGTTGCACATATCCAACAGCAATATATTGGCATATACATGTACCATATGTCTTAGTTCTCAAAACTCAAGAAAAGAAAAACCGTGAAGTTTCTTTTTTCTTTTCTTTTTTAATCAGTATATCTAAAGTCCGCTTTTGACGGCTTTTTCTCTTTCTTCGGAGTTTAAGAGAAAACAAAACTAGATTTAGGAAACCAAAAGAAAAGCAAATCAGATACATACTAAGTATTAAAAATAAAATCTACCAAAGGTCGCCACGAATACAGAATAATTGCTAGCTGATGCTCTTAGCGGGCCAAGTGCACACAGGAGTGTATTATTGTGACAAATTGCTGATAAATAGACCGCAACAACATGCTTCTTGTCACAAACAGAAAAACAGCCCCTCCCAGCACTTACTGCAAGTGATCTGAAGCAGACCCTTGCCTGGCCCATTTAAGACAGTCGGAGTATCGTGCTTCAGTTTGATTAATAGGAAAGTTATGACTCTACATGCTATTCAGATTCGGTGTTGTGATGTATAAGACTACAGTCAACTCTCGATATCTCGACTGCTGATATCTCAAAGTAATCCTTATATCAAAGACTACAGTTTCGACACAATCTCTACTTTAATTAACAAACCAACTCCCGTTATCTCAAATTACTAATATCTCAAAGTAAATTTTCTGGAACCAGAAAATTTACTTTGAGATATTAGTAATTTTGTATAAATTTCGACTCTGAGATATCGCGAGTTGACTGTATTTCAAATCCAGACTTAAGAGAGCTACAGACGACATCGACTGAGAACATATTCGCAAGTTAACTTTTGCTCCCATGGCTATCAGCGGCAAAGCTGCTTAAACATGTTAAATGCAAATACGTAATCTAATTAACCACATCCCAACGCACAATCTATATTTGATTCTTGAAAGCTGCAAACTTGACAACACATCAATCTAAAGAACATACAGGCAATACTATACAAAATAACTTAGGCATAAAAATCATAAACTATAAAATATGATTCTTTAAGAAATGATTTGCCCCTGAATAAAGTAATATCAAATCCCTTGATACTGGTCTCAGTCTGTGAATAGTGACAGGCCATACAGCAGTATGCTGCTAGACAATGAAAGACAATACATCATTTTATAGCAGTACTCCATGTACATGTAATTCCTACTGATTCGAAATAGGGCATTCAATAACTTTTGTCTCCCTTATACAGTTTTAAGTTTGTATCTGTCTTGGAAGCAAACATTGTCATTTAATAATAATGATAATAATAATATCATAATTATTATTATTAAACAATAATTGTCGTTAAATAATAATAATATTATTTTTATCATTATTATTATAATACTATTATTATTATTATTATCATTATAAATATCATGTAATGATAATAATAATAATTATGATAATAATAATAAAATAATGATGATAATAATAATTATAATAATTATATGTTATAATAATTATAATAATAATGATAATAATATTACAATAATAATAATAATAATAATAATAATAATAATGATAATAATAATAATAATAATATAATTATTATGTTGTTGGGATTGCAGCTGAGCTATTATACGCAGTCCCCTTTGTTCCGTTATTTTCATTTATTTTAGGAAAAACAAAAGTACATGTATGTCTTTTAAATGAGTCTCACCATCAAAATCATGCTGCATGGTCTGTGCGAACAGTGAACATTCATACCTAAGCAGATCAATCTGTATGCCTTAGCAGACTGTCAGTTTTCATTGTCCAGTGACCAGAGCTCTAGATCAGAGGGGTATTTGATGATAATTGAGGGATATTTTTTCATTTCTCATTGAGACCATATGATGTGACCATCATTTGAACCGTCTCGTTGAGACGGTTCAGGTGAGGGGTCACAACAACATATGTTCTTTATGCAGAAATAACAAAAATTACCCCTAATTATCACTAAATACTCCCTCTTATCTAAAGCTCTGAGTGACGGAATCCTAAAGATTTTCCAATCGTTGATGCGAACAGGGAAAACTTTGATCAGACAGCGCGGATGCAGAGGCTGGTCTAAATCTTTCCATTTTGCCTAGGCCATAACGCAAAATGCCATGAGACATGGGCTAAATGTCAATACAAGTCAAAAACCTTTCCTAAACTTGAGTGATGCGCAAAGATTAAAAAAAACACGGAATAATGAACTAAACATATGTTTGCACCTCCTATTGATTGCAGGGTTCCAAAATGCATCTTACTGTAAAATAACCAAAAAAAATGGGATACCTAAAATAGTTAGCGTAATTGTCCTAAATAATAAAAGCACCGCAGGCACTGCATGATACCCCGCCACTGCTGTGCATCCTAACTTATTTTTTGAGATATATAATAGCTAAAGAGCCACAGAACTGAGATAGACAGAGATATGATGTCCTGACTGTAAATAAATATTAATATAAACCACCCAACAACGTGGAGCATTCTGACCAGTGTAGATTTAGATCAGGCTGTAAAGCATTTCTTTGAGCTGAGAGACTCTGTTTCCTATTCTATGGTGTTAAACATATCAGTGAAGTTTCATTCAGATATTCCATATAGTATAGGAACTACAAGTCAAAAAACATTTTTCAGATCTATCAAGGGGGAATACTCATTAACTGGAAAGGTAAGAGTGATGGTTCTTTGTCACAATATGTAACCTTTGATGTGAAACATACCTATGAAGTTTCGTTCAGATATTCCATATAGTAAAGGAACTACAGATAAAAAAATGTTTTTCAGATCAATCAAGGGCGGATAACTCACAAACCGGAAAGATCAGAGTGACAGTTCCTAGTCACTATATGAAGCCTTTGATGTGAAACATATCTGTGAAGTTTTATTCAGATATTCCATATAGAAAGGGAACTACAGGTCAAAAACCATTTTTCAGACCTATCAAGGGCAGATAACTCATGAACTGGAAAGGTAAGAGTGATGGTTCTTTGTCACAGTATGTAACCTTTGATGTGAAACATATCTGTAAAGTTTCATTTAAATATTCCACATAGTAAAGGAACTACGGGTAAAAAACATTTTTTAATTCAATCAAGGGCGGATAACTCACAAACGGGAAAGGTAAGAGTGACGGTTCTTAGTCACAATATGTTACCTTTGATGTGAAACATATCTGTGAAGTTATATTCAGATATTCCATATAGTAAAGGAACAATAGGTCAAAAACCTTTTTTCAGACCTATCAAGGGCGGATAACTCACAAACTGGGAAAGTCAGAGTGACGGTCCTTAGTCACAATATGTAACCTTTGATGTGCAACATATGTGTGAAGTTTCATTCAGATATCATGAACAGTAAAGGAATAACAGGCCAGAAACCATTTTTCCAATACGAAAAAGGGCAGTAACTCCGTTAAAAATGGACGGATTTTGCCCATTAACAATCCCATACCACTCATCGCCGATAACAATGTGTATGCAAAATTTGAAAAAATTCCGTGAATAAATACTCAAGTTATCGATCGGAAATGGTGAGCACGGACGGACGGACGGACGGACAGACACCGAAAGGTATAACATAATACCCCGCCACTAAAGTGTGGCGGGGTATAAAAATGGGACAATCTGGTTTCACAATGCTTCAATACTCCATAAATGCAGATAGAATGGCAAACAGTTTAGACACTGATCAGACTGCTGTTTAAGAGCACTCCGAGCTTGGTCTGCACTGTTTGCGCAGAACTATATGTCCTAATACTCAGAATTTAGTTGGTATTTATCACACAAGAGCTATTAAACTCAGTCTGGCATATTTTAACATTTTCTTCAAAATGAATAAAACAGAATAGCAATCATCCAGTCTGGTCCAAGACGGAAAATCCATCTTGTAACAACTAAATCGAAAATAAAATATGCATTCAGAAAGCAAGGCGAAACTCTGCCTATAAAGCGGGTGCTCACGGCTGGGCAAATATTGTCTTCCATCCTTAAATACATGACAGGCCTTTGTTTGCTGTTTGATCCACAGATGGATAAGAAGACCTTCACATGCATCGAATAACTTTCTATGAATTACAACAGAAGCCAGTGCGGAGTTTATGCGCAAGCAAAACGGTAAAGTCCCATTAGTGGTTAATGGCTGGCCGGTTGAAGGTTGTTGTTGTTTACTATTCTTTGTCGATTTTCTATCAGTCTTGAACTTTTTGCACATTATTTAGGATAGCCTCGCAGCTATGTGCTTTTCACTGGTTTCGTTTTGCTTTGTGTGCTGTTTTTATTGTTTTCCGTTCTCATTTTGGTATAAAGGACAGGATGTGTAAATTGATTGTGTCCTGGCCCCAACTTTATAAAACTTTTTTCGAGCTCAACTCAGCTGAGTATGACATTTTCTCTGCTTATGAATATGAAAACGCCAACAACTAAAGTTGGCATTTTCATATTCATAAGCAGAGAAAATTTCATACTTAACCAAACTTAGCAAGAAAACAACTGTACTTATCAGTAATTTGTTATTTATTACCAGGTAAAATTTCATGCTCAGCTGGGTTGAGCATGAAAAAAAATCATAACCTTGAGCCCAGATCACTGCCTTCTCATTCTTCAAATAGGTGTATTTGTCAAGCTTATTTGTCAAAAAGTCGCACCAGTCCCTAAGATTTTTGCTGTTTATAGTCTCAGTACTCCATAAGTTGACATTTTCCAATACATGCACGTTGGCAGTTCTGTAGATGCAGAATTAGCCATGAACTATTAATATACTGTATATTATTCAGAATGCATACGAAGGATAATGAGCACAATGTATATTGTACAAGCAGTAGTCATGGAATATACATAGTCCTGCATCATCAGCCTCATAATTAATGCGGCTAACATGCAGACTAGTATCTGGTAGCATTTATCAGGTACGTTTATGTGATGTAATTAACAAGTAAATACAATAATTATCGGTGTTTAAGTATTTACAGAGCGCATGTATTCTGCTAGACTGGCACCAGACTCCAATTATCAATAACAAATTACAACAACTTAAGGCGATAAAAGTTACATCAAATAATATACAAGAAAAAACACTTAAGAATGTCTCAGTCGAAATAGTTTCCAGCACTTTAACAGCATACGTAATTACGTTTTATAAAGCAAGAGGTTATATGTTTGTTGTTATTGTTGTTGTTTGCTCCTTGTTCTGAAAAACCATGTGCTCATTCTTGAGAGCGTTAATTAAATAAAATCTATGAAGGTTGCGTTGCTTTGAAACATCCCTGAGAGCTTAAATTAAATAAAATCTATAAAGGCTGCTCTGAAACTTTACACCTTCACAGAGCACACACAGGAATGAAAATCGGAGTCTTGTATTTGAGCCGCGACACGAAAAACCAAACAAAGTGGCATGTGCGCCCAGCGAAGACTCGGATCAGCCTGGACATTCGCCCAGTCTGATCAGAGTCTTCGCTGTGCGCTTAGTGGATAGTTAATTGTCTAAGCTAGCTCCATGCGGACAAAGAAGACTATGATCAGACTGGGTGAATGGCCAAGGCTGATCTGAGGCTTCGCAGGGTGCACATGCCACTTTGTTGGTTTTGTTGTGTCGCGGCTCATTTAGTAACAGTCTTCGCATGACAACAATGCCGTTTGCAAGGCTGTATACGCTCCCGCTAGCACCGGCTTCAGCAGTACTCGCTTTTCAAAGTTACAAGTATGGGAAGGAAATAGAAAAAGGAACTGCACTATGGTGAATGAGACTTTTTGCAGCCGCCACACGGCACCCTGTCTTCGATAAAAAAAAGTTTAAGTACGCCTTAGGTTAGCAAAATTTCCTTGTCAGTCATTTTGTGTTTACTAGTTAAAGTCATTTTGGCATCAGGAAAGATATACTGATTACTTGAGAAAAACAAACAATAGTCACTCCTGCAACGTCCAATAATGGAGCAAACAATGTAGACCCGTATGAGACTCCTCTTAATAAAACAGTTTTGTCAGGATCTGCATTGTTTGCACTTCCTTTTTTGCGTTAATAGAAACAGTGCATTTAAGAATACTTATATAGGGACAAGTTCAATAATACATGTAGGTTTTGGTAATTACCGCAGTTGCGATCCAAAAAGTTTGCGAGTTGTCTCGCTTCTTCTGCGACTAGCAGAAGCGAAACAAGTTTATTACTTTTCCGATATCGTCGTCGTCGTCAGCGGCGTGAGCTTTATAGTACATCAGGGGCCGTATTCATAAAGCCACTTAAGTCGTTGTTATGCTGTTGCTAAGGCTAAATATCTATAAAGGAGATTCCCTACAACTATGAAATTTGGTCTGGAGGAACAGTCTTTGTAAGACTGTTCCTCCAGACCAAATTTCATAGTTGTAGGGAATCTCCAACATAGAAATTTACCCTTAGCAACAGCATAGCAACGACTTAAGTTGTTTTATGAATACGGCCCCGGGTTTTCTGGTTTAGCTCTGTTTTGTTACAATGCGTAGACAGGCGATACACCGCATTTCGAGGAATTCTTGTTTCTTGATGGAAACACAACACTCTTTGGAACAAGGACATTAATTAATTAAAAGGTCACGAGCTTTTCCCTCGTACATTAATTCTGACAGGTCTTAGGAAGACCTAAGGAAGAACCAAGGTCTCAGAGATCACACTCATGACAGTAATTATGCTCCCAGTATGAATCATCAGAAAATAATGGAATTTCATCCCAGAGAACAGTTGTAAGATATCCGTTGACAACATAATTAAAGATTACTTGTACATAAAACAAAGATCATACCGTTATTACCCGAGGTTTTGAGACATCTTTCTATTCTTGGCTGTCTTAATGTTGAAAAGAAAAGACCTGATAAGCCTGCGCGGATAAACTATCAATCTACTGCAAATAGGTGAATGCACAGAATGTATATAATGGCAATGTTTCTTTAACTTGTGTATACAACCATTAAGACTGCTGCTGGTATCAACCGTTAATAGTCTCATATGAATTATTTAAAACATCCAGGAACTAACTCCTACGATTGTATACAGACTTTTTAAAAGAAGTTGCAGATTCGGTACTAACAATATTTACACTTTATTATGTTAATCAATACTGGTTTTAATATTTTGGAGAATATGTCTTGTTTTGGAATCTTGTTTAGGAATGACTGAAAGCTGATACGGAGTGTATACCAACATAGTTTTATGATGCTTCTCGATTCCCTTAAGCTGATCCTTGTAAACAAATTTCAGGTTATAAATGCGTAAATAAATTTTGAGCATCGTCCAGTTCTCATAACGTTCACCAAGCTGCTCAGATGAAAGAAGTCTTAACTCACACTTCTTGGCACCGAGTCTGCGTTCTCGAAAGCTTTTTGTCATATTGGGCCTTGTTGTTGGTTGTTTGGGGTTTATAGAGCATTTAGAGCATTGGGTTTATAGAGCATTACATCTATATTGAGCAATGTTCCAAGAGAGGGAGACAGAAAAGAAGACAGTCAAAAATGCAAAAAATCCAATCTCGCACCTTCTGCAAGTACAACCTGCTCTCGCCAGGAATAATTCAAACTTGTAGGTCACCCCGGCATAAAAAGTTAACCCAGCATCATTGCCCGTCCCGACCACTACATAATTTTGAGCAAAATTGGAGGATATACCTAACACCATCTACGAACAACCGAGGATCATTTTAGCGTACATATTCGTGCAAGTCGTAATGCACCCTAATATAATTCATTTTTATGAGTACATGGAAGTCTCCCTAGATTTATACACTGATTAAACAACAGGTAAGAACGTTTAATGCCAAAACTTACAATATCTCTCATTGCAGCTTGGTTTGTTTGCAGTTTCACGTATTTGCTTTGTTTTGAATCCTAACTGATTTAATTTCTATTTAAGTTGGCACAGGATTTTTATAATTGCTTTAAATTTACTTTGATATTGTATGTTTTGTCCATAGTGTTTCCTCTTGTAGTCTCCTATGCCACCTTTACGTGTCCTTACGGATATGATGAGTTTGATAAAGTATTGAAGATGTAAATTTCATTGATGTGTAAAAAGGAATGCAGAAATTCCTCGGAAAGTGTGTTAAACTCATCAACATTCTTTAAACATGTGTTTGTACATTGTCTTTCCCAGAAACAGTCTACGGGAAGCAAGTGTGATACCTTTACCTTAGATTTTGTTACTCTTGCTACAATATTGAACTCCCGTTGATCTATAACATCAAATAGAAGAGTTGCTTGTTGCATTTATAGGTAGCTGCTGTAAGCTAAATACAAAGTGCCTGCTGTTTTTAACAGCCGAGAAACCGTAAAACGCATCCAATCACTTTAACCCCTGTGGGCAAATTCTTGAACTAATTATTACATTCTTGGTCAAAACATATCAAAATTTAATGATATTTACACAAGCGCCACTTATCCGCAAATTACTGCATAATATGTTATTTGCCTTACATGTACCAACATGTGACCAGCTGTCTACATACAAATGCTGCAGAATTAGGTGTAATTTCACGATACTCAAAATCATGTGTCATATCTCTGGTGAGATATTTCAAAGTGCGTTATGTTGAACCCCAGCCTAATTCTATAAAATATTGAAAATTTGTTATTTTGAAAAAAGAAAATAATACAAGCATGGGTATTTGCATACAGACAGCTGCATGCCTGATCGTGTTCATAATTCTTAGCCCTCCAGTCTCATCGTGCGTTAAAAGTATAATATAAAGCATAAAATATTAGCTGTCTTCCATTTTTTTCTCTATCCTGCAGGAATAGCGAATTAATTGCTCACCACTGAATCGTTACAAAAACACGCATTTGAAAGTTTGAGAAGGCCTGCGTAGCTTGACTTGACCCAGTTAGCCAACATATCAGGTGTTTTACTACATCTTGTATGCCATTCACTTAATGTTCTTAATTGACATGTTTGGTGCTTATTGAAGATATATATTTTTGCTTCCCTGCGCTAAAGACTTTATGATAGGCAGGCTCAGTCGCTGTCCGTAGTGCGTCCGTCAGCACTTTCAGGAGACTTCTCTTCTAAGCCGCCTGGACCGACTTCAACCAATTTTTATAAGGAGAATTTATGGATTCGGAGAGTGAAAAAAACAAAGGTGGTCTCGGTCCGAAATTCAAGATGGACGTTACGCCCATACATGATACAAATAAATGAACAAAAAAAAACTGAATAAAATAAACGGTGTCTTTTTCTATTTCGATTTGGCTGATGTTTTGCAGGAAGCATCTTGGCACCGTTTGGTATAAAATAGTTAAAGTCGTTACGGTCGCATTCAAGTGGGTGTGGTAAATGTGAAAATATGGCGTAAAATTTCAAACGCTAATCCGTTAGACGAGCATTGAAGACAATGTACATACAGCTTTGGATCAGGTTGGATCAGGTTTTTGTGAAAATGTTTAGTAACTTTGGTTACCAAAAATAGACAGCTCCTTCGAAAGTTACGGACCTGTTTCAACCAAATATTATATTTTCATTGATTTAAAATTAATTATTTATAGTTTATTAAACTTGCTAAAATGGTTGCGGTCAGGTATTCAAACTGGATGTCATGCCCAAATCCAAAAGACTTGAAGAACCACTGATCTATTTTGGCTGATATTTTTTAGGGAGTATAAGTGGTTCTTCTTGGTATAAAAACGAAGCTAAAATCGTTTCGATCGGTCCATATAGGACCGTTTTCAATTGATATAATTTCCCTTTTGATACTCATTTGTGGTTCAAAATTCAAACTGGCCGTCACGCCCATATATGGTAAAAAGGACTCAAACGACTTCTTCGCCTGAACCCATGGAACGATTTGGCTGATATTTTGCGGAAAACATACAGGGCGCCTCGCGGCATAATATAGCTAAATCCTCACGATCGGATTAGGAATATTTATGTGTATATCATATGTGAATGGGATAAAGTTTGAAAGATGACGTAAAATTTCAAATGAATAAAAGCTTTGAGCTAGGATGCTATGTTTTGACATAATGATTGGAAGACAATTTACAAGAAGCAATTATGAAGGTTTCAAGAAAATCAAACGGCAAAACTGGCACACTAAGATCGAGCAAAGTCGTTGATTTTGTTCGATCTTTATGTGCCTGTTTTGCCTGCATGGTTGACCTTTGTAAGTGTGTCTCGTCTGGCTCCTTGTTGTTTTTCTTTGGTTCTTTTAAATTTGTTATACTCACGCTAGGTATTAGAAAGTTGGCTGTCTTGCTTTTCGTTTCAGCTATGTACGAAAGAACGTAGCAGATTCGACTTTGGGGGTGGTGCGTTGGTGCTGCGTGTAACTTCTAGTGCCGCGGCGTCCTCCTGATTTGGATGATAGTAGGGCAAGGGCCTACTGTGCTTGCAGTAGCTGCAGCTGGGGTTGTTTGGATATTTCATATTCATGTCTATCATTTCTCTCTTCTTTCTCCCTCTCTCTGGGGGACGGCCCGATATAGACTTAAATACTGTCTCAAAGGGCCGTCAAACCAATAAATCAGATTCGACTTCATTTTCTGGGGCATATTATGTATTGACGACATGTCTTTCTTGTTGCCTGCATCAAGAGCTTCGAGACACCAACATAAGGTGACACTTGGAGTCAGATTTTATTTGAAACAGAAAAAGTAAACTTTCAAATTTCAGGAAATGTAATGTACTGTACGTGTTAGCCGGGCCGGGTAGCGCAATCGGTAGGGCGCCTGACTCGTAAGTCAGAGGTCCTGGGTTCGAATCCCGGTCTGGCCACATACTTTCGTTTCTCCTTCCGCTGATTCAAGAAGGGCAGTTGTCAGTTACTGGCGAAAGTATTTGCACTGAGTACTGGTTAACCGCTTAGGAGGTCTAAGCCTGCCCAGGAATAGTGTGGTTAGGTTAACTGACCGTCCCGACATGACCTTAGTTGTTTACCGTGGACGTTAAGCATCAAATCAACCAACCAAATCAACTGTACGTGTTAGGTATAACTTTGTAGGGTTCATTTCAAACACTTCAGTTCAGCCGTCTCCCGAAAAAGCACTGTGTTACATATTCAAGCCTGATAGTTTAAGCAAATTTCTCGTGTCGCTTTACCATTTCTGTATATCATACCTAGTTGTGTAACTTCGGTTTAACCCAAGTAGAAAGTTCGCTTGCTTCCATGATAGGCATTCCTGTCGTATACTTTCGTGGTCGTATATGTCATTTTATATTTCATCCAAAACAGCTCCTATAATTATCTTGTCAGCAGAAGCCTTACAACTGTTTCTCAGAATCAAATTACATTACCGTATACTCCATAGGAGCTTAATTACTCTGAAGACTGTGATCGCTACCGCAGTGTTTCCTGATGTGAACTTTCACTTTACATCCATCTTACCCATTACTTGCGAACATTTTAGTATTGGCTATGTAAAGCTTACTTTTCAGACAATTGTGGCAAACAGACTTCACTGAACATGCACGGTCTATTGCAAATGGCTTGTTTGTCCGACAGTCAAGCGAAAATACGAAGTTAGCGACTTTTAAATTTGCCTGTAAAACATCATTTGATCCACTGAGCGGATTTAAAAAAAATAAAATAAAAAATAAATAAATAAGGTATTATCTTTTTTTCTGAAGTGGATAATAATTTTCTGGGTCTTAAGTAAGTAAGTAATGTCTTTATTTAGTGAGGGTAACTCGGTTGGCGAGGCCAATCTTCCCCGAGGCCCTCAAAACCTATTAATGCCGATCTTCCCCGAAGCCCTCTAACCTATTAATGCCCAGTGGACTTTTCTATCTGTATAGATTGGATGAGTCCATTTGCCATGATTTAAGGGGTGTCAGGTTTAGTTTATTTTTAGAATTTTGGGTTTTGAGATACACCCGTTAGTCTTAAGCAAAAGGTGTAGACCCTGATCAGACGCCGCGTGTTGTGGCGTCTGATCTGGGACTACACTGTTTGCCTATATCCCATTTTTTGGGACGCTAGGCAATAATGGGTTAACCAAACATTTTTATTCTGATATATAGAATAACCACCCTTCATCTGTCCAGTGTCACAAATTTTGTGGCTGCAAACTCCTCCTGTTTCCAACTGAACTTTGTAAAAATTGTAATGTATTGTTCTTACCATCTGAAATGGATCATTTATCATAAAAGTCCGGATCTGACTCTGTCTTCCAGATCTGCCCTTGACTCGTCCAGCTAAAGAAATCTTGTGGCTGCAGTTCCTTGTTTGACTTTAGAATGAACTTCGTAGTTAACGTCATTGTACATGTGCAGTGCTGATAAACGCATTCAGGAGCCACCGTAGAAGTATACCGGTTTGGGAGGGTCTAAAGAAGCTACGAACTTTATCTGTACAGCACGTCAAGGAAGAATGTCATATCTTCTCCATACGTACCATTTTAATATAGTGAAACTTACTTTCAAATACCGGACTTTCATTTTCACTGTCTTTTTCCACTGATACATAGATATGGCGGGTGTAATATAATAGGCAGGTGATGCTTACTACTCGCGAGCACCTGACCACACCTCTATTTTAAGGTCCATATCTATGTATCTAAAATATACCGGAATTGTCAATGTTAAAATGACTTACGAGTTCGGACTTATGATTTGGGTACTTTGACCACTTTCATTTACCGTCCATGTGCATGGTCAAAAAGAGAACACCATATGAATTAAAGACATGAACCGTACACTAGAAGGCAATGGCTAGGAACTGACACAATCAATTTTCACATCCTTTCCTAAATAGCAAATGGGAAAGGAAAACAAAAAAGACGGCATACAACGCAATACAAGACAAGCGAAAGGCCAAGGCGTCTGCTGTTTCCCGGCAAATGGCCACGAGGCTATTCAATTCTTCAATTCTTTTAATTCTGGGCCCAGTTGTTCAAAACTAACGACGTCGTTAGTGAACGTTTCGTGAAAATTTCGATCATTAATATTTCTAGTACGTTAATATTTTTGTTGAAAAAATGTGAGAAACTTTTGCACTGCAAAAGACATCAGTGTGTTTGGTTATGAAGTCATAAAACACTTAACGAGTTGACCTCTTAACGAGCTCGTTTGGCTAACGGTGCTTTGAACAACTGGGCCCTGGTGTTTAACGTCTCCACGGTCGCAGGGACTTGCTCCATAGTGCCACTGCAAGACCTACCACGAGGCTATCCTAAATGATGTATAAAATAGAAGACTAATACAAAGCCAATAAACAATGACAATAATAGCAACCAGGACAGAAGCACCCCTTTGAACGGTCAGCAATAAATCACGGGGGGTGAGAGTGGGCAGTTGAAACAGGTTTTACGTATGCATAGCCCTCGCCCTGGATTCTGCTTTGAAAGTTTAAACATTCGTGATCTACTATATGTGCTGTCTTAGAATCTATCAGTCGTCTTTTCTAGTCTATTTGGGTTTGCAGCTGCTATGAGGAAATCTGTTCATGGTAATTGTCGCATCAAAAATATATTTGAGAAGCATTTCGATAAGAGCTTTTTTTCTAACCACTACATTTTCTGATAATTGCATCACGTCTTGTGAACGTGTCGTATAATTGTCGCAGTATGCCTGCATTTGGCAGAAGAATAGCTGAATATTGATCAAGGCTTCAGAGATTCTCCAGTTTACTTGAATTTATGCTGGCTTACATGACATGTTTTCAATAAATGTGAACCTGAAGACCAGACAGATGATACTGTCTTTTCTGATCGCTCAGTTTTAAAATAGATATTGAACTGTACTGGATTAAAGTCCTATCTCTATACTATACTAAGGTTGATACAGGTCTCGTTAACTCTAGTGGAATAAGCGATATTACTTTTACAAGCATAACTCAATTTTGTTAAGTGGGCATTTTAAAATACATCTTGATGTAGACTAAATGCTTATAACGATGATGTAAAATGAGTGTTTTTAAATGAAATGAATTACTAAACAAATTAATAATGATGCTACGACTGCTAATGATAATAGAAATAAAACATTTGTAAGTTTCTTGAAATAATAATTGAGCCGCGACGCGAGAAAACCAACAAAGTGGTTGTGCGCCCAGCGCAGACTCAGATCAGCCTGGGCATCCGCCCAGTCTGATCAGCGTCTTCGCTGTCCGCATGGAGGTAGCTTAGACCCTTAGCTTCCTTTTGAGCACTTAACAAAGAGTCTGATCAGACTGGGTGGATGCCCAGGCTTATCTGAGTCTGCGCTGGGCGCACAGCCACATTGTTGGTTCTGTCGTGTCGCGGTTATATTATACAAATATTAGACATCATTTGTTCCTGTCTATCTTTACCATTCGTATGAATAAACCTTGCCTATCACTTATTTCATAGACGTGTCTTAAAACTGTAAACTGAAGCTAATATATTCCAGAACATTTAATATAGCAATCTGATTTCGACGCTCAAAAATTTTTCATCAGAACTCAGTTCATCGCAAAGAGAAAGCACAATCATAACCAGAAGGCACACGACGTTGACATCTCTTGAGCTTGGACATCAGTACGATGTTATTTCGGCGTTACGTGCTGAATAAGTACTTCAAATGAGAAAACCGTCGCTTATCAATGGAGATAATTTGGTAATTTAGTTTCCGAGAGACTTGTATTTTGCCAAATTAACTCTTTCCTTCGGGACAGATTTTGTCATATTAAGTGTACTTGAAGCGCATGTCTATGTTATTCTTATAATATTGTATTTCCTGCTGTTTAGCACAGAATATATTTCACAGGCTAATAGTAGTTGCGTATCCGGGAAGTTACTAAGTAAAACAAATAAGTAATATTAAAAACAACTAATAAATGATTAAAGATAAATACTTTACAAAATATTACATTACAGCTGAAACCTCATGAAACCATCAGCAAACTTTCTAACCGGACATCTAACGAATTTTATTTAAGCAACCATTTTTCAAATGTTGTGAAGAGTTTTGACACTCCAGTATAGAGCAGAATTAGAATGAAACGTTTGAAACGTTATTGTGCATTATAATCTCAGGTCACACGCAGGTGGCGTAAGAGAACGCGTATAAGCAAAGACACATGCAATTCAAATGAAATCATCTAAGATTAATTGATGCATTACTCCATTGCTCATTTGCCCATTGATTTAAAAGCAAAGCTTTAATGCGACATAAAACAACATTATCATAATAAGACAATCATAGGTCCGATGAAAAGCACAAAAATGCAGATTATAAGGATTCCAAACAAACTTATGACGAATAAGCGCGCTAAACCTGCCTTGTACACACGTTTACAATATTGGTTGGTAAGATGGGAATAATAAAGGAGCAAAATTTAATTATCGAAGCAAAGAATTGCAAAAAAAAAAAAAAAAAAAAAAACTTCTTTAGACTTATATCTGTGAATTTTGATAGTATGTAAACATCAAATACTATTATTTACAAGACTAGTGTTTATTGGAAATATACATCAATGATTTGTCGGTGATTCGAAAAAACTTACAGAGCTCATTTAGTCTAATCGTATTAATTCCGTTACTATGGTAAACAGTCCTAGAGTATTAACGGAAAACATTTAAGTTAAAGTACATCAGCAGAAACATTAACACAAGAAAACATCAGAAGGAAATGCTAACGATAATCTATAAACCATGATTGACTCTACTATCAGTTTGATGTCGCGCCATTCAACAAATAATACTATTCGTTTTAACTGAAGCTCGCAGTGAGCTGTGTTAAGGTCAGTGCCAGCCATACACTTGTAGAGATTGGATTTTGTTGTTTACGATTAGGCTTTAAAATGACATTCTGCTGTGTTGTATACCACAAACGGTTAATCTGTATTGAATGTGTTACACATGATTCGGATATTTGCTGAAGCTCTCCGGAAAATGCGAAAAGAACAACCCGTAAGTATTTTTTATATTTAGGTACAAATTCAGTTATCTAACAATTAATACCCTTTGAAGTATGCATGTATTTGTATTATTAATATTTATCTGGAATGTTTTATTTACAGTTACCCAGCTGTGATATACAAGTTTTTGTAATTCATTTCGGTGATCTTCTGATCGACTTCCTTTTTTTCTCTTAATTTATAAGTTGGTAAACCTTTGGGTACATTTTTCCTCTTTTTAGACGAAATACCTTAACGAATCTTGTCGTAGTAAGAACGCTGTGTTTATATATGTACGCACATGGGTATGTATATATATAAAAACAAACCATATCTTAATATAAAATCACTGGAATCTCGTTGATTTTTTTTGTTTTGCCTTTGGGAGCAACGGCGCTTCTATAAGAACATGTAACAGGTATATATCTGTAAGCCAAATTGTTTTCAAGCCTGTAATTTCGATTTCCTTGCACATTCTAGTATTTACGAGCTACTGTATAATTGGATGTTTACAAAGCATCACTTGGTTAATCTTTACAGACTGTAGCACTTGATTCTTGAAGCACCTGGAGGCTAACATGTCATACATATACGGGGGTATTGATATAAGCAAAATATATATTTTATTGTAAGGGTTTACTTAGCCAAATGAATAAACAAAAATCTTGCCTACATCAGAAATTCAAATAAGAGATTATTTGATGAAAATTCAGTAATTATCAAATTAATTTGCAAAAATATTTGCTGTTATTCATTTTTTTTGAGAAAAATACAGAACAACTCAGCCTATATTTGTCATAGACAGTTTGAATCTTTGCAGGCTTCTTTAACATCATCTGAAGGTATGCACTTAGTTTTGATTAAATGTGTTTTATTTTTAGTGGACATATTTTTTCGGCTTCATTAGTTATACACTGTGTATTGCACAAACATTCTAAAATGTTTGTCGTAGATCAGTTGAAAATTTATTTGTGTCTTCTCCGGTCAGGAGATGTGAATTTTTCTTCAGAATATGCTTTAGCAACTTTTCTGTTTTTGACTTTCAGTTGTGTTTTCGAGCCTGAATATCATCTCATGTATTGTATACCTTATGGTCGCAGTTATGTCAAATTGATACTGCGCAGGCCCTTTACTATATAGTTTGAATGTGTTCCTAGTATATTCATTTAATTGTTGTTACTGCTCGAAATTTGGTACGAGTTTTAACTTTCGGAACCCTTCAATGATGTATACGTTCGTGAGATTGAAGACCACATTGTCAAATCACTGAATTTGCTCGATCATAATGAAACAGCATATAATGGTGTTATTTGAAAGTCAAAAGTGATTTGAAAGCCAAGACAGACTTCCTACGATGTATTGGTTACCTAAACTTCACAAAAAACCGTATAAAGCTAGATTCATTGCCAACTCTAGCTTTTGTACTACTACAGAATTATCTAAATTATTAACTTCTTGCCTCACTGCTGTAAAATCTCGTGTCATTTGGTACTATGAGACAGTGTATGAGAGGTCAGGGAAAAATATGTTTTGGTCTATAAAAAATTCTGGTGAGGTACTTAGTAAACTGAAGTCAAGAGGGTTCCGTGCGACTAGTTTGTCCACTTATGATTTTTCTACTCTTTATACCACATTACCCCATAATTTAATAAAGGAAAAACTTGTTGATTTGATTGAGAGGGCCTTCAAAAAGTTCTCCCAAAATGAAGATACCATTTATATTGCCTGTAACGATAAGAAAGCGTTTTTCACTTCTACTGACCGTAAAATATATAGAGGATATGAACGTTGGTCATGTCAGAATGTATGTGACGCCTTATCATATCTCTTAGATAATATTTACTTCAGATTTGGTAATAAGTTATACAGACAAATTGTTGGTATTCCGATGGGTACAAATTGTGCTCCTCTTGTGGCCGATTTGTTTTTATTTTGTTATGAAAGAGATTTCATGACTTCTCTTTCTGTTGATAATCAAGCTGATATCATTGAGGCATTTAACTCAACCTCTAGATATTTAGACGATCTTCTGAATATTGATAATCCTTATTTTGAAAGCATGGTCAACCAAATTTACCCACCTGAACTTAAATTGAATAAAGCTAATACTTCAGATACCGAGGCCCCCTTTTTGGATTTACATCTTTCTATTTCTAACGGTTTTGTATCTTCTAAAATTTATGATAAACGTGATGACTTTGACTTTGATATAGTTAATTTTCCATTTTTGGATGGTGACGTTCCACGTCGTCCCTCTTTTGGAGTGTATATTTCTCAACTTATAAGATTTGCTAGAGTGTGTAGTCATGTAGATGACTTTAATGCTCGTAATAAATGTTTAACTGCTAAACTTCTTCAACAGGGCTATCAGTATCATAAGCTTAGAAAGGCTTTTTCTAAATTCTATCGCAGACACCATGAATTGGTTTCAAAATTTGATGTCGGATTAAAATTTCTTTTACACCAAGGCCTATCGGAACCAGAATTTTATGGTGACTTAGTATACAAATTCAAAAAGATTATGGGTAAGACTGATTTTTCTGATCAATTCCGAAAAATAATAATACGTCACAAACGTATTGGCTATAATTTAAATGTTATGCGACAGTCTGCATGCTTAGTGATTAACCCAATCACGGTTGATGGCTTTGCTGCACTCTTTAATTGCACACCGGAGGATCGGGCGTCAGACTCTATGATGGCCCCGACCTAAAGCTATATATTTTAGTTGGTTGTGACCGGAGCCTTTTTGTCTGTTGCTTGGTCCACCGGGGCTCAACTGGTGACCTTCTTTTGCTTCAGATTTCCAGTGGGGTTGTTTGGCAGGCCAGGGATCTCCACCTGTCAGACGGCCCGTTGTATCTGTTGAGTCCTCGTGTTTGCTTCTTCATGGTGTTGAAATTTGATTTATGTGTTTACCGTGATGATTCATTGACGAGTTAGAGGTATATCATGCGAACCGAACAACCAACTAAATGTTTTGTACCACTTCAGAAACTGAGGGTGAGGTTGGGCCTGTAAAATCGATTTAAGCCCCCCAGTAATTCATTACTGACCGTTCCAAGGCGGTAGTTCTGTTGTGGTTCTCTGTTGCCTGTTTTTGGTGTCAGAGTTTCTGTGATGTTTTACCTTATGTATGTTCTTATTATTTTTGGTTCGGTTTGGGTTGCTGAGTGGCCACCTTTTGGAAACAAGCTGCTCACTCGGTTGGCCATATGTTCTCTGTATCTTGATTATTTGTAATCTTAGTTGTTTCCAACTATGGTTTGAGGGCTGGATTTGGATTTTGATTGTTTCAGTTCCTGGTCTTTGCATACTTTTTACATTCAGTCGACTTCTTTCTATTGGTGCTGTATCACTATTGCACTCAAAAAGACCATCAAACGTTGTTTCAGTGCACACAGCACACTCCAATTACATTTAATACAGACTATTGTGTTGGTTGTTTGAAACAAGTGGTACTCTACTCTATGCACCTTTTCTGTTGCTACAGTGGTACAACAACCAAACATTGCGGTGGATGTAAAAATTTGTATTCACTACAATAAGTGATCTTGTACTTCGCAATAGTTGTTCGGGAAATGACGAGTCTACTGAAAACGTCTGCTCATTAAAAAGGCAAGATTCATTGACGAATTATCTTCTTGGCCTTATTGAAAGGTTTATTTCACAAAGAAAGAAATATTGCAGACATCAAAGATATGGGACCACTGGGACATTAAGAAACAGTTCCATTTTAATAATCGATACGTTTTACTTAAAATTCAGTTCCATTTGTAGTGTATTTGTGCGTGCTTATTTATTAAGACAATGGCACTCCATCAACCTGATACATACGGTATAGATACTGCAAGCATAACATGATGTATATTTATATTTTTTCATATACCAATCTTAAAAAGGTTGCTTAAATCTATGTATGTATGTATGTATGTATGTATGTATGTATGTATGTATGTATGTATGTATAAATGTATGTACGTGCGTGCGTGCGTGTGTGCGTGCGTACGTGCGTACATACATACGTATGTACGTATGTATGTATGTATTAAAAACTTATATTTGAAATACATATGTTTCTGATTTGGAAACTCTTTGGCATATACGACTGAAAACAGGTGCAGAAAATTCATGTTTCAAAGTCGCGTGCATGCAGTCTTTCTACAAAATGTTGTGTCATTCAAAGGCATAAAACCATTTTTCATGCTCCCATAAGGTATTTGTTGTTCGCTCTGGTAAACTCCATTCTAAAATATAAATGCCGATACTCTGGAAAGACAACAATGACAAAACACAACCCACCAAAGGCACCAAAAGAAAAAGAAGGGACAAACGCAAAGGATGAAATGCAACTAGAGACACCACACCAAGTCCAATAAATGAGCAGTTGATTACATGTTTAGCTTATTGCTTCCTGTTTTGTAATTTAGGAGGTAATGATCAGAGACCAATATCATCGAATTCTATACCCTGCCCCAAAAACCAACTGGGAAAGGACACAAATTAAGACACCAAACAAAGAAAACAAGACAAGCGAAAAATACATAGGTTAGCTCTTGTCCAGCAGATGGCCGCGAGGCAATTCCAGATAATGGTCAAAAGTCAAAGACTAATAGAAAGCCGAGAAACATGACAATGATAGTAAACCACAACAGATGTACCGTCTTGGAACGATCAGCAATAAACCGGTTATATAACCGGTTTATTGCTGACCGTTCCAAGGCGGATTCTGTTGTGGTTCATAAACACTTGAATTAGTCGGTCCGTCCGAAGGAATGTTAACCCTTGAATGGATCAAAAACAGCAAACAAACAAATGAGGATGTATTAATGAGATGACACAAGATTAGCTTTCAACAGCAAGAACGTTGGAGCACAAGATGTCCAACAGTTGGAACCCGATGGGCTCGACCAAAACATATCATAAAGCTTCAACAAACTCCCCAATTTAATAAGTAGAAAGTGTTAGGTCGGGGTCATCACCAAGTCTGATGAGGCCACACCGGCCGACATACAATAAAAAGGGCAGCAACGCTGCCAATCGTGATTGGCAAAGACTCAGACAAGGTGGTTCAACAGGTTCACGGTTATACAGCTAGCTATCTATATCACTAGTATGATACAATGGTTGGCTGGCAGGCAGGATCCCGCTTGCCAAAAGCAGTTGATAACACGCACAGTCGTTCTACTGAAACGGATTACCCGTCAAAAACAAATAGAAATGTTGTAGTACGCAAAGAAGTACCGAGACGGAAATGCAATTATGAAATAAAACTTATGTTTAATTTGTAACAAAGTGCAATTTACTATTTTTTTTTTCGTTCAACAAAACAGAAGGCCTGTGACACCGTCTTTCTTGTCGTTAATGTTATATAACATGTACGTATGTATGTATGTATTAAAAACTTATATTTGAAATACATATGTTTCTGATTTGGAAACTCTTTGGCATATACGACTGAAAACAGGTGCAGAAAATTCATGTTTCAAAGTCGCGTGCATGCAGTCTTTCTACAAAATGTTGTGTCATTCAAAGGCATAAAACCATTTTTCATGCTCCCATAAGGTATTTGTTGTTCGCTCTGGTAAACCCCATTCTAAAATATAAATGCCGATACTCTGGAAAGACAACAATGACAAAACACAACCCACCAAAGGCACCAAAAGAAAAAGAAGGGACAAACGCAAAGGATGAAATGTAACTAGAGACACCACACCAAGTCCAATAAATGAGCAGTTGATTACATGTTTAGCTTATTGCTTCCTGTTTTGTAATTTAGGAGGTAATGATCAGAGACCAATATCATCGAATTCTATACCCTGCCCCAAAAACCAACTGGGAAAGGACACAAATTAAGACACCAAACAAAGAAAACAAGACAAGCGAAAAATACATAGGTTAGCTCTTGTCCAGCAGATGGCCGCGAGGCAATTCCAGATAATGGTCAAAAGTCAAAGACTAATAGAAAGCCGAGAAACATGACAATGATAGTAAACCACAACAGATGTACCGCCTTGGAACGATCAGCAATAAACCGGTTATATAACCGGTTTATTGCTGACCGTTCCAAGGCGGATTCTGTTGTGGTTCATAAACACTTGAATTAGTCGGTCCGTCCGAAGGAATGTTAACCCTTGAATGGATCAAAAACAGCAAACAAACAAATGAGGATGTATTAATGAGATGACACAAGATTAGCTTTCAACAGCAAGAACGTTGGAGCACAAGATGTCCAACAGTTGGAACCCGATGGGCTCGACCAAAACATATCATAAAGCTTCAACAAACTCCCCAATTTAATAAGTAGAAAGTGTTAGGTCGGGGTCATCACCAAGTCTGATGAGGCCACACCGGCCGACATACAATAAAAAGGGCAGCAACGCTGCCAATCGTGATTGGCAAAGACTCAGACAAGGTGGTTCAACAGGTTCACGGTTATACAGTTAGCTATCTATATCACTAGTATGATACAATGGTTGGCTGGCAGGCAGGATCCCGCTTGCCAAAAGCAGTTGATAACACGCACAGTCGTTCTACTGAAACGGATTACCCGTCAAAAACAAATAGAAATGTTGTAGTACGCAAAGAAGTACCGAGACGGAAATGCAATTATGAAATAAAACTTATGTTTAATTTGTAACAAAGTGCAATTTACTATTTTTTTTTTCGTTCAACAAAACAGAAGGCCTGTGACACCATCTTTCTTGTCGTTAATGTTATATAACATCTGCCGTCTCAATGCATGGCCTATTTCCCGAACTTTTCTATCCAGTAAGATTTAAAAATTTTACCGTCCCTATTGTAACCAGTCAGGCTGCAGCTTCGGTTCAGTTAAAGACTAAGATCGGGAAATTTGTCTGTTTGTGTCAACACTCTATACCTAATAAGAACGAGTCTAATTAGACTGAGCAGCTTTACAAACGAGTCGTCGCTGTGGGAACATGCCTTTATGTAGCTCTTCTGATGTATCTGTGCAAATATAGCCCCCGAAAGACGGTCTGTAACGTGCACACTATTATTAAATTCGATATTCTACAAGAGTACTACATACTGCTGACGAGTGTGTATTCCATTATACAAAGAAAGGAAGACAACCAAAATAGCAAACCACCTGCGAAAATCATTATATGTTGTGTTTTCGGTATGGTTTTGACTTTTGTCATTTACTCATAATTATCCACAATTTACTTTCAGTCTTTGAGATTAGACATAAGGCTTAACGCCTAACGGCAGGCGAATTTTGTTTTTGGTAAAGTTTGTGCCAGAAAAACAGAACTGTAAACATAAAGGTTGTTTATGGTATATAAATGTGGAGCTCCCCGCCCCCGTACGAACACACACGCACAGAGTAATTTATAACTGACCGTTCATAGGCGGTGCTTCCGCTTATCTGTAGTCTTCGAACATTCGGTTTGCTTTTGTATGTTTGTTCTCTTTTATTCTCATGTCTCTTGAAAGCGGTGGTAGTGTAGTGAATAACACGCTGGACTACCAATCCAGGGGTCGCAAAGATCAATCCCCCGCTTCTCTGATCTTTTGGATGAGACTATACACCGAGGTCCCGTCTCTATATGATCATGTTGTTGATGAGACTTTAATTCCGAGTTCACTCTCAATCACTATTCTCATTCTCATGTTAGATGTTTTGAGTTTAGAGATAAAAGACACAGGTAAAACGTGTTTTGTGTGCCATATATTTATGCTTGGTGTATGCTAGCTTTTTGACCACCCACCTTAGAAAGTGCTAAAGTTTATTTTTGCTATCTGCTTATGTTGTCTGGCTGCTTGTGTTGTTCCTTCGTGTAACTATACTTAAGGGCAAAGTTCTGCACGGATGTTCATTTAACATCCATGCCGAACATTTATCCTTAAGTATATTTTCCGAAATTCGATGTCATATGTTGGATGTGGAATTGGATAGTATTATTTTTCATCATGCCCTTTTACACTTCTTGGACCATTTGACTGGCTTGCTGACTGTTACTAATAATAAAATTCTTACGCAGTGGGGCAAAGAACAGAAGAAATACGTATTACGTGTGTTTAGACCTTGCAGAGACAAGATGGCATTTCATCAAACCGCATCGAAAACTTGATGACATAACATTTATTTTCTGGTTTGACTGATCTAACATTACACATAAAATAAACTTCTGTAGATCTCTACATGTATTAGAGATAGATAGTAATAAGTAGTTTCCATTATCAGAATTCGGTTTTAAAGGTGAAATATCATTACCTTTAGTGAATGCAAACTACTGTGCAGTGATTTTGATGAGGTTGGAAACTTAATATTGCCGTGACCTTTGCTCAAACATTGATCAGTCTGGGTGATGCCTACGCAAACACAGAAAAAGATACGTAAAGATCCCATGCACTGGAACATACATGCCTGAGCAAAATATTGAAGATCCTAAGAAGACTGCTCATTCTTCTGCAGTCTTCTTTGGATCTGCAAGTTTTGCTGTTCAGCTACTTTTTGACTCCTTCTGACAGGATAAGAGGACGATCTAATTAAATGATGAAAAACATCCAGCACAGAAATCCGTAACATTTATGTGTTTCAATATGTAGGGATATCACGTTAATGATAGTGTTCTCTGGCGCGACAGAATCGTGTTTAACACTGCACATAACTTATTTAGGAGATACAGACAAAGGATTTCTTAATATATATGCAAATGAAGTGATAAGTCTTGGAAAATGTTACAATGAAGCTCAGCTGAAAAACAACTTGAGAAAAACAGTTATTGCGTCGGCGCAAAAGGTCCTGCTTCATGATTTTCAGTTGTGTCAACTCATTAAATACTTAGTGGACTCATCTAGCATATCCAGTTGCAATATAAGGAGATGCCGGATTTGATTTTTAATATATTTTTTATTTAATGCAAACAATGTGTGCCCTGATCAGGGGCCGCCTTCTGCATTAATGGGTAAAAACAGCTAATGTTACACTCTACCAGGTTTGTTTTAACACTCTCTCTGCTCTAACTTTTTAGAACTTATTTATGTTTATCGGGAATGGCAAACTTTACTAGCATTATATCCTTAAACCTATGCATTTGGCATGACAGTTTGATATATGTTTTGCTCAACAGAAATGAACAGAAAGCATCTTGACGTTTACGCAAGCCACAACTGTAAAGGTTTCCCATAGCCTAATAGCCGTAGGGGCAGTGGGGGTTATAGACCCACTGTACCTTGTATTGCAGAAAGGCGGAGCCCATCTCTCTCCTTTCGCTGCCTTATCCTTCCCTAATTCGAAAAAGGTACCCATTTACTGCTGGGTTGACAAATAGAGTTCTCCAGTCGTCGGATGGCGACGGTGAGCCGCGAACTCACGACCTTCCGGTGACTTTCTGCACAATAACCGAGCCACTCTAACAACTCGGCTACGGCGCCTCTCTGATAACAACTGAGTTTTATCAAACAATACGAAGTCGCTACGGTTGCATATTGAAAAAGTATTGAACGCTTTAGAGAGAATTACAGGTGCCAATTAACATTGTTCTGAGTCTGCAAGATATTAAACGGCAAATATATGGCCAATATAAATTGTAGAGATTGGCAAGGATTTGAAAGTATAAAGTAGGCATGAGAGTATTGTGTTCTGTTTCCATGAGTTGTTTTCGAGGTTTAAAGTTGAAACAAAGAAAAATAAAATCCGAATCTTTGCAATTTGAATTACATGAGTTACAGTTACAACATTTTCGAAAACCCTTATTCGTGGAAAGGACATTAAAATCTAAAATCTGCAAACCCCTTCAGGTGCGCAGAAATATTTACCCATTAACACCTATCGTCCCATAAACTATGGATCTTGCAAAAAAGTGTAAACTCAGATATGTTACCACAAAACGCGGTATCTGGTCTGGACCTATATTGTTGCCATTAGTTAAAATCAATTCAGAAGTGAAATAGAAAAGGTCTATCGGCATAAATGGATAAATCCGCTGAGATGAAAGAACAGATGTCATGCATCTATTTCCGAACCGGAGCGGCCAACTTTACTTGTGAAGTCGAATGTAATGGGGGTCTGGTCGGCACTTAGTGAGTACAGTGGCTCTGAGCGTACAGTATGCTTGGCATGGCATGTCACTGCATATTCTTTCTAGACGATGCATATGTAATTGCTTTGTGCCGTGAGACCGCTTGCCGAATAAACTCTAATCGAACAACAACAACACACAAAAAATGCAGTTAGTATCAAGCATACATTAATCTGAGATTGCCTGGTAGTTTTTATGTTGCTATGGTGGTGAATAAGCTGGTTTGTGATTGACCCAAGGTATATTGAACGATTACCCAAGAAACATAAATGAATCGAAAATCTATCACACTCATAGCGTGAACTCTGAACGTAATAGCTCTATATGTTGTGACACTCTACAAACGTATCCACTAATTTCTCAAATGTACCTTTCCATATTTGAACATTGGCAAGTTCACTACCTCTTTCTGGAGATGTTATATAAAGCTATAGATTGGTTGGCAAACAGTGTTGACAAGAATCGGACTGCTTCATAGGAGCAGTCCGATTCCGGTCAACACTGTTTGTTCTTGCACTTCTGACCCATGATTTAGGGCCACAGCGGATGGAACCAATGAATCGAAATCCATCTTCCACACTCCGTTAGATTACAAGATACAGCGTACAGACGTAAAGAGGTCAAGTTCTTGAAGAGTTCCTAATGAGATTATTATCGGATAGACATCTTGGAATTAGAATGACAGTAGGGGAACTTGATAGCTGATTACTTGTAACTTGTAAAGGTTTCTGTATTGATCAGCGCCTTAAAATATGTTCGACTCAACAATTTCCCATAAGGTTAACAACCCCGCGCATTTGTTTGTTTCTTTCTTGCAGCTGTTTAGAAAATTGCAGAAAATATTGAAAACAGCACAAGGAATTGCCAAAAGAAAACATAAGGTGGAAGCTATTAGGCAACAAAAATACAGCTAATAAATTTTAGAAATTGGCAAAGCATCGAAAATGTGCATCAAAATTTGGGTTTTATTATCTTGAAGATGAAAGGAAGATTGTTTTTAATCTTATTGTCTTATGTAACAGTCTCTATAATGCTAACTCGTCTAGGCTAACAAGACAGTTGCAATGCAATTTGCTGCAAACAAGGGGAATTCCAAACCTCACCTGCTTCTTATTCGAAATCGGGTGGTTAAATAGTGATTCAGCTAAAAGGCGGTAATAAAAACATAAGACAAGAACTGAAAGAACATTTGTAAAATGAAAACGCACGTCCTTAAGCAACAATGACAAGAAAGTTACCTAGATATATTTAACGTATTTGAAAGCACATCGGTGCATAAAATGTTGATATTCCTGCCAAGTTTCACAGCAAAACTCAAAACATTTGGTTGTAAATAGTTGAAAAGAAAACAAATGCAGGGGCGATATTTATAAAACGACTTAAGTGGTTGCTATGCTGTTGCTAAGGCCGAATTATTATGACGAGGATTCCCTACAACTATGAAATTTGCTCTGGAGGAACAGTCTGAAAAAGACTGTTCCTCCAGAGCAAATTTCATAGTTGTAGGGAATCGCCTTCCTAGAAATACAGCCTTAGCAACAGCACAGCAACCACTTAAGTCGTTTTATAAATACGGCCCCAGGCCAAGATAAGACTGACATGAACAAATTGACTAGCGTTCACACCGTTTGCCTTTCAATTGTGTGTTTGTATATGCTTGTTGGTTAATTAAGAGTAAAGTAATAAAATACGTTTAAACCATTTGTGAGTTTTATAACTAGAACAAGCATACATAGATAACTTGAAAGTACAGAAAACAAAATGATAAACCGAATTCAGTTGCTTCTTTTTAATTTTCTATTTAATGATATTGATAGATAGCTTCTTTCAAGCATGACATACTTTAACTTGGCAATTTGAATATAGTCGTTCGAATTAAAACAGTATATTCAAGCTCCTAAGGATAAAAGTGTCCAGCCAGAATCAATAAGACTTGTGGATGTATAAAACGCTTCTTCATGGATGTTGCCTTAATTTCCCCATAATTTTGTCTTTTCGGGAGATTATTTCAAAAGGAACCACGGTAGCTCAGCAACTTAAGCGCTGGCCTGCTGATCTAGCAGTCCCGGGCTCGAGACACGCTAAAGGCGGAAACCTTTCTAGCCTCAAACGGGATTCCATTAATCCACAGTCATTCATTATCACCCTTCCATCGTCCTGATATGACTGAAATACTATTAAAAGGGATGTAAACTCGCAAGTCGTTCATACATCTATTAGATTAATTCTAAATTAAAGCCACAAAAAAAATGCTTTTGACACACTACATAGCATTCATGTTGCACAAGCAGCTTTCTGCAATATGAAATGCTAAACTGCCCAGCGGTCATGTTTGCATGACTTACTCAGGAGTTAATTGGACTGTTCTGCCGTCGCGTATGAAGATCCAAGCGGGAATACTGTCTCTTCGTAAGCGTAAAGCTGTTTCCTATATTTACTTTTCCCTTTCTTTTTGAGAGACGGCTAGATTTACACTAGACTGATTCATGTTTAAGGATACCAAAGAGGCAAGTGAGCTTAAATATGAATTTCTAATATGTCAAACTGATAAAAGTCTAGATTTTCACAGTCGAGCATGAAACAAAACAATAAATAGATAAATATAAAATAACTCCAAGAACGCTGCCGTAGTATCTGAGTACCTGGTTCCTGAAATGTACAATGGGTACCTGGTTCCTGAAACTTACTACTTTTTGACGTCATAAAATCGTTTCCTCCACAACAGCGATACCTGAAGTAGTGCATTAAATGGGATTAGCAGGTGGTTAATGTTCTAATGATTGATTGTTATACACTAAGCAAATAAGCAAAATATATATTTAGAGAATGGTAAAGGTAACTTATGTTGCTACAGTTTATGCGGTACAAAGTCAAACAAAAAGACACGTGGAAGAAAAAGTGCATCAAACCATACACAAAACCGGCAACACCTGATGACGAAAGCCGGTAAACGGTAATAAATAAAAAACACAAGTCACTCGACAGTACACGTTTTATTTCAGAGCCAATTATTTTTTGGTGTATATGTGCAGGTCCTCTGAATCAATGTGACTTTTTGAAACTAATTGGTGAATAGAATACTTATGGGTTTACGGCCCTTTCAACAGTATTTCAGTCAGATGGAGCCAGCGGAAAGGTCATAATGAAAGGCTGAGTGTGTGCAAAGGACCACACAATGATGTATATAGAGAAAGTTTGCTGAACATCGTGCTGATACCGAGGAATATCTCTTTACGTGGCTTATAAATGAGCCGCGACACGAGAGAACCAACAAAGTTGTTGAGTGTCCAGCGCAGACTCAGACCGGCCTGGGCATCCGTTCAGTCTGATCAGAGTCTTCGCTGCCCGCATGGAGGTAGCTTAGACCCTTAGCTACCCTTTAAGCGCAATGCGAAGACTCTGATCAGACTGGGCGAATGCCCAGGTTGATCTCAGTCTGCGCTTTGCGCACAACCACTTCGTTGGTTTTCTCGTAATAGATATAGTGCCCTTGATGTGGGTTGGCTTGTATGCCTAGATTGGGCTAATGTAACTTTGGGCCCGACTGCACTTGAAAACAGGATCCTCCAAAAATAGACACACATATACTAATTCTTGCCTATTAAGAAGAATGCAGCTGACGAAAAAGTTAAGCTGAAATCTACCTCATCGGCAGAGTCAAAGTTTTTGTTCTAATACGCAATCAAAATAAAAAAAAACCGCCTATATTTGACATACATGTAACAACAAAGACGTTTTGAATCAATTGTAATCTCAGCACATCCCTATACTGAAGCCTGATAATCATCTAAGAGTCTTGCGGTAAAGACCAAGACCAGCCGCTTATTCTCCTCATCTGGTTCGCACCCGCAGTGTATGGAGGCTGTGGACGCACAAAACAAAAGTGAAAAGGATGTGACCAGACTGTATGGATGTATACGCTGAACATGTTATTCTTTGGAAGCAAACGACAATTTAAACGTGTTGTGACTTAGATGCTTGTAGGGCTTCACGAACGACCGTACTTCCATTAAAAGGTTTTGGGATGGCTCGGGATTGTTGGTATGTCTGATAGTGTCTTTTCGTGCTAAAATCACATCATTCTGATATCTAGAAAAAACATCGAGTCATCATAGAACAGGATTTCTTGTTTTTATGTCGGATACCAATCCTGAACTGTCAGTCTTTATTGCACTTGTATTCATCAAAAGAGGCATATCTAAGAAAATTATGCCTTACATCAAGTGAACAGCGAATCTTCGGAAGCTGATAAAAGACATTGTTCTGAAGGTAGTCGGGTATACTTTCAGGGGAAGCAACTGAGCCATTTTCATTTTTGTTTCCATTTTCAATGGGAGTCAACTCTGAAATGAAACAAATTTGCTCCAGTAGGAGCAAATTTGTTTCTTTTCAGAGTTAACCCCTTTTGGAAGGGTTTCGCCACTAAGGGAAGCAACCAGGCAGTCGCAACAGCTGTCTCCCTTTGCAAAAATAGCAGGAACACACAGAGGTACACCCATACACCTTATTTTCATAACTATTTCCATAGGTTATTGATGTTAACAGTGAATATTGTGATCAAACTTCCCGAATGTGCATGCTCCTCCGAGTCCTTGATATTTGCACATCCTATATAACTTCGGAGTCCTTTTTCATGTCGCGGCTCAAATATATTCTTCATGACGAGAAGTCACAAAATGCCAATTGCTTCCTGATGTCTACAGCGGAAAGTAACTAATTCTGAAGACATTCATTTTCTGTATTAGGTCTTTTCTAATGGACTAGCTTACATAATTTTTATAATTTTATCTATCGCTTTGGCAATGGCCTTCCTGGAAGGCACAAAACGTAAATCAACATTGAATCAATTTTATCACGATGTTATATCAACGCAGAATCAGCGTTGATTCAACGTTGTGTACCCATCATGATTCAATGTTGATTCAAGGTTGTGTGCCAGTCGAAAATTCTTTGTGACTTGCTGCCTTCCATGGGCTACGACACTCCAAAACTAATAGAGTACTGTTTATTGTTATGGTTGTGAATTTGAGAACTAAATCTAAAAAAAAACTTGTTCTGGTTTAAACTTTTAAGATATTTGCTTTGTATTGACAATCTATGGAGCTCTCCACACGCTATCTTAGTCAAGCAGTTGATCAGCTGTTACGGAGTATTGCTTGCTTATGTGTTTGAATAATCTTTCTGCACTGACAGATGGCTTACTGATATAAAGCAGAAGGACGTCTCGTTCTATTTTAGACACTATGTGTTGCGTCGTTGGAAAATCTGTCTTAATGTATATGAGCCACGACACGAGAAAACCAACAAAGTCGTTGTGCGCCCAGGGCAGACTCAGATAAGCCTGAGCATCCGCCCAGTCTGATCAGACCCTTCACTAAGAGCTTAAAGGGTAGCTAAGGGACTAAGCTACCTCCATGCGGAGAGCGATGACTCTGATCAGACTGAGCAGAATCCCAGGCTGATCTGAGTCTGCGCTGGGCGCACAACCACTTTGTTTTTGTTGTGTCGCTGATGTGCATGTCAACACCAGCCTAAGCAGTAGTCCGGCTACTGGTTATTTACTTTTCTGAATGTTTTAAATCTGAAACAAGCTTTAGCTTGGCTTGTAGTGCTCTCTTAAAAAGGGATCAGAGAGAAGTATAGAATATGAGATATGCAGAATGAGACGGAATATCAGTCAACTATGAGTGGTCAATCACGTTTCGTTTGATCCAGGTTACAAGACCGTTTATAGTTGAATTATAGTTACATGCTTCCGTCAGCTTTATAAAGTTTCAAGCAGCCATTCTTATGAATGTCAAAAAAAACCTGCCGTATGCAGTCACGTATGCGTATTGAATACAATAATACCACTAAATATTTTGCAACTTTGACTCTGCGTTTACCATCTTTACATGTACCTAAAATATGAAGCGGTCTCCCGGAAGGACCAGCTTATTGTCACCCGACGTAGGCGGAGGGGGACTATAGAAATGACCCTCGTCCGTCCGTGTGTCAGTCCGTCCGTCCGTCCGTCCGTCTTTCCGTCCTTCCTTCCGTCCGTCCGTCCGTCCGAAATCTTGTCCCCGCAACTCCTCCTACATCTTTCATCGGATTGATTTGAAATTTTACAGATTGTATTCTTATGATATGAAGATGTGCATGTGGTTTTTTATTTTTGTTTCGGCCATTTTTGATGGAGTTACGGCCCTTGCTGACTCAGACCTTGTCCCCGCAACTCCTGTCACATCTTTTATCAGATTGACTTGAAATTGTGCATAATGTTTCATCATGATCTGAAGATGTGCATGTGATTTTGGAATTTCAATTGTCCTATATTTTACAAAGTTATGGCCCTTTGTCGTTTTTGGTATTTTTCCAACTTTTGAACCGTTTGACCGAGAGAGCTGAAATTTGGTATGCTATTAGCATTTGGTAAATTGAGTATTCTGATTATTGTTAGGATATTCTAAATTTATTAGTGACAGAGTTATTCCCCTTTCATAGATAATAGACATTCACTTGAAGGTAAAGGGATAACTCAAGAACTATTCATATTAATGGGCTGAATTTTCATAATTGTCGTTTTTGGTATTTTTCCAACTTTTGAACCGTTTGACCGAGAGAGCTGAAATTTGGTATGCTATTAGCATTTGGTAAATTGAGTATTCTGATTATTGTTAGGATATTCTAAATTTATTAGTGACAGAGTTATTCCCCTTTCATAGATAATAGACATTCACTTGAAGGTAAAGGGATAACTCAAGAACTATTCATATTAATGGGCTGAATTTTCATAAATGCATTGTTCTTTTTCATCAGATTCATATTAGGAGGATTATGGCCCTTGTTATTTTGTTATTGGGTATACAGTCTTATGTTTTGGGCATTCTGTAAGGGCCTAAAGTTTCAGTAGCCTGATTTTACACATATACGCCCAGTTCTGAACTCAAGTATTTTATAACCTCATAGAGGCCCAGTAATTGGGGTATATGTCTCTGCTTATGCTTCAATCATTATTTGCTTACCAGGCTGTTATACACATATTTTCTGGTTTTACACATAAATGCCCCTTTCTAAACTTAAGTATTTTATAACTTCATAGTGGCCCAGTAATTGTGCTTCAGTTATTATTTGCTGACCAGGTTCTGTAATACACATATTTTCTGTTTTTGGCCATATAGTTACTCTGAAACTGAATAAAGGGCTGCAGTTTGTGACACATTTCAAACGTCGGGTGACACTTGGCGGATGGCCTTTTATATTCATACAGAAATGAGCCGCGACATGAGAAAACCAACAATGTGGTCGTGCGCCCAGCGCAGACTCAGATCAGCCTGGGCATCCGCCCAGTCTGATCAGAGTCTTCGCTGTCCGCATGAAGGTAGCTTGGACCCTTAGCTAGCCTTTAAGTGCTTAGCAAAGAGTCTGATCAGACTGGGCAAATCCCCAGACTGATCTGAGTCTGCGCAGGGCGCACAACCACATTGTTGGTTTTCTCGTGTCGCGGCTCAAATAATCCTGACAATAGAATAATGGGGAATGGTGGGAGAATAAAACACAAAATGAAAAATGCATCCCTTCGAATGCCAAACTTGTGAGGGTTTCCAGTTGCATGCAATATTTCAAGATTACTACAATGACCGCATGGATAATTTTCAATAAAAACAGCAACGACACAACCTGTGGCATAAACTTCAGCGGCGACACGACAAAACCAACAAAGTGACATGTGCGCCCAGCGAAAAGTCAGAGCCTGGGCATCCACCCAGTCTGGTCAGAGTTTTTGGCTGTCCGCTTAAAGGGTAGCTAAGGGTCTAAGCTACCTCCATACCGACAGTGAAAACTCTGGTCAAACTGGGCGGCTACCCAGACTCATCTGAATCTTCGCCAGGCGCACATGCCACATTGTTGTTTTTGTGTTCAATGTTAAGTGAAAGCAGTATAAAGCCATGCTTAGACTGGATTGTCATTCTGCCAGTCATACGATAACTTTCAGCAACAGTTTTAATTAACTCTCTGTCTGTTGAACATAACCCTTTGGCGGTTGATTACAGCTGTTAGAAATACAACTGAATCTTTCCAAAGCTTGATTAATGTATGAGATGGATCAAAAGAAGCTAACAATGAATAAAGAGAACAGAAAATTGGATTGCAAACATCGAATTGAGTTATTTATATTTGGCAAGAAAATGCCCACATTGATTCAGGAATTACGACCGCATTTTACATAAAACAAGACACTTCTGTATGTATTGATATGTCCAGAAAGACGATTCATACTGATCAATCTTGATAAAATTACAACTTTTTAAACATTCTCCGAGGCTTTATGTTTCCAAAACATCAAAACATTTGTGTATATATTCGTAGATACTAAACATTCGCGTGCAGAAGTTTCATAAAAAATGTGTTAAACAAAAGTACAGTTTTGTTTTCGATGTTTAATGAAGTTAAACAGTTCGTACTTTGTGTAATCGTCTCCTTTTAAGCCCGTAATGAATGGTTATAAAATTTCATATATTATTACAGACAGACTGATTACAATGTATGTGCATGCAGGAAAAATCATAGACACACTGGTTCATAGAAGAGGTTTGCCGTTTTATGTCATATGTATCGGATACCAATCCTGACAGGCCTGTCTTTATTGCCATCGTATTCATCGAATATAGTCTGTATGACGCTAATTCACAGGGAACGTCGATTTCTTTAATGTCCGTGTATAGTGGGGAAGATTTCTCAATCTGAAACGTCTTTCTTTTAAACCATAAGGATGTATTCTGTAAGGCTTCTGCCCAATTAAAATTAAGAAATTACAGTATGCTTTTTTCTGGTTTCGTCACCAGATGTTGTCGGGGTCACTGACGAGGCTTTATTAGCCGAAACTACGTAGTCTGGCCCATGTTCCTACTTCTGTATGTATTCTCTGCTCTTGAAGGAACTTTTTAAGATTTTAATTGTTCTACATGGGAGCGACTGTGGTCCATGGTAATGCACTGTGGAAGGCTCGACTGATGTAACTAATTTAGTATAAACATATTTCATACGTAATTTCACTGACATGCAACATAAGATATATACAAAATAGAGTTAATGGGATTGGAATGAAAGCAAAATGCTTATGAAATTCCTTTCCCTGCTAAATAATTCATATTCCTTACGTAACTGCAAACCTATGTCTCCAATGTTTAATGCCAGACTGATTTCAAACTCTGAAGCGTTTCATTTCTGCCACAAATAGTCAAAGAAAGAGTTCCTAATGGATTTTTGACGCTTTATTTGTCATTCAGTGTTATATTAGAAATAAGGTCGTAACTTTCTCCTGTTTTATTGTGTTACAGATGAAAATAAATCAGGGAGACTCTGATCTTTGTCTGTTATTTGATCGATCATATACGTTTTTGCCGTGACTGAAATATATATACGAGGGGCAGTCAGATAGCTCTGATGCAAGTTGCAGTACTTCTTTTTTTTCATCAGTATTCGAGTCGGGTTTTTATTTAACTAGATGGCCGCGGCCAGCATGTCGAGCCCGTTGGCGCTTTGACAGTAGTGAAAATGCCTTTTCGTGAAAGTAGGTCACAGCGACCTAGTTTTGTTGTAGGTGACCTGGAGTGATAAGGTGCATGCACTGATGAAGTTTCAAAGTTCTGGCTACTATGAAAAGAAAGATATGGGGCTTACCTCGAAAACTAAATATGTGGTACTTTTTCGTGAAAGTAGGTCACAGCGACCTAGTTTTGTTGGAGGTGACCTGGAGTGGTAAGAAGCATGCACTGATGAAGTTTCAATGTTCTGGGGCTAAGGAAAAGAAAGATATGGGGCTGACATAGAAAACTAAATATGTGGTACTTTTTCGTGAAAAGTAAGTCACAGCGACCTAGTTTTGTTGGACCTGGAGTGGTAAGGTGCATGCACTGATGAAGTTTCAATGTTCTGGGGCTTATGAGAAGGGAGATGTGGGGCTTCAGACGAAAACTAAATATACCGTTAGGATATTGTACGTAAAAGATGGATTTGGATGAACAGATTTGCCGTTGAGATCAGAAGCCCATGAAATATCGCCTACTGGTCCTTGATCAGGAGTACCCACAATTTGAATGGAAATGTGTCATAGGCAAAACTGTCTCTGGATAAATAAATACAAACTACGCACGCTTATAGGAGCTCTAAAGCCAAGCAGTGCAGATCCTGATTAGAAGCTCCTTGTCGTATTAGTAGAAGTTTTATAGAGAAGGCAGTTTAGACCCTAAACAGGTCTGAGTCGACGCTTTCATCATTGACTTTTTACGGCTCACTTTTATAATGTATACTGAGAGGCAATATTTGATTTTGAATACTGGGCCTCGTGCAAATGGCTGCGTGGACATATTAATAATGCCATTTTGGCAAACTCTAGTTCTGTAATACACTAACGCAAATTGTTTTGCAGTCTTTAATAATAAAGTTATGGCCCTTAATTCAAAATCAGTAGTTCCAATCAAAGCTCGATTTGCACATGGTAGATGGCATTTTGCACTTCATGAATATATAGCACTAATGTCTGTGAGTAAAACCTCAACGTCATTTAATCGGAAACTCCCACCAAACGTCTTCAATCAAAGAAAGAGATGTTACGTGTCTCAGATTAAAAGTTAAAAGTTTTCTCTTGAAATTTTCGGAAATTGTTGTTTGGCTTCTTGCTTTTTGTGCATACTTGAAAGGAACTTCATAGACCTTGGTCCGAGGTTATAAAACCTGAGTATAATCTCAAACTCAAAATAAAGCACACATGATTGGCTGCTTCCGAGCATGTGCTCGGAAGTAGCCAATCAGTGTGTTTTATTTTGAGTTTGAGAATGTACTTAAGCTTTATAACCTCCGGGCCTGTTTATTTGAAAGAAAATTGCGAATAAATTTGCCATAAGAACTCAATGCCTATTCAATGCATGTTACCAGAAGACGCCTAAAACATTATTTCTTGGTACAAAAATTTGATAATTTATCCCGCCTTTTTATATGAGTGTGAGTTCTGTCCTTACAAACCTTTCATCCCGTTGTTAATGCAATGCATAAAATCAATCTGTACTGTCCAAAGCGTATGTTTAAAGGGGAGCTACTCCAGCGACAATGTTGACTCAGACCCCTGGCTTGTTTAAAACCATATTGTTTCCTTATCCTTTGACCGATTGTACTGAAAATTGTCGCAAATTGTGCGAAAATGGTTGTTTTTATCTACAGTGCCAAGGTATTATGTATATATGCAATTATCTGTGCTTTCTTTTGCCTTTGATGTATATATCAATTTATGTATTTGCTTTTAGCTGTAATGTTTCTAGGCAAGCGAATTATAGTGACCGTTATTTGATGCGTAACTCTCCTTGAAGTTGTCAAAAGATATTACCACTCGTTTAATAAATAATGTATAATCACCAACACTGTACTTTTCTTGTTTTATCTTCTGTCATAAAGTTCTTTCAGTGGACAACAACGGAAATAAATGGAAATTGTGCTGCAAGAGAAAATGACTTAACTGTAATACGCTACAAATTTCAAATTGCAATGGAGGAAGATTTAAAATCATAAATAGGATTTAAAAAAAAATTGATTCGTTTAGCTTAAATTCTCAGGGTCATTTGTTCCCATATTTGTACAATGATATTGTGTTGCAAATAAAAATGCAAATGCAAAGTAAACGTTCCTGCAAAAATGTCAGTATATTTGTCAAATTACGATATACCAGTTTTACAGTCACCTTAACCCTCAAAGCATCAAAAAGTAGACGACAAACTTTGTCTGAAAATTCAAAGAAAATGTATCATGCTGAGAATTTAAAGACTAGTGGGAAAACAGTATAGCTAACGACCTGCCTCATCTAGATGTAAACTATTTGCACATTCAACAATTTTCGTTATTGGCGCTTATAGAGTTAACTAATGTGTTGGTTGCTTTTGTACGACTAGGCCCTGATCTTTTAAATCAAAGCTTTGCATATTTGTTGATGATGTACAGAGGTGGCTAAACGAATACATGTATATACTTATCAAAAATAAAAAAATATCCACTTATCTTACCAAAATCCCAAATAATGCATTTCAGTACAACCGTAAACTGACCTTCCATTTTGTGAAAGGAAGCTTGTCACCAATTTTCTTCCCATATTAGAGTTATAACAGCTAGACCATTTTTTGTTTGTAAATCTGACATCAAGTTAGTATTGCGCATGCACAAGAGTAAGGTGTGTTTTGCAGTCTGTCCTATGCTTGCATGACAAGAATAAGACCACTTAAATATCTTTAATCAGTGCAACCGGTTTTTGCAAATGAGATTTATAAATAGCCTTATGTAAAATTATCTCCCTTCGAATTAAACATATAGCGATTTTCAATGTGCGATAATTTATTTATCTATCCATTAAATTGTATGGTTTCATCAATTACTTTATCCATATCTTACAGTCTTAGTTGCACGATGGTAATTGTTGAGGAAAATCTGTTCTTTCAGTTGTTATGACAAATTCAATTGCCTATGGACTTTCCATTGTAAACTGAGTTTGGACCTGAAAGATCAGAATTTAGCACTTTATTTGCGACCATGACGCGCAGATAATTGATTTTTGCTCTGCATTTTCATAAAGACTGGTTCATTTGCGTATGATCTTAGATCTCGATGACACTTTTTGTAATTTCAGTCAATATAAAGCATTTTTTCATGGGTTTAAGTTCTGCAGTTTTCAAGGTTTCATCTGTGAAAACAGAAAATTCTAATGCTTGAAACGTCGTTTGTTTCAACATTTGCATGACCCTCCCCCCCCCCCACACACACACACACACACACACACACACACACAAAAAAAGGACTGAAATGCGACATGGCCAAATATGCATTGAACAGCAAAGTATTTTCACACCTGTTCACTAAAGCATGAGAAATATTGTTTGCATATTTGTTTTTATTTTTGCTGACTATAATTCTAAAATTTTATACGCATGTATCCTGAAAGAGCTAGAAAAACTTTGTCGAATAATTTGAATGAGTGGTAGTTAAGGAAAAAAAACCTGATAACATCTAATTAATGGTTCTTTGTTAGATTATGGGCAAATATTTTATGCCTCTTGTGACCTGGAAAAGTGTCTCAGCCCCGGATCCAGGGGGTGGGCTTTGGGGCTTCAGCCCCGCCACCGAGGCCTGTTTAGATTAAAATATATGTTGTGATATCTCATTAGAATCGCCTCGGCGAGGCGATTCTAATGAAATATCACAACACATATTTCAAGGCAAGAAAGAAATCATCAGAAAATCCTTATCAACTTGATCCCTAATTATGTCATATTTTCAAACACGTCCGCTGATACACACACACATACATATTGACACCTCTCAGCCCCACCAGTTATCCAGAGCCCCACCAGTACGTGGTGGTCTGGATCCGGGCCTGCGTCTCTTGAGAATACTGAAGAGTACATTTTGTCATGTAGTAATTTTCATCGTACAAATATCAACTGAATGTCTCATTACTTTCAAGCTTTCTTAGCATAATGTCGAAAAGAAGACTGTTATGCCAAATTTAGCCCGAGTAGACGTATAACGATAATGTTTTACAGTACTTAAAGTAACAATGTCTTGCCTATTAACGACAAAATTCACTTTAAGTCATTCATAGCTGGCACTTCGTTTTGATGGCAATATGTTGGTCAATAATCTTTTATTGAACTATTGGCCAAAGATAAGGAGGAGGGGACGTTTTCAAAACTACAGATTTCTGTACACAGCAATGGGGTTCTGGGTTCCTCTTTCATCCATAAAACGGCCAGATAAAGAACGGTCACAGCTTGTCGCGTCCGTCCGATACATGTAGCCCATCCGTCTCCCGTAAATATTTTCAAACGACATCTCCTCTTTCACTATAAAGCTTTTTGTAGCCAAAGTTTGTATGTAATATTTATGGGGAATAACGAACATTGTTTTTATGCCAATTGCTCCGACAATTTGGTAGTTATGACAACTTATGTTTGTATTGGCATTCAATGGCAAAATAGAAAAAAAAGTCTGAATAGCTGCCCATTCTGCTTTTTTGTTTTGTTTTGTTTTGTAATTAGAATTATAATATAGGTGAAAAAAAAAAGATGTTGCTGCTGTTTTTATTTATGATAGCTGAATGACCACCTGTTTGAGAATGAATTGCTCATTCGGTTTACCATGCGTATCTTTCGTGAACTTTTATCAATTTTTCTGCGTGTGCTTCTTTCTCTTTTGGATCTAACAGCGGGATGTGGGGTTTGATTCTATTAATTCCTGAACATTGCCTATCTTTTTACTTTCATCATATACTTTTACTAAAATTGCCCTTGATACTAGATATTTGACGCACCTGCTATAGCCCTGTAAGAAAGTGCTGTTGTCCAAAATTCACGTGTAGGGTCGAGCTCACATCACGTGTAGGGCGGGACAGACTCACCTTAGCTCTTGTATCGGCCCTCAGATTTGGCGCTAACGTCAAGTATTGTCATCAAAACAATTCAGCGGGCTAAAAGACGTGTGACGCCATGTTTTATTACCGCACGTCGCCTGATTGAAGCCGGACTCGCAGAGGCTGTGTAGTCTGTTCCAATACCTGAGAATCATTCTCGGTAAGTTTTTTTTTGTAATTTGAGCCATTTACGATTGAAATACCAAACAATTATGTGGTATTTTCTAGATTTTATAATCAGTTGTATTTCCACCATCTTCATGTTATTTCATCCGATAAAAAGAATAAAAAACCCAGACATATTCTATTGGAACAAAAAAAACACTGTTTCTTACAGAAGGTCAATTTCTATAAGAAAGTATATGATAAAGTTGGTTTTTGCATAAATATTACCAAAAAAAATTGCTTTTTGTGCCAATCTGTTTAGCAATTTAGTTGCTCTGACAACTTAAATTGCTGTTGACTTTCAATGGCAAATTAAAAATTTGCTTTTACCTTCTTAGCTTTGCAGCTATAATGACAGAGCTCCTAGTTTTAATCCTATTTCTATGAGCCAAACATAAGCGGGCCATCAAACAGTTACTGCATAAGCTTCTAGTAATACGTTTCTGATGACATGTTCTGATGTACTTGACACAAATGTGCTTTATGTCCTCTGAAGAGAGTTCGTTAATGGATGTCTGATACGTAATCTGCCATATCATACACCAAAATTATAGATTGGTTTGCTATTATTTTATAGATGCTCCCATTGTAGATTAAAACGTGACACTGCTATGTCAGTAGTGGTTAGTAAAGAAATGGAATGAGCTGCGACACGAAAAAAACAACAAAGTGGTTGTGCGCCCAGCGCAGATTCAGATCAGTCTGTGCATCCGCCCAGTTCGATCAGACACTTTGCTAAGCGTTGAAAGGGTAGCTAAGGGACTAACCTACCTCCATGCGGACAGCGAAGGAAGACTCTGATCAAACTGGGCAGATGCCCAGGCTAATCTGAGTCTGCGCTGGGCGCACAACCACTTTGTTGGTTTTCTCGTGTCGCGCCTCATTAATTAGTTAAGATTCATAGTCGCTTTAAAGGTTTAAAAAAGTTATTCTGAAAATTAGGAGTCCGAGGGCTATCATTGCTTTTGAATAGCTATTATATTCCGGTCGCGATAATTTGGCAATGTTATTGTTTTGCGTTTATTTTGGTGTGGTGACTGATTGGCTATATAGCAGAGTTCAGCTTATCCAACTCACGGGAATGAAGAATAAATCTGAATAATTTTGTTAGTATCAAATTTGTTATCAATGATATTCTTAAACTAGAGACAGTTCCTGTCTTTAAGCTTTCAAAAAGTGTCATTTAGATAAATTAGAACTGCCAGTTAACCGTAATGTGCCATTAAGACCATAGGTCAAGAAGTTACACGAACTGCACCGTAATGACAGTACAGGTACTGTTGACATTAAAAATGTAAACAAAACATTGCCACTTTAGCGCGACCGACCTATAATAACGCGCATTGAAGAAAAGGAATTCACAAGGCAGCGTACAAATGGTGATTTCTTCCGTCGGAAATGGCATCGTTGGTGAAAGAAGATAAATCAGAGCCCTGGCAAAATGCATATCCTGGTCATCGCAAATAACAAGAATAAGTCCTTTGGAAACAACGAAAATAGCAGACTCGGTTTGATAAAGCCTGATGGCATGTGATATCAAGCAACAGTGTCACATTTCAAAGGACTTCTGACAGTATCAATGTAGATTTTCCTATTTTCCAAACAATTAGTGCAGTTTCCTCCGGAAGCAAGGATTTTCCATTAGTATGAAGAGTTATTTGAAAAGAACTGTCAATAAAGTAAACAGATATGCAATGATCAGGAATTCATTTAATCAAATTCCAAATCCCACATCCCGCCCTCAAAACTAAAAGAGAAAGAAACATGTACACAAATCGACAAACGTTCACGAAAGACGTGCGGTATATCAAATGAACGGCTCTTTCTTTCCTGAACAGGTTATCATTCAGCTACCCTTATTGAAAACAGCAGCAACAGCTTTTTTAACCTATTTTCCATTTCTAGTTAGAAAACAAACAGACAAATAAACAAACAAACAAACAATAAATAAATAAATAAATAAATAAACAGCAGAATCGGCAGCTTTCCAGGTGACCACATTGACAAAGACTATAGACAAGCGGATATAAGAAGATGTAACACTGACATTGAATATGTTTCGCATTTCTCTCGAGCTTATTATTCTCAAATATTTACTTAGAGCCCTTTCGCGTCGCTGCCAACATAAGGAAGAGAAGTGCTTTTTGTGAGTAATTGAGTTGGAAACTTCCGGTACTAGTCCCATCAATGATATGAGTCTTATATACCCTCCCTCACCTTTCTCTTTTTCACACCATAAATGACTGAAACAGACGATCGTTAATATAGCTTTAATCCGACTACACGTTGCTTGAGAGTCTCTGCATTTGGCCCACGGTTAGAAAAGCAGCTCTCAAGCATATGCAGTCGGTTTCCATTCCATTTCTGAATTTTGAAATGGTAAATAATTGTTGTTTAGATGAACTGTGTATGCTCAGGCAAGGCTATATGCATGTGGACTGACATTGCCTAGCATGCACCTACCCAAAGGTAGCTTTTATCACCACGCGATTCGGGAACTTATTGGTTTAATTGCTACAAATTAGCTAAGCTGGTGTCTTATGTCTGTAACGACAGTGATTTGGTGAATATGGTCTCTTGAACCTTGTCAGCTAGTACTAGCCCTTTGAAATATAAATTATGCATACATACGGGCACAATATACGGGCACAATCCTGTTTGGTTGGCCAGTATAAAACTTCGTGTCATTATGAAATCTTCTTCTGTGTACAAATGGACTTCTAGCAGACACTTTGACTGTAGAGAATGACTATGGTCATTGGAGCCCTAAGATGGAATTTATCAAGGTTTGGACTGCTTTGCTTCATATCTTGTATTTTAACTATTCAATTGTTTTTTAAACCTCCTTTCTCTGTCTGGGTCAACTCTAAACGGAAGGAATTTGCTCCCTTATCATTTTACCTACTGATAAGCATTTCTCTACTGACACGGCTGTTGCATTTTGGCATATGTTAAAAAATTAAAAAAATCTTTTTTATACAAAATTGAGTTACATGTAAATATTTTGTCTTGCAGCTTAACGCCATTTCATGTGGCCTGGACTCAAGGTTATAGAACTTTTTTCAAGCTCAACTCAGCGGAGCATGAAAATTAAAACTCGATTTAAAACAGCCCAAGCAATTTGCAAACATTGTTATTTTATTTTTTAAAGTTTGCTTTTCACATTTCTCTTATCTGATTGCTCAACTCAACTCAACTCAACTAGCACTTTATTAAACTCAGGTCAATACATATTGACATATGAGTACATGCATACAGAATACAGAAAACATAACATATGGCGTATCAATAATAATATACTAAACGGGTTGTGCAGGAGTACAGATATGTGGCTAAATGAAAGAATGTAAGAAGGGGGAGGGGTACACTGTAACATATTGCGGCCTACAGAACCTAAAACTACTGGGGTGGGGAAAACAGAGATATAAGAATTGAGTGAGGAGGAGAGATATGTGTAAGATATAAAAGCGAGCTATAATGGTGCAGCATGTTATACAAGTACTAATAATGGTAATAACAGAATTAGTAATGAGTCCACTAAAAAGGACTAACAAGCCTTTTTGAATACTTTGCATTCTATTCAATATTAAAATTTGAGCACAATCTCAGCTGAGCAGGGACAAAGGTTTTATAAACTCGGGGCCTAAAATGGTAGTTTAATACAAGTTATAAAGTAGCTTACACGAGTGGTCATTTCATATGAACTTTATGAAGCAAGCCTTCGGCGATGTTCATTAGACCATGTGTGTACGACTCATTTTATAAAATGACTGTTCGTAAAGGAATTTCCTCACCGTAATAACTTACAGTATTTTAATACATAATACAACGTTTTCACGATCGGCATCATGACGTACGTGGCCATACGATTTTTATGACATGAACTTAGCAACGTCATATGAATAACAGCGACGTCATATGATAAATGATGTTCTCTAACTGCCAGTGCGTCAATAGTTTGATTACAAAGATACCACTGATTCTCTTAGCTATACATTTTTAGTAATTTTATTTTACTATTCGTAGATGCTAATGCAGGCCAAGAGTATACAGCTCCTAACGGAGCTGTCTACAAGAAACAGTCTGCCTTCGGGGTGCATTAGCTGATGAGGTCTTTATGTTCCACCATTAGGTTTTACTATACAAAATATCAGAATATTTTAGTATCCAAAGGGTCTTTAGGCATTTGATGTATCATTTACACTAACAACAAATGAACTCATTTAGGTAATATAGATCAAATCAAATACATCAAATAATTTTTATTGATATAAAGTCCCGTTACACAAATACAATTACAAGTAGACTCAAACAGTTATAAATACATTATATGAGCCGCGACGTGAGAAAACCAACAATGTGGTTGTGCGCCCAGCGCAGACTCAGATCAGCCTGGGCATCCGCCCAGTCTGATCAGAATCTTCGCTAAGCGCTTAAAGGGTAGCTAAGGGACTAAGCTACCTTCATGCGGACAGTGAAGATTCTGATCAGACTGGGCGGATGCCTGGGCATCCGCCCAGTCTGATCAGAATCTTCGCTAAGCGCTTAAAGGGTAGCTAAGGGACTAAGCTACCTTCATGCGGACAGTGAAGATTCTGATCAGACTGGGCGGATGCCCAGGCTGATCTGACTCAGATCAGCCTGGGCATCCGCCCGGTCTGATCAGAATCTTCGCTAAGCGCTTAAAGGGTAGCTAAGGGACTAAGCTACCTTCATGCGGACAGTGAAGATTCTGATCAGACTGGGCGGATGCCCAGGCTGATCTGAGTCTGCACTGGGCGCACAACCACATTGTTGGTTTTCTCGTGTCGCGGCTCATATGTTTATATAGAACATAGCCTTTAACATGGATAGTCATCATAGTGACCAGGAAATATAGTCGCATGGTTAGGTTTAATAAATCAAACTATTAAATTGACAGTTTTTGACATCAAAACTGTTTCCTGTTTCAAGTATAATATACATGCACATCTGAATGAAAATGTGTTCTGGTTATTCCAGATACAAAAAGTTAATATGTTGCTAAACTATCTTTTGGGCAAAACCTTTTAGAAAATTTATGCTGTCTTGATAAGACTGATACAAGGTGACCAAGTAGTTTGTGGATGCCTGCATACCAAACATTGCTACTGGCAGGACATCAAATTCTGTTCTTACAGCATCATTTACTGAGTATTTATGGACACCCTTAACATCTTTATAGTTGTTTTTTTTCTGGAATGAAAAATTCATATCTGTTTCCCATCCGTGCCACTCATGTTTTATTTATAAGAAAATCAGCAGACCATACTTCACGTCCATACAATAGAATTGTGTCTTTACACAATGGTTATATAAAAGTAACATAAACCTGTATTCATACGCCTTCCTAATACAGAAGATAGCTTTAAAGCGCCTTATTGCAAAGATACTTAATCCCTTGAGTCAAAACACCAGGAAGCCTGAAATAGATACCTTAACATTTATATTCGTTTACATGTTCCATCAAATTGTTTCCATATAAAAAGTTGTAACTCTTCAAAATTCTGCCTGTTTTATTGAAAATTATTATTTTTGTTTGAGCTATTTTTATTTTAAAATTCAATTTTATACAGAAGTCTTTTAATTTACATAAAAAGAGCTTTCAATCCGTTAGCAGTTTTAGATACAAGTACAATGTCATCCGCATATATTAGACAAGAAATATGTAGGCCGTTATTGTCTAGCGACACTGGGTCACATTTATCATTAAAAGATTTGGTCAAATTAAAAGAGTGTAGGGCTACTGTATCTAGCATTGCGGCCATGTCACGAGACAGATAACTATGCGTTACTATGTGTAATGCTAATATAGAGCATTTCATCTATGTCACGAGACAGATTACTATGCGTTTTCGAACGGCAAAAGTTCGGATCACTTGTGTGTCACACACTATTCAGTCATTCTTCTTCTGTGGTATATTCTTTGCTCCAAATATTTGTAGTGTGTGATTGGAATTTACTTACTGTTTTCCATATTTTTCAGTGTTAAACGCAAACCGTTTAAGCGCTTATCAGACGCTGCGTCCTGCGGTATCTTACCTGGCATGACACTGTTTTCCAAAACAGCTTCTTTATGGGACGCTAGGCATTAATGGATAACGGTTTATCGGAACTGCAAATCACCCGACCAGTCTGCCAAAATGCAAACTCTGTTGATGGTATGCTCTAATTAAAGTGTAAGTTAGAAAAATTTATTAGGCTTGATCGGGTTGAGAAAGCGGCTCAATTCACCATATGATATCAGGTTAAACAGTATTTGCATATCGTCCGATAAATATGTAAGACACGTTTTCTAGAAATTGTTGTTTAAGACGGAGCCACGCGTCGGCATGATTTTTCTTTGCACTATGATGTCGTATTCCAGGATAGGATCAAAAGATGCATTGTGTTAAAGTGAGGAGTACTGATAAAGTCATATTTAAAATCTGTAGCTATATGTTTGGCTTTAATATAATTACATATGCAACTGACAATCATACAACTCAACTCAACGCAAAAAGATTTGAAAAAAAAAAAAACGAAATACGATTGGCATGCTCTTAAACTACTGCATTTATGGTCATTTCGTCAAACAGATTTATATCCTGGATGTCGACGATAAAACATAGCAAACCTTTCTCGGAGACTGTTTTATTTATGCAGAAGTCTACCAAAATTCGTTTTTGATCGTTTAAGTCACCAATATAAAGGACCTCTGACAGTATCAATGCATATTTGCCCATTTTTCGACAAATTACTGCACCTTCCTCGGGCAGCAAAAGTTGAAATATTTGGCATTAATATGTAGCCCTGTGTACTATAATGACATTTTAACAGTGATTTTTAAAAATTATCATGCCTCTAGACTAACATAGACCAATTTTATCAAGAGGGGTATGTGAATTTTTCAGTCTCTGAAAATAAGTCCATTTATTTGGTGTTCTAAGATATCGAAATCTTAATTGATAACTATGCTAAAACTGACATGCACACTACTGTTACTGATATTATGCAATATTTTTTCAGTACTAAGGACTTAAGCCTATTTTTAGATATAAAGGGTGTAAGTACCCCACCCACTTTTTCAGTTTTTCAGCTGTAGACTATCTTTCCCCCCCGTGCCTCAGCAAGCCACTCATATATAATGTGTATTATGATAGTACACACATACATGCAAAGTGGCTAGCTGAGGCACGGGGGGAAAAGTATCTTTAAAAAACTTTTCCTGTTTCCATTGCGTTTAATTACAAAATTTGGCTTTTTCCACCAAAAATTGAAGTCTATGTGCAAAATAATCAGAAATTAAATACCTGGCCAGTTAGGGGAAGTTGAGAGCAACAAATTCCAAGAGAAATTCTTGGGTATATCAAAAATTTAATTTTGACTATTTTTATAGGCAAATTAACATTACAACCGACAGAGGTCCTTTATGGTCTTGGATGTAGCCACGCGGAACATCCAAGGGTAGTTTATAATGCGATTTGTAATGCAAACACCACTGAAAAAGACTTTAAGCAATTTCACACCTACTGATACTGGCGTACACATGTGAGAGTGAAGGTATGTGATTAAATCATGAGTATTTATTTGTAAATAAGAAACATTACGCTGTATACCCGGAGCAATCAGCATCAGAGATTTGTATTGCGGAGACCAATCCTGGATTGCCGGACCTTATTGTCGCTTTCCTTTTACAATTTCTTGTAGACATTAGTGCACGAAATGTCAGGGTTATTCTTTAATGTCTTCCTCTGAAAGCTCTTCAAACTATCCCTTAGATTTGTCATAAAGCACTTAGATCACATTTATATGGCTTTATTTCCAATTTGCAGACACTGTTTTGTTATATAGTCAACTCCCGATATCTAAAACACTGATATCTCAAAGTATCTTCTTATATCAAAAAATATATTTCCTATATTTATTTACACTTCAACTCCTGTTCTCTCAAACAGCAGCGACAACCGATATACTTCCCCCTGCGCTATCAAGGCACCATAGATTCTGTAACTGACGAAACGGAAAACATATACAATCAGTCAGAAATGATGAAAACAGGGCAAATGCATTTTACTTTAACATACTTTTGCATATTTCCATTTGTAAAATTGGTAAAAGTATCAGAATATTTATGTAGCCGATGGATTGAGTAATAGAAACGTTAGACTCAATGATAATGCATATCTTAAAAGCAAAAAAAAAAATACCAATGCACTAATACAATAAAATCTTACATGTCACCTACAACACCAATCGGGGAAAATGATAGATACACCAAGTCAGCTTGTAACACCATTCAATGAAGACAAGACTGAAAGCCAAAATAACAGTTTTTTTTCAGTTAGGTGATCACCAAGCTAGCCTCAGCATAGCCAACAAATAATCGAAGACTAACAGTCAAACAGACAAAACAAAATGAATATAAAGAAGATGAACCAAAACAAAAGCAGTGCTTTGGGATGGTCAGATTTAAATTTACTGGTGGCCTCAAACTAGTTTTGGATGCACCAGCAATTGCCATGCCTATGTTCTACCATTGTTTGTCAGAACTAAAATTGAATCAAGAAACCCAGGAAAGGCCACAATCAAGTGCAACCTACTCAATACACCGAAAGAAGAACAGACAACAACACTAATAACCTGAAACATTGTCAGAAAAATTATATTCCATTGAAATGCATGTACCTGAAAGGACATAAAGGATGCTGTAATACTGCCTCTTCAAGCATGGCTTATGAAACTATAAATGAGCCGCGACACGACAAAACCAACAATGTGGTTGTGTGCCCAGCGAAGACTCAGATCAACCTGGGCAGCCGCCCAGTTTGATTAAACTCTTTGTTTAGTGCTCAAAGGGTAGCTAAGGGTCTGAGCTACCTTCATGTGGACAGCGAAGACTCTGATCAGACTGGGCGGATGCCCAGGCTGATCTGAGTCTGCGCTGGGCGCACAACCACATTGTTGGTTTTGTCGTGTCGCGGCTCAAATGGTAAAAAAATCTCTGTCTTATGACAAGGATTCATTTTTCAAACACAGCAAACCGTTATGCACCAAGCATTATGCAGTTATCAAAAGAAATAATGACGATATTATCAGCTCATAACAGTGGCAATAAATCTGTTCTGTACATCAATATGTTAATAGCTGAGATAAATGTCTTTGAACCGATTGCATTGTAAAAGATGTTAAATTTTGACCCACTTGTTATTGTATTTGTCTGGTGCTTTTACAGAACAAACTTTATTAGCATATTCGATTTTTGAGGAAATTTAATTTGAACTGTATGCCAAGAACAATTTCTTCTTCAGATGACAAAAGCAGTCTGGAGAGAAAAACGAAAAGACACCACTAAGCGAAATTCCACAAAGGTTTAAGTCGCAGTGACAGTTGTCTTAGCCTGTCGCGATCGCACAAGAAACAAATTTATGTCCACAGTAGCTTTGACTGAAGCTACTGTGTGTTCCACGGCGGACATTTGCTGTATGTCTTGCCTTAAGGTCTTCTATATAGCTGGCTGTCCACTGGGCTTTCTGGTTTGTCTTTTTGTTAAAAAAATTAGAAAAACAGGTAAAATGGATGTTTTATATGTTTACATGTATTTTGCTTGGCTTTTGATATTGCTGTATTCCCTGTGTTGTACTATTTACTGCTTTCGAAACTACACTGCACGAAAGTTATAACCGTCCACCTGACATTTTGGTCAATATTGAAGAAGGAAAAAAAGTATAATCAGAATTTTTTTTATTCTATGAGGTAGCACAATCAATATTCAGTATTATGGTTTTATTTTATTTCGACAATTCATTGTAGTGAGGCTGCAGGAGTTGCCAGAGCAAAGGTACCCTTCGACAGAAAATCACATTTTGGGCAAAGTATCATTAATGCTATTCTAATATTGTGTATGTCCTCCTCGTGCATTTATGACAGCTTGGCACTTTCTCTCATTGACCCTACATAGTTTTGAATTGTAGCTTGTGCAATATTTCCCCAAACACGTCCGAAAGTACGTTCCAGATGAGCCAGGTTGTTTGGTTGGAGAAGCTCACGAAGTCGGCGTTTTAATAAATCCAAGATGTGTTCGATCGGATTTAAGTCCGGACTGCATGCAGGCCATGGGAGCATTCTAACATTGCGTTTAAGTTTCCATGAAAGCGAACTATCTGCGTTTTGGTGTGCATGGAGATTCCAGCGCACACAAGAATGGATCCGCCACCATACTGCTGAGTTTTCACAATGCAATTTTCATTTGTTCTCTCCCCTTGCCGACGATACACGCGGACTCGTCCAACAATACCATTGAGCTTTATCTTTGATTCATCTACAACCAAGACATTAGCCCAGTCCGATCTAGTGAATCTTAAATGTTGCCTAGCCCAGGCCAAACGGGCAGCTCGGTGCCGGCGAAGAAGAACAGGCGCTTTCATTGGTCGACGAGCTCGTACACCAGGTTCTCGTTAACGATTTCTGATGGTAGTGTCTCTAACAGGGCTGTTGTTAATACCAACAAGGCGTCTGGCGGTAATCGTTGCTGTTATCCGTCTGTCGCGCAAATGGGAGAGGACAATGTATCTGTCCTGACGCCTTGTTGTTATTCTGCGTCGAGGCTGACGGCGACGATTAGCTACCGTTCCAGTCTGATTAAATTTTACCCATAAATCTCTGATGGTTGAATGCCTCGTATTAAATGTTCTTGCCACCTTAAAGAAAAGAATATCGGCTTAAAAGGGAAATAGCAACGCTGCTATTCAGAGATCGAACATTTTACTTAAATATTAATTTCGTTTCAAGTAGCTAAGCTGTCCGATAGGACCGATGTTAACTTAAAATTTGGGGGAGTGAGTGAGTGATATGGGTTTTACGGCACATCAGCACAAAAAAGCTATTTCGCGTCGAAAGCGCTATAAAAGAATACGTTTAATATCCACCAGGTAACAAATGAAAGCACAAATCATAAAATAAATGAAGTCGAGTATGTGGTAAAATACACCGATCAACGGCTATCATAAGGCCGACGGCATAAAACGAACTCTTAAACAGCGAGATGAGTAAACACATCTTTAATTCAGTTGTCGTGGTTACATTGCTTCCTCGTTTGACCCGGGGAGTTCCTGTTCCCTTGACCGTGAAATAATTTGCCTTATTCCCCTGTTCCCAAGAATCGAATGCTTTATTTCATTCGTTACCCCATATTAAGTTTGTTCTCATTTTCTCCACATTTTCGGACTTTTGTGCTCTTGTTTCCTTGATTTAAATGCCCCCGGTGTTCCTGTTCCCCCAAATCTAACTGAATGGCCTCATATTTTCTATCTACAACGCTAGAAGAGAGTTTGTAACAGTAAAAGATAAAACATTCTCATACCTGACGTATCTCGAAGTACCAGATGCTATCATGCCGACCGCGCGCGCTCTTTCTTCTATCGACATTCGAGGCATGGTTTATGTTTTTCTGGTAGACTGATGGTCAGAGATTCTACACATCGAATGTCTTACATGTAAACCTATTGTATCGTGTTGCACGTGCGAAAATAACATTTTGATACTTATGGATACGGTGTATCTAAAACGCCAATTATTTACCTATCCGATAAGTGTCATGGCTAGACAAATGAGACACGATATCGTCTGTAAAGTTTCAAGTCAAACCGATTGTCCGTTTTCAAAAAAATTAAGTTTGTAAAATGGACGGTTATAACTTTCGTTCAGTGTACTACCCATTACATATTTACATAAATGAGTATATCACAACTATTGAAATCCTTAGATACCCTACTCCAAATATTTTTTTGTACTTTTGAATATTGTTCAGTTCTTAAGTACTGATTAAAATTAACCTTTTCAACCTACGTCATTAAACCATCATGGAAAGGTCACAATCACAAAATACAACCTACCCAAAACCCCTTGTATATAGTCTTATAAGCGGAATTAAAATCGCTTTTGATTTGTATATCTCAGTGAACATTTTGTACAAGAGCAATATTTCCAATTATCTGTTTATTCGACTATAAGACGTGACCTTTTCTCTCTGAAAGTACCCGAAATATGAGCTGCGACACGACAAAACCAACAATGTGGTTGTGCGCCCAGCGAAGACTCAGACCAGCCTGGGCATCCGCCCAGTCTGATCAGACTCTCCGCTTGGTGCTCAAAGGGTAGCTAAGGGTCTAAGCTACCTTCATGCGGACAACGAAGATTCTGATCAGACTGGGCAGATGCCCAGGCTGATCTGAGTCTGCGCTGGGCGCACAACCACATTGTTGGTTTTCTCGTGTCGTGGCTCGTATGTAAAACAGTCTTGTATAATTTTGCTATCTGATAGGATTTTCTCTTTTGAAACAACTCCAAAAATCTAGATCCGTCTTGTAAGACGGACCCAGATTTTGAGATTGTTTTGTAGGGAAACCCCAGTCTTATAGCCGAATAAGTACGGTACAACTTGGACGCTAGCGAAGGTTACTGAACATTTTGTACAAAGACCATTTAACCAATGAGGAGGTTCGCAGAAAGATCCAAACAGCCATTGGAGAATATGATGAACTCCTGACCCTGGTCAAGAAACGGAAACTAAAGGTCTTCTAGTTTAGCAAATACTATTCTACAGAGCACAGTGAAAGGAAAAAGAAGAAGTAGGCAGAAGAAGAGGTGGCAAGACAATATTATAGAGTGGACAGGAATGGGCTTTGCCAGCTCAACTAGGGCTGCTGAAAACAGGAAAAGGTGGAAAGGGATCGTTTCGAAGTCATCTGTGGTGCCCCAACGGCCTTGTAAGGTTATGGGATAGAATAGAATAGACAGTACAACTTAGACTAGAGTAATCATACACACCCTTCTTATTCAGTCCAGCTCACATGGACAGCAGGCTACAAAAATCACATGTGTATTTAAATCTCATCATCATTCCGGACTGTGATTGCAACTGCAACACGTAATATGAATTTTAACCCCGTGTATGTTTGCAGTATTACAATATTTGTTTTTTAACAGCTAGGATAATAAGTGTTAGAAAAATGGATCTGATTTTCATAATATTATGTCAGTCTGGCATGGGGCAGTTATTATGGATAGGGAGGTAGCATTGTAAAGACCACTGTGAAAAGATTTTGCACTTTCTAGACCATTTGAGCCTCACTGCACTGATATGACAATAGAACTCTCTTGTGGATATGCTGTACAATCGGTATGAACTCTCTGTACTAGGTATTTCATTGGGGATTTAGTTGTACTGTTTAGCCATACAACTGACAGCCAGACACATGATATTGATAACAGACAAAGTAAGTTTCAAACGCCCGCATCTGATGGAAACGAATTTGCCACATGCTGAGTTGCATTCGCGTAAAATTTGACTTTTATATTTTCAATTACATTTTCTGGGACAATTGAGGTTTGACTGGTTATCTGAAAATAGAGCTGCGTTTAAAGGATAATGTACTTTAAGGTGACCGGGGACACTTGCAAGGAATACAACTCTGCCATATACAATTTGCCTCCCGTCTCAATTGGGGTCAACTCTTTAAATAAAGAATTTACTCTTCTAGGAGCACATCCTTCCTTTTAAGTGTAGATGCCATTTTGGGAGAACAACGTTGTCGAGAAAAGCAAACAGGAGCACATCCTTCCTTTTAAGTGTTGATCCCATTTTGGGAGAACAACGTTGTCGAGAAAAGCAAACAGGGAGTCACGAAAGTTGTTGCCCTTTGTAAAATTTGTGTGAAAACATGAGGCTATACCGTTACATCTTAATACCTCTCACGGACACTCCCAGTCAGCCTATGTCTACTATTTCGAATTTTTTGGATGTTCACTTTATTTACAAGCAAGATTTTAGAGATCCCGTCTGTCGTTAAGTGATCATGTAAATGCAGCTATATAGCGCCCTGTTGATTGATAAAGTAGAATCGTCTTAAAACAGAGTTGAGCTAAGGGCTTTTAAGGCGTGGTGCTGATATTTGCTTTTGGTTGTCTCTTATTTTGTAAGACAGAGTCCGGTTCATTCACGTTTTAAGGAGTATCTAAAATGATTTAATTTAAAGAGCATCGCATTTAATTTGAACAGAAATTCAGGCCATATTTAGCTGCTTCTTATGGCGGTACTTCCGAAGAAAGGATTGTATGGAATATCTTGCCTACGTGTATCGCGGACTTTGTTAGGTACGAAACTATCAGCAACTGTGATTTTCCATTTTAATGTCGGATGCCAATCCTAAACTGCCAGTCTTTATCGCAATGACATTCATCAAATAGGGTATACAAAACTTGAAAGCCGCAATACGCAAGAGGGTGGCCTAACGTACCTGCGAACTGCGAAAACTCACATCAGTCTGTAAATTCGAAAGTTTAGCTAGATCCTACATTTTGCGTATGTAGATTCCTCAGGGTCGTATATGTTGTATGCGAACAACAAAGGCGCTGATCAGCATGCGCAGTCTGATCTGAGTATTTGCTGTTTGCATGTGTCATAAACATCCTTTTGTGTGTCGCGGTTCTAAAATGGTATACAAGTCATTAATGCATGGACGGCCATCATTTCTATGTCTAGAGCGGAAAACGTTCTCAATCCGCAAAGCATGTTATCGTCTTAAGACACGTAGGAACAGTTTTATAAGAATCATCTACACGGTACTCTTGGTCCATAGATATATTGCTTTCTTGTATGTTTGTCGCAAGTTATAAGGCTTGGAAAAATATACTTTAAGGTGCTGTGGACAATGGTTGTGTCGCGAGTTATATATTCGCTGTGTTTTGAGGTATGTATTACGCTAATGAAAATGTGTTTCTATGGAGAAAATACATGAATATGTGATTTTTTATATTTTTTATCATGTCGACAATTATTGGTTCGAAGAGTCCCTTTATCGCAGAGTTAAAGTTGTGTAAGTCCGCACAACTGTTTTTTTATTTATATACTGCAGGCATGAAAAGATTTTCAAAATTTTATTTTTAGAGAATCTTTCTGAATGCCAAATTTTGAAATTAAGTAAAAATGATAAGTAAATAAATAGACTAAGGTGTACTGTTTGAGTAAATCTCTATCTTAAGTGATATGGCGGTTACATTCTGTTTGCATCTCTTCTCTTTATTTTTCCTCCGCATTTTTGTCATATAAGAACAAATTCGCAACTCCCTATTGGCGTTCCTGGACAAAGAAACCCTTCCAAAAGGTTCAACTCTTAAAGGAATATAAATTTACCTTTACCAATATTTTACAAAATCCTAGATTCCTCTAAGACTCGATCATTTTTTAGAAGGGAGGCAAAAGTTAAGATGGAAAAGAGTTACTTCCTCTGAAACTATAAGCACTCACCATAGAAGTGCGTCATGGTTGTGGCCTTTATTAGTGACAGAGTGCCATTATAGAGAATCGGGAATTCAAAACATCTCAAATATTCCCGGTTCATTCTTTGTCGATAAAAGGTCATCTGAAAATTTGCCGCTTGCATAAAGCAAAATGCATTTATTCTATTTCTTGCCTGATCCCTTTTCTCGAGGCCAATACTATTTTTTTTTCTGTTAATACATGTATTTGTGCATTCTAAAGTAAAAAGGTAGGCAACGATCAGGAATCAATACAATCAAATCCCACATTCCACTCTTAAAACCAATAGGGAAAGAAGCACATGCACACATAAATTGACACACGTTTACGAAAGACACGCACAGTAAACCGAATGAGCAGCTCTTTCCCAAACAGATGGTCATTCAGCTACCCCAATAACAGTATCAACATCTATTTTTGCTTATTTTTTTATTTTAATTACAAAACAAATCAAAATAGAAGGCAGATTGGGTAGCAATACAGGGGACCGAACCGCCACAAACTATAGACAAGCGATAACATCGAGGAACCGGAATAGAAATACCGCCTTGGAAGGGTCAGCAAAAGATTACTGGGGGCTTAAACTAGTTTTACTGGACCCAAACCTCGCCCTCTGCTTAAGTTTGTCTGTTTCAATATTCAAGTCTTTTTTGTGTGAAGTTTTGTGAATTTACCGACTAAGTCTTTTCAGCCAAGAAAATATATTGACCAACGTGACTATGTATCAGGTAATAAGACACGGGGCTGATCTGATTCAGTAGTTTTAGCGAATGAACACTTTTAAGTGATAAAAATGTAAATGAAGGTACCCAGTGTTCGCGGTTATGAAACTTGAGAATAATCTCAAACTCAAGATAAAGCATACTGGTTGGCTGCTTCCGAGCAATAAAGCACACTGATTGGCTGCTGTGTTCGGAAGCAGCCAATCAATGTGCTTTATTTTGAGTTTGAGAAAAGACTCAAGTTTGATAACCTCGGGCCAGGAATGACCACAATCACAAAACGCAACCTAACCCTAGCCACCAAAGATTGATTGGTTGGTTGGTTTGCGTTAACGGCTCATTGAGACAGCATTTTAGCCTGTATAGAGCCGTCTCCCATGGAGAGGGATAAAGAAAAGTGATATGACAGGGGAGAGAAAAAACTACCAAACGACCCCCACCCACACCTTCTGCAAGAAAAGGTAGGCCGTTACCCTACTATTATCCAAATACGTAAGTATAGAAAGTTGCCCGACCACGACCAATCCCAACATAGAGGAACTCTACATCAATACAATATACAAACTACATAAAACTTATTTCCACCCCAAACCACCACAGTACACATTCGCACCATTTCAAATATCAGTAGCTTTACATTTGTGCACTACAGCTGTTACTGTGGTTGGCAACCACCATTATTGATCTTATTCAGATCTGTAACCAATACGCTTGCATTTCTCTTCAAAGCTGGTGCTGTAATGTCACAATAATGTTTTATGGTCTTACTTAAATGTTTGCTAATGGATACTTGACACCTCATATATCATCTAATGTTACATGTTACCCGCATCATTTAATGTTTCTTTTGGAAAGTGCCTCAACAAACCAACTATAGATTCATATTTGACAGACAGATATTCTGCATAGCTTTCTAGCATGATATATAATTTGTTCCATTTTAAACCCTTTCTCCTGGGGAACATCGCTACGAAAATCAGAACATCAGCAAAACCATAGTTGTGTCGAAAGTATGACGTCTCTGCTTACTGATGGAAATAAATGCATTTAAATTATTTTAAACTTTGTTAGATTTCTTTCAAGAGCACTTACGGTCAACTCGGGTTTAAACGTCCCATCAACACATACATGTAGGTCATACGGAGACGGGAACTCGGTTAAAAGTCTCTTCCTAAAGACCGGAAAAGCGGGGGGTTGAGTCCGTGACCCAAGGTTGAAAAAAAACTCGTACCTCGTATCGACGTGACGTTGATACTCCATTGTTTGACGTTAAATCGACGTTGGTACGACGTTACTAACGGTTGGTGCATATTAGGAGTATTATGAGAAAAGTTTAAAATATCTGAAATGCGGCGGTTCTTTCTTCTTTGAATTTTGTATATATATATATATTATAAACAGATCTGACGGTGGATTGGAACAAAATATTTACATACTTGTGTTAGTAGCAGAAGTGATTTTTACCACCCATAAATTGACAGCGTAATGATGATATTGTTTGGTGAAGGGGAAATTTTATCACGTGCTTTAACAAGCCAAGATAAACTCAATATGCTGATAAGATACAATATATCCAGGACTGATGCATTCGTTTCTCTTGTTCAACTGTTCTCTATCTCCATACACTTTCTTTGGCAGTACCACTAAGAGGGAGCGTAAGTAGAGTGGGCAAAGTACCAAAATCGTAACTCCGAACTCGCATATCATAGAACCTTTGACAATTCCGAAATCTGTTAGATACACAGACATGGACTCCCAGACAGAGATGTGAAATGAGAAAAATGATTTTGTATATGGACTCTATTTATAGCTCTTATACTTTATTTTTTAGCTGAAGTAAAGCAGTTGTTTTCTCATATCATTTGTGTGCTTTTTGCCTCATGCTATAGAAACATTGTTATTTAAACTGTCGACATATTCATGCATATTTCCGCTGAGTGAAAACTGTTTAACAAACGTTTTTGTATGCGTTTCCTTACAACGGTACGAGACATTACAGGTGCACATTAAAAAATGCTTGTGATCAATGATCACAGATGTGCAGATTTCAAGATGTTACGTATGCTTGAAATATAGTTAAATATTGTAACTCATTACAGTTGCTTAGCGAAAAGCACTGTTAAAATTCATAGCAAATGTAATGAACTCTGTGTTGAGAAAAGGAATTTGGTGGTGTGGTTATATTAATGCAAAATTTTCCCTTCCAAAATCATTCCCAAAAATCTAGATACGTCTTATAAGACGTATCTAGATTTTTGGGATTGTTTTGAAAGGCAAACCCTATCTCAAAGCTGAATTACACAAGACTGATTTACATGTTTCCGGTAATTCTGGAGGGTTAAACCCCATTCTTATAACCGAATAAATGTGGTATTGCGCATGAACAGAACCTCAGCTGATATCTAATAGCTATCATGACATTAAGTTGATGACAATATTCTCTTAGATGGAGTCAAAAGAAAGTAACGCTTTGCTGTATAAATTATGTATGTTTTCTGACACTGTCCTCATAAAGTTCTGCGCAGAAACGACTTGGTTGGTACTTTTGAAACTCGGACTACAGTGATCAGTTGGAATTTGACGAAAATAAAGGGGTTTCGGATCTGATTTTATAGTGCGGTAATCGGTGATGGTTCTAGAATGGATTTTATCAAGGTTTGAAGTTTAATTATTTCTATATAAACTAAATAATAAGGTTAAACAGTAAAAAAGAAATAAAATAGAAAGGAATAGTAATTAAATAAAGCCCACATTATATCAAGTTTCGTAGAATATTTTAAGTGGGCTTTCAGCGTCGTACCCATAGTTAATGCCCGTTGGAAATATGCGTATGACTCTGAAATACATGTAGTTAGAATAAGACTGTTACTTATTTTTCTCGCATTTTCTGTTCAACAGATATAAAGTATACACGATTGCTTTATTAGATCTGTTAACGCCTGATATGCTATTTGACTGCCTGCTGGTACTGTTGGACAAAAACTAATTTAACACTTCGTACGGTCTACGCTCTCAGTTGACAAATGATACTGTTAGCCCATGGTGCTACCAGTATGAGACACGGAGTTATGTTAACAGGATGGCCTTGATCTCGAATTATTAATTTTCAGTTCTGATGAAATGTTCCTTTTGTAACATCATGCGGTATTTTCATTTCTCAGCAATAGTTTTTCGATAAAAATAGACTTTTAAAAGTATACTCCTTCATTTTTTTTCACCATCTTTAAAATAATCAATATGACTTATTTCGTTAGATAATATATAATGATATGTAAATCCATTGTAAAAGTTCAGAAAAAGTGATTCAGTTGATGCAGTTTTTAATTAAAATGAAGTATCGAGATTGAAAATGTGAATGAATACAATCGTCAGCCAATAGCGGAGTTGATACCACGCCTTATGGTCATATGATGATACCTAGGTATTTTTCTTATTCGTGCGCGCGCTAGTGACGTCAGAGCAAATTAATTCTGCCAATGAGGCAATTTCGATAGCGGACCGCGATTTAACAAAATTTATTTTATTTCTTGGAATAAAGTTACATCTCACAAAAAATGCTCTTAATAATTATTGTCAAATATTTAAATGTGCCTTTTCGGAGCTACTGTACAATTATTACACGAAAATGTTTTTGTAGTAAAGACAAAGGCCTGAAATTTCTAAATGTTAAAGATTCAGGTTGGGAGATCACGTGGTTTTTGTTCTGATACACGGACAAATTAGAATGAATCTTTGTTTATGTCAAGGTAAATAGCTTGCCATTTCATTTTTCTTTTAATATTTCACACTCATTGAGTTATACGTCAAATTCCAGTCCACACCTTTCCGTTTATTATGGTACCTGAATGGAACCACAAATATTCCCCTTTTGGACCAGCAAAGACTTCAAAATAAATTTGCTTAAGGAAATATCGAAATAAATGGCGGCGTTCTCTGCACAGACGTCGGCCAGAGTCCTTGCCCCAAGTACGAATCAAAGTGGCGTAAGAACCCGAAGTATGAGGACGGCAAAATGGTGCATAGCTCAACGAGTGCCAACTATTTGAAGGGTTAGATAAGTAGACATTAGCCAAGATTCACTAACTTACAGTGTCGTCATTTTTCCGTGCAGAGTATCAAGACAAATACCACATTATCCACCACCCTGACATTGCAATAGGGCTGCAGGTTTAGCATTGTCTTCGTTTTATCGGCGACGTTCAGAATTTATGCCCTAATACAGCGGTGACTTGGATATAATTCTCCTACAGAAACGTCTCCTATTACTGCATCATGGATGGATTATATTATTTCTGGTCTTTCGAGTTCATTTCGGTCATGATGGATGGACGGATGACTTGCGATTTTACGTCCTTTTCAACAGTATTTCAGTCATATCTAGACGATGGAAGGGTGATAATGGAAGGCTGTGTGCAATGGAACTCCGTTTGCGGTAGGAAAGATTCTCGCCTCAAGCGAGACTCAAACCCGGAACCGCTAGATCAGTAGGCCAGCGCTTAACCCACCGAGCTACCAGTGCTCAAGAGTAAGTTTAAGAGATAAACTTCTGCTAAAGCCGGTTACAGCTGGCATGATCGTTTTGCACATTTCATTACTGGCCAGGAAGAGTAACAATCGACCCGAGTCTGCTAATTTTGTTTCTATGCTTCGAAAGGCCCTAATCCTTTGGAACTCATTTTAGTTTACAAAGACAGAATGATTTTGATTAAATGAATTTTAAGCACTATCAAAAAAAGACACTTGAAAAAAAGTGCAAAATTGCTTTGATACGACATATTCCATGCATGGTAATTAAACCAATAACGGTTGATAGTATTGCCATTTATTTGACAGTGAGTCACCCCTCATACTATTCGACAGGTCCAGTCCAAATCTGTAGCACAAGATCATGGCCACCTTATAACAATCAGCCTTAATTCTTTAAGTATTTTCCTTTCAAAATCTTATTTGAACCAGTCGAGCTAGATCTATCGGTTTAGTACTGAACAAAACTGTCACTACTATTGACAATTGTTCGAATCAAAATGCAATTCTGCATCAAATCCATTAACCCGATCGTATTATTTCTGCAAAACGAAAAGATTGTAATTGTTTAATTCTCGGGGGACTGATAAAAATTTGCAATATCATGGAAGGAAGGAAAGTCTCTTTCGCTTTAAAATAGACGAATCTGTAAGCATGTTCTCCTGTTTTATGTTCTGTTTTAGCTGCCTTGAGCCAGGCCTGTCATCCGTCCGTCAGAAACATTATAAATGACATTTCCTCTGAAACTACTAGAACCTTTGTAACCAAACTTTATATGTAGCATTTATAGGCTGGCGGAACAATAAGAACTGTTTTATCCCAATCGCTTTCGTACTTTAGTTGCTATGGGAATTTAAAGTTGTCATTGAATTATACTGGAAAATTAAAAACTTTGGCTCTACCTTCTTAACGATTGCAGACATAATGACAAATCTTTACACAAAATTGAGCCGCGACACGAGAAAACCAACAAAGTGGTTGTGCGCCCAGCACAGACTCAGATCAACCTGGGCATCTGCCCAGTCTGATCAGAATCTCCATTAGCCGCTTATATGGTAGCTGAGGGTCTAAGCTACTTCCATGCGGACAACGAAGACTCTGGCCAGACTGGGCGGATGCCCAGGCTGCTCTGAGTCTGCGCTTGGCGCACAACAACATTGTTGGTTTTGTCGTGTCGCGGCTTTTTAATGTTTTTACAAACGAGGCGCGACACGACAAAACCAACAAAATTGTATGTGCGCCTAGTGTAGACTCTGATCAGCCTGGGCATCCGCCCAGTCTGATCAGAGCCTTCGCTCTCCGCAGGGAGCTAGATTAGACATTTAGCTAAGCTTTAAGAGCAAAGCGAAGATTCTAATCAGGCTGGGCGGCTGCTCAGGCTGATCTAAGTCCTCGCTGGGCGCACAATCACTTTGTTGGTTTTCTTGTGTCGCGGCTCATATGTTTTTATGTGCCAGCTGCTTTACTGGCTTGCTTAACATTGCAACCGAAAAGCTGAAAATTGCAAAATATTTAATAATCAACTCTTCAGTAGAAATAAAGCTGGAAAATTTGAATATCTGCAGGAATACTTTTAGCAATAGTATTTTAGGCTCTACAAAATACTATTTCTGTTGCCATTGGTTGATAGATTTGCTCTTTATGGCAACTTTAATTGCCATTGACTCTCAGCGGCAAAATGAAACATTGGCTCTTACTTCCTTAGCATTGCAGTGATCATAACAAATCGTTTACAGAAATGTTTCTTAGGTAGTTCTCTATTAACTATACTATTTTTGTGCCAATGACTTGATCAGCAATGCATTTAAAATGGAGCCGTTATTGAGTATGAGGCCCGAGTCCTCATCGTAAAAGTAAAGAGGGAAGCAAATTGCCAATTCTGCTCCGATGAACTAGCATGCGAGCTGTTTGTCGCACAAGATCAGTGTTGAAACCTTATAATCCATGTCACAGGGGAGGAAAAAATCGTGGCCCGACCGGGACTCGAACCCAAGGCCTCTCGCTATCCGTGAGACCCATAGGTTGTTGAGTTAATGGCCGACCTTTTGATTTTTCCCCCTCTTAATTAGATTCGTCCCCGAATCTACACGGTACCAAGGAGGAACCAACGAGACATGCACTTTTTGATGCTCGCGGCCCTAGCCATGGACCCACACTGAACCACCAAATGTCACAGGGGAGGAAAAAATCGTGGCCCGACCGGGACTCGAACCCAGGGCCTCTCGCTATCCGGGAGACCTCAAGGTTGTTGAGCTTATGGCCGACCTTAGATATTTTCCCCCTGCTTAATTAGATTCGTCCCTGAATCTACCCGGTACCACGGAGGAACCAACGAGACATGCACCTTTTGATGCTCGCGGCCCTAGCCGTGGACCCACACTGGCCACCAAATGTCACAAGGGAGGAAAAAATCGTGGCCCGACCGGGACTCGAACCCAGGGCCTCTCGCTATCCGGGAGAACTCAAGGTTGTTGAGCTATTGGTCGGCCTCTGACATTTTCCCCCTGCTTAATTAGATTCGTCCCCGAATCTACCCGGTACCACGGAGGAACCTACGAGACATGCACATTTTGATGCTCGCGGCCCTAGCCGTGGACCCACACTGAACCACAAAATGTCACAGGGGAGGAAAAAATCGTGGCCCGACCGGGACTCGAACCCAGGGCCTCTCGCTATCCGGGAGACCTCAAGGTTGTTGAGCTAATGGCCGACCTTAGATATTTTCCCCCTGCTCGTCCTTGGTGACCAAGATCATCATGGTAGGCCTTAAACACCGTATCTTTTAACATAGCTGGCAAAACAAGCTGGCTGAATGTTACTCCATTTATTGTTACTGTTTTATGAAGAACACTTTCCTTGAAACTATAGCTATCCCAGTCAGAAAGGTATCCCCTTTCAATACCCTTGGATCTAGCTAGTCTTGTCCGATAGTCTAATGTCACCAGAATCCGAAGTTGTAGATACGCAAGGTGCGGACCAAACTGTTCCAGAAGATATTTTGGAAGCTTCAGCACTGACATCACAAGACTGGCAGAAGGCACAGGCAGCCGACAGCAACATTGTATTTGTCATAGACTGTCTTCTAGAGGGACATCGACCAACAACAAGACTAGCTAGATCCAAGGGTATTGAAAGGGGATACCTTTCTGACTGGGATAGCTATAGTTTCAAGGAAAGTGTTCTTCATAAAACAGTAACAATAAATGGAGTAACATTCAGCCAGCTTGTTTTGCCAGCTATGTTAAAAGATACGGTGTTTAAGGCATCCATGATGATCTTGGTCACCAAGGACGAGATAGAACGATCTCCCTGATAAGGCAAAGGTTCTTCTGGCCTAAAATGAATCAGGACATCAAGCAAAGAATACAGACCTGTACGAGATGTATCTGCAGAAAGACTGCACCCATGAAAGCCGCCCACTTGGTAAATATCACTACGTCAGCACCGATGGAACTCGTTTGCATGGACTACCTGTCTTTGGAGAGGTCGAAGGGTGGATTTGAGAATGTTCTTGTAATTGTCGACCACTTCAGCCGTTATGCTCAGGCAGTTCCAACAAAAAATCAAGCTAAGGACCCACGTTGGGCGCCACAATAGCTCAACAACCTTGAGTTCTCCCGGATAGCGAGAGGCCCTGGGTTCGAGTCCCGGTCGGGCCACGATTTTTTCCTCCCATGTGACATTTGGTGGTTCAGTGTGGGTCCACGGCTAGGGCCGCGAGCATCAAAATGTGCATGTCTCGTAGGTTCCTCCGTGGTACCGGGTAGATTCGGGGACGAATCTAATTAAGCAGGGGGAAAATGTCAGAGGCCGACCAATAGCTCAACAACCTTGAGTTCTCCCGGATAGCGAGAGGCCCTGGGTTCGAGTCCCGGTCGGGCCACGATTTTTTCCTCCCCTGTGACATTTGGTGGATCAGTGTGGGTCCACGGCTAGGGCCGCGAGCATCAAAAAGTGCATGTCTCGTAGGTTCCTCCGTGGTACCGGGTAGATTCGGGGACGAATCTAATTAAGCAGGGGGAAAATGTCAGAGGCCGACCAATAGCTCAACAACCTTGAGTTCTCCCGGATAGCGAGAGGCCCTGGGTTCGAGTCCCGGTCGGGCCACGATTTTTTCCTCCCCTGTGACATTTGGTGGTTCAGTGTGGGTCCACGGCTAGGGCCGCGAGCATCAAAAAGTGCATGTCTCGTTGGTTCCTCCGTGGTACCGTGTAGATTCGGGGACGAATCTAATTAAGCGGGGGGAAAAATGTCAGAGGCCGACCAATAGCTCAACAACCTTGAGTTCTCCCGGATAGCGAGAGGCCCTGGGTTCGAGTCCCGGTCGGGCCACGATTTTTTCCTCCCCTGTGACATTTGGCGGTTCAGTGTGGCTCCACGGCTAGGGCCGCGAGCATCAAAATGTGCATGTCTCGTAGGTTCCTCCGTGGTACCGGGTAGATCCGGGGACGAATCTAAGAGAGCAAGGGGAAAATGTCAAAGGTCGACCAAGTGGCTCGGCAGCTCAGTTGGCAGAGTGCTCGCACGGTAAGCGAGAGGCCCTGGGTTCGAGTCCCGGTCGGGTCACGATTTTTTCCTCCCTTGTGACATCCATATATCGAATTATAATCTGAATTGTTTCGAAAAAATGTTTCCACGTGTTAAGTGAACTATGTCTTCATAAAATTCTTCAAGAAAAAATAATGGTAATTGTAATTCCTCCATTAAAAATATAATCTTTTTCTGACATCCCTGACATGAAGAGGAGTATAATTTATAAGACTACCCCGAATTCTGGAGTCCCCCGAAAAAAGGTACATCCACCTTACTATATTTTCAAAATAACTATCATCTATTTATAACAGTTAGACTAAATGTCTAGAAGTTGAACTGAATGCTTCAATAACATCGGATAAGAAAGGGTATTCAGAGTATTTCAAAGATATTTTTTTTCTAATTTCTCGTTGAAAACATATGTTGTGACCCCTCATTAGAACCGGTTCTAATAATAGGTCACAAAATATGTTTCTATGGAGAAATATGGATAATTATCCTTAGATTATCCCTGTTACTCCTCCTTATCTGTAGCACTGTGAGACAATAGAAGAACTGCCTTGAAACTGCCAGTAAAGCACTCGTTAGACCGCAAGGGGCATCCGTATAGTATATGAGCCGAGACGTGACAAAACCAACAATGTGGTCGTGCGCCCAGCGCAGACTCAGATCAGCCTGGGCATTTGCCCAGTCAGATCAGACTCTTTGCTAAGCACTTAAAGGGTAGCCAAGGGACTAAGCTACCTTCATGCGGACAGCGAAGACTCTGATCAGACTGGGCGGATGCCCAGGCTGATCTGAGTCTGCGCTGGACGCACGACCACATTGTTGATTTTCTCGTGTCGCGGCTCATATAATTATTCAGCATGTTCTGATAAATCCCGCGATAAATAAAGAACGTTATAATAATTTGATGATACATATCGATTTGATGATATTTCAGTGATAATTTTGCTTTTAGACAATGTCAGATCTTCGACACACTATCTTGTCATGTCGCATGCAATTACTTTAACAAACTTTGACGTTATTGAATGGAGATTCGGTGTACGTGTATAGAGTGCATAACGCAAAATGTATCATTTAACATGTCTGATAGTAACCATTTACGCAGACTGTGATCATAGTCCAAGCTGACTGCATTTAATACAGGAATTCATATAGAAAACAAATTATCGGCGACTCATTATTTTGAAGGGACCAAAAAGAATCCAATACGTATGGATGGATGAATCACTTGCGATTTTACGCCCGTTTTAACGTATTTAAGTCTCATCAGGACGATGGGATGGTGATAATATAAGGTAGTGTGTAATAAAACCCAGGTTACGGTTGGAAATATTCAGCCGGATTCGAACCTGGGACCGCTAGATCTGCCGGTCAGCTCTCAACCTACTGAGCTACCGGGGCTTCATAGTCCACCAGGTATTTTAAAATGGGTAAAATCACTCTCCTTCACAAACATCATTATGTATAGCTACCTACACCAGATTCCGAATATTCTGTTGCATGAATATCACGCTTTGAGGGAATAAATGCCTTAAAGATATACTCCCTTTATAATACATGTAATTACAAAAATGATTTGCTGAAATATTTCATGCAATACCCCCGTTATGGTCTAACTATAAATTTGAATTAGAGTTTAGAAAATAATATTTGATAAAAGTGACTTTAAACAAAAATAAGATGAATTTTTATACAATCGCGGACCGCGATTGAAATCGCATTATTGGACAAAAATGATTTATTCATACGTCACAATCACGTGCACGAATAAGAAAAATACCTCTACCTGATCACATGACACACGTGGTCAAAATCGATATTCTTACAGGCCGCGAGGAAATATGTAATTTGCATTTTAGTTTGAAGATTATTTTTCATTCTACAGTTATCGAATAAATACGCATTTTCTCAAAACTTTTACGGTTAATTATGAGACTATTACATATTGTTTAACGAAATTTTGTTAAATTATTTGTTTCTGAACACATGAAATAAACGAGGGAGACAATCTTTAAATAAGAATTGTTTAAACCCATTTTATTTTTGAAAAAAACGCATACATTCATGGTCTCAGCAATGTTAAAATACGAAGCCAATAGGGTAGTAACGAAAACGTACTCTTGACCACATAACAGGCGTTGAACAACATAACTGTTCTTGACAATAAAAAGAACCAAGTATTTTGATTAAATAACAAATTGATTATATACTGAACGCCATAAAGTCTGTCAGTTGACAGCGATACAGTATAAGTAACCGGGTTTATAAAATGCTGTGTGTTATTCTGTAACAAATATGCTACCCTAGGTTCTCGGATACATTCGAGCACATTGTATGCCACTCCAAATGCAGAGAATTGTTAAATAATTAGTTTGTATAACTTGTATTTCTAACGGCCCAGGTACATAATGCATACTTGAAAGAAGTGTTTTATGATCAGATCATAATGCTATGGCAGCCAAACTGAACACCTGGCACTAAAGATATGACTTCTAATTGCTGTTGCAAGCTATAATAAAGAGTCGTGCGCTTAGGAACTAAGCTCTTTTAAAACTTTTTAAGTCTGCTAACAGTCTGTTACACTAGTTGTAATACCTTACACATCATACCGTTAAAGATACATAACATGTTATTTGTGCAATAAAATTCTTAAGGTTGCATGGCATTACCTATATGGACAATTGAAAAATGCCCCGAATACTTACGATACATCAGAACGTGCGCTGACTCTTTTGCGAGCTTGCATGCCGTCAATTGCATTTCATAATGTTTGGCGTCATGAAGTTTGCAATGAAAATATCCTGTGATTCTTGATCCATGACACGATAAAATAGCAGCGCAAAATAATACTGCGGATTCCCGTATGCAAAATTCCCACGAAATCAGATTTCAGAAAAAATACTAAACAATCCAGTAGACCTGGGGCCGTATTCATAAAGCCACTTAAGTCGTTGCTATGCGGTTGCTAAGGCTAAATATCTATAAAGGAGATTCCCTACAACTATGAAATTTGGTCTTGAGGAACAGTCTTACAAAGACTGTTCCTCCATTAAATGACTGTGCTTCATAGGTGACAAACTTCAGGGGCCGTATTCATAAAGCCACTTAAGTCGTTGCTATGTTGTTGCTATGTTGTTCAATTTGGTCTTGAGGAACAGTCTTACAAAGACTGTTCCTCCAGACCAAATTTCATAGTTGTAGGGAATCTCCTTCAAAGTAATTTTGCCTTAGCAACAACATAGCAACGACTTAAGTGGCTTTATGAATACGGCCCCTGAAGTTTGTCACCTATGAAGCACAGTCATTTAATGTTTATTAGATTAGAAACTTAGCAAAAAGGGACTAAACTTGACCCTTGACAATTTATGTTTGAAGGAGCCAAATTCACACTAATAGTGTGTGATTTGAATTGACCAAATATTCATTTCGCCCTATATTGGTAAAATTTCAAGGCTCATGGAAAGTTACTAAAAGAAAGGCTAAATCTTCTTGTAAACCAGAGGTGTCGAAATGAAAACTAAAACAAATGTAGCGCAAGTCACGGTTCTGTGTAACTAGAGGTTTCAGGCACAAGCATGTTCGCCCAGCCTGAGGACAACGGTTTCTGGGACTGAAAATTAAATTGCGACTAAATCGAATGTCCAACATCCGTCAAAGCCCGATTCCCAATTTTATTATTTGTCTCATTTTCAGAGAAGCGTAACTTTCTGACAGTTATGATTGCTGATGCTTGAATTTTCTTTGGCTACAAATGTATCAGTTTGTCAACAAAATGTACATCTGGGGCCGTATTCATAAAGCAACTTAAGTCGTTGCTATGCGGTTGCTAAGGCTAAATATCTATAAAGGAGATTCCCTACATCTATGAAATTTGGTCTGGAGGAACAGTCTTACAAAGACTGTTCCTCCAGACCAAATTTCATAGTTGTAGGGAATCTCCTTCAAAGAAATTTAGCCTTAGCCAACAGCATAGCAACCACTTAAGTCGTTTTATGAAAACGGCCCCTGCACACGAGCAAAAGATGTACAATTAGTAATTGCGACATTCATCGAATTTTACAAGTTCAATGGAGTGGAAAATTAGTGCAAGTGATGCACATATGAGCCACGACACGACAAAACCAACAAAGTGGTTGTGCGGATAGCGCAGACTCAGATCAGCCGGGGCAGCAGCACAAATTGACCAGACTCTTCGTTAAGTGCCCAAAGGCTAGCTAAGGGTTTAAGCTACCTCCATGCGGACAGCGAATACTCTGATCAGACTGGGCGGATGCCCAGGCTTATCTGAGTCTGCGCTGGGCGCACAACCACATTGTTGGTTTTGTCACATTGCGGCTCATATGCAACAGCAAAGCGTTGACATCTACCGTGCGAAGATTTCTCAAAACTCAAGAAACAAAAGGAAAAAGGAAAAAGAAAAAAAAACGTCAAGTTTCTTGAATTTAGACAGTGAAACGTTTCTTTTTCACTATCGAATCGTCATTCGTGATTACTCTCTCTCTATTCTAAATATTCTAGCCAATGATTTTCTTATATATATCTCCTGATCTCTGAATACTCTGGTAAAGATAGACCTGTTTGTTAAAGTAAAGAGAAAATATACAAAGCTATATGTATAAAGCGCAGACTGGTTTCGTTATTATTTTTGTTAGGTATACTGAAAGGGGTATCGAAAAGGTTATCATTTTGTTAGTAATAAAACTCGCTATTGGTCCAAGATGGAGCATCATAAAAAAAATTTATTCGCACGTAAATCTGTCCCTTTATCATGTTTATCCCTGCTCTATTGCAATGGCATCAGTGTTTTGCAATATTAATAATGTAGCAGAAATAATATGTTTGTCTAAAATGTCTCTCGAAGGACTCGTTGTACAGCAAAAGACATTAGTTGAGCCGCGACACGAGAAAACCAACAAAGTGGTTGTGCACCCAGCGCAGACTCAGATCAGACTGGGCAGTCTTCGCTAAGCGCTTAAAGGGTGACCAAGGGACTAAGCTACCTTCATGCGGACAGCGAAGACTCTGATCAGATTGGGCGGATGCCCAGGCTGATCTGAGTCTGCGCTGGATGCACGACCACATTGCTGTTTTTCTCGTGTCGCGGCTCAGTTCAAGTTTGTGTAACGCTGTGTTCACATAAGGTGGGAAGTTTGCTGTAGTTTAATGGGCTTTGCACTCTATACAGTACATGGGAAATAAACGGGTTATGCTTTCTATATCTCTTTTCTGTCAGATTCTGACTTATATTTTATGCTAACAATACATGTTTCATTGTAGAAAACGTTCTTTACGCGTGTCCGAACTACGTTTATTATGGTAAGCTAGTGCCCAGGACTGGTCTTGTCAGACCATACGCGTTTCTTCCAGAAGTAATCGATCCCACAATGTCAATCCCTTGAGCAGGCTAGGTATTTGTGAATGTGCATTTTGACGAGGGACTTTCTGGACTATTTTCTGTTACCGTATATTTCATTTATTTGATTATAATTTCAAAGGTTCAGCTTATTTTCTAAAAAATAATTGGTTTGCCATCTTTACAGATAAATGCAAATTGTAAATACGCGTCTCTCGTCACCCCCCCCCCCCCCCCCCCACACACACACACACACCTCCCCCCCACCATCCCCCACCCCAAATTCACCCCTGGCAGCGTTATGCTGAGAAAACACGATTCTAGTTTATTTTTTGTTTTCCCTGTGAATTAAAGCTTTACTATGTTTGATGGATACTATGATATTCTGTATGACAGCGTAAAGTATTTGTTCTACAATAAATTTTCGAAGATAAGTATTGATTCCAGAATTCATTTGATTCGGGTCACAACAGTTCATAGTTTATCATTATTGATGTGTTTATATAAACACTCATCTCGAGATTTGCTGGATTAGGGTTCGAGGTTATAAAACTTGAGTATAATCTCAAACTCAAAATAAAGCACACTGATTGGCTGCTTCCGAGCATGTGCTCGGAAGCAGCCGATCAGTGTGCTTTCTTCTGAGTTTGAGAATGTACTCAAGTTTTATAACCTCGGGGCCTGGTCAAATAAAGGATCACTTCTGGAAGGTAAATCCCATAACTATTGAAAAAAAAAGTATATTCAGGTTCTGTATTTGTGCCTGACCAATAACATCCAAAGTGATACTGGAGGTAGCCCTTCTTATAATTAAGCGGTCACCAAAACTCAAATTGATTCAATTTTTCATGCTTTTTGTATTTACCTTTGATAACTATCAGATAATTATATCTGATCTGAGCCTACACGTTTGAGAATGTGTCCTAAAATATAGGATCGTTTTCGTATATTTCATATTGTCTGTAACCTATGGCATAAGGTTACATTTATGATGGCATAAACCATTTTATCTATACGTATATTTTGTCGGGATGGCTCTTAGTTTATTATGTCCCCTCCTATGACAAACAGATACCATTTAGCAATTGGTTCTTAGCATCAAGTCCATTACTGTTAGATACAGAAAGTATATATCATGAGTTTGACCAGTGAAACTGTTGTTGTAAATGACCCTGTATAAATCACATAAATGATATTTAAGTGTGTTGCTAAAATAAAAAAAATGCTGGCAATCTATGATACTTCCTAAGTTATATTGCTTTCTTTCTCTCTCATAATAAATAATCAATTGGCGCGTGAATTGTAACCCACAACAGGTTCTTGGCACATAAAATTTTACTTACTGATATATAAGACAATGACAAAAATACGAAATAATCACAGAATTATGAAGCTGGTTAGTTGTATGTAACATAATTAAGATATGTTAAAAAATCTTCAGCTAAAACATCTTTGTAACGGAGGCAGAGACGATATATCAATGCGTACCGTTCTTGAATATTCACGAATATTTTGTCGTCATAAATTGATTGACTCCCACAGGCGTTTCTGCAAGCATGTTTTGAATTTTATGATTGGTGTCGTAAATAACTTAACAATAGTATTAACCTCTAATCTGTGCACGTGAGTTGTTTTCGGCCAATAACTGTCTACAGTTGAGTAAAGAAAGGGCTTAAAATTATTCATGATATAACTTTAACCTGATTAACTATGATAGCTGGCTCATGGGCGTATCAAGTCTTCAGTTTTGGCGGGAATGGTGACCCGCTATTGCCGCTCTTTTTGTGTATTTCCTTAAATTCTGCTATTTTCAGTGACCATCACCAATCATAAATTAGGCAGATAAATGTACTTTTAATGGCAATCATTATCATGCCCAGAATATAATGTTTTGGGAAAAATTTTAAATTTAATAGAAATATTGTGGGTGTAAATCTTTAAACAAAGCTACCTTAAGTTGCCATAGTCGTCCCAATTCTGATTAGATGAACATGGTGAACGTATGGTAAAAGCTTCGCCTCTATATCTATCCATCATCCATTTACCTACTTTAATGATGAACAAAATATATTTGCACTAATACTTTTTATTGTGTTAACTAAATGTAATAGCTCTAGCTCATATGATGTTATCGCAGAACTCACATTTATTTGCTGTTGAAGACAACGGTTTCTTCACCTGTCATAGTGACCAAAGTTCAAGCCAGTGAACAAAAAAAAAAAAAAAAAAATAAAAAAATAAAAAATGTACACAGTCCCTTCTGAAATATTTATCAATTTATCTAATTTTATGATAAAAAGCCAAACATGTTTAAAGGTATTGTGGGATCCAGATCCTGCTGGTGGATGGACAGACTTACAAGGGCTATCCTTAACATTATCCTTACTAAATATCATTTTACCGGTTTAAATGATTATTGTGGACGAGGTAGGATATCAAAGTATTCACTTTCTCCCATTTTAAATCAGTGGTAACTTCTAGTTGCCATAATAGCAACCGAAGTTCTGATCGGATAAACAGAACGAAAGAGCTGCACCAAGTTTCACGATAAAATCAAACCGTTTAAAAGTTATTACTGGATCAGCGTTTTAGGATGGACGCATAGACAGACAAATGGTAAACGTAAATTCCTTGACGGTAAAACATCGGAAGGTTACTAATAACTAGCAAGAGTATGTTCGTGCTTAAATGTGGTATGTGGTTGACAAATTTGATTCCATTTGAGCCGCGACACGAGAAAACCAACAGAGTGGTCGTGTGCCCAGAGCAGACTCAGATCAGCCTGGGCATCTGTCCAGTCTGATCAGTGTTCGCTGTCCGCACGGAGGTAGCTTAGACCCTTAGCTACCCTTTCAGCGCTTATGGAAGACTCTGATCAGACTGGGAGGATGCCCAGGCTGATCTAAATCTGCGCTTAGCGCACAACCACTTTAATGTATTTCTCATTAAGCGGCTCATTAATATTGTGCTAGCCTAGACAAGTTAAAATTCAAATATCCTATGCAATTTCATCGCAGTATGGTAACATACTTCAAAAGAAACGACAGAAACTGTTTCAAGACCAAGTATTGTGCAGGACCAATATAACAGCGGAAAATCGATGCAAACTCCTTTTGGCAAAGATTTTAATATGATTTTTATCTTATTGTTTATGCATGCCGCTGACAATCCGACAATATTCAGCATTAAGATATTGATCAAAAACGAATTAGGACAGTCTGCCTTCTTAATCAGAAAGAAATGTTGCTGCATAACTGGCTTTAGATTATGTCAAAGATCGATTACACGAAACTGAAGTTTTCGCTGTCTGGCTGTTCAAGTGACAAACTTAATTTTGGAAAGGGGGTTGTTTTTTTTCAATGGCGCGAAAGTGAGCTGACAAAAAGTGAAAGCCGCGGACAAACTTTGGACAAATGGACGCTGAAACACGTATTAACTCAAAGGTTTGTTGTCTTGTAGTACAAGGGATAAAAATGTCGATATTTCTTACTTAGCTAAGGTCACCAACGCCTTAAGATTTATCATAAACATGCTGAGTACTATCCTAACGTAGAGCAAGAACGGAGTATTCTAAATCAGTGCTGAATCGCAAAACATGATTTCCATTCTCTTTCTGCATTGTTCTTCTTGCCGATGAAAACGGCTGGGGCTTACCGTGATGCATGACTATTCTTGAAGCTCCAAAAAGTCTCCAAGAAGGACTTACCTATTTTCAGGTTATTATAACTTTGATCGATCAGATTCTTTAGAAATGTGGACATTCCTTGTTAGCCCTATCCCTTGATGACATTTCCTCGAGAGTTCTTACGTGAAGAGACTCATATTACACATAACACGCCTGGTAAACGTGCATTCCCACCAGGGCATAGATTGTCACAGCATCTTTAGCTTAAAGGAGTCGTTAAGTCTACTAGTGCGCATAAAATCAAGTGTCTTAATATATTTTGCTGAAAAGCTACAGGGAGCGTTTGCAGTACAAAGGCTCCTCATGTTTTTTTTTTTTTTTTTTTTTTTTTTTTTTGGGGGGGGGGGTGCAAAAATGGAAATGCTTTTGCATATAATACGTTTGAAATTTTAACCACACCTCTATAACAAACGATGTCGTTAGTTTGAAACGACCGGGTCCAGAAAGTTAAAGAAAAATAAAGCTTCTTCAAATAGATAACGAAAATATAACAATGCTATTTGACCTATGTTGAACGAAGACGAGTATACCTTTTGCTGCAACTGAGGGGTTATCACAGAATACCCGAAAGTGGCCAAACCGAGATTTCTTGCATTTGTGATAACACCATTAGCTCATTACATATTGTACAAAGCTGCAATTTTTCATTAAAGTCTCCATAGTCCTATCAGCGGTAAAAACGCCTAAACTCAAATCATTGTAAAAAGCGTTTCAACCATCACGTTTTGTGATAAAATGTGGGTTGGTGTGCATATACTGAGTCATATAACTTGCAAAAAGTAGAGAAAACAAGTTTTTGAAAAATAACAGATCGCTCAGCAAAATACAATTTCCTGTTCGTTCTGGTTTCCCGCCCAGCTATGCTGTATAAACATAGACGGGATAGTGATAGGGACTACACGCCTGTACATTGTATTTTTCCCATTTTATGAAATCGAAATTAGGTCATTTTAGTTGCCAACTAAAATCACCCAAATTAGTTTTCGAACCCTTTTTATGTGAAACTCAAGGATGTTTTATTCTTTTAAAGCGTGCTTATCACGGTTATTTAGAATTACGAAACTATAGTGAGAAGCTTGCAGTGAGACCTCATGATAAAAATTTTGAATTACTATATATCGTGACGCATTTTTATGGTTATTCAAATAGTACTTTTTTGGAGTCCTATAAATAGCCAGTACATATCATATCTTACGAAAATTACGATCTATAACATTTTATTTTAGATATAATTTCAGCCTGATTAGTTTAAGTGGCCTATACTAAATTCACAGTATAGCAAAATATTTGTTTCGTGTCGGGACATTTTGCCCTTGGTCTCCATCTCTGTCATGAAAATACTATTTACGAAATTAGTTAATGGAGTATTTTTCCTGCGTCAGGTTTATCACTGTCAGACTGAACAGACAAGCTCTGCTCTTGGCATTATAGGAATCGCAAGTATTCGTTCATACAATTCTGTTGAAACATTTATCCCATATTTTTTAACACATTATGATCTGTAAGTCAAGAAATCGTTCGACTCATATATGTATATGTTGTACAGCAAATCCTAATAAAATATTACACGACAGTTGCAGTGATGAAATTATTTGAGCAGATTTAGACAGCTCTCATAATTTTCAGATTTTATTTGAATTTATTTATTGTAACACTACTACACATTCGCCTGAGAAATACAAGATCAGCTGATTACAGTATCCACATATGTCAGTAATTCATTAATGTCTCGTGATGCTGAATATCACAATTGCCGATACATAAGCTAAAATTAAGGACACAGACAAACACTGCACCAACCCATTCTCTGCTGGCATGATCAGTCAACAAATATTATTTATAGAATACATGCTGATCAAGCTCTGTAGATTAATTTTCAACTGGTTGCTTCAGATCGCAATTGCAGTGTCAACTTTGTTCCATCAAAGTGGTTTGCTGTGATCCTATTTATAATTTTGGAGGCCGCAAAGCAAACCGGACATTAACCTGTAATTTGGAGCTCCTTCAGAAATCAGGATGAGATTGCTTGTTCAAGCTGTAATGGTACACCTCAGTCTTCTTCCACTTCAACTGGGTACTAATATTTGAGCCGCGACACGAGAAAACCAACAAAGTGGTTGTGCGCCTAGCGCAGACTCAGATCAGCCCGGGCATCCGCCTAGTTCGATCAGACTCTTCGTTAAGTGCTTAAAGGGTAGCTAAGGTTCTAAGTGACCTCCATGCGGACAGCAAAGACTCTGATCAGACTGGGCGAATGCCCAGACTGATCTGAGTCTGCGCTGGTTGCACAACCGCTTTGTTGATTTTGTCGTGTCGCGGCTCATTTGTGTTTTTCTGTTTGCTCTTCTGGACAAAATAGTCATTACATATTGGAGGCTACTATCAAAGGAAAAAGAATGTTGTTAAGGGAGAGATCACATGTTTTAAGAGAAGCCTCTGATAAAGTAAGAGGAAAATAATCTTGGACAAAAACATCCCTACCCCCAGCCCCTCCCCTTCCGAAAGTGTTCCCATTGACCTCAAACGGAAGTAGATTTTTTTCTTTGCCCAATCCAAGGCGCTTAATCTGAAGTATTTTATTTGTCACAAATATAGTGTCTAGTTTCATTGTTTCGAACGGCTTCTTCCAGTATCTTGAATGGGTCTGTTCCCTGTAATTGTAGCCTCTCACGAACATCTCTTGTCACGACATATATATGTTTCAGTAACTGATATCTACATGCGGCCGTGGCGAATCTACATCGAAAAGCAGAAATTGAATGCAAGAAGTACGAAACCCGTTTATATCATCAGTTTGCAGCTTATTTTCCACACAGAGAGTACAGCGTTTAACGATTTCTATTGTTTCCGATTAATTACATGCTTTCACGTCTTCCCGCTGGCATCAATCAAAACTTTCCAGGAAGCTGTCAAATCCACCTCCACCATAAAGAACTAGTCGGTTGATTAAGATTCTGTAGCTTAGCGCAGTAATTGAAAATATCTGCACTGCAACAATTGGAAATGAATTCAATAACAACTTTAAATTAGCATGGTTTACATGAGACAGCGTTAACAGTCACAATTGACAATCTGTAATAGGCTTTCAGGCCACAGGCCTATTTTCAATGGAATTCGCGAAAAATATTTCCTGATTTTCATTAATTCGCAATATTAATTCCTTATGTTTATCATGGAGAAAACTATCAAATGTCGTCAATGCATTCGATTATGTTTAATGAAATATCCGATTTAAATATTTAACTTCAGCTTGGAAGAAGACATAAGAAGGCAAAATGTTTGAATACATTTTCAAAAAAAGAGAAAATAAAAGCCGCGACACGACAAATCCATCAGAGTGGTATGTGCGCCATGCGAAGACTTTGATCAGCCTGAGTATCCGCCAAGTATGACCAGAGTTTTTGCTTTGTGTTTTTAGGGTAGTTAAGAGTCTAAGCTAGCTCCATGCGGACAGCGAAGACTCTGATCAGACTGGGCGGATGCCCAGGCTGATCTGAGTCTTCGCTGGGCGAACATACAACTTTTTTTATTTTATTTTGTCGCGGCTGATACAGTTTCTTTGTCGTATACGGTCGTTGTCCGACATAAATGTGACTAGGGTCAAAACATAGAGCTTCGAATCAACTTGAACAATATTTGTTTCTTGAAACTGACAAAATTAGGGCCACAGCACAAGCTACATGTGTTCGATACTTATATTCTTGCATTACGCTTTGAAAACAAAGATTTCTAAAGACATTTCTCCACTTGCTTCTCGATTTAAACATTATCTGAACATGGTCAAAAGGTAATCAGTGTTTATTTTTGATGTTGCAAACGGAACTTAGTTTTTTTAATTTAAGATTGCAAAAAAACCTGACTTAGCGCTGCGTTGTACTTTATTATGGTACCGGTGTGTAGTTTATAGCTTTTAGTCTTATGGGATCATTGGACTCCTAATCATATTGATGATAGAGCTGCGCTAAAGCCGGCACAAAAAAGTGACCGTTGTTGCACATCACATTACTCTTCTGTTGATGATGTGATTTTGATAATTTCGTTTGCTTTGTGTGCCCCTCTTGCTTCCAAAAGATCTAACTTTTCAGATTATATTTAAAGATAAATGAGCCGCGACACGAGAAAACCAACATTGTGGTTGTGCGCCCAGCGCAGACTCATATCATCAGTCTCATCAGAGTCTACGCTGTCCGCATGGAGGTAGCTTAGACCCTTAGCTACCCTTTGAGCACTTAACGAAGAGTCTGGTCGAACTTGGCGGATGCCAAGGACGATCTGAGTCTGCGCTGGGCGCACAACCACATAGTTGGTTTTCTCGTGTCGCAGCTCAAATATAAAACACTGCTGACATAGCTAGCCTTAGACTGATTTCAGACGAAGATGTTAGAAATTAACCCTTTATTCATATTTTACAAATTTTACTTCACTCTAAAATATAATTCTGGCTCCAACATCTTCTGAAGATGTTGAGTTAGGTACAACAGTATCAGAGAGGGAAAAGGAAAAAAAATAAATAAAAAGAAAAAATCTAACATCTTCGGCTGACAAAAGTCTAAGCTAGCCTAAACTTCTGTAGGCAATTGTTGTTTCTAGAACTGTTTTGATACAGGTCTAAACAATTAATATCACATCAATATTGTTGTGTTCACTGAGAATGTTCCCTGTAGACCTGTTTGATAATGTCTGATACTGGATAAAAATATTTGCAACAAATATCAGACAGTTCCTCATGTATCATATCCTCCCTATTTAAGTGTTAGGCGTGAATACTGTTTTATCATGCATCAGCTGCTAACTTATACCCGATAACACGGATATGATTATATAAATGTATACCGTCACCAATTTTTTTTTTTTTTTTTTTTTTTTTTTTTTTTTTGCGTTCGATACGCATTTTAGGTCACTTTCAAAAATTGTTGCTTGTTGGAAAATATTTATATTCATGTCAATTTTGAGTGTTTGACTGTTTCTTTTATGCATTTATTACTAGCATTGGTATTTATATCATAGTGTATATGTATGTATCTGTATTGCGTCACCAACTGGAGAGGACAAATATAGGCAATGCCTACGTCCTATCCATTGGCACATGTATATACTGTATGTATATGTATATGTTGTCATGCAATTTTGCATAAATAAATAAAAAGATTCCTATTTAAAGCTTCTGTCTAAGATTGGGGCAAAAAAAAAGTACAAAGAACGAAGCAACACGTATTATAATGAAAACCGTCTCTGTTTTTGAGACTCTTATTCAGACGCGTTTTCATTTGCATGGCTGCAAAGGCTGAATTGCGTCGTGGTTGACATGCAATTTAGATACCATGTTTACCACTTTCGAAATTCCGGTATCAAAACACCGTGAAGGAAATTCTTACACTGTTTATACAATTTTCTATGATTGATGAAACGCTTTATTTGTGTTCCGAATGTGATAGATGGCGTTCATATTGATCCGCAGAAGAAACAAAGCTAGCTGATTATTTCATACAGATATTTATAGAGAAATGTCGTCTGCTGGTAAAAGTGTCGTCTGCTGGTAGGCTGAATCTTAAGTAAGTCGAGGTAACCAGGCCCCGAGGTTATAAAACTGTTTTTCGTGCTCAACTCAGCTGAGGATGAAATTTTACCTGCTATAAATAGCAAATTCTTGATAAATACTGTTGTATTTTGCTCAGTGTAGCTGAGTATGAAATATTCGTTGCTTATGAATATGAAAATGCCAATATAAGTTGGCATTTTCATACTTATCAGCAGAGAAAAATTATGCTCAGCTGAGTTGAGCACGACAAAAAGTTTTATAACCTCGGGGCCAGATCACAGGAAATTTTACTCATCATCTAATACAAGTGTTTTGGTGCTCATATAAGAATTATAAAAGCGATGACCAGCCTTTTACAATGAGACGCCGTTTCTTTGCGCGACAATAAGTCGCACACAGAAACATCGTCTCATCATAAATAGTACCTGTAGTTGCACAAGTCGCGCACAGAAACATCCTCTCATCATAAATAGTATCTGTAGTTGCACAAGTCGCGCACAGAAACATCGTCTCATCATAAATGGTATCTGCAGTTGCACAAGTCGCGCACAGAAACATCGTCTCATCGTAAATGGTATCTGCAGTTGCACAAGTCACGCACAGAAACATCATCTCATCGTAAATGGTATCTGCAGTTGCACAAGTCGCGCACAGAACATCGCCTCATCGTAAATGGTATCTGCAGTTGCACAAGTCGCGCAAAGAAACATCGTCTCATCGTAAATGGTATTTGTAGTTGCACTTACGCTTATTCATTGAAATCACAATGTGCGTTAAATCTTGGTAGCTAGTTTTAAAAGTTCAGTTATAGGAAACTAGGATTCGAATATTCAGTCCTAGTATTCAGATTCTCAATCACAGGTTTAAGAATTAGATAACAAAAAAAAAAAAAAAAAAAAAAAAAAAGATTTTATACAATTAGTTATTTTATCCCCTGTTTATATTTTTTTATTCTTAGTTTTAAAATAACCACTCCTTGACATTTCTACACCATCGGTTGTAAACTTTCCATCTAGGTTTTAAAATGTTCACTACTAAAATGTCTAAAACCTTGGATTTTAATCCGTGGTTTCAAGACACACAAGTTAGCCTCTCAACTGTTGTGATTTTGAAAGTTAGGCTGAAAGTAGAAACAATTGAAAGAGAATTTTCGTTTTTCGAACCTTGATTTGGAAAGGTCAAACCTAGAATTGGATATCTCAAACCTAGGTTTCAAGACTCATTCTACATTTTGCTTGCCATAGTTATTAGTACTAAAGAATATTTAAAGCAGTATTCCTGTCCATTACATATTTTCTAAAAATCTTTGTATAGAGTTTTTTATGCAAGTAAACCCACTACATGTATAACTTTGACTTCCATTCACTTCAAGACACTTGTACAAGCAGGAATGATACCTTTGGCTTTATTGTTAGCCGTTTTATTTTTGTGATCCGTTACACTCTAAATGAGCAGGGAGGAGTGATTTAGGCTTTTAAAATGCAAACACAAAGGGTGAACAGTCATTTTAAATACATGTAATTAATGGAATGGATCATTTTGAGCAGGCATATTATTTCTGTCAAGAAACACAGAACGATCAACAACAGTTGTCACACAGACAAAACATGGCTTCAACTGCCTGCTGACATCAATCAAATCATAAAAATAAACTGCCTATCATTTATTTCACTAGTTAACAAGCATACTGCTTAGCTGCAAAAGATTGATTGCAAAAGAAGTCTTGCTTCGTTTCCTTCTGCGTTAGATGATACAGTTTGCGTGACAAAAAAAAAGATATTAATTCATTAGCGCTGAAATCTCGTCTTAACCCACATGCTTTTGTATTTTATTTTGGTATTAAAAAAGTTCGAGGAAATAAATATTCTTACACGTTCAGACAAGCGCTTCGAGAAATTATCCGCACTAAATCATGTTCCAATGATCGAGTCCTTGTTGGACTCATTCAGTCAAATGTTAATATCCTGACAGTGGCTTTATTTTCTTTTGTCAATCGACATTTTTGTGAGTAAAATAGCGAAACACATACCAGTTTCTATGGCTATGAATTTCACAAGAAGCTTTCAGATTGTTTTCCTTACATTTTGATGACACATACAGTTTTAATCTTGTCTCCGCTCCGTAGGAGCGACATAAATGAGCCGCGACACGACAAAACCAACAAAGTGGTTGTGCGGCCATCCACCCAGTCTGGTCAGAGTCTTCGCTGTCCGCATGGACGTGGCTTAGACCATTAGCTACCCTTTAAGCGCTAAACGAACAGTCTGATCTGACTGGGCGGATACCCAGGTTGATCTGAGTCTACACTGGGCACACAACCACTTTGTTGGTTTTCTCGTGTCGCGGCTCAAATGCGATCGGAAAGCTTACTGAAATACTATACGCAAAAACTTTAGAAATACTGTGTAAGTAGAATTTAAATTTGCATCTATTTCACTAACCGAAGATTTAATGTAACTTGTAACATGGTGTATCCTTTTGTATATTGGTTGTTTGCTTGCTTCATTTTAAATCAGCTTAGTTCAATCTTATCTCTGTAGCCTGTAGAGTATCTCATCAGACACTGGTCGTAAGGCAGTAATTAAGTCTTCGCGGAGTCCATTTCTGCCATGCTTTATTGTGCAATATTGCGTCTAACATCCTTTTTATGTCTCACGTTTGTAGACTTTTATGATGGTATCAATCACAGCTGATATTCAAATATTTGGTACGTTGCCATGACGACCAATTGAACTATATTAATGGAGTAAATTCTTTATATTGTCAGTGCTTCCACACTAATTCTATCAGATCTGTTGGATCAAAGAATGAATAAAATTGGCTAAATTGATTCCCTCAAGGGAACTGACAAATAGACAGAATGTCAGTATGGCTGTTTCTGTTTCTTATACGGGATAATTCAAACATGGAAACATCACAGATTGGTGTCAAACCTGTGAGCAGGTCGTTGAAGCATTTTCATGAACTACTTATTCCAGCAGCGTAGCGCGCGTGGACCATTATGTTTATATTTTATGTTTCATGTAACTACAAAATAAAGCTTGAACCAACAAAACAGAAACATGCACTGTCTGTTTACAGCAACGAATTAAATCAATCATTTTAGAATTTACGAATTTCGTTTGAATAGCTGAATAAGTGCTTACGGCATGTGCAAACATGATTACTCTGATCAACTTGCTTGTTTGTGCCATCTGATCAGAGTCTTCCCTTTCTTCTTACAGAATCTATGACTACCGGGAAATCAAGACATGTTCATTAAAAGACAAGAATCTTATTGACTGAAAACTTTAACATATGCACAAGGCCTAAGGTCCCTTTTTCGTGCGAAGAAATCATTTTAATATAAATTCTGTCTAAATGGACACTGTATGCCTTTGCGACATAAGACAAATGCTTTACTACCTTGATCCTAAGTAAGAGCTTTCAGCGACGTTAAACCAGACGTCAGTTACTGAGAAGAGAAATTTCAAAAAGACGTCGGCGTTCCGACTATATCCCAGGGTAAGCTGTCGCAATTTTTGCCCTTGTCAAATCCGACGTCGCGTTATATGCAAACGTTCATTGGAGTATGAACAAATTTACTATGGTGTGTCCGTTTGCGTATGACCTATGTTTTAGTGGGACGTTAAACCCGAGTTCACTCACTAAGGTGCAGAGGAATAGCTTGCACATCCGATCTGCTTCGATGTGTATCAAGCTGGTCGTTAGAGCTGGTGCGTATATGACATGCCACATGATGTCATGTGAGGACATTCTGCGCATTTGAATGTTAATCACTGCCAACGTCTTTGCGCCGGAGACATTTGTGCCAATTCATAATTACCGCATATGCCGCAAGCTAATATGGATAGAGAAGACCGTTCAGGCACAAAATAAACCCAGCGGATTCATGCCATCGAAATGACGCCGAACTGATGTCGATGCGACGTCATTACGTCGCATCGACGTCAGTTCGACGTCATTTCGACGCCGTGTGCCTGCTGGGAATGTTTAAGGTAGGCTGCACAGATTTACACTGGTTTGAGTCTTCGCTGATCACGAACAGGTTAGACATTTTTTTTTTGCATAATGTGGCTTATGCATATTGCTGTGATTTGTTTGACTTTTGCCCAATTTCTCATGGCACGCTCCAAAAGCAGAAATCGGTGTAACTGACAGTGCTGCAAGCTGTATGAAAAGATCTATAACTGATGGCAAGACTTGAAGCAACTTCAAGAATACTTCCTTCCCTTCCACGGCTATGCTGCCAAGCGCCAGTTCTGCTTAAGATTGTCCGATCCATCCTTGTAAGGCAAGAAGCCAGGTACAAATGAGCGGGCTAGTAAGTCTTCACTTACATCCCTTGCTGCCTCATTGCTTGTCGCATGGTTTATACAACTAAAACGCCAAGACAGGACAGTAGATGTAAAAAAGGAGACTTCGTAAAAACTGTTCTTCTGTCTACACGGTTTTGTGTTGAGCAATGATACAAACACACTAGATTTTGCATTTCTAAACCCAAGTAAGTTCATATTAAGCAAGTATCTTATTCATTCGTTTTGTACTAGTCTTTTGATTGTTTTTGTGTGGATACGTTTATGGTGTGTACAACGCTTTTAATATTTAATATTTAATATTAGAGTGACCAATTTATTTCCTGACAGACGATCGTCATTTTCCGAAATAGTTACAATGGTAGTATAACAATCGAAAGAAAGTGAGCCGCGACACGAGAAAACCAACAATGTGGTTGTGTGCCCAGCGCAGACTCAGATCAGCCTGGGCATCCGCCCAGCCTGATCAGAGTCTTCGCTGTCCGCATGGAGGTAGCTTAGACCCTTAGATACCCTTTAAGCCGTTGGCGAGGAGTCTGATCAGACTAGGTTGATGCCCAGGCTGATCTGAGTCTGCGCTGGGCACACAACCACATATTTGATTTTCTCGTGTCGCGGCTCACTTTCTTTCGATTGTTATACTGCCATTGTAACTATTTTAACTAATATTAAAAGCGTTGTACACACCATAAACGTATCCGCGCACAACCACATTGTTGGTTTTCTCGTGTCGCGGCTCAAGTATAGATTCCAAACACTATAAATTCTTGACAACAGCATGAGCTTAATGACGTCATGTATTGGTGTTCTCTTTTTGAAATTATGTGTTTACGCCGCTAGAGAATATTATACTGCCCAACCGATCGGCATAACATTTTTAGACAATTTTACGTGTACAATGTAAATGAAGAAGAAATGAAATGTAAATAAAAAATAAATTGTTATAAAGGCCTATGAAATCGTAAGTAATGAAATCTTAAAGTTTACGTATGATACGAAATATCCATTAAAATACAGAATGACATGTATGGTCGTTGTGGTTCACATTGATTTTTCTACGGCAAACGTTTCCAAAAGTCATCAAAGTTTCAAAACTGATGAAAAATGTGTAACATTTAAGCAGTTTTATCTACAACCATAATGCTTCCAAATCGGTTTCTATAACAGAATAGAACAAAGCAAAACACAGCGTAATAGGTCCAAGGCCACAGGCAGATGGCATAAGAGAACACGTACTGGCGTTTAGACAAGAACTCAAGCAGTTGAAACGGATTTATCTGAAAGTGACTGATGCACAGGAGAATACAAAACAGTTCTGAACGAATACCTATATTATAATATTATATAATATTATATATAATATTATTTTCTATGCCAATTGTTCTGGTGTAGAGATCCTTTCTGTATGACTGGGTGGGTCTGTTTTCTAAGATCTACTGGTTAGTTTATTTGTTTGAGTTTCTTCCTTCTTCTATTGGTGTCCAGGTAGATTGTGCTTTGTGATTGTGCCATTCGCTTGGTATCTTAAAGTGTAACGGTTTAGCCATAGAACAAGCATTATCAGTGCAGACTGATCTGGATATAATGCTAAACCTGCTTGGCACACAACCTTGAATCAACATGGATTCAATGTTTAATCAACATCATAACATCAATCAACATGGATTCAATGTTTATTCAACATCATGATGTTATGATGTTGAAGAAACATTGAATCCATGTTGATTCAACAATGTGTGCCTTCAGGGAAAGTTAATTTTTTTGTAAAAATGTAGTAGGACATTTGAACGCAAAAATGTAATAGGACATTTGAGCGAATCAAATGTGATTTGATTATAGGTATGTTTGGCAATATTGGGAATGCGTTGTCAAGCAACTAACAGACACGTTGGAATTATGCCACTGAATGTCATTTTATGCTATAAAAGCACTGTGTCACTTCCTATGACACTACCCCCTTTTACTGACAGATCCTTCTTTGCGCTCATTTTACATAGCGCTCATTGTACATATTATGCTCGGATGTCTGTATTTCATAACCCAGTTGCCTCCTGATTCAATTTAAACACACTCTGTACAAGGTTTCCCACAAAAAGCTAAATGACTGTCGAAGAGGCATTATTCGTCAATATCATTGCACCACTTGGGCCTGATTAGCCGATAATGTACCTCTTAAAGCGTCAATTTTGTGCAATTCTGACAGAGATTTATTTGTTCCATTGATCTGATTACGTTTGAGTACCATCAATACCCTACATATTTGGAAATAAGTGTTTGTGCAAGTTGTATAGATTCAGACTACCCCTCTACATTCTTTTTATCATTCATTATTGCTTGCCGTGTGGCTACTGAGGAGTTGACTTTTGCATACATTGGTAATTTCAGCATTTCAGCTGCCACGGAAACCAAGGATTAAAGACTGTCATTATAGGTGTACTGGTAGCGCTGTAAAGTTTAATTTTCCATTTTCCAAATAAAATACAAGGATGAATTTTAGTTGTTATAGCAATCAAATTACTGCGAATACATGTAATTGGCCTAAATACAAACGAAGGAGATATCGTTTGAAACTGTTTACGACGGACCAGGAATGCGGGCCACTTCCTATGATATAAGCTTAACCGGAGCCAACGAATCGGAGAAGCAAAACAAAACATGCTGCTTGGACAAAGAAGTAGGAACGACACTTGATAATTACGCAAGTTTAAGATTCTTTTATAAAGTAAAAAATCAACATAAAGAAGTCAAAGAGACCATTTACAAAAGAGGATTGAAACTGTGCACATTGAAATATAATACAGAACCATATGCTATTGATAATCTAAAAACATAAGTATATGTTTTCAGATAAATGATCTCGTCAATAAAATTGTAAAGATTATTAAGATGAACACAGAACAGCTCAGATCTGGTCAGATTGCTCTGTTAGTCACAAAATATGACTGACTGGCTCCATTCATTTTCAAAAATGTATGCATAGTGTTTAGAAACGAATTAAACATCGTTATTAACGATGAGCATAGGAGCCCGGCGTAGTATTTGGCGTTGCTTTAGTGAAGTGTAGATACATGTAGAAGCCGTTTTTCTCTATTGTTTGAGTTAACATTTTGTAGCTGAAAGAAAATGTCTGTTCTTACCGGTGATGAGAAATGAATATCAACTTTCTCCCGATATTTTGATGATTTTGTGTCTGTAATTGAAATGAACTTCGTTAAAAAGTGCCACACACTAGTAGATCTCGAACACGCTGATCTATTTATAGCCATTACGAATGTGAACTGACTGTGTGTAGTGTCGGTAGAAAACACGTCGGGATGTAAAAATTTGTTTTATTTATTTGTATATGGTTTATTTCTGCATAAAAGGTTGGTAATAATGAATATAAATTGTAACTGTTGCGATTGGTTTAGATTGCAACTTATTTAAATTTGTATTTTTTTTTTATTTACAAGCCGATCTGTTTATTATACTGGCCAATGGAATGGCGTGAAATGTGGGTCAATAGTTAGGTTAGACGTTGCTGACGCAACGAAAAATCGCATACGGTGTAAATAAAGATGGAGGGTCAGGTGATAGCTAGACACAGTCTTATAAGTTCGCAGGTTAGAGACGATAAAATGTCTGAGTTTCCTGGCGCAGTGGTGTCTTGCATGAAAGCAGTATTATTACATTCACACTTTCATACGACTGGAATTCAAAGGACTTCTATGCTAAAGGCGTGAATTTTTCCCATGATTAAAAAGTTAAACGGATCACTGACTTTTGCTTTGCATTTATGACTATGACATGTAACTTGCATGACAAATGAATTTTCAAGTGTTTGTGTCTATGTAAAGTACGTTAAACATACGTTGACGTTGACGTTATTGTTGAGATAAATTGTAAATTATCCTCTAACTGATAGTTGAAATAATGATTTATTGTATACATTTCACCCTTTTTTGACTCACATTACTTAGATAACAGACAACACTGGATAGTTTTGACACTATGTATGTGACCTTGACCTCATTTCAAGGTCATGGTACACAATATAATCCTTGAAGATCACAGTGCTACTGTTGCCCATTCTTCTTCTTTGGCTTACTGAGTAGCGTCCCCCCCCCCCCCGTTACCCAGCTTCCCACTCATATATATTGCGTATTTGCATCACATAAGTCTGCTGCATGAAGGAAATGTTGGGTCACGGGGGGGGGGGGAGTACTTGTATTTTAGTTATAAGGAAGCGTTCTTTTTTGGCCGCTTTGACCGGAAGTACAACTATGGTTTTGCACGTTTAAATGCCAATCAAGCGTAACAAGAACAAAATCATTCCTTTGAATTGTTATATGCGTGTATTTAGCACGCATTTATGACAAAAATTTATGGAATGAATGACTGATTTCAATATTTTTATTACCTCAAAAAATGAGGTATGCAAAAACCTTGAATTTAGGGTAGGTAGGATCAGACCGGATTATCTCCCCCTGTCTTTGGGTCTGAATCACAAATGATCTGATTTCATACGGTTTACATATTTGCGGAAGCTCTGCTGAGAAAAAATTGCCCTCTTTATACTTTTGAAACGCACATATTGTTTCAAGATTAATCGTATCTAAGAACAGTTTTAAAATTATTAACTTACAATTGCATCTGTTCGTAACAACATTCATAAATTAAACCGTTTCGGATATAAAACCTTATTTTTAGAACACTATGACCAACACTGTATATCGTTTTATACATGAAATAGCACCGGATATATTGTTTCCAGAAGGCATTGGCAATACCAGTAAAGGGGTCTATCCTTTACGTTATTTCATCTTAAATTCTGAGTAGCTTTTTCATATGCATATTCTTTGAATACACAATAGGTTTTTCGAGGGAATAAACATTACAGACCATGACCGGGCTGCAGAATAGGATAAATGGATGCTCCTAGATAGTTTTCGCCATTTTACCGGTAACACAGGAAATTACTTTATGACTCTGTTTTTTTCCTTACTATCATAGAAAATAACTTGCTGCTTCGGGCGCAAAGTCCTTTATTTGAGAGTTGACACCTATCGAGAAGAGCCCCAAAAGATAAAAATAAAATGGAAAAATAGCTTTCCCTGAAAGTCTACATATTTAGGTAAAACCGGGTAAATTCGGACAGCGGGTAAATTCGGACAGTGACATTGTTTCCTTTATATGTGAGTTGTTTGGAATTAAAACAAAATTAAATGGGCAAACAGTGAAAATCCTGATGAGACGGCTCATGATGAGCCGTCTCATCTCGATTTTCACTGGCAAACAGTGAAAATCCTGATGAGACGGATGAGCCGTCTCATCTGGATTTTCACTGTTTGAAATGGTATGTCCGAATTTACCCGCTGTCCGCAGTTACCCGACTCGACCCTACCTTAAGGTTATCATAGTATTCCAGTCAAGTAGGTCTCTGTGTTTGATGAAATTGATGAGACGTCTGTATGTAAGGGTAAAGATGACGATTGCAAACGCTATATGCTCATGGTAATGGTTTTTAAGTCAATTGTGGCAGCCTTTGGGAAATCAGCTACATTCTAACTTTCTACTCTAAGATTTCCCATGCTGTTTTGTCAAACCGTCTCTATTCCACGCAACCAAATTTAAGCCTTTCGTGTTCAAAGTGATTCTGTATTTCAGCGTTAAAATTGTTGTTTACAATTTGCCATTGTAAGTCATTCTGTGACTTTGAAATGTCAGTCTGAGTCTTGAATTTCCTATCTCATTTACTGTTTCCTATAACATATATTTACTGGCGCAGTTGTCAAGTGGTTAAATCGCACAAGGTCAGCTAGCGACTAAAAACACTATCAACCCAGCAGTTAATCGGCACCTTTTTCGAAGAAGGGAAGGACAGGACAGAGACACGAGAGGAATGAGCCCCGCCTTTCTTTCGGAACCCATTTTTTGGGGAAAGATTGTCGACAATATGTAAAGCTGATATTTCTGAAACATTCCAAAAGCTTGAAAATCGCTAATAAAGCAAATATCAGTTGAAAAATAAATATAAAAATATTAATAACAAAAGTATGTTATGTAGCAATGCGGCAACGCCATACATGTTGGTCAACAAATACATGGCTTTTTCTGGTTTTCTCTCCTTTCTTGCACGACAGTTATTAGGCGTGCATCAGATGCTTCAGACTGTTGGCGCTTTTTGCCTGGCCATTCATGTTTCTGCCTACACATAGTCCACTGTATCTGTTATGCAAACTGCTCATAGTTAATACTTTGATCAGACTGCTTGGATGCGCATGCTACTTTGTTTTGTTCGTATCAATTTTCTTGATTCGGCTTATGTAATTTACGTACTGTTGCTAAAAGCAAGGAAATGGTAAACTGACTTAAGTACAACCTATACTGGACAAAATGACCGTCTTTCTTGATGCGGAATCAAGCAATAATAGGTCAAAGCACTTTTCTACCGTAATAACCCTAAAGTTTGAGACAGGCATGGTTGGCGAAATACTGTAAACCCTAATCAGACTGCTCTCAAAGAGCAGTCTGATTAAGTTCTACAGTATTTACCATTCTGCCAGCACTTTTGACACATCGCCATATAATAAACAAGGTGTTTGGATTTTAAAAAAGTTATGGTAAATGTGATAATATTAACGGTAATTACGCTAGATAAGCTTTTTGCTGATATGATTTCTTGGTAAAATCTGTTGGAAAATTGTGTAATAAGCCGAAGTCTTCAGCCTTCACAATCATCTACACGTAACTTCATAGCCCTCTTTCACCCAGTGTTATGACTAACAGACTCTTAGATTTATACAATCATTAATTAAAACAGCTATTCACTTGCAAGTTTACAGATGCCTCTCTAAATCATAACTTCTCACATTAGCAATAAAGTTAAAGCCGACTGCCGCATTTGCATGAACTTCATATCAGCATTCCAGATTTATTAACAATTGCTTTAAACTTGACAAAAATTCAAGATACTCTTAAGTCCGTCCTGTATTTTCGAAATATCTGTAAAAACATCATGGCAGTCTGTCTTTACTGTCCGCAGTTCTCTATTGCTCCCCAAAACGATGCTTACCATCTGTTCTGTGTCTCATTTTCGGTGTCAGTAAAATATTTCTAGCCCATAATCAGAATATTGAAATAATGGATAGATCTATAGGCCTAAATGTGATATTTGGAAAAGCCATCGCATCTTTAACGTGGTGAGAACATCTTAAAATTTGCCAATAGTATAAGACTCTCTCTCTCCCTCTCTCTCTCTCTCTCTCTCTCTCTCTCTCTCTCTCTCTCTCTCTATTTCTCTCTCTCTCTCTGGTGGCAAAGACCGTTCCGTAGCATCGCTTTGTGAATAGCCATGTTATCATCTAAATGTATGAGAGCATGAGGATATCTTGCTCAGCTTTTGAAATCTTGGCAGACTTGTGAAGGACAGGCTACTTGACATAAGTGTTTTTCATTTCTAAAACTTAACATAGGACAGGCTTCTCCAAACAATAAACATATATCTCGACGATTCCGTTGCACGTACTTACATATGGCACAGATGATGTTAATAGTCTCTTACAACATTTTAAAGCAAAATGATAATACGTAACGTTACAACATTGTAAAGCAAAAGGACAATATTTCACGGATTCTTGCAGAATTAATCATTACCAGATTGAAATGATAACGCCCTTTTCCCCATTTTGTACAATTACTTTAGAAATCGTTTCAAAGAATGTAACACTGTGTTCGGACAGTATCAGGCGAGCACGGTGCACCATGTCCAACTGCAGACTGTTTCTATGTGTCGAAAATATTTCATCTACTTTCGTTCACCGTGCGAGTTAAGATGATGAATGTCTACTACCTGTCTGCCCAGCAGGCAAACAACCATTGCTTGACATTGTATCAACCTTGATTCAACGTCATGACGTTGAATCAAGGTTACTCCATTGTTGATTCCACTCTGTTTGTCAAGTGGGCTGGGAAAGCCTGTCTGGTCGCTCAGCTTATTGGGCTGCCATTCGCGAGTTTACTATAGATATCCATCAGATTGTATAAGTTCTAAGTTCCTGGCCATCGCTTATCTTTTAACTCTGTATTCCGACTTTTGTAATGTACCTGTTACCGATTTTCCTCCTGCAAACTAATGTAAAGATTTACGAGAAACTTTTACATTTAGTTGCACACTTGATTTGTTTTAGATGGTGTTATCTTAAAGTCTTGGCTATATTGCAGCCAGACAGATTCTGTCGGATAAAGTCTATCTGGAAACTATGCTTAGATTAGAATTTTCACAGATATTCCACGGGGAATAATATAAACAAATACATTTTAAGTAAATTTTCACTCAATCTTCGAGGGAAATGCAAGCTTTTACATTTTCACTCAGAAAGAGAGACGTTTTACTTTATTTTCTCTTTGTTTTCTAAACATTGTAAAGTATCACATTTGAGGAAAAGCCTCTATCAAAATCTGTATTTGGAATATTGCAGATATTTTCGTTTGGAAATTGAAATGAACGAAATAAGGCTTCTTAGCGTCTGAAAAACGTTCATGTTATGAACCATCTACCTTTTTCACCAGAGCTGAGTGCATGTGACTTCGTTTTGTTTCCAAGGCTTACGAAAATGCTTTCTGTGAAGGTTTGTTTGATAAAACGGTTCAGTTAAGAAATCCACCCCTGAGGACAGCACTTTTTCCAGGACTCTCCTGAAGGTTTATTACCAAACATAAATGGTATGCAGATAGGTACGTAAAAGACTCTTATTTGGTTGAACTTATTTTCAAACAGCATAAACAATCTAAACCGTCTACGAAACATATAAGAAGCGACATTGGTGACAAAGTCTTTTTAATTTTTCATGGATGCTGAGTAACTGCTTGAGGACTATGGCATAATGTCAGAGAAATGTCTTCTTGAAGTCTTGTTTTAACCTGATTATGGAGTAGAAGTTCAAAATTACCTGAATACTTGGTCTGTAATGTAATAACACCCTTAACAACCTACGTCATCAGCACTTGACACATTCTTGAATCAAAATATATAAAAGTTCCTCCAAGAGCAGAGAACACATTCAAAAGAAGGAGCATGGGCCATACTTTTAGGCTATTCAAGCCTCATCAGTGACCCTGACATGATTTGGCGGCAAAAGCCAAAGAGAAGCATACTGTAATTTCTTAATTTTGATAATTTTGATGTTTTGACATTTCCACACCGGATGGGCGGCAATCGAAGACGCTCTTAACCATCGATTAATGCGGATCAAAAACCATTAGAAACAGCGTTTTCGATTGCAAATTGGTGCCAAAACCGTTAGGAAGCGTTTTCGATTGAAAATTGGCGCCAATTTGCAACCGAAAACGCTGTTTCTAATGGTTTTTGATCCGCGTTCGTCTACTGCTCGAGCGTTTTAGATTTCACAATTTTCATAAGAACATAAGATACACGTAAATTCTTGAACTTGATAACAAGGACCATACGTCGTAAGTTAGAAAATGGCGAGAAGCAATAAATATGAGCAATGAAACGTTATGTAACATTGCATGTGTCATTGTGAAAATACATATCCCGGAATATTTTTCGTTGATTCAACAATATATGGATGCTTAGGATTTACGGTCAGCAGGTATAATTTCAGTAAAGGCAGTTTGTACCATTTTTATTTTGTTCCTCACTTCCAAACAGAAATAATTTTAAAGGGAAGAATTTCTTCCTTTAGGAGAAATTCTTTCCTTAAAGGGTATACCAGTTTGGAAAAGGAAAAAAAAATGAAGTAGCTAAAGTTGTTTCTCGTTATTAAATGAAGGGAAAGCAAAATGTTTTGATATTATTGGTTAACAGAATTGTTCTAAATTGCAACTTTGAAGTTAGCAAAATAATTACGGAAGTCACAACCCCGCTGCCTGGCCGAGTGCACAGTATGATTGGATTGAGTTGAACAAAGTGAAGAAGCCTTTTTTCTTTTATATTTTTCAATGAATTATAGAGATTTCTCGGTGAAATCGAAACTGATAATCTCACTGTTTCAAACAGTTACATTTTCACTTTCATTTTCACTGTTTCAGAAATAGGATTTTTGTGAAATAGCCTCAAGTTCTTTGTTGATTAATGGGCTAAATCTTATCTGGCTTGACAAAAATTACGTTAATGACGTCAGTTAAAGCGCCAACGTAACATTGCTACTGCACGCGACGTCAGGCCGCCTAAGTCTCCTGTAGGCATTCTTTCTTGGCAAATTTTTTGAGATCTATTTATCAAAATGATATTTGAAGCTATTTTTCAGTTGCAAACTCTGTTTACAAGCAATATCATACCCAATAAGCACGCTGGAAGCATCAAATTTGACACAAAACGGCTAGAAAAAAAGTTGCGTTTCTGTTTTAGACGGCTGACGCTCTTGAATAAACAGAATTATTGCGACTTTCAAGCATTAAAGAAATAAAAAATTTGACTTTTTCAGTGTAACATTGCTACTGCACGCGACGTCAGGCCGCCTAAGTCTCCTGTAGGCATTCTTTCTTGGCAATTTTTTTGAGATCTATTTATCAAAATGATATTTGAAGCTATTTTTCAGTTGCAAACTCTGTTTACAAGCAATGTCATACCCAATAGGCACGCTGGAAGCATCAAATTTGACACAAAACGGCTAGGAAAAAAGTTGCGTTTCTGTTAGACGGCTGACGCTCTTGAATAAACAGAATTATTGCGACTTTTAAGCATTAAAGAAATAAAAAAAAATGACTTTTTCAGTGTAAGATGATTTTTTATTTCACTCATGAACACCAAAAGCGGAATTTTCACTCGTTGCTTCGCCACTCGTGAAAATACTGCTTTTGGTGTTCATTCGGTGAAATAAAAATCGATCTTACACTAAAAAAAGTCGAATATCCTCTCTATATTGAAAAAAGGTAGGAATGACAGCAGATGCAGATGTCTGGTGCTGATCTACTGTGTTTCCAGTTGCTGTATATTCTCCCCTTATACAGGATAACTAATCTGCTTGAATTGGCTGATCGCATACACCAAACCTTTCAAATGGCAAACTTTAGAGAAAATATATATATAACCATCTACTGAACATTGATAGAATTTATGAAAATGTCTTATTGCTTAATCTGTTTTGACGTAAGACAAAATTATTATAAACAATGCATGACTTTTGTCAGTGGGTGCTGCGAGTTTCATCAATCAAATGAATAGGTCTATAAGACCCTACGGTTAATATTTGATGAAAATCATAAATAGTTTAGCTGAAATAATCCTTGAGTAAGTTATAGCACCGTTTTTCTGGGAACTGTGAGAATACAGTCTAGAATTCAATAACCAAATTGGCGCCTTCTTGGTTGCTTCGTTAGACTGTAGTTGTAAAGGAAATTTTATTTTCTTCAAAAGCATAGGGTTTCTAATGTCTTGTTGGATCAAAACTGGGAACATAAAGCTCTTGTTACTTGGAAAGGATTATACGATTGCTGAAAATGTGTGTGAACGTAGACGCCTACATATTATATGAAGCGTGAATGTTGAAATGGTACTCAATAGCATGTGTGCGAAGAAAAAGACTCAGATCACCATGCTGATCCGATTATTTGGCTGTATGCGCAAGCTATTAAAGGTGAAATCAGCTGGATGATCAGTGTCTGCTCTACCCACTTGGAAACTATAGCATCTTAACTTGATATTTCTAATCAGTTACATCGGTTATGCTAATGTTAAAATTTTGCTGGATGGTGTGAGTAAAATAAAAAAGAAAGAACTTGAATGGTAAGAAGTTTACCGCATGACAAATTCTTTCTAAATGTTGCTACAGACCGAGACAATGTTTAGAATAAAACAAACCTTCTGAAATAAAAGAAGGATTCTTTAATTAAGATATTGGATATTATAATATAAATTTCTCATTTAACTTTTTGACAATACTCTGCAAAAGACAGTGCCGAAAATCATTCCGCTCATAAATTTTTTGAAATGTAGAATAATAATAAAAAAAAAGATTATTACGTGGTTACAAATGTTGAAACAACATTTACAAACGTCTTTTCAACGCCATGACAGTTGTGTAACATTAGGGCATGCTACTGAATTAGTTTTAATTAAAAGTAACTGTCTGAAATTTATAACACAGAAAAGACACCGAAAAGCTCTATAACATATTGCTTTCTTAAATTTAATTAAGATTCCTGTTGTTTTATAGGAGAATTGTGTCGGATGAATTGGATTTAAAAGCTTAATATTATTCTATTAGATGGACGAAATTTTCTTGATTTGAAACAAACTGGGACTTGGTTTACTTTGTATGCTGCTAGCCGACAGTCTAGATAAGTTGAGGAGAAAAGTTCGTAAAAAGAGATTTAATAGAATGGATTTAACGGTATATATATGGGTTGACATCGACGTTACGCAGTAAGCATATAATAATGATACAATGTTGACTCAACGTTTATTGAACTCCATATTGTGTTGAATTGAAACTGTGGAACTTACATGCCGTTTGTTCGACGTTATGTGCCACTGGATATATAGTACTAAAACGAAATTTTGCATTATCATAGCTTTTTCCATAGAGCTAATGCAATGCAGTCTAATTTTGCCTGTATAAAATGCACAGATGTAGCAATTAAAGACAAGTCTCATTTTATGAATTATAAGTCTGATGCTTTTGGTTGATAACTGTGAACAATTAGCCCTCAGTTCCATCTGTCTTCGAAGATGCAGTCTTTCAAAGAGTAAAATACTAAATTTGATTTATTTATCTTAGAGTTTGTTCAGAGCCTATACCATCAATCAGCCAAAAACGTATCCCTGCCAAAAATGGAACTGTTTATCCTCAAAGTTTGTCAGATGTTCAAAGACATATTAGTGTGCAAGTGACAGAAACCTGAAAGCATAGCAAAGTCAGACTTTCATTGTGTACACCTTAGAAAAAAAGTTGATTTTGTATTTGTGCCGCGACACGAGAAAACCAACAAAGTGGTTGTGCGCCTAGCGCAGACTCAGATCAGCCTGGACATTCGCCTTGTCCGATTAGACTCTTCACTAAGCGCTTAAAGGGTAGCTAAGGATCTAAGCTACCTCCATGCGGACAGCGAAGACTCTGATCAGACTTGGCGGATGCCCGGGCTGATCTGAGTTTGCGCTGGGCGCACAACCACTTTGTTGGTTTTCTCGTGTCGCGGCTCATTAAGTTTATGGAAAAACGTCGTTTTAGTAGTATATATTGTTTATCGACATTCGTTTATTTGGTAGCCACTCAATACTTTAAGAAAAAAACAAACAGTGATTTATGTTAAAAAACCCTATATAAAGAGGTTCAACTTTATCTGTCCTGTAAGCAACAGGGGTAAAAACTATGCTGCTATGGATAAACAGGTGTGACTAACCATACTCGTTTTGACATAAGTTACTACTCTCAATAGAGTTTCTATAAAAAGGGAATTCATATGATGTTTCAGTAATATATCTGTACTTTCTACAAGCAGTTCATCGGCACGATGAGCAAAATTAAAGGATGTTACTATTTATCACGTGTCAGCAATGCAACTGAAATAGACATTTGTACGAGTGCTTGTTAACAGTGGTGCTGCATAGGTCAAAATGAGCAAGAAACCGACTGAAGAGAAAGATGAGACAGAAGACAAGGATGAGGTAAAATTTGACACTGTTTTAACCCTTTAATGCCTATAGGACTTTCCCTGCAGGCACACTATCGTGAATCAACAGTGTATCAAGGTTGATTCAACGTAGTGTACCGACAGGGCTTCTACCTCACAGCTCTTACAAATGCTGATATCCAATATAAAGAGTGTCTGATTTAAATTTAGCTATATTTTTCCTAAATTTTCATGTATGTAATGCAAATAGTGAAGGGCCTGATCAAACGCATCCTATGGCGTCTGCTCTAGGTGTATGTACTGTTTCCAAACACGTTTTTTATGGGACGTAATTTTAGTCCAGAAAGCTGAAGGCACCGTTACGTACTGTTTGGTCAAAATCTTTACTTTAAGCTTCACTGACTTAGCAAGTTTGCAATTTGTTGGTTTTTTTGGTTGTTTTTTTGCTCTAGCTCTGCTTGCCCTGGAACTTTTGCAGTGGAAAGTTCCTCATTTTTTTCTTTTTCTTTTTTTTTTTTGGTTATGGAGGGCACAAAATAGCACGCTTGACTTTTACCTGTACTAGACACTTACGACGAACGAGTTCGTTTGGCTAAAGCAGCTTTGAAAATCCAAGTCCAGGTATTTACAAATAATATAAATATAGTACAAATTGGATAGAAAGAGTTCGTTTTAAAAGTAGCTTCGAGCTGACCTTTTGCTTTTCGCTCGTCTTGTTTCGCTTTGTGTGCCGTCTTTCTTGTTTTTCATTTCTTTTCGTGTTAGGACAGGATCTGGAAATCCGTTGCGTCTGTTACTAATCATTGCCTTTTCGTCTGCTTTTGACGGTCGGAATAAATTTTAACCAAACCCAAACTCTGTAAAGCTTCAGAGTTTTATCGCCGACATTAAGAACTATTAAAATGTCCAAATTTAGCGTCGGCGTAAAGACGCTTCTTTTGCAGGCCTATCGGAACCTCAAGTGTGTGGATATTTAATTTTTTACAAGATCAGAAAGATTATCGATTAAACTTTTTCGAAAGAACAATGTAATGAAAATATATTGATGCGAAAAGAATTTTTACGAATGCATGTGTGCTGGTTAGCCCAAACAATGCAGCTTTCTTTTTCATTTGCCAAGAGTCGGGCCTCATGATACTGACTTTTTAGCTCGTCTGAACTAGCAGCTCTGGAGGAGCTAATAGGTTAGGCAGGCTCGGTCGTCGTCCGTCAACACTTTCAAATGACTTCTCCTCTGAAACTACTTGGCCAATTGTAACCAGATTTCATATATAGCCTCCAGGGATTGGGGAAACGGTCCAGGTCATATGACCAACATGGCCGCCAGTCCCACATATTGTAAAAACTTTAAAAATATTCTTTGCCAGAACCAATAGGCCTTTGGCCTTGAAACTTGGTATGTAGCATTGGGTACATTAGTTCTACCAAGATTGTTCGAATAGTGACCTTGGATTGACCTTGACTTTTTACGGCAAGGTCAAATTTTTTTCCCTGTGCCTTTACATGGGGAAATGCTGGAACTTAAAATTCCATGGAAATTGATGACGATTTTGGACAAAAAATTGGTTTATACAGTCATCTTAATGGGGTTATGAAGATTTGTGAGTACAAGAAGTCAAGTTCATTTTTATCTTTGACCTATGTCTTTCATATTTCGAAAATTTCAAACACCTCCTCAAAAGCCACTGGGCAAATTGTAACCGAATTTCATGTAAAGCCTCCAGAGGCTGAGGTAATGGAAATTTGTTCAAACGGTCCAGGTTGCATGATCAACATGGCAGCCATGCCCATATATGATAAAAACCTTTAAAAATCTTTTTTCTTCAGAACCAAATGACCGATGGCCTTGAAGCATGGTATGTAGCATCGGATACACGAGTACAACTAAGATAATTCAATGATGACCTTGGGCTGTCCTTGTTTTTAACGGCAAGGTCAAGTATGGGAAAATGCTAGAATATAAAAGCTCATGGAAAGATTTAAATATTTTGGCCTAACACTTGGTATATACATTCATCTTAATAAGTACATTCAGATTTGCAAGTACAATCGGTCAATTTCATTGTTTGACCTTTGACCCAGGACTCTCATATTTTGACAATTTCATATATATCCTAAAAAAACACTGGGCAAATTGTAACAAAATTTCATATAGACTCTCAAGGGGCTGAGGGAACGAAAATTTGATCAGGCTCATTTCATATGACCAACATTGCATCCATGACCATATATGGTTAAAAACTTCAAAATCTTCCTCTCAAGAACCAACTGACAGATGGCCTTGAAACTTTGTATGTAGCATTGAGTGCTCAAGTACTAAAAGCATTGTTCAATGATGACCTTGGATTGACCTTGAACTTTTTACGACAGGGTCAAATATATTAAATGCTAGAACATAAGATTTCATGGAAAGGTTTGAAGATTATGGCCTAAAAGTTTGGGTCGGTGTACAGTCATCTTGATGAGAACACGAAGATTTGTGAGTACAAGAGATCAAGATCATTCTCTGTCCTTTGACCCAGGACTCTCAAATTTTGACAATTTCAAACATCTTTTCAAAAGCCACAGGGTCAGTTGTAACCAAATTTCATATACAGCCTACAGTGGCTGAGGAATCGAACATTTGTTCAAACGGTCCGGTTACATGACCAATATGGCAGCCATGTCCGTGTATGGCAAAATCTTTAAAAATCTTTTTCTCCAGAACCAAATGACCGATGACCTTTAAACTTAGGTACCATCGGGTACACGGGTACTACCAAGATTGTTGCAATGATGACCCTGGGCATATCCTGACCTTTTCTCGGCAAATTCAAATATGGGAAAATGCTAGAACATAAGATATCATGGAAGTTTTGAAAATTTTGCTCAAGATTGTCAAATGATGACTTTGAGTTGACCCTGACATTTTATGGCAAGGTCAAATTTGCTTTTGTTTGCTTTTATATGGGCAAATGCTTAAATATAAGAGTTCATGGATCTTTTATATGAGTTGGGTTTAAAAGTTAATAAATAGTCAAAATTAGAACATGCACATTTTAAGCAATAGAGGTCAAGGTCATTCTTTTACCTTAAACCAATGTCTCTCATATTTTGACAGTTTCAAACTATCAGGTTTGTTCAAATGATGGCCCTAGTTTGACGGTTGACCTTTTTTCTCATATGACCTTCTTGTTTTTCTTAATCTCTTAAAGAAAGTTGACCAGCATTGACTATGGGTGAGCCCATCTTGGTTCAGCTAATGTCTTTTTTTGTTTCGCCTAGATAGTCTTCAAATTTATTTTTCGTAGTAATCTGATGAATTTGCATGTTTTATTTATTTATTTATTCATTTTATTTTATTTTTATTTATTTCATTTTATTTTTTATTTTTCTTTTATTTTTTTTTTGTCCAGTAATGAGTTGGTAGGTAACTATTCAGACAGAACCCCCGCTTGAATCTGGAGCTGCATCAGAATTAAGTGTGAGGTTACATTACAATATTTACGTGTTTTGAGGCAAAGCTCTCTGTAAACCCATTTAAGTGATGCATGAGTCAATGTTGTTTACAAGTCAATAATTGCATTGTGCCATGTGGTTGAAACTTAAGAGATGACTCTAAATTGGGAACTGATAACAAATTTTGAGTGGCAGTTCATCTCACTAACTAGCACATGAACTCTACACCATACTCATGTACCATGTACTGGTTAACAAACACTGAGTGACAGCTCACTACACCTTACTTGCATGTGAAACCTACAGCAGGGGGTAGATATTACTGGTAGGCAGTGACAATGCGGTTGTTCCAAACTATAGCAAAATTCTGTCTTTAATGTTATTAAAACGATTTTCATGCATGTATTTACTTTTTTAATATATATATTTTCTTTTGATGAAAAGCATTTTTGATATAATAAATATATGGATACTCGTTATTTGTAACATTTCTGTAGTAAAAACTACATCGGTTCAAGAGCAAAGTTAACGTAGACCCCTTCGGAAGTCACTTACTTTGCTCATCACCCGTTGTAGTTTATACTTCAGTAAACGTTTAAAAATAACATTCCTTCCTTTATTAAACTGATTTATGCCCGAGCATTTTACATATTAACCGTTCACAGGCGGCCGTTGTATTGCAGGTCCTCATAGTCTGACTTGTCCATTTGTCTTTTGTGCTTTGTATTCTTTCAGTCGCTTCACTGGGCTGTACTTCGAAAGTTTAACCACTCATCGATAACTTCATTTATAGCGAAAATATTTATAATGATTGGAATTTATCAATTCTTTGGGGGCATGGTTATGTAAACGTTTCCTATTATTCAAGCTTTGTTTTATCTTTAATTACAATAAATAGAATATTCGTCTGTTTTCCAATAAACGATATTTTTGCCCATCAAAAGAGAATATGTATATCAATTTTATAGCCTCTAGATACTGTCTATATTCCATTATAGACTGATTTCCGGAATTCTGGGTAAATAGATTCGACTTTTTTTCGCTTCACTCAATTGCAGTAAATCAAATTATTTATGGTATTACGCCCAATCGATCCTTTTCGGTTATTACCGTAAGTCTATTGTGGCTAGAGATGCCAGTATTTTTATCTTGAACATCAAATTTACGGTCATTTCCATATGGACTGGCTAAAAGATCATGTGCTCTTTTTATGTTATTTTTATTTTTGCCAGTGGATGTATATTATCTGCATAAGAAGACAGACAAACAATGCCAGAGAGAGACATTCAGTTTACCATTGCACACAGTCATCAAACACGCCAGTGTATCACTCTGAACGTTAACCGCTTCGACTCTAAGTTCTAATGAGCTTCATATGATTAAAATACAAGAGACTAAAAGGCTGAAATGGAATGTTCCTTTTGCAACCCCTATCCCACAATACCCATAAAATTAATGTTGAGCAAGGGTATCGACATTCAGAATCCTTGAATGGTCTTGCAAAAAACAATCAGAAAAATATTAAAGAACCAATATTATTCTTTTTTTTTCTTTTCCAAATGTACGTGAGAAGAGGTTTAGACTGATGGATAACTTTGGGTTTTACTGTCCGTTTAAAAATGTCTCAATCATTATGGGTCGATCACAGTTCATTGATGAAGTTGTCGAGAAGATCAGCCGAAATAAATTTATTCAAAGGCTAAAGATGAAATACGAATCTGGAATGTAAAAGCACAGTTATTGGTCAACGTAACAAAAAATAACACAAAGTACAGTCAAACCTGCTTATGTGGTCACCTCTATTAAGGGGTCACCTGGCTTAAGCAGCCACTTTTTCCGGGTCCCTTGAACCAAAATACAGTGCAAATGAACCTGTATTAAGGGGTCACCTGTCTTAAGCAGCCAATTTTTGGGCTTCCCTTGGGTGACCCCTTAAGACAGGTTTGACTGTATTCTCATTTACAAATTCACAGTTATTGTTAAACGTAACGAAAATATGAATACTTTACGGTTACTTTCGTTACCTTGAACAGTAACTGTGCTTTCGCATTGAAAAATGGATCTTATATGCAAAGCTGTTCTTCATACAGCTTTTTTATTCCACTTAGTCTGATCAGATTCTTCTCAAATTGCTTGAATTGGCCTTGGTTTCTGAGAATCTGTTGAGCAAAAAGCGAATATTACACCGCAATTTTGTTACACCGCTGTGAAATTTTCGTAAAGCTTAGTGTTTCATGAAGTAGCTCTAGAAAAACAGATAAATGTAAAGTCTTGGCAAAATGTCTATTGCTCGCCTGATGGTGAAGACATTCCGGCAATAATTACTTTTCTTATTACTTCTGAAAAGAACCTCCCTAGAGGCGAATTGTGTCAGCTAATAATTAGTTGTCAATCAGGATCATGCAGTTCTCAGTATATATATGTGGCACCAAACTGGCTTGCCTGTGGAAATATCTATTCTACACTCAAGTAGTAAAAACCTAACGGCACTTTTGCACCTTACGTACTTTGTCTACCCAAGTGGTTCTGTACGCAGTCTCTGTTAGAGGTCAGGGGCCATATTTATAAAGAATCTTAGATTTTTACTTAAGTTTCATCTTATCTTAAAATTTTCATCTTAGCTAAGAAAAAATCTTAAGTTCTTATTTATAAACGAACTTAAGAATTTTCTTAGCTAAGAATTTCTCAAACTAAGTTTTCTAAGAATGCGTGAAAATCTCAGAGTGCACGCGCTGTTTATTGGAATTTCCAAGCTATTTTTAGACTGATAAAGCAAAGGCCATTATATCTATGCGTGATTTAGCATCAGAACAAAGGAACTTTCGGTCGAAACATCTTGGAATTAAGCTGGCTCAAAGAATGCAATCTTAATGATCAATGAAATAAGTTTCTTGGACGCGTGCTTGACGTCTGATCAGACTTTCCTGTTCGAATAAACACAGTGAATGCTGTGAAATCTACTATCACTTCTACAAATATTGTTGTTGTTTTTGTGCATTTCTCGTAACCTAGCACACAAAGTTAAGAATGATTGTGAAATTTATTTGCCCCTTTAGGATGCAACGTTCGTCCGAAACTTCCTGTCCGCACCTGTCTCCCCACCCTACGACCCTCCTGGAAGTGTGCGTGTGTCACGTGGTGTGTGTGTGTATGTCTGAACCGCCACCCCCTCCCTTTCAGATACGGGCCTGCAGTAACTGCGTATTTTTTCTGCTGTGACGTAATATAAGGTAAGCCGCGCGCGCGCGCGGTCCAGCGGCGGATAAAACAAGTATTCAAAGGGCTGCGAAAACAGAGCTTTCACTCGTTTTAAAAATTTCATGCATGGTACACGAACGGTATATCTACAAACTATGAAATCCTACGACAATCTTCATTTCAACAGCTACCGTATGACATTTGCTCATCTGAGGACAGTCACCTTCAGTGCCAGCGATGTTGTTTCTTCGTCCAAGCACTGATGATAAGCAACTTCAATCAGCATGATCAAGGCATTTTGAAACTATGAGCCCATAAAAATTATCCTTAAACTTTTCGAATAAAATTTTTGATTCTCATAGGTCCGTGATCTTGATTTGAACGTCACCAGTCGGATATGCGTGTGTGTGTGTGTGTGTGTGGTGGAGGGGGGGGGGGTACTGCGCACACCTCTAGAAAAGCACCTAACACATTTCTTACTGTCAAATGAATCCATCACTCTAGATTTTCTTAGAAGCATTCTAAAAATGAAGAAAAGTACTCCACTGACGATGGTATATGGGGAATTTGGGAGATACCCGATTGTTATCCAAGCAAAAAAGAGAATGGCCAACCATTGGTCAAAGATTTTAACCGACAAGTAAAATTTCATATAAAATGTACTCAGTTTTATTGTATCTTCATAAGAATAATATATATTCCTGTCAATGGATTTTATGTATTGAAAAAATATTACAAAGTGTTGGTTTGAATTATGTATGGCTAGAAACTTCTGTAAATAATGCTGACTGGTTATGCAAAGAAGTCGAAAAAAGATTACAGTCTCAATTTGTACAAAAAAGGAATTCGGATGTTTATGGTAGCTCAAAATGTATAAATTATCGTATGTTTTAAATTTGAATTTGTCATAGAAAAATATATAACTGAATGCCAGCCAAATCTGTATATTCCATTTGCAAGAATAAGAACAACTAATAATAAAATACCAATAGAAAAGGGGAGGTGGGAGAACATCGAGCGGTCTAATAGATATTGTACTTTATGTAACCTAAATTCACTCGGTGAGGAATTTCACTATATATTAGAATGCACCTATTTTACAGAAAAACGTAAACTATACTTACCTAAATACTACTTAAAACATGTTAATATATTTAAATTTCAGATGTTAATGTCAACAAAAAATATGAAGTTACTTAAACAACTTAGTAGGTTTGTATCTGATATCTTAAAGAAATTCTAACGTACGTGGCCCTAAGGTCGTCACCTCAGTGCATTTAAACGAATACCTCCTGCATATGGTGGCAGCTATTTATAGTTGCGTTATGGTACCGGCAAGACAAGCCATTCTGAAGGGATGTTCAATAAAGAAACTGGTCAATTGAATGCAAAAAACACCGAAAATAGGCTGTTTACAGAGGAAGGGTCGCCCCTGACGACCTTAGGACCTATGGGACCTTGAGTCGTCAACGGTGCGGCCCTAATGTCGTCATGGGGTCGTATTGTCTTTTTTTTACGTCTTTAAAGAAATGATCATCAAACAGAAAGAATCTTATAATAATGTTGTTTTAAAAAGCAGATAGGCCTATGCAAACACAGAGTTTGGTCCGGGTTCTGGTCAGATTGTTTCCCTGTAGCAATGGTGGTGTATAGGTATACGTTTTAAGATGTCAAAAATATTATCATTGAAGATCCCGATAAGACTGCACACGTTTTCTTTTGTTCTAGGTTACTTACTTGTCAAAAGTTCTTCATCATTTGACGGATAACATTGTTGTCAGCGGAAATGGAAATAAAAATATTGGGATGTAGCTGACCAACTGAATTATTTGATGTCACATGGCATCGAAGATTCTTCTATTTTATTTTATTTTTCTATTTTCATTAACAAACTACTTTAGTTGCACAAAGAGAAAATGCGTTTTCGTATTTCTCTATGAGGTTAAAAAGTGACAATAAACGGATAAAAGCTGTATTTCTGGAACATTTTCTAATGGGTAATTTGCTTTTTCACACCAAATCCGGCACAATTGAAACAGTACCTGTTTTTATAGACAACTTTTTTACCATTCTCTGCCTTTAAATTTATGTCAATTTTTAGTTTATTTGCTTATATGAAGACAAACCAACAAAAAATTGTTAATTTATACTGTAATAATCACAATATATGCTTGTCAAATTGGAGTGAAAGAAGAGCATATAAGAAGTGGAAAAATGAATTTTTTGTTGCCTGGTAGTATATGCCCTAGAGTCGTCAGGTATGACCTAAAGTCGTCATCACTGTTCATTGATGTATGTTTCGTTTAATTGCCGCTCTGATCGCCAAAGGTAAGAAAATCTTGATGGTTTAATGTATAATACGTTTGGGCGAATGCAAACATACATCTGAAACTTGAATCTTGCTTGACAATCTTGGTTCGCCAGACCGATATCAAAGCCAGCTTGCACCGTCGACAAACTTGGAATTTTAAGTAAAAGTGGGTTACCTTGTTTCCTCTTCGTTAGTTGGAAGAAAGTTTAAAACCAGCTTTAAATGTAAACTGCATTACAAAATTAAGATATTTATCTTCTGAATTTCGCCCGCCTCTAAACATTTCTATGACACAGATGGAAAAGAATGAAGCTAAAAGAATGATGACGACCTTAGGACCCTGACGACTTTAGGGCCACGTACGTTAGTCCCCGATAAGCTGCGCACGCAATGTTTCACAAATTACTATGTATGTCTGTCTATACGGTCAGTATTCATTTCCTCTTATGTTGTTTTGTCACAAAAGTTGTGTTGTGTTCTGTTCTGTTCTATCAACCCTGTTGTTTTCTAATTCTCATAACGATGTTCCCCAGAGGCTCAAGTGAACGTTGCGTCTGGCACCAAGTGTGGCCATTAGGGGACACCGGGGTTGAAAGTACCACGGGTTGGTTGTGCCAAGGGCCATTATCCTACCGTTTCTTTGTCCATGACGTTATGGCTGAGAGTTTTAAACGCGCAATTTTTAGAACAGTTTCCTAAGAGAAAATCGCTTTTAAATTCTCATAACTTTTGATTTTATATTCGAAAATCGATTTTTCCGAGGTGTAAGTAAAGTTTCGAAATTCCGATAAATTGATTATTATCCACTATATGATACCCCGAAAGAAACGATAGTTGTTAGTCAGACAAGCCCTAACATCACTGTCATTTTAATCGATATAACGCAAGCAGTTTTTCCACGTATGATTATGGTGAGTGACAAGGGTGGGGCGGGGTAGGTTGTGCCATCAGACAAGGGGTAGGTTGTGCCACTTTGTGTCAGTTCAAATTAGGCCTAACTGTGTGAAAAAGAGTATTTTTGCTATGATCACACACGCACGCACACACGCACGCATCAGCGTATGAGCATGCGCACGCACACACAAACTGTTTCAAAATCAATACTAATTTAATAAAAGATCCCCGTTTGCTTCAGACATTTAATGGTTACTTACGAAGCGCCACTATGCTATTTATCCCCCCCCCCCCCCCCCCCCTCTTTTTTTTTGGATATCCAAAAATCTTAACGATGCAAATTAGCCTAAGTCCGAAGTCAGTGGACCGTGACATATGGTTCATCATACACTGATTCTTCTGTACTCCTGTTGTACTTATAGGTATATATCCAGTTGCTACAATAATAGGAACCCTGAAAACTACCTCTTACAAAAATCTTAAACTGAGTCTATTCGGGTCACATACGTATAGACGGACGGGCGTACGGACGGGCGTACGTACGGACGTACACACCACCGGAACACTATATGCCCCTGGCATCATATGATGCGGGGGCATAAAAAATTTGATCGCTGAAAGTTCTGTTTATCAAATAACAGTCGATTTATAGCGACTGATATCTAATCAAGAGTTGATTGTACCATTCAACTGACCTGTTGTAGTCGATCATGTCGACTCATAACGACAGAAGATGTATATATCTGATCAAGAGTTGAATGTATGACTTTCGATACGATCGTGTGTGTTCTTAGCAGGTAAAAAGTTGGTTGTGTAAACCAAGTGACGGTCGATACGATCGATAGTGTTCTCAGCATATATTCCAGTTCAATGTATCGCTTAAGTGTCTGTCGGTCGTATGGACAAAATCGACTGTGTTCTCTGCAGATACACGTGTATAAACTTGCTTGTATCGATCAAGTGATCGATGTACAGTCAAACCTGCTCATGTGGTCACCATCACCTGTCTTAAGCAGCCAGCTTTTCTGGGTCCGTTGAACCAAAATACAGTGCAGATGAACCTGTATTAAGGGGTCACCTATCTTAATCAGCCACTTTTTGTCCTTCCCTTGGCTGACCCCTTAAGACAGGTTTAACTGTATATGCACTATCTTGTCGAATGATAACGATCTATATACGATGTATATTTCAGACAAAGAGTTGATTGTGTCAGTCAACTGGCCGTTGATCGTGTCGACTGATACGCATTCCTCCAATATGACTCGTGATTCCTTTCCCCATATAAAACCCGCTCGTACAGAGCCATATTGCCTTGCTCGTGTAGTACGTGTACCCATATTGGCCCGCTCGTGCACCTATATCAGCCTTCTAGTGCATTACTTCTATCATTCAGATGGTGGTGCGCAAAGTGGAAAATCTGTAAGTGGCTTGTGCGACTGGATTTATTGATATAGGGGAGAAAAGACCGACATGCAAGTGCAAAGGAGCATTAAGTTTGTAGAGAAATCGAACCAAAGAAAATCACAATCAAGTAATATTTTTAGACTTAGACAGTCAGAACAATTATCCTTCCAATGATAAGGAAATACATTCTGTAAGTTTTTATTACTCTCTCTCTCTCTCTCTCTCTCTCTCTCTCTCTCTCTCTCAGTAAGAAATTGTTTTTTTCTTATCTTCGTAAGTCAAGACTATTAAGTCCACTTTGTTCCTCGCGTACCCTTGGCCGACGCCTATTCGTAAATCGAATTTCCCACTGCGCCATTTCATTGGATGCGATTAACTTCCATCACATCCAATCAAATTATCCATTACAAAACATTTTACGCAGAACAGGAGCCCTTGTCGCTAGAAAAAGATCATGTTTATCGTGAACAGTTATGCCTATAAAGTAGACGGTCAATATACAATCAGTTCATCCATGTTTTAGAACAATTATGCGATGTTGTGACCTTGTGAGACAACTGTGCTTTGCAGCAGATCTTCTGAATGGTCAAAAAATAACGGGCCAAGGAAAAATACTCGCTGCCGCGACCAAAGGGCGGCGCTGCGGGAAATCTGATATGCGAATGGACCGTCAGGCTAGGGTTACGTAAGGAACAAAGTGGACTACGTACCCTTTGCTTGCGAAGATGTTGCTTTCTATGAAATCCTCTTTTTGTTTTTGAACTTTTAACTTAGTTTGAAAATTGTTGTAAACACAATGACGTTATATGTTCACCAGAAAACATGTCAGCACGGCGGCGATATGTGCGTGCGTACTTTACAACGTTACTTAACACAAAAAAACAATAGATCTTGTTTCATTTTGGGAAAAGCACAGAACGCATGTGATAAAAACGGTTACGAAATCACGGTGCATAACCATATCGGACGCTATCTGTGAAAATCTGCGTTACTTGACTCTATCTGTGAGTGCTACGGACTCTATTTATTACTTGCCATGGACGCTTCGGCGATTCAGTCGAAGAAAAAGGGACAAAACATGTAAGTACTGTGTTTCATGGTTTCCACGGAACACATACCTTATTTTTCCTAATATTTCCGTCGATATTATTCAGCTAGCGATGTTCAGTGCTTGTCATCAGTGAAATCAAATGCAGCGTGATAGTGAAGGAGCGTACAAGGCCCATGAAAACAAGGAAAAACTCAGTGTTTTTATTTGTAGGTAATGAATTTTGTCCTTAATTTACGAAGACAATTATGTTCTTGATAATTTACACATGTCGTTAGGTGCATAAATAAAATCTTTACGTTAATATCAATGCCACCACCCATTATTTTCAATGTTCCGGATTCTATTTGTGTCTCCCAAATAATGTAATTTTATGCCAACGGACAGATGTTGCCCTCAAGGCAACGGACTATACTTGTGAGCAGCGGACCTTACTTGTGATGTTTGTTTTCTTTTTTTTCAAGACGTCGTAAAAGATCAAACTTGTGGTTGCATCAGCCAACTTGAACGGCGGAGGCCAAGTCCCGAATTTGAAAAAAGTCCTGCGGCGCATGCTCAATTCGTGTCCACAGTAGATTGCCAAAATGAGGCCATGACACCCACAACGGTTCACTCAAAAGATGTTAAGGAAGTTGACAGTGCTCTCTCCATTTATGGGTTTCTTTGATCTAATATCATGCATATAGTTACTCCAACCTATAGATGTTGTTCATAATATACCGCAACTCTAAGTGTCCACCACCGGTTGTACTTATAACTACATGTATTCTATTCATTCTATTCTATCCCATAACCTTACTAGGTCGTTGGTGCACCACAGATGACTTCGAAACAATCCCTTTCCACCTTGTTCCGTCTTCAGCTGCCCTAGCCGAGCTGGCAAAACCCATTCCTGTCCACTCCTTGATATTGTCTTCCCACCTCCTCCCCCCATCCCCTTTCACTGTGTCCTGAAGAATTATCTTTGCTAAACCAGAAGACCTTGAGACGTGGCCAAACCACCCCAGCCCCCGCCTCCCGACCAGCGTCAGGAGCCCATCATATTCTCCAATGGCTGCTTGGAACTTCCTGCGAACCTCCTCATTGGTTATATGGTCCTTGTATGAAATGTTCAGTAACCTTGGGTAGCATCTCATTTCAAAGGCCTGCGTTCTTTTCTCTAACTCTGCTGTCAAGGCCCACGATTCACAGGCATACAGAAATATGGAAATGACAAGGGAGCGCATAAGTCTCACCCTTGATCCAAGAGACATGCCGCTATCTCCAACTTGATTGGTTTCAGCTTGGTAAGAGTTGAAGTGGCTTGTGCAATCTTTGAGAGAACCTCCTGTTTTGAGCCATCATCTGAGACAACTGACCCAAGGCATTTGAAGCTGCTTACAGTACCCAGCTTCTGCCCTTTTACCTTGATCTCCCTCTGGATGCCATCTGCGCTGAGCGTCATCAGTTTGGTCCTCTCAGCGCTGATCTCCATCTTACACCTTGTGCAGGTTTGGTCCAGACTTTCAACTAGAACCTCTAGTTCCTGCTCTTCCTCAGCTAGAGCGTTATGGCATCGGCAAACCGCAGATTGGCAATGTCTCTGCAGCCCATGCCCCCCCCCACCCCACGCCACATTCTTCCAGAGTATCAGACTTAATCCGTTCAAGAAAAATTTTGAAGAGGGTGGGTGACAGAAGTCATCCTTGTCTTACTCCAACTGTTGTTCGGAACCATTCTCCTGTGCTGCCATTGATCAGGACTGCACTTGTAGTCTTGTCGTACAGCTGCTCAATGGTGCGAACTAGACCTGCACCGACATTGCACCTCCGCATGGTGGCCCATAAGGCTGCATGCCATGCCCTGTCAAAGGCTTTTCTGAAATCAATGAAGACACGGCACTGATTCTGCTGATGTTGGAGATACTTTTCACACAGGACTCTAAGCTGAAGATCTGTTCTGTGACGCTCCTTCCCGCTCGGAACTTAGCCTGTTCCTCAGCGATTATCTCTTAGGCGTGTGGTTTAAGCCTGTTCAAGATGACTTTCAGCATGACTTATAACTGCAACTGCAAAAATTATGTATACGCGCGTATTGAAACGTTGATTCACTTCTTCGGCTTTGAGGTGACCAAAACCCTCTGAAAAGTTTAAAAATAGCCATCGGAGGAGATGGCAAATCCCCCGACCGAAGACCCCCAAGGGCCTTGGTAAAAAGGGTGACCCAAGGGCCTTGGTAAAAAGGGTGCACTTCAAAACACATATTAGTAATATATTGTCATTCTTTTATGCTTCTAATTGACATTAACTGTTAACAGATGCATGATTATCTAACACTCAGACTAAAACAGTATGCTTGACTGCTAAAAAGAGGCAATATCTCAAACAGCCACCATATACACAAATGTATAGCATACGATACATTCAACTTTCAAAATGTGTGAATAACTTCTAAAGTACAAGCCCTACAAATCTAATTTTGAGCTCTCTAGTAAGTGAATTTGGACAAAGAATCCAAATCTGGAAAAAAAAAAAAAAATTTTTTTTTTTTGGGGGGGGGGGGGCGGGGGTGCGGGAGGGGTCATGGGAATGTGGAGGGGTAAGAGAGAGTTAGGAACACTGAAAAGATATCAGGGCATGATCATCAATATTCTAAAAGGTACACGGTTATTCAAATTCTGGAGCTGGCCAGGGTTATACAGTTATGGAGCAGAGACTCGAACAGCAGCTCAAACTACCAAAGGGAAATAATTCACTGAGTCTAAAAGCAAGAGTTATCATTCATGTATGAGACAAATTGTCATGACCTGTTCTGCATATCTGTGAAGTATCATGAAAATATTTCAAAAGGTATTCAAGCTATGGAGCGGACACCTAAAATCATCAAAGGGAAATAACTCCAAAAGTAAGAAAGCAAGAGTTGTCATTCTTATTCGCGACACATCATCATGACCTGTTCTACATATCTGTGAAGTATCATGAAAATATTCCAAAAGGTATTCAAGTTATAGAGCGGACACGAAATCAGACCTAAAACCATCAAGGGGAAATAACTCAAAAAGTAAGAAAGCAGGAGTTGTCAATCTTGTTCGCGACACATCGTCATGACCTGTTCTACATATCTGTGAAGTATCATGAAAATATTCCAAAAGGTATTCAAGTTATAGAGCGGACACGAAATCATACCTAAAATGATCAAGGGGAAATAACTCAAAAAGTAAGAAAGCAAGAGTTGTCATTCTTTTTAGCGACACACCGTCATGACCTGTTCTACATATCTGTGAAGTATCATGAGAACATTCCAAAGGGTATTCTAGTTATAGAGCGGACACGAATCTGCCAAAAAATCACACCTAAAACTATCAAGGGGAAATAACTCAAAAAGTAAGAAAGCAAGAGTTGTCATTCTTGTTCGCGACACATCGTCATGACCTGTTCTACATTTCTGTAAAGTATCTTGAAAATATTCCAAAGGGTATTCAAGTTACAGAGCGGACACGAATCTGCCAAAAAATCACCAAAGGGGAGATAATTCAAAAAGTACAATAGCAAGAGTTACCATTCTTGTACGCGACACATCGTCATGACCTGTTCTACATAACTGTGAAGTATCATGAAAATATTCCAAAGGGTATTCAAGATATAGAGCGGACAAGAAAGTGTTTACGGACGGACGGACGGACGGACGGACGGACGGACACCAGGCTCATCGCTATATCCCCCGAACCTTTCGGTCGGGGGATAAAAATGTGTGTAAGAAGAGGAATCAATCAATCATGAACGAAATCTAAATAGAAATCTGCCTCGTGTTGATACCATTTTCGGATCACTAGACAAAGGTAGGCCCATGCTTCTGAAGCATAGATAGTTTCCGATGATATTGGCAGATAGAGTCCTGTGTGAAGCACGATTAGCCGCTGATAGCGTCTTGTGCCAGGCGCATATAGCATCCGGTGCCAATGTAAAAGGTAAAAAAATCCGATTTTCTTCAAAAAGGAGATATTCTTTCAACTCAGGGCCTTACAAAATTTTAAATTAATTCATTAGGGTCAAACTTATCCAACCGATCTGTTTTCTTTCCAATGCGTTCGCAACTGACCGGCGTTCAAAGTGGACACACTCTTCAAAAATGTCAAATCTTGACCTTCATTCCAGCTTGTAGACTCGAAAGTAAATACGAATTAGGTATAACAGCTATAGATACTGGAAGACACGGATGTCAGATGTTCCGTGCACCTTATGCCCCATAAGAAAATGTGTTGTTTACAATTATATTAGAGTTTATTAACACCCACCCTCACCTCGTTTTCCATTTTGGGACGGATAGAATCCTAAACTAACGCAAATAGACTCCGAAATACACAGATAGAGTCCAGTTTTCACAGATAGCGTCCGATATGGTTATGCACCGTGGAAATGTCTAGCGTTGTATTGTCAGAGATATCGGTCCGTCGACAGCTTCATATTGGCCAACTTGGAGCTGGCGGGCCGATATGCCTGGCAATGCAACACTAGACATGTCATAACCGCTAAGTACGATCGACGTTCTATTTCATACTTAATTTGACAGCGTCGGTCCACTTGCTGTCGCTTGTTGAATGTAGTTCATTTGGATTGATAACGATCGATACGATCGAGTATGTTCTCTGCATGTAAAAATCTATTCGTGTCGATCAGCTGGTGTGCAGCCTGGTCGATTGATAAAAATGACTACGACAGAACAATTGACTCGTTCGATACTTTTGGTTAATCATTAACAACTGACGTAAAAATAGTGTGGGTTTGTTTTTGGAAATTTTATATCGATTGATACTGAACCTGTGTCATTAAAAAGGGAGTCAAAATTAAATGACTGATTTACTTCTCTTTGTGTGTGCTCATTCACCTTGATCCTTGTTCCGACAGGGCCGGAAATTTCCACTGGTCCGCTCGCCATTATAAGTGCAGTTGTATAAACCAGTTCCGTCGCATTCGTCTGTTGCGCCCATGTAAGAAGAGTGACCTCACCGGGTATTCAACGTGGAAATGACGTCGTATTGACGTCGATGCGACGAGATGACGTCGCATCAACGACAACACAACGTCACTTCGACGTCAATCTCGTCGCATCGACGTCAATACGACGTCATGTGCCTGCTGGGACAATTTAAAAATCTGTCGGCTCTGACTCAGGAAAATCCATCGAATGGCCTAGTAGAAGTATCAATTGATTAACTTTTTTTCGAGAGCTTCGTGAAAGGGGTATTTAAACAGCCTTTCTTATCATTGAAGATTTCCATGAAAAAAAAAGAGAAAATATGTGAATACGAACATACCCAGTGGGCATATGACGTCGAAATAACATCGTACTGACGTTGATGTGACGTGATGACGTCTCAACGACGTCAGCGCGACGTCATTTCAACGTAATGTGCCTGCTGGGTACATGTTACTCTTTTCAGATGCTGCATTTGTGCAACGTATCTGCTGTGTAAGGGGCTCAGGAGATACCTAAATATTCATTTCTGGACCTACTTTGGCAGGGACGGGAAGAAGGGTTGGAGATGGGGGGGGGGGGGGGGGGGGGACTTAGGGAATCGGTCTCTGCTGCTACACGTAAATAGAATTACCGTCAAGATGTTTTGGGATGATTCTGGAAAGTGTCCAATACCACGGTAAGGTGGTTTCAATGACCGTTCACAACGAAACTGCCAGCTTTTTGGAAAGCCATCACTTGATTAGTCTGACTAACTTACCCGCGAAAACAGGTTCTCTGTCTTCCACAGTTGACAGTTGCTGAATCTGACCATCTGTTAGGCATTTTTGCAGGCTGCTGTGCTGATGTATCGAATGATATCTATTGTTTTCTAAATTTTTAACCACGAACGAAACTTGCGAAATTTCTGTCTACACATTGTGTGTTTACACACGAACCAGTGCGGATCTAGCGCGATACTGGTAGGAACCGGCCAGGCTTTCACCACGAAATTGGTAGAAATCGACGAAAAGTTGCTAGATTAGTACGAAATAGGTCGAAATCATCCGTTTCTAAGATGAAAATTTGTCGACTGCACAATGTCGGCAGCCATGTTTTTTCCCTTAGCTAAAACTTAGCAAAACTTAAGAAAGTTAAGTCACCTACCGACCTATCTTAAAGTTAAGACGAATCTTAAGTTTTCTTAGAGTTAAGTTGGTTTATAAATATGACTTAAGAATTTCTTAACTTTAAGCAGGAATCTTAGGAAAATCTTAGAGTTAAGAGTAAACTTAAGTTAAATTCTTGACTTAAGTTGCTTTATAAATATGGCCCCAGGTTGGTTTGCATAAACACTATAATATATGTGTTCTGCGCAAAGTGGGAATCGGTACAATTCCGGAATTGTCCTGCGCAAAGTAGGAATTCTCACTTTGTGTTACAATTCCGGAATTGTACCGGCACAATTCTAGAATTGCGCAAGGGATTTTGGTGGTTTATCGAACAGGTAAATGTCTTTGCGCAAAGTGGGAATCTTTGGGACAAAGTGAGAATCGAATATTCATTTGATTCAAGTAACAGGTAATTGACTTTTAAATGAGGACTCTTTATTTTTGACATAACTACGGCCACTTAGATTTTTTTCGGGTTTTGGCTAATACAGGATGACAAGCTCGTATAATCAACTCTTTCCAGATTTTGAGCAGATGATTTAAATCTTTGTACACATGCTGCAGACATATGTAGATGCGCATGTTCCTTTTGAGAAGTAAAATATAAGTTTGACAAAATGTAGGCCTTTTGAAACTTTTGTTATCATGCGAACCGAACAACCAACTAAATGTTTTGTACCACTTCAGAAACTGAGGGTGAGGTTGGGCCTGTAAAATCGATTTAAGCCCCCCAGTCATTCATTACTGACCGTTCCAAGGCGGTAGTTCTGTTGTGGTTCTCTGTTGCCTGTTTTTGGTGTCAGAGTTTCTGTGATGTTTTACCTTATGTATGTTCTTATTATTTTGGTTCGGTTTGGGTTGCTGAGTGGCCACCTTTTGGGAACAAGCTGCTCACTCGGTTGGCCATATGTTCTCTGTATCTTGATTATTTGTAATCTTAGTTGTTTCCAACTATGGTTTGAGGGCTGGATTTGGGTTTTGATTGTTTCAGTTCCTGGTCTTTGCATACTTTTTACTTTTGAAAGTAGGTTATAACTTATACTTGATGACAAATTTATATCAATTAACTCCAAAATTGTAAGCGATCAGTTTGAAACTTTATACAGATGTTATACATATTTTTACTGTGCACGTGTTTTTGAAAAGAAAAATGTGATTTTTGACTGCCTTCCCGAACTTAGAAACATTTCTGATTAGGGTGTATTAGTTTGTTTAATCAATTTCTTCCACAGCTTAAGAAATCGATTTGAAACTTTGTACAGATGTAAAGGACATATTAAAAGTTGTTTTTAAAGCCAAAGGCTCATACATTCTATTCTGTCAGAATTACAATTACAAAAAAAAAAAAAAAAAAAAAAAAAAAAAAAAAAAAAAAAAAAAACATATCAAACAAATAAATGCAAACATATATTTCACAAACAAATAAATGCAAACATATATTTCACAAACAAATAAATGCAAACATATATTTGTTAACCACACTAACATCATAACTATTCTCACTTTGTCCCGATTCTCAGTTTGCGCAGAGACAATTCCGGAATTGTTTTGCGCAAGGTAAGAATTCCCACTTTGCGCAACAAAGTGAGAATTCCTACTTTGCGCAGGACAATTCCGGAATTGTACCGATTCCTACTTTGCGCAGAACATATGCACTCGAAAGATGCGTGGCGACGTCCAAAATGTCTGTTGTCCAGTTGTTTCCCAGCGGGTCAAATTTCTGCGGTTATAGCAATGTTAGATAAAAACTCTTACATGACCATTTAAAGGTATATTCTTATCCAATGGATGATAAAAACATTTATAGTAAACTAAAGGACATAAATTCTGCACGGATGTTTTTACATCCGTGCAGGACTTTTGTCCTTAAGTATATATCAGAAGTTCCTTGTCGCAATACTAGTAATTCTGTTTTGCAATGGACTATAATAAATCAATGTTACAATCAACTATTGGTTACTCTGTGATCAAGAACCGATTTATCTCCTTCATCCCAGACAGTCACTGAACTCCCTGCACCACTGAAAATCAAATTATTCTCCATGGAGACTACAGATTTTACACCTAATCCTTAAAGAAGGACTACTGCCTGTTGCCATTTTGTATTGCCAATCGGATACGTTTTGGAAATTTAAACCGTTTTTACCTGAAGGCATTTTAGTCAGTGACATGGAGATTAGGTTACTTACCCATGAAAACGAAAAATTACAAGGCACAGTCCATCCAAGGAAACAAATTGAAAAAAGGTAGCGACAAAATTAAACAGCACATGTGCATAAACAGACACGCCTTGTCTTGTAGAACAACAACCAGTATTAATTTATGCCCAGTCTTGTAGAACAACAACCAGTATTAATTTATGCCCAGTCTTGTAGAACAACAACCAGTATTAATTTATGCCCAGTCTTGTTCTATGCCCAGTCTTGTAGAACAACAACCAGTATTAATTTATGCCCAGTCTTGTAGAACAACAACCAGTATTAATTTATGCCCAGTGGAATATTCTTCCCTTAAATCGATGAGACCATTCGTCGATTTTGGAGTGTCTGGTTTAGTTTATTTTTATCATCTGTATTTTATTTTAAGGAGAAATAACCATGTCCTATGCGAATTGTGTAGAATCTGAGCTGGTTTTGTAATGTCTGCGTATGTCCTGTTTTCATGGATAGGACCCCAAAAATTATTGGGTTAAGGGAATATAGGTACGAATTTCTATGTTTTTCTGCCATTTTACAAAGGTAGCGTCGATGAATTGCAGTTTTATGTCCTTTTAACCAGTATTTCGGTCATATCAACACGATAGGTAGACAATATTGAAAGACTGTGTTCAATGAACTCGCTTGCGGTTGAAAATATTTAAGTCTTCAGAGGAAATCAAACCCGGAGCTGCTAGATCAGCGATCCAGCACATAATTCATTAATTATCGTGGTACCGCCATTTAAAAAGGTAGCATCTTGTGTGGCTTTCTTTTCGCTTCCCTGGATGGAGACGCCATTCCAAAACTCCTACCTAACGTCTTCAACCATAGAAAGAAATGCTACCTGTCTCAAATTATCTTTCTTTGAATTAGAATTATAGGGAATCAAATATTTCTCTATCTACCATGGAGGAAGAAAATTTCTCTTGAAATTTTCGGAAAATTGTTGTTTGGCTTTTTGACTTTGTGCACACTTGAAAAGAACTTCATAGACTTCTTTATTTGAAAGAGAACTGCAAAAAAACTTCCCATAAGAACTCAATGCCTATTCAATGCATGTTATCAGAAGACGCAAAAAACATTCATTTCATGGTACAAAATTTGATACTTTGCCCCGATTTTTATATGAGTGTGCGGCATGTCCTTTCAAACCTTCCATCCCTTTTTAATGTAATGCATAAAAATGCATGAAATCAATCTCTATTGTCCAAATTGAATGCTGAAAGTGGGGGCTACTCCAGCGACAATGTTGACTCAGACCCCTGGAATGTTTAAAACCATGTCATTTCCATATCCTTTGACCGTCTGTACTGAATGTTGTCGCAAATTGTGCAAAAATAATTGTTCTTATTTACCGTGCCAAGGTATTATGCAGATATGCAGACATCTGTACAAACATCAAGACTGCGTTACCAGTGTACTTTCTTTTGCCTCTGAGTATATATAAAATAAAAATTAAATTGCAATTATACTTCAGTTGACGTTGCTGGATGCTCTTGTGGTAGGTAAAAGGTAATTGAGGCTGCTGGATGCTCTAGCAAAACGGACAAGGCTAGTATCAATTTATGCACCGTATCTTCCTCATCCAGAGACGGATTGAAAAGTATCTGTATTTGGATTGAGATCTGAGAGCAAGTCAAGAACGCTCGCAGAAATAAAGTATATGCTTTGAAGCTTTAATATACAAGAACACCTAATATAGTAAAGTAAAAAGGTAGACAATGATCAGGAATTAATACAAGACACGCACGGTCAACCAAATGAGCAGCTCTTTCCCGAACAGGTGGTCATTCAGCTACCCTAATTAAAACCTTACTTATAAACAACGATTGAATATAAATCTACAGTGGGATTATACGACATTTTATATTGTCTATTTTTAATTTTAAGGTAGAATTGTTAAAACCACACATGCGTTGCCAACCGGTGTTCAAGACTAAAAATTGCATTTATTTCATCTTAAACAAGTACAAAAGTAAATTACTATCTAAAATCTAATTAAGAATGTTGTTATTTTCGTTTCGCCCTCGTTTCCATCTAGGCCCTACATTCCTTTTATTTCAAACGTTTATTATTGTAAATAGTATGATGTCTAAAACTGGGGCAAGAACAGCATTGTAGCAGTTTCATTTCTCAACGAGCTTTGTGCTTTTATCAATGTTCAATTTGAATGATGTGGAAAATCTAATAATCGTCTATAGAAGTTATTGATATCTTGAGCAAAATGGCTTACTGGCATACTTGCATTCATTGCAGATGTCCCACTTCTAAAAATATATAAGCCGTGTCCTTAGAAACATAGTCTTGAGATATGTGTCAAATGCGGGGCTGCATGTTCTCTTGCCAGAATGAATATGCAAAAGAACACGCAATTCGAATCTTTTTTTTTAATCTGCAGACGTTTTTTATTGTTTTGGAGTATGTTGAATTCCTACCTTGGGTTACATCCTATGTGTTGTATGATCTTGCTATCCGACACTGGACAGATTTTCACAGGGAGCTGTTTGCATTTAGATAGATTTGCGAAAGGAATCGGCTTGTAAATGCTCTGTCTTCGCAAACCTCGTCTTGAAGCAGCTAGAAATTGCCTTCTGCCTCACTAGGGCTGCACATGCGCACTTCATTTTCTCCAAATCTGCTTGATCAAGTTATTGGTTCAGCGAACTGAAAATTCTCCAGCCACATATGCTGGTATGTGCAGTTGGAATACCGGTATGTTTTCAGAAAGTTTTTTTTACTCATTTATTTGATCTTATAATCTAATACTTGTTGGAGAAGCGCTAAAGTTATCGACCAGTTCCCATAACGACCTGTCATATTTGAGCAGCAGTGCCTGAGCAAACAATGTAGACCCAGATCAGACTGCTCCTAAGGAGCAATCTGTACAGGGTTTGCACTGTTTGCCAGTCCGCCATCAGATGTTTTAAAACATCGCAGGATAATAAATTCAACTTGTTCTTCTTTTTAGGAAATAATACGATAACCAGTGGAATGTCCCGATATTGTGATAATTACCGCAGTTCCAGTCTTAATTAAAGTTTAGACATGCTAACGGTACTTAAACCCGAAAAGGAAGCCAATACATGTAAGGGAAATGGCGTCTGGAATATTGCAAATTCTATTTACGCTTTATTTAGAAAGTAGGTCATTTATATCAGTTGACTTCTGAATTTGAATATAAAGGTACTTAATATGGAAGATTAAAAATAGAATTAATGTGTTATTCGGAAATTCAATATAAAATATGCATTCGATTGGAAAGTCAAAAGATAGGCAATGATCAGGAACTAATACAGTCAGATCTCACATCCTGCCCTCAAACCCGAAACAGATAGAAGTATATACATAAATTGACAGCAGTTCACGAAAGGCATGTACGGTAAGCCGGATGAACAGCTCTTTTTCCAGGCAGGCTGTGATTCAGCTACCTCAACTGAAAACACTACTCACAGCAAAGCAAACGTGTAGTGAGCATTAACATTCAGACAATGCATACGCAATGTAAGCAAAGTTTTGATTTGGTCTGTTGCAGACACTGTGGTCACTCAGTTGAAAAGTATTGTCAAATGAAATCTGTTGTTCATGTAACATCCTATAACACAGCAATATCTATCTATCTATCTATCTATCTATCTATCTATCTGAGCTCCAGATAAGATGGGGTTTTGAGGATTACTCAGTCATAATTGTCCTTAGTTAAAAAAACAAACAAAACCATACATTGTAACCCCTCATTAGAACCGACCCGGCGAGACGGTTTTAATGAGGGGTTACAACGTATGTTTTATGGTAGAAAATAAGGAAATTACGTCTGTTACCCACTCTTATCTGGAGCACTGTATCTATCTATCTATCTATCTATCTATTAGTCCATCAATCCATCCATCCACCCACCCACTCACCCATCTATCTATCTATCTATCTATCTATCTATCTATCTATTAGTCCATCAATCCATCCATCCACCCACCATATCACCCTTCCATCTATCTATCTATTTATCTATCTATCTATCTATCTATCTATCTATCTATCTATCTATCTATCTATCTATCTATCTATCTATCTATCTATTAGTCCATCAATCCATCCATCCACCCACCCTATCACCCTTCCGTCTATCTATCTATCTATCTATCTATCTATCTATCTATCTATCTATTAGTCCATCAATCCATCCATCCACCCACCCACTCACCCTTCTATCTATCTATCTATCTATCTATCTATCTATCTATCTATCTATCTCAGCCTTTCATTATCATCCTGCCATCGTCCTGATATAACTGAAATACTGTTGAAAAGGACGTTAAATCACGTCATCTATCTATCCATATATCTATCTATCCCACCCAGGGCCAATATCAACCTATAATATTCTTTAAGAGTGGGGATTCGTCTCTATGAAAGTGGATGTATATTTTGTCTTGGTTGTCTACTATAGACAAGGGATACATGGTCATATGTGACCTTGTACAGCATAACAATACGTCGTTGGTCTGAGGGACGCCATCATAGCAGTGACGCTGAAAGTGAAATCATAGTCACTTATCACCCATCTGGCAGCCCTTCTTTGGACCACTTCCACTTTCTATATATCAGTGGCAGTGTTGGGAGACCATACTTTTAAAGCGTATTTTGTGGGACCATCCTCATTAGCTACATGTTCTTTTGAACGAAATTATCAGTATCAGAAAAAAATCGTAATTATTTACAGGTGATGCATTCAAAGACAATCATTCACCAGGATTTGAGATCAGAAGAGCTAGTAAGAAGAGAAATAAACTTAGAAACTGAATCCTCAATAAACTCAGTAGCAGAAATCAGGGAATCTGCTAGAGAGTTCCTCCGGTAGCATCTCATCTAAAATGCCGTTTTCTAACTCGGCTTTTGAAGACATCCTGATACCAAAGGTGAGAATGGCAGGGATGCACATCAGTTTTACCTTAGATTCAAGATTATGTGCTGTTATTTCTCCAAATTAGCTTCAGATTTGTTAGGACAATAGTGGCTTTTGCAATTCTTGAACGAAGCTGCATCAGAACCGGCGACCTTCTGCACTATATCTGAGCGTCTCGGAAATTAGTTAAACGACAGACACAGAAGTTTTTGGTCTACAAAAACGCTATGGGCTGTTTAATACTTGACATTCCTACATGTAACCCGTCTTTTTACCTCAGTCTATTTTTGGATGTAGTTGGCGCTGTTTGTCTTCGAGTTTGGTCTTTTCAGCACTTAACACCACTTTGAAACCCTGTGCAGGTTCTGTCTAGACTTTTACAAGCTTTTAAAGTTCCTGCTTCTCGGCGAGAACATCGATGTCATCGACAAACCTCAAATTCATAATAGCCCACCAGCCACACTAAGCCTTATTCAGCGGAAAGCAACAGATGTACCACTTTGAAAAGGTCAACAGGAGGCCTTCTGGGAGCTTAAACCGGGCTTCAGGATAAGTAACTACATGTATGCCATTTTTCTTTTTTATTTTTTATTGATTCTCAATTTGGGTCAGCTCATAATAGAAAAATGTTGTTCCTCCAGGAGCATGTTTTCCCTGTAAAAGTTGTTTCCATTTTGTAAGCGATTACAGGTAGTCAGAAAGTTTTCATTTGTAAAACTGGCGGAAACATGAGGATGTAATCATAGACCTCTCTAAATGGAAGAATAATTAAGAAACAAACACATTTTGTCTCTATATCTTCACATCGCATTGTGTTAGTGCTGTATTGTAAAGGTGCTTTTGTACATCTGTACAATTCCTTTCTTTTCAAATCGGTAAGCCCATTTTCTGAGACGTTCGGATATGGTACAGAAGGTTGCCGGTTCAATCGCCTTTCCTCCAGTCGGCAACTGGAAAACACTCTCTGTCAAACTGGCAATAAATGGGTACCGTTTTTGCGAATCGCAGCAGGATATAAGAATGGGCTTCACTTTCCATATGCTTCGCCCAAGATACGATGGACTTCTTACCCCACTGCCCATCAAGCCTATAAGCCATGGGAAACCTTTACCTTACTTATTCTTATGGAAAGCGAGTGCATATTATACATTAAGGATTTGCAGGGCACACTAGCCTGTTATACTTAAAGAACACTCTGACACGAATTCTTCCATTGAATAGAATCTATTCCGATTAATGCTTAGATTAGTTTCTCAGACTTTACCGGAAATTTAACACTCAGTTGTTTCCAAAGAGCAGACAACGCGACCTAGAACTTAGCGATGATGAATGATTGAAAATCTCCCCCACTTAGCGTGGAAGCAATTTTACCAATATTGGTTATTTCTGCGGTTATTCCTGCTACTGATTCATAGACAAATATTGATATACAATATAAGACATGCTGTGAAACACTGACCGTCTACCATGCGAGAAGAGTAAAAGCTCTGACCAGCCTGCGCATCTAGGCCATCTTATCTGAGCAGTTGTATTTCGCTATTGATTGCAAAGATTGCGCTATTGATTGCAAAGACTCTTAGTTCCAGACTCACTGATTGTTGACGCAAACAAAGAAGACATCGACTAGCCTGCGCATGCGCATGCGCAAGCTGGACTGAGTCTTCTGCTGTTTGCATATGTTATACCGTATTATTTTTCATGTTACGGCATATAAGAAGCCAGAATTCTGTAAAGCAATTTCATAATGACTTCGGTCAACAGCCGTCTACTGGCTATCAAACAAATCAGCGTCCATTTTAATCCCTGAGGTTATGTCAGTTAAATCAAAAATATTGAATAGAAACAAATACCCCATAGAATCTAATCTCACCTAGCGGATAAAAGCGAATCGATTGAAATCATGTATTGCAATTAGCGAGAAAATAATCTATTGTGCTTCAGAGTGGTTCCCTGTCTTCTCGCCGGCATGCTTGTAAAAAGTTAATATGAAAATGCCCAATTTTTATAATGTTATGACAGTATTTTAACCTTGTAGGTAGGTCTTCGAGATGCCACCAATGACAACGGATCAATTTTTCATATCTTCACGCCTTTTACTCACAGAGTCTGCAAACAAAAATGTCATGTACAGCTCGTGATGCTGTCCATCATCACACGTTCTGTCTAGAATCATTAATACAATGTAGCTTTCGAATGCTCCTGTGAAAATACCTGCTATTATTTTATCTGAAAAATAAAACGTTTCATATGGTTTATGTCTTACTGATATTTGGTATTATCTATCCGAAAAATAAACTGTTCCATAGGGATTATGTCTTATCAATGCTTCTGTAGGAATAGCTGGTATTATTTTACCCGAAAAATAAACTGTAGCATAGGGTTTATAGTCTTGAAATAATTGTATTGTATTTCGTTGAATTCAGTGATTGTATTTTGTTAATAATTAAACATTAACATTGAAATAGTGCAGTTATCACTTGGTACCTTTGAAGCATAAATTCACGACACTAGAACTGGGAATTGAACAATGGGAATCGAATCCACTTTGCCCATGTTATATGAGAATCTTACTTGATTAATCTACTATGATTATCAACGTTGTCACTTTTTATTTATTTGGTTTTCTTTCTTTCTTTTTTGTTCTTTGAAGACTATTCATCTAGTTCGCAGTGTCTATAGCCTCAAACTCAGCATACTCAACTCCTGATGCTGTGACTGTGAAATTACTTGACCCATGAAACTAGGAACCAATCTAATTATTTTATTGATATTTGGCTCTTTATCAATATTAACTGCTGATAAACAGTCACTTTGTCAAGTGAATACCTATCGCAATTACCCGGAATAATGGGACAGAAATGAGTTTGCATTAGCAAACAGTACAGTCCCAGGTCAGACTGCTCCTTTTGGAGCAGTTTGATCAGGGTGTGTACCGTTTGCCTTGTCAACAGCATTTTTCACACATTGCCCGACAATAAACGCAGTCTTTTTATTTTAGGGCAGCTGCAATAGGTTACGGTGTCCAAATACATAAGTTGATTGCAGGTCCTAAAGTGATAATGATTTAGACCTTGTCATTGGTAAGAACTGGAATTGAATGTTGCTCTGATTTAGGAATAGAGAGAAGAGTAGATTTAGATGGATTATTTTTTCGTTTAAACATGCACATTAAAACATAAAAATGACAAAACTAGACAAAGTACCAGGACAATAACGAAGGTTTAGCTCACAGAGCTCTTGTCGTAAAGATGGATTATTTACCTGCCATTACCACTGTACCATCAAAATTGAATCTGTTAATCTATTTGTCTTAGCATATTATTTTAAATAGGGTCATTTGTAGACCTTGTTCAAGCAAAGAAAGACTAAGGAAATGGTTTACCCCTTTTTATGCAAAAAAAATGGATTTGTAGTGACAGAAAGTGTACAAAACATTAGTCTTGGAAGTGAATATAAAGGGACATCTTAACTTTTGTACAGACAAACAGATACTACGAAAGCTACGGGTGACAGGTTATTTTGTATCTCAGTACACGAGCTCTGGTAGATGAAAACTTAATAAAACATTATGTTAAAATATAGTGGCGCATGCTATTTATAAAGAAACAGCCAAACTACATGAGAAAGCATCATATGTAGTATGTATTTGTACGAGTCGTACATGCATTAGTTGTGACTTGGTCAAGATGCAGCCAACTTTCAAAGCGGTGGGAACTACCAAATTTCGCAGGGTTCCGGACGGAAGGGTAATTATGTGAGATTTGTCATTAGTGTTTAAAGTCGTGTAATATTTGTTCTCTTATCATTATTTTTATCAAAGCCCCTTTTTCTCTTCCAGTTATGTATCAATAAAGCTGTCTAGTACTATCACTGCAAAATTTTCACTTCACTTGTTTCGATACAAATGGTTGTCAAGTGTATATTTTTATGCCCCCGAAGGAACTTCGGGTGGCATATTAAAATCGCACCGTCCATCCGTCCGTCCGTTACAAATCGTGTCTCAGCTATAACTTTAAAACTACTAAAGCAAATTTGATGAAACTTCGCAGATAGATAAAGCATAATGTGAAGGTGTGTCGCACGCAAGACTTAGGTCACTACGCCCAAGGTCAAGGCCACAATTGGGTCAGAGGTCAACTTGTGTCTGAAAATCGTGTCTCAGCGATAACTTTAAAACTACGGAAGTAAATTTGATGAAACTTCACAGATAGATAAAGCATAATGAGAAGGTGTGTTGCACACAAGACTTAGGTCCCTACACCCAAGGTCAAGGCCACAGTTGGGTCAGAGGTCAAATTGTGTCTCAAAATCTTGTCTCAGCAATAACTTATAAACTACTGAAGCAAATTGAATGAAACTTCACAGAAAGATGAAGCATAACAAGAAGGTGTGTCACACATAAGATTTAGGCTACCACGTTCGGTTAAGGTCAAAACCAGGAGGCAAAGGTCAAAGCTTGCCCCTGCGATAACTTGAAACCTGCTGAAGCGACTTTCATCAAACTTCACAGAAAGGTAAACCATAATGAGAAGGTGTGTTATACACAATGTTTGTGATCCCAGGTCCAAGGTCAAGGTCACAAACTGGGGTCATAGGTCAAATTATGTCTCGGCAATTACTCAGAAAAGTACCAAAGCAAACATTACAGAAAGACAAAGCCTACTGAGAAGACTTGCCATTTACAAGATTATGTTTCATCATCTAAGGTCAAGGTCATAGCCAGAGATCAAATTAAGTCCCCATGAAACCCCTTAAACTTCCAAAGCGCATTTAAAACAACACAGAAAAGTAAAACAACTGAGAATGTATGTCATGTGCAAGACTCAGGTTCCACACTCAATGTGAAGGTCGCAACCAGGACTCAAAGGTCAGTTTAAGGGGCCTTCGGGGGCATTTGTTATATACTGTAACATTTCTTGTTTTTTTTTTTTGTGTGTTTTTTGTTCATTAAAATGTTGGATAGCCGGTTTTGGACAGTTTCGTTGCCAACCTTTCTTACCCTCTTTCGATACTATAACTTTCAGAATGTGACTGAGCGTACATGTCAATAGAAACCCGTTACTTTTCTGGCTTTTCTCAATAGGGAGCTGGAGAGGTTTCGTCAGCCATTCATTGTTATTTCAATGCACCAGGATATCGTTACATTACTGAAAAAATCAGGACAGCATGTCACGTTTTTTATTCCAACATGACAGTCAAACCATAAGGCATCGAAGCAAGGAGCAAGCTACGTAAGTGGGATATAAGCAAAAAAGAGAAACAGTAAAGGTAAAATGAGAAAAGCAGTCGCAAAATGAATGACGAAAATGTCCATGGGCACCTTTCAAACAGGCCAGCCCTAATGAATAATGCAGCGGTTGAGTAGTGGGCGCAGTGCACGTGGACATAAAATTATTTCGAAACTTCCTTTTGTCATTTCAGGAAGTCAACATTTAGGTAAAAAAATGCGGATCACATTGCCTGCTGAATGTTTGATTTGATGCAGTGTAAAATCAAGTTACAGCGGATCCTGAAGACGCATAAAAACATGAACATTTATCATCATATCAAAAATGCACTTTTTTCTTAATTTTGTCATTTTTAATCACAGAAATAGTTCAAGCTTTTGAAAATCAATATTAAGTAATACTTCTACGGTAATGTCACGCTATCGCTAATGTCTGATGACAACATCTATGGTGTACCGAAAGGGTCAGAAGCACCATACAGGAATATCTGTAAATTATCTATGGGTGTAACTGTACATAATTTTAACATTTCTAGTTAGTACCTTGAAACAATATTGAATCAACATTGATCCAATGTTATGACCTTGAATCAATGTTGATCCAGGGGGTGGTCGGGTGGTGCGACGGTGCTGCGTGTAACTTTCAGTTCCGGGGCGTCCTACTGATTTGGAACATTGTAGGGCAAGGGCCTATTGTGCTTGCCGCACCGGTGGGGATTGTTTGGACATTTTTTCTCTCATCTATCATTTTTCCTCTTTCTCCCTCTCTGGGAGACGGCCCGATATAGACTGAAATACTGTCTCATAGGGCCGTTAAACCCAAAACAATCAATCAATGTTGATTCAACGGCATTTCAGTGTTATGTGTTGAGAAGTGGGGCAAGGGTAGGTGTATAATTTTATTTACGCCTGGCACAAAGACTGGTACTCAGTGCAGAAGGTGTCGACTTTCTGTTCCACATGAAACCTTTAAAAGTATACGTATGTCTTGATATGTAAACTTGTCTCAAAACTAACAGCCAATGATGCGGAGTGTTTTCCCAAATTAACATAGTAATATAAAATGTTTTGGGACCCATACTGTCAAATTCTACATCCCACCCACAACTTCAAGGGGAAAAATGAATCTTGACAGCATACGTTCCCGACAGCCACACACATAGAAACGACAACGAATCAACGTTGGTTCAATGTAAAGTCAAAGTTTTGTGCTTATTAAGTTCTTTAACAGTTCAGTTTAATATTGCTATTGGTTCAATGGCTTGAAGATGACTTTCTCTTTTCTATTACTGAATGACAGTCAGATTAACTTTGGTTCGATTATCTCTCTTTCTTCACTGAGTATGTAAGGCTTGTGTATGACAAACTGAATCCTGTCAGGATCATCAGACAGTAAGAACGTGTTGATCCTAACATATGCAGTTCGCATATGCATGATGCGGCTTGTTTGAGCTTATGTCACACAGATCGTAAGCCTGATATAGCTAAAGACCAGTCAATTCTCGATACCTCGAACTCTGATACCTTCTAAAATCCAAAAATATAGTTAGGACACATTTCCTGTTTTTATTTACACTTTAACTCATTTCATCTCAAACTACTGATATCGCAAAGTAAATTTTCTGGGACCAGAAAATTTACTTTGTGATATCAGTAATTTGGGATGAACTTATACATTGAGATAGCGAGAGTTGACTGTATTACAAACAAAAGCAGACTGCAATGATACAGAAGAATGACTTTAGTCTTCGTATGTCATATTAGCCTATTTGTCTGGTCATTCAATTTTTGATTTCCGAATGCTCTACTAAGTTCTCAACTGAAACGCTTTCTCACGGTGAACAACTGCTCGCTAATATGAATAGATTGCACTGACATTTCAATAATTACCATTGAACAGAAATTGTCTGTCATGCAAAAATATTCTTCTAAATTCACCGTTATTATCCTAAACATTTGGGCACCTCAATCATGAATCATCAAATGGAATTATCCGACAAATTGAACAAGTTCGTATCGAAATTTCCATAAATATTAGCAAGCCTTTACCATTTTATTCTCAGCCTAAACTGTAAACAAGTCAATTGTACTATTCATCGATAAGTCAGAATGCTGAGCAATGATTAACGGTTCAGATTCCGATAAGGCTGGACATTTAAAAGTTGTGTGCGTCTATGTTTTATATGCTGGTAGTTCTTAAACGTCTTTTCCGAACATCAGGGTCATTCAGATACTGACCTGAGTTCCGTTTCTTATTTGCATGCCCAGCGCCTGGTTACTTGCAGCTGGTACCAATAAAAATACTTACCAAAACTATCATCCTCACACCACCAATATACATAGAAGGGACACAGTCTTGATATCTCGATTCAATGAAATGACGTTGATCAACGTCGAAACGTTGTGTGCCCGCCGAAAAAGAGTTATAATTTGGTACAAACGCATCACAGAGTATCGTATTAATTCCTTGTCTGATGCTTAATCCGTTTATCAGCTGACAGACATATTTCCATCTATAGCTGACATTGTTCAAAGATAAAAACGATTTGAGCCGCGGCAGACAGAAACCAGGCATGTACACTACGTTGAAGTAGCAAAGAATCTCAACATTGACTGAAATGCACAGAAAGCTTGGAAAAACGTTGTGTCAACGCGACGTTGAGCTTATTTTGATAAAAATTCGTTTCTTCTGCAGCAGATTCTGAACGCGACGTTGAGCCTATTTGAATATCAGCAAAGCTTCAGAACAATCCGCTCATCTGCGATTACATTCATGGTATTTGTTCGTTGACTTTGTATTATACATGCTTATCTTCAGCACAAATTCAAGTAAACTCTTGTATACATAATTATACGCAAAGTATTCAGATTTCGAGCAGCACCTTGTTTACTTGCTGTTACGTTGCCGCCCTGTGATAAGCATGTTTTTTATTATTATTTTACTTTAATAAGTGTTAAAGCCATTCTATTTTTGTTTTCGCCAAATGACGTCACCACACAAGTTGCACTATGAACTATGATTTTTATGGTTTTCAGGCATTTCGGCGAGTTTTTCAACAAAATCATACTATAAAATCCAAGTATAGCCTTGTGTTCATATAACTTTATCGGGACCCGGCAAGTGTTAATGCACGAAATAATATGGATGATCGCTAAATCATGAGAATCAAGATGCCAATGTCCTAGATCGCTTGTTATCGTAAGAAATTGTTCATGAAAAGATGCGTGATTGAATGCAAGTACCTAATGAATCGAAATGGTTCTAAATAGGTGTCACAACATAGGTTTTTATGGAAATATTGATAATTAATGTAAAACAGTTATTTTTGGCCGTTACTAAATTTTGGCGATATTGGTGGTTAGGGCAAAGAGCCCAAAACTTTAAGTCCTCCAATATTAAATACATATACGCACAGAATAACGGAGGTCTAGATCAAACGGAATATTTGATAAGAATTTAAGATTTTCTATACCTTTCTATTAAACTATACATTGTGCCATCCTATTAGAATCGCCTCGATGAGGCGATTCTAATAGATATCACAATGTATAGTTCAATAGAAAAGGAAGAAAAATTGTTACAAATTAACATCAGACTTTCTTTATTATCTGGAGCCATGGTATATCATGACCGCCAAATTTAATATACGCCAGTGTGCCATTTTCATGAAACCGCGAAATTTTGATACCGCAGATATTAAGTGGTTTACGGTATTCCTAAAACATCGCTGCTACCCCTCCTTATCTGAGGCATTGACACACTTCCAAGAAAAATATGGGAATCGAATACTGACTTGAGAAAATAGAACATACATGTAGTCATATTTTTTTTTTTTTTTTCTTTTTTCTTTTTTTTTTTTTTTTTTCTTTTTTGTTGTTGTTTTTTGTCAGTTGATAAATTCTAAAGAACTTTGGTTTGCAGTTAATAAAAGATTGATAAATGATCGATAAAACTAGGTTGACAAAAGTTTGATTAGCAAAAATTTAATATAAACGAATAACGTTTGCTTGATAAATTTCCATTCTCATAAATGTCATTTATAAAGCATTTCCATGTAACCTAACTGAAGAAAGGAATTGTATCGTGTTCATCCTTCAAGTATGACAGCTTGAAACAAAGACGTCATGGAATGAGATCGTGCAACATGGCAAAACTCATCTTCTGGCAAATGCAAACTTTGTAAAGTCGAGCGGTCAACGTACCAAAATCATGAGTCACAGCTCATAAGCCATATACAGGGGTAACTATCTACGTCATAGCGCGCGTGACAATAGCGCGCGTGACAGAATAAATCATTCGACGGCCATTTTGAAGAAACTCTGATAGATTTTCCGTTTGTAACATATAAGAGACAGGATTTTAACAAACGATAAAACGGTGCGGTGAGTCGGTGCCTACATGTACATATGGTCCAGATATATAGGGCATGATTCTTCAAAGGGTGAGAAATTATAAAATACCTCACTACATTTTTTGATGTGGACAGCTGAGATAAACATGCATTAAGGCAGAGTCGATACAGGGCACTAAAGTGAAGTGTTTTCAGATTAAGCAAGTATTTTATGGTGAATTCTGGTAATGTTGAGTTCAAAACATCTATAGGTACCAGATCGACTAGATATTGGGTAGTTTCAGTGTTTGCCAAGCCTTCATTATGCCACAGGTCATTGACTTTTTACCCCACAGCAAAAGACGTAAACAATGGTTGGAAATCCCGTGTTCTATAAATAAATACACCAAGGATAACAACGCGGCTGGTGGGTGGGGCACACTATTTTGTTATTTTTGCCATTGTCTAGCGTTAACTACACGTTAACATCGTGTGAGATATGTAGCAGAAGACCTAATATTCCAAACGACGAAGATTACTCCCAATAAAATACATCTGTACACCCGCAGTTCTGAGTTTGCCTGAAGAAATCTACAGCGGCAGTCAGCGGTCCGCCACCATTAAGTAAAACGACCTTGACCCTGTACCGACCTTGACCGAACCACCGACTATCCCGCAGTAAATGGATGAAGTTCGGCTCTAAGTTGGCGCTCCCGGCACTGCGCGCGATTTCATTCCAGGCTACCGCTGGGTTGAGTGTGCGAAGGTTTTGTGAATATTTTACCACTTTTTCAATTTTTTTTAGTTTTTTTTGTGAGATGGCATTTTGAATTTTGTATACGTTTTTCTTATCAAGTATGTGATCGTTTTTTCCCGTATTTTACAAATAACTGCACCAATCGAGGGTTGTGACCCCCACCATGGCAGAAAATTTCACAGAACAACAGCGTATAGCTCTTGATTTTTGTACATACGGCCACAATCTTCTGATCACTGGTCAGTGTGGAACAGGGAAAACACACCTGCTTAGGTAAGTTACTAAGTAAACACGGTTGCAGAGGCGTTTGCATTTATAAACAAGGGAAGAGTCATTTTTATCACCAGTTGTTGGTTGTAGTGGGGAGGGGGGGGGGGAGAATGGAAAGAGCGGGGTACATTCGGTGTGGAGGAGGGGGAGGGGGTCGGATTCTTTTGGGGTGACTTTGGTGATTTAGCAGGCCCCAGTCATAGAAATAATAATGAAACTCTAGCAAGGCCAATTCTTCTGGGCCCCTGGGCACATAACGTCGAAACAGCATTGAATCCACATTGATTCAACGTGTCAATGAGTTAAATTAACGTTTATTAAACGTTGATTCAACGTTGTGCCCTACTGGTTATAAAAATCTTTTTGCAGTTACTGCAGCAGACTATGGCTTGCAGTTATCCCGGCCTATTAGCATAATGACTAACATGATTTTGATGTTTATAATCAACCATTTTTTTTTTTTGAAAAAGAACTCAAGGTCTACAAAATAATAAGTGATCTACAAAAGGACTGAAGAACCTTACTAAATGGAAGAAGACATAATTAATAACTTTAAAATAAGCTGTCCCAATACTTATAATTACAATGTGGTTGTGCGCCCAGCACAGACTCAGATCAACCTGGGCATCCGCCCAGCCTGATCAGAGTCTTCGCTGTCCGCATGGAGATAGCTTAGATCCTTAGCTATCTCTTGAGCACTTTTCGAAGAGTCTGGTCAAACTGGGCGGTCTGAGTCAGCGCTGGGCGCGCAACCACATTGTTGGTTTTCTCGTGTCGCGGCTCATATCGTATGCATATGAACGCAGTGGTGTATAGTGGTTATCTTTTGTAGATATTTAAGTTGCCGTACATTTTGCGTTCTCAGGTCAAGTTATTTGCCATAAAATGTGGAAAAGAATCTCTTTGAAATAAACAAGTCTGTAGCCGGAGATTGTGTGTGTGTGTGTGTGTGTGTGTGTGTGTGTGTGTGTGTGTGTGTGTGTGTGTGTGTGTGTGTGTGTGTGTGTGTGTGTGTGTGTGTGTGTGTGTGATTTCCGTCTACTTCCACGATAGTTGCCGGACAAGTAAACTACTGAAAAAGTAGGAAGGGATGTTATAATTGATTATCAACTGAACGAAAAAAAACAACTCCTTATTTTTTAACTTTCTAATACACCGTCAGGTTTGGTCATCAGTAAAAATTAAGTTCACCTATCATAAAGTGAACAATCCATCTCATTTATACTCGTATATTCTATATATTTTTATTTTTCTATCTTGATATATACTAATAGTCTGAAGCCACAATGTAAATAAAAAAATTCGTAGAGTTTACGGTAGAATAACTAGCAACCAGCTGCTAGTCCATTTCCCGTTATTTTTACGGACCGCGTAAACAATTTGAACAGGACAGGTATTGTTTTGGTCATGTAGTGCTTCAGTGCCATTTATAAGGTATTTTCGAGTGCCACCAGTTACATGTGTAACAGAACCTTACTATAGTGTGATTTTCAACAGTTATACAGGCACATGCACGTAAAAATAGCGATAAACGAACTGGCATTCCTATGCCCGGTATTTTACCCTAAAATGTATGGATTTTTTGTTTTAACAGTGCAGGGATAAATAGTCGATAATATTCGAACTTTCACAGTTAGCATCAAAGCTGTCTGCCGTTTCAAACAATATGTAACAAATTAAAACAACGAGACCAAATTCTTTTGAAAGACGAAAATGTGGGGAAAATGCATTAGAACGGGGTTATAGTATTGGGAACAGTCATTTAGGAAGGCAAATCGTCTGTTTTCTGGTCCACGTTAAAACGATATATGCAATCAAATAACCGACATTTTACACACTTAAATGACCGTTTTGAGTGAGGGTGAGGGGATAAGTGTAATCCGAACTGTAAAGTTGGGGAGACAGCCCAGGATCCAGGTGTTACGTGTACGGCAAACAAAAGTCAAATGAGCCGCGACACGACAAAACCAGCAAAGTGGCATGTGCGCCCAATGAAGACTGCGAGCACAGTATGCCCTTATCCTACTTTTACCTAAATAAGTAGGACGCCCCGGCTCTGGAAGTTATAACCTGCAGCATCGCCCTGTGGGCGAAGATAAAATCTGCATAAAATGCCGAAAATACAACAAATCTTCCCTTTACTTAGCATAAGCCTTCTTTATGTTGTTTCTCACAATTTAGGTCTCCAAGATGCCGGTTCTTGATGTTAAAATGGTTTATATAATAGGGTAATTTTCTGTGACAAAAAAGTCATTATTGAATATGTATTAAATGTATTCAGGTCGGAAAGTGGACGTTAATGCATAAAGAAGGGCGTCCTAGCAATTATTTTTCCAACTCTTTCACATATTACCAGGCTGAACAGATAAAACAAGAAATGTTACAGTGTGTAACAAATGCCCCCGAAGGCGCCTTAAACTGACCTTTGTGACCTTGACCTTGGGCATAGAACCTGAGTCTTGCACATGATATACATTCTCATTTCATTTTACTTTTCTGTAATGTTTAAATGCACTTTGGAAGAGGATTCAAGGGGACTAAATTCAACCACTAAACAAACTGTGTTGTGTCCTTGACATTGGGTGTGGGAACCTAAATGTCGCTCTTTACATATTATCACTATAATTTACTTTTCTTTACGTTACCATTTTATCATGCTTTACCTTTCAGTGAAACTTGATGAAATTCGCTTCAGCAGTTTTGAGTCAGTTCAGAGACATCATTTGACCTCTGAGCCTTGACTGTGATCCTGACCTTGGGCAACAAAACCGTATTTTGTTTGTGACATATTCGCTCACTGTTTTATACCTTTTCATGAACTTTAATGAAGTTTGCTTCAGTACTTTTTAGGTAATTGAAGACGAATGATTTGACCTTTGACCTCTGGCTATATGACCTTGACCTTGGGTGTTGAGAACCTATGTCTTGTGAATGGTAAATCATCTCATTAGGCTTTACCTTTCTTTAAAGTTTGCTTTGGTACTTTTCTGAGTAATTGCCGAGACATGATTTGACCTCTGGCCCCAGATTGTGACCTTGACCTTGGATTTGGGATCATAAATATTGTGTGTAACATACCTTCTCATTATGGCTTACCTTTCTGTGAAGTTTGATGACATTCGCCTCAGCAGGTTTTAAGTTATCACAGAGGCGAGATTTGACCTTTGACCCCTAATTGTGACCTTGACCTTGAACCTGGCAACCCAAATCTTATGTGCAATACAGCTTCTCATTATGATTCATGTTTCTGTGGAGTTTCATTAAATTTGCTTCAGTAGTTTATAAGTAACAACTGAGAGCCAATTTTGAGATAAAATTTAACTTTTGACCCAACTGTGGCCTTGACCTTGTGCGTAGGGACCTAAGTCTTGTGCGCGACACACCTTCTCATTATGCTTTATCTTTCTGTAAAGTTTCGTTCAATTTGCTTCAGTAGTTTTAAAATTATGGCTGAGACACGATTTTGAGACAATTTGACCTTTGACCCAATTGTGGCCTTGACCTTTGGCGTAGGGACCTTCTCATTATGCTTTATCTTTCTGTGAAGTTTCATCAAATTTGCTTAAGCAGTATTAAAGTTATCGCTGAGACACGATTTTTAACGGACGGACGGGCGGACGGACAGCCGGACGGACGGTACGATTTTAATATACCACCTTAAGTTCCTTCAGGGGCATACAAAAAAAACCTGTGTCCATTTTTTTCCAGTAAAAAGCAGGTGATTCTACTTTTTCAAGGTTGAACAATTTCACTTACACATCTGTCTTTGTCTAAGTAATATAATAATTATACTGTATGCGTTCAATAGATAAAAATGAGAAGTCAGCCAATTTTCATGGAGATACGTTAAGTTTTTATGGTTGTATACATAGTTTGTATTTACCACAAATCACCACCTTATCCGATCAAAGGGAAACAGCGATATAGATCGATCCCCTCCAAATCCCCACCCCAACTCCTTCCGCTGATTCAAGAAGGGCAGGTGTCAGTCATTGACAAAAGTATGTGCACTTAGTAATGGTTAACAGCTTATGAGGTCTCAGTCTGCCCAGGAATAGTGTGGTTAGCAGCCCCGAATCCAGGGGGAGGGCTTTGGGGCTTCAGCCCCGCCATCTGGGCCTCTGTGTTATGTATAGTATGTAATACTCCAGATAATTAGGAGTGCATGTATCTGATGACATTTTGAGATGATTTATACATGTAAATATATGTTGTTACAAATCATTAGAATCGCCTCGACGAGGCGATTCTAATGAGATGTCACGACATATATTCCAAGGCAAAAGAGATATAAAAAAAACTCATCAAGTTGATCCCTTATTATGTCCTACCAGCCCCACCAGTTATCCAGAGCCCCACCAGTACATGGTAGTCTGGATCCGGGCCTGGGTTAGGTTCGCTGACCGTCTTTAGATGATCACATCTGTTTAACGTATATGTAAAGCAACAACGCAACAACAACAGTTTGTTCATATTGGTGCGTCATCTATTGCTACTACATTTCATATGCGGCATGCAGTATGCTAAGTATGCGCCGATCTACATTCCAGCCCGTGACAGGTTATATTCACGTTTTGGATTCTGAATTGCTATATTGTCCGATTTCTATAGAAGCATTCCGCTAAAGCTCAAAGGACTTTACAATACTACGCCAGACGTGCCCTGAGTTAAATAATGCATTAAAGTATCCATAGTCCTATTGTATCTCAGTGGTGAAAACGTATAAACTCAAATCATTGTAAAAATAACGGTTCAACCTTCACGTTTGGTAATAACGTGTGGGTTGATGTGCATATATATAGTCATATAACGTGCAAAAGGTTAAGAAAACACCGAAAAAGCGTCTAGCAATGCTACATAAACATAGGCGGGATAGTGATTGGGACTCCGCGCCTGTACATTGTATTTTTACTATTTTAGTCAGCGTAATGAAATTGAAAGTATGTCATTTTAGATGCCAACTAAAATGAACCAAATGAGCCGTGACACGAGAAAACCAACAAAGTGGTTGTTCGCCCAGCGCAGACTCAGATCAGCCTGGGCATCCGCCCAGTCCGATCAGACTCTTTGGTAAATGCTTAAAGTGTAGCTATGAGTCTAAGCCTCTTCCATGCGGGCAGCGAAGACTCTGATCAGACTGGGCGCACAACCACTTTGTTGGTTTTCTCGCGTCGCGGCTAAAATAAGTTTCCAAACTCTTTTTATGTGGAACTCAGTGACGACCTGGCTAATCACGGTCATTTACAATGATGAAACGATTGTGAGAAGCTTGCAGCGATACCTCATGATAAAATTGTTCATGCTGATAGAGCAATGGAGCCTGTAATGATGCATTCTGACAAAGATTTCATATGCACTATTCTGTGAAAAAAATCTGTAGGGTTTATGGGAAAGGCAATGTTAACTGGCTGTGTGATGAGGACGACCAGGTAAAAAAGCAACGTCTAGTTCTCATTTGTTATTATCACCCGGTTTTTAACTGGTTAACATCATGCATAACTAAAACTTACACCTACTTTTGAGAGAAGTTGATGCACAAACATTATGTTCTACCATTTCTTCAAAGGGTGACAACTTTTGTGACTTTCTGTTTGCTTTTCTGGACGACAAAGCCTTTCCGAAAAGGCCTGCAGTGTTAAAGAATATAATTAACTCTATAAACTGGACAATTTATTTCATTTAAGAGTAGATTCCACTGAGAAGGACCAAAAATGGTAATGGAAGTTCCTTTCCCTTAAATTGTACCCTATCAACTTAACGCAGAATTTGATATATTTAGAATAAATTCTAAGACTCAGATAGAACGTCGTGTGAAAATTGTTTCGATTATTTCGCCAATGCGGGGTCAAACGCCCATGACTTTAATATAATAATCTTTATTTATAGTCGCTTATTTTTATTAACAACTAACATAAGCTCTGTAGAGCTTTTATTGCGACTTATGAAGACTATATACATAAATATGAGCTGAGCTGTGGATAGTTTTTTATCATGAATTTAAACATTTGGTGCAGTTTTCTGTAAATCGGGATTACTGAATATTTTGTTGTAGTTCAGCTACCTGAGAGAACTTAATATTTTACGACAATCTGTTTGCAAGATAAAATCTAAGCGATGTTTACTCTGTCACAAAAACTTATGAGCATTTGTTTAAAATATAGAAATATAGTTATGGACTTGCAATGTGTAAAACGCCTAAGCTTCGACTACAATCATGTATCGATGTTCTTCTTGCTGAAAATACAGCTTACTGGGGCGTACGGCAAAAAGTGATATTGCATGGTAATAATGTAAAAGCTTGGGCCTCTGTAGCTGAATGAGTCTCGTTACATGATGGAAGGTGTACAACAGACATGGTAAAGTGTGTGTGTGGGGGGGGGGGGGGGGGGGGGGGGGGGGAGAGAGGAGCAAACCGCCCACCTATAAAAACATTTATCTAATTGGAATATTATTTTCGGGCAAAGGAATTAGTGCTGTCTAAAAACTAGCAATCAAATCTGGAAACAGGATAATAAGTAGCCCATGGCGTTTTGCCCTATCTAAAAGGCGTTTTGGTAGGGCAAAACGCCCAAATTGTTTAAAAATACAAATTCTGTAATTATGTTAAAATCCAGCCATATTTCCAGATTTAAGTGCCGCATTTGTAAACAACCTTGTTTGCTTTAACAGAAAAGTTTATTCCGAATTGGATCGGGCAGTTTCATAAAAAGTAGAGCAGAGGTATGTTTACTTATTTGGGGGTAATTTGCAGCCCCCACCCCCTCTAACCCCCAACTATGTTTTATGGAGTGGCTCATGTCTAAAATTGATTGGGAGGAGGGAACGGGCGAAGGTTCATCTACTGGTCTAATGGGGGCCTCCCCCGTCCTAAACCCAGGACTTCCTCAGATTCTCCCTCTCCCTATGCAAACAAACACAGGCATTTGACGGTTTCTGGGGTCTCAGAAATAAGCATAATCCTCAATATGCCCAGAAACCGTATTTTCTATATATCTCACTAGAGAAAATACCGTTTCTGGACATATCGAGGCTAATGTTTACTCTCTGAGACCTCAGAAACGTCAAATGCCTGTGAAACAAACCAGCAGACCCCCCCCCCCCCCCCCCCGACACCCAACAACACCACCACCCTGGTATTTGGGAAAAGAGGAAACTATTTTACCGTTTACCACACTTACCAACAGCTGGCATCAAAGCTATCTGCCATATTAAACAATAGGTTAAAAAATTCTACTCTAGGTTGAAGAGGCTATCGAAACTTCTTTTGTTGTTGTTGTTGTTCTTCTTCCACTTGTTGCTTCACGTTGGCTATTCTATTCTATCCAAAATAACGGTTCCCAGCGCGTGCGGGTAAAATACATACCTTGGTCATTTTTATTCTAAATAGAGCGAAATGCGTAAAATAAAATCTACTAAAAATACTTTAATCATATGTGAATCAAAACTGAAGGAAATCGGATTTTTAGGCAGTAAATATTATTTGATAAACAATTTCCGACTGCGGTATCACTGGATGGCGGAGAACAGGCTTCAGGAAGTGCAGAAAATGACAAAGAAAGTATGAATTTTCTACAAGCTGTGGTGTTTATTGACAAATTCACAGAGACAGTGGGAATAAATAAACATTTGGCAAGATGTCTCACACGATGCCGGTACGTTCAGAGTATCAGCGGCATTAAAAAACAGCCTAAAACCGTACTTTGCATGTACCCCACCCACCTGCGCGTTGTTATCCTTGATCTATATTTATAGAAGTTTATTTATAGACTGGGATTCCCTGCATTTGTTTGGCGATAAAGTCAATGACCTGTGATTATGCAAAATAGTTACCTTATTAAGGCCGCTGAGAAAACGATTATGACGTCAGCGCTATGACGTAGGTTGTGACCCTTGCACATAAATACCGATACAAATGTATATACTTAAGGACAAAAGTTCTACACGGATGTTAATTTAACATCCGTGCAGAACGTTTGTTCGTAAGTCTATTTTAATACAAAAAGGAAGTTTGATCAGGTGCTTGCGACTAGTAAGCATTCCCTGCCTATTATGATATACCCGCCATGTCTGTGTAACTTAGTTTTGATTCTAACTTGTCATGTGGTATTGCAGTATAAAAGCGTAGAGAAATAGTTTCATAAATTGCATGGTAAAGATCTGACAGCTGTTTCTAGGCCCTGTTCTGTAAAATCATGTGACAGTTAAATGTAAAGGGTCCCGCAGCCCAGTGGTTGAAGGGGCAGTAAGGGTTTGTGTGTCATCTATTCCTCGCCGCGGGATCCGCGGGATATAAAAGGGCCATCCCTCTCCTTTTGCTGCCTCATCCCTGATTCGAAAAAATCGGTACCCATTTACTGCTGGGTTGACAGAAAGCTTTCCAGTCGCCGGCATGCCGAGCTGCAAATGGAACCCGCGACCTTCTATACAATAACCGGGACAGTATCATAACTTTTAATGATTGTGTTGTTTTAAAATCAGGCGAAGATATTCAGTCACTGTACCTAGACTAACTCTACCATTTTTATTCGATGCTGGCTCTATTCAGAGGTATGATGACGTCTTCGATACAGTTTTCCTGATAATTGTGCCATACAGTCCCAGCTGCAAGCCAGCTGCCAGGTCTTACTTGCACTCATGCGTTTTTTCTAGTCAGCGAATGCTCATTTCTTTTTTGCAAATCTGTCAGTTCTGTTTGTGTTTGTCATTTGCGAGCCTCGCATGTCATGGCAGAAATTCTTTATTCGTACATGCTATGATAACTTTTATTGTTACTTATAGTCCTTAATTGTTTTTTGTTTTTATTCATTTATTATTTTTAAAATTTTATTATTTTTTTAAATTTTCCATTTTGACCATGGGGTCAAAGCATATTCATCTGTAAGCATCTGACTGGAAGAATGAGAAGTTTATATAGCGGTATTCTTAGGATAATTCTGTGATGTAGGTTTATTACAGTAAAACATATGACGTCGCTGTCCTTTGAGCAGCATAGGCGAGGCGGTTTGAAAAAAGGGCTATATATAATAGAGATAGGTTTTATTTTAAACGGAAAGTTCCGAATAGCCTCAGACTCTCGTCTTATTAGGGGCTGTAGGATGGTTATGTAATCCATGCAAAATATGTGTACATGTAGTTTTGCTTTTCTCGAAAAACATAGGAAATACTAAGTCAACTCATAACTTTGTTGTGAAGATGCAGATAATTAATCAAAATTTGATTTGTAATATTGCGTCTATGGGTAATAACTGCCTAAGGATAACAACAATATTTCCTCATAAATGTTCGAAGTGATTTCCATGTACATTATTTTGTAATACGCTGTAATCTAGGGAATTGTTTCTTACACATTTTGCATCCTGCGCATCATTGCGTATTACTTGCTTGCTACGAGTGCCTGCCAAATACGGTCATTTAATATCATATATTGTCTGTTCAGTAAAGATGACTTTGAATGAGCTGTGCAGGCGTGAGGACTATTTTAGGTCTATATTGTTTGCAGATGAGATAAGCTATATTTTCCTGGAACCCATCTCAAATCATTGTCTAGTTAATGATGATTTACAGGAACATTTAAGAGAGGAGGACGGAAGCAATAAAAAAATAAGACATCTGTGGCATCCTTTTGTACTCTTTAATGCCATCTACTTTCATCTTCTGTCGTTTATCCGCTGGAGATACATAGACTCAGTTTGATCTAGTAACACTTACAATGGCTTTGTCAAAATGGTGAAAATCATGGAATATGTAGTATTTAAAAAAGTGTGAACCCTCATCCTACGAGAGATGCATTAAAAGCTGAAGTTTTCAAATGAACTATGCACTGATACGACTGCTTCTGAAACAGTTAGACACTTATAAGACTGCTCCTTATAAGAATAATATCAGTGCATATACCTTTTCTTTAATTACGACCATTCTTCGTGTGATAAATGGATCAGTTTAAATTCGAAATATGGAAATTCAGTAAGTTAATGGTTCAAAAACATGATTGTTGATGATTGTAAAACTATTGAAACATTCCTGTAATAGTGTTGAAACTATTTGCAAACTGTTAACAGGCGCAATGCGATTTGGAATAATTTGTTCTTTTAATTTGACAAAAAAGAAATGTTTGTGTTCTGTGATATGTTTTTCTCCGAGACAAAACAGTCGTGCTAAAAAATAAAGAATTGCTGACAATTGTGCATGCCACGTGAAAACATGCTTAATAGTGAAAGCTAAGACCATACTGTGTGGCTCCTCTAGAAGGTCAGAGCTTACCTGATCTTATCTAAATTTTATAAATCCATGTGTGTGTGAGGGTGAGGGAGGGGGGTGGGGGGTTTAGGTCCGGAAGCGAAGGCTTCAACTGGCTATGCGGATGAACATGGAAATCTGAGTATTTGTTGTGCTCGTACTGAAAAAGGCATATTTGCCAGTGGCACGGCCCATGTTTCCTTTGAATGTTATTCTAACAACATATAACAGTGTTGTTAGCAGACTTTAGACAGATTTTTCAGCGTTAAATTTACATAATGTTGAGTATTAGGGATTCTATGTAGACATTTCTTGGCTTATTTCGTTTAAGATCTGAGTCCAAAGACCAATTTTACAAACATAATGGCGGAGTTAACAAGTATCCAATTCTGTTTGTTTCTTACAGAAACTTAAATCATTTTGTTCTTACAAACTGCAGTAGATACCTGAGATGGAGATTGGAGTATTAGATAGTAATAAAAAATTCGAATAGATGATCTCTTTCAAAACATAGGTTGTGACCCTCAGTAGAACCGTCTCGTTGAGACGGTTCTTATGGGGGTCACAATCTATGTTTTTTTGAAGAAATAAAACTTTTTCTCAGAATTGTTATCAGGTAATATCCATATCATCAGCCTTGGACACTAATCTGGCTTCTGCAAAATATGGTACCCAACGCTGAAATATCGTAAACGTCGCTGCAACCTCACGTTACATCACGATTATGTGCATTGTGGGGTGTCACAATGGAAGAATTGACATAAAAGGTGTTTTCTGAGCCTTGGTTCCACTAGGACCGGAGTAAATGAAAAATACGAAATGGTAGATAAATGAAAATATTTCAGTTTGTGTTATAAGGTTTTCGCACGTCTTTCACGTAACATTACAAATATACCAGACTGACACGTGAAACGTGCTTATCTGTGTTTAAAAAGCCATATTTCACATTGCTTTCGTTCCATGGCGCTTTTACTTTCACCAAATACTTAGAAAAAAATGATGCATTTATGCTGAACTTAAAGATACTGAAGGAGCCTTCAAACTAATCTTTGAAAATGATGGAATTTGTATCAAGCGGAGCCGCGGCTTCTGAGACTATTGTCACAAATGATAAAAACCACTATAGGAAGGACGGAAAGACAACGTCAACCGAAATAAAGGTAAAGTCACATATATTTGAGGCTCGACACGAGAAAACCAACAAAGTGGTTGTGCGCCCAGCGCAGACTGAGATTAGCCTGGGCATTCGCCCAGTCTGATCAGGCTCTTCGCTAAGCGCTTAAAGGGTAGCTAAGGGTCTTTGCTAGCTCTATGCGGACAAAAAGAATCTGATCAGACTGGGCGGCCCAGGCTAATCTGAGTCTACGCTGGACGCACAACCACTTTGTTGGTTTTCACGTGTCGCGGCTCATTTATACAAGCAGTCCTGTTGGAAGTTGAATGCTGTAAAGGTGTAAACCATATGTTCAGCAGATTGTCTACTTACATTTGTTCGAAATGCAGAATGGCACTCGAAAAACGACAGCTTTTGAGCGGGGTACAACCACAAATGCAACTGAAGACAGCTGATATTCCCGAAATTGACAGAATGTTGAGAATGTCATGTCTGTGTTCGATCTGACATATGTTTGAGTCTTCAGATTATTCTGTAAGTGTTCGAAAAAAAATAAACCTTTGGGACAGAACACAGCCGAGAAACAAAAATGACCGATTCACATATTCATTTTTTTTTTTTTCAGATTTTAATTTTACCTCGCTGCAGCTGGTGTTGTGCCGTGTGGCGGCCGTAAAACGTCTTCCCGTACATCATCTATAGTGCAGATTATATTTTATTTACCTCCTTTGAGATCAGAGGATATATTCTGAAAAATCTAAAATTTACGATCGATTTAGACTATTATTCTTATTCTAGATCATCGTCTTTTATATTATTTGGATCCTTTTGAAACTAATCAGTCTTTGAATCGACTGCCCAATTAAAATTAAGAAATTACAGGGTGCTTTTTTCTGGTTTCGTCACCAGATATTGTCAGGGTCACTGACGAGGCTTTATTAGCGAAACTACGTAGCTGGCCAATGTTCCTACTTCTGTATGTATTCTCTGCTCTTGAAGGAACTTTTTCAGATTTTAATTTTAGATTATTATGATTATTATTATTTAGTATAACAAGGCCCATCGGGCACATGACGTCGAAATGACGTCGTACTAACGTCGATGCGACGTCATTATGTCGCATCGACGTCAGTCCGACGTCATTTTGACGTTATGTGCCTGCTGGGGGGTTTCATCTGCCCTGTACTGTTTGCTTTGACCTGTCGATTCAAACATGTAGAAATTTATTTTAGGTCAACTTCCACCGTTTACAAACTCTTCCGTGATGCTGGCTGATAATATTCCTGATTTTTCTGAACAAATTAAGATTCCTAATTCTATTTCATTTTACTGGGGTTTCCTGTGCTAATATCAGTTTAACTACGACATAATGACACAGCTTACATACTTGTACGCCCTGTTTCATTACTAACTGGATTAGCTATAGTGGTAACTAGCTTGGCTCTGATTGCGCCATTAAAGTCATAAGTTCCGTTCTTCCGATCGATTCCCATAATGAGGATCCTATTTGTTTTTGCAACGTTGTGGATACTCCTTTACGGAAATCTCCACTATTGAGGTAGCAAGGAAGAAACGTATTCTGAATACACAGTAATGCTTGGAGTTTATGTTTAGTTTTACAAAAAAAATCATCAAAAATATTTAAATATTTTGCAATCCCATTCCTGCGACTATTGCAAAGTGATTTGCAGATTCGAGAAGCAAAATATGTCATTTCGATTGTTATAAACAACATGACCACCAGGCAGCAAGACCAAGCATAAAACTCTGGATCAAAAGAAGTCCAACAGTTGAACCCCGATGGGCCCGACCAAATTAGAAAATTGTTAAAGCAATAAGTCTGTCTTAGATATAGTTGACCAGTCCCATTTAAAACTGAATGCATGACCATGCCTAACTATTCTTTTAATGTATGATTGAAGGAAATATAATTTTGGTGGGACAATACTGACCAGTATCACTTGATATCGTCAGAACACGCTTCGATTCGACCATGCTGAATTTACCTATGGTCAGAAACCCAAGGTTGTTATATCAGCTCAAATGTATCAGTGCTATTGAACTTTTACGGCAATAGTTGAATTCGAACTCATTACTACTATGTCAAACTGCAGTAAGGCAAATGCAATTTGATCTTATTTGCATCTCTGCCGTAATAATTGTTTTAGTTTGACAGTAATTTGCATCGCGAGTGCTTGTTGTAATGTCATATTCAACCAATATAAAGCCGGATCCTGTGAAACAAGTTCAAAATACATCTACATTCAGCTGTTCAAAGGTCAAGACTGACTTTTTAAAAGCGCCTATTCTGAATAAAATCTACCTCTTTTAAGATGAAGTGTGACGGAAGCAATGAGCAGAATAGATTTCTAACTTACATCAGCTAGTCAGTGTTAATGGCAAGATGTAAATTTTCGCTATCCCTGAATTTTGTAGGAGCTACGTTTTGAAATATAAATGAGCCGGCACGCGACAAAACCAACAACATCTCATGTGCATCCGCCCATTCTGATCAGAGTCTTTGCTGTCCTCATAGAACTAGCTTAAACCTTAGCTACTCTTTAAACAAACAGCAAAGACTCCGATTGAACTGGGCAGTTGCCGCTTTCTTGGTTTTGTCGTGCTGTGGCTCAAATGTCTTATGGTTTCTGTGAAATGCGCATTCCCAGAGAAGTGGAGCAAGGGCAATCATGCTGCAGTTCAAATATTGCAAAGGCGAATACCGTATGCGCTAACCAGTCTACATATTATCAGTCTCAGTGGGTTAAACGCTGGCCTGCTGATTTAGCAGTCCCGAGTTCGATTTCGGGAGGCGGAAATGTTTTCAACCTTTAACGGGGTTCCATTGCCAACAGCCTTTTAATATCACCCTACCATCGTCCTCATATGACAAATATTGTTGAAAAGGGCGTCAAATCACAAGTCATCAATTCTTCATGTTAGCAGTCTTATTTGAGCATGTTCAGTTCACTTCTGTCCTGAAGAGAATGTGGAAAGTGAAAGTCTGCAGTTTTCTTTTTTTTAGTCTCCCTTCCCGGTAGGGGTCAAACTCGTGAAGAAAATAATGTGCTTCCCTTGAAGCAAATTCTTTCTTCAAGAGATGACAGGAAACAGGAAGTCACAAAAGTTGCCTCCTTAAATGGCCGTAAAAGATGGAGTTGTACTCATGGTAAGTTTTCTCAGAACGCTAATAATAGGACCAGCGACACGACAAAACCAACAAAGTGGTATGTGCACCCAGCGAAGACTCAGATCAGCTTGGGCACCCGCCCAGTCTGATCAGAGCCTTCGCTGTGTGCTTAAAGGGTAGCTAAGGGCATTTAAGCACACAGCGAAGACTCTGATCAGACTGGGCGGATGCCCAGCAGCTCTGAGTCTTCGCTGGGCGCACATGCCACTTAGTCGGTTTTGTCGTGTCGCTGCTCATAACTTCCTCTTAATGATGATTTACTGGTACCGCTTAATGAAAGAAGACGGAAGTAATAAAAGTTATGACAAGTGGCATCTGCGCGTGCTATTTTCATGGCTCCTTGAGGTTTTTCTCGAAGAATTTATTCTGCCGAATAGAAGTTAGCGGCGCATGTTCGATATTTTTCATAATTTTTGAATATTTATTATATCCCATTTTTGCATTTTGGTTGCTCTGGTAACCATGACAGCTCAGCAGGCTGATTAGTACATTAACAGGCCGATTCTTGCGTACAGTTTCTCGGAAGGATCTGACTGAACGCCTATGGTCATGATACAGTGTTGACTTGAAACTTGTCATCGAGCTTTCCATGTGCAGACTCAGTTTCAGACTCAGAAATCGCCAACACTGACAAAATGGATATTAATCAATGTCATTGGGTATATAATGCCATGTAGGAAGTATGTTGGCAGAATAAGAAAAACCTGCAAATCTACGTATTATGTATTAGACATATAGCGTAACCAACAGCGGTTTAGAACCAATGGAAACAAATTACAGACACAGTGATGTGATTTCTCTATTTTCTTCGACTTTATCCATAGTGAATATTATATTTTACTTTTGTCCTTTGAGATCAAAGGATATATTCTGAGAAATCAGAAAGTTTGAATGGCCTAGAATCTTATTCTAGATCAAAGCTTTTTAATCATTTGGACCCTAGTCTTTGAATCGACTGCCTAATTAAAATTAAGAAATTACGAGACAGTATGTTTTTTTTCTCTGGCTTTCGTCACCAGATGTTGTCAGATTCAACGATAAGAAGTTCGAAGTATGGTCCATGTTCTTTTTTCTGATGTGTTCTCTGCCCTTGATGGAGCTCTAAGATTTTAATTTTTACGGTTATGGGGACTTAGTTTCCGTGGTTTGTTAACCTTTACATATTTTTGTAACTGACATAAATTTCTGTATTGGAATTTTGTTGAATGGTTTCTGGATGACTGTTGACTTTTGTAATAAAGAAGCCATCGGGGATAATGATAATATATTCTTCGCATGTTATTCTCACAACAAAACAATGTTGTTGGCAGACTTAAGACAGATTTTTCACTGTTAAATTTACATAATGCCAGACTATATCACATTTGGGCGATGTTGTTACAAATACAGTCTTGAAACATGATAGCTGCATTAGCCAACGTTCATGCAAGTGCATGTGCAGACTTATCGGAGAATGTGCGATTCTTTAAAATTTGCGATGTTAATCTGTTATTTTGGCTACCTGTTCTTGCCTCGACCAATATTCGTATTTTAGCTGGTCTAAGAGTATGCAGTCCATATAGACCTTACAGTACGTTTAGACATGACGTTGCTCATTTCTTCTAGGCATATCTGGCTTTATGAGCTAAGTCTCAGCTTTGCATATATTAGCGTACATTTGACAATTGTTCCATACTGTTTATGCTCCTGCAGCCTTACAACATATTGTTAACAAGTGTCATTTTCTTGGAATTACGTGAATTTTCGAAAATATGACAGTTGAGTATGGATTGGTTTTAATGTCTTATAAATGTTTCAGACTGTTTGGATGAAAAGGTGACATATTTTCAAGAGGCAAGACCTAGGTTATGTTATAATCTTGCTATACACGCATCCTGATACAATTCATGCCTGACCGTTTAAGAGCAAGATTTTCATTTCCATGCCAGTCCGAACACTGGACTACCTTGGAACGTATAAAAGATTATTCTTAAAACAGACTGATATTGATCGTATCATGATATGTTTGGCGGACTTGATCTTTTCATGTTCTAGTGTATTGGGCGAATTTAGATTTAAGAAAATACCCAAAGTGGTTGTGACTATAAGTTGCATTGGTCAAAAGCTTTCTTTCCGGGAAAATGTACTTTTCAAACACGTTCACCACACTGGCTTCTTTCATCGCAATGTTTTCATATTTGTTGGGTAAAGATGCCTGAGCTTAAGGTTTCATAAAATTCTTTGAAAATGATGGAATTTGTGTCAAGCGGTGCTGCTGCGTCAGAGCAACTGAACACGAAAAATAAAGATCAGTTCAGAAATAGTGTGAGGTCTAGAACTGCAAAGGTCAAGGTATGTTTTCTATCTATTTTTTATTTCTTAGATGCTGGAAGGTCTATATGGACAAATGCATAAACACTTTTAGTAATGATAAATGCGATAGTTCTATCATGTAAAAGACTTAAATCTCTGATGTATACAGCAAGTACGTTATATGAACCTCTTACAGGGAAGACGGACTTGCATATCCGGTTTGACAGTCCAGGCAAAAGGAAAAGTAAACCCATGTTCCTTAATAAGAACTTCGCATTATACAAAGCGTCATTATAAAGCGCTGTATTCCTAGAATCTAACATTTGATTTAAACATTATTTGTTTGTATGTATTGCGCATAAAACATTTGAAATACTGTATAAGGAAAGGTACAACATTTATTTATTGTATAAATGACATTCAGAAGCAAGTCCGTAGGCATGGTGAATAGACTTTATCCACCTGGGCTTCAGTTAAACAAAGCTAATGCAACCCCATTTTCGGATTTACATTTTATTTATTTCAAAAGGATTTGTTTCAACCAAAATTTATGATAAACGCGATGACTTTGATTTTGACGTAGTGTATTTTCCATTTTCCCCGTTCTACCTCTTATGGGGTATACATTTCTAAACTTATTCGGTTTGCTGAATGTCTAGTCATGCGACTGACTTCAATGCCCGTAATAAAATTTCAACTGCTAAGCTTCTCCAACAGAGCTAACGGTATCATAAACTTTTTCAAAATTCTATCTCCGACACTAAGAATTGATTTCTAAATTCAAGGTGGTATTAAAAAGTCTTTTGCAACAGGGCCTATCGGAACCAGAATTTTATGGTGACTTAGTTTATAAATTCAAAAAAATGTAGGTAGATCTGATTTTTCTGATCAGTTTCAGAAAAATTGTCGTTCGTTACAAACCTACTGGATATAACATAAATGTAATGCTACAGTCTGCATGTTTAGTACTTAACCCAATCATGGTTAATAACTTTGCTCACCTCTTTAATTGCACGCCGGCCCGACATAAAGCTATTTAGTTCAGTTGGTTGGGGCCGGAGTTTTCCTTGTCTGTTGCTTGGTTATTCGGGGTCTCACTGATGGGGTTTTTTTTCGCTCCAGTATTTCAGTGGTGTTGTTTGACTTCCCAGGGATCTCCTGGTGACGCGATACGTTATTTCCGTCGAGTCCTCATCTCTGATATACGTGATTTGTTTTTTTTTCCGTTGATGATTCATTGATGGCTTAGGAAATTTTCATACGGACCAAACAGCTAACTAAATGTTTCGATTCACTGCAGAGGCAGAGGGCGAGGTTTGGATCCAGTAAAACATGTTTAAGCCCCCCTCTCCACCCCAGTAATCTTCTGCTGACCGTTCCAAGGCGGTACTTCTGTTGTGGTTCCTTGATGTTACCTTGTGCTATGTCCGCTGGTCTATGTTCATTGGCGATTTGGTCACCTGTTTTGCTACCCAATCTACCTTTTGTTTTGTTTTGTTTTTTAAGTTAAAAAAAAAATAAAAAAAGATAAAAAATAAATAAAACGATAGGTAATGGTCAGGAATAAATACAATCAAATCCCACATTCCGCTCTCAAAACCAATAGGGAAAGAAGCACATACACACAGAAACTGACACAAGTTTACGAAAGACACGCACCGTAAACCGAATGAGTACAGATGGTCATTCAGCTACCCCAATAACAGCATTAACATCTATTTTTACTTCTTTTTTATGTTAATTACAAAACAAAACAAAACAGAAGGCAGATTGGGCAGCAATACGGGTGACCAAACCGCCAGAGGCCATAGACAAGCTAACACAGCACATAATAACATCAAGGAACCGCAACAGAAGAACCGCCTTGGAACGGTCAGCAAAATATTACTGGGGGGCTTAAACTAGTTTTACTGGGCCCAAACCTCGCCCTCTGCTTCTGCAGTGGTTTTAAACATTAAGTTAGCTGTTTGGCCCGCATGGAGGTTTCTTAACTCATCAATGAATCATCACCGGACACAACGGAAACAACGTATTGCGACACCAGGAGACTCCTGGGAAGTCAGACAACAGCACTGAAATACCAGAGCAAAATATAACTATCTGTTGAACCCCGAATAACCAAGCAACATACAAGGCAAAAATAGATGTTAATGCTGATTTTGATTAGAGTAGCTGAATGACAACCTGTTTGGGAAAGAGCCTCTCATTCGGTTTACCGTGCGCGTCTTTCCTGAACTTGTGTCAATTTTTCGATGTGTGTGTGCTTCTTTCCCAATTGGTTTTGAGAGCGGGATGTGGGATTTGATTGTATTAATTCTTGATCATTGCCTATCTTTTTACTTTGCCTGCCTGCATCATAGTTTGCGATAACATCAGAGAATATTGAGCTTTATACGAACATGTAGACATATTCCTCCTTCGTCTAGTTTTCTGGATTTAGAGGTAGATCTGGCTGTAAGGAAATATAATAAATATAAATAAAAATATTATTTCTCCAGAGGAAATATTTCCCAGGCATGCGATAGTCAAAGTGAAATCGAATTATTATATATTACATTTCTAACAAGAAGACGCTGACATGTCCAGGCTAATTTAAACTATCTTTTCTCAGAAGGAAATATTTGCACACTTTTAATCATGTTCTGCGTTAACAGATGACAAGAAAGTCAGAAAATTTTAAACTGTGTATATTCGTATCGTGAGTTAGGCCTGCAACTCTGAGAGAATTAGAGACACATAATAAGTGAGAGGAAAAAAAAACAGGAGCAGGAAGGAGAGAAAGAGAAACGAAATGCTAAAAAAACGAAACGCTGTATGTAGTACATCAATAAGACATACGTAGACTTGTTAGGAAATTATATAATACGAAGTTTATGTGCACAAACATTTTCTGCTTTAGTAATTTTTCGGCCCTTACACACTCAGTATACCCAACGCCTGGTCTAATATTGCATGCTCCTTAAACCATCTTTCAGCTGCGAGAATATTCATTTCTGAATGCAAATGAAGGCATTACATATGTAAAACCCAGCTTAAGTCGTAATCCTTCGCGGGTTTTCGAGATTTTGTTTGAGAAGAAATGAATATATTTAGGTTATAGGAAATATTCGTCGATTGTTACTCGTAACATTACATTGACAAGGTTGGTATTTTTTTCAAATAACATTCGCTCTTCAGTTGAACCATTTAAAAGTACGGTTTGGGTTTCTTTACAACCAAACAGAAATGATGCTTTTCGACTTTACACCACTATGAAAAAACTCCAACACATTGTTTCTTATGGAGTTTCCAACTTTGCTTCATCTTAGATTTTATCTCATGATTTATTTGTTCCCGTAACTAAAACTAAACGTTTTTAACCATTATAGACGCTAAGAGCGAGGACTGGGGTCCCATTAATCTGGTTTAAGCCCCTAGTAATTTATGACTGACCGCTACAAAGTTTTGCGTCACAGTCTACGATATTTGTACGCCCATAACACGCCAACAAGTCGCTTTGCACACGTTCAACATAGATCATGTCAGTCTCACTGATGAGGCTGGAGTAGCCGAAACTTTCAAGTATCCATGTATCTTCCTTTGACTGTGTTCTCTGCTCTTGAAGGAACTATTTTAGATTCTGATTGACAGGACAGGACAAGATCTATATGCCCAAGATTTCTAACTGTTGGGACTTTGTCATTTTTTTTTCCAAAACGCACGGCGAGCGTCTGATTTGTACGTCTGTGTGTGACATGCTAATAATAGTGTGTAAGGCTACTATACATTTAATTTAATTGATAATATCGAATGAAAATGCCGTACTTAATTTAATTAAGGTAAACTTTTCAACTCACAAAATACTGCAAATTAAAAACAAAGTATTAAGTCTGTTTCCTGATATGCTTCCGGTAATAATTAATATCGTATTCTGTTTCTTCTCAGTAAAGTACATGTGCCTTCCCTGTTATTGGTAATTAATTGTAAGATTTCCTGGTAATATGGTGGAATGATACCCCTGAGTTTTCTTATCTAATAGTTTTTCCAAAATCCATTTCTTTTTAGGAGTATTTTGTTGCCTGACATTAGTTTTGCTACGCACGACATTGTTAATGAAACCTTGTGGGTAATAGTACCGTATACAAGATAATTTTCGCGGTGCTTCATTTTTTCGCGGTATTTCGCGGTCACTTAGAAACCGCGAATATCAAAATGGCGAAATAATTACCTGTTTCTTACAAGGTATCGTATGTAGACACGGTGTTCATATATTTTGTTTCTGTTTGCTTCGGTAATTGCTGGTACTTTTCACTTGAGCCAGTTCTTTCATTAACCTGCGACAGCCCTACCGCAGGTTATTGAACGAACTGGCTCAAGTGAAAAAGAAGTAGGTTTGCTTTTCACGCATGTTGCTAACCGCGAAAATTAAAAATCGCGAAAATTAATATATATGTTTTGACCCTTAACCGCGAAAATTTGAACCCGCGAAAATTACCGCGTATACGGTATCTAGAAAATACAAGCACAGAGTTCTGCTCGTAAATACATTATGCTAACTCTTTTAGTTTTACATATGCAGAGATAAATGTCTAAGAATGTTAAATATTGTAGGGAATTACAAACACATAAGAAGGAAAATGAAGCTCTAGTTACACTATATATTTCAAATTAGGGCTCTTCAGTGATCCTAAATTTTGAATCAACAAAAAGGGTCAAAGGTAAAAATATAAAAATGGAGCTAGAGCTAAGGGCGTGGAAAAAATCAAATGCTTATTTAATTAACAGTGATTTCATAGGTTGCTATGGAACCAATCATGCACCAGCGCAGATAAAACTTCAATTTGAATCTGAATTTACAACTGAAGTTTGAAACTTAGAACGAAACTTCATAGATTAAGCTCAGGGAATATAACGGACGCTGGTGAAGTGTTGTTTTATGATTGCCACAAATCGAAGTAGTTAAAAAATAATAATGATCATTGTAGACTAGCAAAAAGCAAGATTCAGGTCCTTTATGCTTTTGAGCCAGGCTAAAAATCTAAAGATAAAATGTGTCATCTAGGTATGTTGTTTGCAAAAGTTATTATACCCCCGCTTTGAAAAAGTGGGGGGTATACTGGTTAACATCTGTCCGTAGTTCCGTCCGTCCTTCCGTCCTTCCGTAATTCCGTAACACTTTTTCGTCAAAGATATCTCAAGGACCATACAAGGTAGAAACTTTATATTTGGTATACAGGATGACACCGACAAGTTGTATCGTGGGATTGAGAATGGGTCCTCTCCTGCTTGTTCTTCCCTCTATTTGTTCACTTTTCTTTCTCTCCATTTATTTTCGTCAAAGATATCTCCGCAACGATAAAAGATAGAAAGTTAATATTTGGTATACAGGTTAACAATAACAAGTTGTATCGTGGGATAGAGAACCTGTCTTCTCCTATTAGTTCTTCCCTGTATTTGTTCACTTTTCTTTCTCTCCATGCATTCAGTACTGTAATTTTTCGTAAAAGATTTCTCAGCAACTGTTCCAGTTGGAAACTTTATATTTGGTATACAGGATGACACCGACAAGTTGTATCGTGGGATTGATAATGGGTCCTCTCCTGCTTGTTCTTCCCTCTATTTGTTCACTTTTCTTTCTCTCCATTTATTTTCGTCAAAGATATCTCCGCAACGATAAAAGATAGAAAGTTAATATTTGGTATACAGGTTAACAATAACAAGTTGTATCGTGGGATAGAGAACCTGTCTTCTCCTATTAGTTCTTCCCTGTATTTGTTCACTTTTCTTTCTCTCCATGCATTCAGTACTGTAATTTTTCGTAAAAGATTTCTCAGCAACTGTTCCAGTTGGAAACTTTATATTTGGTATACAGGATGACACCGACAAGTTGTATCGTGGGATTGAGAATGGGTCCTCTCCTGCTTGTTCTTCCCTCTATTTGTTCACTTTTCTTTCTCTCCATTTATTTTCGTCAAAGATATCTCCACAACGATATAAGATAGAAAGTTAATATTTGGTATACAGGTTAACAATAACAAGTTGTATCGTGGGATAGAGAACCGGTTTCCTCCTATTTGTTCTTCCCTGTATTTGTTCACTTTTATTTCTCTCCATGCATTCAGTACTGTAATGTTTCGTACAAGATTTCTCAGCAACTGTTCCAGTTGGAAACTTTATATTTGGTATACAGGATGACACCGACAAGTTGTATCGTGGGATTGAGAATGGGTCCTCTCCTGCTTGTTCTTCCCTCTATTTGTTCACTTTTCTTTCTCTCCATTTATTTTCGTCAAAGATATCTCCACAACGATATAAGATAGAAAGTTAATATTTGGTATACAGGTTAACAATAACAAGTTGTATCGTGGGTTAGAGAACCGGTCTTCTCCTATTTGTTCTTCCCTGTATTTGTTCACTTTTCTTTCTCTCCATGCATTCAGTACTGTAATTTTTCGTAAAAGATTTCTCAGCAACTGTTCCAGTTGGAAACTTTATATTTGGTATACAGGATGACACCGACAAGTTGTATTGTGGGATTGAGAATGGGTCTTCTCCTGCTTGTTCTTCCCTCTATTTGTTCACTTTTCTTTCTCTCCATTTATTTTCGTCAAAGATATCTCCACAACGATATAAGATAGAAAGTTAATATTTGGTATACAGGTTAACAATAACAAGTTGTATCGTGGGTTAGAGAACCGGTCTTCTCCTATTTGTTCTTCCCTGTATTTGTTCATTTGGTATACAGGATGACACCGACAAGTTGTATCGTGGGATTGAGAATGGGTCTTCTCCTGCTTGTTCTTCCCTCTATTTGTTCACTTTTCTTTCTCTCCATTTATTTTCGTCAAAGATATCTCCACAACGATGTAAGATAGAAAGTTAATATTTAAAGATTTATCAGCAACTGTTCCAGTTGGAAGGTTTATATTTGTTATACCCCCGCTTTGAAAAAGTGGGGGGTATACTGGTTTACATCTGTCCGTCCGTCCGTCCTTCCGTCCCTCCGTCCGTCCGTCCGTCCCTCCGTCCGTCCTTCCGTTCGTCCCCTTTTAATGAAATTTTTCGTCAAAGATTTCCCCACAACCATGCAAGCTAGAATGGTCATATTTGGTATACATGTTGGTGATGATGTGTTGTATCGTGGGATTGCAAACCAGCCTTCTCCTACTTATTCATCTCTTTATTTGTCCGATTTTCTTTCTTTCAATTTTTTGAATAATGAAATTTTTCGTCGAAGATTTCTCCACAACCATGCAAGCTAGAATGGTCATATTTGGTATACATGTTGGTGATGATGTGTTGTATCGTGGGATTGCAAACCAGCCTTCTCTTGTTTGTTCTTCCCTTTATTTATCCGATTTTCTTTCTTTCCATACTTTTGAATGATGGAATTTTTCGTCAAAGATTTCTCCACAACCATGCAAGATAAAGTGGTCAGATTTGGTATACAGGTTGGTGATGATGCGTTGTATTGTGGAATTGCGAACCAGCCTTCTTCTGCTTATTCTTCTCTTTATTTGTCCGATTTTCTTTCTTTCCATACTTTGAATAATGACATTTTTCGTCAAAGATTTCTCCACAACCATGCAAGACAGAATGGTCATATTTGCTATACATGTTGGTGATGATGTGTTGTATCGTTGGATTGCAAATCAGCCTTCTCATGCTTATTCTTCCCTTTATTTGTCCGATTTTCTTTCTTTTTCTTTCTTTCCATACTTTGAATAATGAAATTTTTTGTCAAAGATTTCTCCACAACGATGCAAGACAGAATGGTCATATTTGGTTTACATGTTGGTGATGATGTGTTGTATGGTGAGATTGAAACCCAGCCTTCTCCTCTTATTCTTTCCTTTATTTGTCCATTCTTCTTTATTTCCATACTTTGAATGATGAAATTTTTTGTCAAAGATTTCTCCACAACCATGCAAGATGAAGTGGTCAGATTTGGTATACAGGTTGGTGACGATGTGTTGTATCGTGGGATTGCAAACCAGCCTTCTCTTGCTTATTCTTCCCTTTATTTATACGATTTTCTTTCTTTCCATACTTCGAAATTTTTCGTCAAAGATTTCTCCACAACCATGCAAGATAAAGTGGTCAGATTTGGTATACAGGTTGATGATGATGTGTTGTATCGTGGGATTGCAAACCAGCCTTCTCTTATTCTTCCCTTTATTTGTCCGATTTTCTTTCTTTCTATACTTTGAATAATAAAATTTTTCATCAAACATTTCTTCACAACCATGCAAAATAAAGGTGGTCATTTTTGGTATACAGGTTGATGACAATGACAGAAAGTTCATATTTGGTGTACAGATTGACAATGACAAGTCTCCGGTTTGTTCTTTCCTGTATTTGTGCACTTTTCTTTCTCCCCATATATTCTTTCCATGCATTCAGTACTGTAATTTTTTGCGCAAAAGATTTCTTAGCAACTGCTCAAGGTAGAATCTTCATATTCGGTATATGAGTTGACAATGACTTGTTTATTCTGTCCAATGTGAAATTTCTTATTCCAAAAATAGAATATTTGATATTGGATATACATATTAGCAATAAGTTGTTTCTCTCTATGCTCCAGGTAATGAAAGTAACACCATTTTACTAAAGCTGTTGAGCGGGGGTATAGTCGGATTCTCCGACAGTTCTAGTTAATTTTGTGTTAGGTTCAAAGCGTTTAGTCTGGCATAAAATGTTTAACATTGCAATTTTCTCTGAAATGATTATCGAAAAAAAAAACATGATAATAGGGCGCGTTTAAGATGAGGGGCCTAAATTTGTTTGTGAGCCACATTTCTCAGTGGAATCAAGTCTGTCACAAAAGAGATATATGAAATTAAGGCAGTTCTTTTGTAGTGTGATCATGTATCGGAGCGACTCTCGCACAAATAACCTTTGCGTAAAATTTGAACTCTAACAAAAAAAAACATATTTAACTACATTATTATTTTTTTTAATTTTACAAGTACTTTCTGGACATCAATCACTATGAAAAACTAAACAGTGCAGATCCCGATGAGTTGGTTATGGTCAATCTCATTTGCACTGGGTCAATCTCATTTGCACCAGGTCAATCTCATTTGCACCACCAGTGTTAAGATATTTCGTGTGTTTCTCTCTCTCTTGCTCTTTCATCTCAATTGTTTTCTTAGAAATTGAAAATAAAAACTTTGGTTTCTAACAGTTTTCTTTGAGCAATGCTCTCGACAACAGCCGTTAGAGACCTAATGATTAAAAATATTGGCCAGGGAGGCTCAGTACTTTTTTGTATATTAGAAAGCTGTAGGGAGGGAGTAATTCCCTTTTTGCAAATGACTTGTTTCGACGCAGCGTTCACAACACAGCAACAGCACAATTTTTATTTCTCTCACTTCTGTGGCGTCTGAACTGGGTCTGAACTGTTTGCATAATATCTCAAAATAAATTGCCTGTTTAAAAAGGGTCGACCATGGATTTCAGTCCGCAGTTTAAACGTTTCAAGGAGTGAAGGTAGTGAAATTTAGGTTCGAACGTGTTAACCGTGGTTCAAAAATAATCTTTCGAAACTTAGTTTTGAAAAAAGTTAAACCTAGCATGGAAAATCTGAAAATTATGTTTGAAGCTCAAATCTCCATGTTACATGTTCTTATGTTGTCTAACAATATGGTTATCTGTTTAGCTGCCTACTTTGCTTTCTGTTTTGTTTTGTAATTTAAAATTATACAAAACAGGTAAATATAGATGTTACTGCTGTTTTCCTTTGGAGTAGCTGAATGACCACCTATTTGTGAAAGAGTTGTTTATTTGGTTTATCGTGCGTGTCTTTCGTGAACTTTTGTCAGTTAATGTTTAATGAGCCGCCCCTTCTGAATCTACACTGTTTCCCTCAATGCTCTGAATCTCCAGTTTGATATAGAACGAAGGATTCATTGAGAGTTTGCGTTTGAGGGTGTATATTTTGTCATTAGCTTTCTAGCGCTTCGGAAATTTAATTATATTTCATCCTTTTGGAAATCCTTTCGTGCAGAAGTATTTCATGTATAAACGTAGTTGCTTCTGAAAAAGTGATTTTATCTAGCGGGAAAAATGTCCTCCCACAGTTAATGCAAGTGTTCAAGACATTGAGATCATCCCAGCGGGCGCGTGACGTTGTGGTGGTGTTGTTTTGACGTCAGTGCGACGTGATAACGTCGTATCGGCGTCAATGCGACGTCATTTCGACGTCATATTCCCGCTGGGAGGATTAATTGAATTCATGAAAACAATAGTAGGAAATACAATGGTAAGGTACTCACAAGAATCTGTCAGTACTACCATCACTATGTTCTTTTGTAACTGTATTTATTACATGCTCCTCTAGTTGTTTGTATTAACAAAACAGAATGAATAAATAATTTGAACTTGAATTTGGTTTCTTTCTCATTGTGTTTTGAGGGCGGGGTATCTGATCTGATTGTACTAATTCCTGATCATTGCCTATCTTTTTACTCTTTAAAGTTTTTAAACTCAAGATGAAAGACTTGTTGTGCTTTTTTTTTTCCTTGTCATATTCTCTGTTAAGTGCTTAACCTTTGGTCATCAGTATCATGCTCTTAACTTGGAAGTACATTTAACTTGACCACTTAGGATTTCAGGAATTTTCTGAGAAGAAATAACGTTGCTCTTCATTACTGTCAGGGGAAACCTTTCTACAAACTCATTTATACATTGTCAAGAATCGTAGCTGCCATAATGCCCCTATGTAGAACGACAAAATGCCTGAGCAAACTAGGTAGGCTCTTTGTTTAGAGTCGGATCAGGGTCTTACCTGTTTGTCTGTCCGCCAGCAAGTTATTCTTAAATTTAAACAAGTCGATTTCATTGTCTAGACAATGAACGTGTTCAAATTTTAGGATAACAGTAAAGATCTAATATTTGGGATGGGCTCGGTAAACGGATTGGTATTTTTCATCCTTGGTTTAATGTTTTCTCGCTCTGTATAACAGCTCCTGATCTCATAACTTTGCTCTATAATTTCACAAATACGCCTAATTTTGTCGTTTTGTGGTTGTTGTTTGGTGAATGGTCATCTTGTGATTTTCGGCCATTTGTAAGCGTTATTCAGAAGGGCCAGCTCTTATGTCAGGATAAATGTTTCAATTTCTCAGAGAACGGATATAGAATTCGCTTTGAAAGTTTGACAAGGGGCCGTATTCATAAAGCCACTTAAGTCGTTGCTATGCTGTTGCTAAGGCTAAATATCTATAAAGGAGATTCCATACGTAGGGAATCTCCTTCAAAGAAATTTAGCCTTAGCAAAGCATAGCAACCACTTAAGTCGTTTTATGAATACGGCCCCAGTTGTGCGTGCGACAATGACTTTGGCGTTAACCACTGAAAAAGTTGAAAGATTTTATTAATCTCTTACTTCTTTCAGCCTTTTTAATTGTTGCTGAGTATCCTCATATATGTCATGTATCTGACGTGGGGGGAAAATGTTTTGTTTTTGATGTGTTAATTTATTGATTTCCTCAGAATTACAAAAGAACTGCAGTGTAATTCAGAAGACAGAATTGAAACATTAAATGCTCTCGAACTGCAATTATGCATAAAAGTCGACAAATTTACTCGCTCTCAACTATAATAATATTGAGCCGCGACACGAGAAAACTAACAATGTGGTTGTGCGCCCAGCACAGACTCAGATCAGCCTGGGCATCCGCCCAGTCTGATCAGAGTCACCGCTGTCCGCATGAAGGTAACTTGGACCCTAAGCTACCCTTTAAGCGCTTAGCAAAGAGTCTGATCAGCCTGGGTGGATGCCCAGGCTGATCTGAGTCTGCGCTGGGCGCACAACCACATTGTTGGTTTTGTCGTGTCGCGGCTCAATATTATGTAGGGAGGTAACAAAGGGCATTGAGAAAAAAGTCACGGAGTTTAACCGGAAAGAACTGTAATATTTTGTTAAATTGGCTGAATGATATTGCTAGAGTTACCGAAATATCTTTGCAGATCAGGACACTTTAAAGGTAGGTTCCTGTACTTTGGAATGCATCATAATTTTGATTAACTTTCATCCAAGTTGTTGGAAAGCACTTATAAAAGGGAATTAATGAGTTTCACTAAAAAGTGTAAATCAAAAAAATATTAGAAAAGTTGTTTTGCAAGGGATTTCCTAACTCTGCTTTGCACACCAGTTAGCGCTATTTTTAGTTCGCGCCAAAAATAGATAACACAGCTGATGTCATGTTGCATTGCATTTTGGGATAGTTTGAACCCATCCGCCCTGCCAGGACCTCTAGGAGAGCTCACGTCAAGGGAAAATTGACCTTTGGAGAATGGCATCAGAAATTGCACACTTATAGACATAATAAACATAGTCATTTTTAGAACTGGAATTCCAATGAAAGAAAATAAACCAAAAGGGAAAACGACTATTTTCTTTGACATCTGACGAGTTTCTCAGTAGCAACAAATTCAGAAATATAAGAGAATTCAAAACTGCTCAGAAAAAGAAGAAATTATTTTGTGGACATAATTGACATCGCTAGCCCAGGAACCTACCTTTAAGCATTACCGCTCTAAATCCCCACTTAAATTAGACAAACTCATGAGATGTTTGAAATTATTAATTAAAATACAAACAGTGCAGACTGTGACCAGACTGTTCGTCCTGCAGCAGTTTGAAATGGATCTGCACTATCTGGTCATGGACATCTATCGCAGTATTTACGTTTTTACGGTTCTTAATGTGCCAAGACATTTTGAATTACTTGCCGATTTCGAATTTTTGTCATGGCGATTGAGCAGTAATGTAGTTGGCAGGATTCAGTATTGTTGAATGTTTGCTTTCGAATATCATTACTCTTGGTGTTTGGCCTGTGAAGATCTTTATTTCCACTTGCGATGAACAATTCTGGATATATTTGCTGTAATTTGCTCTTTTTCTTTTGGATATATGTTATTTCCGTGTTTCTTAAAGGAATTATGTTTGAAAGAATGCCTATTAGCTTAAATGGTGTTATTTACGTTATGATTCGATTCCTGTTTTATGATTATATAGCTATGTAACAAGCAATAAAAGTTACTGGATATTCTGGAAATTATTACCGAATTCCAAAACAAGTACACTGAATGCAGTGCCTGCTTGTTTTAAAGTTCGCAAAATCAAAAATGAGCCTCGATATAACAAAACCAACAATGTGGCATGTGCACCTAGCGAAGACGAATCAGCCTGGACATTCGCCCAGTCTGATCAGAGTCTTCGCTGTCCGCATGGAGCTAGCTTAACCCTTAACTACCCTCATAGCGCACATCAAAGACTCTGATCAGAATAGGTGGATGCCCAGGCTGATCTGAGTGTTTGCTGGGCGCACATTTCATTTTGTTGGTTTTGTCATGTCGCAGCTCAAATGATATAAATCTATTTGCAGCGTCTGATGTGCATGTATAAAAGTTTTCATCACGCTCTACTTGTAGATAAAGAATGTATCTGATTATATTTCGAGGGGAACTTTTTCTCATTCCGTCACGAAAAAAACGTATGTGATGGCCACATTGTTATGGAGAAGTAACAAACATTACATTGGAATGGAATTATAATCAGATTTCCCTTTTTCTGTGGCTTCCAATTCTAATCAAATGGACGTAACCTGACTAATTGCAATTGCACAGATTGTTGTTAGCACGAAATGATCAAAAGCCAGAAAATATGATGGAATTTGTGTCCAGTGGTGCAGCTGCGGCGTCAGAGCCTATTCATACTCGTAGAATTGAACCATACAGAAAACATCGCAAAATTCCAAATAAAATTGCCAAGGTACAAAGCTTTTGTTGATCTTTGCGTTCGTGCTTTTATTCTAAAACTCCTACCCGATAGCATTATATCTACAAATAACTAAATATGAGAAATGACTAATGCATCTTGGTGAATTTAAACTCGTAGGTCAGAGTTTGCAATAAAAATGTCACCTCTAAAACTGTTTTAGTAACAAAAACTACTTGCATTACGCAACTAATGTATGTAATTGAATATTCAAACTTAGTTTTTTGCATAGGTCCGTATTTCTAATAGTATGTTTTCTTAGTACATATAAATATTTCGGAAACATCTGTATTACGCAAGTAGACGGCTATATGCATAATAGATTGACAGAACCTGAACGTTAGCTACTAAACTGTGTATCATTATAACACTGAGTTTAGTTTACGGGTTTAATAAGTTTACTTTTCATTGTGAGTGGCACGGCAACCACTTATGTATAGTGCGTATATAATATAAACCGTATCATACGGTTTATGTTATATACGCACTATACATAAGTGGTTGAGATTCTCATAATATTAGATCTTTTCAGCAGCCAGAAATCGTGGTTTCATACATGCGATTTTTAATATCTTTAATTTGATCTTCGTCATCGCCCGTAGACATTAGATCATATAGCTGAAACCTTTCGCACAATACTTCTGTTTGCATGACGTTTATGGTGGCAGTATACGACCTTTTGCCAGTGTTTGCGTTTCAATAAGTTATGAGATCAAACTAGAAAATAGATCCTTCTATGATAATTACACCTGCATTATAAACATATATGAAGCGCATCATAAAATGACAATTTCTTCAGCATATGCGAGCTGCATATGTATACACGCTGGGCAAGAAAGGCGCAGTACTGTTATCATGTTTGTCAGACAACGCGACTCGTGTCATGTAGACTTAAGTAATATCAGTTTTAAGTCCCAACTTAGTAAGATAATATTACTTTATTATATTACAGTTAATTAGATTGGTTAACCTGTTTATTACCATAGAAACCAATTTTAAATGACATACTAAGTCAAAAGTTAATGATTTGCATCTGTCAGTTCGGGTTTACTATATATATATATATTTAAAAACACATGCACTTTTTAGACAGTAAAAACTTTAGTAAAGGTTTAATAAAATATGAAATTCGGATTCAGAATTGAGGAAAGAGAGGTTAGAAAAATTAGCTATTGAGTTGAGACAAGAGAAGATTGTCTTATTCTGCGTGTGGAAAATGAATATTCAAATCATCTGTACAGTCTGATTAGAGTCTTTGCTGGTAGAGTCTTCAGAATCTAAAGATTGTCACACAAAAAAACAGAGAAAATTCTGATATCAGAAAGCTAATCAGAGTCTTTGTTGGTTTTACAGACGATTAGACATTTTCTCATGTCACCGCGTATGTTAGTTTTATTTATTTATTTATATCTTTATTTATTTATGTATTTATTTGTTTGTCTGAAGAGACAAATGTATATAGGAAATACCGATATGTTGGGTAGAGATGTCATGTCATATGAAAGATGAGACTCAGTAAATGGAAAAAGCGGGAAAAAACGAAGAAAATGTAAAGATTTTCACAATGTAATACAGAAGAAATTTTAGTTTGAAAGAGACTGGGTCTTATCATCAAAATGAAACCGTTAACAGATTGCATAATAATTTACAGAAAAAATATCTTCTTACATTAAATAATAAAATTATAGATTGTGATATACTGCAGAGGTAACAGAGCTTTAAACGAAATCGTAGAATAAGAAAGCAAAACAGTTTAAGATTATAATATATATTTGAAAATTACTTCTACTACAATTATAGTTACAAGGGAGTATTATGATTGTTTAGCTTATAACAGCGCAGACATAAAAAATGAGGACTTGAGTTGACTGGGGCAGAGGAGAAATGATAATGCGATGTCTTCGGTGACTGTTTACTTATAGCGTAGTCAAATAAATGTATCCCATACCATACCCTTATTGCAAGGTCGTTAGAGCAACACAGATGATTCACAGCGTGGCTCATGTGTGCTGCTCTAACGACATTGCACCAAGAGTATGGATAGACAGAGAACGTAGTGGATCATCTGTTTTGCTCTAACGACCTTGCAGCAAGGGTATGGTTTGGGATAAAATCTACGGAAATTTTTACAGTCTACCTGGTTCTGCTTTAAGCTGTCCTTTATTGCCGTTAATTTGTTTGATCGTTTCCTGTAGAAGTAAATTCTTTCCTTTAAGAGTTAAGTGGGAAAATTCTCTGGAACTGACACAATTTAATCCCAGATCCCACCCAAGACATCATGTGGGAAAAAGACAACACATAATTAGTCACCACAAAAGACAACACCAGCGGCAGCCATTTCCTATGTAGGTGGTTACCGGGCTAGCTTTAACATCACAAAAATTATGTCAATAACAGGCATAGCAACAAATAACATATTAAACAACCAAGAAGAACAAAAACGGAAGTGCCGCCTTGGGATGGCCAGTTTTGGAAGGGCTATGTCGTCCAGGAGAGCAAGCATGAAGTTATAAAAGTTGTTCCCCTTCGTAAAAATTACGGAAAAGACATGAACGTATGTCACATACCTTAAGAGTATTTCTGTATATTTTCAGGAACTTGTTGGCAACACGACACAGCAGAGGAACTGGCGAGGGATTATCATAGCTCTACTCGTGATAGTGACGGTGCTAGGTCTAATTGTCACAGCTATTGTTCTTGTAACGCCAAGTAAGAACATACTATTATGTAGCTTTTAACCTTTAACCCGCTGCACGTGAACTAAAATATATTTGTAAACAGTGTACACTCAGATCAGAGTGTTCCTGGCGAAAGATCAACATTATTCTCTACATTGTTTATTTTCTCAAAATACCACCTCATAAAGTTGACAAACAATTGCAAGTTAAATTGCACATTATGGGATTCCGAGCAAGTTTACGCTTACAATAAAGTAGTGAGAAAGTAGTGAGAGTAAGAGTTACATGTAACATATGGTTAAGAAATGTGGTGACATTTTCAAATTTTATTGTTTTAAAATTGACTCAAAGGCTTGCCAATTTAACAACCTGAAAGCAGTTGGTTTAGACAGACGATATAGCCTTAAGTCGTGTTATATATATTTTACGGGGGTTGGGAGTGTCGCGTGGCCAATGTCGACAGTTTTCCTACGTGCACAGGCATAAAGTACTTCAAGGGCTTACTGTGCTTGCAGTAGTTGCGGGCTGTCTTTCGTGTATCATGTTTCTCAGTTCTGTCTCCCTTTCTCTTGGAGATGTCATGATATAGAAATACTGTCTCAAAGACCCATTAAGTCCAAAACAACTAACCAACTATATGGCACAGTCAGATCAACAGGCTCATAAATAGCTTTTTCCATTGAACCAATCGTTTAATCATTGCTCGTGAGTACAGTTTATTGCCAGAAATGTCGGCGAACACTTACTTTGTTAATTACAGCAATAGGTTGTTATAACACGATAAAAATGCTGTTTTTGCAGCCTTTTTTAGTCGCATAGTTATGTTGATGCTTTTACACAGGAAAAGGTGAAAGTTTAAAGATTGGCATACTTAGGCGAGGTGAGCCTTTTATTTGGGAATTTGGTGTAACAGGTTTTGTCTCACTTTTTACAATGTGAATTGCAGCATACGAATGTGATATGATCAGACCTAAAGCAATTCTGGGACTTGTCAACGCATATTTCAATACTTTCTATGTATGCATGATTACAATATTTCATCTCAGCCCGGAACTCGATTAGGAATGTGGCATATTTTATTTTATTTATTTATTTATTTGCTTTTGCATAAATATATACATACAGTACCGGCAGCGCAAAACCGTACATGCGCTTCGCAAGAAATTGGCGTTCAAAACGCGTTCGAAATGCGTATTTTTCAAACGCGTTTTGCGATTTAGAAACGCGTTTGTGAAAGAACCAATCAAATTGCTGCATAAAATCGCGAATAATCGCGTTGGTACGCGAAAATCTCTTTAGCCAATCAGAACTGCGATTCCAGTTCGCGTTTTTCGTTAATTCGCGTGCGCACGCGTTCGGTGTCTAGGCCATTGAAAATTGCGTTTGCCGAACGCGTTTCGGTCTCGTATAGACTGGTTCCTAGCTTCATTGACAATGCTATTGAAAAACTGAGAACCAACTAAATTTGATAAGTACTAAAATTAGGATTTGCCTTTTCCCAATTATTTTCGACGAAGTATATAAAGAAAATTAGATCTATAGAAATAATAATGAAATCCTGGTGCCTGGTTCAGGGCTGAAAACAACACATTTTTCTAGAACTTGAAATTATTTAAATTTAAGCCCTTTGTGACTCTCCGATTCCCTCAAAATTATGGTAAAAGCTTGAGAGAATAAACTTTTTCAGCGTCAACGGATGCCGCAAGTTACAACGGAAACAGGAAAACGACCCTAGTCATAAATTTTGCATGAAATCATATTCGTTGGAGTCGGACGGTTTGAGTGTGGGGCAGCCAGAACCAGAGACCCTTCCCTCCAAAAATATTTAACAGGAAAGGCAACATCATACTTTTAGAGGATCCCCTCCCCTCTCCCCACTTCCCGACACACACACACAAAAAAAAAAGATATGAGACCCTAGTCCCCCAACCCTCTTGAAAATCTTACTACGTCTGTGGAAACTTTGTTTCGTACTGAACAATATATTTAAAAAAAAAGAAAGAAAGAAAACAGATCCCATTTTCATTGATTGGACACAGACTCGATCGGCACCAAGATCAGGAGCACCATGCGGCCTCTTGGAGACACAGAACAGCGTTTTTTTTTCAATTCTCATAACGTTCGCCAGGATGCTCAGGGTTGCACATTTCTGGCACCGAGTCTCTCTGTCCGTTGTCCCCAAAATGTGAGTAACTCTAATCCGGGCGTTTGACGTTCCTAGCTTCCGGAAACTTTCTAAACAATTATGATTCTGGCGAGGATGTAAACAACCAACCAACGATCTAAACAACGCGACTACTGCTGCAAATGCACCATACCGTCACGATGCGGGTCCAAAATGATGTTTTAGATCGCAACCGAAAATCTCATTTTTATCCCCGACCGAAAGGTTCGGGGGATATAGCGATGAGCCTAGCGTCCGTCCGTCCGTCCGTCCGTCTGTCCGTCCGTCCGTAAACACTTTCTTGTCCGCTCTATATCTTGAATACCCTTTGGAATATTTTCATGATACTTCACAGTTATGTAGAACAGGTCATGACGATGTGTCGCGTACAAGAATGGTAACTCTTGCTATTGTACTTTTTGAATTATCTCCCCTTTGGTGATTTTTTGGCAGATTCGTGTCCGCTCTGTAACTTGAATACCCTTTGGAATATTTTCATGATACTTCACAGAAATGTAGAACAGGTCATGACGATGTGTCGCAAACAAGAATGACAAATCATGCTTTCTTACTTTTTGAGTTATTTCCCCTTGATAGTTTTAGGTGTGATTTTGTGGCAGATTCGTGTCCGCTCTATAACTTGAAAACCCTTTGGAATATTTTCATGATACTTCACAGATATGTAGAACAGGTCATGACGATGTGTCGCGAACAAGAATGACAAATCCTGCTTTCTTACTTTTTGAGTTATTTCCCCTTGATGGTTTGAGGTGTGATTTCGTGTCCGCTCTATAACTTGAATACCTTTTGGAATATTTTCATGATACTTCACAGATATGTAGAACAGGTCATGATGATGTGTCGCGAACAAGAATGACAACTCTTGCTTTCTTACTTTTGGAGTTATTTCCCTTTGATGATTTAAGGTGTCCGCTCCATAGCTTGAATACCTTTTGAAATATTTTGATGATACTTCACAGATATGCATAACAGGTCATGACAATTTGTCTCATACATGAATGATAACTCTTGCTTTTATACATTGTGAGTTATTTCCCTTTGGTAGTTTGAGCTGCTGTTTGAGCCTTTGCTTCATATCTGTATTACCCTTGCCAGCTCCAGAATTTGAATAACTGTGTACCTTTTAGAATATTGATGATCATGCTGTGATATCTTATCAGTGTTCCTAACTCTCTCTGATCCCTCTACATTCCCGTGCCCCCTCCCCCACCCCCCCCCCACCCCCCACAAAAAAAAAAAATCCAGATTTGGATTCTTTGTCCAAATTCACTTACTAGAGAGCTCAAAATTAGGGTTGTAGGCCTTGTACTTTAGAAGTTATTCACACATTTTGAAAATTGAATGTATCGTGTGCTATAAATTTGTGTATATGGTGGCAGTTTCATATATTACCTCTTTTTAGCAGTCAAGCATACTGTTTTAGTCTGAGTGTTAGATAATCATGCATCTGTTAACAGTTAATGTCAATAAGAATCATAAAAGATCGACAATATATTACTAATATGTGTTTTGAAGTGCACCCTTTTTACTAAGGCACATGGGGGTCTTCGGTCGGGGGATTTGCCATCTCCTCTGATGGCTATTTTTAATTCCGGTTACCTAAAAAACTGCAAACAATACTTCAATACTTTGAACGAAAATATATTATGAGACTTACTGCGAACACAATATAATTAAAGCACAGAAAACGAACTAAAAATATTTATATGAAAACAATATGACTCTGTTTATAAATCCAATTGATAATTCACTTTAAAATGCTGCAAAAATACTGATAAATTGTGATGCGCGTACGATCATTATCGCGATTTTCGCGTTATCTACGTCACAGAGAAACGCAAATGAACTTTTCTGATTGGTTAAGTTATGCTACGCGAAAATCGCGGATAACACGCGTTTCGCATGGGTTTCTCGGGAAGCGATTTGATTGGATATTTGGAAAACGAGATAAACGCGAAAAACGAGAGTCAACGCGTTTCAAAACGCGTTTCATACACACGCACGAAAAACGCGTTGCACACGCGTTCAAAGCGCGAAAATTGTACGGTTTTGCGCTGCCGGTACCGTAAAACATTATGTGTAGTCAAATAGTGAAATTTGTCACTGGCTTTGTGTCTTTGAATCAGGCCTGGTAGTTCGAAACTAGCGACGTCGTTAGTTAATGCGACGTTAAATATTATCAAAACCTATTTTTTTCTTATTAACTCCCCTGTACGAAAGAACAGAGAGTTATTGTTGTCACGCTGACGTCGGCGTCGGCGTTGGCGTGGGTGCTGGCGTTGGCGTTGGCGTGGGCGTCACACTTTAACGTCCCACCCCACTCAGTGACCTTGAGGTGAAGGTCATGGACTTAGAAATTTGGGGTTTTGTTGAAGTATTCTGATAGCACACTGTTTCATAGTGGATGGATTTAGTTTATACTTGAACTGATGTTAGATACTGGCTTGAGTTTTCACAAAATACTACCCGCACCCTGCTTGATGACCCTGAAGTCAAGGTCATTGATATAGAATTTTATCTGAAAATTTTTGTTTAGAAATATGTTGATTATACTTGGACATGCTTGCATGAAGTTTTAGTAGTGCAAGACATAGGAGAAAATGCCTGTGAGATGGGCATGCACCAGTTCAGGCGAGCTATGCTGTCAGGCGACAGCTGTTGTTTTTGGTTGGCCGACAAAACGTTATATTTTTTTTAATGCAAGCTCTTCATATTTTGTCTTCAGTAAAAATATTATCACATCTTATTTCAAGTGTACCCGAAGAACGCCTCCGTTCAGCTACATTTGTAATGGTGACTTGAACAACCGGGCCCAGATCGCTATGTACGATAGATTTCAGAAAGTTTCGAGACAAGTGTAGTTGTTTTAGCCTACAAATATTTTTATAAAAATAAATCTCGCCTTCCTAAAGAACCATAGCAACGCCAAGATGGGCAGTGCAGAAACCAGGCCATATTTTTCTGAAATGAACTTTCTTAACACGCCTAATGAGAATCCATTCTTTTAAGATAGGCAAGCTTGGAAAATCATTCTAATCTGAATACATTTGACAGACGTGATATGGATGAGCGATCACACAAGGATCGGCATCACGTGTTTATTTTTCTATTTATTTTTTATGATACTCCGCATGAATATATACCGAGCCATTAAAATGTCTTTTTAATTATGCCAAGTCAAATATTATTTTGTATTTGGCTCAGTGTTTGCTCCGCTTTTTAAATAATTTTTATTCATAATTAATTGCACTGTGAACCACGCCATTTGTGTTTCAATTCTAATAAAAGCGTGCGCCACCAACAATCTTACATTGAACAAACACCTTGTCGTATATGTTATACTGACGCCCCTGCAGATTACGTTCCCATTTCAATGTAAATATTCCCTTACTCCTATTTTGTGGACCCAAAATATAAACCTCGGAGGGCTGTATCTTAGAGTCGGACAAAAGTGAACTCAAAAAGTTATGCAGAGCTTCCCAAATGTAAAATATTCAAAACGGTAAGAAACATCTACACGTATTTACATTGCTTATAACAGAGAGAAGACTCTGATTCTCTGCTTCTTTTTTTCCCCGTGCAATGTATAAAAAATCAGCCTGATCTCCACCCGGGTCCTTAGGTGTTTACACGTCGACGCATGTTGCATCGCACCATTTAGGTGATATTTATATAATTAGACATGTTGCATGCAACTTAGATTATGCAGAATTTTTCACGATTAATACTTTTTCTTTTCCGTCCCGTCTTATCGGTGTGATGAAATACATGTAGCTTCGAAGCTACCCATGCCTGATATATTTGTCCTTTTGTCCATGAAAATGACTTTAAAACTAAAAGATCTGCATACATTTAAGTTTCGATATCACATGCAGATTTTCTGTCAGCTCTAATCGCAATCTTTCAGTTTGACAGTTTCCTTCGAGACCGTTGATTATGTTAAACTTGTATCATTTATAATAGTTACAACTTTATTGTCGTGTTGTGACTTGAATGTCTAAATATTCCAACTATATTAGATTATAACCTTCGCTAAGATAGATTTCTGATGCATGTCATTGTGTAACTGATGACTGGAAAGAATTTTATGAGCGCAAGATTTTCGATGATATATCATTTGAAATAACAAGGTCTGAAAAAGAAAAGACATTATCTTTGACAGTTAGCTCAAAAATAAATCTAAACTGAAAATATTTGAAAGATACACGAGCAAACAAGATTAGATGGATAGTTATTCACAGAGTACGGGTTAGCGGACAATAATTTCGGAAATCCACTGTCTTGGAACGGTCAGAAATAAATGAAACTAGCAGGGGGTGGGGGTCAAACACTTGTTTTACGGATAATCAACCCTAGCCTTAATTTCCAGTGTGTGTCTTGTGACATTGTGGTTTGGTCCGCAAAGAGACCTTCTGACTTATCAGTGAATCATCACAGTAAACATAATAGCGTAAAGGCGAGCACACCGCTCTTTACAGTGTGTGGGTGGTATGGTAAAACCTCTCTATGGCTGCTATCATGTTAACTCTGAAGTTTCGGACAAAAATGCGTGGTCGAAGTGTAGACTTTGATCTGACTACTCATTGTACGATTCTGGATTCGATTTCACAACGCGTTTTTGTCGTATGAAATTTGTGTAATAAAATAATTGCAACTCAACAGCTGCGAACTCCGTCTGACCAACTGATAAGAAACTGTCAGAAATCTTTCCCCTCGGAAAACGGGCTAAACTTTTTTTCAGTTTCTTCTCTGCGTCGCTTTCTGTTTCCTTTAAATTTCACCCAATGCACAGCCTCCTCGCATTTTGTGTACTGACCATTTAGTGATCTATCCACAGAAGCGGGTAACATTGATCCCATCTTGTTTTTTTCAAACCGAACATTTGTCGTCATTCTGTAGCGTAGCGACAGAAAGACTGTACGACCTGTATTTCTTATTGTTTTTTTGATTTCTACGCTCGTCTTCAAACCAGTCTAGTTTGGACAATAACTTCTGCTTTGTTGTCGTTACCAAAGAAATCCCATTGAAAGTAATGTATTTTCGAGGTAAAATATGATTACCAATGCTCTACCATAGAGCTCCCGCTCTTTCAAAGCTTGATCAAAGACAGGAAAACACATGACATCGACCTGTAACATATAATAGTTCCAAGTCTGACCCACCAGCTTGCAATTAAACAGGCAAGAAAGTTGTCAACCGTGATGGAGTTAACAATCAATCATACAGTCTGCCGAACAGATCTATATCGTGTCAATTTATTTATTTATCATTAATAGATATTATTTTAGCAATTTTACTATATCCTTTTTAACTGATCAAAAAGTCATTAAGTCAACGTAAAATTCAGGTTCCGAAAACCCTTATAGCATATCTTCATAAAATTAAGAATCCAAGTCGAACTGCTGTTCGTTTCATACGGGGTTCCCTAAGACGCAATTTCAAGTTTTATGAAGACGTTGCAACTTAATTAATATTATATTAATAATTCTCAAGAAAAAAATAGAACACTATGCAGACTTCGTATTGGTATGAAGGCAACAATATGGTCTGCCGTTAAATCCGTGTTTCACATGCATGCAGAAAGATGGTTATGGCAGTTCACTGCATCAGATTCATCTCAGGTTTCATTCCCAACATCTATCTTGTTACCTTGTCTTCCTTTGGATGCCACTGACACTGTTTGTCATGAGTTTTGTCTCCTCTGCATGTGACTTTATTTTACCCAACGTGCAGATTTTGTCGAGATTTTCGTGTAAGTTTTTAGTTCCTTCTCTTCCTCATCATCAAATTCTTTCAAATATGTCCTCCCAGATCGTCAGACATGATCTTTTCGGTCTTGAAATACCAGGTTTTTTCAGAGATCTTCAACATCAGGATATTTTTCTACCCAAATAATCGATAATTTTAGTAATGACACATGGCATGCCTTATGACATTAAATGGCTCATTCAAATATTTCATAAAGGTTTAATATGGCTGAAAGCGTGACTTATATGTAACTCTGACGCTTATTTATTTCTTCAGGCTGAGAAAATAGACGCTGAACCATTTTCATTTTTTCTCTCGTGTGTTTGATTTATTTTCTTATTTTTACTTTATTTTATTATTTTATTCTACTTTCTTTTACAGTTGCCATCATAATTTTCTTAGGTTGAATTTATTATTTTCTTCATGTTTTATTTCTGTATGTTTATTGTGTTTAAATTTGTAGTCTTCTATCGTGCCTGCAGTAGTACGCATGCACAATGGACTCACAAGTATCGGATCATCGACAATATCGGTCGTATCCATTTTCCTCACAAATGAAGCATGTTCTCCAATTTTATTTTAGTCATCAAGCTAGACCAATAACAGTATGTAGGGTAAAAGTTCAGTCGAAATTTCCAGCTGTGAAGCAAATCAGACTTGTTGAAAGGCTTGACCCCCTCGACAGCGGCGTTTTCATTTTGTCTGTTGCTCATTACCCGCAAAATAGATTTTGGTTGTTTATACCGCTTTGTTCTTAGGCGATTGAAACAAGTTCTGCCGTCTTATGTGTTCTGGACTTCCTGAAATGGCAGGCAACCATTAGTTTTGTGACATCCCAGTATTTGAGGAAACTATAGACTTGAAAAGTGATCCACCCATGTGCGACAGTAAAGCCCCAGTCACACACACACATTACGGATAGGGCGGATAGTTGCGGATAAAATCCTCAGTTTATCCGCAGAATTTGTGGGCGTGGCCTAATTTTGTTTGCTGAATTTACGGATATAGTTACCAATAGATGCGTATGGATACGGATAGGTTACCTTCTGTAACCTTTAGATGCGGATAAATACCTTCAGATGCGGACTGTTGCGCATGCCTAGCGGATAGAAGAATAGAAAAGATTAACTGCGACTTCCACATCTGTGTCTACTCCTTGTATGGTCCAGTCACACACACACATACGGATTGTGCGGATACTACGGATGGCCCGTCCGTATCTATCCGTTTTATCCGTAATGGATCCGTATCAGATCCGCAGAGTCCGTAACTGTCCGTATCATATCCGCAGAGTCCGCAGGATCCGCGTCGAAATTTTGAAAAGTTTCAAAATTCGGGCGCGGATGAGTAAACCGTAATGGTGCGTTACTGAACGCATATATCCGCATCTATCCGTATCTAATCCGTGTCGCATACGTATCTATTCCGTATCTTATCCGTTATTGAACCTATCATTCCGCAGTCCCACTCCAAGTTGAGGACCGATACGGTTTCAAGCGGATCGTTACCTTTAGTTACGGAAGTTACGGGTCTCGTTCGGCGTACTGTAACGGACTGTTTTCTACAGTAACCTTTCAATACAAAAGGTTGCATTCCAATACTGACAGATACCTTCAGGATGGTTTGGAGAGGCGGCTGTCCGGCAACAACACCAGTAGGGGGGGCAAAGAGACAGAGACTGTATCTCAAGGACTACTACAACAGAGAGGCCGGGTCGGTGCAATGGCAGTGACGTATGGTGCAGTTATGGTGCGATGTTATGTTTCTTATTTGTAACAGCCTAGTGGGGTCATCGTTTCATGAACTTGCCAATAGCAAAAGTAGGGCCATGATTTCATAAACTTATTTGACTTCTATCAATTTGAATTAGTTGTCCAATATAGGACAAAGTAATTCTTTTATTAATTACAATTAGTTGTCAAATATAGGACAAAGGTTAATGGTGAAATGAAGCATTAAATATCTACTGGTCAGGCTTGAGTAGCCGAAACTTCGAAGATGGCCCATATTCCTTCTTTCAAATGTGTTCTGTGCTCTTGAATGAACTCTTTTAGATTTCTATTTTACTTCAGTGCAACTGGTTTCGTGCCGTTCGGCGACCGTAAAACGACTCCCCGTACGTCATCTATAGTGCAGATTAAATATAATTTTTTCATTTGAGGTCAAGAAAATATTCTGAGAAATCAGAAAGTTTCGTTTGGTTTAGATTTATAGTCTAGATTATTGCATTTTTCCCCTTTTAGATCTTTTATGGTACTAATCAGTCTTTGAATTTACTGCCTTATCAAAATTAAGAAATTGCATAATGCTTTCTCTGGTTTTCGTAACCAAATCATATCGGGGTCACTGATGCGGTTTGAGTAGCCGAATTCTCGAAGTATGGTCCATGTACCTTCCTTCGAATGTGTGCAGTGTTCTTGAAGGATTAGAATAGTATGTACTTTATCAACTGCCGACTGAATATCTATGTCAACCAAGCAGTATGGGTGCCTCTTTCAAATCAGGGAAGGACACGGCAGCGAAAGGAGAGAGATGGGCTTCGCCGTTCATATGCTATGGCCAAGATACATTGACCCTAACCACCTACTCCCACCCGTCCTTCCCCAAGCCACCGCCCCTACGGTCATTAGGCTTTAAGAAACCTTTACCTTTACCCAATTTATAGTTTGAATCAAGGTATACAATTGAAATAAACATCTAATCCTTCATGAGCACAGAACACTAAACACATTCGAAAGAAGGAGCATGTGCCATACTTCGAGGTTACGATCTTTAGAGCCTCACCAATGACCCTGACATGACCCATTACTTCCGTAACTAAAGGTAAAGCTCCGTATGAAACCGTATCAGTCCTCAACTTGGGACTGCGGAATGATGGGTTCAGTTACGGATAAGATACGGAATAGATACGGATGAGAAACGGATTAGATACGGATAGATGCAGATAAATGCGTTCAGTTACGGACTTTTACGGTTTACTCATCCGCGCCCGAATTTTGAACCTTTTCAAAATTCCGACGCGGCTCCTGCGGACCCTGCGGATATGATACGAACAGTAACGGACTCTGTGGATGCGATACGGATCCATTACGGATTAAATGGATAGGTACGAATAGATTCGGACGGGCCATCCGTAGTATCCGCAGAATCCGTATATGTGTGTGTGACTGGGGCATAACGGATGCGTATATAATTTGAAAGAAATACGGGCACCAGTTGCAAAACGTTATGTTGGATGCATGGCCTGATTTTTTAAAGCAAGCCATATACCAACTTCCTGAGTGGTTGGTGTGTCTACACACCATGAAATAAAAATAACAAAGACCCCATCCACTTCACACACTTCACACACTAGCGTATGATAATTTTAGGCTACTGCTTACATTCTGCACATACATTCGAGATCGGCTGGTATGTATATGAACTCATTAATGATCGACCAGCTTCATCACATGGACTTTTAGAACAGCAGAACTCAGAGCATGATCATGCAGTGTATATACTCTGGTTTCATTGATACACAGCTGTCAAGGCAGAAAATTTTGTATACTAATTCTACAGATTCTGTTCGTCAACGTGTAATTTATGTATACGAAAATCCATAACTGCAATCACCAGTAATGTACGAGTATATCTCTTTCGGACATTTCAGATTGAGGATTTTTATCCTCCTACATGACGTCATTGAATATTAATGAATATTTATGAGATGCAAAGAACTTTGTTTCAGCAAACTGGTTAAAATCATATAATAATATGAGCCACGACACGACAAAACCAAAAAAGTGGTTGTGGGCCCAGTGCAGACTCAGATCAGCCTGGGCATCCGCCCAGTCTGATCAGAGTCTTCGCTAAGCGCTGAATGGGTAGCTAAGGGTCTAAGCTACCTCCATGCGGACAGCGAAGACTCTGATCAGACTGGGCGGATGCCCAGGCTGATCTGACTCTACGCTGGGCGCACAACCACGTTTTTGGTTTTGCCGTGTCGTGGCTCAATTATGATAAACTTTGAATACTTATTACACGCGGATGGCTTTTAAGACTTCCATCGGGTGACAAAATGCTATCCACCCATAAGGATTAATTCTAATTATTGAGGCTTATGACACCATTTAAATCCGCTTGTTCTAAAGAAGAGATACTGAAGATTAATATAGACTACATATTGTTGATGTAATCAAACTATTTACCTCTGTACTTGTACAGAAGCAAACGTACAAGTTTACAAGTTTGTCAAGTTTATTTAGCAAATCTGGTTTACATGCATAAACAACAAGAGTCTACAAATAAAGCAAAGTAATTAAGTGGTGGTAGACAGTCCGATTTTTCGCCATAAGAAATAAGAAAAATGTGGGTTCATTTTTTCTGCTTTGTTGAATAAAAGTGGGAAATATGTGAAGTAATCTGTGATTTTTATTATTATTTATTTTCTAGAAACAGTCGATGAATCTCCAGGAAGCAAACTTAATTTCAAAGACTTTATGCAAGGTGCCTATGAACCAAAACTATTTCACCCCATTTGGAGCCAAGGTATGATATATCAGTCTTATAACGTTTTATAAAATACGCGTATAAAATAATGCTATCTGCGTAGATATCATAGAGTAAGATTTACATATGTTAACACACACAATAGACAAAACTCATTTAAATTGCATGATGCTTAATTCATGGTATAACAAGACAAATTGTATACTGAATACAGTGATGCAGCAATTTTAGCATTAATTTGGTATACTTAATCAAAATATAGTGACTACATGTTTTGGCTTTGATTTGCATCATTTACTGATATAAGGGAGCTCTGTATATAATCTCTGTAGAGCTTGATATCACGATTCTTCTTTGTCCATTGTTAGAAATGACAATTTTAAGGAATTCTTCTAAAACCATTGCATAATTGGATCTCAAATTCCATACATGCAAAGGTCAAGTAGTTTTTTTTACCAATGGCAAAACAATATATCGGGTCTCCGTAACTAACGATTCGACAATATTAGTATCTGTATAAAAAAAAACATAGAGTGTGGGCTTCAACAAAAAGAGCGCAAAGCCAGGCGTCACGCTTCTCCACCAGAGTATTTATCTTCAGAGGTTCTATTTGTAGTAGACAATTTCGAGCAAGGATTAGTACTCAACCATCAAAGTACACCACGGTTTTTAATCAAGACGCTAGTCCATGACGCTCGAAATTAAAAATTAGTAACCCTACAATAGATAATTGAGCCGTACAACGACAAAACCAACAAAGTGGCATGTGCGCCTGGCCAAGAGTCAGCCTGAGCATCCGCCAAGTTTAATCAGATTCTTTGCTGTCGGCATGGAGGTAACTGAGACCCTTAGCTACGTTTTAAGCGGGCAGCGAAGACTCTGTTCGGACTGGGTGGATGCCCAGACTGATATGGGCCTTCGGTGGGCGCACATGCCACTTTATCGGTTATGTCGTGTCGCCGCTCGTTTTTCACTGTTGAAACTGTTTACTTTAAAATTCTCATGAGCTCTGGCGAACAACAGGAACCCACTTACGCTCGACCATGACGAAAGAAGCTTGAGGGCTTACTGTTTTTGTGATGGCTTGTACCCAGAAGCTTTCCGCAGTTGACAAGCTTTGTCGAAGACAACTTAGGAACACAGACCTTTGTGTTTAAGAATAAGCCATATATTTACCAAGTGGAGATTACAGAGTTGGTACAGTCAGCTCCCGATATATATCTCGAACACTGATATCTCAAAGTATCTTCTTATATCAAAGCATGTATTTCCTTTTTTCATTTACATTTTAAAACTATTGTTATCTCAAACTACTGATATCTCAAAGTAAATTTTCTGGTACCAGAAAATTTACTTTGAAATATCGGTAGTTTGGGCTAGAGTTCGACTTCGAGATATGGAGGGCTGACTGTATTTGGTGTTTTGCAGAAACGTTGTGAAACAAGTATATCTGTAACCTTTATCTGCACGCATAAACTGAAACTTTTGAGAACAGTATAGTTCAAGATCAGACAGTGGAAAGGACTATCTGCTCATGACCTTTATTGTTTATACTTTTTAATTCCTGTTGTTGATCTTTATTTTGATACAGGTGAAAAGTTTGTATACAGGAGCGATGATGGTGCCGTAGTGGAGTTCGACTGTTCAGACAATTCTTCGAGTATTGTCATGGACAATTCTTCATTTGTAAGTTCATACATTTTGCTCTGATGAGTCATTGGCTTACCAAGGGCCAGTTCTTTATACGCCTTCATAATCTTTGTTACTATCATACGAGGGATGTTCAGAAATTCTGTCCGTGACGTCTTATTTTAATAGCCATGATAAATACAGAATTTCTTTTTACCACAATATATAAAGCTATGATATGTCTGGACAACTCTGCAAACGCGGTGTTTATTTTCTAAAGGACACATTCTTGAACGTTTTTGAAAGAGGTATACCCTAGAGCCACTGCAGAGTTTTACTTAAGAAGGTCATAGTCCATATATGAGCAGTACTTGATTTTTTCATCATTGCTACTTAAACACAGTCCCCAGGCAACTGTATCCTGTAAGTATCGCAGAAATTATATTAAATCTAGGTTCCATACTGTCCCATTAATTTAGATTATCCGCATTTTAAGTAGTAGTAAGCCATAATGATTTTGTAATGAAAACAAGTATCTTAATATTCAAAATATTGTCAAGAAGAGCCTTTGCATTGGTAAATTCGAAACCGTCGAAAAATTACAATTAATTAAAGAAAACGAAGCCGCTACGATCTTTTGAAATTGACGTTGACGTCGGTGTCAATAACGTCATAAGAACTGCGCATGCTTTACAAGGACTGAGTCGATAACGTTAGCTACCCTTCTACATTTGACTGGATATTGAAAACAACGAATGACAAAAAACTTACTAAAATTTATTTTGTATTAACAAACATTTATGACTTGAATGGTACACCGAAAATAAAGTCACCTATGAAATAAGCCCAGTTGGTATCACTGGGGCCTAATAAAATGCGTTGTAACTCAATAATAAACGGTATCTTTGTATGTTGTTAGGTATCTCTATAAGGGCAAAATGTAGTGCTAAAAATAACTGGATAGCATTTATCCCCAGCATGTCGCTAAACAAAGTAATGCGGCGAGAAACAGAACTTTCTGAACAGCCCTCGTAACATGGGTTCAGTGAACCGTTTCCTTTCGATAATTGTAAGAAAATCGTCATGGATAGTTTTCGTCTATAAGTCCATTTCTTCACAATTGCTTTATTGTTGGTGGTGGTGGGGAAAAGGGTGCCTAAGCTCATGAACAAAGAAAAAAATGATGGTTTGTGATGGGTTTAAAAGATCAGTTGCCATCGCCGCCTGCTGCACATTTATATGAGCCGCGACACGACAAAACCAACAAAGTGGTTGTGCGTCCAGCGCAGACTCAGATCAGCCTGGGCATCCGCCTAGTCTGAGCAGAGTCTTCGCTGTCCGCATGGAGGTAGCTTAGACTCTTAGCTACCCTTTAAGCGCACTGCGAAGGCTCATGCGCACTACCACTTTGTTGGTTTTGTCGTGTCGCGGCTCATATTTTATCAAAATAATCCTACTGGCTATTCCGTTACACTTGGAAGTATGAGTGAGCCCAAATTTGTGCATGCAAACGCCGAACATATTTTTGATGTATTTATTCCGGTTTTGAAAATCTGATCAAAGACACATGGTCATCGTAATATAATGTAATACAGTGCTCCATATGAGAGAGGACATAGAGGATATTTGACTTTTTCAGTGTAAGATCGATTTCTATTTCACCGAATGAACACCAAAAGCAGTATTTTCACGAGTGGCGGAGCCACGAGTGAGAATACGACTTTTGTTGTTCATGAGTGAAATAAAAATCGATCGTTCACTGAAATAGTCAAATTTTCTGTTTCTTTTATGCTTTAACATTGAACAAAATCACTTTATTCGAATGTGTCAGTCATCACGACAGAGACATTACTTTTTTTCTAGCCGTTTTGCGTCAAATATGATACTTCCAGCGTGTTTACGGGTATGATATGGGTTGTAAACATAGTTTGCAACTGAAAAATAGCTTGAAATTTCATTCAGACAAACAAATCTCATGAAATTTGCTAAGAAAGAATGCCGATAGGACAATTAAGCGACCTGACGTCGCGTGCATTAAAATGTTACGTTGGCGCTTTTAGTGACGTCATTAACGTCGTGATGACGCACAAACAGGTGTAATGTAATTTAAGTCAAGCAGGATAAGGTTTAGCCAGTTATCAACAAATAAATGAGACTATTTACGAAAATCCTACTTTTTGAAACAGTGAAATCTAAAGTGATAATTTCACTGTTTGAAACAGTGAGATTATCAGTTTCGATTTCACCGAGAAATCTCTATAATTCATTGAAAAGTATAAAAGAAAATTCGAAGATAATTCTAAGATACATTTCTCACCGAAAACATGTATTGTGACCGCCAATCAGAATGTCTTGCCGAGAAAGTTCTGATTAGGGGTAGCAACATATGTTTTATGTAGAAATATAAAGTCTCCATAAATTGTTCCTGTTACTCCTTCTTTCTTACCCGGAGGAGTGGTTAGAGCTGAGTGGAATACGAAAGGCTTGTTTGTCGGAGATCAGCCGCGACAAGACAAAGCGAAGAAAGTGGCATGTGCGCCACCCGAGGACGCAGATCAGCCTGGGCTGATCAGAGTCTTCGCTGTGCGCTTAAAAGGTTGTTAAGGATCCAGACTAGCTCCCTGCAGACAGCAAAGGCTCTGATCAGACTGAGCGGATGCCAAGCATCTAGGCTAGCTACAAGCAAACGGCGAAAACTGATCAGACTGGGCGGATGCGTAGACTGATCTGTTTTTGCTGGGCGCACATGCCACTTTACTGGTTTTCTCGTGTCGCGAGTCATTTTTGCCACGACAGGTGAAAAACCGGAGTGTATCTGAATAGTTTATACTGCTGTACTTAGTTTTAGACCTTTTTAGAAGATTTAAACTATAAACACTTAATTTGTTCTTAGGAATAACATAAGTGTCCACTCTAGGCCTCAAAATATTGTGATATAGATACAGATCATTCCAAAAGTTAAAGACAGATACGTTTTGATCAGCACACGGAAAAATATATATAGAGTGCAACAAATATAGTATTCCTCAAAATTATTGAGATTTTTTTTGCAAAGTGGAAATTAAGCACTGGTAGTTGACAGATCATGTATATACTTAATATCTTTGTTACCTTAGTTAACAACATCCCTCTGTGAACTTTTTAGTGTACCAGTATTACTCATATGTTTGAGTCACAAATGTTATCTCCCCTTGAATTGTGCCATCCAGAGATTTTTTTGTCCGACTGGAAAATTATGTACCCTTACCAAATAAAATCAATATTTGTGGAAAAGATAATGACAAATAAGTTGATTTCTGAATGTTTTTCTCATCTAGAGATAATGTGTTGGCAAAGTGAAAACAGAATTTTGTGTGAGCTTGTCAGCTGTAGATGCTACTGGCATTCAAACATGTGACTTCATTTCGAAAAATGGCCCAAAATTGGGGAAAATTGCAATTTTGACAGAGGGTATGTTGCTCTGATTCATATTTATTCTATACATCTCGACGGAAACGACACAAAACCATATTTTTGTAAGGCTTAGTAAACCATGCTATAAGGAATATGAGTTTTGACATGATTATCTATACCTTGCTAAAGATATTCCGTTCAGATCACTAACCGATCAGATTTTCTGCTGTTTCTGATGCCTTCAATATTCTTCCTATAATATAACAACCAGTCCCTGACTCAGAAACTGGAATTAGTAACTTTAAAACATGTAAAATATTAAAGGCAACATTACTAATGTAGATGGTGTTGCACAATGGAGAAAATAAATTATTTCATCTGAGATAGTCATTTTCTAGCAAAGGTGGTATAGAAAAATATAGTCGAAATCAAGGGACAAATTTTACAGGGGTGTACCCTAGCCCATCCTTACCTACCACTGACAAAAGAAAATGCATCATATTGTCATTTTTGTATATCCAACTTGAAACAGAGGTTCTTTTATTGTATTTTACGTGTTTAAAATATTGTTGAACCTGTATGGCTAGCAACTGTGTGCCAAAATGCAATTCTCAATAATTTTGAGGAACACTATACACAAAGCTATACAAGAACCAGAAAACACGTTTTGATCACTAGACGGAAATAATGTAGAGACTGTTTTATTACACAAAGCTATACAAATTTTGCGACTGATTTCCATGCATATTTTGCTTTTCCTTTTTTTCATTCAGTGTTGTTTTATTCCTTGCGTGTTTAATTTAAATATAATACATTTTAATCTTTCTTTTGCCTTTCCAGAGAGAATTAGACACCGCACAGTATAAAATATCTTCCGACAAGAATTATGTTTTATTACCATATGATATTCAATATGTAAGTATGTGTTTTCTAACTTTAGAGTTTGTTAAACAGTATCAATTCCAGTTAGAGAACGCAAAGAATGATCAGTGAGCGGCGACATGACAAAAGCAACAAAATGGCATGTGCGCCACGTGAAAACTGTATGCCATGCTCCTCTCAAATCATAAGTGACAGATATGTTGCCACAGCAACTATGGAATTACCAACTGTTGTGCTTAGTATCTTGGCAGACTGACGTTTCGTCGATGACGTCACTTTGACATCGGTAAGAAACTCTTAATTGCTATGGTAACATATCTATGGCGTCATTGGTACCGGAGCATGACATACAATGTATGCCATGCTCCGCCAATTTTTCATTGACAATACAATCTGAAACTCTTTCAACATATACTGCAGGTTTTCTAACACAAATAATTATTCTCAAGTCATTTAATTCTGTGTTCTAAAAACATTGTGCATCTAACATTATCATGCTAAGTTTTGCAGTTAAAACCCTACACTTTTCTGAAACAGAGTACTTATATTTCAGATATACAGACATTCACAGATCTCAAGATTTAAAATTTATGATGTTGCAACTAGGTGAGTACGGATAAAGAAATGACAAAGAACATCACAGTTGAGCTGCGACACGAGAAAGCCAACAAAGTGGTTGTGCGCCTAGCGCAGACTCAGATCAGCCTGGCCATCTGCCCAATCTCCTCCCTAACCATTTAAAGGGTAGCTAAGTGTCTAAGCTACCTCCATGCGGACAGCGAAGACTTTGATGAGACTGGGCGGATGCCCAGACTGATCTTAGTCTGCGCTGGGCGCACAACCACATTGTTGGTTTTCTCGTGTCGCGGCTCTAATGAACGTCAATAAAACGTCATGACGTGACTATGCCATTGATGGTTGCCCGCTAGATACCCCATGCTTTCTTTACTGTAAACTGGAAAAGTTTTGTGAATTTTTATTTTTTATTGGTTGATTGAAAATTATGCTTTCCTTTGATATCAATTATGTTCTAAGTTGATTGTTCAAGCTAGATTTTGAGATTTATCAAAATACTTTCAGAACTCATTTTGACCTGGTAGGACCATTGGGACCAGTTTTCCAGTATGTGACATGGTCTACACAGGGGCACGGTTTGGTATGTATGATATTTGGGTATATGTCAGAATTATCATCATGAAATTTCGCAATAATGATCGCGTTTAAGTAAGCTTTGTTATAATGAGAAAATGTCTGGTGGGCTTATCTGCCCTTGCTGCAAGGCAAAACACTTGTTCAAAAACTCGTGTTGGTTTATTATTCCTATACTGTATGAAATATCACTGTGAGCTTTTATAGAAATGATTGAAGTAGTTATGCTTGTGTGACATGGCTTTGACATGTGGTTCCTTTACCGTTTGGAATTTAGTAGGAAATGTAAATTTAGGTAAGTTGTTTGTTAATTTAGAATCATCTCCACTGCCTCGGAGCCAAGAAAATGTAGAATGAAAAGGAAAAAGAAAAATGAGAGAAAGAAAAGAGCAAGCACAATGGGTTTGCAGTGGCAAGGTATCGTATGCCATTTCCGATGATTTGGGTCAATTTGAACTTGATTTTTGAAGCATATCTTGTCAACAAAAATCTATATCTGTATTGGGAAATCTTTACAGTTCATAAAGATTAACTTTCTTAAAACTGTTTCTTTCCCTCTAGTAAATAAACATAGCCAAAAACAAGTGGTCGGTTGATGCTGGTAAGAGTTTATGAACAGCGATTTATCAGACTAGGCTAGACATCTGTACGAATTGCATCAGGTCTCTACTTTTCCCCATCAAAATTTCTCTATAGAGTCAAAGAGAATTCACACAAACAAGGACGACATATAATTGCTCTAATGCCCATGCTGATCTTAGTCATGTTATTGATTATACTTTTTAGCTCACCTGAGCCGAAGGCTCAAAGGTGAGCTTATAGTATAGGCAGGCCTCCGTAGTCCGTCCGTCGTCCGTCCGTCCACCATTTTCAAAGGTCTTCTTCTCCATAACCGCTGGGCCGATCATAGCCAAATATTATATGGAGCCTCCATGGGTTGGGGGAACGAAATTTTGTTCGGGGTATCTGGGTCACATGACCAAGATGGCCGACACGCACATATATGGTAAAAACCCTTCAAAAATCTTCTTCTTCAGAACCAAAAAGACTATGACCTTGAAACTTGGTATGTAGCATCAAACATGCGGGCCCATCATAGTTTATACAAATCATGACCTTGCGTTGACCTTAACCTAATTTACGGCATGGTCAACTTCGGTACGTTAGGCTTTTATATGGGAAAACGCTTAAACAGTGGATTTCTCAGAAACTATTTAAGTCTAAGGTACAATACTTGGTATACATGGTCGACTAAATGACCAGATGAAGATATTATGTCACTAAAGGTCAAGGTCATTCCGTCGGACCATCCGTCGTCAAGATTTTTAAACATCTTCTCCTCTGAAACCACTGGGCCGATTGAAGCCAAATTTCATATGGAGTCTCAGTGGGATGATGGAACGAAAGTATCTACCCGGGGTCTGGGTTACATGACCAAGATGGCCGCCTTGCCCATATATGGTAAAAACCCTTCAAAATCTTCTTCTCCAGAACCAAAAGGCCTATGACCTTGAAACTTGGTATATAGCATTGGGAAGGCCGGCTTATCATAGTTTATACAAATCATGACCTTGCGTTGACCTTGATCTAAATTACGGCATGGTCTACTTTGGTAGGTTAGGCTTCTATATGGAAAACGCTTAAACAGTGGATTTCTCAGAATCTATTTAAGTCTAAGGTACAATATGTTGTATACATGGTCGACCAAATGACCAGATGAAGACATCATGTCTATAAAGGTCAAGGTCATTCCGTCAGACCATCCGTCGTCAAGATTTTCAAACATCTTCTCATCTGAAACCACTGGGCCGATTGAAGCCAAATTTCATATGGAGTCTCAGTGGGATGGGGGAACGAAAGTTTGTACCCGGGATCTGGGTCACATGACCAAGATGGCTGCCATGCCCGTATATGGTAAAAAACTTTCAAAAATCTTCTTCTCCAGAACCAAAAGGCCTATGACCTTGAAACTTGGTATGTAGCTTTGGGCATGTGGGCCCATTATAGTTTATACAAATGATGACCTTGTTTTGTACTTGACCTAATTTTAACATGGTCACTTTTGGTATGTTAGGCTTTTATATGGGAAAACACTTATACAGTGGATTTCTCAGGAACTATTTAAGTGTAAGGTACAATATATGGTATATATGGTCAACTAAATGACCAGATTAAGATGTTACATGTATGTCACTGAAGGTCAAAGTCATTTTGTCGGTCTGTCCGTCATCAAGATTTTCAAACATCTCCTCTGAAACCACTGGGGAGATTGAAGCCAAATTTCATATGGTGTCTCAGTGGGATAGGGGAACTAAAGTTTATACCCGGGGGCTGGGTCACATGACCAAGAAGGCCGCCATGCCCGTATATGGTAAAAACCCTTCGAAAATCTTCTTCTCCAGAACCAAAAGGCCTATGACCTTGAAACTTGGTATGTAGCATCGGGCATGCGGGCCCATCATAGTTTATACAAATGATGACCTTGCGTAGACCTTGACCTAATTTACGACATGGTCAACTTTGGTACATTAGGCGTTTATATGGGAAAACGCTTATACAGTGGATTTCTCAGAAACTATTTAAGTCTAAGGTACAATACGTGGTATATATGGTCAACTAAATGACCAGGTGAAGATATTATGTCACTGAAGGCCAAGGTCATTTTGTCGGTCTGTCCGTCATCATGATTTTCAAAACATCTTCTCCTCTGAAACCACTGGTCTGATTGAAGCTAAATTTCATATGGAGTCTAAGTGTGATCGGGGAATAAAAGTTTGTTCTTGGGGTCTTGTCCAAGATGGCCGCCATGCCCGTATATGGTAAAAACCCTTCAAAATCTTCTTCTCCAGAACCAAAAGGCGTATGACCTTGAAACTTGGTATGTAGCTTTGGGCACTCAAGCCCATCATAGTTTATACAAATGATCGTGCGTTGACCTTGACCTAATTTATGACACTGTCAACTTTGGTACATTATGTAGGCTTTTATATGGGAAAATGCTTAAACAGTGGATTTTTCAGAAACTATTTAAGTCTAAGGTGCAATATTTGGTGTATATGGTTGATTAAATGACCAGATGAAGATATGGTCATGGTCATTCTTTGACTTTAGTACAAGGTCATTGAGATTCTGTCACCCGTCAACATTTTCAAACATCTTCTCAGAGGCCACTAGGGTCAATTGAAGCCATATTTCATATGGAGCTTCACCGGCTTAAAGGAACCATAATTTGTTCAGATGGTCTTGGTTACTTGACCAAGATGGCCACCATGCCCATATATGGTAAAAACTCTTCAAACGTCTTTTTCTCGAGAACCGAAAGGCCTATAACCTTAAAACTTGGTACCGGTATGTATATATCATAGTTTATACAAATGATTATTGTATTTCATATGGAGCTTTAATACTGGGTCAAAGGAATCAAAGTTAGTTTGTTCAGATGGTCATGGTCACATGAACATGGTGGCCGCCACGCCCATATATGATAAAAACCCTTCAGAAATCTTTGTCCAGAACCAAAGGCCCAGTGACCTTGTGGCTTGGTATATAGAATTGGGACTCAACATTAATTCCCAAGAGAGGGGGTTATCTGCCCCTGCCCTGGTGCTATATACATGTATAAAAGCATTAAAATATATACCAGAACCAAGTGGCAGGTGAGCTACAGGACCATTGGTCCTCTGGTTTGTAAATGAAACAATTTTTTTTTTTAATCTTTTTTTGTTTCACATTTTAAAGTGGTTAAGGCATACTGATTCTGGAACAAAGCGGGATGCCATAGTGCCGGATATCTTTGCATCTACTTCCGTGCACTGCTAAATATTTATCAAGCGCAAACTAATCAGAATTGGTTTACCGCGGCCTAATATGTTACTCCGCGACACGACAAATACCACAAAGTGGTATGTGCGCCCAGCAAAGACTCAGATCAGCCTGTGCATCCACCCGGTCTGATCAGAGTCTTCGCTCTCCGCGTGGGGCTAGCTTAAACCCTTAGCTATCCTTTAAGTGCATTGCAAAGATTCTGGTCAGACTGAGCAGATGCCCAGTCTGATCAGTCTTCTCTGGGCACACATGCCACATCGTTGGATTTTTCGTGTCACGGTTCATACATTCAGGTGTATAACCTTCATGTTTTCCCCTCATTTACACAGGAACATCCTTCGAAAACAAGATATACTCTAATAGTCAGGACGCTGAAGCCGAAAAAATGCAACTTTAATGCCCCGGCGATTCGAAAGGAAATTTTTACCAAATTTGATAAGCACAACATTTGGGCTTTATGGTAGGGTATGATGTGGTCACTGAAATAGGATCCCGTGCTTTTAATTACCCCTTTTTATCCCTACCCCTTTTAAACCTTAATTGGCTCAAAATGAAAACGCTATAATTCTGTCCGTTTAGAGGTGCACTTAAGTTTTCTGATTAATCAATGAAATGACGTATTTGTATGCAAAGTATCAGTTTCTGGATATAATTTACAAAATGCATGCTTAAAATATTAAGAAAACCGGTGTATACACATATTTACACAAGGATAATTCATCCTACCAATTGTTGGTGTTTGAAGGTAGTAAATTTCATTTTAAATCGCTGTCTTCCAGATTATTATTAAACTGCGCATAGAATTATAGGGCAGCTCACTCGCAAAATATCCATTGATAATGACACTGTACTCTGTACTTCATTACACGTTTCTCTTTGGAGTCTAACAACCACCATGGATACCGTTTTCCTCAGAAGTTCATTTCAATTTGAATTTTAATTTGAATTTTTCCCAGTGCTGTGCAATTTTAACAAGAAAACCAGCCCAACCACTTCTGGGTCTGCAAAGACTTCCAACAAGTAACGTATCCACATTATCACTGGCGTTTGTCTGTTACAGCTTGGTCGTTACATACGTTACTTAATATAATTGTGTTAAAAAGAATAATGAAAGAAGACGATTCAGAAGATATATAAAGATGTAGAATACAAAAACAGGATCATATTTGTTTTACTGCATTAAAGTATACAACTTAAGTTACTATAATTTGTAAAAAAAAGTTTCGAAAAGCTTTTCATAGCAAATAATACTAATTATATATGTTACCCATGAAACGAAAATAATAAATAAAATGAAATAATATTTCAACTTTAAATCATTTTGTCGTTCAAATATGTTTTTTTTTAAAAGCAGTGCTTTTAAACTCTGCATTTCCACTTGTCTTAAAAGCTAATTCAGTATTTTAACATAATGAAGTTTTATACATGTAATTGGTATTTAATGTGTAAATGAAGTATTTTGACATCTGTAAGTATGTTGGATTGGCACTAATGTAATGATGGAAGTATCAAAATTGAAAAAGACAATGTACTAACGAATATTTTGCACTTACTGACAGGCGGAAAAATGAACGGCATTCAAATTTATGTTCTAACAATAACCAAACGTCATGGTTTGAAGAGTAATTACAACGTAAACTACTTAGATATCAAAAGAAGCTATTCAGTAATATGCATATGGTAGATATTAGCAGAGTTGTGGGATCACTGTTTCCTCCATTGTGAACAGCGTTATTTTGCAAGTTCGTACGTCTCTCCAGAGAATAAAACTCGTTTACAAGTTGACCATCTTAATTTGTTTCTTGTTATTTTGTTACAGTGTATTTATTTGATATGCATGCAGACCCATGTTTACGTATATGAGATGTAGAAAACGTACATAGAAAAATGTAAATAAAATTACCCAGGAAAGGCCACAATTACAAAACACAGCCCACCCAAGATACCGAAAGAAGATAGGAAACATGCATACGACAAAACGGACAGCACGTCTTTGGTAACAGACACTCCATTCCAACACAGAGTAACTGTACATAAGTGAGCACCAAAAAACAGTACAAACTACATTCAATCATTTAATACATCCAATTTTACCTATTTTCTATTTTAAACCACAAAACAAAACAGAAAGCACATAGAACAGCTATACAGGCGACCACAAGGCAAGAAAAACAAGCAATGGGATTCGCATGTAAAAGTTTTCATATTTGTATAGACAGTTGTACATAATCTACCACGGGCTTTAACTAGTTTTATTCGCGCAATCTCACACTTCCTTCTGATGCAGCAAAATCACGTAGGCGTTGCGTCATAAACATGGATGTTTTAGATATTTAAATAAGCAACGAAACTGTAAGTTTCAAACGGCTCAGTCAACAGTCATCATATGTATATCACGTATTTATCAGAAGAAATAAAAGCATCAGCACAGAGGTCAGTAACTGAATGAATAAGTGAAATGAAAGATTCTTACTAAACATCTAGTATGATTACTCAGCGTAAAAACTTGCCTATCGTAGACTTAACTGCTTGAAACATTTTGAATCAGTGTGTGCTGCACTGGCTATACCAGGTGAATACTTATTAACACTTATTTTCTAAGAAATCTAACATTTGCCGGAAAACTTCGATATATGAAGAATAGACAGCCATAGATGCTACAGTCATTGATTATATTTAAAAGTAGCGGGTGCACATGCCACCATGAAAATAAATAAATAAGAAAACGAGATTGTTAGAGGTATTTAACTGTCAACTGTTTGGCATGTATCTGAATAGACGTTATACAGCGTTACATAATTATAATGTGAAGATTGATTTATTCAGTACCAAACGATGATATTTGTTTGTGAATAAGCTGCTTTCGAGGCCTCGATGTCTGCAAGCCTCAAGCCCTCAGTTATTACAATTAACTTATCATGTGTATTTAAACTGTATACTTTTATCATTATTGAGCATAAAATCGCAACAATGAAGCACGAAAGCTTTTATAGTTAAAATATTATGATACTTCATTCATCTCAACTAAAATCTAAAACAAAGTCTCAAAATCGAACTTGAATAGCGAATTCGACCGTTAATTACGTATCCATTTAAAGAAATTGTCAGTGTTTCAATTCAGTACCAAGGTTTACTTGCTGAAATTTTATCAACGTTACCGGTTTGTTGCGCTCTCATAAGTTTTAAGGCAAAATATTAATGAGTTAACGGTAGTAGGAAAATACCGTAAGATGTTCCATGATCAGTCTATTCAGGAGTTTTGTCAGTGTTTATGGTAACGGGATGGGTAATTCACAATATTTGCCATATTATTCCTAAATGGTATTATCTGCACTCAAAATGTTACAAAATGATACATTTTAATTACAGTCGGACGGCGAGTAGTTGACCGGAGACTGGAGGCTGTAAAAATACATTATCTCAGCGTGTAGCATTTCGGCACTGAAAAGTTTGATTAGCAGTAACATCAACTAATAAGAAGTTTACATGTTTCCGATGTTGTACTACCAAGCGCATGATATATCACCGTCTTTAGGGACTTTAAAAATTGACCAAAAAGGTCAATGCAATGAAATGTCGTAATTTATTGATATAATTGGGCTGTTCCTTGACTTTAACCGAAACTTTCCCTTGAGCATCGTCGTTTTTATTGGTAACGAAAAATACCTCCACGCAAGTCTCATAAAAGAATGCGTATTTTGTGACAGATGCTTATTTTCGATTTGGCAGATACTTTTCTGTGCCTCATGTCATTAAATTCCAGTGTGTATTTTAATTTTCTCACCTTTCTGAAGTCTTACAATTTCTATGCTCTATGAACCGATTTTTTGATATTCAATGTAACAGCAGGTTTTGTAGTGTAAATTACTAGTAATTCCCTATTTTTAGCTCACCTGAGCCGAAGGCTCAGAGGTGAGCTTATAGGATGGGAGTCGAGCCGTCGTCCGTCCGTCCGTGGGTGCGTGGGTGGGTGCGTGGGTGGGTGCGTCAACACTTTCAGACATAAATATCTCAGAGACCAGTGGGCCGATCGCAATCAAATTTTATCTGAAGCATCATTTGGGTGGGGGAAAGGCTGCATTAGGTTTTGGTGCCGATCAGCTCAGAACTCTGGTTTCCATGGCAACAGATAGCCCCCATAGGGTTATAATGGGGAAAACGGCGTCATCACGTTTTCTCAACTGTTTTTGATTAGATCCTTATCATACTTGCAGGTAATGATGACATACACAAGAGCTTGGATGAGTTCGAAATTTGGTCGGATTCGAGCACAGACTACGGAGTTAGCTGCCCTTGAGCGTTTGAAAAAAATCCCATAGGGTTATAATGGGGAAAATGGCGTCATCACGTTTTCTCAACTGTTTTTGCTTAGATCCTTATCATACTTGCATGTTATGATGACATACATAAGAGCTTGGATGAGTTTGAAATTTGGCCGGATTCGAGCACAGACTACGGAGTTAGCTGCCCTTGAGCGTTCGAAAAAAAATCCCATAGTGTTATAATGGAGAAAACAACGTCATCACATATTTTTAGAAAAACTTTGTCATCGCTTTATTGCCTACATTTCTCAACGGATTGTGAAATAATTCACACAAATGTAGGGCATGACAATATCTCGAGCAAGTTCGACTTTCAGGATGCTGCGCCCAAGGTCAAGGTCACTGTGGCTATTTTTAGAAAAACTTTGTCAGCGCTCCAGCACCTACATTTCTCAATGGATTTTAAAATAACTTCACACAAATGTAGGGCATGACAATATCTCGAGCAAGTTTGACTTCTAGGATGCTGAGCCCAAGGTCAAGGTCACTTTGGCTATTTTTAAAAAACTTTGTCAGCGCTCTAGCACCTACATTTCTCAGCAGATTTTAAAATAACTTCACACAAATGTAGGGCATGACAATATCTCGAGCAACTGCACCCAAGGTCAAGGTCACTGTGGCTATTTTTAGAAAAACTTGGTCATCGCTCTAGCGCCTACATTTCTAAACGAATTTTAAAACAACTTCACACAAATGTAGGGCATGACAATATCTCGAACAAGTTTGACTTCCAGGGTGCTGTGCCCAAGGTCAAGGTCACTGTGGCTATTTTTAGAAAAACTTTGTCAGCGCTCTAGCACCTACATTTTTCAATGGATTTTAAAATAAATTCACACAAATGTAGGGCATGACAATATCTCGAGCAAGTTTGACTTTCAAAGTTCTGTGCTTAAGGTCAAGGTCACTGTGGCTATTTTTAGAAAAACTTTGTCATCGCCCTAGCACCTTCATTTCTCCATGGATTTTGAAATAACTTGACACAAATGTAGGGTATGACAATATCTCGAGCAAGTTCGACTTTCAGGATGCTGTGCCCAAGGTCAAGGTCACTGTGGCTATTTTTAGAAAAACTTTGTCATTGCTCTAGCACCTACATTTCTCAACTGATTATGAAATAAATTCCTACAAATGTAGGGCATGACAATATCTCGAGCAAGTTTGACTTTCAGGGTGCTGCAATCAAGGTTTTTGATTAGATCCTTATCATACTTGCAGGTAATGATGACATACATAAGAGCTTGGATGAGTTTGAAATTTGGCCGGATTCGAGCACAGACTACGGAGTTAGCTGCCCTTGAGCGTTTGAAAAAAATCCCACAGTCTTATAATGGATCCTCTTCATACTTGCAGGTAATGAGGATATGCATAAAAGCTTGGATTAGTTAGCACTTCGACTAAATCCCACCACTGACTATGGAGTACCTGCCCTGAGCATCCAAAAAATCAATGTCGCCACTTTTTCTTGGTTTCTACTTATCCGAACCTTTTCAAACTTGCAGGTAATGAGGAAATGCATAATATCTTAAACAAGTTCAAATTTTCGCCAGATCAGGCCAACCGCTACGAAGTTAGCTGCCTTTGACAGCTCTGTCTATTGTGCTCTTGATCGGATACTTTTTAAACTTGCATATATTAAATGAGGGCAGACATAATGTTTTGGATAAGTTTAATTTTCAGCCTGATTGGACCACTGACTGTGGAGTTAGCTGCCCTTGAGCATCTTAAATATTCCTATAGGTTTACAATGTCTCTCAGGTGAGCAATTGTTGCCCTTTGGGCTACTTGTAATATTTATCAACATTAAAAAGAACGATGGTGTTTGATTGCCACTTGACTGACACCACTATAAATAAATATGTTCTGAGCATCAACAGTTTTATTTCCCTCAGGGTAACATCTTCTCTATCTCTCAATTTATCTATTTGTTTCTTTTTTAGTACTTTGACTAAAAGTCACGTATCTTAGGGTCATGAGATGCGTAGCAAGACAATTGAACCGTTGTATAATCATGTCAGCAAAAGTGTTGAGCGTTGCTACAACAAGAAACAAATAGCAAAAAAACTGTTTGTTCAGTATTTGTCAAATCTTTTAACACATAACAACTCTCTTTTCTGTTTCACGTATAAAACTCAGCTTGCGAGGGGGGCCTTAAACTGCTTGGTGAAAATGGCGACAAACTTCTGTCAACAGTATTTCTTTAAAACTGTCTGAATACCGTATTTATGCGAGTTTCCTGGGATTTGGTGAAGGTTGCTGATTAGCTGTGGCGTTATGGAATCCATTTTGTATAAATGTTATCTACGTTAATTCAAGTAGTAACATAGACGAATGACAAGGAATCAAGCAGGCTGTAATTCTTTTAATATTTAAGATGATTTTAAAGGAGGGTATACTAGCAAAAGAAAACAAAACGATTCTGCCTTCAATTTATTTACATTTTGGGAATATTCTCATATGTAACGTCTATAACCGAATGTTACGGGCTTAAACCAACTTGGATAGAAAGCTAATAAGTATCAGTCGTTAGCAGTATAATACGCTTCCTCTAAAACTTACGTTGTTAGCTTGAAACTCCGCTTCAAATGACATAAAAATAACGAGAAAGGCAGTCGATCATTTTTAGCATTTCTTTGGTACCCAGTTATCTCCCCTTATTTTACACCCTGGATCCACTTTTCAGGACCACATCATACCCTAAGTTGAAGTTGGGATGATATACTTTCATTATATACCAAATTCATCCTTTCGAATTGTCGGGGCATTAAACTCGAAAAATAGGCCCTTTTTGAATTTCAGCGTCCTGACTATAAGGGGAAATATTTTGCTTCTTTGGAAGTAACGTCTCTCTTTTGACGGTTGACCCCGTTAGAAGGGGATGGCAACATTGATCCTCAGGAAATAAATATATTCACATAAACGTTGTCTTTGTTTCCAGATATTTGTTCAAGAGAATAATATATATTACCTCCCTGATGTAGAAGTAGATGAATTTATAGAAATAACGTCAGACGGAGAAATAGACCAGATTTATAATGGAATACCCGACTGGCTATATGAAGGTAACGCATATAAAGCTTTTTAAATCAACTTAAGTGTCTTTCAACAGAACAAACGAAACATTTTTAATCTTAACGTTTGAACAGCATTTAATTCCCTGTTTCAGAAAAAAAAACATAAAGAAATGAAAAATCTACCTCGTACTTTGCTAGTTTATTTTTTCATCGATAGTTGTTTTTAAACTTGGCTGGAAGATGGGAGAAAAGAACTTGCTCGCAGATTCTTTAGGTTGTAAATATATACGTACACTTTCAGGGGAAGCGACTCTACCATCTTGTTTCATCTTAGTTTTAAAAAAGGATCAGAATTTTCTCGTTTTTGAATTATATTCTTTCCATTTACTGTAGATCTCATTTTAAAAGGTCTTCGTATTCCAGGGAAGCAGACAGAACGACACATGAGTTATTTCCAGGATGGTGTTCCTATACACATTAAGACTATCCCTTATTGGAGAAGGAACTCACCTACCAGAGAAGCTTTTCTGTAAAAGATCTCTCCCTTTAATGCCAAAAGCTTCTCTGGTAGGTGTATGGAGATTCCATACACCTTCATGAAACAAAAGCTCATTCTCATTTAGCATATCACTATGGGGGCATTGGATATGATATGATATTCACCAGAGAATGCCAATATTGACCGAGGCGTCAGCTGACGCCTCGGTCAATATTGGTATTCTCTAGTGAATATCACATCATATCCAATGACTCCATAGTAAACAATTGTTTTATTACGAGGGGTGTTCGAAAAGATTTGCAAATGATTTGCAATAATTTCTTGATAACGGCTATAAAGACAGAATTACTGATAGCAAAAACACATAAAGCTATGTTATGCCTACAGAAGTTTGCAAACGCACCTATATTTTCATAAAAGGACAAGTTTCTAACTTCTTTGAAAGAGGTATACCCTACAGGTACTGCAGAATTCTACTTTAGTAGGCCGTAATTCATATATGAACAGTCTTTGATTTTTTTTAAATTGTTTTGCTTTAAGACAATGTCCAGACAATATTGTCCTGTAAATATGGCGGAAATTATATTTAAACTAGATTCAGTACTGTCCCGTAAATATGTATTATCCGTATTTCATGTTATAGCAAATTCTCCCTTTCTACTAAAGTTATTAGGATTTTGTTATGAAAATAAGTCTGTTAGTAATCGAAATCTTGTTAGCAAGAGCATTTGCATGGATCAGCTAAAATCTGTCAATAAATTCAAATTAATGCAAAATATGAAACTGCTACAATCTTTCAAAAATGATGTTGACGTCGATTTTAATAGCGCCATAAGAACTGCGCATTGCGTTGCAAGAAATGACTCGATAACAGTGCCACCCTTCTAACTTTTGTATGGATAATGTGGGCAACGATGGACATGCAGTTGACAAAGATATATTTTGTATTTATAACGATATTCGAATTAAGGGCCTAACACTGAAAAGATTTGACATGTAAAATTAACCCAGTGGTATGACTGGGGCATAATAAACTGCAATGTAAGTCAGTAAGAAAAGGTGCCTTTGTAATTTGTTTGGTATCATTGTAAAGACCAACTGTAGTGCTTTCAGTACATGCATAGCATTTGTACCCAGTATGCCTTTACACAAAGTTACGAGGCCATTTGCAAAACTTTTCGAACGCCCCTCGTATATAATAACAGCTGAAAAAGTTATTTATTTTCATTTGGGTTTGCAAATCTGCTTCTGCTGATCGGCTTGCTCTCAGCATCTGTCGTCCGCCATGTTTGTTATGTGTAATAGACACTGGTACCCATTTCACAATACAGTGTTTAAGGCCTACTGCAGAAATATGAAACCAGTCTGCCTTTGTCCTTTCAGTACGTGATCTAAATATAGAAACTTATATTCAATGGGAAAACCACAGGCCAGTTAATATAGCAAAATATTGAATGGGTTGAAAACGGCTCTCAGCCAATGAAAAATGCTTTATTTATAGGCTATGTAATAATGTATCTTTCATGATGTTTCAGAAGAGATATTGCATTCCGACAACTCCATATGGCAGTCACCAGATGGCCGGTTTATTGTGTATGCCTCGATAAGTGATATAGAAGTACACAGATATGATATGACCTTATATGGCAACTCGAAATATGTTGAAAATAAACGGTTGGCATATCCTAAGGTAAGTAGTGCATCGCCTCGTAGATTTAGCACACACGCACCCTCAGATATGCGATATCATGCATGCCTAGCACCACTTTGAAGGACTTTGAAATAGTATGGCAGTGATCAGACGTCACAGAAAGTGGAACATAATCAAGCAGGCAAATGACGTCATAATGACTTCGTACTGACGTCGATGCAACATGATAATGTCACAGCGACGCCAGTTCGACGTCATGTGCCCGCTGCAATTATGTGGCTGCAATCTGCCTTTGTATGCTATTTTGTCTATTTGCTCTGTAGCCTGTTTGATGCAAACTGTCCCACAAAACGGTCTGACTAAAATGTAGACGCAGCTCAGACGCAGGAGCTTGAAGCAGCTGCTCCAGAAATAATCTCTTTAATACAAGAAGTCCTGAATACAATCATAAGTGGAATCGAATCAGACACCTCTAAGTGGAATAAAACTTATCTGTAATTTGTTAGAATGACTATTTAAACCAGCATTGCTAAAATAAAATGATTTTACTGCATTAAACAGTCATAATAGTAAATAAACACATTTGATTTTTTTTTCAGCCTGGCACCCCGAACCCAAGCGTTATATTAAAAGTTTTTGATCTCAACACCAATCAAACAACGGATATCCTTCCGCCAAGTGATTTCAGAAATGTGTGAGTATTTCAGAAATGTTCGAGTATATTTTACAGTCATTCCACGCTGTTCTGATCAGTCAGTGACATGAAATGAATGAGTCCTAGAGGAGCCATCTGAACTTGATCTACAATGCTTGCTTCCCAACCAACATTTATATAAATTATGTCCTGATGGAACATGTGGATTTGTCTATATAAAATTATAGACACTTCCATTTTCAGAAAAGTTTATTAAGGTTAGGCTTCTGTACTTAGTGTTTATTTAAATGTTAGCATCATTGATTCCACATCACCTGCACATGTGAATTACCGGACAGTGTCCGAATATTCACATGCACAGGCGATGTTGGATATCCTCTGATAATTCACTTGTGCCGATGTTCTGGGATCGATGAGTCTACCATATTTTCAGTAATGCCCTAAATATTGTGTCAGATGTGCCCTTCCAAAAAGAGATAGACAAAGACCAGAATGCTCCCTGGGTTGATAGTGTATGAAATTCCGCCAGCTGGTATTTGACACTTCACCGCTTGGTAAAAGTTAAGGTCTATCAGCACACTTTCATGTATACACTTCCAGACCAAAAAAGGGAAACAACTTCTCTGACTTCTTGTTAGATTCATGGAATAAGCAGCCCTCTCAAAACGAGATCAACTCTTAAAGGAAAAAATGCTACAAATGAAGCTCATTCTTTTAAAGTGTTGATCCCCATTGATTAGGGAGACAGAGAGAGACAAAACCGAACACGGTAGAGTTGCTTCCACTGACAGTGTGTCAATTTACCTTAATATGAGCCGCGATACGAGAAAACCAACAAAGTGGTTGTGCGCCCAGCGCAGATTCAAATCATGCTAGACATCTGCCCAGTATGATCAGACTCTTCGCTAACCGCTTAAAGGGTAGCTAAGGCTCTAAGCTACCTCCATGCGAACAGCGAAGACTCTGATCAGACTGGGCGAAAATCCAGACTGATTTGAGTCTGCGCTGGGCGCACAACCACATTGTTGGTTTTGTCGTGTGGCGGCTCATATATTATTAAAACTCGGTAAGGTTTGGACTATATAAGGCCTTATCTTTGTAAGAGACAGATATCGTTTCCGATAACCTCAGGCAATCTCGGTCATACATTAACGGAATGAAATAAATGTAAATAAAACGCCAATATATATATATAAAACATGTAAAAATGTCAATGCAACGTAACGGCATCATAATAAACGCTCTCTGAGTCAGCAGGCATTCAACGATCAAATAACGTTGATTCAACGTAATGACGTCATGGCGTTTAATCAACGTTGATACAAAGTTGTTGCGACGTTGCATGCCTGCTGGGATTTTCTACATAGTTGATAATGAGAGTACAAGACTTGTTCATCAGTTCAGAATTTTAATCAACGTATAAAAATAGCAGTCAGTACAAAAGTAGTAAAAACAGTATTTACAATAGTTATAAACATCACAGAAAAGGACATAGTCATTTTCGGCAGTCTAGTACCGCATGAGAAATTAGTGGTTCTTTTTTTCAACTTAGCTAAACTCCCATTTCACAAACGCTAATTTTATTATCTATATTTATACATATATCACATATATATACACATATATATTATTATACATATATTACATATACACACACACATTATCAAGAACCAATGTGAAATATTTTGGGCTAGCATAAAAAGAATATCTCTGCCCCAGTAACATCCTATGTCGTTTTTGACGTCACACGCCATGTAGAGACAGTATATTACTAATTACAATATAACGTTACACATAAACATATTTGAGTCATGTCTGGAGAAAACGTGCTTATAACATTAACAAACACTAAATTATATCCAAGCACATCTTCCATCCATTCTCAACAGTCGGTATATGAATCAATGTTGCACATGTAGCTAGATGAAATAAGTTTTGACGATACTCATAATATTTTTGGTTCATACGTAATAAAGAAATATATTTTAATCACGTTTAAGAATCGATCTCCGTTGCGAACCTTTCTTAGAATTGCCTTGCTGTGGCGGTTCTAATAAGGGATCGCAACGTTCATATTTATTAAGAATGATGAAAGATATTCCAAAATTATCTTCAAAACTGCACTATATCTGGAATTTTGAATTAATTAAAATGGATACCGATTTTGATGCACTGACTGTCTTCACAATCCACACATTCTATATAAGATACGTTTTCTCAAGCCATTTCTCAGTTATCAATTTTACAAAATAGTGGAATGGACAGACTTAAATAAAATGGATATCAATGAATTGGATAATAAATAGTTTCCTGGTAAATGCGAAATTTCATTCTCACCAGAGACTTTAACATCCCTGCAGGCACTTACTTTAAATCAAAATTGAACCATTGTTGATTCAACGTCATGACGTTGAATCAACTTTGATTCAGTATTGATTCACCTTTGTGCGCCTGATGGGATTCCAGTTTCTGCAAATGGCGAGCCAAGTTATAACAATGCTACTTGACTGATATGTATGTAAACGTATTATGCAAACATGTGCCTTCATAGAAGACAAACTCGTAGAGCTCTGCTGGTACTCCTGAAAGCAGTCGAACCAAAAGTTTGGTTTGACCACCTTCAGGAGTTTTGTGATAACCGCAACAGTTCTTTTAATTTCAAGTGAAAATTGTTTACAAATAACACGGAAATAAATGACTTGAGGATAATTCTTTGTTTGAGAAAATCTGAAGTTTCTGTTGAAAGAATTTCAGTTTGTAATGTCGTTGAAAATTGGCTGAGCATACTATACACTCTTTGCTATGCTCCGGAACCAATGACGTCATATATCTCTTACCATAGCAACTAAAGGTTCATATTTATGCCTTAGTGACGTCTTTGAGATGACATTCTGCCAAAGTACTAAGCACAATAATTGGTAATTCCATAATTCCTATGATAACACTTCTATGATGTCATCTCACTTATAATTCGAGCATGGATTACAGTGTATGCCATGCTCCTCTCGAATCATAAGTGAGATGCTACCTGAAATTCCTACAGTAAAAAAGTATGATTTTCACAAACCTATAATGCATTCTCAGATAATTTAATTCTCGAATAAATATGCTTTATACACATATTAGCGGAATAGCGTTGTTGTATTTGATGTAGCTAGGTATTTGCAGAAACTTGAAGGTTTTAGTTTACAGGTAGGAATCGAATTGCGCGTTTAGAAGGCGGGAAAGAACAGAGAAAGTGATTAAATTTCTCTTTCTGGTAATTCCTCTGGTGGGGTGACAGTTCTATGGGGACTTGATGTCCACATATTTGACCTTATTGAAATAGAAGAGCCTTTAGAATTATTTTGATAATGTATTTTCTTCTGACCTGTTGCTATTACCACCGGTCTTTGTCCTTGTATTGTTATTTGTTTTATGCTGGGATGATTTGGGAAAATAGTTATTTTTGATACATTTTTACTCGTTTTTGAACTGGTATTTTTATCTTTCTTTGCAACTCTGTTGGTATCAAATCTGCTACGTTGTTTGTTTGGCACATGACTCAAACCTCCACTAGGCTGTCCATTCCTTGAATTTGCGGCATTTCTCTGGAAAGAATTCAATAGCTCTAAAAGCTGTACATTGTCTTGAACACCTGCATTTGGTAATAGATTCATTTGCAACCCTGGGCCCCATGAAGGTTGATAATTATTTGCATGTGCATTTGATCCGCCTCTATTATCGAAACCATTAATTCCTCCATGAATATGTGAATTTCCAGTACCTCGATTTCCATGCCATTTGTTGATAACACCTGCGGGTAGTCCATTGCCTTGTGTGGGCATAGTTGGGTTCTGCTTCTGACCGCTTGGTACAGTGTTGGTGCCCTTGTTTACTATTATTGTTTGGTGTATTTTGATATTATGAGGCGTTCTTCGTGTGGCTGTTAAAAATGCAGTTTCAGGCTGATACTTTTGCCCTTGTTTAGCATTTCGTAGGTGGGCTGGTTTCTTAGCTGAAGCAAGTCTTGGAAATAAAGTTACAGCTGTTTTCTTCGGTATCTTCCTACGGGCACCTTTTCTTGCAATCGGTCGCAGAGAGTACGTTGCTTGTCGACTGCTCTGGTTATGCTTAGGTTGTTGTTTATGCAGTTTACCACGAGCATACAAAGATGTTGGAAACGGTGCTGGTTTCTTATTTGCTAGGACATTACTACCCTTTCGTGGTTTGTTCTTCAGAATATAAGCTGAAATTCGTGCTTCTAATGTTTTACGTTTTGGTGAGCTTTGTTTATTTCCACCTAATGATGATCCTTGTTTGGCTTTGACCTGACTACCCTTTCTTGGTGTCGCAAAAGCATAAGCGGAGATGCTTGCTGCTGACTTTCTACCATTAGGTGAACCTTGCTTTAGTCTAGCTCTAATGTGAAGTTTCAGGGAATGGCCAGACTGAAATAAAAAAAATACCATATGTACATGACTGTAGTTTTAAAGGATGATACCTTTAGAAGCAAGAAGAACATACAGAAACAAAAGTAGCAGACTCGTTTTTACTGAGCCTGTTTGCTTCCAATGTATTAAGTAATGAATGCAAAGACTTCTGCATGTTGTAGAAAGTTTTTGCATTCATAACTTATTACAATGGAGATAAACAGGCACGTTGTAGAAAGCCTTTGCATTCAGTAATCATTACAATGGTAATAAACAGATGCGTTGTAGAAAGCCTTTGCATTCATTACTCATTACAATCGAATTAAACAAGCGCGTTGTAGAAGGACTTTGCATTCAATAATCATTACAGTGGAAATAAACAGGTGCGTTGTAGAAATTAAAATCTTAAAGAGTTCCTTCAAGAACAGAGAACGAACATGGGCCAGACTACGTAGTTTCTGCTAATAAATTCAAAGAGTAACTACACTTCAGGAACTGACTGAATCAGATCCCAAACCCTATCCCCAACATCAAAGGGAAAGATTGACAAAGACACCCCAACAAACAATAAATTACAAGTAATAAGCCGAGTCAGCAGCTCTTTCCAACATAAATAATAAAGCCTCATCAGTGACCCTAATATCTGGTGACGAAACTAGAGAAAAACATACTGTAATTTCTTGATTTTAATTGGGCAGTCGATTCAAAGACTGATTAATATAAAAAATGGTCCAAATAATATAAAAGACGATGATCTAGAATGAAAGTCTTAATCAAGCTCAAATTTCAGATTTGTCAGAATATTTCCTCTGATCTCAAAGGACTTAAATAAAATATAATCTGTACTATGGATGATGTACGGGGAGACGTTTTACGGCCGCCACACACTGCATTCATTACTCGTTACAGGCACTTTGTAGAACGTCTTTGCATTTATCACTCATTTCAATGGAAATAAACAGGCGCTTAGTAGAAAGTCTTTGCATTTATTACACATTGCAACTGAAATAAACAGAATCAGTAAAACCGAGTCAGCTACTCACTGTTCAAGTTCCCTGTGAATGAGCTCAGTCATCCAAAAGGGCTAAAGAACTAAAACACTACACAGTTGAAGCCAAAAAGCTGCTTTGCAGTGGTCCTAGTATAACAAAACGAAATCATATAAAACTAGATTTATATTTAGTAAATGAATGGGAATATCAATGCTTTCCGCTATGTTTTCAAAGGGGAACAACCACTATTCTTCCTGTTTACTTTGTTGAGGAAGAAATATTTCAGAAATGGAAACTACCCTTAAATGAAAGAATGGAAACAATTAGATGGGGCTAAATATAAAAAATGGCAGAGCTGCTTCCCATGAAAGTGCGCCATTTACCTTGTATATTCAGTCGGGTTGAGGCAGACATTCAGTCATCATATATAAAAATGACACACTTCTTTTTAGGCTGAACGTTTTTCACGAATATAAAGGTAATGAAAGCGCCTATAAAGTTACTAGAAAACAATGTTATTATATACAGTTTAAAGAAACATCCATGGGTATCTTAAATTAACTGAAGAAGCATTCGTTGTAAAGCCGTAAGGATAAGATCAAAATGTGATATATTTGCTTAAACGGACATTTCGGTTGCATTCATTGAGAGAAATTTCTATGTTATCGTTTCATTGAAGTTAGTGATAAACATATTATAGCGACCTTCCGTGATGCTGACATGATGACGTCATAAATTGTTGATTGACCCCGATAAAATTCGAGCGTCGCACAACACATAGAACGATGTCTCTCTGCATTGCATTGAATGACTGACAATGCGTTTCTTTGTCAGTTACAGTTATGATCGGTACTGAACGATTGTTGAAAAAACTAAATATATTATTGTCGTCTAATCATACTCAGCTTCCATTTTTCGTGCCAGATGATCTAAATATGAAAAATACTGCTGAAGATGCCGAGGAAGCTCACATAAAGTTTTTCACCCGTTTACTTAGGTTTTGTCCACCCCTTTTTCTGCTTTGGAGAAAATCAAGATATAATTTAATTTATAGTCTTTGATTTTCTACATTTTAGTTAAGGCAAAAATACTTAAAAGGGAATCAAAATAAAATTGGCAATGCTGCTTTCAGTTGCTCAGCACTGGAATGCCGACATAGATCACAATATACAGTTAACCCATAAGGCACCAAAAACTAAAACTGTTGAATTGGCAAACAGTGAAGATCCAGATGAGGTGGCTCATCTGCATCTACACTGTTTGCCCTCTAGTGTTCGATTCTCAATATGATATCGCTTGAACGAGACATTTTTTTGAAATTCTGCAGACGTAAATTTTGTCGTCTGCTTTTTGGCGCTTTACGGGTTAAGTTTAAAAAAAAACTACAAACAAGAGCGAATACAGTATGTATATCTTGCCTGTTGTATCGTGTATATTTCGTATGCAGTAATTCTCTCAAAACAGAAGCACTGTTAAGGTTAATCTAATCAAACAGAGATTATGTTACGATTCAAACGATTCAACAGATTTTGTATGCAAGTGCATATTATTTTATAAACAATAATTTTTACTATTTGGTAGGATGCATGTATAACAAAATTTGAATTTCAAAATAATGCTAGTTTCTTCAGTGAAATATGGAAACAGAGATTTAACATTAATTGATAAAAGCTATCAAACCTGATTAAGTTTTGATGGAAATCCATTGCACATTGACAAAACTGTGGTCGTCGCATAAATCCAGAATATGAAATTCATCTTTGTTAACTCTGAGACAGGTGTCTTTACTGCTGTTCACTTTCACTCGTACAAGTCTATACATCTTCATCGCGTCTTCTCCACCTTTTATACCCATTTCACTGTTCTCCAAGCGGAAATTTTAAACTTGAAGTAACGGCACACGACTTTCCGTTTCCTCATAATAATACTATTGGAATCATGGCACACGACTTCCCGTTTCCTCATATAAACAAATCACAAATGATGCGAAAAATGACATTTACTGTATAACATAGACCTTGATTATTCTGGGTCATCAAAGACATAAACTGATTTGATTGACACCTGGCGCGTGTCACATAAGGATAAAGCTATATTTCATACTGAACTGTACTTGACACACTTCCGAGGTTCCTGATGACGATTTTTTTTTAAAAGAAATGAGCCACGACACTAGAAAACCAACAAAGTGGTTATGTGCCCAGCGCAGACTCAGATCAGTCTGGGCAGCCGCCCAATCTGACTATAATCTTTGCTTAGCGCTTTTAAAAAGGAGGGTAGCTATGGGTCAAAGCTACCTCCATACGGACAGCGAGGACTCTGATCAGACTGGCCGGATGCCCAGGCTGATCTGAGTCTGCGCTGGGCGCAAAACCACTTTGTTGGTTTTCTCGTGTCGCGGCTGAAATGGTTCGTCCGGTTTTTTTTCTTTTCATACAGTTTCTAAAACCCAAATCAACTAGTTTTATGTTCTTAAGGGAACGTACGTTTGTAAAAAAAAACGATTATATATAAGATAACTGCTTCTCATCCAATTTTCTATTCACAGTATTTTTATTACTGATATATTACATAAAATACTTATTTATTGCGCTGAATATTAACGAATAAACAATTCTTTTATAAACATAATGGAGTGTTATTGTTCTACTTAAAATATGTCTCCCCGAACAATGCATATTAAGCTATTTTTTCATCATAATAAGCTTATCGTTTTAGACAGAATATAACATAACAATCTGATTTTAAAATATAGCTGCAACAATACTTTCTACAATAGTGTTCACTTATTTATAAGGGGTGGTTGGATCGGGTGATGGTGCTGGGTAATTTTCAGTGTCGGGGCGTCCTATTAATTTGGATAAAAGTAAGTTAATGCCTAACTGTGCTCTATCATTTCTCTCTTCTTTCTCCATCTCTCTCTGGGAGATGGCCCGATATAGACTTAAATACTGTCTCAAAAGTCCGTCAAACCCAAAACAACCAACGAACTAACTTATTCGTTAAAAGAGAGTAATCCAGTTCAGTAGACGGCAAACCAAGAAACTAGTGGGTGGTACCCCGACCAAGAGACAATTAGCTATATGTGAACCACGTCTCGTTTGGCAATTTGTTATCCATGCTACATGAGAAAACAGTACAAGACACCAACTATTCAGAACTTATTTTATCTTCACTGCAGCTGGTGGTGCAAGGGTTATGACCAAAAATGTACATCATCATACTGCTGAATATAGTTTTCTGATTCTTTGAGAGTTTTGCTGAAGCCGATGCGAGGGGGCGTGGCCGGTGTTGCACATGTCATTACTGGTTATGAACAGACTCAAACCACGTTTGCTATTTTCAATTCGTTGGTGTATTCCTTGCTTAGTAAGGGTCTAACTATTCAGAACTTGGTCATTTGTCAAATAATTTCGTTTGAAACTGTTGGTAACAATAGACATCGACGTTGTGATCAAATGGACTAACTATTCGGGGCGGTTGCGGTCGGGCGATGCTGCTAGTAACTTTCATTGCCGGGGATTCCTATTAATTTGGATAATTGTAGGGCAATGGCATACTGTGCTTTCAGTAGATAATGGTAGGGGGTTGTTTGGGTATCTTTCTCTCGTCTCTAATTTCTGTCTCCCTCTCTCTGGGAGATGGCTCGATATAGACCAAAATGCTGTCTCAAAGAGCCGTTTAATCCAAAACAACCCACCAACCAACCCACTAACTAATGATCTGCAGGCAACCAACCCTATGCGCATACCTGGTATTCATTCGTCTGTTTACCATGCAACATGTGCATACATGTTATATACTCTTAACATGTGCAATCTGTTACATGTGTGTTGTTGAAGGTGGTCGGGACGGGCAATGGTGTTGGGTAACTTTCAGTACCGTGCGTCCTTCTATTATGGATAATTGTAGGGCAAGGACCACTGGGCTTGCAGTAGGTGCGGGTAGGATTGTTTGGACACTTTTCTCTCGTCTATCGTTTCTCTTTTCTTTCTCCCTCTCTATTGGAGACGGCTCGATATAGACTGAAATACTGTTTCAAAGGGCTTTTAAACACCCACCCCCAAAAAACATATATGTTTGTTGCACAAATATATGTATTGGTAAATTAAGGAATAAGAATGAAAGAAGAATAATAAATATTGCTACTCCATATTCACACCACTTTATGCTTACCAACAAGGAGAATGTGTAAAGTTGCAATTGTACGAATGGAAACAACCTTCTTACTACCTATTGGCTTTCCTGGATGGCGAAACTCTTTCATATGCAAAGAGGAGAGTTCTAAAAAAGAGCAGTTCTTTCCTATGGGGTTTACCTGAATTGTACAGGGAGGAAAAATAAACATGACAGAGTAACATCTCCTGAGAGTGCCCCCAGTTACTTTAAATAATGACAGAAGCTAGGAAACAGTGGCAAAACATTTGCATAACCATGCTGATAATTGATTAAACGCTTCCCAAAAAGTGCAGTGGAGAAGTATGCATGTTATCCCATTACGAATAATCACACCCAGACCCGCAGGCCAAGCTTATCACCTCTAAGACCTACCCACGCGCTGATGGATCGGACTACACAACGTTTAGGCGAGAACAGGTAAATACTGTTAATTAAAACAAACGTTATTATGGTTCTTTTATTACAATAAATATCACATTGGTGTCTCTTTATATCATAAAGTAACACTCGGAAACAATAACAAAGTGACAATCATTACATGTCTTTAATAAATAAGGTATCGTTTAATATAAAGCACGCGTTGCTGCACGCGCCGATCTGTCTTAACGTTTAAGGAAAATAAATAATTTTGTTGACAGCAGTTAACCCAAATATTCCTAGAATCTTCTGTTTCACAGTCTGAGCAGGTTCGGCCTTTCAAATATGGGGTTTAGGCCCCCATTACAGGCCCGAATCCTGACCACCACGTAGATGGTGGGTTTGGGGGAATGTTGGTGGTATTAGGAGGGAAGCGGTCTTGAAAATATATGACATAATTAAGGATTAATTTGATGAGTCTAACTTTAAGTCCAATATGTTAGAGCATTTAGAATAGAATTATTTGCAAAAGCTCACAATAAACAGAATTTAAGTACATCTGCAGATTAATTAATTAGAATAACTTTGTTATTTATGATATGTAGGCGCACAAAAGCATTCAATGAGTTGGATGAGAATAAAGTCTGAAGCTAACTATATGTTAAATAACTTAGATTAGTTAGAATAGAATTATTTACCTTAGCTCAAAATAAACAGAATTTCAAGTACATTTGCAGATAAATTTATTAGGACAACTTTGTTATATGAGTCGAAGGAGCACAAGATTATTCAATGAGCTGTATGAAAATAGAATTTAAATCTACTTATAAACTGTATGTAAAATAGGTTAGATTATTTAGAATAGCATTATTAACATAAGCTCAAAACAAATAGAATTTCAAGTACATCTGCAGATTATTCCATCAGGATAACTTTGTTACATGAGTTGTAGGAGCAAAAATAACAAAGAGTCTCATTATAACTGTAAATCGTAGGTGTTAAAAGTGTGATGAGATGGGTGGGCCGTTTGAACGCAAAACAATAAAATGTAAGTCGAATGAGTTGGGTCAGTTTGACAAGGTCAAGGAAAATACGATGTTTAAATATTGTTGTAATTTCATGATTTGCATTAAAATGTTGAAGAGTTCTAAGAAAATAAAATATCAAAAGTTTGATGCTAGAGAAATAGGTTAGATGTGTTCGGTAAGTTGTAAGCTAGGGCAAGTACAAAGACAATTAGAAGCTTGCTTATAGCTGTATATTGAATAAATGAGGGTACTACAAACAGACTGCTTCAAGTTCTTCTGTAATGTTGTAACACCTTTCCTCACTCCAGGACATACGGCACATAGTGTTTGTCAATATGTTCACGGAGAAACTGCAGAATTATATTTATATTTGATCTCATTTCAGGGAGCATTATTTAATGTTCATGGAGAAATTGCAGAATTATAAATATATTTGATTTCTTTTCAGGGAGCATTATTTAATAGGGGTCACTTGGAAGGACACGTCTCATTTTCTCGTTACCTGGCTGAATCGACCACAGAATGTTTCAATACTGGTCATCTGCGAGGCCTCCACTTCTGCATGTTCCAATGTAAGTCAGAAGCTTTAGATAAAACTTCATCTTAATAATAATTTTCTAGCATGTTGCTTCTTTCTGTAGAAAACTTATGCAATTGAAATGTCTATTATACCTGACTGTATATTGGCGGAGAATAACTAAGAGAAACTCAGTGCTTATCCGATAAAAAAAGACGTCTTGAGTGACAAAACAACATTTTTGTTCGTTTTGTTATTTAGAAATAAGCAAACAGTGTCAAGAATCGCAATCAAGGCGGTGCTTAGCTCTAGTCAGTTGGCACTTCATGTGAAGTCATCCAATCTTCCGTGTTTCCTGCCATTATCTTGACATTGCAAGCACTGCTTAAGGAAGTTATTTGTTCCGTTCCGCCCCCCCCCCCCCCCCCCCCATCCGAATTTTAAGCTTTGCTTCATCTCAGTTCTTCTGATGACGTTATGGCTACTCTGAAAAAAAATTGGTCAGATGTATCCCCAGAGTACTTCAACTAGATCCAAAATACGTTTGATGCTGAGGCTTCATGCTTGGATTTGTCCAAATATTAACATATTATTTAGTTATGAATCAGATTGCGGCCCAAGTAGCGGTTCCACCACAGACCATTCTATTTGACCGTTCTCGGGTATCTCGATATCACTTTAAGCAATATCTATGGCGCATTTCTAAAAATTTTATGATAATCGGCTATTAGAGTTTTCTAATCATCAGTGAGTTCCATGGGGTATGCCATTCTATTGTTCTGTAGATCTTGTAACAAATCTTTGTTTAAACACCAGACATGGTCTTCACGCCTGCTTGTAAAAGTTCCAATGGTATATTATCAACTCCGGCTGACTTCCCTTTCTCAGTGCCGCTACTGCAATCCTAACTTCCTCTCGAACGATCGGTTATATAGATCTTCTCGGTGTAGATCGCAGTCCAGAACTTCATTGTCACTATAAATGTCATGATTGTATTGCTCTGAGCAATATTTTGTCCACCTGCTGTCACATTGACTCTCTTGTGTTTATGTTAGACATATCCCAGACTTGTCCTTGACAGTTGTGGATCTACGCTGCTTCTCTCAATTTGAATTCTTCACCAGCTGATATGCTTTATTGCTGTTTCTTTTTTAAGGCAGATTTCGATCTCTTCGCACTGAATACATATACAGTCATTCTTTCCTTTTGCAGGGCCTTCTGAGTCCTCTTGTTAGCTTCCCTGTATTCTGCCACTCATTCTGCCTCTTCTTTAATTTGTTGTTGTTGTTATTTTCTTGCTTTACATCTACGGTAAACGGCTATGGTCATGCCGAGACGGTCAGTTAACCTAACCACACTATTCCTGAGCAGACTTCCATAGTGCAGATTATATTTTATTTACATCCTTTGAGATCAGAGGATAGATTCTGAGAAATCTAAAATTTGAAATCGATTTAGACTATTATTCTAGATCATCGTCTTTTATATTATTTGGATCCTTTTGAAATTAATAAGTCTTTGAATCGACTGCCCAATTAAAATTAAGAAGTTACAGTATGCTTTTTTCTGGTTTCGTCACCAGATATGGTCAGGGTCACTGACGAGGCTTTATTAGCCGAAACTACGTAGTCTGGTCCATGTTCCTACTCCTGTATGTATTCTCTGCTCTTGAAGGAACTTTTTAAGATTTTACTTTTACTTCACTGCAGCTGGTATTGTGCCATGTGGCGGCCGTAAAACGTCTCCCCGTACATCATCCATAGTGCAGATTATATTTTATTCACATCCTTTGAGATCAGAGGATAGATTCTGAGAAATCTGAAATTTGAAATCGATTTAGACTATGATTCTAGATCATCGTCTTTTATATTATTTGGATCCTTTTGAAATTAAGCAGTCTTTGAGTCGACTGCCCAATTAAAATTAAGAAGTTACAGTATGCTTATTTCTGGTTTCGTCACCAGATATGGTCAGGGTCACTGACGAGGCTTTATTAGCCGAAACTACGTAGTCTGGCCCATGTTCCTACTCATGTATGTATTCTCTGCTCTTGAAGGAACGTTTTAAGATTTTAATTAGACATCCTAAGCGATTAACCAGTATTAATTGCACATACTTTCGCCAGTAACTGTCAACTGCCCTCCTTGAATAAGCGGAAGGAGAAACGAAAGTATGTGGCCGGACCAGGTATCGAACCCGGGACCTCTGGCTCTTGAGTCAGACGCGAAAGCGACACGCGGCCCGGCCCCTCTTCTTCAAATCCCTTCTACCACTTTATTGTGAGTGGTAATCATGGTACCTATGTCCACGTCATTACCCCTCAGACCGATGACAATGAGTGATGCAAATTAACCACATATTGCGGCTTATAAATGTGCTTGTCACATCTGGGTTAACTTCACAAGGGCAAACCTCAGCCTTTGCTGAGTTGTCTTTGTAATCTTTTTTCATTCTACTCGGAAGGCCATCATCGCCAGGCCTTTGACTGGGAATATGTATATATATATATCACATGATAAAATAAACTATAAATAATAATTAGATACAGCACTTTGCATACATCATGCTCCATCGCCGACTGCATGCAATCCTCATTATAATTGTCAGTGATCATGATTTCAATCTACTCAACAAGCCTCGCTAAAGCAGGAGATATCGGTTCATTTAGTGTTGCTTTTCGGTCATTTGTGTTAGTGCTATTAAGTCAGTAATATTAATATCATTAGTACTAATGACATAGTAATCATAACAGGCGGTAATTAAGTATGCAGACATCACTTCCTCCAAGTTATGAGTGAAATATACGTTCCTTATTAACGTCATATCGGTGTGAAAGTTGCGAGGTCGTGTGCCGTCGCATATCGAATTAACATAAATTCGACATATTGTTGTTCTATGTCTATTTCCGTCAGTAATGTGTAGCCTTCTCAATTCTAATGGCAGCTTTTGTGAATAACGATGACCTTGTCTAAACTATTAAATAAATGCAAAACATTATATCACATTATGAAGCAAAGAAAAACATTTCATGGCCGCCAATTATCAGCTATGGTGAATGTTAATAAATGATGTTAATAAATAATCAAAAAAATCTTTCTATTCAATAAACGCACCAAAGACCGAATAAATTACAGATTAGGTGTGAAAAAAGTATTGGTCGAAATGATTTTCTGGTCGAGTTAAGGAAAGAAATATCTCATTTATAGAAGAATCGGACGCGATGTCAATGTAAAACACAAGACTGCATGCTTAGAGGTTGACCCAATAAAGCTTTGCAGCTTTGCTGTCCTCTTTAATGATTGGGCCTCAGACTTAGTGATTGCTCCGATCTAATAACTTTCTACAAACTTAGTTGGAGAGTTTATTGAGGCTAAGCGGTCTGGTTTTGAACGGGCGCGTCGGGATTCGGTTATTGGGGAGCTTTTGCTCAAATTTCAGTTTTGTTCCTACTCTTGGGTGCTGCACTTCTTTAGTCCTGGTACATTGTATTTGATCCTGGTTTGTGTACTTGCTATTTTGGTTCATTGGTTGGTTGAAGATCCTTCAGACGGAGCGAATCTTCTATGTTTAGTAGCCGCGGTGAGATCCCAAGCCCAAATTGTGCATATGGGACTGGTTTGCACCCCTCAGCCCTCCCCCTACACACACATACACACACACAAACTCCCCGCCCGGTGGTTTCTTGCTGACTATCCCTCAGCAGTTCTTATTTTGCGGTTTGGTGCTGCTGACCTTATTTGTCGGCTTTTTCTTTTCGTTGATTTTTTATTGGTATTTTTTCTTGAGCATTGAGGCCATCTCCTTTTTGGAGTAGGAATGACTAGGGCAAACGTCTTTGTTTTGGACTTGTCTTGTTTTGCTTTATGTGACGTTCTCCATTGTTTTCTTTTCCCCTGCGTTGTTTTGTGGGGGGAGGAGCGGGTAGATATCGATTGTGTCGGTTTCTAATCATTGCCTCCTTATCTAGGTTGGATTTATTCCCTACATTGACTTCATCGTTGATATGTGCTCAAATAAGCAAGAGAATAAGGTCAGGGGTAATCGCACTAGCTTTTATTATCATGACAGTGGTAACCAATGCTAGGTGGCATGCATTTAGCTTGTCAAACACTGTAATTATCATAGTATCCTCATTTTGTCGGGAAACTGTTTAGTGCTTATTTATTGTTTGCGGTATTTCCTTATGACCTGGCTATAATCACAAAGTTTTGGTCGCGTGCCTTCGCGTGTCACATAAGGGATACATTGTTACTGCTTGTAACTTTCTGCATTTCCTTAGAATAGCATGTTATGACAGGTTATGAAATGTTAATAATTAAGGTAGCGTTTCCCTAATAAGAGCACCTCCCCGCACGCCTCCGCTTAAACAATCAGTTATTTCACAGTAAAGTAAAATTATAGCTTCAGCAAACAAATTCAATAAATGTAATTTTCTAAATAGATTTTCTGTAATCGCTGTCAGATAAATAGTCTTTAATGTAATAGTCTTTAATGTTTGAAGGCCAATGTACAAAAATTTCTCATTATATCTTAATCGTATAGCTGATAAGCAATAAACTTTTCTCTTTCAAATAAGTCCTGAAATGACTCACCATCGAGAGCAATGGACACTTAGTGTTTCATAGTTTCGGCATTCCCAACCCAACGCCCTTTATACATGTGAAATACAAAAACATTTGAGCCGTGACACGACAAAATCAACAAAGTGGTATGTGCGCCCAGCAAAGACTCAGATCAGTCTGGGCATTCGTTCTGTCTGATCTGAGTCTTTGCTGTCCTAGACCCTTAGCTATTCATAAAGCGTACATCGAAGACTCTGCTCAGACTGGGCGGATGCCTAGGCTAATTTGAGTCTTTGCTGGGTGCGCATACCACTTTTTTGGTTTTGTCGGTCGCAGCTCATTGATGTAGATGCGAGTTTTACTGCATTTTATCGCATCATCAATAAAAAAGAGTTTAAGTGATGATTATCAACAGCTTTAAATATTTCAGAATTACAGAGCCGAAGCAGATGGTGGTTGGGTAGATATAGTAAGTACTATATGTAATTTCTTTTTAAACTTCCATTTCCCAACGTCACTTCCATGATCATCGAAACTCCATTGTCAAATTAAGGTAGTTGGATACTGAATAGAAATATTGGCGGGGCATTCAAACCATTATACCAGCTAAATAACCCAAAGAGCTATAGCACATTTGGATAAAAAAAAACATTTTTTCACCGTTTTGTTTTCCTAACAAAACAATAGTTTGAATTTCTACATACTTTTTACACATTCTCCATTTAAATTCATATCTCTAGCACATGAATGCACTTTCATTTCTGCAAATCATGTAATCTATAATAAAGGATATCTAAACAAACTGTTAAAAAAAGATGAAGTTATCTTGATAATAAGTATATTTTTGCTTTTTTTTAAAGTGCAAAATCATTGAATTTCATGAAAAATGTCATGAAAATATATCTAACCGATGGGCCAAGCTTATGCATATTATTTTAGTAAAACTTACATTTTATGTTACAGAATAAAACAAAAAACAAACATTTCACCCTTTTGTTTCCTAGAAAAACAATGTTTAAGTTAAAAAATATCCCCAAAACAGACTGCCCAAATTCTGCACCTGCTGCAAGCACAGCCGGGCGCACGATTTTACCATGAACAATAACTCTCTTTTGTTTTAACAAATAAAAAAACAGAGATATTCACTATACAGCTACCTTAATATAACATTCTTAAATTTGAGGGAGAAAAGCATGTTTGTTTGTTAGTTTTGCGAATTACATTATGTAAAATAAACTAATAGGACGTTTTATAAGTTGGGATTGTTATAACAGCCTTATCGCAGCTACCATAAAAAGTATATATATAATCTGAAATGTGACTCCAAGGCAAATTCTGTGGAATTACTTGCGTAAACTCCAACAGTACTCAAGTAAATTTTCCCCAACATCAAAGGGAAATACTTCAACTACTGGAAGCTCGAAGATATGTATCACACATATCTTCGAGTAGCCCGTGGAATACCTGGATAATGCTCGGGCTTACCAAAGTTATAGTGTAGTGCCGAACGTGCCCATTGGTTCAGGGATGTTTGCTCAAGCAAAAATTTCACAGGTCCGATATTTTACCAGGCTTAAACTGATTGCCTACACTTTCAGATCAAGCAGTTCTCTCAATAGTTTTGGCTACCTTTTCTATTGGTGTCAAATCTGAAATGAATGAAATGGCTTCTGTCTGAGTAAGGAAGAAAATTTTCAGGAACTGACACAATTCAATTCCAGATCCAACCCACGACACACTGTGGGAAAGAGATAGCAGGCATGTGATAGGCCATCTCCCATGTAGGTGGTCAACGGTATAGCCTGACCCCATTTTCAAAGTCTTTTGTTATCAGTAGGGATCTGGGATGCAAAGGGGAAGTCGTACTTGTTGTTATCCTTCTGTAAAAAGGGGAATAGTATGGCGGTGTAGCCATTTACTTTAGTGAGCTTATTTACCATTTCAGCAAGGGCCACATCTGTTCACACCTAGCGGCAATAGCTACTTCCTGATATTGCCACAGAAAGATGGTTCAGCTGGCAACTTTAAACATATATCCATTATAGATGCCACAGTCAATGAAATGGTATGATACAATAATATATTAATTGGTATGATACCGCGTATAAATTATATCACTTAACTGTGTCAGTCATTCGACTCAAAATGTTTCCAACTGATGCTGACATTTTAATCAAGTTTTGGACACAGTCAAAGCTTAATATTTGTCTTTAATATTTGTCTTCAGCCATGTTAGGATAAAAATAGTCATTTCACTCATATATTTTGTATAAGTGTGTTGTCAAGAGACTTCGGATGAATATGTATTATGTTAAGACTAAAAACTATTCCATTTTCTTATTAAAGCCACCATAAGTGGTTTCACTTTTTTAAAAGATAATACATTAATGCAAGTTGTGCTGGTGTTCAGTGCATACCTATGCGTGGCGTAGGTCCTGTGTCTAACAGCCGCAGAAATTTAATTGGTGTGCATAATCGAAGGATGTCGCAACTAAGGTGGTAAAAAATGAAAAGACACGTCTGCTCGGCAGTGGACCTCAATGTCACGGATCGTCTTTGTTCTGGGTTATTCGGTGCTAGATGTGGTTGCCTTTTGTACGTTGAAAAAATACATGTTTGTAAATCCCCTCCCCCGTCCCTGCAAACATAAACAATTCAGTATTTTGTCAGCCTTGGTCACCAAGAGATCAAAGCGGAACGAGAACAATGGTTAAGTTTAAGAGCTACATCATTGCCGTAATGAACTTACCTTCATTGTCACTTTACGCTACACATGTTTTCAAACAATAGGAAATGGTAGGATAATGATTACATGATGTTTACAGAAACTAATAGTAAAAATCTGATGAATTAATATTTTCAGTACCAAACTTCCTCATGCACATGTTCAGTATATCTATAACATACCCACTAACAGCCAGTTAAAGCTAGCAAACGCTGTCTGAGAAAGTGGTTTCATAAAATATGCGACAGTGGGGAAATGCATATACTTTCTATAAGCTTAAATATGCGGGTTGCACCTGTTATTTAGTTCCTTACAAAGTCGATTATGTTCAGTAACCTTAAATAACACTTGCGATGTGTGTATAGACAGAGTTTTCGAATGGAATAAGTGAACGTCTAGAAAGAATAAAAAAGATGGCACTTGTACTGAGTATCTAGAAACAAATTTTTTTTAATTGCTTGAACGTGTAATAAAATTATAATTTATGTTTTATTCTTGTTATTTATGTGTGTTTTTTTGTGTTTTTGTTTTTTGTTTTTTGATAAAAAAATATCTTTTGTTTCAGACCAAACATAAAGAAGCCGCTAAACTGTTTGTTACAGCGGGAAAAATGGATGTTCAAAAAATTGTCGGGTTTAACTATGATCTAGAAGAAGTGTAAGTTTTCTTGCATCTGTTTTGTACTGTACCTCATGCTGTTTTCTGATCACTAATGAATACACCTAATGGTATATCAGAATAGTTCTCTACTCATATGGCATCATTCCAATGCACATTTTATTGAGGTACAGTCAAGTAGATAAAAGATATGAAAGTTCTTAGAACTCTACATCTAAAAACGTGTGTCAAAATAAAGTTAAAATCTGAGTTTTTATATCATTCAGCGGTCTCCGACAGAAAACAGCACCTATTCACATAATTTGGAAGTGCCCTGCATCAAATAATAGAAACTTAAAGTGATAGAATCATGATTTTATCCTACCAAAGCTTTCATAAAATTTGGTCTTTTTAACAGATTTTGGGTGTAAATTTCTGCACAAAAAATGTCATAAATTTTTTATAAATAATGCTATTATTAAAATTTATACAGTTTCGTAAACTGGTGGCACTGTAGATAAGTCTCGAATAAAACTTAAAACTATGGCAGAGTGTTTATTTTTGACCTCCAATGTCACACTTTGGTCACATTATTTTTGAATATGCCCAGTAATAGACCAACCCTCCTACAATGTAGAAACTCAAATCTATAATCTTATTAAACATATGTTAAAAGCAGCATGTAATAGCTGTCAAATTGAATCTGTTTTCATGTTAAATAAAATGAACAATGCAGCAAACACGTGTAAAGTATTTCTGCAATCAGTTCTGTCTTTTTACTGTCAAGATACACGACTCTAACAAAGCGTGGGTGTTGAAAGCAGCAAGTTTCTATTGATATGCAAACAGTGATCTCAATACTGAACTTGAAGCATGCTGGTCTAATATGGGGTGAACAACTTAATGAAATGAATACATTGCTTATTTTTGTACCAGTGGATGGACCAAAATAATTGTTATACGCTGGACAGATCACATTTATTTAGTAATTTTCTTGTAAATAGAAAATGCGCTAAAGTTTATGGGGAAAATTAATTTTGACCCTAGACTGTACTACAATGCACATATTCGAATATGGACTAATCGTTTCTTCCTATTCGGGTGTGTTGGCTAGCCTGCAAAAACTGTAGATCCACATAGACTTAGGTGGGTTTACATGGCTTGTTGGTTTTTTTTCCATCTTAATTCGTATACCTTTAATAGTACATATACATAAATTTTCTACATAGGTATCAAGTGTGAACATGGCATGCAAATTCCAGACTAAAATAGTAATTACAACATGAGTTTGAATTTCCAAACGAGAAATTCAATCGCACTATTGTTTTCGTGTTTAGATTTTAGGACCTATCCAGTATTGGTTGTTCTATGTCAGGCTTTTATTAGAGTAAAAAAATGTAGATTCATATTAAATGTGCGAATGAAAATAATTATGTAAGAAACTTAGAGATATTTTAAGAAACAAAAAGTAGCAAATCTGATAGTATTTCTGTGTTAATATGCAGTTGCAGTGTCAAACTGCAGTGAAAATAAACTCTAAACACTATTTACATGTATTAAATGGTGTTTAGAAATTTATTTGATCTTCACTTTAGCTGGTGTTGTGTCACATAGCGGCCTTAAAATGTCTCCCGGAAAAATTATATAGTTTCAGATCCTTTAGGATCATTGTGCTCATAACTAGATAGTTTGAAAATAGAGTTCTGCTGAAGCCGTTGCAAAGGGGCATTAAATACATGACTGAACACGATGAGACTAAATGAAACCTGCATGTACTCTTTCTGATTCAGTTTGAATATAGTTCTGCCGAAGCTAGTGGGCGTGGGCAATGTTACAACATTAAATTATTGCACGTGAACAGACTCAATTAAACCGACAGTTAGCCGTTTTGGTTTCTTTGGTAATTGTATGTTCTTTCCTTTCAACCGAGTTAGCCATTTTGGTTTCTTTGGTAAATGTATGTTCTTTGTTTCAACCGAGTTAGCCAGTTTTGGTTTCTTTGGTAAATGTATATTCTATGCTTTCTGAGGATCCCCCTTCGGTATTTATTATCTTTGAGTTGCTAAGTGTTTTCCTCCATTATTTCTCAGTGATATTATCTTATTTCAGGTATTTTACGGCGATAAAGCAATCCGATCCTAGACAGAAACATTTATACAGGTACATGTATATCGGTATCGAATTTTGTTTTGTTAGGAATAATCCCTGCTGTCACAGAGTGGTAAAACCATGCCGTAGCAACGTTTTGACTTAAGGTCTCCTCTTCTGTTTAATCCGTCATTTTAAGCTTGAACGAGTATTTCGATATTGTACTGTTTTGCCTCATGGAGTTCTGAGTGGATGCCTACTTTCGAAAATATTTCTAGCAAGGCTTATTGTGCATATTTACTGCATTTCAGAAGTAAGTCTCGTAACTGTACTGATATCATGAACTAAAGGTGATTTCTGACCAAAACTGATATTTATCGATCCAAATATTTGTAAACTATTTACCCGTCTTGCTAAGTTGTTCACTGGCAATGTATAGTAGGTTTTTTTGTCATGAAATTGACTAAGTTTTCACTTTATAATATTCGTTTGTTTCATCTTGTTCATATATTGTATCGATATTTTGTAAAGCAAAACTAACAGTAAAAGAGTTGGATTTTGCAACTCTAACAAACATCTTTAAAGTCACGACAGAATAAAACAGAAACCGCTTAATTATATACGCCTTTGGCATAGCCTTGGGTATCTAAACACTTTAAAATTATCTGTGCTGCTGATGTTTACTTTGACATGTCTTGAGGACAAAAAGTTCTAAGTATAGTGTCCACATTTATTATATGCTATATGTAGCCATAGACCAAGGCTTTGTTGCTAAAATTAATGTATTTATTTGTATGTTACACAAAATACACGTTTAAAAGATACAATCTCGTTCTTTGACAGTGCAACGATATTGAGAGACGCCAAGGATTTCCGACAGCCAAAGTGTCTATCATGTGATATATCTGCCGACTGTCTGTTTGTTGACGCCAGATTCAGTCGGACAGGAAAATACTACATTTTGGAGTGTAAAGGTCCAGGTGTACCGTCGTTTTCACTCATGACTGTGCCAAATAGATTAGGTATCTGATGTTTTGCATGTTTATACTAAAATACATACCGTCAAAAGTGTATTTCAATGTAAGTTTGAATTCGGATGTCTGTAGGTGCCTGAAATCAGTACAAATGAAAACAGTCAGAAACAATCACATATCAAAATAGGTGCAACATAGTTTCTTGAATATGTCGAAAGTAAGTCCCACCTACGTTCGGCAGGATTTTGATGATCTAATGTCTGGTGTATATTTTTAAGTATCTATGCATACAATTTGAAGTAAAGTTATAATCTTTTCATATAATTCGGATCTGAAAACATACCCGTTCGCATTGTGTGTGTGTGTGTGTGTGTGTGTGTGTGTGTGTGTGTGTGTGTGTGTGTGTGTGTGTTACGTAATTAAAGTGGATAATATAATTGTTTTAAAATGCACATCTTTCTAAGATATTTGAAAAAAAAAAAAACTTTTTATGCACTTTATTTCTGAGGAGTAAATCTAGGACAAATGAAAGTGGCCAAAGTACCCAAATGATAAATCTGAACTCGTAAAAGTCATTTAAACATAGACAATTCCGAAATATTTTAGACACACAGACATGGACACCAAAACAGTGGTGAGATCAGGTTCCCGCGAGTAGTAAACAACACCTGCCTATTATGATAAACCCGCCATTATACCGACAACTGGTCCGATCCATGAATCGAGAAATTGATAGGCTATTGATGTAATGGGCAGATGGAAAAGTGTGGCTAATCATATACATGTAATTTGATGTTGAAAAAGGGGCTCATCCCTACACTAATGATTATAGGAAATTACCCCCTTACGAATTACCCCCTTTTTCTCGAACGGATCATGTCTGATGCTCCGGAAGAATATGACGGAAAGGTTAGCATAGGCGGCAGAAACATTACCAATCTGCGGTTTGCCGATGACTTAGACGCTCTAGCTGAGGAAGAGCAGGAACTAGAAGCCCTAGTTGAAAGTCTCGACCAAACCTGCACAAGGTATAAGAAGGAGATTAGTGCTGAGAAGACCAAACTGATGACGAACAGCGCAGATGGCATCCAGATGGAGATAAAGGTAAAATGACAGAAGCTGGGTACCGTAACAACCTTCAAATACCTTGGAACAGTTGTCTCAGACGATGGCTCAAAACAGGAGGTTCTCTCTAGGACTGCACAAGCAACTTCAGCTCTTACCAAGCTGAAACCAATTTGAAGAGATAGCAGCATGTCTCTTGGATCAAAGGTGAAACTTATGCGCTCCCTTGTCGTTTCCATATTTCTGTATGCCTGTGAATTGTGGACCTTGACAGCAGAGTTAGAGAAAAGAACGTAGGCCTTCGAGATAAGATGCTACCGAAGGTTACTGAACATTTCGTACAAGGACCATATAACCAATGAAGAGGTTCGCAGAAAGATCCAAGCAACCATTGGAGAATATGATGAACTCCTGACGCTGGTCAAGAAACGGAAATTAAGGTGGTTTGGCCACGTCTCAAGGTCTTCTGGTTTAGCAAAGACAATTCTACAGGGCACAGTGACAGGAAAAAGAAGAAGAGGTAGACAGAAGAAGAGGTGGGAAGACAATATTAAAGAGTGGACATGGATGGATTTTGCCAGCTCAGCTAGGGCAGTTGAAAACAGGACAAGGTGGAAAGGGATTGTTTCGAAGTCATCTGTGGTGCCCCAACGACCTAATAAGGTAATGGGATAGAATAGACTAGAATGAAAAAGACCTCCTCCCCACCCGCACGAGGTTAAATTTGTTATTATCTTCAACCTGTGAGGTATAAATATTATAATATGAGCCGCGACACGAGAAAACCAACAATGTGGTTGTGCGCCCAGCGCATACTCAGATCAGCCTGGGCATCCGCCCAGTCTGATCAGAATCTTCGCTGTCCGCATGAAGATAGACTGGACCCTTACCTACTCTTTAAGCGCTTAGCGAAGAGTCTGATCAGACTGGGCAATCTGATCAGAGTCTTCGCTGTCCGCATGAAGGTAGACTGGACCCTTACCTACTCTTTAAGCGCTTAGCGAAGAGTCTGATCAGACTGGGTGGATACCCAGGCTGATCTGAGTCTGCGCAGGGCGCACAACCACATTGTTGGTTTACTCGTGTCGCGGCTCAATTATTTCCTTTCCATTTTCAGTTACTGTTTTAGAAGATAATCAACAGCTAAAGCAGATGCTTGCTACAAGAGCTATGCCAAAGATAGAATTTATTAAAATACCCATAGAAAATGACCAATGTAAGTTAAACAGAATTTATTAAAATACCCATAGAAAATGACCAATGTGAGTAAAACGCGAACAAGCATTCTTTCAGGGAATTCTATGTCTTCAGAGGTCTAGAAGAGAGCTAGGATGCCATATCCATGGTCCACGTGTGTGTGTGTGTGTGTGTGTGTGTGTGTGTGTGTGTGTGTGTGTGTGTGTGTGTGTGTGTGTGTGTAATTTTTATTTCTGTCTGTCTGCCGGTATGCATGTCCGCGTATAATATTGAAATTTTGAAAGTAACCTCTTCACAAATAGTAGGGGATATGAAGTTATAAAAATTGTAGCATCTACACAAATGTGATATCCATATGCGAACGGTAAATGTCGATAAGATAAATTTGCGTTAAGATATTTGTTATTTGTTTCAGAGAGGGGGTCAGGACTAAAATGTGGCACATTCAAACAAAAAGTCTTCAACTTAGCTAACCTTTAAATGCATATAAGTTTTGTATGCTAGAAGATTTTTTTCTCCTTCAAACTGTCATTTGGAGAAGAAAACAAGAAAACAAAAAAAATCGTACAGGTACATCGAGTAAACGAACAATTTAGACGTCCATTGTATGCACTCTTTATTTTGACGAAACAGTGTGTAAAACTAATTTTCAGCCTGTTCATTGAATCATGGCTAGTGTTTCTGTGTAAAAATTGTAATATGAAAATGATTGGTTGTCATACCAGATTCGTGTGAAAGGACCTCTGACAGTTTCAATGCAAATTTGCCTATTTTTCGACAAATTACTGCAGCTTCCATGGGAAGCCAATGTTGATGATTTTGCATTAACATGTAGACTTATGCATTATAAAGAAGTTTTCATATTGATTTTGAAAAAATATCATGTCTGCAGACTAACTCTCCATGAATTTCTCAAGAAGGGTAAGTGGAATTTTCGGTCAACCAAAATACATCAAAATTTCGACTTTTCTTATTTACTGAATTTTATTTTCTTAAACATGCTAGAAATAAAGTAAACACTACAACTGCTTATAGCATGTAATTATATGTAAATAAAAAGTATGCTAGCCTGATTTTAAGCTGCAATGGGTCTAATTACCCCACCCACTTTTCAGTTTTTCAGCTGTAGACTATCATTCCCCCCGTGCCTCAGCTTGCCACTCACATATAATGTATATATTGACAGTACACACATACATGCGAAGTGGCTAGCTGAGGCACGGGGGGGGAAGTATCTTTATAAAACTTTTCCTATTTTCCATACATTTAATTATAAAAACATGCTTTTTGCACCAAAAATCTCAGTCTATGTGTTTAATGGCCGAAAAATTGTTTTTGTCCCGATTAAAGGGAGTTCCGAGGAATACGTTTCAGTGAAAATTTTGAAGAATACCGAAGGTTCATTTTTGACCACTTTTATAGGCAAATTTACATAACAACTGTCAGAGGTCCTTTGGCTGTCGACCCCAAGTAAAAAAACGAATTACATGCAGATCACGTGACAGGATACACATGTACCATCCAACTTGTAATACAAAATGTCTTATCAAATATTTGTCTGACTGACACTCGCCGTTTCAGACGGATTTGATATTTTTTCTAATTTATACAATTTTTGATTGCTGAATATCCCCTACTTTTTGTGAATAGTATATATGTAATAACAAATTTATATTTCTAATTAGCTCGCCTGAGCACGAAGTGCTCAGGGTGAGCTTTTAGGATACCGTGATGTCCGTCGTACGTCCGGACGTCCGTCCGTCCGGACGTCCGTCAACTTTTGCTTGTGTACACTCTAGAGGGCACAGTTTTGATCCAATCTTCATGAAACTTTGTCAGTATGTTAGTCTTTATAAAATCTAGGCCAAGTTCGAAACTGGGTCATGTGGGGTCAAAAACTAGGTCACTAGGTCAAATCTTAGAAAAACCTTGTGTACGCTCTAGAGGGCACAGTTTTCATCCAAAGTTCATGAAACTTTGTCAGAATGTTTATCCTAATAATATCTAGGATAAGTTTGAAACTGGGTCACGTCGGGTCAAAAAAAAACTAGGTCACTAGGTCAAATCATATAAAAACCTTGTGTACGCTCTAGAGGACACAGTTTTAATCCAATCTTTATGAAACTTTGTCAGAATTTTAATCTCCATACACTCTAGGCCAAGTTCGAAACTGGGTCATGTCGGGTCAAAAACTAGGTCACTAGGTCAAATCTTGGAAAAACCTTGTGTACGCTCTAGAACGCACAGTTTTGATCCAAAGTTCATGAAACTTAATCAGAAAGTTTATCCTTATAATATGTAGGACAAGTTTGAAACTGGGTCAGGTCGGGTCAAAAACTAGGTCACTAGGTCAAATCATAGAAAAAACCTTGTGTATGCTCTAGAGGACACAGTTTTGATTCAATCTTTATGAAACATTGTCAGAATGTTTATCTCTATAAACTCTAGGCCAAGTTAGAAACTGGGTCTTGTTGGGTCAAAAACTAGGTCACTAGGTCAAATATTATAAAAACCTTGTGTACGCTCTAGAAGGTTCAGTTTTGATCCAAAGTTCATGAAACTTTGTCAGAATGTTTATCCTTATAATATGTAGGACAAGTTTGAAACTGGGTCATGTCGGGTCGAAAACTAGGTCACTAGGTCAAATCATAGAAAAACCTTGTGTACACTCTAGAGGACACAGTTTTTATCTAATCTTTATGAAACTTCGTCAGAATGTTTATCTTCATAAACTCTCGGCCAAGTTTGAAAGAAGGTCCTGTCGGGTCAAAAACTAGGTCAGTAGGTCAAATCTTAGAAAAACCTTGTGTAAGCTCTAGAAGGCACAGTTGTGATCCAAAGTTCATGAAACTTTGTCAGAATGTTTATCCTCATAATATGTAGGATAAGTTTGAAACTGGGTCATGTCAGGTCAAAAACTTGGTCACTAGGTCCAATCTTAGAAAAACCTTGAGTACGCTCTAGAAGGCACAGTTTTCATCCAAAGTTCATGAAACTTTGTCAGAATGTTTATCCTCATAATATCTAGAACAACTTCGAAACTGGGACACGTCGGGTCAAAAACTAGGTCACTAGGTCAAATCATAGAAAAACCTTGTGTACGCTCTTGAGGACACAGTTTTGATCTAATCTTTATGAAACATTGTCAGAATGTTTATTTTCATAAACTCTAGGCCAAGTTCAAAACTGGGTCATGTCGAGTCAAAAACTAGGTCACTAGGTCAAATCTTAGATAAAAACCTTGTGTGCACTCTAGAAGGCACAGTTTTGATTCAAAGTTCATGAAACTTTGTCAGAATGTTTATCCTTATAATATGTAGGACAAGTTTGAACTTGGGTCATGTCGGGTCGGAAACTAGGTCACTAGGTCAAATCATAGAAAAACCTTGTGTACGCTCTAGAGGACACAGTTTTGATCTAATCTTTAAAACTTTGTCAGAATGTTTATCTTCATAAACTCTCGGCCAAGTTTGAAAGTAGGTCATGTCGGGTAAAAAACTAGGTCACTAGGTTAAATCTTAGAAAAATGTTGTGTAAGCACTAGAAGGCATAGTTTTGATCCAATCTTCATGAAACTATGTCAAAATGTTTATTGTCCATATATCTAAGACCCCTATGAAACTGAGTCAGCTGAAGGTCAAATCTTAGAAAAACTTTGTGTACACCCTAGAGGGCACAGTTTTGATTCAATCTTCATGAAACTCTGTCAGAATGTTTATCTTAATGAAATCTAGGTAAAGTTTGAAACTGGGTCGTGTCGGGTCAAAAACTTGGTCACTAGGTCAGATATAAGAACGACCTTGTATACGCTCCAGAGGGCACAGTTTTGATCCAATCTCAATGAAACTGTGTCAGAATGTTTATTCTTACAATATCCAGGCCAAGTTTGAAACTGGGTCATGGCGGGTCAAAAACTAGGTCAAATGTTAGTATGGTAAAAACTCTTATAAATCTTCACCAGAGCCAGTGAACTGATTAATGCTCAGATGAGCGATTCAGGGCCACCATGGCCCTCTTGTTTTATTGTGTCGCCTACGGCTAGCAGAATGGATGTTCCCGGCCTCGTCGTAAACGTTCGGATAGATGTGTATGCATGTACGTGAGTGTGTTTTGTCGGTGAGTGAGTGAACTCGGGTTTAACGTCCCACTAACAACGAGGTCATATGGAGACGGGACCTCGGTTAAAGTCTCATCCGAAAGACCGGAGAAGCAGGGGATCGATCTTGCGACCCCTGGATTGGTAGTCCAGATTGTTATCCACTACACTGCAGCCGCTACTGTGTTATGTCGGTGAATATTGAAGCAATATATATGTAACTTCGATGTAAAAAAGGGCCGATGGCCATTTTATCGTTATGTTTGGTGACAATATATGTTTTCTTTGAGAAATAAAAAAAAAATATTGCTGAATTATCCTAAATGAGCCACGACACCACAAAACCAAAAACGTGACACGTGCGCCCAGCGAAGACTCGGATCAGCCTGGGTATCCGCTCAGTCTGATCAGAGTCTTCGTTGTTAGCATTATGGTATCTTAGACCCTAAGCTACTGATTAAGCACACAGCGAAGACTGTTCAGACCATATGTGTGTAATTCCAACACTGCAATTAAACCCTCTCGTTCTGAGTCTCCGCGTGGCGCACATGCCACTTTGTTGATTTTGTCATGTCGCGGTTCAAATACACAAACTTATCTGGAGCTTACCTTTTTTATTGTCTTTTCAGATATATGGACGAAGCTTCTTTTACCTCCAGTATTAAAGAAAGATGAGATACTAACTTATAACTTACTTGTGAAAGTGTAAGTATAAAGATGTTTGAGTACCCCTTTTAAAATGTGTCGTTGATATTCTTCCTTGTTCCTCCATAAAAAATGTGGTCGCTAGTTAAACTGCAGTAGTGATTCGATTCAATTGATTGACCACACTCAAAGTGCTACGGAGACTTTCCCAAAATCAGGAATGTCTTGATGTGAGCCATATTCTCCTCACTGCGAGTTCCTTAACGTAATTTCCAGCTTTTGGTGAAATTTGGGGAAATTCAAAACATCATCAGATGTTGTATTCAAATTCGTAATCATTGATTTGAAAGTTTACATTTTAGTGAAACATTGGGCTGACTAGGCCACCCCTAATAACATACAACGGAAAAACAATTTTTCATTTAATTCGATTCCGTCCAACATTTTTCTCTCTTTTTGTTTCATAACAATTGAAAACAAGTAGTCTGTTTTATTACCTGCAATCTCCTCTTTTGCGATTTAATACTATATACCACACGGCTAAATAAATAAGGAACTCCCCCCCCCCCTACCACACACACACAGTCGTAACCACTCCCACTCCCCTCCTCTTAAAAAATACGCGTTCACCACTGTTTCCAAAGTTTTATTCATCTTGTGTTCTTGGACCCTCTTTTTTTAAAAAGAAAAAAAACACTGTCACCAAATTACATGTATATGTTATGCAGCCAGCCATCTTGTTCAGCAAGAAAAACACATACATTGATTTGTTTTTCTTCGGTATAATAAAGATAAAAGTTTGTGTCTGTCTACTTATAAACTATAGTCCTTGCATTTCTTTATCCTTTCAATATGTCATAAATGTATTGGTATAGATATGGAGCTCCTAACACACAACATGTCACACATGAATATGAGACGGGCTGGGAGACTTATCTCTCAAGTGAACACGATTTCATCATCGGCTTCGTTGATGGGCGTGGCTCTAGCGGCAGGGGAGACAACTGGTTACATTCCAATTATAAAAGTCTCGGTCGACAAGAGGTGGAGGACACGCTTACAGCCGCAAGGTAAGTTAGTTCTGATGAATTTATTAGCTCAGTAAATGACACTTAGCTTATAACTGATCCTGTTTTGATATAATTCAAGAAATTTTCAGCTACCCTGAATAATCAGATAGACATCTGAGTGGACATGAATCCTGCTCCTAAACCTGATCACTTCATTTTTGTTAACAGTATAACACAGCCATTCGAAGTAACAGACACGATGCTGTATATAAAGATGGTGCCCTTAGAAACATTAGATAGTGTTTTTTATCACGCGCCGAGGCATTTTAACTGCATGTCACGCTGAACCATTATCCTGGCATTTAACCCTCTTTATGCTGTTTAGGTCTTCTCAGTCGAATAAAGTGTACATGCGATATAACCTGCCCAGAGATAGAAAGCTAGACCCTTCCTTTGGTCATGTGGTAGCTCGGGGACTGTTCTACGACTGAACGTCATCAGAATTATTTTACCAAATGCTCATTTACATTCCTTTAAACAGCTCCAGACCAGGTTGTACTCACGGAGTAATTCCAGAATTCAGAGCAAGAATTCATGTTTTACAGGTACTTCGAAGGCCTTCCATATGTAAATGAAAGAATGGCCGTTTGGGGACTGGTATGTATAGTATTCTTAGTGTCACAGTATTTCTGCGTATTTGCTGAAAATTTATATATGTGCGATTTATATAGCCCATTCTTTTGCTTACGACCACCACAATGGACTCGTACACCCCACTGAAAGCAGAATGGCTCTGAATAAAATACCCGAAAACCATGCTAGAGCTATTGACCGTGTTTGAACCATAAGACCTGCATAATATATCTCAAAATATAACGGAACAATCTATTACTGATGGCCATTCTTTCTGAAATGTGGCTTATTTATTTTCAGAGTACTTCTGATTTTTATATTGTTAACTGATTTTACTTACACGTCAACAAATCTTTTGGTTCAGTCTTCTTATGCATTTGTTGGAAAAGAATTTCATCCCAGTTGAGATCAGTTTTAGACAAGTGTATGAATCTGTTGAGAAGAGGTTTCGGTCAATCCTTCAATACATTCAAATACAACACACAATATTTCTATGACAAGACAATACCCTTAATTAAAAACACCATACTGAAATGTATCCAGATAACAACTATTTACAAAATAATATCATTCACCGTCGAACTGTTAAGCGCACAGAGCTGTAAGAAAACACGAGCATGACACGCTAAAAGTTTGTTTCAACGAAGCATCTTTACACACATGTTGAGGAAATATGTAATTATATTCAAAAGCTTACTGAACATGGCATATCAATATAAACAACTCCCTTAGTCTGCAGATTCCTACAGGCAAACTGCAAAAGTCCTGATTAGCATGGACGTGTGCAAGCTTGTCTGGTCGTGCACAGTTTGGGATATGTCTTCGGAGAGGGTTTCTCACGAAGCAACTCACCATCTTTCGTAGTTTTGTGACTACTGTCTTGTCAACATTTAGGCTACTTTTGGAAATGAATCAACATTGAATTTACGGGATCGTTTGTTAAAAACGTTAATAATGTCAGCATAACAAACGCGTTAGTCAACGATTCATCAAGTCTTCTAGTTTATATTAAATCAGGTGCTCTAATACTTTTTGAAAATGACTGGTTATGACGGTGGTTTTGCGTAGAATACGCTTGGAAATAGAAAGTTCGTTAACTAAAGCCGTCGTCAGTTATGAACAACTGGCCCTCTGGTTCTGAAATATCTTTCCATTTTTTCAGTCCCACGGAGGATTTTTGACGTCGTCTTTGCTGGCTAACAGAAATAATGTATTTGATTGTGGAATGGCTGTGGCGCCAGTGACAGACTGGCGATATTACGGTAAGATTAAGGATTAAAAGGCAATGACTCGCAACTGTTTTCATTTAGAAAAATATTTTACCAAGGTATGTGTGAGTTCGCTGTTGAATAAGGGATGTAACCAATATGCATGTGTTCAGTTTGTCAACGAAGAGTTTTAGAAATGAGCCGCGACAAGAATAAACCAACAAAGTGGTTGTGCGCCCAGCGCAGATCAGCATGTGCATCCGACAAGTCTGATCAGAATCTTTGCTAAGCGCTTAAAAGGTAGCTGAGGGTCTAAGCTACCTCCATGCGGACAGCGAAGACTCTGATCAGACTGGGCGGATGCCCAGGCTGATCTGAGTCTGCGCTGGGCGCACAACCACTTTTGTTGGTTTTCTCACGTCGCGGCTCAAATTGTTTAGCGAGATGGAATGTCATGGTACCGCAAAGGCTGCTGTTGAAATGTAGACAATTGAACGGCGCAACAAGAACAAATGCCTTGAGCATGTGTAAACAGCAAATATTTCGGTCATTTTGATGATCACAGCATTATTGTTCGAACTTTCATTAACAATTCGTTGATAGACGATTCTGATCAGTTTGCAAAGCTGCCCAGGAGAACTTGGGCCTTAGCATTTTCTACATGCCCTCTTAGTAAGTTTTAATTTCATTACAGATGTCAAACGTGTATGGCCACTAACAATGGATTTTCTCCCTCTGAGTATCATACAATTGGCGTCTAAAAGTATCAAAGTGCTGATAGCCCCTAAAATTACAAATTTAATAAGAAAACATCTTAGAATAAAATGGCCAGTTCCAGGGTTTGCCAGTTCAGAAAAATGCTTTGAACTCATCTTCAACAAGTGTAAATTTTAACAAACTGCATGAGTGTTTTTATGTCCTTGCACCCCTTATCGTCAATATCAAATAAGCCACGGCATGGTCCCTCATTTGAACCCTCTTAACAAGGTGGTTCTGGTGGGGGTCACAATATATGTGTTTAGGTTCCACGGTGTTGAGGTTTGTCACAGAGTTGTCCCTGTTACTCTTCCTTATCTAGAGCAGTGTAGGTATTGCTCATGCTTATCCGAATGAAAAAGGCGAATGCGCTTCTTATTGTCTGGCTTTATGCGCAATAACTGGAACAGTAAAAGGAAAATGGCTTTGCTTAGAGTGTCTCCCTTAGAACTGGTATTGACTTGTTCACACTTCTTTTCACAATTCTTCTTGTTTCTGTCGTTTCGAATTATACCTTGCTAACAGAGGTTTTCAAAATAAACTAAATTTGAATTTGAATTTGACTTAACCAACAAAGTAGCATGAGCGCCCAGCAAAGACTCAGATCAGCATCGACATCCGCCCAGTCTGATCCGACTCTTCGCCGTGCACTTCAAGGGAAGTTAAGGGTCTGTCCTAACTCGATCCATGCCAACAGTGAAGACTCTGATCAGACTGGCCAAGGCTGGTCTGAGTCTTCGCTGGGCGCACATGCGCCTTCGTTGATTTTGGCGTGTCGCAGCTCACTGATTAAGTCCTTATAAAATGTACAGTCCAAAATGCTATCCCCTCTAACCAAATCCAGAATCCAGCCAGATAGTTTCCATGAAATTTGAAAGTGTAATTATATTGAACATGTCCGGTCGGCTCGTTCAGTGTTCGTGGTAGTGATACTGCGTATTCCGACGGACTGCGGTCAGGGTCTCTGGCATGGTGTCTTCTCCAGGCGGCACACAACGTTGAATCAACATTGAGTCAGCTTTGATTCAATGTTATGACGATGGATCTGGGTTGACTCAAAACTGATTCAATGTTGTGTGCCTGCTGGGTCGGTGGTCACTACATTTGGTGGCTTGATTCTAACACAGGATCTTGACGCTCTTTCAATACAAAACCATTCAAAGGCCCTCAACGACCAATTATCAAATATATTTGTAATGTATATTAAGTCTCTGAAGCTTTTGTATTGGTTCCATGGATGAAACGTCAATGTCCTGTGGTTCTAACATGCATTTTCTTTTTTTTCATTACGTTTCATATCTCTTGGCATCAATACGCCGGGAAACTCTGTCACATTTATCTTCTGCGACCAGAAACTGTACAAACATTATGGAATTTGGACGCTAGCGATAGGGTTATGTGGCGTTCTCCATCTGATTAGATGTTATTGGCTTTCTTCTACTATTTTATACATGTCATAAACACGTGGGCAGGTGACAACATGCATCATAATGATTCATTATGATGCATGTTTGTCACGGATTTTTTTTCTTGTAATGAGCATCCTTGTACAATCCAGTACAGTTTCTTTAACTTTGCAATTGAATCATATTCTAAGCTTGTAATGGACGTCATCTGTATCTTGTGATGAGAATCATATTGTAGTAAAATTCCTGTGAATGTTTTATCTTGTAAAGGACATCATGTACCTTTTAAAGGAAATTTTCTTCGCGTTCCGTATCTCACTATGCATGTGTTAAAGGTATTGCAATACCATTTCGAATTTAATACAGCAGCTGCAGTTCAGCAGGAACCCAGGTTAGCTATCTGTTTAAAAGCTGTGAAACTGGTGTTTACTTTCAGATTCATTTTACACAGAAAGATATATGGGCAAACCTACAGCAGAGGACAATCTTGACGCATATAATGTAAGTATTCTCTCTCACTCTTTCTCTCTCTCTCTCTCTCTCTCTCTCTCTCTCTCTCTGATAGTTTTGGGCCCGTGATATAGGATCTGATTGTAATTATTCATGATCATTCCCATCTTTTCACTTATTGCCTTGTTAAGGAAATACGGATTCTAAACACCTTAGGCATCTGTATATTAGTACCAAATTAAAATGATAGGCAATGATCAGGAATCAAATCCCACATCACACCCTCAAAACCAAAAGGGAAAGAAGCACACACACACACACACACAAGTGGACAAACTTCACGAAAGACACGCACAGTCCCAGCGGACACGTGACGTCAAAATGACGCCGATGTGACGTCATCACGTCGCATCGACGTCAGTAGGACGTTATTACAACGTTGTGTGCCTGCTGGGTAAACCGAATATAAAGCTCTTTCCCAAACAGGTGATCGTTCCGCTACCTTAATTAAAAACAACAGCAACATCTATTTTTACTCATTTTCTATTTGGAATTAAAAAACAAAACAGAAATTAGAATGGGCAGCTATTCAGGTGACCATATTGCTAAAGACCATATACAAGCAGACAAAACAACAGGTAACATTGAGGAACCACAACAAAAGTACAACCTTGGAACGGTCAGTAATAGATTTAGTGGAGAGCTTTAACTAGTTTTACTGGATCCAGTCCCTTCCTAGTAAAGTTTACATTTGAGAATATAAACGGTCTTAACAGCTTTCTATACAGAACAAACTATACCCGATTCTTATATAGAGCAAGCTCACTCACCCTATTAAAAAATACGGTTTGGGGCTGCTATACGTTTGTTAAACGTCACTAGCCTGTGTCGCTGAGTATTATTTCATTTGTGTTTCAGTATGCCAATGTATCAAGATATGCGTCCAACTTTAGGAAATCAAAGTTTTTGCTCATACATGGAACAGGTGATGGTAAGTAATGCTATAATCTAACACTTTAAAATAAGGTGCAGAAATGCACTCCCTATAAGATTATTACAAGTAAACTTGTGTTTTGTCTCATTCCCCATAACGGGCTACTCTTAAAGAAAAGAATTTGCTCTTGTGAGCAAATTCTTATCTTTAAAAGTAATCTCACTGTATCATGGGTTTACCTGTCAGAGAAGCAAATACTGTTCTGATAATGCTGTCTCCCTTATACAAAGGACAGTCAGATCATTGAAATGTATAATTGGCACATTAAAACCGCAGCTCAGTTAAACCAATATATTTTTGCAAGTTTGGGAAAGAGCTGCTAACTCGGCTTATCACTTGTAATTTATTGTTTGTTGGGATGTCTTTGTCAATCTTTCCCTTTGATGTTGGGGATAGGGTTTGGGATCTGATTCAGTCAGTTCCTGAAGTGTAGTTACTCTTTAAATTCTAATATACCTTAATATTTAACTTCAAACATAAACAGATAATTTAGCCAGTTGCGTTAAGAACAACACGTCGTATTATGTACAGTGTAAATCCATTTCCAGAATTGCCCGTCGCATACAGCTCTACTTGGGGTATAGTGTAACTACACCTTTGTAGGTTAAAGCGTATAGAAACTCTCAGACTTGTGTCTTGAGTATCTCACTAACAAATATGTCCGTCCCCTACCTCATTGTGTGAGTAAGTTCCATGCGCAGTTTGATGATGCTCCTTTTTATTACCCATTATATAATTGGTACGTCCTTTTTCAAATCCCATCTGGCACATTACGTCAAAACGACGTCGATACGACGTCAGTACGTCGCATCGGCGTCAATATGACGTCATTTCAACGTCATATGCCTGCTGGGTAGCTACATTACCTAGGAATGATAGCAAAGCAAAGATGAGCTAATACAAACTACATGTATTATTTCTTTCATATTCTGTCATCAATGTTTTCAATTTTCCTTTCAGACAATGTTCATTTCCAGAATTCAGCTCAACTTATTAAAGCTTTAACAGAAAAAGATGTTTATTTTAGAACACAGGTAAATTCTTTATTAATTTTTAAGGAGCTAACCAAAAACTTTATTTATTCCATTTTTTTTATTCTTCTTGAAGACATTATTTCATAGATGACACTGGTGCTTTGTATACAATGCGTTCTTGGTGATAAAATTTAGCAAGTACATATCAATGTAAAGAATACAAGAGCAACTAAATGTCAGCATAAAGATTATAAGAAAGTATTCTTTTTGCCCTTGTCAGTTAGATTTCTATGTACAAGATGGATTATTATCAACTCATACGTTATTCAAACTGAAGCAAACAAAAAATACTTGGACGCCTCTCGAATCTTGTCATGGAAATCGGCTTTTCCTCCGTCCGACCTTACAATGCCATTGACTTATTTCAGATGATTCAAACTCATGGCACACTTAGTTACAGAAATTGCTTTGTGCTGCGAGAAAATGTACCTACTTTCGTGTGTGAACGGCCCACTTAGATCTTCATGCGCATCCACAGAGTTTGCTCTTTTGCACCGGCGATCTGCGATCTGGTACATGTATTGTTAAAGCCTCTGTGCTGATGTGCATTTACCAGGGGTTATTTTCACGATATGGACAGCCCTGTTTAAACATATGAAGTGCGTGGATGCCTGTGTGTCAAATTGAATGCAATTGCATATCGAAGTCTTGTGAATTACACGAAATTTCGATATAATATCTTTACGGGAAACCCCCTGGGCTATCTTGGCTGATATCAGTCTTCGCTGGTCTTTACATGCCTTAATTAAGATAATCATTGTCCAGCCACACCTTGGATCGTGTATAAAGCTCAGCATGAATATTCGGCCTCGGATTCTTCCGACTCCGAAACAAAACAACCATTTCTGTTTAGTATCCTGTTTGTTCGCAAATGGCCGCGTAATGAAATCCCGTCTTTTAATTTCCAGATATACACGGACCAGCAGCACTGGTTAAACGGTGGAAATACAAGAACTCATTTATATAACACCATGGAGAATTTTCTATATCAGTGTTATGGTAAAGTAACCCAACGGGAAAAAGAAGAAATGGAAGTCAGTGAAAAAGATGACGAGGTGGAAGAATAATAAATTTGAATTCCGCTGTAAATTTGGATTTTTGCGAATTTTTATTTTCACGAATCAATAAAATATTCGAAAAGTCTTGGTACACTTCAGGGGAACCAACTTTAAATTTATCACTTTCTGTTTTCCCTCTCTTCTCAAAAGGGGTCAACTCTTAAAGGAAAGAATTTGCTCTCCTAAGAGCAAATTCTTCCCTTTAAGAGTAGACCCCATTTTGAAAGGAATTGGTCGTTCAGGGAAGCATACAACAGAGTCACAAAAGTTGCATCCCATTGTTAAAAAGGCGGACAGACATGGAAGTGTACTCATACGCCTTTCAAATAAAAAAAAAATACACCTTTCAATAAAAGAAACATACATGTAACTGGAATTAAAAATTGATTTATTTGTGATTCCAATTATGTTTCTTTTATTGGTCACAATAGATTCTCTCTTTTTGCGAAACTTAACATACGTGAAAATAAAATTTTCGCAAATATTTCCAATTTACAGTAACGAAAAAAAGGCGAGCAGCTCGGAAACTCATGGGTGTCTGCCATGGATTCCTTCCCCATGGGGAACTTCGCTGGAAAACAGGAAAAGCAGCACTAAGACCCAGATAGCCTGTAAAGCTTTGCAGTCATATCCGGGTGGACACTGTATTTATAAGACTACACGACAAATAGTAAGAGAATTCAGATAATACAGTTACATCTGGGCCTTTTGCTGTGTGCATGTAAATTGTAGAATGCGTCACAGGTTCGCTCACATGCGAACGTCAAGGACTCAAAACAGCATGCGCAGAGCCCTGTCCTTTGCACATACCGTATGTACTCACTATTGAATATGAGAAACCTACAGGCATACATCGAAGGCTCTGACCAAAATGTATGTACATGTACCAGCCTAATGCCATAATGCGTATATTTGTATCACGTTCTCACAGTTTGACATTCTGGGAGTATGACACATTCGTGCAAGGCTGATCTCAGTGTTCTTTGATCGCGTCCACAACTATACTCAGAAAATATTGAAAAAAGCGAAAAGTATTCTCAGTTTGGCAGAGATTCGAAATCCGCTCCGATACCTGCACTATAGCTACATGTCATACAGGAGATTTTCTCATGGCGTGTAAAAAGAACTTCCCTTAGATATTTTCGCCGCTATAGGGATATAGATTCCCAATAGCGGCGGATAGTATCATTGCGAAGGAACTGGTCTAATGCCTACTATGAAATATATTGACCTCCACCGATGAGTTCAAGATGTTTCCAAGATTTTTTTTGTTTGTTTCTATTAAGATGAATGTGTTCACTTTCTGGGAAAGTAACTGTCATTTTCATTTTGCATTCCTTCTCAGTAGAGATCAACTCTTAAATGAAAGATCTTTTAAGTAAATTCTTTCTTTAAGAGTAGAACCCCCCACCCCACCCCACCCCTCCACACACACTTTTAGAAGGGTTTCATCATCCGGGGATGCAAACATGAAGTCAAGAAATATGTTTCCCTTTGTTAAAGTTGCGGGGAAAATGGAGGTGTACCAATCACCATATAAACTCATAAAACGCCTGCGTGAACGAATCTGTGTATGATATATGGACAAGAAAGGCCAACGAGAATATGACACAAGATCATGGATCACCCTTCTTGTCCTTTTACTACAATGAAGTTCTTTCTCAGTTCATGTAAATGTGGTGTTTGCAAGCTATGAGACAATCATCTCATGACTCTTAAATTATAGCCAGATTAGACATTGTTCTGTTCATTCTCTAATTATACGTATATAAATACGACTATAGCGCTATCAAACAAATGAGCCGCGACACGACAAAACCAACAATGTGGTTGTGCGGCCAGCGCAGACTCAGATCAGCCTGGGCATCCGCCCAGTCTGATCAGAGCCTTCGCTGTATGCATGGATGTAGCTTAGACCCTTAGCTACCCTTTGAGCATTCAACGAAGAGTCTAGTCAAACTAGGTGGGAGCCCAGGCTGATCTGAGCCTACACTTGGCGCACAACCACATTGTTGGTTTTGTCGTGTCGCGGCTCAAATAAATATGGCTAAATTAGTATGAGCTTCCTTTTGTATGTGTATTTCGTACATGTATTAATCTCATATAACAAGAGATGATTTTCTCCATGTATTGGCTTGAGAATAATAGAGTTCGGGCATCAAAATACTCTAAAATTGATGCTAACCAGAGAATTTTATTCTGCTGTCAGCCAAGGTCAGCATATACCGGTACCTGCTGCTTACTTGGCGAGGTACAAAATTGAATTACTAGTTAAGTTTCGGTGGTGCATTTTGGCAAAAGTTTTTCCCCTACATGGGCATGAAATTGCACGCTAAACTATTTACTATTTTATGTTTTTCTATCTTTTTTCTACTGAAACATTTTTACCCCAGGAGATTTATTCAGTGCTTATTTCGAGTCCTCCGTGTGGGGGTTCACGTGGATTTTGCCACAAAAAAATCTGAGTGAATCGTTGTTTATGTCAAAGTAAACAGCTTATTATTTCACTTTAAATATCTTACACTGATCTACACTTTGATGGAAACGTAAATATTCACACTTTGGGGCACGTCACAAAATTTCATTCAGGCAATCTCTAAACTAAAATGGCGGCGTAATCTGCACGAAGGTCAGTTGAAAGTTTGTGACCGAGTCCTTGCCTAAAGTACGAATACTTGCGGTTCCATGAAAGTATCATTAGAACCGGAAAGATAAGCATTTCGCCATTTTTGTACATTTTGATGCATACAGCACCTACTCAAACCAGGTTGCGATTAAGTACAGGTGACATAGCTTAAGCACTGATATTTGTGTTATAACCTTATTTATACCATCCAGCGTCTCTCATAAGGCTGATAATGCATGTCACCACTTCAGAATGAAAAAGAGAAACTTTTTGTTTGATCTCTGAATTATGTTGTTATTGTATCCTGTTGAAGATGCATGCATTTGTAATTTTGTAACAGTTTGTCTGAGCACTTCATCTCATCAGTATTAGAAGCCATGGGTGTCAAATTTAATGTGAAAATCGAAAAATTCTTAATCATTTTGACAGACTTGTGCTCTGTTTTCATCTGTTCAGTTTTGTCTCAGTAAGCTCTACAGACTCACACATACTAGTCATGAGTGGATGCGCACATATTACACATTGCCGTTAACTTGGCGGCGTGTATACCACTCTACAAAAAGTTTCCAATCTGGCCAAATGTGACACCAACACTGATACACATTTTTTGTGGGTCAACTGGAAGATATTAAGCTACCAACACTCCTCCCAGCAGGTACATAACGTCTAAATGACGTCGTATTGACGTCGATGTGACGTCATTACGTCGCATCGACGCCACTACGACGTCATTTCAACGTCATGTGCCTGCTGGGTAGTGGTAGTTTCCCAGCAGGCACATGACGTCGAAATGACGTCGTACTGACGTCGATGCGACGTTCTAACGTCGCATCGACGTCAATACGACGTCATTTTGACGTCATGTGCCCGCTGGGAAGAAACCCGGCAGTTCAGCGGGATAAGTGATGCCTGCTTTGCTAGTGGTCCAAGTTTGATCCTTGTGGGAGGCAGAAATCTTTAAAATCGTAATCGGGGTTCCATTGTACACAAACTTTCATTACCCACCTTCCATCGGCTTGGTATGACTGATGTACAGTCGAATAGGTCATAAAACCACAAATCGTCCATTTATCCATCTTAGTTGTAGTATATTATTTGATTATACTGGTTCTACCATGTAGAAAAGCATGTATATATTGAACAAATCATGTCAGTTACGTACCAATGTATTAAAGGTGTTTTGTATTTGTTTAATTCAAGTTTTAACTGAGCCCTCCCAGCAGGCTCATGACGCTGCAACGCCATCAGTGCGACATCATTACTACGGCATGTGCCTGCTGGGCAGCCACAGGAAAAAGTGCCTGAAAGAGTGTCTGAACTGGAAAATTCTCACAAGAACGCATGGATACACAGACTCAGAAGAGTTTTTCCTATTCAAACACACTTTCAAGCACTTTTATCCATGTCTTGGCTACTGTAATATCGAGTTTTGTGTTATATTCAAACATTCCTTTTATTACCATTTAAACATTGTACATGTATGTATTACTGTTTTACTTGTTGAAATTCGTAATCATCTTGCATGTTCCATCCCATCATTCTTAGAACAATATAAATGAGCCGCGCCACCACAAAACCAACAAAGTGGCATGTGCGCCCAGCTAAGGCTCAGATCAGCCTGGGCATCCTCACAGTTTGATCAGAGTATTCGTTGTCCGCATGAAGCTAGCTTAGACTCTTGGCTACCTTTTAAGCGCACAGCAAAGACTCTGATCAGACTGGGCGGATGCCCAAGCTGATCTGAGTCTTTGTTGGGCGCACACACCACTTTGTTGGTTTTGTCGTGTCACGGCTCAAATATTAAATCAAAAAGTGTTTAGTGAATTCCCAAATGAGATTGTGTTATAGTGAGATATAGTATCCTTGTTATGTTAATGTTATATATGACAACAAACACTTGTCAAATAAAAAAAAATGAAACATGTTTTTTGCACAGGTTCTTTATTTCTTCCAAAATGCGAAAAACGTGTCTTTGAACAGACACAAAAAATACGGCTTCCATGTAGAATGATCAGAGATCTCCAAGCTTAATTTCTAGAATTGCTATCTTAACACGCCTGCCTTCGCCCGATATGGCATTAATTCAACATTACTATTTTCTGTTTTGCTTCAAAAACAGTGTCTGCAATTGAACGAAATAGTTTGCTCCTAGAGGAGCATTTACTTTAGGGAGGCACAGTCTGAAAAAGACTGTTCCTCCAGAGCAAATTTCATAGTTGTAGGGAATCTCCAACATAGAAATTTAGCCTTAGCAACAGCATAGCAACGACTTAAATCGTTTTACAAATATGGCCCCTGGACAACAAAGCCCTTCAAACGACAAGTCTACCCTTAATAGGAAAAAGTGTTCCTAGATGAACGTATTCTATCCTTTAACAGTTAGCCTCATTGACATGAAAAGCATCTAATGATGCGCTAGTTGCCTTTCTGCTCATTTCCGCCCCCTTTTCCACATCATGGACTAATACGTACATATTAAAGGATGAGGCAGTTAAATTCTGAGGTTTCGGGATGACACTATTATTTATTTAATGCATAGCACAACTATGAGGTAGTAGTTGTCTCAAATAAATGTAATACCCTGAGTTCAATAAAAAAAATACTTCAATACTTCATCAAGTAAGATGCTTGTCACACAACCTCAGTCTTGACATCATTGCCTGGCATGTGGAGTTGATCAAGATAATGAATCGGGCATTTTTTCACTCCAGAATGGACTGCAGCTGCCGAGACCAAATTGAACATTTGTCCTGGCCCAGAGGTTATAAAACTTGAGTACATTTTCAAACTCAAAATAAAGCACACTGATTGGCTGCTTCCGAGCACATGCTCGGAAGCAGAAAATCAGTGTGCTTTATTTTGAGTTTGAGATTATACTCGAGTTTTATAACCTCGAACCCCGACTGAGTTGGAAAAAAGATAAAAACAAAACAAAAAACACTAGAATATACAATGAATCCTTCTATCACCTTAGAATGCCAGGAGTTCTTTGTCATATGTGAAAAATTTCCCAGAATCCTTCAGTTCAAGGCTGTCAATAACTGTCAACAATTTACTAACAGAGTCTTCAGTAGAAAACAAGTTTTTCACATTCTTATGATATGGCCTGGAGAGAGCGGTGTCCACTGTACCCGGATGTAAACTGACACAAATTACTTTCTTCTTTCCCCTGCCTAATTCTATACTGAGATTCTTGGTGACCATGTTAAGAGCTGCTTTAGACATTCTGTAACTGTACCAGCCCCCTAACGCTGAAACAAAAGAAAATAAATAGGAGGTACCAGGAAAATATCTACCATAGGTATAAGGCATACACGGAGAAGTCTCATTTCAGACTATGCAGCCATGTTGAGCTCCAGTTAAGGAGGGTTTCTGAGAATAATTTCTTATTTCTCAATAAACTGTTTGGCCCCTGTTTAGAACTGCCTTTCCGAGCCAATTCTTATGGGGATAACATCATATGTTTTATGGAATATGGACATAAACTCCTCTTACCCACCCTTATTATTTGGCACCTCCATTTAAGTCGTCATCGCTTGCTTTATGATGCACGTCATTTGGATAGCTTAACACCTGATTACTAGAATAAGTTAGTTTTGTTGGTTTGACCTCATTTCTAAGGCAGTCGACAATTTCTTTTCAAAGCTGCCAAGATATATCTTTGTGTTAGGCCATCTCATTTTCAAGGTCGGTACACAGCTTAAAACATCTCATTTAGCTTGCTGAAATTTGTACAAGTATTTCTAACCAGCTGGCTAAAGCCTAAAGGGACAACTCCTAGATCAAGAATTTGTTCCTTGGGAACATTTTTCCAAAACAGAAGATTTCATTTTAGAACACGTCCTCCTCCAGAGAAGCAAACAGGAAGTCACAAATTATGCTCCCCTTTGAAACAATGGTGGTAAGTCAGGTGTGTATTCCCACTCTCTGGAAACAAACTGCTTCCTCTATGAGTAGCCCCCTTTCAGACGGGAGTCATAATTGAACCGTGACACGAGAAATCCAACAAAGTAGATGTGCGCCCAGCGAAGGCTCAGATCAGCCTTGGCATCCGCCAAGTCTCATCAGAGTAAATGCTGTCCGTATGGAGCTAGTTTAGACCCAAGGCTACTTTTTAAGTGCTAAGCGAAGACTCTGACCAGATAAGGTGAAAGCCCAGACTGATCTTTTTATCTCTATATATGTATACATGTGTTTTTAAACAGCATATAAATGTTGATGTAATACAAATATAGCTAAGAAGATAGAATGAAACACAAGGAAATATAGGTCGATAAAGATAATTTTTTACATTTGAGAGAGAGAGAGAGAGAGAAATACACGAAAAGCTTGATAGTTTCTCCATTGCATGTACAATATATTCGATTCCATACAGATGATCTGCGACATATATTTGTGTGTCTAAGAGCATCCCCACAGAACCGACATTTTTTATTGTAGTCCCCTTCCCCTGCTGCTAAATTTCACCGGAATTATTAATTCGATCAAAACTTAGTTATTTAGATAGTTATATAAACTTGGAATTTCCAATAACCTCTACCTCTAGCCCAGACTGATCTTAGTCATCGCTTGGCGCACATGCCACTTTTTTTGTTTTCTCGTGTCGCGGCTCATATACTTCCAGTCCAGAATAATCTCTAATGGCGGTATGTTCACGCACCTTAACGGGTGCAAGATTCTAACTTACCATTATCAGTAATGGAACCAACTTTGGCGGACATGTTTACCAGTACACCTGCATGATTAGATTCTGAGCCAAAACTACCACTGCCTTTCTGTAACATCCCACCAAAGTACTTGGCCATGAGAAGAGGGCCAAATGTATTTGTTGCAAAAGTTTCCTGGAGCCCCTGAATAAAGATAAAATATTTCATTTTGTAAACAGTCTCAATCGCTACCTCTCTGTCAAAAAGAATGCGAAAGCCTAGACACACGGCCTTGAGATAAGTCTCTTGATATAACGCTGTTTCAATGACATCGTTGCATCGTCGTGAATACGGCTAAGAAACAGAATCAGAGCGAATAAAAGCGTGAGCGTGATCAATAAACGCACAATAGCATATTCTGATAATCTCAGCCTTCCCAGGATACGACGAAACTATCTGCCTACAACCTTCCCTGATCCAAAAAAGGTACCCATTTGCTGCTGGATTTTTTCAGTCGCTAGCTGGTCCGTTGGAAACCTGTAACGCCATAGCTGAGCGCCTCTGACCATCGGACCACGCAGCTTAAATGTGGGACGAACACAGCGATGGGCTCTGTCTTTCGTATGCTATGCCCAAGATACGGTTGCCTCTAACACCCACGGCCACTACGGTCATAAGGCTATTCTACCCTTTTTTTTAGTTGCATCATGTGATTCATATGAGCCGCGACACGACAAAACCAACAATGTGGTTGTGCGCGCAGCAATTGCAAAGACTGAGATCAGCCTGGCCATCCGCCCAGTCCGGTCAGACTCTTCGTTAAGTGCTTAAAGGGTAGCTAAGGGTCTAAGCTACCTCCATGCAGACGGCGAAGGCTCTGATCAGACTGGGCGGATGCCCAGGCTGATCTGAGTCTGCGCTGGGCGCACAACCACATTGTTGGTTTTGTCGCGTCGCGGCTCATATGCCTATTGCGCATACTTAAGACTGTCTTGGGTCAGAGCATGTGCAGATTCACCATAAAATGCATAAATAAGACGCTAACTTCGCATACACTGGACATACTGTGCATTTGATTTTCACAGGCTAATATAGGCATATATGCTGTTTGTATATGCTTGGGGTTAATGGTCATCGGCAGCAACTCTGTCATTTTCATTTTGCATCCCTTCTCATGCGGGGTGGAGGTCAACTCTTACAGGAAATAATATGCCCCTCCCCCGCCTACACATACAAAAAAGTCTTTCCTTAAAGAGTCTATGTACTTTCGGAAGGGCTTCCTTGTCCAGGGAAGCAAACAGGAAGTTACAAAAGTTTCTTTCCTTTATAAAAATGGCAGGAAAAATGGAGCTTTACCCATGCACCTTCAAGAAAGTTTTCTCATGAACATCATTTTTGTGAACACTCATCTTCCGCATATGGACAGTTTCACGTGTCCAGTGCAGGATATTTGCACTGTTGGAAAACAGTGTAACGCTCCTTAAATGCACCTATTTGTTGAAGTGAATATCAAGGGTTATTATGGTATAAAACTCAAACCTGGAACGAGACATCTTTCAAACTTGTTTCACCACGACCCGATGGGTGCAAGATGCCAGCACAATTGATGAGCAAATCCAACCTTCCGAACTCTTTCTCTACGAAAGCAGCTGTTGACTGCAAATATACATCGATGGCATAGAATTAAGAGCGTCGTAAGTAATGAAGGCAATATTTTAAGTTCACTTCGAAACCGTTTAGTCACCTTTTTCCAGGAGCTGGCGTCCATAAGCATTTTACATCTTTGTAACTGTAATCTAACGTCAAATAAATATTACATACAGCGTCAACCCGCCTTTATTAAATGGCTTGGTCCCCAATCTACCTAATTAAGAATTTAGATGAATCCTAATAGTGAGACCGAAAAGATCTGACTATGCCAATACTTTCATTTAATGTATAGACACTCTATCTTACTTACAAAAAGATGGACAGATCTTGATTCTGCTCTGTTCGATATGTTAAAATGTCAGTTACGATCACTCATCACCAAACGCATTTTCTACTTATATACTACGTCAAAAAAGTCCCTATGCATGAAATTCCTTGTGTTGCCATGGCATCTGCGGAAGCTATGAACATTTATTTTTATTAGTTAATTTGCCTATTGATTGATTGATTGGTTTGTTGCTTAACGTCCTTGAACACACTTATTCGTTTTGGTTTCTTAAAACTACACATGCTATGAAGTTATTTGAATATGCATGGGGTAAATTTTCACTTTCGCAGAGTTTCATCATTAAAATTGTTCAAGTTCAAAGTCAATAAAAGTTGGTTTGTGAAAAAGGACGTCCCAGATTCTGTGCTCCACACATTGGATCAAGTCTTAGGCAAGGTTGCATGGCAAAGAAATTGAAATTGGACTCCTGAAGATGCGAGAATTTCAGCCACAACTCAGGGTACTGTGATTCTTTAAAAGACGGCTTTAAGTACCACTTTCAATGGGACTTCGAAATCATAACGGCAAGCGGGCACGTAAAGATTCTTCCAATTTTATCATTTTGCAATGGAGACAATGACAAAACAAAAATGTTTATGAATACAGTTTGAAAAACGACAGTTAGGTACAGGTATAATGAGGCATTGAAAATTGCTATATTTTTAATTCAAATGAAGATAATCTGGGAATTTTAAGAATTTAAACCTCGCTCGTAAAGCCTCAGTACAAAATAATGGACATCTAAAGTGTTTTTTCGAGTCCTGCAATATGGACTTTTCTGTGCAATACAGAATTTGTTCTTGTGCATGCGCAGCAATATGGTGTATTTCAGTTAACTCGTATCGAATATTGCCAGGTAACTCTTATGTGGAAAAGTATGGGTTGACGATTTTCTGGGCATTTTGTTCCTTGGCATCTCCCCAAACATACATGAACCTCAATTAATTCCAATATGCACTGGGTTCCTCGAAGTCATGGCCGATAGATGGTATCGTTACTTTTTTGACCGAGTATAGTATGGGTAAAACCAGGGTATGGTGTATAAAACCCAGTGAAACCTAATCTGTTTTCAGTTTCGGAAGGAAACTGATTTTTTTCAGCTTCCAAAAAAACTGAAACAGATCTCGATTTCAACTCGGTTGAAAAAAAAGCGTTCTGTGGATGATGCCTATTTCTTTCGAATACACTTGCTCAGAGTGTTTCTAAAGTTATTACCTGTATTTGTGTTTCGTTCGTGACGTCTAAAGGCAATATATGGAGCCGATTTTGGACACCGCTTCTCAATTCTTGGAGCTCATTGGCTGCATCCGGGGATCGGCAAGTCGCAACCAGTTTGAGATCCGGGTTTCTGGATAAAAGCATCCGACAAAACTGCAATCCTATGCCTCTGCTAGAGCCTTGAACAAGAGCCGTTACAGACATCTGCAAAACATAAACACATAAAGAATATTTTAATACATCTATATGGCCGACTGCTCAGATCTAGTTTAAGAAAACCTCAATTTAGTCAGTGTAATTTGAATGGTTATCATTAAGATTAACTTTAAATCAGATCTGAGCAATCGACCCTAAATGTTTGAACATGACTACTTAGACATACCCAGGTGAATATATTTGTATAAACTGTATAATTTATATATATATATTGTATAATTGCCTGTATAATTTATATAGATATATTCACCAGGCATGGTTAGATCAGACTGGAGAATGAAAATCTGTTATTCCATGACTGGAATATAGTTTTATGGACCAATAGGAAATCACCGAAAGTAGTAAGGACAGTCACTTTGGACATGGATTTTCCCATGTATTTTACATAGACTTTTGGCCTGAAAAAAAACTAAGTCCGCACGGACGCCTAGTGTAAAAATACATAGCCGTGTCCAATGATGACAATCCATGAGTTAACTTTCATAGGCTAGTGAGCCTCTGTTAGGCCCTTGCAAAGCAGTAGAAGTCAAGTTCTTAGGCTCTCAGAGCTGTTCTTAGGACAACTCAGCGCCATTTTCCTACTAGAAATAGACACCTGCCATAACTTCTTATAGCTCTGTTTAGGCTATTATCGATTTTTCTAAGAAGCTTCTAGACTAATGACGTTATGTTATGATGTCACTTTGGCAGACTGACTTAGTTCAGTTGCTGCAGCTTTCTGTAGGGCATTAAGAACTTAGATTATTTTGGAGACAGTACTTGGAGGCATTCATAACTACCCTCCCATCCCCTTATATGACTGGAATATTGTTGAAAAGGATTTTAAACCATAGATTCTTCTAACTATTCATCAATCTAGATCATTAGATTGCGAAGATGTACAGGCTGATCTGAGTAAACCCTGATCTCAAGCCAGGCCACTTATACTGATAGGACCGCCCCCCTCTCTCTCTCTCTCTCTCTCTCTCTCTCTCTCTTCATCTCACTCTCTATAGAGCCGCCTTTATCTGACATATCTTCATCATTAAGTCTAAGTCACATGTTCTGTTCTGTTCATTTCTCCTGACGACGTTCCCCAAGTGGCTCAGCAGTACGTAACCATAGTTGCACACACTAGTAAAATTAGTTGGTTCAGATTGTTTGTTTTTATATTGTTTAATCCCTTTTTTTCTATTTCTATTTCTATTTCAACAAACATAAACCATTTCACTTTAGAGTTTTACTAAGAATTTCGAAATTCGGAATTCAGAATTCCGAATTGTGAAATAGTATGGAAATGAAAAGTGAGTCCATTGGGGCATCGTAGTTTTACACCTCAATGATTGTAGTGAGTCCCACTGTAGGTGGTGAAGCACAGATGACATGCTGCTTGTATTTCTTTACTGCTGGTGGTAAACAAAGCAGCTCTTCTCTGTTTTCATCTCCACTTTGTTTACTTGACCCATGTCACGGTTATGGGCTCCATTTGAATTGAAGAGCGATTTATTCTAGATTAGGTCTAACCCCAGTCCCAATATTCCAGATTAGATGTGACCATGGTAAAAATGCGTTTTGCCATTATTTTGTTACAGGTCGTTTGCGAAAAAGTGGAGGGCAAAAAAATGATTTAATTTCATTACTACTGAATATATTTTCATGAAACTCTGCCTACCTGAATTTGTTGCCTATACGAACTCATGCAAGGAAATTCAGAATTTTTGGACCTTTAAATAAAAAGTTTCTCTATTAATTATTACCATTTCTCTTCTCTATTTTATGCCATTCTCACATAGGAGGTAACCATACAGGTATAGCAACCATCGTTGCTTCTATAGTTACTATACTAATATTATATTTCATTCACAAAATACCATGTGGTCTGAAATGTGTTCACTCACTTCCTAGTAAACCTACAGGATTTAGCAATAATGGGCCAATCATTTCAAAAGGATTTTCTTGTATGTTTCTCCTTAACAGGGAGTAAATGCCCATATAAAAAATGTATATCAATAGTATGCACAACACCAATCAAGCGTAAGATCACAAAGATAACAGACTTTTTCAACATGTAGTTGATTTGACAATTTTTAATTTAATTATCAAAATATTTTGAATTTCGCATGAGTTTGTATGGGTAATAGATTCAACTTCAAGTATGCAAAGTTTCATGAAAATTTATTCAGTAGTAATGGAATTAAATCAATTATTTGCCCTCCACTTTTTCGCAAACGACCTATATACTACGGATCCTTTTTCATTCTCCAATATCTTCGCCGTTCACGGTGGGGGTGGTCGGGTGGTGCGGTGGTGCTGTGTGTAACTTCCAGTGCCGGGGCGGCCTACTGATTTGGAACATTGTCAAGGTTTGCCGAGAAGTACCGGTGGCGGGAATACCCAGCGGTAATTACCGGTTATTCCCGTCCTGGGATTTGGCCAAATTTGGCCAAAGTGGGAAATACTGGGAAATAAGAAATCTTAGAGCTGTTTTTCCTAAACTGTTCTAATATATTTCTTTAAATTTGAGTTGGTAGCACATATTTGTAATCATTTATATACATATCATGCAAATAAGGTTCTAAACTCCAGGACTGGTCACTACCAGAGGACACAGCAGATGATTCTTGGTTGTTTCAAAGGCTCTTATTTCAAGGAAACTACCTTTAAAATTCTTTATTATAAAAAAGACTGTAAAATCCCTTCTTTTATCACTTAACGGTGTTTCAACACTGTATTTCTAAACACGAGATCTTTTTATTATCATTTAGTTCTCATACAAATGTATATACTGAACTAAGCTGTAGTTTATCTAAAATTAACCAATTTCCCTGGTTTATCATCACTACTAAAGATCATAGCTTTCTGCAGGTAAGTTTAACATGTTCTTAAGTTTGATCATACCAAAATATGAAAGAACTCTGTGAAAGTCTTCAAGCTTCACAACTATTTCCAAAAAAAAAGAGTGTGTACCATACTCCAGTTTCTTGCATGTATCTCTGAGTTTGTCACCTGATTAATAAAAACATTGATGTGGGGACATTGTGGTCTAATGCAGGGCTTGAAAATTCTTAAATTGTCACTTGTCCTGCGTCACAAAATGTATAGTGATATTAATAAGTTGCCTGGGCAGTACTGAGAAATTCTACTCGTCCTGTAGCTTGAGGCACTCGCCATGGCGAGCGGACAAGTGGATTTTTCCAGCCTGTAATGGTTACCTGATGAGTGATGAAGTCCTGTAATGTCTTCTTTTCCCCCAAAGGCTTCTCAAGAGAATATCTATCTTACATGTAAATGCTTAACTATGCTTCCTCTTGTAAGTAATGACCATACACCACAGAAGGTGTGAAAAATAATTGTTTTAATTCAACAGACAGGTGGCAATTACTGTAGGTACTTTTAATCTAATTGTGTTATAACAACTTATCAATAGAAAGAGACAACTGTACATGCAGACTCATCTTCAGACAGTTTGTATAAGAAAATAATTTGACTGCATATGCATATGTAGACAATATTTTCTGTATCTTTGTTCAATGATTTGATAAAGGGCTGTTAAATTATTTTTTTACTTTGCATACACTGAGCCATTTTAGTTAAACATATTTTATCTCAAGAAATCTAACATTCATGACAATATCAATATTGTTCTATACATAAATATAATAGGATAAGAATGAAAGCATAAGCTTATTTAGTTCTTCTCCTATCTGAGCCACTTTAGTTACGCACCACTTTTTCAATGCCCATATTTTAGCCCATAACTGCTTACAATTAAATTTTCTAGCAGAATACAATTATTGATGACTTGTCTAACTGATGTTAGTCAAAATATTGCAAAATCGCTGGAGTGTATCCGCAGACTTTGCTGAGAGTTTGTTTTGGCAATAATTAATGCACGTGCAGCATAGTCGGCCGTTTTTTCGTTTGGGATTTAGCACTGAACTTCGTCTTTGGGGATAGTCGCTTTAAAAACACACCAAAGTTTTAGTGATTTCAAGCGGCGAGTCAAATAATTATGGCAGGTTTACAACACACGCTCACCTTTTAAAATAACTTTACTTTTTACGTCATTTTAACGTCAGTTTCGAACACCAATATTTTTATTATAAATTGATGGCCGTAATACCGTTGGCAACATCTAAGTCAGTAAAACCAAAACACAATTGAAGATTGTCTAATTTTTTAACTCTAAGGGTACCTATGTCAAGACTAACGTCAAAGTCATAACGAAGAACTCTCAACAATGTTTGTATGAAAATTATCAAAGAACATGTGTTTCTTTACAAGGAAGTTATTGTAGAAGTATTTTGATCACTTGTTTACAATACAACATCAACTGTCACAGTAGCGTTTGGAAGCAAGAAAAATAAACTTGCGTTTTCAATGTGTCGCCGCAAAGTAAGCAGCTGATATTGATAATGAAAAGTACAACAATATTCACAGCAATATGACTGTCTTTCATATCACAGAAAGTAAAAACGTTCCAACAGAACACTGTGCGAAAAAAAAAGGGTTAACAAATATCCCCTCGCGGTGCGAATTCAGGTTAAGTTGGTAGCGTTGCGAATGCTAATTTGGTTGGTACCGCTCTTTTTCATTCGACCACCCGTTTGTTTGGTTTACGACAGGCACCATTTTTACAGGATTTATGCACAAATAAGTGATTTCTTAGCTTGTTGTTTTGAATTGAAAAAGAAATCGATTGTTTATTTACAATTCAGGGTTTCATAAGTGGTGCGTATCTAAAGTTGCTCAGTGTATATAGTTGCAGGGCTGTAATAAAACATATTAAAAACTTTCTAGATAGAAGGGAGCAAGGGCTTACTGTGCTTGCAGTGGGTGCGGGAAGGGGTTGTTTGGACATTTTTCTCTCGTCTGTCATTTCTCCTCTCCCTCCCTCTCTGGGCGGTTCCGGGACGTTTCGTGCCAAAACCAGTTCGTACCGGGACGTTTCGTTCGGGACGATTCGTCCCAATTTTTCGTCCGGGACGTTTCGTCCCACTTTTCGGGACGATTCGTCCCATGCAATGTTTTATGCCAAGAGTATATTTATTGACAAATGAATTTTGGAATTGCTTGTGATATGTATTTTATTGATTAAAAAATAAATCTTACATAAATTTTAATAGTGTTTTTGTTTCTTTTGTCACTTTCTGACTTGGCCATGCTATATGGTGAATTTTGACATGCTCATTGCGCTGGAATCTGTAAGGGGCTTGATAAAATGATGCACATAAAATGCACATTACCACTGTATCTGATGCATTTTAATTGCAAACAAAATTAATTTAAATGTGTTTCTTGGTAGTTTTAACATGCTCTTAAATAGAATATTTGATACCTTGGACTCGTAATTAGCCCTGGTTTAAATTACTGCATGACAGATCTTGCACATTTTTATAAATTTCAGGACTATATTATAGTGTGAAATAATTTAAAATATGAAAGAACATTGTATTTCATTCTGTACTAAACATTTCTATCTTCACCATTTTGATAAATTTCAGTTCTATATAATATGATGGTTGCACCAGTTTTCGGGGTATTAACGTTTATTCGCAACATAAAAACTGTCTGATAAACAAAGATCACAAACTGATAGCCTGTATGCATATAAAAATATGTGTTAAGTAATATGTAACTTACATTTCATGCCAACATGTCTCCATATTTACAAAGTTGATAAAATCGAAACAGATGCTCAACTGAATCTGCTCTCCGAAACTGCCCCAGTTTTCGGGGTTTATTAAAGAACTCGCCTCCAAAGTACATAAGCTGCAGATTCTTCTGATAGCAACTGACTTCGGGAGACCTGCAATTCTTAAGCATGTAGACACGGTCGTTGAATTATCAGAAAAAAGTTCATAATTGAATTAATCGCCATGTCATGTTCATCGGTACTTTCCATAAACTTTGCAGTGTTTCCAATATGGCCGCTTCCACGGTCACCAACGAAGACGTCATGGATGACGTCAAAACTAACGTGCTCTCGCGCGACAATTAGTGTATGATAAAACATGCTAATTCAACTTTCTATATGCAAAAGTAATCGTCTGTAGACGTCCTCGGATAAAGGAGAGAGATAATCTATTAGAATGCCCCGAATTATGGAGCACCCCGAAAACAGGTACATCGACCATAATGTGAAATATTATATCTATATATAGATATATATTATAATACATATTCCTTTGAGCCAATTTCTAAATTTAGCCACCCACCACATCTGATGTAATGATCAGAAAATGATCGTCTCAGCATCGAGAGATAGGTAAATTATAATGACAAAAATATTGTATTTATTTATTCTATTCTACATGGTCGTACAGTTTTCTATAAAATATGGGATGAAACATCTCGGACGAAACGTCCCGGTAAAAATATCATTCTGGATATATATTCCATCTATGTAATATCTAAATAAGTTTTAATACCATATAAAAATGTTTGATTTATTATAGCTGAACAGCATGATAGTATTCTTTTGATACCGAATATATATCGTATCAAAATATTGTCAATTTAAGTGTATTATAGCTGAACATTGTCAATTTAAGTGTATTATAGCTGAACAGCATAATAGTATTCTTTTGATACCGAATATATATCGTATCAAAATATTGTCAATTTAAGTAAGGGACGAAACGTCCCGGACGAAATGTCCCAGTTAAAAATGACGTTTGGGACAAAACGTCCCGGGACGAACTGGTTTTGGCACGAACCGTCCCGTAACCCTCTGGGCTGGGAACGGCCCGATGTAGACTGAAATACTGTCTCAAAGGGCCGTTAAATCCGAAACAATCAATCAATCACCGTTCACGGCTAATTTAACCATTAACCTAATCGTGCACGAGCTCATTTTAACATATTGACCATTAACCTAACTCATGTTGTCGCCAGAAGAGCACCCACAGCTCGATAGGAAGCTATTCCACAGTATAAACGGTAAACTTACCTTGATACTAAGAACAAATAGATAATGCCTCAAGGGTTAACAGACGTGAAAGTTATTCCCTTTTGCTCAAATCTAGCGTTATATAATGTCCTCGGCAGTTTCCGACATTTTCCGTTTATGGTTTCCGCTGAGTCTTCCGGACTCTACCGGGAATTTCTAGCGAATCAGCAAAAGTCTTTCATTCTAAGCCAATCAAAATGCGTCTTACTTCAGTTCCAACCACTACAAGCGCCATGTTTGATTTGCATGTTATTACAGCCACTCAAAAAATCAAATTTCCTGATCCATTTACGCGAAAATCAGTCAGTTAACCGCCTTGTTATCTCTGCCGTCAATGTTTATTTTAATACACTGCCATTTCTGTATCATTTTCATCATTACCAGATACGAAAGTTTGTATTTTTCATGGTTGGTACAAAAACTCGTTAGGAACTAATTACCGACAATCTATCTACATCTACCAATTAAGTGCGTGGCCAATATTGGCATAGTCGCACTGTGAACATCCTTAAAACATTCGTGCTGGGAGGTTCTTATGTACAGTTAAAATCAGACCCCAAAAATAAGTCGTACAGACAAGTAGGGCATTAGTAAAACTGTAATATAGAGAGAACTGTTCAGAATCAGAATTGTTTACTGGTGATACGTCCAAAGACAATCATTCACCAGGACCTGTGAATCAGGGAAGCTAGTCCCTAGCCCTTATAAGAAGTAAACTTAGTAACTGAATCCTATGCACACTCAGCAGCAGAAATAAGTGAATCTTCCAGGGAATTCCAATCTCTAATAGTCTGGGGGAAGAAACTGGACTTGTAAATGTCAGTCCCAGCCAATGGGGTTTGAAATGTCAGGGAATGATGATTCCTGGTACGCCTATTTGGGGGAACAAGGTCATTTATGGGTATACTGGCTGCACCCCTCAGACCTTTGTAAAGCATTATAAGTCTACTATCTTTCCTTCTCTTTTTTTAGGGATTCCCACTTAAGTTTCTCCAGAATGCCAGTCATACTCCCAGTTTCATATGTGTAACTTCCCGTTACAAATCTAGCTGCCCTTTTCTGCACCTTCTCAAGTTCATCTTGAAGAAGTATACTTTGAGGGTCCCAAACTGAACTGCCATTCTCCAGGACTGGACGCACCAGTCCCTTGTATGCTGACTCCTTAACATCTTGTGGACATGCTGCCAAGTTACGTCTGAGGAAGCCGAGGGTCCTATTAGCCTTTGTGCAAATATTACTGACATGTGTGTTCCATTTCAAATCATTGGCAATGGTTATGCCAAGATACTTGATAGTTTCTACATTACTGAGGACCGTTCCCTCTAAGGTATAGGAAGCCTTGATCTTCTTGATCCGTTTCCTTGTAATTTGCATTATATTGCATTTAACAGGTTGAAATCTCATGCCCCAACCCCTTGCCCAACAACCTAAATGATCTATATCCTCCTGAAGTTTCACAGTGTCTTCAATATCTCTGATTTCACGATAGCAAACACAGTTGTCAGCAAAAAGTCTTAATTCCGAGTCAATATTTTCTGTTATATCGTTAATGTATCACGAGAACAACAATGGTCCAAGCACAGTGCCCTGGGGACACCTGACAAAACCGGGGCCCAATCCGACTTAACTCCATTTACCACCACACGCTGCTGCCTGTAACAGAGAAAAGAATCTATCCATTTCAGAGTCTTCCCACCAATACCATAGCCGTATAGCTGTTGCTGTTGCTTTAAATGTCTCATTCTTGCATTAAATAATATGTATTTAGGCACAGCCTAGAAACGGGCATAGCATTTTTAGGTATAGCTTTTAGCAATCAACCAAAATTAGTTGCACACCCTATAATTATCTGTTCCTGCTGCAGTCCAACAGAGGTGCGGTGTTTCCAGTTTACGCAGTGCGGTACGGGGTTTTTACATACGGTTCTGGTCAACGTGTCCTCTAGCAAACGATAATCTCAACACTGCTCAACGGAAAATTGATCAGTGTTCATTCTAGAAATTTTACAAATGGGGCCCAAGGGCCCCTGTCAGGTAAAAAAGTGGGGACATTACGAAAAATTGTGGGCCAAAATTTACGACTCACCTCAAGGTTTTGCCTTTCCCTTGTTGGGCCTGCTTTGGTTGATAATAATGTCTCTCTCAGTTACAGGAACCACTAGCTCAAGTCAACATAACAATCAAACACTAAACTTCCAACAGAACATCAAAAGTTGAAAACTTCAAACTAAACTCTGATTAACATTCATACAACTTGAACTTCATTACAAATGAATGAAAAATCTCTGAGCCACGCAGACTGGAAAGATCGTTTGTCATTTTTGTTTTCAACTTTTTCAGAGACCCCACCCCCCTGAGATTGACCACTTTCCGAGGCATTGGCCTCCGATTGATTACTGATCTCAATAGGAGCTGTGCTATTGTTGTTTTCATGGGTAGAAATCCTCTGAGGCTTCGGAAAAAAGCTCAGAATTGTTCTATCTGTTCTGTGTTTTACGCCGGCAATGACGTTCTTGTCCGACATTTTGAGAGAGAAAACTAATTTCTAAGAAGAAATCTGATTGGTTAAGGCACCGCATTTGACCAATGAAAACGGCTGCTTTATATATATAGCTGTTTGATTAACATCCGGTGCACTTGTTTATGACAAGGGGCGTACGCCATTAAAAATCGGAGCGGACGCTGTTCAAAATTCGAACAGCGACAACTATGCGCCCGGCAGACCCAGGTAGGGAATTTTCTTTGCGTCCACACTAGAAAATGCGCGCCAATGGCCCAAGGGCTCTGCCTAGAATGAACATTGATTGATAATTTGAAAAGACAACATTTGGAATTCAAGCTTATCTCGATAATTTAAAAAAAGAAAGTACGATTTTCTGTTTATTTTTCTATATATTTCTTTTTGGTAAGAACCGACCCGCTCTGCAGGGTTCAAAATCTTCTTAGAGCGTCCTTCGTTTCACGGCAAGTAGAGTGGAACAATTCTGTTCAAATAATTATTTTTCCGTTTTTTTAATTTGTATTTGATCTCGTCAACATTGTTTATCTGTCATGTTCAAAGAGTATGAAAGAGACATAAAACAATAAAATTGCTGTTGTTTTATTGTGAAAAAAAATGACCGGAACTCGGAGAGCTTTGTTTTCTCTGAGATTTGCAATGTATAGGAAGGAACACGCAAAGTAAAAGCCAAAGGGTTAGATTTTGAGCTCCCCTGAGCCGAAGGCCCCGGGGGAGCTTATAGGATGATAGCCTCCGGCGTCCGTCTTCCGTCCGTCGTCAACATTTTCAAATGACTTCTCCCCTGAAACTACTAGGCCAATTTCAATTCAACTGCATATGCAGCCTCCAGGCAAAGGGGGAAAGAAAGTTTATATATTTGGTCCAGGTCAAATGACCAAGATGGCCGTCATGCCCATATATGGTAAAAACCTAAAAAAATCTTCTTCTCCAGATCCACTGGGCCGATTGCCTTGAAACTTGGTATGTAGCATCTTGGACTCTAGTACTACAAACCAGGGCTACAGAAATCCGATTTTTTGTCGGTTCGGACCGATTTTGAGTTCGGAAAACCGATTCAGTTGGCATAAGGCACATTTTTTTCGGTCCGAAAAAACACGATTTGCGATGTATGATGACATAATTACCTGGATTTTAGCCATTTGTCATATTATTAATCCAATAATCACGAACTGCTGTCAAAACTTATCACAGATAAACAAAGTGTCGATTGTCTTGCCAAGGTGTGAACACTGACTCAATTTTAGAAATCTTTGATGATTAGCACATGTCACAATTTTGGCCAGCGGCAAAGATTTTGCACAAATCGTAATACACACATACACGTGCCGATGCACGGGAAAAGGCTGTGCTACGTAAGGTTACGGACTATTGTATACTTTCAAAGATAGCATAAGGAAATAATTTGACTAGCAAAAAGAAAATTTAAACCGGATTTAGTTATGTGCAGTCTGGTCAGTTTTTTTTTAGCCGACGTCATTTCTCGCGCCACAAAAAAAACTTTTTTTTCTTCGTTCGATGGTACCTTTTTGCAAGTATATTCATATTTCGAATACAGTAAAAATACGTCAATCGTAATACTTCGGCCATTTCCGTAAATGAAGATCGGTGAGGATGTCCGATTGTACCAATGTGTACTTTCACTTTTGGTCTGACTGTCTCTGCGCTTTAAAGCGCAATTTTCACGGTAAGTAAGAAGATGTGGACTAAATGGCTACTTCAGCGATGACATCCGCGTTGTAACAGCGCTCCAGTGTAGTCATTAGTTTTCGTGACTTTTTTTGGATTGTGGAATACACAGTGTAGTCATTAGTTTTCGTGGCTATTTTGATTTCGTATGACGTCATCAGACCGATTTGGATTTCAAAATTTCTGTAGCCCTGCTACAAACTATATATAAATGATGACCCTAAGTTGACCATGACCTATTTTATGGCAAGGTCAAATTTGGTCCCTCAGGCTTTTGAATGGGAAAAACTGAAAAAGTACATTTTTATGTTGCTATTGTGCTGTGTAATATGGAAATGCATTCAAATTCAACCCCAATGAAGTTCTGGAGGTCAAGGTCATCTAGTGACCTTGGCCAAAGGTCACTTGTCTGTTGTCTATCAACATTTTCAAAGGACTTCTCCTCTATAACTACTGCGCCAATTTCAATTAAACTTCATATGCAGCCTCCCGGCAAAAGGGGAAAGAAACTTTATATATTTGGTCCAGGTCACATGACCAAGATGGCTGCCATGCCCATATATGGTAAAAACCTAAAAAAAATCTACTTCTCCAGATCCACTGGGCTGATTGCCTTGAAACTTGGTATGTAGCATCTTGGACTCTAGTACTACATACTTTATATAAATGAAGACCCTGAATTGACCTTGACCTATTTTATGGCAAGGTCAAATTTGGTCCCTTAGGCTTTTGAATGGGAAAAACTGAAAAAGTACATTTTTATGTTGCTGTTGTGCTGTGTAATATGGAAATGCATTCAAATTCAACCCCAATGAATTTCTGTCATCTAGTGCCCATCAACATTTTCAAAGGACTTCTCCCCAGAAACTACTAGGCCAATTTTAATTAAACTTTGTATGCTTCTCCTGGCAAAGGGGGAAAGAAAGTTTGTGTATTTGGTCCAGGTCACATGACCAAGATGGCCGCCATGCCCATATATGGTAAAAACCTAAAAAAAATGTTCTTTTCCAGATCCACTGGGCTGATTGCCTTGAAACTTAATATGCAGCATCTTGGACTCTAGAACTACAAAGCTTATATAAATGAAGACCCTGAGTTGACCTCGACCTATTTTATGGCAAGGTCAAATTCGGTCCCTTAGGCTTTTGAATGGAAAAAAAAAATGGATTTTTCTGTTTCTGTTGTGCTCTGTGATATAGAGATGCATTCAAGTTCAATCTGTATGAATTCTAGAGGTCAAGGCCATTAAGTGACCTTGGCCAAAGGTCACGTATCTGTTGTCTGTCGTCATTTTCAAAGGACCTCCTCTGAAATGTCTGGGCCAATTTCAGTTAAATTTCATTTGCAGCCCTCAGACAAAGGCAGGGATCAAGCTAGGGGGCGATTTGGGCGAAATAATCGCCCAAGGGGCCGAAATTTCGCCCTAAATTGGGCTTAGGGAGAAGTGGGAGTCTCCCTAAAAAAAAAAAAAAAAAAAAAATTTTTTTTTCTTTTTTTTTTGGTAGAATTTTCATCAAGTCATTCCACAATCAAGCTGTTATGACAATTTACCCTATAAACCCATTGCAGCTTATTAATCTTTCAATTTAATGTTAATAGTATGCATAATAGCTATTTTTATTTAAAACTGAATGAAAAATGTCATAATCGCGCAATACCACTTCTCCCTTCACAGCTGTCACTTCTCCCTATTTCAGCTGGAGGGAGAAGTCACTTCTCCCTAAACTTTGAGTCTAGCTTGATCCCTGAAAGGGGGAAAGAAAGTTTATGTATTTGGTCCACATCACATGACCAAGATGGCCACCATGCTCATATATGGTTGAAACCATAAAAAATTTCTTCTCCAGAACCACTGTGCCGATCACCTTGAAACGTGGTATGTAGCATTTAGGACTCTTATACTACTAGGTATATATAACTGATGATCCTGAGTTGACCTTGACCATTTATATGGCAAGGTCTAATTTACCCCCTCAGGCTTTTGAATGGGAAAAGATGTAAAAGTGCACTTTTCTTTTGCTATTAGACTTTATGGCAATTGACCTTAGTCCCATTGAATTCAAGAGGTCAGGTCATTTAGTGATCTTGGCCAATGGTCACTTGGGTTGAATATTTAAAGTACTTTCTCTCAGTCTCAGAAATGAAACCGTTAGGCCTGGTTGTTTTGCTAACCACCATTTTGGCACTGTTACCTTATGTCTACAAAAGATCAGTAAATTTATAGCGAAAACAAATGTCCAAAAAGTTCATATCACATTAAAGTCTCAGGGCTCAGGGGAGCGATCAGGACCTAATGGTCCTCTTGTTTTTTCCTTCGTGTTACCTATAGGCAGGCTGTCCGCTGGCCCCTTTGGGGCAAGCCGACGTTGCTTTGCAACATCGGGCCATGCCTGTATCAATGTTTTTGTTGAATATGATTTTTTTTTCGCTATGTAAGTGGTGCCCATAAAAGGCACCAGTCCCAATTCAAAATAGTATCTTTTTTTCCCAACTGGAAGTTGAAAAATTCCCAGTGCAGAAAGAATTTTTCTAGGAACCATCTTGCAAGCATAAATTTACTTGCTTGCTTAGAGAACTGACAGAGTAATAGCTATAATTGATTTGGTTGGTTGGTTGATTTGATGCTTAACGTCCACGGTAAACAACTAAGGTCATGTCGGGACGGTCAGTTAACCTAACCACACTATTCCTGGGCAGGCTTAGACCTCCTAAGCGGTTAACCAGTACTAAGTGCACATACTTTCGCCAGTAACTGACAACTGCCCTTCTTGAATCAGCGGAAGGAGAAACGAAAGTATGTGGCCAGACCGGGATTCGAACCCAGGACCTCTGACTTACGAGTCAGGTGCCCTACCGATTGCGCTACCCGGCCCTGCAGCTATAATTGAATGTAAATACTATATATTCAGTATCATGTCCCCTATCCTACCACTTGAGGCTAAATAAAGGTGTTTCTGAAATTCCAATAAATAAATAAAGTATACAGGTACATGCACGTTTTTATGAAGAATTATTTCATCTTCATCCAGCCCCTCATATCTGAACCTCTGATGATCTGACTGACAGGGTAACAGGAATAATTTTAGGATAATTTTCAATATTTCTTTTAATAAACATATGTTGAGACCCTTCATAAGAACTGTCTCAGCGAGACGGATACCCACCTTATCTGGAGCTGTGAGTCAGTTCATGTAAGTTTATTTTCACTGCAGGAATGAATGGCAACACTAGCTCAGAATGAGAAAAAATAAAAGCTTCAAGACCTATGGCAGACACAAGAACAGAGTGATCACAACAGACGTATGGGTGTCTGACAATGAGAAGAGAAAGAATGTTTTCAGCACAAGCTCAGAGTTTGACTCTTCAAAGCAGTCCAGTGTATTCCAGCTCAGCAGCAGTGGTAGTGAAAAGAGCGAAGGCTCATCAAGCTACTTTGTCTTTGAGTCAAGTAAGAAAACAAGGTGAGGAATACCACTTTGCACCTGTTTATATTGTGTGTTTTTAAATATGTTATAGTCTTCAGGGGTCAGCCTAGAGCTTTCAGACAGGGAGAAGTTTTGCAACATTTTCAGGACTTCAGGGAGAAGTTTTGGCCAAAATTTTGTATTTCCCTATATGTTCTATGTATTTTCACTTCTCCCTCAGCTCAAAAAAGGGGGAAGTCAGCCAGCTTAGGGAGACTATTTCTCCCAAATCACCATCTAGGCTGAACCCTGGTCTTTGGACGGAATGCCTGACTCAGCAAACAGTGCAGACCCAGATAAGACTGCTCCAAGGTTACTGTATGAACATGTCCAGGGAGGACAAATAGGCATAAATCCAGATTCAAAGAGAGTTAAGTCTCATAAACAATACAGTGTACTACAGATAAAGTTTAGCTATTTGAATAAGGTACATACAATAATGGAGAATAAGTGTAATTTAGTTACAGCAATGCATACAGATGTAGTATAGCTAGGCAGATGATATGATTTTACAGCCGTTCCAATAGTGTTTCAGTCATATCTAGCTAGTTGCATATCCGCCCAATAGAAGGGTGATAATACAAGGCATTTTGCAATGGGACCCTCTTTACCTCCTCCAGACGCTTTAAAGTTTTAAACCCAGACCAATAACTTAACAGGCCAGGGCTTAAGCCAGTGAGCCACTTAGGCTCCTGCAATAAGTATGGTAGTTCATATTCAGATATAGCTTACATAGTTATGTCAGAGTTGGAACACTAGCACTTTTGCTTCTAAAATATTAAGTAGAGGTTTCAAATACTTCCAGAATATCTATCTGAAGATGTTCAATACCCACAATATCAGGACAGTGCCTGAGCAATTTATGCAAACTCTGCTAAGGGACAGGGTGCAATCTGATCGGACTATGCACTGTTAGAGTTTGTGCAAGTATGTTTTTGCAGCATTACCTGTTTTGAGCTGAAGGAGATGTTTAAATGTATAGAATATAAAGGCAAGGAATGAAGGATGAACAGTGTGCAGCAAGTGGTCTCTAGAATCAGTAAAACTTCCTCATTCAGATCTCTAGCTTGATCCCTGGGTGCAGACTCATGTAGGTTCCTGATCATTGCCTTCTCATCTTCTTAGCTGAGTGGCTACATTTATAGTGAAAGCAACTACACAATTTCCATTTTCCTTTCTTCTCAATCGGGATCAACACTTTCTTAAAGAATTTGCTCCCCAGGATCAGGTTCAACTCTGGGCAAAAGGGCTCAACTCTTAAAGGAAAGAATTTGCTTCCATAGGAGCAATTTTTCCCTTTAAAAGAAGACCCCATTTTGAACTGGCTTCTTCCTCCTGCAAGAGAGGCAAACAGGAAGTCACAAAAATTGTTTCTGTTCGTAAAAATGAGGGAAAAACATGGAGGTGTACCCATATACCTCAGGAAAAGTACAGCTTAAGTATATGTAATTGGTGAAGATGTTCCTATATTAAGGTAATTATAGTAGGGTTTTCCCTCAGAATTTTCTTTCATGGAAGCAAAAACCCATGGTCATTTATTATGAGGAATATTTAGGACGATTTGGCAATTCGTGGGGGACATTTACTAGAACATTATCAGAGATCTACCAAAATTATGGGGGACATCTAGGACATCTATGTCTCCCTCTGAAAAGTTTTAGGGGACATTTGGAGCAAAAAGGGCAAATATTGTGGTTTTGAGGGACAAGAAAAATCCCTGGTTACAGTATAATTGTAAACTACAGTAGTATTTTTTTAAGTCTAAGTCTAAACATATTTTATTGTCCTCTTAATAAACATACAAATGGGTTGGACCACAAGTTCTAACAACATTAATAACGGTCCGCCTGTATTTTTTTCAGACAAGGCAAAGCTTGTGATAATAAAGAAAATATCCCTGATGGTAGACAGAAGAAGGCTGGTATCAGAAGAATAGAATGTCATGTGAGTAGTAACACTAATATGTACTTGAGAGACTGAAATTGTTGAAGTATCTAAATATTTATGTTGCATACACAGATCTCCAGATAAAGGTGGAACAGGCCTGTGCTTAAAGCACTGATCCTTGATCATATGGTTAGTGATCATTTTCTATAGAAATACAAGGTTATTTCATAGTTTTTAGCTCGCCTATACAAAAGTAAAGGGAGATGTTGTCATCAACGCTTCGGTGTTGGTGTTTGGGTCACATTTTAAAGTTTTACGACAAAAAAGTGTTTTTTTTAAAACATTCATATCTCAGCAACCGCTAGCAAGAAACCTTCCATATTTGGAACATAATGGTATCATAGCATAAACTTTTATTACATAACACTATACTCCAGGTTCAGACCCTGAGCTGGGATTTAGGGGTCAAAAATGTGGTCACACTTAGGGCTTCTACGTTTACACGGATAAACGGTAACGGTTCGTGTATATGTGCTAAACGTTTACAAAATTCACACATCGTTTAACCGAACTTGAACACCCGATAAACCACCAACAAGTTATAATATCTTATACAGTCGTCAGAAGTCAATCTTAATGTACCTGACGGCGTCCTCGGAAACTTCTAATATTAAAATCTTTATTTTCTAACTTCTGTGTACCTTACGCAAAGCATGACCTGTACACGTTTTGCCAGAAAATTGTTACGTCATAATGATTAATAGGCAGCTAATTGTATAAAGTACAGATCAAAGGCAAGGAAACACATGTTGTGCAATAGAAAAAATTAGGACTACCTCGGTACCTGCGTTTCACAGTATGGATAAGCTTACCGCGAAAGTGAGATAATTGCAGCTTGTAACGTTGACAGTAAGTATCAATTAACATGATGATTATGTCCGATGTTTTATAAATCTCCCAGATAAATCTAATCCATGTAATTATCAAATACGGTGGAAATAATTGCTGCTGTCGGAAATTGGTCAATAGTAAATACGTTTTTTTAATACCATCGGTTACTGTAAACTTCGAGTTGACCCCCCGAAAATGAAAGCGCATTATTTGATGACACTATGGTAACATAATTATAATAATTATAAGGTATGGGGGCATCTCATAGATGTCCAATACTAAGAATAAAATTTCAACGGTAATGATCGTTTAAACGGCATCGTTTCGTTTTCTAGCGCTCGTGTAAACGTTTACAATATTTTGTAAACGTAGAAGCCCTAGTCACACTCACTAAAGTTTTACGGCAAAGTTTTTTAAACATTCATATTATCTCAGCAACCAGTGGCAAGAACCTTTCCATAATTTGGAACATGATAATTTCATAGCATAACCTTCCATTAAATAACTCTATTCTCCAGGTTCAGATCCTGGGGTGGGACTTAGGGGTCAAAAATTTGGTCACACTCACTAAAGTTTTACGACAAAGTTTTTCAAACTTTCATAATTATCTCAGCAACCACTGGCAAGAACCCTTCCATATTTTTAGAACATGATCATATCATTGCATAACTTTCCATTACATAACACTGTGCCCCAGGGTCAGACCCGGACTAAGGGGTCAAAAAATTGGTCACACTCACTTTAAAGTTTAAAATATAAGTGTACCTCCTTTTCTCCTGAATGGATTCTTTTGATATTTGCACTGTAGTTAGATATTGGTTTTACAGAGTATTACCTCCATCCCACTCAATGACTTTGAGGTCAAGGTCATGCACTTAGAAATTTGGGGTTTTGTTAAAGTATTCTGATAGCATACTGTTCCATAGTGCTTGGGATGGATTTAGTTTGTTAGATAGTGGCTTGAGTTTTCACAAAATGCTACCCCCACTCCACTAGGTGACCCTGAATTCAAGGTCAGTTATATAGAATTTATCTTAAAGCTTTTATATTTATAAATACGTTGACAATACATGGACATACTTTGGACATACTTGCATGAAGTTTTACGTAGTGCAAGTCATAGCGACAAATGCCTGTGAGATGTGCAAGCACCAGTTCAGGTGAGCTATGCTGTCAGGTGACAGCTCTTGTTTACTCGGTCTGTGGAATAAAAGTTGGCAATTAAAGTCAATTAAATGAAGATTTCTGAGTACTGGAGGCCAGGGACAGTCTCTGACCTTTGACAAAGGTCAATCGTATATCTCAACAATTTCAACCATCTCCACCAAAGCTACTGAGCCATTTGAAAGCAAATATCCATGGGTTGGAGGAACCAAAGTGTGTTTGAATTGTACTGTTTACTCAGAAAAAAATATTTAATATAAATAAATAAATCTATGTTTTAGCTTGCCTGTACAAAAGTACAGGAAGGACTACTGCACTATCCCTGGCTTTGGTTGTGGGGGCAGTGTCAGTGTTAGCAAAATGTTCAAGTTTTAAGTTAAAGTTTTTTATGTGATGGGCAAGACGCTGTCAGGCTAGCTATCTTGTACCAAGACAGGTCTGGTTTTAAAAGGGATGAGGTTTACAAAATTTTAACACATTACATAATTCAAAACTGTGAAAATTTGCATTTCAGAATCAGCGTTCATCAGCATCCAGTACTGATTGTTCTTATGAAGTAGAAAAGAAAACCACTAGAAGAGCCTTGAGAGATCGCAACAAGAAAGTGGATTACAATGACTCAGCTAATTTAAAAAGGCAGCTTAAAGGCACTACTGCAAAGAGGAAAAGAGCTGTGAAAACTAACAATGCTAAAATTGCAGGGGAATCTGTAAACTTCAGTGAATTTGATGAGTATAGTCTAGTTATATCTGATTCCCCAGTTGATAAGAATAATAAGCAAACAAGACAAGACTTGATAGAGACAAGTACTCCTGTAGCAAAACGGACAAGATGCAAAGAGAATACGTTTGATAGAATAAGGCATTCAGATCTGTCTGATATAGAAACTGTGTCAAGCCCTTTGCCAGATATTAGCTATTCAGTATGTACTCCTGCAACTTCTTTGCCAGGTGGCCTAACATGTAGTGCTTCAGAGATATCCGTCCCTTCTATTGTTTCTGACCGTTATTCAAACAGTGGCTCTGCACATGTGTCTGAAGGTGGTTCTAAGTCAAATCTTGAGATCAGGACACCGGAAAACGCAGTGGTCCAGGTTGACAGACTGCGAGAAAGTTTTATCCTCAAGCATGTCTCAGAAAGACGAAAAACTAATAAAAATTCACATCTCGCATTGCAAGCAGTGTTAATGACACCAGATGATGTGTTTGTTAAACTTCAGAAATTGACTGACAGTTTTGTCAGCACCCAATCTGGCAATAGGAAAGAAAATGCACAATCAAAAAGACCTAATAATGAGTCAAACCATTACAATAATTCACTAAGTCTCTTTGAATCTCCATTTATTTCAACAAGAAACAGAAAAGCAAAAGCTAAGAAAATTTTAGGAAATACTAAAGACAAGGTAAATTCAAGTATTGAGGGTTCTGAAGAAATTGAAGTGGAGGTAGACTCTGAGGAGGAGGATGAAAATGATGATGAAAATTATGAGATTGATGAGGAAGAAGAATATGAAGAAAGTATCAGTGGTTCAGAAATTGATGATTTAAGTGCCATAAATGAAGATGAAGAAGAGTGTACTGAGGATGATTCTGATGAAAGTGAGGTTAATGATAGTGTGGATAATAATGAAATTAGTGAGCTTCAAAATAGCATGAAAGATTTGCAGATATCTGACAAACGTTCAGGAGTTTCTAATGAAACATTATATATGTTAAATAATGATTACCAGTCAGGAGAAAATGCTTCAGATGATACCTCTGGAAATAATGAGTCAGCAGACAGTTATGAAATATCTGGCAGTAGAGATCTGTTCTCTACAAATTCAGGAATTTCCAAAATTTCATTAAGAAGTGCCAAAAACTTTTCTAAGTCAGACTATTTTACCGCCAGTTCTTCACATGTGTCAGAAGAGAGCTATGTTACAGCTGATGACGATGATGATGAAAATAATTGTGATTCAGATGATGATGGCAGTGAAGTGAGTAAGACAATGAAAGAATCCAGGGCCCAGTTGTTCAAAGCATTGGTAGCCTAACGAGCTTGTTAAGAGGTCAACTCCTCAAGTGTTTTGCAACTTTATAGCCAAATATACTGATATTTTTTGTGGAAAATATGTGAGCTTCTCACGTCACATTTTTGCCACACAAAAAAATCACTTATTTTAGATATAAACATTTGAAATTTTAACGTCTTGTTAACTAACGACGTCATAAGTTTTGAACAACACTGAGCCTGGATAAGTTATGGGGATGGGTAAAAGATGTTTTTATCTTGCCTGTGGCTAGCAAATTGTGAATTATGTACATGGCTATTGCAGTTCTAACATTGTCTGTTAACGCCACACTTAGAAAGGAAGTAAACATACTGGTGGGTAGAAATTTGCAGTTCAGATGTGATTCACCTGGTTAGCACTGTAAAATTGGCCTTTTAACACAAAGACATGAGGCATAGAACATGTTTGGAAAAACTTGAAGTGTCTGCTGAGAGAGATAGCAAGCAAGCTCATTCTTGATCATGTAACACAATTGTTTGGGCATACTGGTAGTTACAATTTGCTTATGACTTGTTAGGGCCCCGCCAGACGAAGTCTGCGGAGGCCCTATAGTAATCACCTTGTCCGTCCGTCTGTCCGTCCGTCCGTCCGTCTGTCCGTCCGTCATCATTTTGTGTCCGCTCAATAACTCTGAAAGCGATAAAGATATTTTCACGAGACTTGATACAAATGTAAAGCATCATCAAACGATGTGCAGAGAACAAGAACCATAACTCTGCATACAATTTTTACTGAATTATGCCCCTTTGAAATTTTGAGTACAAAAATCGTGTCCGCTCCATAACTCTGAAACCGTTAAAGATATTTTCACGAGACTTGGTATAAATGTAAAGCATCATCAGACGATGTGCAGAGAGCAAGAACCATAACTCTGCCTACAGTATTAACTCAATTATGCCCCTTTGTAATTTTCAGTACAAAAATCGTGTCCGCTCCATAACTCTGAAACCGTTAAAGATATTTTCACGAGACTTGGGACAAATGTAAAGCATCATCAGACGATGTGCAGAGAACAAGAACCATAACTCTGATTACAGTATTAACTGAATTATGCCCCTTTGTAATTTTGAGTACAGAAATCGTGTCCACTCAATAACTCTGAAACCGTTAAAGATATTTTCACAAGACTTGGTACAAATGTAAAGCATCATCAGACGATGTGCAGAGAACAAGAACCATAACTCTGCCTACATTGTTTACTGAATGATGCCCCTTTGAAATTTTGAGTGCAGAAATTGTGCCTGCTCTATAACTCTGAAACCAATAAAGATATTTTCACAAGACTTGGTACAAATGTAAAGCATCGTCAGACGATGTGCAGAGAACAAGAACCATAACTCTGCCTACATTATTTACTTAATTATACCAATATCTTAAAGACACTACCAGAGGCTTAATTTCGAACAACATATTGAATATGAAGGAACAACATGATAATAGAAAGCTGGTATTGTTATTTCTGGTTGGGCACATATGACTTAAATGTCATAAACAGTTTCATAAAGGCGGGGCCCTATTAGTTACCATGTTTCTAGTTCATAATTGAGATATTGATAGATGTATTTCTTTCTTAAGGGGCCTACAGAATGCAGCAATAGATCAACCCTCCTACAATGCAGAAACTCAAATCTATAATCTTATTAAAAGACGCATGTAATTGCTGTCAAATTGAATCTGTTTTCATGTTACATTAGTTGCATTCTGACAGTGCAAATCTGATGCAGAATTGTGGATACTGACCCAAGAAAATTTTGAGCAGTACTGTACTGTCTGAATTTTTTAGCTCACCTGAACCAGCGGCTCCGGGGGAGCTTATAGGATGGTAAGGCTCCGGCGTCCGTCCGTCCGTCGTCCGTCCGTCCACAATTTCAAACGACTTCTCCTCTGAAACCACTGGGCCAATTGTAACCAAATTTCATATGTAGCCTCTAGGGGACTTAGGAACGAAAAGTTGTTCAAACGGTCCTGGTCACATGACCAACATGGCCGCCACGCCCATATATGGTAAAAACCTAGAAAAATCTTCTTCCCCAGAACCAATAGGCCGATGGCCTTGAAACTTGGTATGTAGCATTGGGTACGCGAGTACTACCAAGATTGTTCAAATTATGACCTTGGGTTGACCTTGACCTTTTTTATGGTAAGGTCAAATTTGCATTCTGTAGCTTTTATATGGGAAAATGCTAGAACATAAGATTTCTTGGAAACTGTTGAAGATTAAGACCTGAACATTGGTATATACAGTCATCTGAATGAGTACATGAAAATTTATGCATACAAGAGGTCAATGTCATTGTTTGACCTTAGACCCTGGTCTCTCATATTTTGACAATTTCACACATCTCCTCAAAAGCCACTGAGCCAATTGTAACCAAATTTCATACAGAGCCTCTAGTGGGCAGGGGAATGAAAAATTGTTCAAACGGACTGGGTCACATGACCAACATGGCCGCCATGCCCATATATGGTAAAAACCTAGAAAAATCTTCTTCTCCAGAACCAATTGGCCAATGGCCTTGAAATTTGGTATGTAGCATCAGGTACACAAGTACTACCAAGATTGTTCAAATTATGACCTTGGGTTGACCTTGGCCTTTTTATACGGTAAGGTCAAATTTGCTTTCTCTAGCCTTTATATGGGAAAATGCCAAAACATAAGATTTCTTGGAAATTGTTGAAGATTTTGACCTGAAAATTGGTATATACAGTCACCTTAATGAATACATGAAAATTAGTGCATACAAATGGTCAAGGTCATTGTTTGACCTTTGACCCTGGTCTCTCATATTTTGACAATTTTACACATCTCCTCAAAAGCAACTGGGCCAATTGTAACCAAATTTCATACAGAGCCTCAAGGGGCTGAGGGAATGAAAATTTGTTTAAAGGGTCCTAGTCACATGACCAACATGGCTGCCACGCCCATATATGGTAAAAACCTAGAAAAATCTTCTTCTCCAGAACCAATAGGCCGATGGCCTTGAAACTTGGTATGTAGCATCAGGTACACGAGTACTACCAAGATTGTTCAAATTATGACCTTGGGTTGACCTTGACGTTTTTTTACGGTAAGGTCAAATTTGCATTCTGTAGCCTTTATATGGGAAAATGCCAGAACATAAGATTTCTTGGAAACTGTTGAAAATTTTGACCTGAAAATTGGCATATACAGTCATCGTAATGAGTACATGAAAAGAGGTCAAGGCCATTCTTTGACCTTAGACCCTGGTCTCTCATATTGTGACAATTTCACACATCTGCTCAAAAGCCACTCAGCCAATTGTAACCAAATTTCATACAGAGCCTCTAGGGGCTGAGGGAACGAAAATTTGTTCAAACAGTGTTGGTCACATGACCTACATGGCCGCCATGCCCATATATGGCAAAAACCTTTATAAATCTCCTTCTCAAGAAGCAAGTGATCAATGGCCTTGAAACTTGGTATATAGCATCAGGTACTTGAGTACTATCAAGATTGTTCAAATGATGACCTTGGGCTGACCTTGAGCTCTTTTAAGGCAAGGTCAAGTATAGGAAAATCGTAGAACATAAGAGTTCATGGCAAGTTTAGAAGATTTTGGCCTAAAAATTGGTATATACAGTCGTCTTGGGTAGTACATGGAAGATTTGCGGGTACAAGAGGTCAAGGTCATCCTTTGACCTCTGACCCATGTCTCTCATATTTTGACAATTTAAGACGCCTCCTCAAAAGCCACAGGGCTAATTCTAACCAAATATCATACACAGCCTCCAGGGGCTGATTGATCAAACATTTATCAAGCAGTCTAGGTCACATGACCTACATGGCCACCATATTCAGGTGAGCGATTCAGGACCTCATGGCCCTCTTGTTTATCTAGACTGGAGCACTGTAACTATAACATCACTTTAGTTCATGTGATGCATACATGTTTTACAGATACATAGATATGTATGCTCTTATGTTTTAGAATGTGAACAGCCCTAAAGTGCAAGTCAGGAAACCTTACCATCTGAGAGACAAGCATCTGCAGTCTTTACAAGATTCTTTTAAGGTATGAGACAGCTATATTATGGTTGTAAAGATACAAGATCATGCTGTTTTAATTGTACATATATATATAGTCATTTTCCCTGGACCTCCGTCGTATTCTCCATTATTAAACATGGTATAAGCCGTTTGCTGTCTATAAAACAGGTCATTTTGCTAAATATCTCTAAAACTACTACAGCAATCACTGTGAAGTAAAGCGCATCTTTAATGTCTATCTTATACATAACTAATCTATAATTTTCCTCAAAATTATAGTTTGAAACTAAAAAGTTTCTTTTGAAAACTGCCCATTTTTAGAAGATATTTTAACTGTATTTTACAGGGGAGTAAGTTTATTTATGTAACAGCCTTTGAATGGTCAGTATTTGCCTATGTCAATTGTTAGTTAATTGTACAGAGTTACTCAATGGCACCTGTAAACCTGTTAATCTTTTCATCTGAGTAAAAATGAAGTTCATTTATTTATTGGTTGGGAAGAAAATTGATTGGCGATGAATAGGATTAATTTATCTATAGAAACATTTCTTGTTTGTAATGCACATATGGGCATTGCTTATTGCTATTACATTAAATTATTGTACTCCCCCTTACTTAAGCTGACAAATTTGTAAATTTTTGTAAAGGATTTAATAGACAAAAGCAAACAATTGACAAGATAAAATTCTGAAAGTCAGTTTCCAGTTATGTATTAGTTTGACAATACCAGTGGAGATAAAAAATCAATTTTATCACCAGTAATAAAAGAGAAAATCTGCAAAATGACCTGTTTTATAGACAGCAAATGACCTATATCTGAGATAAAGGGTGTGGCCCAACCCATTTCAAACATTCATCTTAAACAATAGAACACAGATTTATTAAGATGTAAGAGGGGCGTTCATTAAATGTTGTCATTGGGGTTCTACAGGGCTCGTTATTAATCCCATTCACATTTTGTTTACTTCAACCCTTCGAACAAGTTCGAAGTATTCTGCCTTGACGGAAACACACTTTTCAAGTCTCGAAATCCATTCTGTAAAGGCAGAGAAGTGAGCCTTTTTAGGTATACTCTGACGACACTGGTAAATTGCACTACCAAGTTCACTTCGAGATTCATAACGACGACCAGAAAGGGTTTTCTTTAGTAAAGGAAACAGGAAAAAGTGACAGGGACTTAGGTCTGGCAAATAAGGTGGATGAGAGAGCTGAACTACCTTTTCCTCTTTCGAGAAGTCTTGGACAAGAACACACTTGTTAGCAGGTGTGTTGTCATGGACAATTTCAAAGCTTGTTTTGTTTTTCATTTTGCATACAGTTTTTAGCTCGCCTGATTGAAGTTCAGGAAGAGCTGTTGTACTACCCCCGGCGTTAGCATTGTCGGCGGCGGCAAAATGTTAAAGTTTTACATTAAAGTTATTAAGATCTCATAGTTTCTAAACCCTATGATCAATTTGGATTATATTTGGTATACTGACAGATATTGGTCCAAAATTTTATTCAGGACCATCCCCACCCCTGGTCTTGACCTTAAGGTCAAGGTCATGGACTTAGAAATTTTATGTTAAAGTTTTTCGTTAAAGTTTTTAAGACCTCATAGTTTCTGAATATTTTAATTGTTTTGAATTACATTTGGTATGTTGATAGATATTGGTCTAATATTTATTCAGCATCATCCCCACCCCTGAACATGACCTATAGGTGAAGGTCACGGACTGAGAAATTTTATGTTAAAATTTTACGTTAAAGTTTTTAAGATCTCATAGTTTCTGAATATTTTAATCGTTCTGAATTACATTTGGTATATTGATTGATATTTGGTCCAAAATTTTATTCAGCACCATCCCCACCCCTGAACATGACCTATAGGTCAAGGTCATGGAATTTGAAATTTTATGTTGAAATATTCTTGGCTAGAGTTTTTTAAAACTCACCTTAATAATTAGACAGATTTATTTAATACTTTCACAGATGTTAGGCGATGGTCTAAATTTTTGGCTCACATGTAGGAATGTACAGGAAGAGCTATTGCACCAACCCCGGCAGCGGCAGTGGCAGCGGTGTTAGCAAAATGTTAAAGTTTTATGTTCAAAGTGTTTTAGGTGATGGGCAAGGCGCTGTCAGGCGAGCTATCCTGTCCCACTGACAGGTCTTGTTTGTTTAAACAATATTTTATTCGCAAGAATATACACAAATATATATAAATACATTATACAGTGGCACAGGATCTGACAGTAAGCAAAATGCTTATATATAAGCCATCTCCTGGGTACCCAGGAAATTTTGCCTACAGTAAGGGTTGAGTGTATATGACTGAACCAACTTGAACTTTCAATAACTTTTGACAGACTGAACAGATTAGACAGAAATTTCATCCTGTTATAGAAAATCACTCCCTCGTGAAATCACCGCATTGTCCACATGCTCCTTACAGCCACGCGGTATGGTGGGCTATTAGTGACACAATTAAATGAACGACCTTCGTATCAGAGTATGGGTTTACTTCCATATTTTCATGCCCCAACCGTAGGATGATGCCAGGCGCATATAGTGTTTCAGTTATGTGTATGTTATTATGTATGTCTGTAGGTACATATGCCTATACATACATACGTACATATGTTCGTGATCCTGTTATACTCAGTTTAAGCTTTTTAGCTTGCCTGAACGAAGTTCAGGAAGAGCTATTGCACTACCCCCGACGTTGGTGTTAGCGGCGGCGTAAGCAAAATGTTAAAGTTTTTAAGATCTCATAGTTTCTACACCTTTTGATCGATTTGAATTATATGTGGTATGATAATAGATAATGTCCAAAATTTTATTCAACACCATCCCCACCCCCCAAACATGACCTATAGGTCAAGGTCACAAACTTAGAAATTTCATGTTGCAGTTTTACGTTAAAGTTTTTAAGATTTCATATTTTCTAAACCCTTAGATCAATTTGAATTATATTTGGTATGATGATAGACATTGGTCTGAAATTTTATTCTACAGCATCCTGACCCCTGTACATGACCTATAGGTCAAGGTCATGGACTTAGACATTTCATGTTTAAGTTTTACGTTAAAGTTTTTAAGATCTCAGAATTTCTAAACACTTTAATAGATTTGAATTATACTTGGTATGATGATAGGTATTGGTGATAAATTTCGTTCAGCCACATCCCCATCCCTGCATATGACCTATAGGTCAAGGTCACGGACTTTGCGATTTGATATTAAAGTTTTATGTTAAAGTTTTATGAAGGTGTCATAGTTTTTAAACCATTTGATCTTTTTGAATTATATTTGGTTTGATGATAGATATTAGTTGGATATTTTATCGACCACATCCCCACCCCTGGACATGACCTACAGGTCAAGGTCAGGGACTTAGCAATTTTATGTTAAAGTTTTACAATATAGTTTTTATACCCCGCCACACGTTAGTGGCATGGTATTATGTTTTCCCGCTGGCTGTCCGTGTGTCCGTCCGTCTGTCGTACATACGTCTGTACGTCTGTCCATCCGTGAGCACTTTGTTTCTGTTCGATAACTTTAGTATTTATGAACGGATTTTCTTCAAACTTGGCATGTGCATTGGTCTTGAGAATATCTCAGTTGGGATTGTTAATGGGCAAATTTCAATTTATTCTGATGGAGTTATTGCCCTTGTCAAGGTCTTGAAAATAGGTTTTGGTCTGTAGTTCCTTTACACTATGAAATATCTTGATGAAATTTCACAGAAATGATTGAAGTAACATTAGCTTTCAATCTCAAGTGGAATTTTGTTCACCTGGATTATCTGCCCCTGCCCTGGGGCTATATACATGTATTAAATAACGAAAAAAAAAAATGTATAAAATCAGAGTTGAAGGGGATTTTCTGAAACTCGTAACTTATTATCATAGTAATATAAGCTTTCCGTCTTGATAAAAACAAATGTTCTCCAGTGGTTACCTGCCCCTGACTCAAGCTATATACATGTATGAAATCATGAAAATATCTACATAAAATCAGACTTTTGGTATATCTGGATGAAATTCCTCAGAAATGATTGAAATGACATAAGCTTTCTGTTAAAAGCAGAATTTAGTCCACCTGGGTTACCTGCCCCTGCCCCGGGGCTATATACATGTATAAAATTATGAAAAAAATCTGTATAAAATCAAAGATTAACAGGATTTTCCTGAAACTTGCAGCACATTATCTAGGTAATATGAGCTTCATGTCATGATCAGAATTTTGTCCCCAGAGGTTATCTGCCCCTGCCCTGGGGCTATATTCATGTATAAAATGATAACAAAAATTGTGTAACAAATGTATAAAAGGTAAAAGAAGGGGTATTGGTTCGCAGTGGCGGGGTATTACGCAGTCGTTTACGATGCTTTTATTAGCTCGCCTGAGCACAAAGTGCTCAGGGTGAGCTTTTAGGATACCGTGATGTCCGTCGTCCGTCCGTCCGGACGTCCGTCAACTTTTGCTTGTGTACACTCTAGAGGGCACAGTTTTGATCCAATCTTCATGAAACTTTGTCAGAATGTTAGTCTTTATAAAATCTAGGCCAAGTTCGAAACTGGGTCATGTCAGGTCAAAAACTAGGTCACTAGGTCAAATCTTAGAAAAACCTTGTGTACGCTCTAGAGGGCACAGTTTTCATCCAAAGTTCATGAAACTTTGTCAGAATGTTTATCCTAATATTATCTAGGATAAGTTTGAAACTGGGTCACGTCGGGTCAAAAACTAGGTCACTAGGTCAAATCTTAGAAAAACCTTGTGTACGCTCTAGAGGGCACAGTTTTCATCCAAAGTTCATGAAACTTTGTCAGAATGTTTATCCTAATAATATCTAGGACAAGTTCGAAACTGGGTCACGTCGGGTCAAAAACTAGGTCACTAGGTCAGATCATATAAAAACCTTGTGTACGCTCTAGAGGACACAGTTTTGATCCAATCTTTATGAAACTTTGTCAGAATGTTTATCTCCATAAACTCTAGGCCATATTCGAAACTGGGTCATGTCGGGTCAAAAACTAGGTCACTAGGTCAAATCTTAGAAAAACCTTGTGTACGCTCTAGAAGGCACAGTTTTGATCCAAAGTTCATGAAACTTAATCAGAAAGTTTATCCTTATAATATCTAGGACAAGTTTGAAACTGGGTCAGGTTGGGTCAAAAACTAGGTCACTAGGTCAAATCATAGAAAAAACCTTGTGTATGCTCTAGAGGACACAGTTTTGATTCAATCTTTATGAAACATTGTCAGAATGTTTATCTCTATAAATTCTAGGCCAAGTTTGAAACTGGGTCTTGTTGGGTCAAAAACTAGGTCACTAGGTCAAATATTAGAAAAACCTTGTGTACGCTCTAGAAGGTTCAGTTTTGATCCAAAGTTCATGAAACTTTGTCAGAATGTTTATCCTTATAATATGTAGGACAAGTTTGAAACTGGGTCATGTCGGGTCGAAAACTAGGTCACTAGGTCAAATCATAGAAAAACCTTGTGTACACTCTAGAGGACACAGTTTTTATCTAATCTTTATGAAACTTCGTCAGAATGTTTATCTTTATAAACTCTTGGCCAAGTTTGAAAGTAGGTCCTGTCGGGTCGAAAACTAGGTCAGTAGGTCAAATCTTAGAAAAACCTTGTGTAAGCTCTAGAATGAACATTGTGATCCAAAGTTCATGAAACTTTGTCAGAATGTTTATCCTCATAATATTTAGGACAAGTTCGAAACTGGGACACGTCGGGTCAAAAACTAGGTCACTAGGTCAAATCATAGAAAAACCTTGTGTACGCTCTAGAGGACACAGTTTTGATCTAATCTTTATGAAACATTGTCAGAATGTTTATTTCCATAAACTCTAGGCCAAATTCAAAACTGGGTCATGTCAAGTCAAAAACTAGGTCACTAGGTCAAATATTAGAAAAAACCTTGTGTGCACTCTAGAAGGCACAGTTTTGATTCAAAGTTCATGAAACTTTGTCAGAATGTTTATCCTCATAATATGTAGGACAAGTTTGAACTTGGGTCATGTCGGTTCGGAAACTAGGTCACTAGGTCAAATCATAGAAAAACCTTGTGTACGCTCTAGAGGACACAGTTTTGATCTAATCTTTAAAACTTTGTCAGAATGTTTATCTTCATAAACTCTCGGCCAAGTTTGAAAGTAGGTCATGTCGGGTAAAAAAACTAGGTCACTAGGTTAAATCTTAGAAAAATGCTGTGTAAGCACTAGAAGGCATAGTTTTGATCCAATCTTCATGAAACTATGTCAAAATGTTTATTGTCCATATATCTAAGACCCCTATGAAACTGAGTCACGTCGGCTGAAGGTCAAATCTTAGAAAAACTTTGTGTACACCCTAGAGGGCACAGTTTTGATCCAATCTTCATGAAACTCTGTCAGAATGTTTATCTTAATGAAATCTAGGTAAAGTTTGAGACTGGGTCGTGTCGGGTCAAAAACTTGGTCACTAGGTCAGATATAAGAACGACCTTGTATACGCTCCAGAGGGCACAGTTTTGATCCAATCTCAATTAAACTGTGTCAGAATGTTTATTCTTACAATATCCAGGCCAAGTTTGAAACTGGGTCATGTCGGGTCAAAAACTAGGTCAAATGTTAGTATGGTAAAAACTCTTATAAATCTTCACCAGAGCCAGTGAACTGATTAATGCTCAGGTGAGCGATTCAGGGCCACCATGGCCCTCTTGTTTTAAGATCTCATAGTTTTTAAACCCTTTGATTGATTTGATTTATATTTGTTTTGATAATAGATATTGGTTAGCAATTTTATTCAACCACGTCCCCACTCCTGGACATGACCTACAGGTCAAGAACACAGACTTTGATAAATTTTATGTTAAAGTTTTACATCAAAGTCTTTGAAATCTTACACAGGGCTTCCACTAACTTTCAATATTTGGAAGTCCAGACTTCCATGGTGTCAGTTTTGGACGTATTGAGAGAATTTTTTGGAAGTCTAATATTTTTAGGAATTACTTATTCATCCCCTCCCCGCCCCCTCTCTCTCTCTGGTAATGTTTTTAAGCTATGGAGCCTGAGCATTTGCGCAGTCTATCAGAGTCATTCATGTTTGTTTGTGAACAATGCGTAAGTCCTGAGCATTCTAAACACTGAGGACTCGCCCAAGTTACAATGGTTGCACTGTCTGTTTAAATTAACGGTACCCAAATTGCAAAATTTTCCTTCACTGCCGCCGAATGGGCCCCGTCGGAAATACGGTGACTTACGGAACGTTTGAAGAGCGTATATTGACTAACTTCCATCGAAGTATCTGGTTGCCGTTAGGTCGGCATTCATTATTATTCATGTTAGATGCGAACAAGAAAGGCCGGTCTGACTGCTTTGTTGCGCTGGCTGATACGATTGTTAGTTATCAGTGTGTGTACTGAGGTACCTTTAGCCGTCTCACGGTTAAAATGACACTGCGTACGGCACGTGTATATCGTCATCGCGGCGTCTTTGAACTTTACATCAATGACAAAACGTGCTTGACCCATAAACGAATTGCATATCAACGCTACCGTTTTATACCCAATATATAATTGCGTAGACCCTGATCAGAATGCGCTATTTTTGTGCACCGTTCGGCATTATTTTCGCACTGGTTTGAATGACGATACAACTAGGAAATCGGTGAAATGGACTTTTCCATTTTCGCATTTTAAAAGTTCCGTTATTCAAAACTTTTACCATAGCGTAGACCCATAACGCGTCGGAAATGGTGACTATTAATTTTTTATAAACAGTCTATCTTCGCTTTGAATCTACACTTTTCGCGGAATAGGTTCGTATTCCTAAAAACTCCATTGCCGACTGTATAGATCACGACAAGACCATCCGTAGAGAGGGCAAATGGTGTGTTCGTATACACTTCAGATAGATTTTGTCAGTATATTCTTCAGTATTCATCTGTTGTGGATACATTCACAAACTTTTTAAGTCTGCATACGCCCTACAGATACAGGTCAGTTACATTCTCGCAATCGTAAAAAACAAAAAAAAAAAAAAAGATGGACAACTTTCATTAAAAAGCCCAGTCGGCGTAATATTTCATAAGTTGTATTGCAAACTGCCCTAAGAGGTTGAATATACGAGTGCGCGTTATTTGACAGGTAGGCGGTCCGACATGTGTGTTAATTGGTTCAGTGCTCCATACGGACAATCTCGATTGGCCCGTAGGCGGTCTTTTCGTCTGGCTAACACCTGCGTTAATCCGATTAGTTATGACACGTGCTAGAATTTTAAAGACGATGGCGATATTTTATACGTCGGGACAAGATCAAACGGCCGTATATAACAATTATCGGACGTATGCCAGACGCCAGAGGTCCAATTTCTCGACGTACGAGAGCAAATCCTGGGCGTAATATACGGCCATACGTCCGTTAACGGAAGCCCTGCTTACAGCTTTTAAACCCTTGGATAGATTTGAATTATATTTAGTATGATGATAGATTTGTCGGAAATTTTATTCAGCACAATCCCCACCCCTAAGAAACAAATACTAGCAATTAAAGATGGACAAGCGCAGGTTCAGGCGAGCTATCCTGTCTGGCAACAGGTCTTGTTGTAAGAGGTAGAATTCAGAGTTCCTATTATTGTTTGTGGGAAAGTTAAAGTTTTACACTGAAATTTGCTTTGATTAAGGAAGTTAGGCTTAACTAATTGAAATCCCTACAGCAAGTACTTTGTTACCATTTCGCCTCCTTCTGAAAGGGTCAAAATATAAAGAAATTTTCTGCTCCACAAAACAGCAATAAATGCATTGGGTAGAACAACAGAGATTAAATTAAGATGAAGATATCTTGGTTTCTTTCAGGAACTGCTCACCCCTACTAAAAAGAAGAACAGTCTGGTACCACTGTCGGCTAGAACAAAACTATTGGTATTGTGTGACCAGTCCAGTCCTGTGTCCTTCCAAGAAGCTATTTCACAACAGTAAGATTAGAAGTCAGATAACAGTATTTACCAATAAAATTTGGGTAGACGAACATGAGCAAATAGTGTAAACCCAGAGCAAACTGCTCCTAAGGAGCAGTCAGATCAGGATCTGCACTTTTGAGACCCAGATCAGATTGCTCCTAAGGGACTCTTTGGGTCCCTCAAACCAAAGGACAGCCCAAATTAATCTGTTTTACATGTGTTGGTGTATTAGCCAGTTTTGTGTTCCCCTTAGGCAACGCCTTCAGACAATTTTTGACTGTATTATTAGGTGTGAAATATGCTTTAATAATAGACACCTTCCAGTTCAGATTATGCAGGGATATTGCCGTGGATTTTGGGATCGATATTAAGGATTCTTGGGCCTGTGAACTTTCCTAAAGGGCAAATCAAAGTTTCAAATTGTTATTTTTTTAACCTTGACCTTTGACCCAGTTTAAGGGCCCATTATTGTTTTGGCCCAGAAAGTCCCTGATGGGATGGTCCTTTGCAGCAGTGGTTAAGTATTTCAGTATTTACAGTAAGTTCAGTACTAAGAAGAAAAGTTTAATTTTAATACTGTTTGCAAATCTGCAAAGTTCTCAAAGGACAATGACAGTTAGACTTATCAGAGGCAAAATTTAAAAAAGTTAGTGGTTGTATGAGTAAATTTATCCCAGCACATGCTCAGTATGCTTATAGTGTGTGCAGTTTTGTATATGAGGTGAGCAGGTACTCTTTCAGGGATAGCAACTCTGTCATTTTCAGCTTTGCATCCCTTCCCAGTTGAAAATGAATGAAAAAAATTAATGAAAAAATAATTTGCTCCACTAAGCGCAAATTATTTCTTTTAAGAGAAATCCTCATTTAGAAACAGCTTTGTCATCCTTTAGAAAAATGCTGTTAAAACATGATGGTTTACCCATACACCTTAAACTATACAAAGTCCGGCTAATTACTGGGTGATCTACCTTCATCATGACTGGTCAGCTGATTAACCGGCTTTTGCAGTTTGAATGTGGGTTTTCTCATCTTTCAGGTTGTTGTCAATAGTGAAACCATAAGACACTTCACTTTTCGCTGTTTACTAATTTTAAGTGACTGGGTATGCAAAGTAAAAACCTTATCACAAGCTGAAATCTAAAAGTCTCAGCTCTGATGTATTTTTTTTCACAGACAGCTGTGTAATCACTAGAATTGCCTCTTTTAGTGCTATTCTTACATACATGGGAGAGTTGGGTCAATGTTCCTGAGATTCAGAACACCTGTCTTTGAAAACTTCAAACATCTCAGCTTTGAGACAAGTAGTTTGCATGTCTGCAGCTCTATGTATATCATGGTTTCTTCTAGGATGTTGTCACAGTGTAAGAAGATAGGAGAGGGCGTGTATGGAGAAGTGTTCAGGACCTGCTCAGTGGCACTCAAGGTAAATTTTTATAAAGTGTATGTGTTTCACAGAGCTCTAGATAAAAGGGGTATTGGATGATAATAAGGGATAATTTTTAGCTCGCCTGAACAAAGTTCAGGGAGAGCTATTGTACTACCCCTGGGGTTGGCTTAAGCGGCGGCGGTGGCGTTAGCAAAATGTTAAAGTTTTACAGTAAAGTTTTTAAGATCTCATAGTTTCTAAACCCTTTGATCAGTTTGAATTATATTTGGTATGATGATAGATATTGGTCCAAAATTCTCTTCAAGACCATCCCCATCCATGGTCATGACCTATAGGTCAAGGTCATGGATTTGGAATTTTTATGTTAAAGATTTTAATATCTCATAGTTTGTAAACCTTTATAATCCATTTAAATTATATTTGGTATGATGATAGATATTGGTCCAAAATTTTATGCAAGACCATACCCACCCCTGCTCATGTCCCATATGTCATGGTCACAGACTTAGAAACTTAATGTTAAAGTTTTATGTTAAAGTTTAGAAGATCTCATAGTTTGTAAACCTATTATTCGATTTAGATTATATTTGGTTTGATGATAGATATTGGTCTGAGATTTTATTCTGCAGTATCCCCACCCCTGCACATGACCTTTAGGTCAAGGTCACAGACTTCGACATTTCAAGTTAAAAAATTTCTGTTAAAGTTTTAAAGATCTCAGAGTTCCAAAACCTTTAATGAATTTGAATTATAATTGGTATGATGACAGATATTGGTCTGAAATTTTGTTCAACCACATCCCCACCCCTGGGCAGGACCTATAGGTCAAGGTCACGGACTTAGCAGTTTTATGTTTGTTTTCTTCAGTTGTCATAGTTTCTAAACCATTTGATCTTTTTGAATTATATTTGGTCAGGAGCATATAATTTCTCTACCGGGGCTATCAGCTAGGGTCGATGTTAAGCCTATGAAAGTATGGTCTCATTGGCAGTTACTTCCCAGCAGAGATTGGCATATATCTGTTTATGCAGTCATAAAAATGTTTGTTTAAGAGCAGCTGTGTCAAGAAACTTTTATCAACATGAAAATGCATTTTTATTGTGCTTATTTTTTCTTCACTTTTCTTTTGGGATACGAGCTTCATAAAAATGCTACAAGAAACTTGACAATGAAATACATTAAACAAGATTGTAAGAGAAACTGTGTTCATTTTTATAGTGCAGTCTTGTTGATATTGTTATCTTCTGTTACTGCCCTTTTCCCTGGTGTGGCCCATGTTCTGCTCCTAAGATTGTTTACACTAGCCACACAGAGCTCTTGAAAAATGCTAATAAAATAAATGATGCTGACAGATTTGCTGATAACCGCGGAGTTTCTTCTCAGAGCAAAAACCAATGGTTAGCGGACTTACCATCACACAAGCTCTACAATAGATCATACAGAGAGCTGATAGCCCCGGTAGAGAAATTATATGCTCCTGATTTGGTTTAATGATAGATATTAGTTTGAAATTTTATACAGTCAACTCCCCACCCCTGGATATGACCTATAGGTTGAGGTCACAGACTTAGCAATTTTATGTTAAAGTTTTACAATCAAGTTTTTTAAGCTCTCATACTTTCTAAACCCTTTGATTAGTTTGATTTACATTTGTTTTGATGATAGATATTGTTTAGAAATTTTATTCAACTGCATCCCCACACATACAAACTTCTCCGATTGCCCTAGGGAAAACGTTGAAATGCCGGGAACCACTGGAAAACCAGCGGTGATTCTGCGCAGTTATTCATCTCGCGAAATTCTCTTCTCGCCGGTTGCTAATGAAGCGCGTGAATGACTAAAACAGAACAGAATAGTAGAACGAAAAGAAGTCGCCGAGTCACCCGGTACAGTATGAGAGAGAGAGAGAGAGAGAGAGAGAGAGAGAGTGAGCGCGCCTGTGATAGAATTAAATCTGATGGAGAGAAAAATATTTGAGAAAGTTAAAAAAAATAATCAGATGGGATAGTCTGATCAGGGTCTACATTGGTTTCCTTTCAATTGCCTAATAGTAAAGACAGGCATTTTAAATTTCAGGCTGATCACTGTAACTGGTTATGGCATTTATTTATCTATTTATCAGTATTATTATTAAGAAAATTATGAAGACGATCGACTTGCGTTATTTATATTGTTACATAAGCACACCTTATTGTCATAGATCAGCGTACTGAATTGTCATAATCTAAAATGTTTGAGTTTCGGTGATTCAGATAAAACACGATGACAGGGTTATAAAAGACGATTTATGTCCAATGAAGAGCTTGAACTGTCAGATTTGACAAATGTAAACTCTTACCACCCCGTCATTGCGACAATTTAGTATAACAATGATGTTTAGAGATATGCTATATAAGTGAGCAATCGAGGCAATTTCTGTTTTGATTTCTAACCGTGACTTTAATCGGATTTCTTTAACAAAGTTGTTTGAAAAGGACCACTTCAAATCATTTAGATTTAAACAGAAACTTATATTAGTCAATATAAGTGAAGTTCATTGCAAAAGCATGGCTGCTACAGGAGCCGGAGACATGAGATTTTTACCGTTTAAAACACACGCAAGCAATTCAAAAGTGAGAATAACACGCAAGAAGCTTGAACTGGATATGTCTTTGGGCGATTTTATCCTGGTGAAGGTCATCGTGCTTTATTCAAGTACGATAGCAATATGGGATGCTGTTTTATTGGCTTTTGCCTATTTCTGGATATCCTTAATTCGAGTTTTGGTTTTTGATTTGCAAAAATCTATTTTTGGTCATCAAAAAAAAAAAAATGTTGTACTATCCTAAATTATTTTAAAAGCTATCCAAAAATAATTTAGGATAATCCAATATTATTTTTGGATCACCATAAATCGAATTAATGAACTATGAATATCCTAAAATGAATATCGGACATTCAAAAAACGGAAATATGAAGTTGAAGGCGCTCTCAATATTGCTGGATTATTTATTTAAGACAGGACGGGTACAACAAGAATGTGCGCTAAGCACTCATATACATGTGTTCAGTATCTGTAGCTGGGTAACAACTCAGATATGTGCTGCGTTTGCAATGGCATTTTACATGCTCATGACTTTTTAATGGAAACAAGTTCAGATTAACAGAGTAAAGTCAAAATGGAACAGCACAGCCTACTATTTTCGAACCTTGCATCTCATGTTATCTCGTATCTGTGTTACATTCCAATTTCAACTGTCAAGCGGTGGGTTTTTCGAAGTCTAGGTTTTAACATTTAGAGTTCGACACATGCGAAATGTTTATGAAAATATCTAAAGAGTGTCTATAAAATGCGACATCAAATTCATAGATTTGAAGCATTGTTTTTCAATGTATGGATACACTCAATGTTTTTTTTCGCTATTTTACAAAGGGGTTGTCTTTTGTAGCTTTCTTCTTACTTCCCTGTACACAGAAATCATTCCAAAATGAGGTCAGCTCTTCAACTTAAGAATTTGCTCCTAGAAGAGAGAATAACTTTTTTCTTTAAAGAGCTGACCCTCTTCTAAGAGCAGTTTCTATCACATTTGATCCCTTTCGAAAAGTGAGGTAAAATGAAAATTGCTGAGTTGCTTTCCTCAAAGTGTACTTGTTCACCTTTAAGATTTAGCTCTGCAAACGTTTAAAAGAGCTGTTTGCCCCATGGAAAATGGACCGTAGCAGTCTGCGCATTTCCGTAAACTGATCAGTCTTCACTTTTCGGTGGATAGTGCTTAAGAAAAGGGAAAAGACGGTGCGGCTGATCTCACACATACCGCCATAACTGCCGGAGCCCCGGTAGCTCATTAGATTAGCCCTGGCCTGCTTATCAAGCGAGCCAGGGTTCGAGACCCGCTGGAAGCGGAAATATTTCCAACAGTAAACGCGGTTCCATTGCACACAGCCTATCATTACCACCTTCCCATTGTCGTAATATGCCTGAAATACTGTTAAAAACGGATGTTAAATCACAAGTTATCCATCCATCCTTCAGAACTGGACTGTGACAAAAGCATGAATTCAAAGTTGCTTTCACTGCATAGTTTTGAGCCTTACCGTACACCACACACTGATCTACACTATTATAAAAAATGGAACCTTATTGAGATTATTCGGAAAAACATTGTTCCTAACTCCTTACCTTATTCAATCTGAATTTTATCAGCGTTTAGACCTAATTTACTATGTACTACAATTACATTACCTTGCAACGAAATCAGCAAATAAATTGACAACAGGATGGGAGGGTCTCAAATGCAAAAGCTCTTCTGAATGGCTATTTGTGACATTTTAGCCCTAGTATTTACTCAAGAGATTATGTATCACATGGACTGCTTTCTCTTCTTTTATTTGGTTTGGATCTCAGATTTCACAGTAGAGATAATTGGCGTATCAATATTACGGGATTAGATTTTCTGATAACTAGTACCTATCGGCCACTACTGCAATTGATCGTTTGTATAGATTTAAATCAATTTAAAGCGCACATTTGATGAAAAGATTCTGAAAAACATCATTCACGGCATAGCATTTTTTATTTGTGGGGTATAGATGGTCATTAAAAAGCCTTAAATTATGGATCAAGCATTTTTTCCAGCTGTTTCACCAGAAACGAATTGTAAGGAACTGTACCCCCCACTACTTCAAGCAATGTGTTTACCATTAAAATGAATATGTTTACCAAAGCAACCATATATCATCGTATTTTAAACTGACCGAAGATACAGGGAAAAGTATTTCCTGTTAACAAAAAATTCGGTGAAAACTGTATTTTGAATGTAAACAAAATAAACAACAAACGGGTATTTTCGACATGAGAAAACTGACAGCTGAGAACATACATTATTCGGCAAACGTTTGGTAATGGTCACAATTTCCTTCTTGAAAGATTAGGTAATTTTATATTCTTAGAGTATATGGTTAGTGCGCATATGTCAATAAAGCATTGGCGCTGCAAAATGTATTGCGCATTCAGTATTGGTAAAACGTCAAGGGAGATAATAAGAGCTGATTGCGCAATAACATGGCCGATCAAGATTACCCCAAGAAGTTTGTATGTGCCCCACCCCTGTATATGACCTATATGTCAAGGTCACAGACTTAGAGAAATTTTATGTTAAAGTTTTATGTCAAAGTCTTTGAAATCTAATAGCTTCTAAACCCTGTGATGGATTTGAATTTTATTTGGTATGGTGATAGATATTGATTGGAAATTTTACTGAGCACCATCCCCACCATTAATAAGACGCAAATACTAGCACTTGAAGATGGACAAGCGCAGGTTCAGGCGAGCTGTCCTGTCTGGCAACAGGTTTTGTTTTTATTTCTCATTGAAACCATATGTTTTGTCAAGACGGTTTAGATGAGGGGTCACAACATATGTGTTTATGCAGAATTAGCAAAAATTGTCCCTAATAATCACCAAATACTCCCTCTAATCTAGAGCTCTGGTTTCAGGTTAAACCTATAGAAAGTGACTTCAGACACATGACCCAAATACACATGTATATGTCTGTAGTGTCTGTTTCAGATTATACTCATAGAAGGTGATTTCACAGTGAATGATGAAGCAGACAGATGTTTGTGATGTTCTGTTATAATGCCAACATCCTATTTTCAGCGCAGTTTCCAAACAAATGATTGGTTGACAGCATCTGCAGAGAGGAGTTTATACCTCCATAAATCCTGTTTATCTTGTATTCGTACGTGACTTTCTCTTCTGACTAGATCCTTGACAAATCTGCAGTTTTTGAAATTTCTAAATGAAATATGAAAGAAAAAAAATTGTATTTAGACAACTACAGCAAGTGTGTGTATAATGTTAATTGTGATGTAATGACAGTGTCATTTCAAATGTCAGTTGGTAATGTCAGAAAACTGATATTGTCTTCAATAGAACACATAACATTGTCATGGAAGACATCATAATGTAAGTGATAGCGTGACTTAGTGATTATATTTTCATACAAATGCTGTTAAAACACAGCTTACAGCATCAGTCATGTGATAAAAGATGGTGTTACAAAGTAACCTATGTAAGGTTTTGGATTTAACCAATAGTTGATGATGTGATGTTTGTATATTATGATGTTACCTTGAAGTAATGTGTGTTTCAGATAATTCCAATAGAAGGTGATTTCCCAGTGAATGATGAACCACAGAAAAAGTTTGAAGAAATACTTCCTGAAGTTGTGATAGCCAAGTAAGTCCTAGTTGGTAAATTTATGCTTTCAATTCAGAACTGTAACTCATCTTTTCTATTTATAGGCAGTATATTCATGAAAGAAAAACAAACAAAAAAAAACACTGTTTTATTGGGCATGAGTTCTCAGAAGAAAAGTGTTTTTGGAAAAAAAAAGCCTAAAATGTTTAGTGAAGCCTGTGTTATGGACATACAGTACCATTTAATCCCTACATCATCCCCCCACCCCCCTCCTGTCAAAAAAAATGGGGACTATTGACTTTTCTTCCAGTAAAGCCTTGTCCAGTACTGGGGGGGGGGTGGTTCTGCTGGAAGAGAAGTCAAAGTCCCTTTTTTTTGGTAGGAGCGGGGTTGGGGAGGGGACAAATGAGATCTCTAGTGATAGTGCAGTCTAGACAGTATGGCTAGAGCGGGGTTGGGGAGGGGACAAGTGAGATCTCTAGTGATACTGCAGTCTAGACAGTATGGCTAGAGCCCCTGAGAGAGTTGCTGTGGTCAGATGGTTAGAGGGACTCAGTTATGGTGCAGTAGGTCGCTGGAAGGTTATTGGTTCAAGCCTGGGTTGGGCCATCCAGAGCTGGAAAAATTCCCAATTAACCAAGCAGTGTATAGGTACATCTTTCAACACAGGAAAGGATAAGACATTGCAAGGAGAGTGATGGGATGCTGAGGCCCAGATACTCTAACCCTCACTGTCCTTATGGCCACTAGGCTATGGGAAACCTTTACCTTTCATTTTGTTTCTGTAGATTCCTTTGGATCCATACATATTGTGTGTGAACAGCAAAGGTGCTTATAAATATAAGAACTGTATAGATTCCTTGGCTTGTATGAGCCTTTGCTGGTCACATAATGTGTTATGCACTGTTTTTGCATATCACTGCTGATGTTCATGATGAGAGCTTGGTTGATGTTATTGATGTGTCAGTACATTGCAATACTGACTCTAATTATACTGTACCATGATGCTTATAACCACTATCATTACATGAGCCATTACACAACAAAACTAACAAAGTGGCATTTGCCCCAGGTGAAGACTCGGATCATCCTAGACAGCCTCCCAGTCTGATCAGAGACTTCAGTGTGTGCAAAAAGGGTAGCTAAGGATTCAAGCTAGCTCCTTGCGGCCAGCAAAGACTCTGATTAGACAGGCCACTTTGTTTTCTCCTGTAGACTGGCCACTTTGTTTTCTCCTGTCGCAGCTCACATTATGTTTCTTGAAAAATGTACCTTTAGATATAAACACAAGGTAGTCAACAAACATACTATTTTATGCATGTTCTAAATTGTCTAGTATATTTTCTGCAGCTAACTTATTCTATTTCTAGTGATGAAAACGTAAGCATGGCATGAGTTTGGAAGCTAGTTCTTCCTTCAAGAGGTATGCTAAAAGCCAACAGGGTCAGCTTGTCATGATATATATGAGCTATAAAGACACGAACAACCAACAATGTGGCATGTACGGACAGCAAAGACTCAGATCAGCCTGGGCATCCGCCTAGTCTGATCAGAGTCTTTGCTGTCCGCATGGAGGTAGCTTAGGCCCTTAGCTACCCTTTTGAGCACTTAACAAACAGTCTGATCAAACTGGGTGGCTGCCCAGGCTGATCTGAGTCTTCGCCGGGTATAACCACATTTTTGGTTTTGTTGTTTCGCAGCTCATATCATATCTGCCATCTGTTTTTGTGATAGTATCACAATACTTTCTGTTGATCAGCGCCTCAGATAAAAAGGGGTAACAGGGATAATGTAGGGATAATTTTCCATATATCTCCATAAACACATATGTTGTGACCCCTCATTAGAACCGTCTAACCAAAACAGTTCTAATTAGGGGGCACAACATACGTTTTCTTTGAAAAGTAAAAAAAAAAATCTTTGAATTATCCTCTAATACTCCTCATATCTGGATTACCATCTGATGCCCAACTCTATTAATTATGGTATATCTGTTACAGGGAGTTGAGTTCTCTGAGACATTGTAAAACCAGCATGACAACAAACTTCTGTGAAGTCAAAAGGTAAAGTTGATGCTATTTCATATGAAAAGACAGTTGCTCCAGATTTGAAAGTTTTGATTATACTCGTTTGGTAATTTCTGATCACTCACCATAAGACATATTGAGTGGCCTCTCATTAGAGCTGCTTAGATAAAGCATTTTCATTTAGTTGCTATAGTGGCACAGATTTTAAAGGTGATTGGATTCAGTTTCAAAGGAACCAACTATACCATTTCTTCTAAATGGAACTTAGCTATGAAGGCAAAAACATCCTTCTGAAGGAGGGAAATCTACTTTAAGAGAAGGCTCCTTTTAGGGAGGTTTTGTCATTGAGGGAAGCCAGTAGAAAGGTACAGAATGTGTTCCCTTTTGTAAAAAGGACAGAAAAACATGGTGGTTTATCCATGCACCTTATAAAGAAATTATCAATAACGAGAGCTAGGGATAAGATGATCATTCTAATCATAATTTGTCTTCTTTTTGTTTTCATAAAACTTGAGTTTTTGTGGCCTCTCATTAGTATTAAAATTACCTCAGTGTTTTCGGATTGAAGGGGCTACGGCAATTTTTTGTTTTTACAGGGAATTAAGAATACACAAGCTTTAATGTGAAACCCACTCTCATTTGGAGTTTTGATTATATTAAATAAACCAAATAAATTCATGACTGATAGATAATAACATGCCTTCAATGCTAGAAACCATTAGTGTCTGACACTAATGTTACTTATTATGTCTCCCCCCTTCAGGGTCGGGAGACATATTGTTTTTCCCCGGGCGTCTGTCCGTCTGTCACAAATCGTGTCCGTTCTATAACTTGAAAACCGCTCAAGCTATATTCGCAAAACTTCATATAAATATCAATCAACATGAGACAACTTGCAGAGTGCAAGAATGGTAACTCTGGCATTTATACTTTTTGAGTTATTTCCCTTGGAACTTAGTCCATCACAAAATTGTGTTTCAATCGTGTCCGTTCTATAACTTGGAAACCGCTCAAGCTATATTCGCGAAACTTCATATAAATATCAATCAACATGAGACGACGTGCAGAGTGCAAGAATGGTAACTCTGGCGTTTATACTTATTGAGTTATTTCCCTTGGAACTTAGTCCATCACAAAATTGTGTTTCAATTGTGTCCGCTCTGTAACTTGAAAACTGCTCAAGCTTTAGTCACAAAACTTCATACAAATATCAATCAGTATGAGGCGATGTGCAGAGTGCACAAATGGTAACTCTGGCATTTATACTTTTTGAGTTATTTCCCTTGGAACTTTGTCCATCACAAAATTGCGTCTCAGTCGAGTCCGTCTATACTTTTAAAACCATTCAAGCTATATTCATGAAAGTTCATACAAATATCAATCAACATCAGACGCCGTGCAGAATGCACTCTGGCGTTTATACTTTTTGAGTTAGTTCCCTTGGAACTTTGTCCATCACAAAATTGCGTCTCAGTTGAGTCCGTCTATAACTTTAAAACCATTCAAGCTATATTCATTAAAGTTCATACAAATATCAATCAACATCAGACGACGTGTAGAATGCAAGAACCATAACTTTAGCATTTATACTATTTGAGTTATTTCCCTTAGAACTTTGTCAGTCACAAAATCGTGTCTCAGTTGTGTCTGCTCTATAACTTGAAAACCATTCAAGCTATATTCACGAAACTTCATACAAATATCAATCAACATTAGAAGAATTACATAGTGCAAGAACCATAACTCTTGCATTTATACTTCTTGAGTTATTTCCCTTGGACCTTTGTCAGTCACAAAATCGTGACTCAATCGCTTTATTACTTGAAAACCGGACAAGCTATATTCATGAAACTTCATACAAATGTCAGTCAACACTAGACAACCTGCAGAGCACAGCATTTATACTATTTGAGTTATTTCCCTTGGAACTTTGTCATTCACAAAATCGTGTCTCAATCGTCTAAGCTCTATAACTTGAAAACCGTTTAAGCTATATTCATGAAACTTCATACAAATATCAGTCAACATATAAATAGACGACGTGCAGAGCACTGTAACTCTTGCATTTATAGTTTTTGACAAAAACTAAATATGAATGTCAGTCAACATTACATGACATGCAGAGCATAACAACTATAACTCTTGCATTTATACTTTTTACTTATTATGAATCCCTGCTTCAGGGTAGGGAAACATATTGTTTTTCCCATGGCGTCTTAATGACTGATCCTTTTGACATCAAAAAAGGGGGAGACATCTGTTTTTTCATAGGAAAACAATTCTAGTACATTCTATTTTATTTTCAGTGTTTCTCTTGTGAAGGGACAATATCCAGCAAATCTGTTGAAAGAGTGGGATAGTTATGACAAAAAGAAAGGCTCCGAAAATGACAGACCAGGTACGCAATATGAGCCACGACACGAGAAAACCAACAATGTGATTGTGCGCCCAGTGCAGACTCAGATCAGCCTGGGCATCCGCCCAGTCTGATCAGAGTCTTCGCTGTCCGCATGGAGGTAGCTTAGACCCTTAGCTACCATTTAAGCGCTTAACGAAGACTCTGATCAGACTTGGCGGATGCCCAGGCTGATCTGAGTCTGCGCTGGGTGCACAACCACTTTGTTGGTTTTGTCGTGTCGCAGCTCATATATCTTGTAAAATATAACTGACCATATTTTCAGACAAAGATAGTGAGTTGGGGCAGGGGAGGGCTGATGATGGTAATTTGAGGATCAGGAAGAGATAAGCCTCAAACTTACATTTTGATGAAAAATGAGTAAAATCGAAACTTGTCTCAGTATATTATCATCAAACATCTCAGTGTCTATCCCCTGCACCCCACCTCCCTCCCCATGCCACACACACTTGATTGAATTTCCTACTTTAAATGGATTTGTATTATTCTAACAAATTTGTGCTTGATTTTATGGGAAATATGAGATTTGAACTGATTGCAAGTGTAGAAAAGCCTTTGGAAAAACATTACATTGGTGTAGAAACATGATGGAATTTACACAAATACTATTAAAGACCATTATCCAAGTTGAAAATGTTCAGAGTGGAGAACATAGATGCTTCCTTCTTGAAAGTCAAAAAAAAAATGCAAGGAAAAATGTATTCTTGCCCAGATACACATGGTTAAGGGCTGTTCAAGGCCATAGTGAACAAACTAAAGGTTTAAATCATGGAATACGTCTGGTGTAGGCTTATTCACATTACGCTGCTGTGCTGGAATAAGCATGTTGTCTTCATTCTTTTTTTAGCTTGCCTGAACAAAGTTCAGGAAGAGCTATTGCAGTACCGTCTGCGTTGGCGGCGGCGGCAGCGTTAGCAAAATGTTAAAGTTTTACGTTAAATTTCTCTATATGATGGGCAAGGTGCTGTCAGGCCAGCTATCCTGTCCCTGTGACAGGTCTTGTTTGAGGATGACATCATAATACACTATTCTCTTGGAACAACAAAGTTTATTATTTTTTAGGCTTTTTTATGAGTTTTTCCTTGGAATGATACTATAAAATGCAAGAATAGTGTTCAATGTTCATACATTTTTGTTTCAATGCATTAATTATTACCAGGATCCTCAGAGCCAGTTTGAATATGAGGATATCTTCAAACATTATTAGGCCCAATTGTTTATGAATGAAAAAAGGTGATCTTTAAGCTCTTTAAAGACACAAGATGTAGTTTCGTATTTCTGTATGCCCTAAGGTAACATTTGTAGTACTGATCACGAGAATTTTTACTTGGTAATACAAATGCTTCGGCAAACAGTATACGTAGATGCTGATCAGATTGCAGCCTTATAGGCTGCAATCTGATCAGCATCTGTACTGTTTGTTATTTCACCTCAAATTTTGTGTTACAGGCTGGAAAAATACAGATGTTGGCGGCATTGGCGGCGGCTTTGGCGTTAGCAAAATGTTAAAGTTTTACGTTAAGGTTTTTTATGTGATAGGCAAGGCGCTGTGACAGGTCTTGTTATTAGAATTTTTCTTGTTCATTTCAGATATGTTCACAGACAATCAGTTGTTCATTTTGTTTGAGTTTGCTGACTGTGGTAGAGATCTTGAGTCATTTCAGGTATATTTCTTTTTTTAGCTCACCTGAGCCAGCGGCTCCGGGGGAGCTTATAGGATGGTAAGGCTCCGTTGTCCGTCGTCCGTCCACACTTTCAAACAACTTCTGCTCTGAAACGGCTGGGCCAATTGTAACCAAATTTCATATAGAGCCTCCTGGGACCTTAGGAACGAAAAGTTGTTCAAACGGTCCTGGTCACATGACCAACATGGCCACCATGCCCATATATGGTAAAACCCTGAAAAAATCTTCTTCTCCAGAACCAATAGGTCGATGGCCTTGAAACTTGGTATTTAGCATTGGGTACACGAGTCCTACCAATATTGTTCAAATTATGACCTTGAGTTGACCTTGACCTTTTTTAGGGTAAGATCAAATGTGCTTCCTTATGCTTTTATATGGCAAAATGCTGCAACATAAGATATCTTGGAAACTGTTGAAGATTTTGGCCTAAAAATTGGTACATGCAGTCATCTTAATGACTACATGAAGATTTATGAGTACAAGAGGTCAAGGTCATTCTTTGACCTTTGACCCAGAACTCGCATATTTTGACAATATCAAACAATCTCCTCAAAAACAACTAGGCCAGTTGTAAACAAATTTCATATAGATCCACCAGGGGTTGAGGGAATGAAAATTTGTTCATACGGTCCAGGTCACGTGACCAACATGGCCACCATGCCCATATATGGTAAAAACCTTTAAAAATCTTCTTCTCCAGAACCAGTAGACCGATGGCCTTGAAACTCGGTATGTAGCATTGGGTACTCAAGTACTATCAAGATTGTTCAAATTATGACCCTGGGTTGACCTTGACTTTTTGTACGGCAAGGTCAAATATCGGAAATTGCTAGAACATGTGATTTCATGGTAAGTTTTGAAGATTTTGGCCTAAAAATTGGTATATACAATTATCTTAATGAGTACATGAAGATTTATGAGTACAAGAGGTCAAGGTCATTCTTTGACCTTTGACCCAGAAATCTCAAATTTTGACAATTTCAAACAATCTGCTCTAAAACCACTGGGCCAATTGAAACCAAATTTCATATAGAGCCTCAAGGGGTTTAGGGAATGAAAAAATTTGTTCATACGGTCCTGGGCACATGACCAACATGGCCGCCACGCCCATATATGGTAAATACCTTTAAAAATCTTCTTCTCCAGAACCAATTGACCGATGGCCTTGAGACTTTGTATGTAGCATTGGGTACTTGAGTACTATCAAGATTGTTCAAATTATGACCTTGTGTTGACCTTGGCCTTTTTACAGCAAGGTCAAATATGGGAAAATGGTAGAACATAAGATTTCATGGAAAGTTTTGAAGATTTTGGCCTAAAAATTTGGTATATACAGTTGTCTTAATGAGTTCAGGAAGAAGTATGAGTACAAGAGGTCAAGGTCATTTTTTTACCTTTGATCCAAATCGCTCATATTTTGACATTTTCAACCATTTCCTCAAAAGCCAAAGGGCCAATTGTGAACACATTTTATATAGAGCCTCCAGGGGTTGATTGAATGAAAATTTGTTCAAACGGTCCAGGTCACATGACCAACTTGGCCGCCATTACCACTTATGGTATAAATCTTTAATATTTTACTTCTCCAGAACCAATACACCTATGGCCTTGAAACTTGGTAAATAGCATGGAGTACAAGACTATTCAAATGGTGACCTTGGGTTTACCATGACCTTTTTTGCGGCATGGTCAAATATGGGAAAATGCTAGAACATAAGATTTCATGGAAAGTTTTGAAGATTTTGGCCTAAAAATGGTATATATGGTTGTCTTAATGAGTACATGAAGATTTGTGAGTACAAGTGGTCATAGTCATTTTTTGACTTTTGACCCAAAACTCATATTTTGACAATTTCAGACATGATAAGTAAAAGCCACCTTGCCAATTGTTCAGGTGAGCGATTCAGGGCCTCATGGCCCTCTTGTTTAAATTGGCCACATTGTGAGAAAACCTGTGTATGGCAGATGTAGATTGTACATGCCCTCATCAGGTTCTACACATGGGATAGAGAAAGCACCATTTGATCCAACAAAAAATCTGATCTCTTTGATGTTAAAACAACTTGCCATGCCAAGTAAAACTAGATATGTGTCAAAGTTTTCTTACAGTGCAAATCAAATTGTTTTGTTGGAAAATCATTTTAGGGACACAAGAAAATTTCCTCTGTTTGATACCTTATGAAGGCTTCTTTAGCAGTCTAACAAGCATTTTTCTCAGTGCTTGATTAAATCTGCTAAAAAGAGTATCTGATTGAGGCCTGTACTGTACACATTGAATACAGGGATTTCTGACAAACAGAATCTACTGTGTTAATCATAATAAATGCCCCTGGTCTAATAAACGCCCCCCTGCCTTTTTTCCGCAAATAATTGTTATATTGACTTGCATGAATTCCTGTTTGCTTCTCGGGATAAGGTGGCTCATCAACCATATGCAGGTAGTAAATGATTTTTCAAATACAGTGTACGCCACTGTGTTCTTTATTGTTATGGTGCTATATGGAACTTGACATGTTGATATAGCGAAAACTTATTGTTATGGCTTTACTTTCAGTTTGAGAACATGTACCAGGCTAAGAGTGTCCTAGCCCAGGTGGTTTATGCCCTAGCTGTTGCTGAGGAGAGTCTTCAGTTCGAGCACCGAGATCTGCACTGGGGCAACATTCTGGTGAAACCCACGGACAGAGAAGACATCACTTTCAAACTGATGGGCAAGAGGTGCAGTGTGCCATCTATGGGGGTAGAAGCTAATGTTATTGACTTTACATTGTCAAGACTCACCAAAGGTATATAAAATAAACTTTGTTGTAAAGATAGATAATTTATAGCTTATGAAAACAGCAAAGACTCAAATCAGCCCGAGCATTTACAATTTAGTTTTTTGTCGCACCTGCTTTAGCAAGGTGCGATATAGGCGTCCGGTTTTCCAGCCGTCATTCCGTCCATCCGTATTTCCATTCACATTTACGTTAACCCTGGTGTTAAATATTAATTTCTCCATGACCACTGCACCCATGGTTCTCAAATTTCATATGGAGCATGACCAGACTGCAAGACCTCAGAATGATAAAAATCAGCCAGGTCGAGAATCCAAGATGGCGGCTATCGCAACAAATTTTCGTTCATATTAATTTTACTTTAACCCTGGCGTTAAATTCTATCTTATTAAAAACCACAGCACTCATTGTTCTCAAATTTCGTATGGAGCGTGACCAGACTGCAAGAATTCAGAATGGTAAAAATCAGCCAGGTTGAGAATCCAAGATGGCCGCTGTTGTGGTGTTAAATTCTATCTAATTAAAAACCACTGCACCAATTGTTCTCAAATACATATGGAGCATGACCAGACTGCAAGACTTCAGAATGGTAAAATTCAGCCAGGTTGAGAATCCAAGATTGCCGCCATTGCAACAAAAAAGCACTCACATTTACGTTAACCCTGGCATTAAAGTCTACTTAATTAATTTCTCCAAACCCACTGCACCCATGGTTCTCAAAATTCATAAGGAGCATGACCAGACTGCAATGCTTCAGAAAGATAAAATTCAGTCAGGTCAAGAATCCAAGATGTTTGCCATTGCAACAAAAAACTTTCACATTTACGTTAACCCTGGTGTTAAAGTCTGTTCAATTAATTTCTCTAAAACCATTGCAACCATAGTTTCAAATTTCACATAAAGCATGAACAGACTGCAACACTTCAGAATGCTGAAATTCAGCCAGGTCGAGAATCCAGGATGGCTGCATTTTCTAAAAATGGCAAAAACAACAAAATCAGCTTCTATTTCAGAACCACTTGGTATATTTGGTTAAAATATTGCATGCAACATCATGGGCCATGACATCTGCTACCATGAACGTGCAATGCAGGTGCGACTTAGCATTCCGCGGAATTCTTGTTTCAAACTTTACTTCTGCTTCAGTTTACTACAAGAGCATGTAATGATACAGACACTTAATACTCTCAACACAGAACCATTCTCGGAATTAAAAAAGCTTGAGAAATCTTACACCTCAGTTAACTAGGGTAATTTTGCAAATCTTCAAGGAGAAAGATAGATTTACGTGAGTGTAAGTGCTCCCGGAGAAAAATACAACCACCTAGGCAAATAGCTGCAACAAAAAACGCAACAAGACAGACTTATAACAATGTTAACGCCACATGGAGTAGGGTCAGTTTATGACTTCACAAATGTATATAGAAGATGCCAGACATTAAAAGAATCCATTTTCCAGTCACAGGAAACATAAATATACAATAGAGTCAAATTTGATCATTTCTGAGATAGGGCCGATTTTGACCCTTCGTAAACCTAATCCTTTAATACAGACATTTGAGGGCGTATATCTTTCAACCTCTAGGAGCAAATTTTCAAGAGTAAACCCCATTTTGTAAGGGCTTCAATATAAAGGGCAGGAAACAGGAAGTCACTAAACTGTTCACCTTTCTAAAGAATGGCAAAATAGAATGGTGGTGTACCATCTGGACAAATGTTTTCTCCTATCATGGGAGAATGTTTAAAGTCTCTGGTTAAATAGAAAATACTGCAATCCCAGCTGAATTTGCTCATTCTGGAGCAGTTTAATCTGTGTCAATTCTGTCAGCTATGGTATGTCTTTCCCAATACAGTCAACTCTTGGTATCTCAAAGTCAAACTTCCTCCCAAACTACTGATATCTCAAAGTAAATTTTCTTGTCCCAGAAAATTTACTTTGAGATATCAGTAGTTTGAGATAGAAGAAGTAAAATGTAAATAAAAATATGATTTTTCTTGTCCCAGAAAATTTACTTTGAGATATCAGTAGTTTGAGATAGAAGGAGCTGAAATGTAAATAAAAATATGATTTGTGTCTAAACTTTATTCTTTGGATATTAAAGGGTATGTTGAGATATCAATGTTCGAGATATCGGAAGTTGATTGTATAAGCTATGAGTTTTGCAGCACTGTACTCCTTGTTTTTGCAGACCAATGCTCTGTGTATATTGACCTGGCAGAAGATGATTCACTGTTTGAAGGCAAGGGAGACTACCAGTTTGACATTTACAGAAAGATGAAAGAAGAAAATGGGTAAGAAATCAGTTATATCTTTCAGAAACATCACATGTATAATGACAAGTCAAGCTATAATAACTTTCTTATAAAATGACACTGTAATTGAGCACCTTATGATGTCTTTGTCCACCCCTATGTTTTTCTACCATTTTTGCAAAGGCGGATAATTTGCTTCATTTGATGATGGGGTCTGCTCTTGAGAAAAAGACTGCTCATAAGGGAGCATTTCTTCTTTTTAGAGTTTACCCCATTCAAAAGGAAGACAAAATGTTAAAGTTTTATGTTTTTAAGATCTCATAGTGTCTAAAGCCTTTGATCGATTTGAATTATATTTGGTATGATGATAGATATTGGTCTAAAATTTTATTCAGTACCATCCCCACCCTACCAAACAAATACTAGCACTTGAAGACGGACAAGCGCAGGTTCAGGCAAGCTGTCCTGTCTCACAATGAATAAAAAAAACAACTTCAAGCTAATAACAAAACTTATGTATGGTGATAACACAATAGAAGCTTGTACAATTTCTTTTGCATATATGGAAGTGTAATTCCCTTGCTTTGAAGTCAGTGTAATTACTTTATTTTAACACTTACCAGTCAGCTGGCATTTGATTGAAATTTTGTTCTATTGTTTATGCTCATCCTGTTAAACATGCTCAACATTTAAAAAAATGAAATTTCCATTAATGCACTGACAGTAAAAAGGCTTACCCTAATGTGCTTGAGTATTGGGACACCTAAAACCATTAATTTTCCATTAGGAACAATATTGGGACACCTAAAAACCATTAATTTTCCATTTGGAACAATATTGAGACACCTAAAAACCATTAGTTTTCCATTTGGAACAATATTGGGACACCTAAAAACCATTAATTTTCCATTTGGAACAATATTGGGACACCTGAAAACCATTAATTTCAAATGGAAAATTAATGGTTTTAGTTGTCCAATACTTAAGCACTTTTAATAGGGTATGCAGGTTGCCAGAATTTTGACAAACAGTATGACAGTATATGGCTTTTCATTTCAGGAATAACTGGGAAACCTTCAGCCCTCATTCAAATGTTCTATGGCTACACTACCTAGCAGACAAGCTTGTGTATGCCAAACGATACCCTGCACAGACTGGTAGACAAGACAGGGATATTTTACGACAATTTAGACAGTTTCTGGGAACCATCCTCGACTACCAAAGTGCTTCTGAAATGGCTATAGATGCCCACTTTTTGAACAGCTGATAAAAGTTTTTCAGAACTTTAAAGATACTAAAGACAGATCCTGCAAAGTGAAGAGGTGTCATTGAGCATAAGCAACTTGGCAAGAAAATTTGAATAAGTATGGTCATCAGAGGCAAGGCATGTTGGAGTAGGCAAGGCAACTCTAACATGATGTTCAAAACAAGGTGAAATAACAGAAAGATATTGAGAATTGTCTTTCATGTCTCCTTTTAAAGTCCTGAAGATTCACACTGACACTGTTCCAGATAATAAGGGGCAACAGGGATAATTTTCCATCTTTCCAATTTCACATATACAGTCTGTGAGCCCATGAGAATCCATAAAGTGAAAACTGACCAGTCTGTGTAGATGACTTTCTGCAGTTGGCACAAAGTTCTTTTTCATGTGACGCTGTCATTTGTTTTGGTGGAGAATCAAAGAAAATTATCACCAGATATTCCCATTATCTTTTCAACTGTCAGAAAAAGACATTATCATGGTAGTAATTGAGTCACCAAACAACACAACAGTTTGTTGTTAGAATATTTACTCATAGAAAATTCATGGTTAACCCATTAATGCCTAGCGCCTCAAAAATGGTATATAGGCAAACAGTGCAGACCCTGATCAGACGCTGCATTTACCCCGATCAGATGCTGCAAATGCGGCGTCTGATCAGGGTCTACACTTTTTGCATACGACAAATGGGTATTTTTCCTCAAAATAAAACAAAAAATCGAAAAATAAACTAAACCTGACACCACTTAAATGACAAATGGACTCGTCCAATAAACACAGATAGAAGAGTCCACTAGGCATTAATGGGTTAACTGGTACATACCCATATTTTTCTGCCATGTTTACAAAGGGAAGCAATTTCCATGACCACCAGTTTGCTTTTCTGGAGGAAGACCTCCGAAACCTGTTCTGCTTTTATAGGAAAGTATTTGTCATAGAGGAGCAAATTACTTAAGAGTTATCTCCTTGAGAAGGGAGAAAAAAAATGAAAATGCAGAGTTGTTTACCGGAAAGAGTACCATTTTACCTTATCTTGATAGCAGAGCTCCAAGTTTGCCAAGTTTGAGAGGGAGTTTTTTTTAGCTCAGCTGAGCACAAAGTGCTCATCATGACCTATTATTAGGGAAGTCAGAGATTTTTTAAAACTGCAGGAAATGATTCAAATGAGCTTCTGATCTGATTCTACACATGATTTCCAACACGTAGCTGTTTGAATTTTGAAAATTGATTGAGAATTGTAAAAGTTATGACATTTTGAAGTTTTCATTTCTCTATGTTTTTCTGCCATTGTTTACCTGTTATATCGATCAATACACGTGACTGGTTCCCGGCAATTTTATGGCGCTGCATGTATTTGATATGCAGACAGTAGGTCTCTTTGAGCGCACTGCACAACATGTGCGCTAGGTTCTAAATATAAAATTTTTGAATGACATCATTGTTCTAATATAGAAGCATCATTTGGCTGATCTGAGTCTGCGCTAGGCTCACAACCACTTTGTTGGTTTTCTTGTGACGCGGGTCATATATTGAAACAGGAGAATGTCAGGTGAGTTTATGGAAAATGCTCATAATGGATGAGACCTATTTTCTCTGGATGTAAATGGTGAAAAATTCACAGAAACCTCTCTGCATATTTTTTCATATTTCAAAACAAACCATTTGTTCTGAACTCACCAGAATAGCCTCCAGGTGAAAATTATATGAAATCCTACATGTATGACTGATTTTGACTGAGAAATAAGAATTGATCAATGCCTAATGGACTGCACTACCTCACAGTTTGAACTTACTGTTCCAAAATACAATTTGTTTGATTTTATTTTACTTATCCTTTTTATCACATTAGAAATTCTAATATTGATGCAAACAATGCAGGATCACATCAGAAGCTGTATGTTGCATGGGTCTGTTCTGTTTGAAATGGTCCATTTTATGGGATGGGCATCTTTGGTTTTATTCTCATACCTCAAATTTTGGCATATCTGGAGGTCTGCATGTACAGTGATTTTAGTTGTTGATTGTTACATGAGGATATTTTTAGTTGCTTTTACATATGTATGAGGTTTTGTACCTAGATTTTAGTTACAAAGATTTGTCAACTTTTTTAAAAGTAACCTAAACTCGTATGAGCACAAAAATGTTCACTGCCAAATAAACAGTATTATATATGGTTTGCTGGGGAATGCTCATTTGTCAGAGTTGGACATAAATTTAGTTTCATCGGATGATCTAGGCATTATGTTGCAAAGGCATTTAGAGAAATCAGACTTTGGCTGCTGATTGTGGTGTTGATAGCTGGCAGTCCTGTTTAACCCACTTCAGTAGCCACCGAAAATATTCAGCACGATTGTTGAATGTTGGAGGATTGTTGACTGTCAGTTCTACAGCAGTAGCTGTAGTCAAATTTATGAGCTACTGGGTTCTCAGGCCTCCTGAAAATCCTGGCAAAGCCCTGAAAAAATTCATATATGGAAAAACCCTGGAATAGGAACATTGGAAAAATAATGAAAAAAAAATGTCTAGAATAGTCAGAAAGTTTTGAAATTTGCTCAGGTGAAGGCTTTGGGCTACTAATAATGCTAAAATTTTCTAGGCTTGCTTTGCTTTTGGCATTTTTAAAGTCTGTTCATTTTTCAGCAGTAAACAAAGCGTTCTCATTACGCTTAACTTTATTACTAAACTGTTGTTTTACATTTTATGCAGTTTTAAGAGCAGGACATAAGTTCTTGAAACATTACTGAAAACAGCGATGAAAGTTATAAACTTGATCATGGAAATTGCCTTGAAAATTTTTTGGAAATTTTATCTGTCCTTTAATGTGTGAACTCTTGAGTTAGTGATGTGGTTTCCAATGTGAGGGAGCTTTTATGTGTTGCTATTAGCTTTAATGTGGCTAAAAATTGAAACATAAATGTATCTTGTTTATCATAAAGCAAGCATTCCAATTAAATGTGGATTATAGTAGATTGTTTCTTGATGCCAGTAACTTAAGAACATACATGTACTTGAATTCAGCTTTCTTTAATTCAGCTTTCCTCATATAGGCATAATCAACACAAAGTGGCTTGTGTGCTCAGCGAATCAGCGAAGTGAAGACTCGGCTCAGATTGGGCGGCTGCCCAGGATGACATGAGTCTTTGCTGTGCGTATATGCTACTTTGTTTGTTTTGTCATATCACGGCTCAATTATGAGCTTGACATATAAAACAATGTCAAAAACGGCTGACCCTTTTTTTCTCTAGGTCCAAGGGATCTAAAATATATATTTACATTGTGATATCAGCAGTTCAAGAATATATGTTTTGAGAATTATGATATACATTTGTCTCTAAACTTTTCATAAATTTACTCAGACATAATAATCACTGTTTGAAATAATGCGAGCCAGCTATTATATATATATGTACTGTGTGAACATAAGATCTATAAGCATTATGATAGGATGTTTATCATATATGCAGGGGAAGTCTGGTGTGCGCATGTTCTGTTCACATATGTTTTCTCATGTGTTAATGATGAACTTGTTAATAAATTGCTAAAACACATTTATTTTTGTCAACATTTTATTCTTTCCCAAGGGAATTAATTACCAGGAGGTGTCCTGTCAATAAGTTCCATATCACCCGTGATTAGATTACCATATGACATGTTTGCCTACCAGGTAGTTTCCAGTTTATTACAGGTCAGTAAAAGTTTATGTCGTGGAACAAGTACCACAAACAAGTACCACATATATAAAAATATAAAGAAAATACATTTGATCTTGTATCAAGAGAAAGTGGGAAAAGTATGATTGTGTTACTTCTTTAGCTTTTGCATTAAAAGATAGAAACATTCAATTTTGGAACTTATGACAAATGGTCTTAGATTTTTAGCTCACCTGAGCCGTAGGCTCACAAGGTGAGCTTATAGTATAGGGAGGCTCTGTCGTCCGTCGTCCGTCGTCGTCCGTTCACGTTTTCAAACAAGAATATCTCCATAACCACTTGGCCAATCATGGTCAAATTTTATGTGTAGCATTGTTGGGGTGGGGGATTGCCTGCATAAGGTTTAAGGGCAGATTGGGTTGGAACTCTGGTTGCCATGGCAACATATAGCTCCCATAGACTTATAATGGGAAAAACTTAAAAAAATCTTCTTCTCTGAAACCACGAGGCCCAAAGCTTATATATTTAGTATGTAGCAATGGTTAGTGGTCCCCCACATAAATCCTGCCAATCAAGCCCCTGGGGTCCAAACTGGCCATGCCCTGGGGGTCATTAGCTCCCATAGACTTACAATGGGAAAATCTTAAAAAAACTTCTTCTCTGAAACCATGAGGCCCAGAGCTTATGTATTTAGTATGTAGCAATGGTTAGTGGTCCCCAACATAAATCCTGCCAATCAAGCCCCTGGGGTCAAAACTGGCCACACCCCAGGGGGTCTTTTGTTTATATAGAGATATAAAGCTAAATAACCTTCAAAAATCTTCTTCAATGAAACCTTGAGGCAGAGAGCAAAGACATTAAGTGTGTAGCGATGTTTAGTAGTCCTCTACATAAATCCTGCCAACCATGCCCCTGGGGTCCAAACTGGCCACGCCCCGGGGGTCATTAGCTCCCATAGACTTACAATGGAAAAATCTTAAAAAAATCTTCTTCTCTGAAACCATGAGGCCCAGAGCTTATGTATTTAGTATGTAGCAATGGTTAGTGGTCCCCAACATAAATCCTGTCAATCAAGCCCCTGGGGTCAAAACTGGCCACACCCCAGGGGGTCTTTTGTTTATATAGAGCTATATAGCTAAATAACCTTCAAAAATCTTCTTCTCTGAAACCATGAGGATGAGAGCAAAGACATTTAGTATGTAGCAATGTTTAGTAGTCCTCTACATAAATCCTGCCAACAATGCCCCTGGGGTCCAAACTGGCCACGCCCTGGGGGTCATTAGCTCCCATAGACTTACAATGAAAAAATCTTAAAAAAACTTCTTCTCTGAAACCATGAGGCCCAGAGCTTATGTATGTAGTATGTAGCATTGGTTAGTGGTCCCCAACATAAATCCTGCCAATCAAGCCCCTGGGGTCAAAACTGGCCACACCCCAGGGGGTCTTTTGTTTATATAGAGCTACATAGCTAAATAACCTTCAAAAATCTTCTTCTCTGAAACCATGAGGATGAGAGCAAAGACATTTAGTATGTAGCAATGTGTAGTAGTCCTCTACATAAATCCTGCCAACCATGCCCCTGGGGTCCAAACTGGCCACGCCCTGGGGGTCATTAGCTCCCATAGACTTACAATGAAAAAATCTTAAAAAAACTTCTTCTCTGAAACCATGAGGCCCAGAGCTTATGTATGTAGTATGTAGCAATGGTTAGTGGTCCCCAACATAAATCCTGCCAATCAAGCCCCTGGGGTCAAAACTGGCCACACCCCAGGGGGTCTTTTGTTTATATAGAGCTATATAGCTAAATAACCTTCAAAAATCTTCTTCTTTGAAACCATGAGGCAGAGAGCAAAGACATTTAGTGTGTAGCAATGTTTAGTAGTCCTCTATATAAATCCTGCCAACCATGCCCCTGGGGTCCAAACTGGCCACGCCCCGGGGGTCATTAGCTCCCATAGACTTATAATGGAAAAATCTTAAAAAATCTTCTTCTCTGAAACCATGAGGCCCAGAGCTTATGTATTTAGTATGTAGCAATGGTTAGTGGTCCCCCACATAAATCCTGCCAATCAAGCCCCTGGGGTCTAAACTGGCCACACCCCAGGGGGTCTTTTGTTTATATAGAGCTTTATAGCTAAATGACCTTTAAAAATCTTCTTCTGTGAAACCATGAGGCAGAGAGCAAAGACATTTAGTATGTAGCAATGTTTCGTAGACCTCTACATAAATCCTGCCAACCATGCCCCTGGGGTCCAAACTGGCCACAACCCGGGGGTCATTAACTCCCATAGACTTACAATGGAAAAATCTAAAAAAAAACTTCTTCTCTGAAACCATCAGGCCCAGAGCTTATGTATGTAGTATGTAGCAATGGTTAGTGGTCCCCAACATAAATCCTGCCAATCAAGCCCCTGGGGTCAAAACTGGCCACACCCCAGGGGGTCTTTTGTTTATATAGAGCTATATAGCTAAATAACCTTCAAAAATCTTCTTCTTTGAAACCATGAGGCAGAGAGCAAAGACATTTAGTGTGTAGCGATGTTTAGTAGTCCTCTATATAAATCCTGCCAACCATGCCCCCTGGGGTCCAAACTGGCCACGCCCCGGGGGTCATTAGCTCCCACAGACTAACAATGGAAAAATCTTTAAAAAATCTTCTTCTCTGAAACCATGAGGCCCAGAGCTTATGTATTTAGTAAGTAGCAATGGTTAGTGGTCCCCCACATAAATCCTGCCAATCAAGCCCCTGGGGTCAAAACTGGCCACACCCCAGGGGGCCTTTTGTTTATATAGAGCTATATAGCTAAAGAACATTCAAAAATCTTCTTCTCTGAAACCATGAGGCAGAGAGCAAAGACATTTAGTATGTAGCAAAGTTTAGTAGTCCTCTACATAAATCCTGCCAACCATGCCCCTGGGGTCCAAACTGGCCACACCCCGAGGTCATTATCTCCCATAGACTTACAATGAGAAAATCTTAAAAAATCTTCTTTTATAGTATGTAGCAATGGTTAGTGGTCCCCCACATAAATCCTGCCAATCAAGCCCCTGGGGTCAAAACTGGCCACACCTCAGGGGGTCTTTTGTTTATATAGAGCTATATAGCTAAAGAACATTCAAAAATCTTCTTCTCTGAAACCATTAGGCAGAGAGCTAAGATATTTAGTATGTAGCAATGTTTAGTGGTCCTCTACATAAATCCTGCCAACCATGCCCCTGGGATCCAAATTGGCCACACCCCTGGGGGTCATTAGCTTTCATAGACTTATAATAGGAAAAAAAAATTAAAAAAATCTTCTTCTCTGAAATCATAAGACCCAGAGCTTATATATTATAATAAAGCAAAGTTTAGTGGTCCCCAACATAAATCCTGCCAACCAAGTACCTTGGGTCAAAACTTACCATACCGAGAGGGGGTCGGGGGTTGGGTCAGATTGTTACTCAGGTGAGCGATTCAGGGCCTCATGGCCCTCTTGTTTTAAGACCCCTAAGGAACTTCAGGCAGCATATTAAAGTTGCACCATCCATCCGTCAGTCTGTCCATTACAAATTGTTCCTCAACCATAACTTAAAAACTACAGATGCAAATTTGATGAAACTTCAAAGAAAGATAGCCAGGCTGCGTAACGCAGTCCATAGGGCACCTGACTTATAAGTCCGAGGTCCTGGGTTCGATACCCGGTCTGGCCACATACTGACCCGCCCAACATGATCCATAGCTGTTTACCGTGGGTGTAAAGCAACAGATCAATCAATCAATCAAAGAAAGAAAGATAAAGCATAATGAGAAGGTGTGTTCCGCACAAGCCTTAAGTCCCTATGCTCAATGTCAGGGCCACAATCAGGTTGGAGGTCAAATTGTTTCTCAAATCGTGTCTCAGCAATAACTTACAAACTACTGAAGCAAATTTAAAGAAATTTCACAGAAAGATAAAATGTAATCTGAAGGTGTTTTGCTCTTAAGATTTAGGCTCCCACATTCAAAGTCAATGCCTCAGTCAGGGGTCATAGGTCAAATCATATCTTTTTGCAGTTAATACCTACTGAAGCCAATTTCATCACACTTTTAAGAAAGGTAAACTATAGTGAAAAGAGTGTCATACAGAATATTTGGGTTCCAAAGATCATGGTTTCAATCCATCTTGGCAGTTACTCGGAAAAGGACCAAAGCAAACTTCAGTTAACTTCACAGATTAAACATAATGAAAAAGTATGCCAGGTCCCACACAAGGTCACAGTCAGAGGTTGTAAGTCAAGTTGTTTCTCCTTTATTAAAAATCTACCGAGGCAAATTTGATTAAACTTCATGAAAAGAGATGTTATGTCACAATCAAAATTAAGGTCCTCTAGCCCATAGTAGAGTCACTGTCAGGGCTCAGAATTCAGATCATGTCTTTGTACTGGCTCGAAACTGCTGGGGTGCATTTCATCAAACTTAGAGAAAAAGAACGTTATAAAATGATATCTTTTTGTAAGATTTAGGAGCCATACCCAAGGTCTAGTTCACAATCAAGGGTCAGACATCAACATTTTTTGTATGTCAAGTCAAAAACAGCTGATGCGAGTTTGATCAAACATCACAGAAAGGTAAAACATAATGGGAAGGTATGTCATGCTCAAGATGTAGGCTCTTAACACCCAAGGTTACAGTAAAGGATCAAAGATCAAATCCTGTCTCCATGTACTGGCAAAAACACAGAAGCCAGAATGATCAACTTTATACAAAGGCAATAAAAGCACAGTGATAAATTGTCAGGTGCAAGTTGTAGATTTCCACACCCAATGTCAAGGACACAGCACATATCGGTTAGTGGTTGAATTTATGTTCCTCTGAAGAAGCCGCCGCAGTGTAGTAGATAAGGTACAGGACTACTGATCCAGTGGTCACAGGTTCCATCCCCAACTTCTCCAGTCTTTTGGACGAGACTTTAAACCAAAATCCTGTCTCAGAAAATGACCCGTTTGACCTATGTGTTAGTAGGACGTTAAACCCGAGGTTACTCAAAATTCTGATGTGCATTTGAATGTCACAGAACAGAAAAGTAAATCAAAATGAGAACCTATGCCACGTGCAAGACAGGTTACATGCCTATGGTCAAGGTCACAACCAGGGGTAAAGGTAAAGGCACACCTCCCCAATCAAGTTTGTTCAGATCCTCTGTTGGTGAAAAGAAGCGGTATAAAATATCGCAAATGCTAATGCAGCTACTCCTCTGTTATCCTGTGCGTATGTAAATGTATTGAAAAGCAAAATTTGGCGGATTTGTCAGAATAAAAAGAGCCACGTTGAATACATATAACAGCCAGGCAACTTTAACCGCCAATTTCGATAACAAAGGAACTACGACAGGAGAAAACCAACAAAGTGTGGAGCGCCCAGCGTAGACTCAGATCAGTCTGGCCATCCGCCCAGTCTGGTCAGAGTCTTCGCTGTTCGTGTGAAGGTAGTTTATGCCCATAACTACCCTTTAAGCGCAAAGCGAAGACTGCGCAAAGCACTGGCGCAAAGCGAAGACTCTGATCAGACTGGGCTGATGCCCAGGCTGATCTGAGTCCACGCTTTGCACACAACAACACTGTTGGTTTTGTCAAGCTGTTTAAAGGGCCGTAAAGCCTCATTATACCATCTATTTGGCAACATAGACATAATCTAGTCTGATAATTAACTGACAGAAAATCTTATCATTTTCAGATCAGTGTTCAGCTAGATACATTCCAACTGAGCACACAACGATTAATTAACATTGAATCAATTAGGGGATAACTGTATTGAAAATTGTCATTTGGGGGGGTAAATCGTTGGTTTTATGGTCGGAAATTTCGTTTTACGGCGACGCGCCAGCGGAGCCGTAAAACGGAATTTGCGACCATAAAACCGACGATTTACCTCCCCAAATGACAATTTTCAATACAGTTATCCCCATTCTAAAGCACTTTTTCACATTTTCACCTTTCAAAGTGTACTTCTTTGCACCCATTGCAAGCGCTTTCAGCAGCGTAAAACCAAACGTCAGCCAATTAGAAGCGACGTTTTATAATGACGTCGGGTTTGCGACAGTAAATCGTAGAATATACTGTCGCAAATTTTTGACGTTACCCAATCAGACGTCGCGTTATATTCGTAAGTGCATTAGAATGTTGAATCAACGTCATGACGACGTTGAATCAACATTGATTCAATGTTGATTTACTTTTGCGCCTACTGGGTCACTGGCTAGTCTACATTATGGAATCAGCTTCAGCGCAGGTGTTGTTTACCATCGTCCGAAATAGGTCAGTTTTTGGGCAGCTTCTCTGAAGGCTGCGCACTTAAATAATCGCGGTTACTTCTTTCTGTAATATCAAACGGAGAGGGTGGGGGTCCATATGCCATAATTCTGAATCGATGATTGATTTGACACCCCAGCGTTATTTGCATAGTGTCTGTGTCATGTATATCTGCTATAGAAGTCCGCGTCAGCATCCATGATGTCTTGATACGCATTTAGCTGAGCGACTTTCGAGGAGTAGACATCTCGTTGAAATAATATTTAATCAACGTCGATTCAACGTCATTACATTAGATTAACGTTACATCGTCGTTTTTTTCTTTCAACGTTTTGTGCCTGCTGGGATACAACGAATACTGGTTAAACAGCGCAAGTACATAATATGAGCCGCGACACGAGGAAACCAAGAAAGTGGTTGCGCGCCCAGCGCAGACTCAGATCAGCATGGGCATCCGCTTTAAGCGCTTAGCAAAGAGTCTGATCGGACTGGGCGGATGCCCAGGCTGATCTGAGTCTGCGCTGGGCGCATAACCACTTTGTTGGTTTTCTCGTGTCGCGGCTCAAATATGATGGCGGGAGTTCCTCACCGTGAGTCAAATGTGCCTTAAGACTTCAATTCACGCTAACTTCCCGGTTAATACAGCACTGGCATGATAAACTACCGATCCAGTTCGAATCTCGATGCAGGTGGATTTCTTTCCAGCAGTGAAAAAATAATGATTCTATGGCATTTCCATGGCCTCAGTATGATTAAGATACAGTTTAACCACGCGTCATCCATCGGTGGGTGAGGCTGATTGAAAAGAAAACACAGGTATTAAGCCATCACTTATGCAAATATTTCGAATTGCACGGTTGAAGCTATGAAAAATTCTGGTTTGTGCCTTCACTGTTTTTAGATGCTTTCTTGGTGCGATTGGTATTCATCCGCCATAAATTACGTCATTTAATTGGTTTGTCCCGTGTTTGAACCCACAACTACTAGTATGCTACCGTATAAGAGTGCTGGATTATGAAACTGTCAAAAATTATTGCCTATGCAAAATGAATGGTGTACAAAGATGCATTGTTCTAATATCTGTGATTGCAGAATTGCGAGGTAATATATGCGTTTTTGTTTACTTCTTTGCCATTATATAACTACTTTCTGTTTAGTCGGTATTTCTTTAGACAACACCGCTACTATAAATATAGAGAGCGCCCTTTCTCTATTTGGTTATAGTGTATGCCCAGCAGGCACATGACGTTGAAATGACGTCGTACTAACGTCGATGCGACGTCATTACGTCGCATCGACGTCAGTAAGACGTAATTTTGACGTTATGTGCCCACTTGGTGGGTACCCTTAACTGATCTAGATACCATCAGGTGGCAAAGACTTGCATGAGAACTCTACATAGGAGCAATCTGAGCTGGGTTTACACTGCTTGCTCGAGTAATACCGTCCAATGTATTGGACGAACCCACTAACATTACACATCCTCAAGATCGCCGTAGGGTAAATGCATGTTTGCTTCGAATAAACTGTACCATTCATAAACTTGTCTTTAAATCATAATGCGAAACTATAAAAAAATCATAAAATAGGGGCACCCTAAATATTTACTGTAATTGTCCGAAAATGGAAGAATTCCGTTTTACAATAGAGTATAAATGCGTAACAGATGTCAATAGAAGTAAAACTGCAGACCCCAATTAAACTGCAGGCTTTTATGTCTGCACTGTTTTTCAGATCTACCAGGCCCTTTTTCTCTTGAGTTTTTACTGCTACTATTGAGCCGCCACGTGATGAAACCAGTAAAGTGGAATATGCGCCCAGTTAAGACTCAGATCAGCTTGGCCATCCGCCCGCCCAGTCGCTGTCCGATTGGATGTAGCCTAGACCTTTAGCTACGCTTTAAACGCAAAGCGAAGTGTCTGATCAGATTGGGAGAATGCCCAGGCTGATCTGAGTCTTCGCTGGGAGCTTATGCCACTTAGTCGCGGCTCAGTCATATCCTAATACGATTTTACTAGCCGCATATAAGTGAGAATGGCAAACAGTTTAGAACCTGAGCAGTCTGATATGGGTCAACACTGTATGCTCAGAGACTCCTGTCCCAGTATTTTGAGCTATAACGGTAGATGTCTAGTGTCTCCCAGATAATGAACCAAGGGGGTCTTTATATAATGCCTCTGACACTGTCTTTTAAATTAGTTGACCACTTATTGGCGGTTTATTTACACAAGCCGCAGTTGTAAATATAAGTACTGGTCATGTTGGACATTTACAACCATCTGTGTACATAATTGAACAGGGACAATTTTCGCCTCTTGATTTTAATAATATTATTAAAGAGTACGGGCCCTTTCCATATGCTTCCATTAACGAGCCAGGACGCGTGACGCAGCGCCAAAGCTCCCAGTCTTTCTTTCTTTCTTTCTTTCTCTCGATACTGCACTCGGTCAGTAACTGACCATGATGGCAGGCGCGGGGTGTGGCGCATAAGTTTCCAAAAAAAAAAAA